>BSWB01000008.1:77650000-78900000 GCA_033239125.1 Fagopyrum homotropicum
TGGAGGAGCTGCGTTTGAACGTTTATGAGAATGCCAAGATCTACAAGGAAAGGACAAAGAAATGGCATGACAGTCGTATCATTCCTAAGGAGTTCAAAGAAGGAGATTTAGTTCTACTCTTCAACTCCCGCCTTCGCCTCTTTCCAGGTAAGTTGAAATCTAGATGGACAGGACCTTATGTTGTGAAACATGTTTTCCCTTATGGTGCAGTTGATGTAACACCCCGAATTCTCAGAACTCGGAACGTTACTGGTTAGCACCTCACAATGGGTCCCGACCTTAGTTTGACAACAATATTACTAGGATCTTGCAACAAGACACAAATAAGAAAAACCGAAATTCATGAAATAGTATTTTTAAAGGAATGAATGCAATAAGGTCTAGCAGCCTATAGTTCTTAAACAAAGGGAAAAGACTAACTGTCTTAACAAAAGGAAAGAACGACAAAGTAACAACCCAAACCCCCACTCTAAGGAGTACAGAGACTTGGCTGACCACTACTTCTGGATCACTCAATTGTTGTTCTAACCCGCGGTAAATCTAAAAACACAACAAAACAACCATTAGCTAGTTATCTAAACATTAGGAGAATAATAATAGCACACACACATAACAATAATAAACACCCATCATGCTTTCAAAGAAGTCCATTTCTTATCCTCATTTAAGTCATTCACTCTTACTAATGATACTTATTTTGTGACACGAGGGATTCCCAAACCTCGCCTCCGCCCCCGTGTAACCATCAGGAATGGATCCGATGCATCTCACCTTGTACCTGTATTGTCTGGGTATAGAGAACCTCCCAGTCTCCTGGCAGAGCTGGGCAGTGATGTCACGGCCCGTTATGCATACACTTGGGCCTTAAAACATAATAATGACGGTCGTCCTAACAAGTTGTTATTATAACACACATGGTACACACACCACTATTATCACTCAACTAATATCCAGAAACCAGCTAAGTAAGTCGCAAGGACTTACCTGAGTCAAATCACACTCTAACGAGTCTCAAATCGGTTCGTACTCGTGGTAACTCAAACGCCTGTCAAATAAGGCATGGGGATCAAAACACATCCCTAAACTCTTAGAAGTTATAAACTTCTAAGCTGTACAATCTCACAAAGAAAAATTATGAAAAGTTTCTATTAGGTTAAAAAGACCATTTTTGCCTTGATCCCGGAACTCTCCAACGTCTATCATTAAAATCTAGCATTCACTTTTAGAACTTGTTTCCAAAATTTGTTTCTCTCGGATAGCTTACTTAGAGGTTACAAGGTCAAATCCCAAATCAACTCGTCAAAAAGGACAACACCCCTCCTCCTTCCCGGTTACTACTCTACTCTTGTACATGTATGTATACTTACATACATACCTTAACCTTTCCCCTCTACCCACATAATTATGTAACTACTCGGTATACTCATATATATATCTACATATATTCATATCTTTCATCTCGTACTTGTATATATATACCTATATATATACCTATATATACATATATATATATATACCCCCATAAATGTACGTCTACGTACTGCACTGATGCATATATAACTATATCCACTCGTAACCTCCATTTCCATCATCTATATATACGTACCCTACCTATTCATATATATATATACCCAAATCTCTAGTCTATTATACACTCACGTCGAGTACACTACAGTACATATATATATATATGTATTTCCATCTTCCCAATTTACATTTATTAATACATATACATAATTAATAATTAGGGATTCATGTCCTTATTAGATTATACATATCTAATTACACACCCATTACTCTAACCTCACGTAATTCTAAAATAACACAACTCTAGTCCGGTCTGCCTAGGTGGAAATGAACTTCGGGCAACTAGTAGCTTCCACAGCAACAACTACAATCCTAGGCTACAAGAATACGGAAACTGTAAAATGAAGGAAACGGCTCACCGGCAACTTGCTTGGCTGTAGTCTCGATCTAGTATCACGCTCGGGGAGGTACAGCTCGAATCGGTGTGACTTGATCGACTGGGCTGCAAGGTTCAGGTCCCTGCGCGGCGGTCCGGTTGTACTGGATATCCTTGTCACTTAGGAGGGCGGTGCCGATCCGGAGGAGTCTACAGTGGAAGATCCAGCCTCTCGTGGTTCTGGATCTCATCGACGTCGAAGCCTCGTCACAGTCGCCGATGACACCAACCCTCATGATGGCGAGGAGCTTCGTCTTTGGCTGTGGTTTGCGACTCCGGGTTGGTCCGTATATGGTGTGAAGTGCAGCGGCGCCGAGAGTTTACGTGTGTTGAGGCGGTAAGGTCTGTGGTGCGAAAGAGGTTAGGGTCCAGCGGCTGCAACGTTAGAAACCACTCGAGGAGGGAACGTGGTCTTACCAGTGTTTCCGTCGTGAAGGTGTGAGCCGGCGGCTGTGTCAAACGATGGTTGTGGCTGCTATTGTATCGATGGTATAGGTCATTGATGGTCGTACAGAAAGCGAGGAGGAAGATTGCGGTTGTATCAGGGAGGGATAAATAGAGTAACGGCACTAAGGTTAGAGAAGAAATTAAATAGGTTAGGCTTAAAAGTGCTTAGGAACTGATTAGGGTTTAGGTTAGATTAGGAAGTTGGGCCGGCTGAAGTTCATACGGGCCAAACATTAATCTGGGCCTACTCACTATTTAACAAAAGGCTGGAACGAATTATAAAAATTCGTACGGGATTTTAAATGTACGGAGTATTTACGGTTTATAAGATTTATCATTTTATGTGAGTGAACGTCACATAAAATGTTAGAACTTAAATATTGTTTTATTTTTTTTATATGAATAAAATTTGGCGGTTCGGAATCCGGTTGAATTCGGTATTATACAAAGTTTAAAATTTCCGGGTATTACAGTTGAGATCTGGGGAGAAACAAGTGGAAGCTTCAAGGTCAATTGTCATAGACATAAGAAATACCAACTGGAAGTCCAGGTTGAGGAAATTGCACCGCTATACGTTGTTTAGGGATGCCGTACGGTCCAACTAGCTGTAATAGCTAGGATTTCCGAATTCTAATTAATGTTGATTAACTTAATCGTTATAGTAATTGACATATAACTCACAAAAATTTCGCAAGTGATGAGTATGAGTCCCACCGTTATGTTCCTCACGTAATTTTGGACGTTTGGGGGAATTTTTACTTTTTCCCCGGGTAATTATTTTTACCCTCCGGTGTTATTTGGAGCATTTGGGAGCTCCAATTAATAAAAATGCAGTTGAAAGAAATGATTAGGATATCGATATGTCCTAGATATGAAATAACATGGAGAGGCAAAACGGCCACAAGAGTCGCTATTTCGTTTCTTAACGGCTAAGAAAGACGGCTTAGGAATACACGTTTTTCGAGGCAGTTGTGGAATAATTATCTCTACAATATTCCATATTTAATATTTCAATCTCGAGAAGTTTGGAGAAGGAGGTTCTACCCGCCTTTGGATCGGTTAAAGGATAATTATCGACTTTGCTAAAGGATAATTATCGTCTTCACTATAAATAGCGGAAAATCCTTTATTAATTCATTTCCTTTCACGTTTCCTCCTAAAAACTCTGATTTCTTTCAATCTTCAAACTCAGATCTACTCTCCGTTTCTAATCCGATTTCAATTACGTTTGAGTTTTTGGATCCCTCTCTTCATTCTCTTCATATCGGTACCGAGTTTCTGCATTTCCGAGCAGATAAAGGGTTTGTCCAGCATATATGTCACTAGGCAGGTTCCGTTGCTCAGATTCCGGTGAATTTGATGTTGTCCATGCGTAGCCTGCGTCGCTGTGATTCCAAATCTTCTTTCAGATCGTCAATCGGGTTAGTAACGAATAAGTTATGAATTTATTCGTTTTCCGTACTGCGATTTGGCCTAAATTGACTTTAGGCTTGTCAAAATGGATTATTAGAAATTCCAATATGGTCGTTATATTATTCTGGTGATTATGGGTTGTTTGTTTGATGAAATCTGATGACAAGGGGTTTAAAATTGTCTGCGGGCAAAACGTTATTCTGACGAAATCTATTTAATTAATTAAAGGTTAATTAATTAAATTAGGATTAGAATTGAGATTGAGGAATGTTGATTAGATACTACCTTGAGATCTGAGGAATTGTGAGTTATGTTGAGATATTGAGGTTTAGTTGGTTGTGAGGCTTATAGATTGAGTATGATCCTCATGGATCCCTTTGGGTCTAGGTGTGACCCCTTTGATGAATAGAGTTTGATATATCTTTATGCCTTGTTATTAGGCAGTGCCCCTCTCTTAGGATTGGAGGTTATTGTGGTTGAGATGAGTACGAGGTTGAGGTAAGTCCGTAGGACTTACTTAGCTACCATCCCTATATTGGGTGTTTGCATGAGTGGTGTGTGCGTTATATGTTTGCTATGATAGCATGAGATATCGTTTATACTGACCTATGTTTTATTGACTGCCCCATTACGTGGCTGTGATAACCCTTCCCTTTCATCCTGCCATGGAGTCTGGGAGGTTCTCTGATGTCAGGCCAGACTGGTTTATAGGAAGGGCGCAATCCACTCCCATAGGGTAACGGGTTGTGTGACCGATACTCGTACAACTAGATATAGTACTCAGAGGCGAGGATGTATCGGTCCTTGTGTCACATACTTTCATCTATCCATATATATATACACGATTTGAGTGAATGACTATTATATAAAGATGATAAAATGGGTAAATGTGTGATAGCATGCTGATGTGTTTATCTCTCATGATTGTGCTTGTGCTTATGCATTACCTTATATATGTATGGTTAGCTAATGGTTTCATACCGTGATGTAGATGTTTGCAGGATAGGCGTTGTTGGGTGATCTGCCAGGGTGACAGGCCGAGGACTCTCGTACACTAGGTGGTCAGTTTTGGGGTTGTTTATGTTTTCCCTCCTGCGTGAGGATGATGTCTTGTTTTCCCTCCTGTGTGAGGATGTCGTTTCATACTCGGCTATGTTGTTGTTTACCTTTGGTTATACAGTTTATACGGTTTTATGTATTTGTTTTTATATCTTTCAGTGCCATGTTGTAAGGTCCAGTGAACTTGTTGTCAGGCTAGGGTCAGGATCCATTGTGAGATCCTAGCCCAATGTGACATCCCGAGTCCCGCGGAATCGGGGTGTTATAGAGTTGGTATCAGAGCTCAGGTTGACAACAATGGCACTTGCTACCTGCAATAAGCTCTGATAGGTAAAATAAAAAAACCCGAAAGGGGTCTGACGTTTTAAAACGTTTTTGGTTTTAAGTGTGGTTTTGGGTTAGAATGTACGAGAAGTCGTCACCTCTGCCACGGATCTCTGCAGCGTAGATATGTATATAGATATGTGTATATTATGGATTATGTGGATGTATTATATATATATATATATATATATATATATATCGATACATATGGCATATATAGCCTTGTAAGCTTAGGTGCGTATATCCTATAGATGGCTCAGACTAGAGCATTATCTGTAGTGGGACGAGGTAGGGGTACACCCCCTCTTCCTCCAATAACGTCAAGTCAGGGACCAGTTTCTGTTGTTGTTTCGCCTATGGTAGAGAACGAGTTTGAAGAGAATGATCATGTCTTCATGAGCAGATCCGAGTTTCAAGAATATATGCGCCAAGTATTTGAGGCTGTAATAGCGAGTAGACCTACACCGGATCTACCAACATCTATGGGACTAACTGAAGCTTTTGGATCAAAGAAGAAACAACGAGTCGAACTAGCGAAATATGAGGTAGGCCTTCCAAGTGGTAAGAAGAATCCGGCTTGTGGACGTTTGAGTAGTCCCCGTTCTAAACGGACTTCTGGTGAGAAGAGAACTTCTTTTAATTGTGGGAAGTCTGGACACATAAGACCACACTGTCCAAAACCGCCGGTGATTTGCTTCACCTGCGGTAGACCATGTCATAAAGCTGCCTTCTATAGGCAAGGTGGAGTTGTATCACGGCAGGGTTCTTTTTCTGCCAATATGACGGGAGGTGGTCAGATGAACCCTTAGCAGCAAACACAAGGACAACAGAGAATTCCAGATCGTCAACCTACTCAGGGATCCGTTCCCAGACCGAGTAGAGATAGAGGTCGTCGTGGGAGTATCATAGACACTAGAAGAGCTCAGGGTGGAGCCTTGGAGCTGAGAAGTGTAGAGAATTCATCCGAATCAGTTGCAGTTATGGGACGTTTATGTCTCATCAATGGTTATCCAGATCATTTGCGCTCTGTGTGTCCCTTGGAACCGATAGCTTGCTTCACCTGTGGTGAACTAGGCCATCTGGCCCCTTTCTGTCAACAAGGTGGTGTTTCTTCTCAGCAAGACCTTCCTCTTTCCGGTGCAGAAAGAGTGGAAGTGGAGGCTATGGCGATGACCTCAGTGATACCTGAGGAGCATAGACCCGAGATTTAGTGATGATATGCAGTGGAGCTTCTGGTGTTAGTTGTGCAGGTACCAGTCTTGTTAATGGTTTACCTAGTGGAGTTTTGTTTGTTGTGAGTGCTATGCACTTCATGTCTTTCGATGCATGCGTTAATAGTTGACTATGAAAACAATAGAATATGGACTTTCCTTTACATGATTACCAGTTAGGGGTCCGAGGTACCCGCGAGATTGTGATTTTCCCATTCATTCAGGGACTTGTGTATGGTTTATAGACTTCTTTGTGATGCCTTAGGTGCATGAGGAAGTCACTATGTGTATGGTTTGGATGAATAGATATCATGTCATATTAGATATCAGTTGGAAGGTTGTTACAATCTCTACTGAGACCGATTAGACAGAGGTCTTCCGAGGTTACGACCTTTGAAGAGATGAGTCTTGTCATTAGTGCCGTATGAGTAGCGAAGTTGATAACACAAGGAGATGATGTTTTTTGATGTTCTGATATGAAGAAGATAGTTCCACGTTGGAGGATATTCCAGTAGTTTATGAGCTTATAGACATGTTACTGAACCGTCTAGTTGCCACCTCAGCGGAGTGTGGACATTGTTATCAAGTTGAAGTGTGATACGACACTGATTGGGAAGGCCCACATCATATGGTGCTTGTTGATATGTTGTAACTGAAGGATTGAAGAGTTGGTTGAGACGAGCTTCCTTCGCCCTAGTGTATCCAATGTCTCGTATTGACAACCTGATGAATCAGCTTTACGGTGCAATCGTGTTTTTCAGGATTCCATTGCGCTCAGGATATCACCAATTGAGGGTGAGAGATCAAGATGTGCATAGGGTAGTCTTCTATACCCGTTATAGTCACTACGAGTTGTAGTGATGCCATCTAGGCTGATGAATGCCTTGACAGTCTTCAGGGAGTTAATGAAGAGCATCTTCATTGATTTCCTTGATTTGGTTGTAGTGATCTTCATTGATGACATTTCGATATACTCTCGCAGTAGAGAGAAGCATACCGATCATCTGAGGACAATTTTGCTGGTGTCGAGAGATAGAGGGTTGTATACTACGCTCTCTAAGTACGAGTGGGATGCCAGTGGTAGCCTTCTTAGGCCATGTTGTCTCTGCCAGTGGGATCTTGGTTGATCTGACGAGGATTGAGTATGTTGCAACATGGACGATACTGATGAACATTAAGGGAATGCGTAGTCTTCTCGGTTTAGCCGATTACTACCCATGCTTGTGGAAGGGTTTTGTGAATATGTATCCCTTTACGAGTCTTCTGAGGAAGGCCCTCAGAAATGCGTGGTCAAAGAAAGCAATATGCCAGAACGTTAAAGAGTGGAGGAGACATTTGACCTCTTCTTCGATTTTGTTATAGTCCGAAGGTCTGGGGATTCCATAATATACGGTGATATATCCCAGTTGAAGACGTGTAAGGAGAACTACCTGACGCCTGATTTAGAGTTAGCAGCGGAGTTGAATAATCACCAGCGTTAAAAACTCGAGTTGATCAAGACTTTAACCTAGAGATTCCATATTATTCAGAGAAGTTGAACATTGTCGCCAACAACTTGAACAAAAAGACGCCTCAAGAGAAGACAATTCCGAGGCTGACAATTCAGCCTCAACTTTAGAGAGATCTAGCTTGGCTAGAGTTGGACAATCAGTTCCTTGATGAGAATATCCAGTTATTCTTTAAAGTTTCTACCTGTTCTGTTGGATGAGGTCCAATAGAAGCAGAGGACCTGCCCGACCTTGTTGAAGATGGGAGAGAAGATGTCCCGTAATGAGGCACCACAGTTTCATGAGAGTAGATGGAATGATGAAGAGTCATGACCGCTTTTATGTACCTGCTGATGTAGAGTGAAACAGATAATTTTAAAGTACATTCACTGTATACCTTACTCAGTAAATTTAGGTACGAGTAAGAGGTACCACGAGGTGAGACGGTTATATGGATGGAGAAGATGGAAACTGATGTAATCATATTTGTGACACATTATGTGACTTGTCAGCAGGTCAAGATAGAACATTTCCGACCTAGAGATGAGCTCCATCCACTACCAGTGCAGTAGTGGAAGTGGTAGGACATCTTTATGGACTTTGTGATGGGATTGAGACCCAGTGGGAATTTTGATGTATCCGGATTGTTGGTGACAAATTAACGGAGCCGGCACGTTTCATTCCTATTAGAGAGACGTGGCCAGCGAATGCATTGGTTGAGGAGTACACTAGACAAATAGTGAGACTCCATGGTGTACCGAGAACGATCATCTCTGATCAAGATGGACGTTTTACCTTGAGATTTTGGGCAGCAGATACAGACAGCTTTGAGGGATGAGTTTACACTTTATGACTGTGTTTCACCCCCAAATAGATGGTCAGTCAGAGAGAACCATCCAAACCCTTGAGATATGTTATGAGCTTATGTATTGAATTGGAAACATGGATGGCTAGATTACCTCCGTTAATGGATTTATTATGTGATAATGATTGACGCGCATCTTTTGGGATGGCCCCTATATATGAGGCATTATACATATGTAGACGTCGTATACCTTTATGCTACAATTGACCTAGCAGTATTAGTAGAATAACACCTGATCCGATTCAAGATTTTATAGTTCAAGTAACGCTGATTAGAGGAAGAATGTTGGCTGTACAAAGTCGCCATATATCATAAGTAGACGAGAGGCGTCGACCTCTAAAGTTCAAGTGAGAGTTCATGACTGGCTGAGAGTATCTCTGCTGTGAAATGTTAGATGTGTTGGCATAAAAGGGAAACCGAGTTTCCAATATGTCGGTTTACTTGGGGTCTTGACCAGAATTGTGAAGACAGCATGATGTTTAGCTTTGCCTTTGAGGTTAGATGGTGTTTACCCAGTGTTCATATGTCTCAACTGAGGGAGTATATACTAGGTTCGATTTGAGACACCTGGTGAGTTATGATGATCTAGTGGTTAAGCCGAACCACATCCTTGTTGAGCATTTGGTTACATTCCTAGAGTGAGATATGAGACGCTTGTATTTGAAAGACTTTTCCATTTTAAAGGACGTAGTGGTCGAGGTGAGGACCTGAACAGACCACATGAGAGATTGGGGATAGTATCCTGAGGAACTATCTTGAGTTTATGTCGAGACAGGTCCATCTGTGGGAGCACGAGTAGATCTTAGTGCTATCTTGATGAATGTTGTGCTTATGTGCTTATATGCCTTGATGTGTTTATTCCATGCTAGCTGTGATGTGATTTATGATCTTAGTAGATCTTGTTGTGCTAGCATAATGTATGTCATAGTTGGAGATGATTATTTACTCCACACTATCTGAGTATGATTTATATTTATAGCTGGAGATGGTTCTTTCCTCCATGCTATTTAAGTGTGATTAGGATTCAGCTGGAGATGGTTCTTTCCTCCATGCTACCTTGATGGACATAGTTTCAGTGGAGATGTGATTCCTCCATGCGATATATATGCTTATGGTTTGCTAGAGACGTATTTCCTCTATGCCTGTGATATGTTTTGGCTAAAGATGTGCTTCCTCTATGCCTTTTGATGTCGTCTGGCGAGAGACGTGATTCCTCTACGCCTTTGGGTAGCGTTAAAGCCGTGTTTTCTGGAGTTGATGATTCCTCCATGGTGATATTGAGGTTATAGATTGTTATAGGTGATGACAATCTGAACGGAGATGTGATACCTCCGATAGAGAGAGTGAGAGTTATACCTCAGCTTATGGGTCCGAGATGACTTTGGGACTTTGCAAGTTTCGGGACGAAACTTTTTTTTGAAGGGGTGTGTGATGTAATTGCTAGGATTTCGAATTCTAATTAATGTTGATTAACTTAATCGTTTATAGTAATTGACATATAACTCACAAAGATTTCGCAAGTGATGAGTATGAGTCCCACCGTTATGTTCCTCGCGTAATTTTGGACGTTTGGGGGAATTTTTACTTTTTTCCCCGGGTAATTATTTTTACCCTCCGGTGTTATTTGGAGCATTTGGGAGCTCCAATTAATAAAAATACAGTTGAGAGAAATGATCAGGATATCGGATATGTCCTAGATATGAAATAACATGGAGAGGCAAAACGGCCAAAAGAATCGCTATTTCCTTTCTTAACAGCGAAGAAAGACGGCTTAGGAATACACGTTTTCCGAGACAGTTGTGGAATAATTATCCCTACAATATTCCAAATTTAATATTCCAATCTCGAGAAGTTTGGAGAAGGAGGTTCGACCCGCCTTTGAATCGGTTAAGGATAATTATCGACTTTGCTAAAGGATAATTATCGTCTTCACTATAAATAGCGGAAAATCCTTTTACTAATTCTTTTTCTTTCACGTTTCCTCATAAAAACTCTGATTTCTTTCAACCTTCAAACTCAGATCTACTCTTTGTTTCTAATCCGATTTCAATTCCGTTTGAGTTTCTGGATTCCTCTCTTCATTCTCTTCATATCGGTACCGAGTTTTTGCATTTCCGAGCAGATAAAGGGTTGGTCAAGCATATATGTCACTAGGCAATTTCTGCATTTCCGGTGAATTTGATGTTGTCCATGCATAGCCTGCGTCGCTGTGATTCCGAATCTTCTTTCAAATCGTCAATCGGGTTAGTAACGAATAAGTTATGACTTTGTTTGTTTTTCGTACTGCGATTTGACCTAAATTGACTTTAGGCTTGTAAAAATGGATAATTAGAAATTACATTATGGTCGTTATATTATTCTGGTGATTATGGGTTGTTTGTTTGATGAAATCTGATGACAGGGGGTTTAGAAATTGCCTGCGGGCAAAACGTTATTCTGGCGAAATCTAATTAATTAATTAAAGGTTAATTAATTAAATTAGGATTAGAATTGAGATTGAGGAATGTTGATTAGATACTACCTTGAGATCTGAGGAATTTTGAGTTATGCTGAGATATTGAGGTTTAGTTGGTTGTGAGGCTTATAGATTGAGTATGATCCTCATGGATCCCTTTGGGTCTAGGTGTGACCCCTTTGATGAATAGAGTTTGATATATCTTTATGCCTTGTTATTAGGCAGTGCCCCTCTCTCGGGATTGGAGGTTATTGTGGTTGAGCTAAGTACGAGGTTGAGGTAAGTCCGTATGACTTACTTA
This sequence comes from Fagopyrum homotropicum, assembly GCA_033239125.1. Lineage (NCBI taxonomy): Eukaryota > Viridiplantae > Streptophyta > Magnoliopsida > Caryophyllales > Polygonaceae > Fagopyrum > Fagopyrum homotropicum. The sequence continues at coordinate 77,661,526 of BSWB01000008.1, forward strand.
GCTACCATCCCTATATAGGGTGTTTGCATGAGTGGTGTGTGCGTTATATGTTTGCTATGATAGCATGAGATATCGTTTATACTGACCTTATTTTATTGACTTCCCGGTGCGTGGTTGTGATAATCTTTCCCTTTCATCCTTCCATGGAGTCTGGGAGGTTCTCTGACGTCAAGCCAGACTGGTAGGAAGGGTGCAATCCACTCCCATAGGGTACACGGGTTGTGTGACCGATACTCGTACAGCTGGATATAGCACTCAAAGGCGAGGATGTATCGGTCCTCGTGTCACATACTTTCATCTATATATATATATATATATATACGATTTGAATGAATGACTATTATATAAAGATGATAAAATGGGTAAATGTGTGATAGGATGCTGATGTGTTTATCTTTCATGATTGTGCTTGTGCTTATGCATTACCTTATATATGTATGGTTAGCTAACGGTTTCATACCGTGTTGTAGATGTTTGCAATATAGGCGCTGCTAGGTGATCTGGCAGGGTGACAGGCCGAGGACTCTTGTACACTAGGTGGTCGGTTTTGGGGTTGTTTATGTTTTCCCTCATGCGTGAGGATGATGTCTTGTTTTCCCTCCTGTGTGAGGATGTCGTTTCATACTCGGCTATGTTATTGTTTACCTTTGGTTATACAGTTTATACGGTTTTATGTATTTGTTTTTATATCTGTCAATGCCATGTTGTAAGGTCCAGTGAACTTGTTGTCAAGCTAGGGTCGGGATCCATTGTGAGATCCTAGCCCAATGTGACATCCCGAGTCCCGCGGAATCGGGGTGTTACACTAGCGACCTTAAATCAAGCGCTTGTTGGGAGGCAACCCAAGGTATTGCTTTCTTTTTTCTTTTTCTAGTCTAGCTTTAGATAGTTTGCCTTTGCTTTGCTTTGCTTTGTTTATGGAATCCTAGACAGAAACCAGGTACTTTCTAAGGAAGGATTACAACCCAGAAGCAACACTGGAAGGACAGAAGTTCGAGAAATTGAGAAGACGGAGTTGACTGAGACAAATCTCAGTTGCTGTCATAGCACCTCGACCAAGATGATTCTTGAGCAACCGAGGCGACTAGGGCTGACAACAATCCACCTCGGTCCAGACATCTCGGTCCAGTGGAGACCATCTCAACCGAGGTGACAGTAGAATGGGCGAGGGGTATAAAAGGGGAACAATTTCTCCCTCTTTCCCTCCCATCTCTCCCTCGACCGCAACGCATTCCAATCTCGTTTTGTTCATTTCTCGATCGTTTTCTACGATTCTTGCTCCGATATCGCAAGAAAAGGCTAGAAGAACAGATTGCAAGCGAGAAATTGCAACGAAAACGCTTCCAATCGACTGAATCTGGGGTAATTAAATTGAAAACCCTAACTTCTCTATTTTCGCAATTTTCAGAGATTAGTGGCTTTGTTTGCCATAAATTGGTGTTGAAAAAGGCTTAAGTACTCCTTAGGAACAACTGGTAGTGAAATTGGGGGAAAAGAACTGGAATTCAGAGAGTTGAAATCAAACAGCGACTTACCTCGGTCTAGTCGACCTGTGCCTCGGCCGAGGTGTTCTTGAGACCTGTTAGAGCAACCGAGGTGACCTGTCAGAAAAAAAATGAGTTCCAAATCTGATCGCCAGTTAGTCCTGAGGGATAGATCCTCACCTTCTTCTTCTTCTTCTTCTTCTCGACCTTCTATTCCGGTGATCCACGAGCGTCACCAGGCTGACTTCGACCGCATATGCACACGTCCCGTGATTGCGCCGCGGTTTTTGGATATAGTTGTTTTTGATTGCCTCCATGTTGCTGAGGACCTAAGGAGGATGGTTTCTATGGTGGGTCTGGAGCAGTTCATGGAGATTAGAGCTCCAGCCTATCTCGAGCCCACTTTGTAGTTTGTGAGTTCTGTGACTCACTTGCCTGAGGAGAGAGCCATCAAGTACCGGTTGTTGAACCGGAACTACTTAGTTCCTATGGACCAGTGGAGAGACATTTTTGGCTTCCCGACCTCGACAGTTACCGACTTCACTTCTCGAGCCGTAGCTCGACAGTTTGGGGGTCAGATTGCTCACGTGGTAGAGCACGCTGATAGGTGGAGACCTGGAGACTCCAAAGAGCGCATCATCTTCCACCTTGCCCACCGGATGTTCAGTGAGACCCTTCTGGTGCGTACGGAGACGCCCCAGAAGATTAGACAGGGGGAGCTTCTGAGTTTATTTTGTATGGTGACTGGGGGAGTGCCCGATTTTGGGACGATGCTAGCTGAGGATCTGCACCGGATCAAGGCTAAGGGGAAGGGAGATATTTGTTGTGGCGGCTTAGTGACTCATATAGCGACTGTGATGGAGTTAGATCTGAGCGCATGTACATTGGTGGCGGCTGTCAAGCCGCTAGGATTGCAGGAGATGATCTCGAAGAGGATTCTAGTTCCTCGTGGACTCACTACGCCATATGTGGCGATGCCTTGGGAGCAGACTGCCCCTCAGGGTATCAGGTGGTCAGCTCATTTCTCCGTCTACGATCCATAGTACTGGTCCACCGCATGGATACCTTACATTGAGGATGCTAGAGGCGCGGCAGCAGCTCGGGTGTAGGAGGAAGAGGATGAGGATGATGATGGCGGTGCTGCCATGGAGACAGGGACAGATACAGCCGGCCCCAGTGAGCCAGTTGTCGACTTAGACGACGAGGCTACAGAGGAGGAAGCAACTGCAGCACCATCACATCCTGCTAGGAGTAGAGTCCGTAGATAGAGGGATCCCGTAGCTCACCGACGGATCAGATGATCGACTCTTACGCCGCCCTATCCTTGGACATGTTGGAGATAAGGGAGAGTCAGCACTACCAGCGCCGGATGTTGGAGATACAGTTCCAGCATACTATGGGCTACCCTTTTGATCCATCCCAGCATCCCTTCTTCCCGTATCCACCACCACCACCAGCAGATCAGGATTAGAGCTTGCAGGGATTTCTTTTCTTTATTATTTATGCAACTCAGCTTATGTCCGGTGAGTACTCTATTTTCAGACTTATTTTGACCCATTGGGACAATGTGTCCCAAGTATGGGGTATGGATGTATCTTATTTGACACTATGTATGACTTGTATGTCTATTTATGATTTTTCCTATGCTCTATGTGTTTATCTGAGACTACATGCATGCATACAGGTTATTTGATTGAGAAAAACGTCAAAAACTGGTTAAGAAAAACAAAATTTTGGCATCGACCGGGGTGATTCTTGCTGGACGAGGTCGAGTACCTCAGTTGACCAAGAACATCTCGACCGAGGTGGTTTAACTGAAACAGTTTTCGAAACGATTTTGTGCTTCCTTTCTTGATATGACCTCAGTGATGATTTGTTTACAGATTGGTTTTAAAATAAAGGTTTTATGAAATGTTTAAGTTGCTAAATGCTTTGTTTGAAATTTTGGCATGTTTAATACTTTACTTTTATCTAAATTATGTTGAATTTGAAGGTTGACACCACATGATGAGTTCTATCACTTTCTTCCTGGGATGATTAAGGCAATTCATTCTTTTCTCTTCTTCTTCTTGATCATGCTTAGCCCCTCATATACATTTGCCTCCCTTTACCTATCCGGGAATTTGGAAGCAAGCAAGTGAAAATCAAGTGAAAGAAAAGATGAGATGTTGGCTGGAAGTTAGAAAGAAACAAATATGTTTGGGGAAGTCAATCATGATGATGAGTAACTCGGCACCATTCACCTAGCCGGGTATTTGTGTCTTGCCAAAGTCGGATTGAGCGATATTCCTAACGGGTCATGGTATGTGCATCAAGGGTTTGAGGCATCTCGAGAAATTGATGATTGCTGATCTCCTAGGCTTCGGTTATTGTGCACCTCTGTCCATGCATCCCAAAAAGTAAAATAAATAAGCAAAGCTTATTGGTGAAAGATGTTGAAGTTCAAAGCAAGTGAAGTGAAGATCCTTTTCCCGGATTCTAGCATCACATTCCCTATATACATCCCACCCTCACACGTTTCTTGACCTTCTTTTGAATAGCCCTTGAGACCTCGAGCTTGTTAATTGACTTGGTGGTTTAAATTGGATTATACATGATTAATTTCGATACTTATGATTTCTTATGTATTCTATGATTTTATGCAAAGATAAACAACTTTCTTATATTATAAAATGTTTTGATCATATTTTGATTTTACTTTCCATGAAGCATTCTCTTAGAGTGATCTATGAGTGGAGCACACCACCAAAATGTTTTGAAATACTTTTCAATCGATCTTCATGACTTATAATCCATTCTATCTTGTACTTAAGATTTGGAACTTGCTTGGGGACAAGCAAGGGACAAGTATGGGGCATTTTGATAGCATGTATTATAGTCTATATTTTGGGACTTGTTTAGACGTTTTATCTTCAATAATCTGCATGTTTGAGTGTATATTATGTGATTATATTGTCATTTCATCTACCTTTACGGGAATTGAGGTCTACACCAAGTTTCGTTGTAATCATAGGTAAAATGGCACATTTTGGATCGAAATGGAGCTAAGGAGCAAAAAAGTCATAGGAGCTACATTCAGGAGCTTAAAAGAGAACTCAAGGAGCAAGGAATTAACAAATAAGATTTACTTTGGACTAGATTTGAGAGATTCCACATTCATGTGAGATTCACCTCGGTTAGCTACAGTGTCACCTCGACCGAGGTGATCTAGAGGAGCGCCCCGACCGAGGCGAATACCCTGACGCGGCGAGATATATTTTATTTGGCTGAGATCTTTTATTTTTAGAAGGAGAGATCTTGTATTTTTGGGCTGGATTTTTGGAAGGAAGATCATATATTTGGGAGATCTATTTTAGAGTTATGATATATTTTATTAGGATATTATCTTTTTAAGATATTATTATCTTTAGAAGATAATTCTCCTATATAAAGGGTTGGATTTTCCACAAGTTCAACCATGCTGGGAGGCTGAGAATAACCAGCAAAGAGAGTATTTTCTGGAAGCTTTGAAGAAAGGAAGGAAGATTGAAGATCAATCAAGGAAGGATTGATAGTTCGGATATAGCTTTTAAGGGGATTTGTAAGACTTTGTGAGATTCCCTTTTGTTGATTGTCTTGTTGGATTTGTGATCCAAGGAACGCTAATTTGTTTGATATTTGATTCAGTTATTGAAGCCTTGTTCTTAAGGTTTTTGTGTTCAAATATTCATTCTCTTCCCATATATTTGATTATTGCTTTCATGATGATGAGTGACTAATTTCCTTGTGCGATTCTAGGGTGATTGGCTGAAAGTTGTGGGAAAAACAATGATAGAATAATTTTAATCCCAGTAGGACCCTGAAAGTTCGAGTCTTTATCCTTAACACTAGAACATCTCGTTCAGTCGACGAACATCTCGGCCGGGGTGGAACTTGACTGACCGAGGTGACTTCTCTGATCCGTAACTGAGAGTTAAGTGTTAGAATTTGCCAAATCCTATTCTTATTATACCTTTCCTGGTTCAATGCAAGCCTAGGATGAGACTTACCCGGTGATTCCTTTGTTTGTTTACCCATGATCATAAGTGTAGGTAATAAAGGTTTATTCTTTATTGGGGTTTGAGTGTGCCTTCATTCCATCTTTGTGAGTTAGCCTGAGACTTACCCGGTAAAGGTTGATTCTATTCCCTTAGTTGGTGTGTTGGTTTGAGATTATAATTCTTTTCTTTAGTACCTTGAGAATTACCCGGTAATAGGAACTTTTGGTTTGGGATTAGTGAGTAGTGAGACTTAGCCGGTGATCTATTCCACTTTAGAAACACCTTCCCTTAGCAAAATCTCAGCTTTGCCCGCTTATCTTGAGATCTTGAGTTGGAACCCCAACTAGATGCTTTAATCCCTAAAATTTGCATATTTCCTTTAATTGACCTTATTATCATCTCTTTGATTGCTTTAATCGCTTTTGTGGTTAATAGTTGCATTGACAACCTATACTTGCTTTGTTTCACCTAAGTCCTTGAGATCGACATCCCGGAATTCTTGCTTTTACTATAATTGATCCATACACTGCGGGTTCGCATCCTTGTTTTAAGCATATTTTTTGGGATATAAATTTAAAGCTTGCACACACCGTTTGGAGCGAACAACATGAATGTTACAACGGCTAAGAACGCAACGGCTAGAAGAAGATGCCTCCATAGAAGACTATAAGAGACACATCAATGGAAGATGAAGACACCAAGCTTACAAGTGAACATCCAAGCTATCTTCACTGATCCAAAAGTTTATCTTCCTCTTTGAACGAACTTAGTTTTATTATTAGAGTGAGATAAACACAAGAGCTACATTGGCATATCATATTAGTGTTATACTCGAGTGCGTTACTCTACGAAGTAACTAGGCTATTATTAATTACTCGAATAGGAGTTGACTAGATCGTAGCATTGAGGCTACATTGAGAGAAAAAGGGAAGTTCTTCTAGGTTATATCTAGGACTCAAAACAAGCAGATAATAGATAGTTAGAATCATAGTGTCGGAAACCCTAGGTGGAGAGTAGGCTGTTAGGGCCGAACTTCATAAACATATCGTGTGTCGATCTTTTAATTTCCGCACCTTATATCGCTTATATTGTGACTAACAACTTTTTGCAGGTTTCGACTTCAAGGCCTTGAGAAATAGTTTTGTTACAAAGCACAAAGATCGACTTCAAGACCTTGAGATTCATTTCAAAGCCTTGATATCCAATATTGCTAAAAGTTCTCATACACTATTCGACCCTCCCTCTATAGTATTTATATCCTTATTAATGACCTACTCGGTTCTTCACTACCTACTACTACTACTAAAATTGTCCATGTCTAGCACCCCTTAAATGAAAACCACGAAGACATATGGTTGATTAACACAACATGAACCCTTACTTATAAGCTTGTAGACACATACAATATTGTGAACAAGGGCTATTTTGGTTTTTCTTGTTGTAGTTTGACATATACAAACTTCCAATATTCAAATTTTTTAGAGTAGAGGTATGATCTCATACCCTACACGTGATCTAGTTGTAAGAGCCTTAGTCTTGAGGTGCTGTAAGAGAGTGTTGAGTGTGCAAGATTGGCCTAAATCGCCCCTGCGTGTGGCAGTGGCCGCCCCTGCAGCTGCCTGATTCGCCCCTGCAGCCACCATCATCCACCCTTGCGGTTTGTGGTGTGCTGCAGCCGGTTTTATTGACCTTGACCTGTGCTGTTGGAAGGCTTCCTACATAAGCTTCTTCATTGCTTCATGTGGAGGGTTTCTCATCTCTCTCCAGCTTCATCTTCTCCCTCACGTTCTTCTTCTCTTCTTCTTCTTCCCTCTTTGGATCTTCATCTTGATTTCCTTTCTCTTGTTTAAGAATTTTGAAGAGTGTTTGATGTTGTTTTGTTGATGATGTTGATTGAGGACGTTATTGTGCTTGTGTTGAGCTAGTCTTAAAGTTGTGGTGAGGTTTTTCCCTCTGTTAGGTTATAGCTTGGTGAGTTCCTCTTCCATCTCTTCCTATCTTTCTTCCTTCCTTACTCTTTCTTCTTTTCCTTCTTCTTAGTTTAGGATTCCACAAGATTGATCTTGTGGCAGTCTTCATAGGTTTTGTTTGATGTATATATATATGTATATGTATGTTTGGGACTGCTGGCTGAAGAAGGTGTGAAGAGGATTGAGTGAAGAAGCAAAGAGAATCCGGAAGTGGGCATTCTGCACACCAGCCGCCCCTACGCCACCTTGGGACCGCCCCAGCCACTACTACAAAAAGGACTTTATAATCCGGTTAGTTGAGGGTTTATAATTCGGACCTGCACCAGATTAAAGGTTAGGGGTGTATTTGCCCACAGGTTTTATAATCCGGGCGTGTTTTTGCCAAGCACCGGTGTATTTGCTATGTTCATTTTGCCCCTTTTTTGGATTGTTTGTTTGCCCGGATTATTTGACATTTTATAATCCGGATATTTGACTACATATAATCCGGATCTAGAACATCCGGATTATATAAGTGATCAAATATCCAGATTATATGAAACGCATATAATCCGGAGGAACATCCGGATTATATAGTTGTGTAAAAACACCAAAATATTCGTTTTTTTATAATCCGGACTAAGATTAACGGATTAAGAAGTTTAGTGGTGGCGCCATTGGGTGAGGTTAATATACACCGGATACTTACAACCAGATTATTATAATTTTGACTTTATACACCGCCAACATATATCCGGATTATTTTCTGTCTATTTTTTTTATATATATTTCATTCTATTTTTCGAATATACCACCTGTAACATTTGATTTAAATCCAGTAATTGATTTTTCAGACATTTGAATTATACCAAAACATAATAAACCTGCTCATTAATTGTCATAAACTAAAACGTGCTATGAAAACATGTTTACAGCCATTGCTAAACTTCAAATCATACTCCAAACGTAACTAGAAAAACTTAGTCTATGAGTTACAAGATTCAAAAGACAATTACTAATATGAGTCGTTCAAGGTACTCTGATTCTTCCAAAGGACCTCGTAAGCAAAATTTTGCCATCGCAAAAGACCACTTTGCGGAAAAATTTGAGCACTGCAATAAACAAAGGTATATAACACGTCACATAGAGACAAACTATAAAAGAACAAACTTAAAAATATAGATGTCATAAGCACTGTATGCGAAGAAAATTAAGCATAAATACTTGTCAAAATTCCTATTGAGACAAAACATAAGAAATGTGATGTTACTTGAGATGTCATGCAATACTATATCACTATAATATTTGTTTATTAGTATTTGTAAAGATGTGAGAAGCTAAATACATTCTCTTTAATAAAATTTGGTGGTTGTTATAGTATTTTAAAGTTCATTTTTGGGTTAAATTTGTATAAAATTCTATGGGATTCTTAGTATTTAGGGTAATGATACACTTATTATTGCAGTTTGCTAATATGCATTTAGTTGGAGAAATACCGCAGAGCTCAAATTTAGAAAGAATTATACTAATAGAAGAACTAAAGACCAAATAAAAGACTAAATTATCATGCTTACACTTAGATGAGCAGCAACCCATTACAAAGCATAATAAGGTTAGGCGGCGAATGTGAGTATGCAATTCCTATATAGTAATAGCAGGGTGATCGAAGGTGACTTGTAGATGAGCAGCAGCCCATTACTATGACCACTTAAACAAAGGTTTGATCTTTGAATTAATCTAGTTTTTTTGTTTCACCTAATGTGGATGCTAATCTTAAACAAAGGTTGGATCCAGTTAGTGGTCTTAGGATAAAAAACACAATTGAATGGACATATTTAGGAAAGCCAATTTATAGCAATGGATCAAAGCATATGAATTAACTCTTGGATCCATATTATGACCACTTAAAAACCTATGTAACTCACACAGTTAAAAAGTTTACCACTACAACATCTAGTTAATAAAATACTATATTGTAAAATGTAAATTAGTCAAGAAAAATGCCAAAATTGATAGCACCGATCCATCAAATCTTGCAATATAAGAATTCAAACAGAACATAAAACTTTCCATTTCACCTCAAAGAACATCTTGAATCTAGGAAAGTCAAAAGAACGTCAAGAAGAAACGCACATCAAGGAAATCAAACTGTATGAATAATCACCTTAAAATAATTCTCAACAAAACAAGGGTCACTGCTAGTGGAATGGCAATGATAAGAACCATCAGCTAATGAACTAGCAGAACCTTTAACAGTATTCTTGCTTAGGTAGTGCTCGTTACCTGAAGTTGAAGGTTGGGGAATAGAAGACTCGAGTTCAGCATTCACAGTGTTGCATCCTGCATCTTCAGGACATGACTTCTCACTTTGTAATTGTGAATTATCTTTTTCAGTACTAAATGTTCCATTAGCATTAGTTGCATCCATGCTACTATTCCAGGAGTCATTGACTTGTCTAACAGGAATTCTCGTGGCATCATAAGATCCATCAATTTCCTGCGAACTATGCTCATTCATTATAGAGCTTGTTGACCCCGAATCCATCGCTTCATTTTTTAATGTATTAGTTGTGGAATCATTTGCATCTTTAACTATGTAGCTCGAATGTCCTCACTTATAAACCTATGTAACTCGATTTATTATGACCACTCACATTTCCACCCTTGTGCACAGATCCATATTCAATATTGTAAATCACCATTGAAATCTAAGTTTAGTAGACTGCCATAACTACACTAAATATATATATCCAGCAGTCTCGAAAATAAAGCATAAAAACACAAGAACATATTAAAAACTGTATTACAGGGACACATGGGGTACCAGAAGACAGAAAATTACCTCTTGGATCAAGTTACAGCTTTCCAGTTGCTTGTATACCAATGCTCAAGCACGAATTGCCACCCTCTTCAGTCTCCACAGTCGGTTTCAAGCAAGCATTTGAAACCTAAACCTCAAATAAAGAACCCTAAAGCAAACATTGCAAGAATGAAAAGAGAGTGGAATTAGCTTAGACAAAATCGATGTATTAGCACAGAAAGGGAAAAGTATGAGATAAGCTTACCGATTTGAAGATTGTTGAAGGACCAGTTGATCGAAGATTTTCTAATCCCCAACGATTTGATCGAAAGAACCCTAAAATCGAAGAAGATAGATGAAAAAAGAGGCTATGGAGCACGCAGGGGAAAAGTTCAGCAGGACTTGTCTCTCTTGAGAACGGGAGACCTTATTAATCCGGGCGTGTATCAAACCCTTGATGACTTGTCAGTTTGGAAAAAAATTTATGTATCTTTATAATCCGGTTTTACATAAAATCGGGTTATTTGGGTTATCAAATAATCCGGGCGTTTATATTATGGTGTATTTTGTAGTTGTGAGCGCCTACATCAAACGTGTAGAGGAGGCTTCTAGAGCGGGCAGACGGGCCCCAGATCTACCAGTGCATGAGGGATATTCTGAGATGTCCCAAGGAGCCACTCAGGTGCCAGCTATGCCGGCAAGTGCTGCTGAGACTGTTAGAGCTTCAGAGGAGTATAGAGGGCCTCGACCAGATACTTGGTTAAAGGCATTCCATCAGATGGGCATACCACCTTTCTCTGGGAAGGTGGGATTGGAGACGGAGGTCTGGATTGGACATGTGGATTCTGCCTTAGAGTCCTTCCAATGTCTAGAGGATAGACGGTTAGAGTTGGTCCAAACTCTATTTCGTGACCTTGCTCATCAATGGTGGAGGACCGTACGAGCCCGAGCCACTAGCTACGATTAGATGAGGAGTATGATTATAGAGCAGTTATGCCCTGCCTCACTGAGAAGGGAGAATGACTGAGGGTTATTTCTATGGTCGTCTATACCCTATCAAAAATATTATCCCGACTTAGCACTAAAATAAGTATAGTGGTTAAGTAAGGGTCGAACCCAAGAGAGTTAAGGTATTTTATTAGATGTGATTATTGATTATAGAAATGAATAACAAAGGGGGTTTTGGTTGAATTTATGCACACAAAAACTTATGAAAACGAATAACGCGACAAGTAAGACAATGATGGGTGAATCTACACTAGGTTGATTCTAAGCATGCGATTGCTACTTTGGTGAGTTCCTTTTACAAGTTTTCAAGTAATCTCCCGTCTCGATCGTATATATATGTTGAGACAACCGGCATCAACACAACTGAACAGGTTAGTGTTCCGTAAACCTACAAGAACAATTAACATGTTAGCTTTCAAACAAAGACTAAGGGATACAAAGAAAAGATTAAACCGTTAAACTTATCTTTATATTTGTGTTCCTTTTCTTTAAGCAATTACAACCCGTTATTACTTAAAGTTTACTACTAGATTAAAGACCTGAACCCGGAACCTATTAACCCTAATTCTTCGCATGCACTTTAGAACCTAAGGTGATCAATGTCAAGTAATATTAAAACATGCAATTAGACAATGGAGATCAAGGAAACACAAAACCTTACTGAATGAAAACTTATATTAAAGAAAACTTACAACCAAAGTAACAATGCAGCTTTAAACCAACCCAATGTAGCAAGGAAGTTAGCAACTCATTACAATGGAAATGATGAGAAAATTGGATTCTAAGTGGATAATGATGGGTGATAAGTTGGATGATTCTAGCAATCAACCAATGACTATTTATACTACAAAAGACACTAAATAGGAGTAAATGGCCGACCCAAAACAACCACCTTTGATGCCATAAAGGTGGTGTAAACAGCTGGAGTAAAGCTTCTGTCGTTAAACCGCAGGGGCGGCCTTCAGCTCCGCAGGGGCGGCCTTCAGCTCCACAGGGGCGGTGAAGGCAAAAACGCTTGATCTTCTTCATGGCCGCAGGGGCGGCTAAGCAATTCTGCAGGGGCGGATCTTTAATGCTCTTCAAACGTCTGAGTCTTCAACTTCCCGCCGTTTCTGATGCCAAGCCGCCGGGGCATCCCAATGTCAACGCAGGGGTGGTGACACAGACTCTTCATCTTCCAGCTCCCAGGTTGAGGTGCAGACAGAGGCGCAGGGGCGCTGCTCTTCACTTCTTCAGGGCAAGTCACCGCATGGGCGCCAGGGGTTGACGCAGGTGGGGTGACAATCTTCGTGGCTGGCGAACGCGTAGGGAGCGCTCCGGAGTAAGGTGTCACCCGCAGGGGCGGTGACAAGGCTCCGCAGGGGTGGTGAAGCAACAAAAGCTTTGCTTCGTGAACGATCTTCACTCCTAAGTGCTTATAACTCCTTCCTTAGCTTCTTTTAGTCTTCTTCTTCTGGACCAAGGAGTTAGTAGCATAAACCGACACAAATGCAATAAAAAAAACTCTAAAAACTATACTAAATGATAGTGATTCCATCACCTATCAGAGAAGTTGCAGGATTTCGTGGAGGCGGGCTTTGAGGATGTGCCGATTGCAGATTTCATCAGCCGCTTCTAGTCAGAGTTAGCATTGTTGGGTCCAACTGTACCTTTTGAGGACCAACATGTGTACCTGCTCTCCTGTCGGCTAAGGGAGAGTACACGAATTATATGGCGGGATTCCATTGTGAGTCCTTAACAGATTACCAGGATTGGGCTTCAACTTATGAGTGTGAGAGGTCCAGTCAGAGGAGGGCTTATCAAACGGGACGGCTTGAGAAGAGGCAGCGTACTGGGCAGACCAGTGGCGTTGGATGAGCTTCAGGATATGGGCAGAGCCAAATACGTCAGAGTTACCCCTCATCTGCACTAATTCCAGATAAGGGACGACAGTGCTTCAACTATGGAGATCTTGGACATATACGACTAGAGTGTACGAGACAACCAGTGACTTGCTACACCTGTGGTAGACCAGTTCATAGAGTTGCCTTTTGTAGGCAGGGTGGAGTTGTATCACATCAGGGTTCTTCTCCGGCCAGTGTGACGGGAGGTGGGCAGAGGACACCTTAGCAGCAAACACAAGGACATAAGAGAGTCCTAGATCTTCCTTCTACTCAAGGATATGCTCCCGGGCCGAGTAGAGGTAGAGGTCGTGGTGGGAGTACCACTGACACCAAAGGAGCTCAGGGTAGAGTATTTGAGCTGAGGAGTGTAGAGGAGCCGCCTGCACTGTCTACTACAGGTACCATTCTGCTTCATGGTTTACTTGTTAGAGTTTTATTTGATACGGGTGCTACACATTCCTTTATTTCTGATGTATGTGTTGAGCATCTGGGTTTAGCTACTATGGAGGGGATACCCTTTAGTATAGGGTTACCTAATGGTAGTAAGGTTAGAGGTACCCGCGAGATACGTAGTTGTCCCCTTCGTTTAGGGACTCGTGTGTTGCTTGTGGACTTCTTAGTCACGCCATTGATGCATGAAGAGGTCATTTTAGGTATGGATTGGATGCGTAGACACCGTGCGGTGTTGGATGTAGGTAGGAGGATTGTGATTATCTCTACCGAGGTAGGTCAGATAGAGGTCTTCTGAGGTTTTGACCGTTGGAAGACAAGCTTTGTTATCAGTGTTGTACGAGCAACGAGGTTGATAGCACATGGTTGTGATGCCTTCTGGTGTTATGCCATGTAGGATGGAGAGAGTCCAGCATTGGAGGAGATCTAGTGGTCTGTGAGTTTGCAGACATGTTTCCTGAGCCGTCTAGCTTTCAGCCTCAGAGGAGTGTGGACTTCAGCATCGAGTTGGAGCTTGGAACAAGACCGATCTCGAAGGCCTCATATCGTATGGCTCTTGTAGATATGTTGGAGGTGAAGAAGTAGCTCCAGGAGTTGGCTTAGAAGGGCTTCATCCGCCCTAGGGTATCCCCATGGGGAGCACCTGTCTTCTTCGTGTGGAAGAAAGACGGATCGTTGAGACTTTGCATTGATTACAAAGAGATGAACAAGTTGACTATCAAGAACAAGTATCCATTGACTCGTATTGATGATCTGCTTGATCAGGTTCAGGGAGCGACAGTGTTCTCCCGGATTGACCTACATTCAAGGTATCACCAGTTGAGGGTGAGGGAGCAGGATGTGCACAGGACAGCATTTCGTACCCGTTATGGACACTACGAGTTTGTAGTGATGCCATTAAGGCTTAAGCATGTCCCAACAGTTTTCATGGAGTTGATGAACAGTATTTTCATCGACTTCCTTGATCAGTATGTCGTGGTCTTCATTGATGACATTCTGATGTACTCTCATAGCAGAGAGGAGCATGCCGGTCATTTGAGGACGGTTTTACAAATTCTGTGGGATAGAGAGTTGTATGCCAATCTCTCTAAGTGTGAGTTCTGGATGTCAAAAGAAGCCTTCTTAGGCCATATTGTCTCCGCCGGTGAGATCATGGTTGATCCGGCGAAGATCGAGTCTGTTGCAGCATGGACGACACCGACGAACGTCAAGGAAGTGCGTAGCTTTCTTGGCCTAGCCGGTTACTACCGACGCTTCGTGGAGGGATTTTCCATGATTGCCTGTCCACTGATGAGTCTGCTGAGGAAGACTACCAAATTTGTGTGGTCTGAGCAGTGTGCCTAGAGTTTTGAGGAGTTGAAGAGGCATTTGACTTCTGCTCCTATCTTAGCACAACTAGAGGGTTCTGGTGATTTTGTGGTTTATAATGATGCATCCAAGCTATTCTTGGGATGTGTGTTGATGCAGAGGGGCAGAGTGATTGCATATGCATCTCAAAAGTTGAAGACGTATGAGGAGAACTACCCGACTCATGATGTAGAGTTAGCAGCGGTAGTTCATGCTTTGAAGATCTGGAGACATTACCTATATGGTGCTACATGTCAGATCTTCACAGACCATAAGAGTCTAAAATATATTTTCACGCAGCGGGAGTTGAATAACCGCCAGCGTCGATGGCTCAAGTTGATCAAGGACTTTGACCTTGAGATTCTATATCATCCAGGGAAGGCGAATGTTGTCGCCGACGCCCTGAGTAGGAAGACGCCTCGAGAGAAGGCGATTGCGAGATTGACAGTTCAGCCTCAGCTTCAGAGGGATCTAGCTTGGCTACAGATGGACATCCAGTTTCCTGATGAGGATGCCCAGTTGTAAACTTTAGAGGTTCTACCTGATCTGTTGGCTGAGATCCAATAGAAGTAGGGAACCTGCCCGATCTTGATGAGGATTAGAGAGAGGATGTGTCGTGATGAGGCACCACAGTTCTCCATAGGAGCAGATGGAGTGATGAGATGCCATGTCCGCATATGTGTACCTGCTGATGTAGAGTTGAGACAAAGGGTTTTACAGGAGGCTCGCTTTAAACCTTACTCAGTACATCCAGGTACGGGTAAACCATGATGTGAGATGATCATACTGTTGGGGAGGGTTGAAACCCGATGTGGCCAGATTTGTGCAGGTCAAGATAGAGCACTATAGACCGTGAGGTGAGCTCCATCCTCTGACAGTGCCGTAGTGGAAGTGGGAGGACGTATCCATGGACCTTGTGACCGGATTGAGGCCCAACAGGAGTTTTGATGCTATATGGGTTGTTGTTGATAGATTGACGAAGACGACACATTTCATTCCTATTAGAGAGACGTGGCCAATGAGAAGACTAGCCGAGGAGTACACTAGGTAGCTAGTGAGACTCCATGGGCTACCGAGGACGATCGTCTCCGATCGAGATGGGTGATTTATGATAGCATGTATTATAGTCTATATTTTGGGATTGGTTTACACGTTTTAGCTTCATAAATCTGCATGTATGGATGTATATTATTTGATTATATTGTTGTTTTGTCTACCTTTGCGTTAAGGTCTACACCTAGTTTCGTTGTAATTGTAGGGAAAATAGCACGTTTTGGACCGAAATGGAGCTAAGGAAGCTAAGGAGTCATTGGAGCTACATTCTGGAGCATTTAGGAGTTATAAGAAGATCTCACAAACCATGGAAATGATTTAGAATATTGATTTTGGACCAGATTAGTGAGTTACACTTTCAGCCAAGATTCACCTCGGTAAGCTACAGTACCACCTCGACCGAGGTGAACTTGAGGAGCGTTTGGACCGAGGTGAACTGATGACGGGACGGTGAAATCTTTATTTTTGGCTGAGATATTCTATTTTTGAAAAGTGAATATCACATATTTTTGGCTAGATTTCTGGAAGGAAAATAATATTTGTGGCTGATATATTTTGGAAGATATGGTTATATTTTGTAGAAAATTATCTTTTTAAGATATCTTATCTTTGGAAGATAATTCCCCTATATAAAGGGATGGATTTTCTACAATTCAGCCATCTATATTTTGGAAGATATGGTTATACATCCATACATGCATATTTATGAATACAAAACGTTTGGACCGAGTTTGGCTTCGGTTGTCTTTCGGGGATAATGCCCTTGTTACTATTAACCACTTTACTTGAGTGTTTTCGCAGGATCTTTCCTTAGGTTTATGCGAAGAACTCGTGCTGGAAAGAAAATCGTTCCCTATGATCCCGAACTAGAAAAGACCTACAAGAGAAGATTGAAAGAAGCTAAGATGGCCAATCAAGACAATCGCGATCTTGAAGCTGAATTGAAGGAGGCATTGGAACAGCTACGCCTCAGTAAGGAAGAAATACAGCGAGAGAAAGACGAGCCTCGCGCAAGAACAGAAGAAATTGAAGCAGATATGGCCGCTCTAAGGGCCCAGTTTCTGCCTCGACCGATCCTAGTGTTCGCCACTTAGCGTGTGTGCAAATAAGCTTTAAATATAAAACTAGAAATCAAGCAAGCGAACCCGCAGTGTACGGATCGACGTATTTAAGCAAGAATTCCAGAGTATCGAACACAGGGATTTGGGGGGAACAAATTCAATTATAGGTTATCAAGGTAGTAAATGTAAGAAGCTTTTCAAGTATTGGGAAAACAACAATCCTAAGGATCCAGATATCCAGCTGTGGCAATCGATTCAAGATAAACTAATGATATAAGGACATAGTTGAGGTATGCAAAGGTATGCTAATGTAAGGTAATCGTATGGTGAAGTTCCAAAAACCTTATATGACTCACCTAGAAGACACTCTCTATAAAGGTTGTTGAAGCTTCAGTATGGAAAGGATCTAAAGGTAAGAATTAATGTCAAATACCCAAACTTGTAATCCAAGGATCAAGACTAACTAAACCGATTAAGGTTGTGACACTCACAATCGAGGTAGAGGTTGTTGAGGCTTCACTACCACCTAGAAAAGGCAAGCCAAGACTAAGTTAAAGCAAATCTTTAACTTTGGATTAAAGTAAAAGCAAGTTCGTAACTTAACACAAAATTACGGGTAGTTCTTGAGTTCCACGGCCGTGGAAGCTCAAGAACAGACCGTGGATTAGGGTTGTCGGCGATTCTCTCTAACTCTCAGGGTCCAATCTGTTTACGATCGATCTATCATCATCTAAGCCACAACTATCAACCCTTCACCTTAGAATTGTTAAAGGGTTTTAGCCAACAACAGTCATATTGATATCAAATTCAAGGTTTGAAAGAATAAAAGATGAAAACTTCCGAAAACTTTCAATAACTTTCAAATCAATCTCAGATCCACAATCAAGAACAATAATCGTCAATAGATTCGGAATAACACAAACAATCACAAATCTTAGATAAGAAGGAAGAACGGGATGTCAATCCGTCTTCTAAATCGAACCTAAGCAAGAAGCGAAATCTTCTTGCAAACAATCTTCCGAATCTTCAATCTTCCGTCAATCCGGGAATCACACTAGCAACGCGCAAATCTCTCCAACACAATCTTTGCCAAATGCGAAATTAGGGCAATTCCGAGTGTAAGCGTAAGTGCGTCTAAGCAGAGGTGACGGAATCTCCCTTCGTCCGTCCTTTTATAGTGTAAGATAATATATCGGCCCGGCCCAATTGCGTATGAGATCGTGGCTTAAAGCGTGGCGAAAAAGATCGCCAAGATCACGGTCGTGGAAGGGTTCCACGACCGTAATTTAGAGCGTGGAAATCATCACGGTTTGTCTCAATCTTTCCACGGCCGTAGAAGTTGCTGGAATGAATCACGCTTCCCTTGCCAAGGTTCCACGGCCGTGGACTTGAACGTGGAATGTAATACGGCCGTATTTTAGAGCGTCGTTTAGGGCAAAACCGTGATTCATCCTTTCCTCGTGCATATTCTTCAAGCTAGCACATTCCTTAGCTCCTAGAGATGTCCTCAATCCTTGGACATGCTCAATCAAACTCCATTCTCGCACAATCCGTTTGGAAATAGCTCTTAATTGCCTACAATCAACATAAAGCTTGTGTAGATCTCTATATCGACATTATAGACAAACTAGCTCACAAATGCATCAATGCTTAATCAATTACTATCAATATGGATGAAATATACTTAGAAAACGTGCCTAAAATATCACAATATTTCATGCTAACACCCAGATCCTCGACCGAGGCAAGACCCAGTCCCAATTGCCCCGACCGAGATACACCCACCACCTCGGATGCCAGTCCGAGATGTTTTTTTTTGCTGGAATTCCACGAACCATAGGGCAGAGGATGGACCCCAATCATCAAGTCAGGCGTCCAGAAGTCAACCTAGGTGATCCAGCTGAGAATGATTATGAACTTCGACCGAAAGTTCTAACCATGATTCGACAATGTCAATTTGGAGGTTTGAAGAGAGAGTCTCCGCATCAGCACTTGCAAAATTATGAGATTCTGATGGAGACTTTAAGACCATCAAGAGTGGAGAATAACAACTACAAGTTGAGGCCTTTCTATTTCTCTTTGAAAGACAAGGCACTTGCTTGGTATCAAGCTCTTCCGGCTGGAACAATCAACACTTGGGAAGAGATGACAACGGGGTTTCTTATTCAGTTCCTTCCCCCCTCTAAGACCACTGAATTGAGGGGGAAAATCAATGCTTTTATTGTGAAGGACAAGGAACGCTTGTCCAAGTCATGGGAGAGATTTAAGGATCTTTTGTTGGATTTCCCACATCATGGGATTCCAAAGATCGAGTTGCTGAAAATATACTTTAAAGGTTTGGATGGAGATACTCAATTCAAGCTCCAGTTACTTTCCGCCGGCACCTTCATGGATATGCCGATAGATGAAGCTTGGGGTTTCATTGAAAAACAAGCTTTGCACATGGAAAAATACTCCCATCAAAGAGTTGAAGATGGAGCAAGGAGAGTTAGATTTCAAGACACATCATCAAATGGAGCTCAACTCAACTCGCTAAACAATGAAGTAAAAGCATTGAAGGAGCTTTGAGTAGCTCAAACGAAGAAGGAGCAAGACGATGGCTACCAAGGAAGGAACAGCTATCAAGGGCCGCGGAACAACAATTACAACAACAAAAACAATGGAAACTCCAACAACAACAATTGGAGATCTAATCAAAAAAATTCCGGTAACCCTTATTCTTTTGATAATAATGCTCTTAACACCCCCTCTTCTTCTTCAACTCCATTGAGAAGCCAGGAGTCTGCATCAAGTTCGTCCCAGCTAAAAAAGAAAGATGTTGTGCTGGAAGCAATATTGATCAAGCTCAATGCTATGGAGACATCGATGAATTCATTTTCGAAGGCACAAAAAGCCTTAGAGCAACAATTTTTCAACAAGACGAATGAAGCGCCAAGAGATCCAGGGAAGCTCCCAGCAATGACATAGAGCAACCCTAAAGGACAAATCTTGGCAATTACAACACGCAATGGATTGAAGATTGCAGATCTAGTACCTCAGTCGAGTCACGACCAGATGAACACATCGGTCGAGGTGTCAACTGAGATGGAATCCCAGAAAGCGAAAGATAAATCTGAAGTTTATGTTTCTCCTCCTGCTTATAAACAACCACTTCCATTCCCTCAGTCAAGGGCGAGGGCACATCTAGACAATCACTTTGGTAAGTTCCTAGACCTTTTGAATAAACTACATGTTAACATCCCTTTCCTTGATGCCATTCTAGGGATACCCGCCTATGGGAAGTTTTTGAAAGAGACTCTATCAAGGAAGAGGAAGCTCAAGGATTTTGGTGAAGTAAGGATGACATCTAGGTCTTCGGAGCTCATTCAAATCATGAAGGAGAAGATGCCACCTAAATGAGGGATCCCGGTTCATTTTGCATTCCCATTCAAGTTGGGGATGTAACCTATGATGCATTATGTGTTCTAGGAGCCAGTGTGAGCATCATCCCGCTGGAGCTTTGTGAGAAAGTCTGACTTGGAAAGCCTAAGCCGGTGAAGATGACGCTATACACAGCGGACTGCTCCATTACCCGTCCCGTGGGTATTTTGGAGGACGTTACCATCAAGTTAGGTAATTTCTACATACCTATAGACTTTGTTGTGCTTGACATTCCCGCATATTATCCCATTCCTATCATTCTCGGAAGACCATTTCTAGCAACATCGGGTTGCAACGTGGATTGTAAGAACACCAAGTAGAAATTCAACATTGGTGGAGATCATGTGGAGTTTGCATTGCTTGTTGCAATGAAGGGAGAGTCGTTGGAAGATGACATCTTCAACATCTATGATGAAGAAGAATCTAGAGAATTGGTGAGCTCTATCCTTATTAACGATCCTCTTGAAAGAGTTCTTAGTTTTATTTTAATGGAGGAAGGTATAGATGTCTCTTGTGATGCAGGTATAAGGAGCTTAAACGCATTGGAAGCAGATCCGGGAGCTAGATTTGATAAACTGATTCAGGAGAAGAAAAGCACGTTAGGTTTCGGTCCCAGTTCCAGTACCTCGACCGAGGCACTTCCTGGACCAAGCGAGGTGTTCTTATCTGAAGAACAGTTTGGTCATCACTTCGGACCCCGACCGAGACAGCAAGTGAGATGCTGTCTACTGAGGAAAACAAACTTTCCGATTCGTTTTTGAGAGTCACTTACAGTTGGTGGAGCACTGGCTTCGCCAAGTTTTTGATGGTAAAGAGCCTTGGTATGCTGATATTGTCAATTACCTTGTTTATCAGGAAATACCGCCCGGATTGACGTACGCTCAAAGGAAGAAGTTCTTCAAGGATGTACGCCATTACTATTGGAATAAACCTCTACTGTTCAAGAGAGATCCAGATGGGATGCTTCAACGATGCATTCCGGAGGATGAAGTTGCTAGTGTCAATTACCTTGTTTGTCAGGAAATACCGCACCAGCTTCCTTGCTGTTTCTTGTGATGCATGCCAAAGAACAGGGAACTTGTCAAGAAGGAACGAGATGCCACTCAACAATATTCAGGAGGTTGAGATTTTTGATGTATGGGGAGTTGATTTCATGGGACATTTCCCATCATCCGCGGGGAATCTCTACATTCTCTTAGCTGTTGATTACGTTTCTAGATGGGTGGAAGTCATCGCCTCTCCCACTAATGACGCCATGGTGGTTGTGAAGTTCTTCAATCGGACTATCTTTTCACGTTTTGGGACACCACGCATCATCATTAGCGATGGAGGGACACATTTCATCAACCGGAAGTTCAAGACACTTTTATCGAAGTATGGGGTAACCTACAAGGTAGCAACCCCTTATCACCCTCAAACTAGTGAGTAGGTGGAGATCTCGAATAGACAAATCAAAGCAAATTTGGAGAAGACCGTTTCTAGGACAAGAAAGGATTGGTCCATGAAGTTGGACGATGCTCTTTGGGCTTATAGGACCGCATTTAAGACTCCCATTGGTACCACCCTATATAATTTGGTATATGGGAAGTCTTGTCATCTACCCGTTGAGCTAGATCACAAGGCATATTGGGCAATCAAGTGGTTGAATTTCGACATCAAGGAAGACGTAGAGAAGTGACTTTTAGACATTAATGAGCTGGAGGAGTTACGCTTAAACGCCTATGAGAATGCCAAGATCTAGAAGGAAAGAACGAAGAGATGGCATGACAAGCATATCATTCATAAGGAGCTCAAAGAAGGAGATCTTGTTCTACTATTCAACTCCCGCCTCCGCCTCTTTCCAGGTAAGTTGAAATCTAGATGGACAGGACCTTACATTATGAAAACTGTTTTTCCCTATGGTGCAGTTAAGATTTGGGGTGAAACAAGCTGAAGCTTTAAGATTAACGTCATAGGCTGAAGAAATACCGACCGGAAGTCCCGGCTGAGGAGATTGCACCACTATACCTTGTTTGATGATGACGTACGGTCCAACTAGCGACCTTAAATCAAGCGCTTCTTGGGAGGCAACCAAAGGTATTGCTTTCTTTTCCCTTTTCTAGCTTAGTTTTAGATAGTTTGCTTCGCTTTGTTTTTGCGTCCTCTTGACAGGAATCAGACACTTTCTAAAGAAGGATTACAGCTCAGGAGCTACATGGAAGGACAGAAGTTCGAGAAATTGAGAAGACGGAGTTCGACTGAGATACATCTCGGTTGCTGTCACAGTACCTCGACCGAGGTGTTCTTTGTCAACCGAGGCGTCTCGGTCTGAAAACCACCGCTAGTTGACGAGGACTTAGAGCTTCATGGATTTTCTTTATTTATTATGCATTTCAGCTAGGTTCGGTGAGTATTATGTTCCCTAGACTTATATTTGATCCATTGGGACAATGTGTCCCAAGTATGGGGTATTTGGATGTATTTATGTGACTTATGTGCTACCTTGGCTTGTATGACTCTTTCGAATATTGTTGTTTATTTGGCTTTATATGCTTATCTATCATTACATGCATACCTACAAGTTTCGGTTTGAGAAAAATGTCAAAAACCAGTTTGAAAAAAATAATTTATGCCTCGACCGAGACGTTCATGGCCGATTGAGGATGAACACCTTGGATGACGCCAGAACACCTCGACCGAGATGGGCTTTTAACTGAAAGATTTTCGAAATGTTTTGGTGCTTCTTATTTGGATATGACCTCGATGATGATTTTGTTTGTAGATTGGTTTTGAAATCTTTATATGCTCGAAAGGTTTTATGATATGTTTAAGTTGCGAAATGCTTTGTTTGAAATTTTAGCATGTTTAATACTTTGTTTTTATCAAAATTATGTTGGATTTGAAGGTTGACACCACATTATGAGTTCTATCACATTCTTCCTGGGATGACTAAGGCAATTCGTTCTCTTCTCTTCTTCTTCTTGACCATGCTTTAGCCCCTCATATACATATTTTCCTCCCTTTACCTATCCGGGAATTTGGAAGCAAGTGTTCGCCACTTAGCGTGCGTGTAAATAACCTTTAAATTTATAAAACTAGAATCAAGCAAGCGAACCCGCAGTGTACGGATCGACGTAGTTAAGCAAGAATTCCAGAGTATCGAACACAGGGATTTGGGTGGGAACAAATTCAATTGCAGATTATCAAGCGAGTAAATATGAGAGTTTTTGCAAATATTAGAAAAACAACAATCCTAAAGATCGAAGTATCTAGCTGTGGCAATCGATTCAAGATATTCTTAATGATATAAAGATAGAGTTGAGATATGCAAAGGTATGCTAATGTAAGGTAATCGTACGGTGAAGTTCCAAAAACCTTATATGACTCACCTACAAGACACTCTCTATAAAGGTTGTAGAGGATTCAATATAGAAAGGTTCTAAAGGCAAGAATTAATGTCAAATACCCAAACTTGTAATCCAAGGATCAAGACTAACTTAACCGATTACGGTTGTGACCCTCACAATCGAGGTAGAGGTTGTTGAGGCTTCACTACCACCTAGAAAAGGCAAGCCTAAACTAAGTTAAAGCAAATCTTTAACTTTGGATTAAAGTAAAAGCAGGTTCGTAAACTTAAGGGAAATTACGGTTGGATCTTGAGATTCCACGGTCGTGGAACTCAAGAACAAACCGTGATTTAGGGTTCGTCAACGATTCTCTCAAACTCTCAGGGTCTAATCTGTTTACGATCGATCTATCATCATCTAAGCCACAACTATCAACCCTTCACCCTAGAATTGTTAAGGGTTTTTAGCGAATAACAGTCATGTTGATATCAAATTCAAGGATTAAAAGATTGAAAGATGAAAACTTCCGAAAACTTTCAATAAACTTCAAACCAATCTCAAAGTGACAATCAAGAACGAATATTGTCAATAGATTCAGAATAAGCCAAACAAACACAATCTTAGGAAAGAAGGAAGAACGGGATGTCAATCCGTCTTTTAATCAAACCTAAACAAGAAGAGAAATCTTCTTGCAACAGTCTTCCAAAAACTTCGATCTTCCGCCAATCCGGAAATCTCAACAGCGATCTCCACCAAAAGTGCGAGATTAGGGCAAATCCAAGCACGAACGTCGATCTCCAACGAGATGTAAATGCTTCTAAGCGAGGGTTAAGCAAGCGTAAGCGGGAATAAACGTGGATAACCGCTAAGCCAAGGTGTAAGCCAAGGTCTAAAGCAAAGTGACGGAATTTTTCTTCGTCTGTCTTTTTATAGGGCAAGATAAAATATCGGCCCGGCCCAATCTTCAAAAGATCGTGGCTTCAAAATGTGGCGAAAAAGATCGCCAAGGTCACGGTCGTGGAAGGTTCCACGACCGTAATTTAGAGCGTGGAAATCAACACGGTTTGAACCATGGATTCCACGACCGTAATAGTTACTGGAATGCATCACGCCTCTCTTGCAAGGTTCCAAGGCCGTGGAACTGAACGTGGTTTGTAGTACGGCCATATTTTAGAGCGTGGTTTAGGGCAAGAACGTGATTCTTCCCTAGCCTCGTGCACTCCTCAAGTTGAACTCCATTTTGCTCCTAAGAATGCCCTCAATCCATGGACATACTCAATCAACTCTTCTTTGCTAAATTCCGTTCGGAAATGACTCTCAATCACCTATAATCAACATAAAGCTAGTGTAGACATCCATATCGACAATATAGGCAAACTAGCTCACAAATGCAACAACGCTAAATCAAAGACTATCAATATGAATCAAATACACTTAGAAAACGTGCCTAAAATATCACAATATTTCATGCTAACAAATAACCCCATACTTAACACTTGCTTGTCCCTAAGCAAGGTCTTTCAAAAAGCTTTAAACAAAAGTTAGGATGAAATATGTGTACCTTCTCAAAGCAATACTTCTTTTGGAGGAATGTGCCTTCTAAAGAATAGATCATTCTCAAATCTTGCTTCAATCGTTTATAAGACTTTCATACACTTAATCAAAGAGTAAAAAGTAAAGAAAATTCATGAATTAATCAAACTTCTAAACAAGCATCATAACCTTCAAACATTATCAAAATCAATCATAAGAAACTTCAATTTAGATGACCAAGTCATATAACATTCTTTTGATCTTAAGGACTTTCAAAGAAAAGGTCTAGAATGTGGAAGGGAAAGGAAACTTTTAAGGAATGTGGTGCATGAATCCGGGAAAGTGGACAACTACCCTTCTCCTTCTTTTGCAGTTTCCGCAACACTTCAACTTAGAGCTTCGCTCTTCTTCCTTTCATTTTTCGACTTTACTTTTGGAGTTATGGATAGAGGTGCACAAAAACCGAAGCCTAGGAAATTGGCGTTTCTCAATTTTTATGAGATGCCTCAAACCCTTAACGCACATACCATAATCCGCTAGGAATATCGCTCAATCCGACTTTGGCAAGACACAAACACCCGGCTATGTGAATAGTGCCGAGTTACTCATCATCATGATTGACTTCCCCAAACCTAGAATTCCTTTCTATTCTTTTGATTGCAAATAATTGCTCTCATGGCCCTCCCACATCAAACATGCCTTTTTCATTGACTTCTCCAAATTCCCGGATAGGTAAAGGAGGTCAATATGGAGTAGAGACCCCTCTATGTGTGGGGAAAATGAGACCCCTAGTCATGAAAGCATGTAGCCCTAAAGGTACGGCTGGTATACGGGTGCAAGCAGAAAAATCAACACCTAAGCTCCTGGCAATGTGGGTAACTATCCCACCATATCCGATGTTGCCCTTCTTCTTGTTCTTGAGCTTGCTCATAGTAGCAGCCAAGAGAGTAGCACAATCAGCACGGCGTCCATACAACATGGAGTAGAGTAAAAAGAGCTCATCCGTCTTGATCTTTTGGGGCGTCTCCGTCCTAGGAAAGAGACACTCCGAAAGAACACGATGAGCAATCTTCAAGGCTAGGTGGTACATCAACCTAGCCTTGGTGTCAGCGGGCTGCCAACGGTCCTCGCTAGCGTAAATCATCGCCACCTCCTCCCAAACATCCTTGGCGTAAACGCCACTACAAAAGTGACCGTTAAAGGTCTCCTGAAACCCGAAAATGGTCCCAAACTCACGGATGCTAAAATGATAGTCTCTTTCCATGAGACGGAAAGAGACGGTCCTGTCTACATGGCTGTGCTCAAAAGATGTCACAACCTCCCGTGTAATCTCCTCATAAGCGTCTTCTCGGATAGCCGAGAAGACAATAAGTCCGGCTCTATCCAAGAGCCAAGTGAGGTCATCAACTATGTTGAGAGGAGCTAGATCCTCCAACAACAAGTACCTAGGACCAATCACAGACCTCTCCTTGATCCTCTCGAGTGCATCGAGGTGATCATCATGTATGGTCGGGACTCTAGGGCTAGGGGGTGAGGGTGAGGAAGGTGATGATGGAGGTGAAGGGGAAGAGGGTGGTGGTGCTCTAGAGGATGAGGAAGAGGAGGGATTACCCTTCCTCTTCTTGTTCTGGTTATCCTTCTTCTCTTTGATCCTCCCCGAAACTCTCCTCACAAAGTCCATTCTGTTCAAAATTACGGGCTGTTCTATAGAAACCACGGCAGTAATTCCTCCAGAGACCGTTATTCGTCTCAAAGAGTCGCAAATCAGCAATCAATCTCCACAAACAGGCAGTCCTAATCTAATTTCTTCCAATCTCAATCAGTTCTTCCTAAAATCTCTAACAAAAACAAACCAAATCGACAAAGATCAAGAAGAGTGGAAAAACCTATTTTTCAGATTGAAAAATCCGAATTGCGCGTTCGTTGGTGAATTTCCGCTCGATTCGTCGCTTGGTTCTTATTTGTGGTCGAATTTGTTCAGTTTAGGAAGAAGAATCGTTGAAAACGATTAGGAAACGAGGAATTGAGAGAGGAGGCGTGGATTCGGCTTTTAGGTCGTGGAAGAGGGGTTTTGTGGTGGTTTTTGTGAAGAACGTGGTTTATATAGTCACAGGCAAAATTTTTGAAAATCACGGTCTGTCGGGGTGTTCCACGGCCGTGGAAATGTACGGAACCGTGGTTTTTGTGATTTTTCAAAGGCTTTTGGAAATTACAGTCACTGTAGTTGTCACGACCGTGGTTTAGGCCGTGGAACTCTCTGTAAAGCTCCAAAGTCCAAATTTCGTCACTTTTCTTCAACATTTTCCTTCCCTTTCCCTTTTCCATCGTTCCTACATCCAAAAACACGAACATACCGGAAGGAATCGAAGGCAAAAACAAAGTAAAAACGTCTATTCTAAGCTAAGCTATAAATCAAAAATAAAAACAAAAATGCAATACCTTGGGTTGCCTCCCAAGAGGCGCTTTGTTTAAGGTCCGTAGCTAGACCAATCTCGCACTTATTCAAGTGCGGTAGGCGCAAACTTCTCAGCTTGGAGTTCCGGCGTATACTTCTTCAGTCGTTGGCCGTTCACCTTAAAGCTTCCGCCCGTTTCACCCCATACTTCAACTGCACCATGGGGGAAAATATGCTTAATTAGAAAAGGTCCGGTCCAACGAGATTTAAGCTTACCTGGAAAGAGACGAAGCCTTGAATTGAAGAGGAGAACTTGATCTCCTTCTTTGAAGTCCTTTGGAATGATATGCTTATCATGCCAACGTTTCGCCCTCTCCTTATAGATCTTAGCGTTTTCATAAGCATTCAAGCGGAGTTCATCCAGCTCATTGATGTCTAGGAGACGCTTCTCTCCCGCTTCCTTCATGCTGAAGTTCAACCACTTGATAGCCCAAAACGCTTTGTGCTCCAACTCTACCGGCAAGTGACAAGACTTCCCATACACAAGGTTGTATGGTGTGGTTCCTATGGGAGTCTTGTATGCAGTCCGGTATGCCCATAATGCATCGTCAAGCTTCAAGGACCAATCCTTCCTGGTCCTTGAAACCGTCTTCTCTAAGATTCCTTTGAGATCCCTATTTGAGATCTCAACTTGTCCACTTGTTTGTGGATGGTAGGGGGTAGCGATCTTGTGAGTAACCCCATACTTAGCTAGAAGAGCTTCAAAGCGCCGGGCAATGAAGTGAGAACCTCGATCACTAATGATCGTCCTTGGCGTCCCAAATCGCGGGAAAATGGTCTTGTTGAAGAACTTAACCACCACCATGGCATCATTGGTGGGAGAGGCAATTACTTCCACCCATCTAGAAACATAATCTACCGCCAATAGTTTGTATTGGTTTCCACAAGAGGATGGGAATGGTCCCATAAAATCTACTCCCCAAACGTCGAAAATCTCTACCTCTTGGATGTTGTTGAGGGGCATCTCATTCCTCCTAGAGATATTGCTTGTTCTTTGATAAGCATCGCAGCAAGAAACAAAGGATTGCACATCTTTAAACAAAGTAGGCCAAAAGAATCCAGATTGCAATACCTTTGTGCTAGTCTTGTTCGAACTAGCGTGTCCTCCACAAGGTAGTGAATGACAATGGCGGATGACACTTTGCATCTCATCTTCCGGCACACATCGCCGAATGATGCCATCCGGACCTCTCTTGAAGAGGAGAGGCTCGTTCCAAAAGTATTCCCGGACATCCTTAAAGAACTTCTTCCTTTGTGCGTAGGATAATCCGGGTGGTATCTCCTGACAAACCAAATAGTTAACAAAATCAGCAAACCATGGTTCGTTACCTTTGGAGATCACATCGATGCACTCCTCAATAAGGTGTAGGTGTTCGTCCGGGAAGGAGTCGTCGATGGGTAAATGGTCGTCCTCTAGATGTGTTAGGCGACTCAAATGATCCGCAACAGAATTTTCTGAACCTTTCTTGTCGCGGATCTCAAGATCGAATTCTTGTAGGAGAAGAATCCATCTAATTAGCCTTGGCTTCGCATCTTTCTTCGCAAGGAGGTACCGGATCGCAGCATGATCCGTGTAGACAATAACCTTTGCACCTACAAGATAAGAGCGAAACTTGTCAATAGCATAGACAATGGCTAAAAACTCTTTTTCGGTAGTGGCGTAGTTGAGCTGCACTTCATCTAGCGTTTTGCTAGCATAGTATATGGCATGGGCTCGCCCTTCCTTTCGTTGTCCAAGAACAGCTCCAATAGCTACGTCACTAGCATCGCACATAATCTCAAAGGGAAGAGTCCAATTCGGGGGTTGGATAATAGGTGCTGAAATTAGAGCTTGCCGAATGGTGTTAAACGCATCCAAACATTCCTGCGAAAACTCAAAAACCGCATCCTTCATCAATAGATTAGTGAGAGGTTTTGATATCTTAGAAAAGTCGTTAATGAAACGTCTATAAAATCCAGCATGTCCTAGGAAACTTCTTATCCCTTTCACCGAAATTAGGGGGGGGAAGCTTCTCTATAGTCTCTATCTTAGCCTTGTATACTTCTATCCCTCTATTAGAGACTAAGTGGCCTAATACAATTCCTTCCTTAACCATAAATTGACACTTCTCCTAATTAAGAACTAGGTTAGTGTCTTCACACCTTTACAAAACAAGAGAAAGGTTAGAAAGGCAATCGTTAAAAGAGGAACCGTATACGGAGAAGTCGTCCATGAAGACTTCCATGATTTCCTCTACGTATTCGGAGAAGATGGCCATCATGCACCGTTGGAAGGTGGCTGGGGCGTTGCAAAGCCCGAACGGCATTCTCCTATAAGCAAACGTACCCCATGGGCACGTGAATGTGGCCTTCTCTTGATCATCCGGGTGTATCGGAATCTGAAAGAAACCACTATAACCGTCAAGGTAGCAAAAATGTGAATGTTGTGCTAACCTTTCAAGCATTTGATCAATGAATGACAATGGGAAATGATCCTTCCGCGTTGCGTTGTCGAGCTTGCGGTAGTCTATGCACATCCGTCATCCCGTCACAGTTCGGGTAGGAATGAGTTCGTTGTTTTTGTTGGTGATGACCGTCATTCCTCCCTTCTTCGGAACTACTTGAACCGGGCTCACCCACTTACTATCGGAGATAGGGTAGATGATATCTGCATCAAGAAGCTTAATAATTTCCTTCTTGACAACCTCCTTCATGGTCGGATTCAACCGCCTTTGAGGTTGTCTTGAAGTTCTAAAATCTTCCTCCATTAGTATCTTATGCATGCATAGGGAGGGTTTGATTCCTACTAAGTCCTCAATAGTATAGCCTAAAGCTTTCCTATGCCTCCTATGGACAATCATGAGCTGATTATGCTCATCTATGCTTAGATCGGAACTAACAATAACTGGGAAGGTAGAATTAGATCCTAGAAAAGCGTACCTTAGATGAGTAGGAAGTGGTTTGAGTTCCATTGCTTTCGGAGCTTCCAATGATCCTTGAGAAGCATCCGATGTCTCCTTAGAAGTTTCTAAGGGTGATGAGTGTGTGACAGAAGAATCAGAAGAAGTTGAAGAAGTATCTCGATCACTCCTTTCCACGCCCAAAATTACGGGTTCCTCATGGCCTCCACGGCCGTGGTTTAGGGCGTGGAAGGGAAATACGGTTGTCACACCTTCTCCACAACCGTATAACTCCCTAGAGTGAGACACGGTTTTGGTTGTGAAATCCACGGCCGTGGAATACAGAGTATGACCGTGGATTCTCACGTTTTCTGCCTCATCGTGGAGTTTTTCGAACTCCACTTCACCCATCTCTTCCTGTGCTTCTAAGGCTTCAATTGACTCATTGCACTCTTCTTCTTCCCCTACATTGGTTAGACTCATAGTGATAACCTTTTGTAAAGGATCGTTAAAGAGAATCGCACTTACCTCCTCCCTAGACAAACCCTCTTCATCTTGGATATCGAAAATATCCTCATCAAAGATTGGCTCCTTCACTAGAGTGGAAAGAACGAACTCTACTTTCTCTTCTCCTATATCAAAAGCGAGTCTACCATTCTTGCAATCGACTATGCAGCCGGAAGTTGCAAGAAACGGTTTTCCGAGTATGATCGGGACCGGACTATCTGCAGGAATATCAAGCACGACAAAATCAATGGTAACAAAGAATTTACCTAGCTTGACCGGGACGTCTTCTACAATACCGACGGGGCGAGTGATGAATCGATCTGCCATGTACAACGTCATCTTCACCGGTTTAGGGTCGCCTAAACCGATCTTCCTACACAATGCAAGTGGTATGATGCTCACACTTGCTCCTAAGTCACATCGCGCATCGTATGTGACATCTCCCACTCCTATGGGAATGCAAAATGACCCCGGATCCTTTAGCTTTGGGGGCATTTTCTCCTTCATGGTTCTGATGAGATCCGAAGAATCCGAACTCATCTTAACCTCTCCGAAGTCTTCTAGCTTCCTCTTGTTAGAGAGGAGCTCCTTCAAGAACTGGCCATAAGCCGGCATACCTACAATAGCATCAATAAATGGTATATTAATATGCAGCTTGCTCATGAATTCTATGAACTTACCAAACTGTTTATTGTTCGCCCCTAGAGGTGTGTGCAAATAAGCTTTAAATTTATAAAACTAGAATCAAGCAAGCGAACCCACAGTGTACGGATCGACGTAGATTAGCAAGAATTCCAGAGTATCGAACACAGGGATTTGGGTGGGAACAAATTCAATTGCAGATTATCAAGCGAGTAAATATGAAAGTTTTGCAAATATTGGGAAAACAACAATCCTAAAGATCCAAGTATCAAGTTGTGGCAATCGATTCAAGATATACTAATGATATAAAGACAGAGTCGAGATATGCAAAGGTATGCTAATGTAAGGTAATCGTACGGTGAAGTTCCAAAAACCTTATATGACTCACCTACAAGACACTCCCTATACAGGTTGTTGAGGCATCAATATAGAAAGGTTCTAAAGGCAAGAATTAATGTCAAATACCCAAACTTATAATCCAAGGATCAAGACTAACTTAGCCGATTACGGTTATGACACTCACAATCGAGGTAGAGGTTGTTGAGGCTTCACTACCACCTAGAAAAGGCAAGCCTAAACTAAGTTAAAGCAAATCTTTAACTTTGGATTAAAGTAAAAGCAGGTTCGTAAACTTAAGGGAAATTACGGGTAGATCTTGAGACTCCACGGCCGTGGAACTCAAGATCAAACCGTGATTTAGGGTTCGTCGATGATTCTCTCAAACTCTCAAGGTCTAATCTGTTTATGCTCGATCTATCATCATCTAAGCCACAACTATCAACCCTTCACCTTAGAATTGTTAAGGGTTTTTAGCCAATAACAGTCATGTTGATATCAAATTCAAGAATTAAAAGATAGAAAGATGAAAACTTCCGAAAACTTTCAATAATCTTCAAACCAATCTCAAAGTCACAACCAAGAACAAATGTTGTCAATAGATTCAGAATAAAGCAAACAATCACAATCTTAGGAAAGAAGGGAGAACGGGATGTCAATCCGTCTTCCAAATCAAACCTAAACAAGAAGAGAAATCTTCTTGCAACAATCTTCCAAAAGCTTCGATCTTCCGCCAATCCGGAAATCTCAACAACAATCTCCACCAAAGGTGCGAGATTAGGGCAAAATCCCAACGCGAACTTCGATCTCTAACGAGATGTAAATGCTTCTCCCCGAGGGTTAAACGGGCGTAAGCGGGGATATGTGTCGATAAATGCTGCTAAGCGAAGATGACGGAATCTTGCTTCGTCCGTCTTTTTATAGGGCAAGATAAGATATCGGCCCGGCCCAATCTTCAAAAGATCGTGGCTTCAAAATGTGGCGAGAAAGATCGCCAAGATCACGGTCGTGGAAGGTTCCACGACCGTAATTTAGAGCGTGGAAAGTGTCACGGTTTGAACCATGGTTTCCACGACCGTAATAGTTACTGGAATGCATCACGCCTCTCTTTGCAAGGTTCCACGGCCGTGGAACTAAACGTGGTTTGTAGTACGGCCGTATTTTAGAGCGTGGTTTAGGGCAAGAACGTGATTCTTCCCTAGCCTCGTTCATTCCTCAAGTTGAACTCCAATTTGCTCCTAAGAATGCCCTTAATCCATGGACATACTCAATCAACTCTTCTTTGCTCGATTTCGTTCGGAAATGACTCTCAATCACCTATAATCAACATAAAGCTAGTGTAGACATCCATATTGACAATATAGGCAAACTAGCTCACAAATGCAACATTGCTAAATCAAAGACTATCAATATGAATCAAATACTCTTAGAAAACGTGCCTAAAATATCACAATATTTCATGCTAACAAATAACCCCATACTTAACACTTGCTTGTCCCTAAGCAAGGTCTTTCAAAAAGCTTTAAACAAGAGTTAGGATGAAATATGTGTACCTTCTCAAAGCAATACTTTTTTTGGAGGAATGTGCCTTCTAAAGAATATATCATTCTCAAACCTTGCTTCAATCGTTTATAAGACTTTCATACACTTATCCAAAGAGTAAAAAGCAAAGAAAACTCACGAATCAATTAAACTTCTAAACAAGCATCATAACCTTCAAACATTATCAAAATCAATCATAAAAAACTTCAATTTAGATCACCAAGTCATATAACATTCTTTTGATCTTAAGGACTTTCAAAGAAGAGGTCTAGAATGTGTAAAGGGAAGGAAACTTTAAGGAATGTGGTGCATAAATCCGGGAAAGTGGACAACTACCCTTCTTCTTCTTTTGCGGTTTCCGCAACAATTCAACTTAGAGCTTCGCTCTTCTTCCTTTCATTTTTCGACTTTACTTTTGGAGTTATGGATAGAGGTGCACAAAAACCGAAGCCTAGGAGATTGGCGTTTCTCAATTTTTATGAGATGCCTCAAACCCTTAGCGCACATACCATAATCCGCTAGGAATATCGCTCAATCCGACTTTGGCAAGACACAAACACCCGGCTATGTGAATGGTGCCGAGTTACTCATCATCATGATTGACTTCCCCAAACCTAGAATTCCTTTCTATTCTTTTGATTGCAAATAATTGCTCTCATGGCCCTCCCACATCAAACATGCCTTTTTCATTCACTTCTCCAAGTTCCCGGATAGGTAAAGGAGGTCAATATTTCAATGAGGAGCTAAAATGATCAAAGAAAGAAGAAAGAAAAATCGAATTGCCTTAATCATCTCAACAAGAAGTATAAGAACTTATAGTGTGATTTCAACTTCAATTTCTCAACATGATTTAGGTAACATTCATCACATTATGAAACTTGCAAAAGAGGTAAAATTCATTCATTCAAATTCTTTTCAATTCACTATTCTTTTAAGCATGCAATTGTCATCAAACTCAATTCACAAGTAGTGATTATCATAGAAATCATCTCAATTCATTAGAAGCACAAAATTTTCAAAATTTTTCAATTTTTATGGTTTTTTTTTTCAAGTTCTTTTTCATGCAATGCAATAATGAAACGTGCAACAATATAATGAACATGCAAATAGTCTCGAATAGAAGCAAGCATAGTGAGTTAGAGTTATTACAAACTTTTAGTACATCCCACCCCATACTTAGGACGAACATTGTCCCTAATGTTCAAAAGAAAGAAAGAAAAGAAGAAAAGAAAAAGAAACTCACAAAGTGGTGGCGGAATGTCTAAAGCGAACGGTCAATCATCAAACTCTCATCACTGCGGCGCTGGTGGAGGCGGAAATGGAGAGAAGCTGGGATCATAAAACCGCCCAAACTGCTGGCGGTAGACGTCTCTCATCATGTGGTCGAGGTCATCTAGGCGTCCGTCTCTAGCATCGGCTCGGATCTCCAATGCTCCTACTCTCTCTGAAAGTCCGGTAGCCCAATCCGGCATCTGCTCGTACCATCCCGGGGCGTGGCTATACCATGCTGGAGCGTCGGATGGTGCTGGTGGTGGTGCTGGTGGTGCTGCCTGCTCTGTAGACCAAGGAGGGGGAACGCCATACCATGTGGGAGGTATGGTCATCCACGTAGGCCTCTCACTCACGCTAGCGCGGCGAGAAGACGAGCCTGAAGCTCTAGCTGGACGTGGAGAACGTCTAGGTGCATCGGAGGCCGCCTCCGGCTGATCCGGAAACGTGCCAAACTCCTCCTCAGCTCCTCCTCTGCCCTCAAACTGATCTCCCATCTCCTCCTCAACAACTGGCGGTGGGACATATGGGGGAGCTGCTATCCTGTTCGCATGCATGGCAGCGAACGTCTCCTTCCAATTATGGCGTCCCGCCATAATGGAGTACTCTGGTAGCCACTCTATACCCCTACCCGTCCTGCTCTCCCATGGCATACCCGCGTAAGGCGGACCTCTATGTGTGGGGAAAATGAGACCCCTAACCATGAAAGCATGTAGCCCTAAAGGTACGGCCGGTATGCGGATGCAAGCAGAAAAGTCAACACCAAAGCTCCTAGCAATGTGGGTAAGTATCCCACCATATCCTATGTTGCCCTTCTTCTTATTCTTGAGCTTGCTCATAGTAGCAGCCAAGAGAGTAGCACAATCAGCACGGCGTCCATAAAGCATGGAGTAAAGCAAGAACAACTCATCCGTCTTGATCTTTTGGGGCGTCTCCGTCCTAGGAAAGAGACACTCCGAAAGAACGCGGTGAGCTATCTTCAAGGCTAGGTGGTACATCAACCTAGCCTTGGTGTCAGCGGGCTGCCAGCGGTCCTCGCTAGCGTAAATCATCGCAACCTCCTCCCAAAAGTCCTTGGCGTAAACGCCACTAGGAAATCGACCGTTAAAGGTCTCCTGAAACCCAAAAATGGTCCCAAACTCACGGATGCTCAATTGGTAGTCTCTCTCCATGAGACGGAAAGAGACGGTCCTATCTACATGGCTGTCCTCAAAGGATGTCACAACCTCCCGTGTAATCTCCTCATAGGCGTCTTCTCAAATAGCCGAGAAGACAATAAGTCCGGCTCTATCCAAGAGCCAAGTGAGGTCATCAACTATGTTGAGAGGAGCTAGATCCTCCAACAACAAGTACCTAGGGCCAATCACCGGCCTCTCCTTGATCCTCTCGAGTGCATCGAGATGATCGTCGTGTATGGTCGGGATTCTAGGGTGAGGAGGTGAGGATGGAGGTGAAGGTGAAGATGGAGGTTAAGGGGAAGAGGGTGGTGGTGCCCTAGAGGATGAGGAGGAGGAGGGATTACCCTTCCTCTTCTTATTCTGATCATTCTTCTTCTCTTTTATCCTCCCCGAGACTCTTCTCACAAAATCCATTCTGCTCAAAATTACGGTCTGTTCTTATGAAAACCACGGCCGTAATTCTCCCAGAGACCGTGATTCGTCTCAGAAGTTCACGAATCTCAGCAAATCAGCAAT
This sequence comes from Fagopyrum homotropicum, assembly GCA_033239125.1. Classification (NCBI taxonomy): domain Eukaryota; kingdom Viridiplantae; phylum Streptophyta; class Magnoliopsida; order Caryophyllales; family Polygonaceae; genus Fagopyrum; species Fagopyrum homotropicum. The sequence continues at coordinate 77,698,183 of BSWB01000008.1, forward strand.
CAATCTCCACAACAGGTAGTCCTAGTCTAATTTCCTCCAATCTCAATCAGTTCTTCCTAAAAATCTCTAAAAAAAACAACCAAATCGGCAAGAATCAAGAAGAGAGAAAAAAAACCTATTTTTCGGATTGAAAAATCCGAATTGTGCGTTCGTTGGTGAATTTCCGCTCGATTCGTCGCTTGGATCTTGTTTGTGGTTGAATTTGCTTCAGTTTAGGAAGAAGAATCGTTGAAAACGATTAGGAAACGAGGATTTGAGAGAGGGTCGTGGATTTTTGGCAATTAGGTCGTGGAATGAGGGGTTTTGGGATGAATTTTGTGAAGAATGTGGCTTATATAGTCGCAGGCAAAATTTTGAAAATCACGGTCTGTCGGGGTGTTCCACGGCCGTGGAAGTGTACGGAACCGTGGTTTTGGTGATTTTTCAAAGGCTTTTGGAAATTACGGGTACTGTAGCTGTCACGACCGTGGTTTAGGCCGTGGAACCCTCTGTAAAGCTCCAAAGTCAAATTTTCGTCACTTTTCTTCAACATTATCCTTTCCTTTCCCTTTTCCATCGTTCCTACATCCAAAAACACGAACATACCGGAAGGAATCGAGGAAAAAACAAAGCAAAAATGTCTATACTAAGCTAATCTATGAATCGAAAGTAAAAACAAAAATGCAATACCTTGGGTTGCCTCCCAAGAAGCGCTTTGTTTAAGGTCCGTAGCTAGACCAATCTCGCACTTATTCGAGTGCGGTAGGCGCGAACTCCTCAGCTTGGAGTTCCGGCGTATACTTCTTGAGTCGTTGGCCGTTCACCTTAAAAGTTCCGCTCGCTTCACCCCATACTTCAACTGCACCATGGGGGAAAATACGCTTAATTAGAAAAGGTCCAGTCCAAAGAGATTTAAGCTTACCTGGAAAGAGACGAAGCCTTGAATTGAACAGGAGAACTTGATCTCCTTCTTTGAAGTCCTTTGGAATGATATGCTTATCATGCCAACGCTTTGCTCTCTCCTTATAGATCTTAGCGTTTTCATAAGCGTTCAAGCGGAGTTCATCCAGCTCATTGATGTCTAGGAGACGCTTCTCTCCCGCTTATTTCATGCTGAAGTTCAACCACTTGATAGCCCAAAACGCTTTGTGCTCCAACTCTACCGGCAAGTGACAAGACTTCCCATACACAAGGTTGTATGGTGTGGTTCCTATGGGAGTCTTGTATGCAGTCCGGTATGCCCATAATGCATCGTCGAGCTTCAAAGACCAATCCTTCCTAGTCCTTGAAACCGTCTTCTCTAGAATTCCTTTGATCTCCCTATTTGAGATCTCAACTTGTCCACTTGTTTGTGGATGGTAAGGGGTAGCGATCTTGTGAGTAACCCCATACTTAGCTAGAAGAGCTTCAAAGCGCCGGACAATGAAGTGAGAACCTCCATCACTAATGATCGTCCTTGGTGTCCCAAATCGCGGGAAAATGGTCTTGTTGAAGAACTTAACCACCACCATGGCATCATTGGTGGGAGAGGCAATTGCTTCCACCCATCTAGAAATGTAATCCACCGCCAATAGTATGTATTGGTTTCCACAAGAGGATGGGAATGGTCCCATGAAATCGACTCCCCAAACGTCGAATATCTCCACCTCTTGGATGTTGTTGAGGGGCATCTCATTCCTCCTAGAGATATTGCCTGTTCTTTGACAAGCATCGCAACAAGAAACAAAGGATTGCACATCTCTAAACAAGGTAGGCCAAAAGAATCCAGATTGCAATACCTTTGCGCTAGTCTTATTCGAACTAGCGTGTCCTCCACAAGGTAGTGAATGACAATGACGGATGACACTTTGCATCTCGTCTTCCGGCACACATCGCCGAATGATGCCATCCGGACCTCTCTTGAAGAGGAGAGGTTCGTTCCAATAGTATTCCCGGACGTCCTTAAAGAACTTCTTCCTTTGTGCGTAGGATAGTCCGGGTGGTATCTCCTGACAAACCAAATAGTTAACAAAATCAGCAAACCATGGTTCGTTACCTTTGGAGATCACATCGATGCACTCCTCAATAAGGTGTAGGTGTTCATCCGGGAAGGAGTCGTCGATGGGTAAATGGTCGTCCTCTAGATGTGTTAGGCGACTTAAATGATCGGCAATAGAATTTTCTGAACCTTTCTTGTCGCGGATCTCAAGATCGAATTCTTGTAGGAGAAGAATCCATCTAATTAGCCTTGGCTTCGCATCTTTCTTCGCAAGGAGGTACCGGATCGCAACATGATCCGTGTAGACAATCACCTTTGCACCTACAAGATAAGAGCGAAACTTGTCAATAGCATAGACAATGGCTAGAAACTCTTTTTCGGTAGTGGCGTAGTTGAGCTGCGCTTCATCTAGCATCTTGCTAGCATAGTATATGGCATGGGTTGCCCCTTCCTTTCGTTGTCCAAGAAAAGCTCCAATAGCTACGTCACTAGCATCGCACATAATCTCAAAGGGAAGAGTCCAATCCGGAGGTTGGATAATAGGTGCTGAAATTAGAGCTTGCCGAGTGGTGTTAAACGCATCCAATCATTCCTGCGAAAACTCGAAAACCGCATCCTTCATCAATAGATTAGTGAGAGGTTTTGATATCTTAGAAAAGTCTTTAATGAAACGTCTATAAAATCCAGCATGTCCTAGGAAACTTCTTATCCCTTTCACCGAAATTGGGGGAGGAAGCTTCTCTATGGTCTCTATCTTAGCTTTGTCTACTTTTATCCCTCTACTAGAGACTTAGTGGCCTAATACAATTCCTTCCTTAACCATAAATTGACATTTCTCCCAATTAAGAACTAGGTTAGTGTCTTCACACCTTTGCAAAACAAGAGAAAGGTTAGAAAGGCAATCGTTAAAAGAGGAACCGTATACGGAGAAGTCGTCCATGAAGACTTCCATGATTTCCTCTACGTACTCGGAGAAGATGGCTATCATGCACCGTTGAAAGGTGGCTGGGGCGTTGCAAAGCCCGAACGGCATTCTCCTATAAGAAAACGTACCCCATGGGCACGTGAATGTGGTCTTCTCTTGATCATCCGGGTGTATCGGAATCTGAAAGAAACCACTATAACCGTCAAGGTAGCAAAAATGTGAATGTTGTGCTAACCTTTCAAGCATTTGATCAATGAATGGCAATGGAAAATGGTCCTTCCGCGTTGCATTGTTGAGCTTGCGGTAGTCTATGCACATCCGCCATCCAGTCACGGTTCGGGTAGGAATGAGTTTGTTGTTTTTGTTGGTGATGACCGTCATTCCTCCCTTCTTCGGAACTACTTGGACCGGACTCACCCACTTACTATCGGAGATAGGGTAGATGATACCTGCATCAAGAAGCTTAAGAATTTCCTTCTTGACAACCTCCTTCATGGTCGGATTCAACCGCCTTTGAGGTTGTCTTGTAGTTCTAAAATCTTCCTCCATTAGTATTTTATGCATGCATAGGGAGGGTTTAATTCCTACTAAGTCCTCAATAGTATAGCCTATAGCTTTCCTATGTTTCCTAAAGACAATCATGAGCTGATTATGTTCATCTATGCTTAGATCGGAACTAACAATAACCGGAAAGGTAGAATTAGATCCTAGAAAAGCGTACCTTAGATGAGTAGGAAGTGGTTTGAGTTCCATTGCTTTCGGTGCTTCCAATGATCCTTGAGAAGCATCAGATGTCTCCTTAGAAGTTTCTAAGGGTGATGAGTGTGTTGAGAAGAGTCAGAAGAAGTTGAAGAAGTGTCTCGACCATTCTCTTCCACGGCCAAAATTACGGGTGGATCTTGTCCTCCACGGCCGTGGTTTTGGGCGTGGAAGGGAAATACGGTTGTCATATCTTCTCCACGACCGTATAACTCCCTGGAGTGAGGCACGATTTTGGTTGTGAAATCCACGGCCGTAGAATACAGGGTATAACCGTGGATTCTCACGTTTTCTGCCTCATCGTGAAGTTTCTCAAACTTCACTTCACCTATCTCTTCTTGTGCTTCTAAGGCTTCAATTGCCTCATTGCATTCTTCTTCTTCCCCTACATTGGTTAGACTCATAGTGATAACCTTTTGTAAAGGATCGTTAAAGAGAATCGCACTTACCTCCTCCCTAGACAAACCTTCTTCATCTTGGATATCGAAAATATCCTCATCAAAGATTGGCTCCTTCACTAGAGTAGAAAGAACGAACTCTACTTTCTCCTCTCCTATATCAAAAGCGAGTCTACCATTCTTGCAATCGACTATGCAGCCGGAAGTTGCAAGAAACGGTCTTCCGAGTATGATCGGGACCGGACTATCTACAGGAATGTCAAGCACGAAAAAATCAATGGGAACAAAGAATTTACCTAGCTTGACCGGGACGTCTTCTACAATACCGACGGGGCGAGTGATGGATCGATCCGCCATGTACAACGTCATCTTCACCGGTTTAGGGTCGCCTAAACCGATCTTCCTACACAATGCAAGTGGTATGATGCTCACACTTGCTCCTAAGTCACATAACGCATCGTATGTGACATCTCCCACTCCTATGGGAATGCAAAACGACCCCGGATCCTTTAGCTTTGGGGGCATTTTCTCCTTCATGGTTTTGATGAGATCCGAAGAATCCGAACTCATCTTAACCTCTCCGAAGTCTTCTAGCTTCCTCTTGTTAGAGAGGAGCTCCTTTAAGAACTTGCCATAAGCCGGCATACCTACAATAGCATCAATAAATGGTATATTAATATGCAGCTCGCTCATGAGTTCTATGAACTTACCAAATTGTTTATCTAGGCGCGCTCTCGCTCTAGATTGAGGGAATGGTAGGGGAGGTTTATAAGCTGAAGGAGGAACGTAGACATCTTCCTTCTCCTTCACCTTCTCTTTCTCCTTGTCCTTCTCTACGGAGACTTCAACGAACTTAGGCTGCGGATCGGTGGTAGTCACTCCGCTCCTAGTTGTGATCGCCATAACCCTTCCCTTAGGGTTGTCCTCCCTCTTTCTTGGAAGTTTCCCTTGATTCCTAGGAACTTCCTCCGCATGGTTGAACATTTGGTTTTCCAAAACTTTTTGAGCTTTGTCAACCTTGGAAATTTGATCATCAACCTTGATGAAGCGGTTCTCCAACCCTTGAAGCTTTCCCAAAATTGTTTCCAACATGGGATCGGGTTTCTCCTTCCCCGAATTGTTTCCTCCATTAGATGATTGCCCCTGGCTTTTCAAAGGAGTAGAGGAAGAGGAAGGTGGAGTTAGTGAATTAGAATTGGAAGGATAAGAGTTACCGGAATTTTGTTGATTGGAGCGCCAATCGTTGTTGTTTGAACCCCTATTGTTGTTCCAATTATTGTTCCGGTTGTTGTTGTTTCCATTCCAATTGTTATTCCGGTTGTTGTTCCGGTTATTGTTATCGCCGCCATTGTTGTTGCCCAAATAACCAACATCCTTCCCTTGTTGCTTTGGGAAGTTGGTCTTGATAGCCTCCTTCAACTCTTTGATCTCATTGTTGAGGGAGAAAATCTGATTTTGAGCTTCATGTGTGAGCTTTGCTCCTTGCTCCACACGATTTCCCTCCACTTTCCGGTGGGAATACTTCTCTATGACCCTTGCTTGCTTCTCAATGAAGTCCCAAGCGTCATCTTCTCTCATGTCCATGAATGTTCCACATGAGAGGGATTGGAGGTTGAATTGCGTTCCCGCATCTAACCTCTTGTAGTAAATCTCCAGCAAGGCAAGTTTGGATATGCCATGATGAGGGCAATCCAAGAGCAAATCCTGAAACCTTTCCCAAGATTGAAACAAACTTTCGTTAGATCTCATGGAAAAAGCATTAATCTTACCTCTAAGTTCCGCCATTTTGGATGGTGGAAAACCGTACGATTACCTTACATTAGCATACCTTAGCATATCTCGACTCTGTCTTTATATCATTAGTATATCTTGAATCGATTGCCACAGCTTGATACTTGGATCTTTAGGATTGTTGTTTTCCCAATATTTGCAAAACTCTCATATTTACTTGCTTGATAATCTGCAATTGAATTTGTTCCCACCCAAATCCCTGTGTTCGATACTCTGGAATTCTTGCTAATCTACGTCGATCCGTACACTACGGGTTCGCTTGCTTGATTCTAGTTTTATAAATTTAAAGCTTATTTGCACACACCTCTAGGGGCGAACAAGTTTTTGGCGCCGTTGCCGGGGATATGCGTCGATAAATGCTGCTAAGCGAAGATGACGGAATCTTGCTTCGTCCGTCTTTTTATAGGGCAAGATAAGATATCGGCCCCGCCCAATCTTCAAAAGATCGTGGCTTCAAAATGTGGCGAGAAAGATCGCCAAGATCACGGTCGTGGAAGGTTCCACGACCGTAATTTAGAGCGTGGAAAGTGTCACGGTTTGAACCATGGTTTCCACGACCGTAATAGTTACTGGAATGCATCACGCCTCTCTTTGCAAGGTTCCACGGCCGTGGAACTAAACGTGGTTTGTAGTACGGCCGTATTTTAGAGCGTGGTTTAGGGCAAGAACGTGATTCTTCCCTAGCCTCGTGCATTCCTCAAGTTGAACTCCAATTTGCTTCTAAGAATGCCCTTAATCCATGGACATACTCAATCAACTCTTCTTTGCTCGATTTCGTTCGGAAATGACTCTCAATCACCTATAATCAACATAAAGCTAGTGTAGACATCCATATTGACAATATAGGCAAACTAGCTCACAAATGCAACATTTCTAAATCAAAGACTATCAATATGAATCTAATACTCTTAGAAAACGTGCCTAAAATATCACAATATTTTATGCTAACATTTATATAGGCACGCTCTCGCCCTAGATTGAGGGAATGGTAGGGGAGGTTTATAAGCTGGAGGAGGAACGTAGACATCTTCCTTCTCCTTCCCCTTCTCTTTGTCTTTCTCTACGGGGACTTCAACGAACTTAGGCTGCGGATCGGTGGTAGTCACTCCGCTCCTAGTTGTGATTGCCATAACCCTTCCCTTAGGGTTGTCCTCTGTCTTTCCTGGAAGCTTCCCTTGATTCCTAGGAACTTCCTCCGCATGGTTGAACATTTGGTTTTCCAAAACCTTTTGAGCTTTGTCAACCTTAGAAATTTGATCATCAACCTTAATGATGCGGTTCTCCAACCCTTGTAGCTTTCCCAAAATCATTTCCAACATGGGATCGGGCTTCTCCTTCCCCGAAGTGTTTCCTCCATTAGATGATTGCCCCTGGCTTTTCAAAGGAGTAGAGGAAGAGGAAGGTGGAGTTAGTGAATTAGAATTGAAAGGATAAGAGTTACCGGAATTTTGTTGATTGGAGCGCCAATTGTTGTTGTTTGAACCCCTATTGTTGTTCTAATTATTGTTCCGGTTGTTGTTGTTTCCATTCCAATTGTTATTCCGGTTGTTGTTCCGGTTATTGTTGTTGTTGTTGCGGTTGGTGTTATCACCGCCATTGTTGTTGCCCAAATAGCCAACATCCTTCTCTTGTTGCTTTGGAAAGTTGGTCTTGATAGCCTCCTTCAACTCTTTGATCTCATTCTTGAGGGAGAAAATCTGATTTTGAGCTTCATGTGTGAGCTTTGCTCCTTGCTCCACACGATTTTCCTCCACTTTCCGGTGGGAATATTTCTCTATGACCCTTGCTTGCTTCTCAATGAAGTCCCAAGCGTCATCTTCTCTCATGTCCATGAATGTTCCACATGAGAGGGATTGGAGGATGAATTGTGTCCCCACATCCAGCCCCTTGTAGTAAATCTCCAGCAATGCAAGCTTGGATATGCCATGATGAGGGCAATCCAATAACAAGTCCTGAAACCTTTCCCATGATTGAAACAAACTTTTGTTAGACCTCATGGAAAATGCATTGATCTTACCTCTAAGTTCCACCGTTTTGGATGGCGGAAAGAATTTGGTGAGGAACTCCGCGGAAAGGTCTTCCCACGTGTCTAGTTTCCCCCTAGGAAGAGCTTGGTACCAAGACAATGCTTTCCCCTTCAAAGAGAAGAAGAAAGGCTTGAGCTTATAGTTGTTGGTAGTAGCACTCTTCGGTCTCATTGTCTCCATCATACACTCAAAGTTTTGCAAGTGTTGGTGTGGAGATTCAGCGCTTGTCCCGCCAAATTGGTTTTGGCGAACAAGAGTAATAACTTGAGGGTTGAAGCTAAACCCTTGTACATCTTCAGCATCAAAGTTCACGCCCAAACGGCGCGGTTGTTGTGTTCGATTCATCCGCTGGCCAAGAGTTCTTGGCTCTTCATCTACACGTTCGATCCTCGCATTTCTAGGTGGAACACGACGATTAGCAGCTCCCCGTGGATGGAAAGGATTCACATTGATCGTTGGATCAATCTCCTCTAACGGTGGCATGGAGGAATCACTATCATCAACGGATGAGTGACCTTTTCTTCTAGACCTTGATGCCCTCCTTGAGGATTTCTTGCTTCCCTTATTCTTAAGGTCGCTTAGTTCTATCCTCATTTGGAAGATCATGTCTTGTAGATTGTTAACTTGAGATTGATGACGATCCATTTCATCCTGGCGGAGGGTCTCATTCCATTGGAGTTGAGCTTCCTTCTCCGCCAACTCCGCTTGAAGATCACGTTCGTGTCCTTCAGCCATCTTCTTTTCCTTGCGCTTTTGCCTTAAAGTTTTCTCTAGCTCTTGATCAAGAGGTAAGAGATCTTCGGTATTCCTGGACCTGCGCATGCACTCAAAGTAATATCAAATAACGAGAGCAAGCTCCCAAGCTTGACAACCGGCTACCGAATTCGGCCGAAACCAAATCCCCGGCAACGGCGCCAAAAACTTGTTCGCCACTTAGCGTGCGTGCAAATAAGCTTTAAATTTATAAAACTAGAATCAAGCAAGCGAACCCGAAGTGTACGGATCGACGTAGTTAAGCAAGAATTCCAGAGTATCGAACACAAGGATTTGGGTGGGAACAAATTCAATTGCAGATTATCAAGCGAGTAAATATGAGAGTTTTTGCAAATATTGGAAAAACAACAATCCTAAAGATCCAAGTGTCCAGTTGTGGCAATCGATTCAAGATATTCTTAATGATTTAAAGACAGAGTTGAGATATGCAAAGGTATGCTAATGTAAGGTAATCGTACGGTGAAGTTCCAAAAACCTTATATGACTCACCTACAAGACACTCTCTATAAAGGTTGTTGAGGCTTCAATATAGAAAGGTTCTAAAGGCAAGAATTAATGTCAAATACCCAAACTTGTAATCCAAGGATCAAGACTAACTTAACCGATTACGGTTGTGACACTCACAATCGAGGTAGAGGTTGTTGAGGCTTCACTACCACCTAGAAAAGGCAAGCCTAAACTAAGTTAAAGCAAATCTTTAACTTTGGATTAAAGTAAAAGCAGGTTCGTAAACTTAAGGGAAATTACGGTTGGATCTTGAGATTCCACGGTCGTGGAACTCAAGAACAAACCGTGATTTAGGGTTCGTCCACGATTCTCTCAAACTCTCAGGGTCTAATCTGTTTACGATCGATCTATCATCATCTAAGCCACAACTATCAACCCTTCACCTTAGAATTGTTAAGGGTTTTTAGCCAATAACAGTCATGTTGATATCAAATTCAAGGATTAAAAGATTGAAAGATGAAAACTTCCGAAAACTTTCAATAAACTTCAAACCAATCTCAAAGTCACAATCAAGAACGAATATTGTCAATAGATTCAGAATAAGCCAAACAAACACAATCTTAGGAAAGAAGGAAGAACGGCATGTCAATCCGTCTTCTAAATCAAACCTAAACAAGAAGAGAAATCTTCTTGCAACAATCTTCCAAAAACTTCGATCTTCCGCCAATCCGGAAATCTCAACAGCGATCTCTACCAAAAGTGCGAGATTAGGGCAAATCCAAGCACGAACGTCGATCTCCAATGAGATGTAAATGCTTCTAAGCGAGGGTTAAGCGAGCGTAAGCGGGAATAAACATGGATAAGTGCCGCTAAGCCAAGGTGTAAGCCAAGGTCTAAAGCGAAGTGACGGAATTTTTCTTCGTCCGTCTTTTTATAGGGCAAGATAAAATATCGGCCCGGCCCAATCTTCAAAAGATCGTGGCTTCAAAATGTGGCGAAAAAGATCGCCAAGATCACGGTCGTGGAAGGTTCCACGACCGTAATTTAGAGCGTGGAAATCAACACGGTTTGAACCATGGATTCCACGACCGTAATAGTTACTGGAATGCATCACGCCTCTCTTGCAAGGTTCCACGGCCGTGGAACTGAACGTGGTTTGTAGTACGGCCGTATTTTAGAGCGTGGTTTAGGGCAAGAACGTGATTCTTCCCTAGCCTCGTGCACTCCTCAAGTTGAACTCCATTTTGCTCCTAAGAATGCCCTCAATCCATGGACATACTCAATCAACTCTTCTTTGCTAAATTCCGTTCGGAAATGACTTTCAATCACCTATAATCAACATAAAGCTAGTGTAGACATCCATATCGACAATATAGGCAAACTAGCTCACAAATGCAACAACGCTAAATCAAAGACTATCAATATGAATCAAATACACTTAGAAAACGTGCCTAAAATATCACAATATTTCATGCTAACAGCAAGTGAAAGTGAAGTTGAGATGTTGGGTGAAAGTGTTAGAAATAAACAATTAGGTTTGGGAAATTCAATCATGATGATGAGTAACTCGGCACCATTCACATAGCCGGTTGTTTGTGTCTTGCCAAAGTCGGATTGATCGATAGTCCTAACGGGTCATGATATGTGCATCAAGGGTTTGAGGCATCTCGAGAAATTGATGATTGTTGATCTCCTAGGCTTCGGTTATTGTGCACCTCTGTCCATGCATCCCAAAAAGTAAAATAAAATAAGAAAAACTTATTGGTGGAAGATGCTGTGATTCAAAGAAAGTGAAGAAGATCCTATTCCCGGATTCTAGCACCACATACCCTATATACATCCCACCCTGACACGTTTCTTGACCTCTTTTGGAAGCCCTTGAGACCTCGAGCTTGTTGATTGACTTGGTGGTTTAAACTGGATTACACATGATTAATTTCGATAAATATGATTTATTATGTATTCTATGACTTTATGCAAATATGAACAGCTTTCTTATATCTATAAAATGTTTTGATCATGTGTTGATTTTATTTGCCATGAAGCATTCTCTTAGGGTGATCTATGAGTGGAGCACACCACAAAAGGTTTTGAAATGTTTTTCATTGATCTTTTTGACTTATAATCTATTCTATCTTGTATCTAAGATTTGGAACTTGCTTGGGGACAAGCAAAGGACAAGTATGGGGAATTTTGATAGCATGTATTATAGTCTATATTTTGGGATTAGTTTAGACGTTTTATATTCATAAATGTGTATGTATGGATATATATTCTTTGATTATATTGTTGTTTTGTCTACCTTTGCGGGAATTGAGGTCTACACCTAGTTTCGTTGTAATTGTAGAGAAAATAGCACGTTTTGGACCGAAATGGAGCTAAGGAAGCTAAGGAGTCATTGGAGTTCACCTCGGTCAGCTACAGTACCACCTCGACCGAGGTGATCTTGAGGAGCGTCTAGACCAAGGCGAATTGATGACGGGACGACGAGATCTTTATTTTTAGCTGAGATCTTCTATTTTTGGAAAGTGAATATCACATATTTTTGGCTGGATTTCTGGAAGGAAGATAATATTTTTGGCTGATATATTTTGGAAGATATGGATATATTTTTTAGGAAATTATCTTTTTAAGATATCTTATCTTTGAAAGATAATTCTACTATATAAAGGGTTGGATTTTCTGCAATTCAGCCATCTACGGATCACCTATATTCGGATCAAGGATTTTCTGGAGGATTTTCTGAAGAGTTTGAAGGAAGTTTTGAAGGTTGAAGTTCAAGGAAGGAAAGAACCAAGTTGAAATTAGCTTTGAAGGATTTTGTAAGATCTTCTTAGTTGGTTTGGTTTTGTTGTCTTTTCTGAGTTGTGATTGAGGAACGCTGATTGTTGTTTGTTTGATTCATTCAGTTATTGAGACCTTTGCCTTAAGGTTTTCTTGTTTGAATATTAATTCCTTTCTTATAAATTTGATTAATGTTATCATGATGATTGGTTGCTAAGTTCTTTATGCGATTCTAGGGTGATTGGCTGAAAGTTGTGGGAAACACGATGATAGAATGATCCTTTATCCCAACGGACCCAGAAAGCTCGAGCCTTTACTTTAGAACACCTCGGTCAGTCATTGAACATCTCGGCCGGGATGGAATATAACTGAACGAGGTGAACCTTTTTCTGAACCTTATCTGAGTTAGAAGTTTCTGTTTGCCAAATCCTATCCTTGTTATACCTTTCCTGGTTCAACGCAATCCTAGGATGAGACTTACCCGGTGATTCCTTTTCTTGTTTACCCAAGATCATGAGTGTTAGGTAATAAAGGTTTGTCCTTCATTGGGGTTTGAGTGTGTCTTCATCCCATCTTTGAGAGTTAGCCTGAGACTTACCAGGTAAAGGTTGATTCTATTCCCTTGGGTGGTGTGTTGGTTTGAGATTATAATTCCTTTCCTTAGTACCATGAGACTTACCCGGTAAAAGGATCTTTGGCTTGGGAAAGTGAGTAGTGAGACTTACCCGGTGATCTATTCCCACCTTAGAAACACCTTCCCTTTGCAAACCTCAGCTTTGTCCACGTTATCTTTTGAGATCTTGAGTCGGAACCACAACTGGATGCTTTAATCTCCAGAATCCGAATTCTCTTTATCTGACTTTTATATCATCTTTGATTGCTTTATTTGCTGCTTGTGGTTATTTGACAACCTGAATTAATAAACTTTGTGTCACCATAGTCCCTGTGATCGACCCCTGGAATTCTTACTTTTATTACAATTGATCCATACACTGCGGGTTCGCATATTGTTCAAGCATACTTCTATGGTTATAAATATTAAAGCTTGCACACACCTTTTGGAGCGAACAAGTTTTTGGAGCCATTGCCGGCGAGTTGGTCTAGACCGAGTTCGGCTTCGGTTGTCTTTCGGGGAGTTGGTATAGACCGAGTTCGTCCAAAATTTGTGATAGCCTGTATTATAGTCTATATTTGTGACTAGTTTGGATGTTTTATCTTCAATAATTTGCATGTATGGATGTATATTATATGATTATATTGTTGTTTCATCTACCTTTATGGGAATCGAGGTCTACACTTAGTTTCGTTGTAATCGTAGGTAAAATGGCACGTTTTGGACTAAAATGGAGCTAAGGAGCTAAGGAGTCATTGGAGCTACATTCTGGAGCTTAAGGAAGAACTCAGGAAGCCTGGAATTAATGAAGAAGATTTACTTTGGACCAGATTTGAGAGATTTCACATTCAGTTGAGATTCACCTCGGTCATCTACAGTGTCACCTCGACCGAGGTGATCTTGAGGAGCGTTCCGACCGAGGCGAACACCCTGTCGTCGGAAAGATCATATTTTTGGCTGAGATCTTTTATTTTTGGAAAGAAGATATCTTATATTTTTGGGCTGGATTTCTGGAAGGAAGATCTTATTTTGGGGAGATCTATTTTAGAGATATGGATATATTTTACAGGGAATTATCCTTTTAAGATATTATTATCTTTGGAAGATAATTCTCCTATATAAAGGGTTAGATTTTCCACAAGTTCAACCATGCTTGAATGCTTGGAGGCTGAGAATACCCAGCAATTAGAAGATTTTCTGGAAGATTTGAAGGAAGGATTGAAGGAGTGAAGATCAATCAAGGAAGGATTCATAGTTTGGAGTTAGCTTTAGAGGGAGTTTGTAAGACTTTCTTAAGATTCCCTTTTGGTTTGATGTCTTATTCAATTTGTGATTTGAGGAACGCTGATTTGTTGTTAATCGATTCAATTATTGAGACAATTTTCTTAAGGTTTACTTGTTCGAATATTCATTCCTTTCCATATATTTGATTATTGTTATCATGATGATGATTGGTTAAGCTTTTTATGCGATTCTAGGGTGATTGGCTTAAAGTTGTGGGAAAGACGATGATAGAATGATCTTAATCCAGCAGGACCCTGAAAGCTCGAGTCTTTAACCTTAACCCTAGAGTACCTCGCTCAGTCGATGAACATCTCGGTCGGGGTGGAACTTGACTGAACGAGGTGACCTTTTCTGATCCGAAACTTAGAGTTAAGTGTTCTAGTTTGTCAAATCCTATCCTTATTACACCTTTCCTGGTTCAATGCAAGCCTAGGATTAGACTTACCCGGTGATTCCTTTGTTTGTTTACCCATGATCATAAGTAGGTAATAAAGGTTTATCCTTTATTGGGGTTTGAGTGTGCCTTCATCCCATCTTTATGAGTTAACCTGAGACTTACCCGGTAAATGTTGATTCTATTCCCTTAGGTGGTGTGTCGGTTTGAGATTATAGTTCCTTTCCTTAGTACCTTGAGACTTACCCGGTAATAGGAGCTTTGGTTTGGGATAGTGAGTAGTGAGACTTACCCGGTAATCTATTCCCACCTTAGAAACACCTTCCCTTTGCAAAACCTTAGCTTTGTCCGCATTATCCTTTGAGATCTTGAGTTGGAACCACAACTAGATGCTTTAATCCCTAGAATCCGCATTTCCCCTTACTTGACTTTTACATCATCTTTGATTGCTTTAATTGCTTTTGGTTAATTGCAATATTTGACAACCAATTATGTGCTTTGTTTCACCTAAGTCCCTGTGATCGACCCCTGGAATTCTTGCTTTTTATTACAATTGACACGTACACTGCGGGTTCGCATCCTTGTTTAAGCATATTTCTTGGGTTATAAATTTAAAGCATGCTCACACCGTTTAGAGCGAACATGTTTTTAGCGTCGTTGCTTGGGACTTGGTCTAGACCAAGCCGGTTGCGGTTGTCTTTCGGGGCAATTGCCCTTGTTGCTACTAACAACTCTACTTGAGTGTTTTCGCAGGATCTTTTTCTTAGGTTTATGCGAAGAACCCGTGCTGGAAAGGAAATCGTTCCTTACGATCCCGAACCAGAAAAGACATACAAACGACGAATGAAAGAAGCTAAGATGGCCAATCAAGACAATTGTGATCTTGAGGCCGAATTGAAGGAGGCGTTGGAACAGCTACGCCGCAATAAGGAAGAACTGCAGCGAGAAAGAGAGCAGACTCGCACAAGAACCACAGAGATCGAAGCACATATGGCCGATCTAAGAGCCCAGATTCTGCATCGACCGATCCCGGATCCTCGACCGAGGCAGGACCCAGTCCCAGTTGCCACGGCCGAGATACATCCATCTCGGATGCCTGTCCGAGATGTTCTTTTTGCTGAAATTCCACAAACCCTAGGACAGCGGATGGACCCTAATCAGCAAGTGAGGCGTCCAGGAGTCAACCTAGGAGATCCAGCCGAGCATGATTACGAACTTCGACCGCAAGTTCTATCCATGATCCGCCAATGCCAGTTTGGAGGTTTAGAGAGGGAGTCTCCGCATCAGCATTTGCAAAACTACGAGATTCTGATGGAGACCTTGAGACCTTCAAGGATGGAAACAACAACTACAAGCTAAGGCCTTTCTACTTTTCCTTGAAGGACAGGGCGCTTACTTGGTATCAATCTCTCCCACCCGAAAAGATCAACACATGGGAAGAGATGACGACGGAGTTTCTAACAAAATTCTTTCCCCCTTTCAAGACCGCTGAAATGAGAGGGAAGATTAATGCATTCATAATGAAGGACAAGGAGAGTTTGTCCAAGTCATGGGAAAGATTCAAGGATGTTCTATTGGATAGCCCACATCATGGGACTCCAAAGATAGAGTTGCTGGAGATATACTTCAAGGGATTGGATGGAGCTACTCAATTCAATCTTTGGCTACTTTCCGCCATCACATTCATGGATATGCCGATAGACGAAGCTTGGGAGTTCATTGAGAAGCAAGCTTTGCATATGGAGAAGTACTCCCATCAAGGAGCCGAATATGGAGTTAAGAGAGTTAATTTCCACTACACTCCTTCAAATGACAATCAACTCATCTCCCTTAAAAACGATGTGAAGCAATTGAAGGACCTTTTGGTGGCTCACACGAAGAAGAAAGATGGAGGATATCAAGGAAGAAACAACAACCAAGGGTCACTGAACAACAATTACAACAACAATAGAGGTTCCAACAGCAACAATTGGAGATCTAATCAACAAAATCCGGGTAACCCTTATTCTAATTCTAATAATTCTTTTAACCCCTCTTCTTCTTCTTCTACTCCATTGAAGAGCCAAGAGCCTGGATCAAGTTCGTCCCAGCCAGAGAAGAAAGATGCAGTGCTGGAGGCCATCTTGATCAAACTCAACGTTATGGAGACGTCTATGACTTCATTTTCGAAGGCACAAAAGGACTTAGAGAAACAATTCTTTAAAAAGGCGAATGAAGCGCCAAGAGATCTAGGGAAGCTCCCAGCAAGGACAGAGAGCAACCCTAAGGGACAGATTATGGCAATAACGATGAGAAGTGGACTAAAAACTACAAATCCAGTACCTCGGTCGGTGCCAGTGCAGACGAAGGACACCTCGGTCCAGGTACAAACGAGGAACACTTCGGTCGAGGTGCCATCCGAGGTGGAGTCTTATAAAATGAAGGACAAAGAAAAGCAAGCATGATGATGAGTAACTCGGCACCATTCATTCTCTTCTCTTCTTCTGCTTGATCATGCTTTAACCCTCATATACATATTTGCCTCCCTTTACCTATCCAGGAATTTGGAAGCAAGCAAAGAAAAGCAAGTGAAAGTAAAGTTGAGATGTTGGCTGGAAGTTTTAGAAAGAAACAAATAGGTTTGGGGAAGTCAATCATGATGATGAGTAACTCGGCACCATTCACATAGCCGGGTGTTTGTGTCTTGCCAAAGTCGGATTGAGCGATATTCCTAACGGGTCATGGTATGTGCATCAAGGGTTTGAGGTATCTTGAGAAATTGATGATTGTTGATCTCCTAGGCTTCGGTTATTGTGCACCTCTATCCATGCATCCCAAAAAGTAAAGTAAAATAAGCAAAGCTTATTGGTGGATGATGTTGAGTTTCAAAGAAAGTGAAGTAAGATCCTTTTCCCGGATTCTAGAACCACATTCCCTATATACATCCCACCCTGACACGTTTCTTGACCTCTTTTGGAAGCCCTTGAGACCTCAAGCTTGTTGATTGACTTGGTGGTTCTGGATTATACATGATTGATTTCGATAAATATGATTTATTATGCATTCTATGATTTTATGCAAAGATGAACAACTATCTTATATTTATAAAATGTTTTGATCATATCTTTATTTTATTTGCCATGAAGCATTCTCTTAGAATGATCTATTAGTGGAGCAGACCACCGAAATTATTTTTGAAATACTTTTCATTGATCTTTTCTGACTTATAATCCTTTCTATCTTGTACTTAAGATTTGGAACTTTCTTGGGGACAAGCAAGGGACAAGTATGAGGTATTTTGATAGCATGTATTATAGTCTATATTTTGGGGCTGGTTTAGACGTTTTATCTTCGATAATCTGCATGTATGGATGTATATTATGTGATTATACTGTTGTTTCATTTACCTTTACGGGAATCGAGGTCTACACCTAGTTTCATTATAATTATAGGTAAAATGGCATGTTTTGGATTAAAATGGAGCTAAGGAGTCATTGGAGCTACATTCTGGAGCTTAAAGAAGAACTCAGAAATCTTGGAATTAATGAAGAAGATTGACTTTGGACCAAATTTGAGAGATTTCACATTCAGTTGAGATTCACCTCGGTTAGCTACAGTGTCAGCTCGACCGAAGTGATCTTGAGGAGCGTCCCGACCGAGGCGAACACCCTGCCGCCGGCGAGATCATATTTTTGGCTGAGATCTTTTATTTTTGGAAAGAAGATATCTTATATTTTTGGGCTGG
This sequence comes from Fagopyrum homotropicum, assembly GCA_033239125.1. Lineage (NCBI taxonomy): Eukaryota > Viridiplantae > Streptophyta > Magnoliopsida > Caryophyllales > Polygonaceae > Fagopyrum > Fagopyrum homotropicum. The sequence goes on from BSWB01000008.1 coordinate 77,716,060, forward strand.
ATTTCTGGAAGGAAGATCTTATTTTTGGGAGATCTATTTTAGAGATATGGATATATTTTATAGGAAATTTTCTTTCTAAGATATTATTATCTTTGAAAGATAATTCTCCTATATAAAGGGTTAGATTTTCCACAAGTTCAACCATGCTTGAATGCTTGGAGGCTGAGAATACCCAGCAATTAGGAGATTTTCTGGAAGATTTGAAGGAAGGATTGAAGGATTCAAGATCAATCAAGGAAGGATTCATAGTTTGGAGTTAGCTTTAGAGGGAGTTTGTAAGACTTTCTTAAGATTCCCTTTTGGTTTGTTGTCTTGTTCAATTTGTGATTTGAGGAACGTTGATTTGTTGTTAATCGATTCAGTTATTGAGACCTTTTTCTTAAGGTTTACTTATTCGAATATTCATTCCTTTCCATATATTTGATTATTGTTATCATGATGATGATTGGCTAAGCTTTTTATACGATTCTAGGGTGATTGGCTGAAAGTTGTGGGAAAGACGATGATGGAATGATCTTAATCCCAGCAGGACCTTGAAAGCTCGAGTCTTTAACCTTAACCCTAGAGTACCTTGCTCAGTCGATGAACATCTCGGCCGGGGTGGAACTTGACTGAACGAGGTGACCTTTTCAAATCCGAAACTGAGAGGTAAGTGTTCTAGTTTGCAAAATCCTATCCTTATTACACCTTTCCTGGTTCAACGCAAGCCTAAGATGAGACTTACCCGGTGATTCCTTTGTTTGTGTACCTAAGATCATGAGTGTAGGTAATAACGGTTTATCCTTTATTGGGGTTTGAGTGTGCCTTCATCCCTTCTCTTTGAGTTAGTCTGAGACTTACCAGGTAAAGGTTGATTCTATTCCGTTAGGTGGTGTGTTGGTTTGAGATTATAGTTCCTTTCTTTAGTACCTTGAGACTTACCCGGTGATAGGAGCTTTGGTTTGGATAGTGAGTAGTGAGACTTACCCGGTGATCTATTCCCACCTTAGAAACACCTTCCCTTTGCAAACCTCAGCTTTGTCCGCATTATCCTTTGAGATCTTGAGTCGGAACTACAACTAGATGCTTTAATCCCTAGAATCCGCATTTCCTCTTACTTGACTTTTATATCATCTTTGATTGTTTTAATTGCTTTTGGTTAATTGTTATATTTGACAACCAATTTTGTGCTTTGTTTCACCTAAGTCCCTGTGATCGACCCCTGGAATTCTTGCTTTTTATTACAATTGACCCGTACACTACGGGTTCGCATCCTTCTTTAAGCATACTTCTTGGGTATAAATTTAAAGCTTGCACACACCGTTTGGAGCGAACATTCCCTATGATCCCGAACCAAAAAAGACCTACAAGAGAAGATTTAAAGAAGCTAAGATGGCCAATCAAGACAATCGCGATCTTGAAGCCGAATTGAAGAACGCATTGGAACAACTACGCCTCAGTGACGAAGAACTGCAGCGAGAGAAAGACGAGACTCGCGCAAGAACAGAAGGAATTGAAGCAAATATGGCCGTTGTAAGACCCCAGATCCTCGACCGACGCAAGACCTAGTCCCAGTTGCCCCGGCCGAGATACACCCACCACCCCGGATGCTAGTCCGAGATGTTCTTTTACTGGAGTTTCACGAACCCTAGGACAGAGGATGGACCCCAATCAGCAAGTCAGGCGTCCAGAAGTCAACCTAGGTGATCCAGCTGAGAATGATTATGAACTTCGACCGCAAGTTTTAACCATGATTCGACAATGTCAATTTGAAGGTTTGGAGAAAGAGTCTCCGCATCAGCACTTGTAAAATTATGAGATTTTGATGGAGAATTTAAGACCATCAAGAGTGGAGAATAACAACTACAAGTTGAGGCCTTTCTATTTCTCTTTGAAAGACAAGACACTTGCTTGGTATCAAGCTCTTCCGGTTAAAAAAATCAACACTCGGGAAGAGATGATAACGGAGTTTCTTACTAAGTTCTTTCCTCCTTCTAAGACCGCTGAATTGAGGGGAAAGATCAAGCTTTTATTATGAAGGACAAGGAAAGCTTGTCCAAGTCATGGTAGAGATTTAAGGATCTTTTGTTGGATTTCCCACATCACGGGATTCCAAAGATCGAGTTGCTGGAAATATACTTCAAAGTTTTGGATGGAGATACTCAATTCAGCTCAATTTACTTTACGCCGGCACCTTCATGGATATGCCGATAGATGAAGCTTGGGATTTCATTGAAAAACAAGCTTTGCACATGGAAAAGTACTCCCATCAAAGAGTTGAAGATGGAGTAAGAAGAGTTAGCTTTCAAGACACATCATCAAATGGAGCTCAACTCACCTCACTTAACAATGAAGTAAAAGCATTGAAGGAGCTTTTAGTAGCTCAAATGAAGAAGGAGAAAGACGATGGCTACCAAGGAAGGAACAACTATCAAAGGCCGCGGAACAACAATTACAACAACAACAACAACAATTGGAGATCTAATCAACAAAATTCCGGTTACCCTTATTCTCATGCTAATAATGCTCTTAACACCCCCTCTTCTTCTTCTTCTCCATTGAAAAGCCAGGAGCCTGCATCAAGTTCGTCCCAGCCACCAAAGAAAGATGTTGTACTGGAAGCAATATTGATCAAGCTCAACGCTATGGAGAGATCGATGAATTCATTTTCGAAGGCACAAAAAGCCTTAGAGTAACAATTTTTCAACAAGGAGAATGAAGCACCAAGAGATCCAGGGAAGCTCCTAGCAAGGACAGAGAGCAACCCTAAATGACAGATCATGGAAATTACAACACGCAATGAATTAAAGACTACAGATTCAGTACCTCGGTCGAGCCACGACCAGATGAACACCTCGGTCGAGGTGTCAACCGAGATAGAGCCCCAGAAAGCAAAAGAAAAATCCGAAGTTTATGTTCCACCTCCTCTTATAAACCACCACTTTCATTCCCTCGGTCAAGGGCGAGGGCACATTTAGACAAGCACTTTGGTAAGTTTCTAGACCTTATGAATAAGCTACATATTAACATCCCTTTCATTGATGCCATTCTAGGGAGGCAATGCTCAGCAAAAGCGAGATGTTGGGAGGGAAGCCTACAAAATAGCATTGCCTCCGAGGTTAGAGGGTGTTCATCTTGTATTTTACATGTCACAGCTGAGGGAGTATATATCAGATCTGAGGCACATTGTGAGTTATGATGATTTGGTGGTTGAGCCAGACCACACTTTTGATGAGCATCCGATTGTAGTCCTAGAGAGAGGTATGAGACGCTTGCATTCGAAGGACATTCCCATGTTGAGGATATAGTGGTCGAGACGAGGACTTGAGGAGGCTACATGGAAGACTGAGGATAGTATCTAGAGGAACTATCTAGAGTTTTATGTTGAGATAGATGCACCTGTAGGATCATCAAGTAGATCTTAGTGCTATCTTGGTGAGTGTTATGATTATTTGCTTTTGTGCTTTGATGTGTTTATTTTGGTGCTAGCTATTATGTGATATATGATCTTATTAGATCTTGACGTGCTAGCGTAATTTATGATTATAGCTGGAGATGGCTCTTTCCTCCATGCTATCTGAATGCGATTAGGATTCAGTTGGAGATGGTTCTTTCCTCCACGCTACTTTGACGGAGATAGTGTCGTTAGAGATGTTATTCCTCCATGCGTTGTGTATGTGTATGATCTGGCTAGAGATGTGATTCCTCTATGCCATATGACGTGAGTATGGCAAGAGATGTGATTCCTCTATGCCTTTGGGGTAGCGTTATGGCCCTGATTTCTAGAGTTGATGATTCCTCCATGTTTATGTTTTGAGGTTATAGATTGATATAGGTTATGACCTTTTGAACGGAGATGTGATGCCTCCGATAGAGAGAGTTGTACCTCGGCATATGGGTCCGAGAGGATTTGGGATTTTGCAAGTTTCGGGATGAAACTTGTTTTTAGGGGGGTGAGATGTAAGAGCCTTAGTCTTGAGGTGATGTAAAAGAGTGTTGAGTGTGCAGGATTGACCTAAACCGCCCCTACGTGTGGCAGAGGCCGCCCCTACGGCTGCTTGATTTGCCCCTACGGCCACCATCATCCGCCCCTGCGGTTTGTGATGTGTTGCAGCCGGTTTTGTTGACCTTGACTTGTGCTTTTGGAAGGCTTCCTATATAAGATTCTTACTTGCTTAATGTGGAGGGTTTCTCATCTCTCTCGAGCTCCATCTTCTCCCTTACGTTTGTCTTCTCTTCTTCTTCCCTCTTTGGATCTTCATCTTGATTTCCTTGGTCTTCTTTGAGAATTTTGAAGAGTGTTTGATGTTGATTTGTTGATGATGTTGATTAAGGATGTTGTTGTGCTAGTGTTGAGCAAGTGTTGAAGTTGTGGTGAGGTTCTTCCCTATGTTAGGTTACATCTTCGTGAGTTCCTCTTCCATTTCTTCCTATCTTTCTTCCTTCCTTACTCTTTCTTCTTTTCCTTCTTCTTAGCTTAGGATTCCACAAGATTGATCTTTTGGCAGCCTTCATAGGCTTTGTTTGATTATATATATATATATATATATATATATATATATATATATATATATATATATATATATATATATATAGAGAGAGAGAGAGAGAGAGAGTATAGATCCTATGAGAACACCCCTAACGTGAGAACATGAGAACAGATTCGTAATTATTATTAGTTTTGTTACGAAGGTGTCATATCGTTTAATGTATTATTCGTAGTTATTATTAATTATGATATCTACTCTAAATCTCAACCCTTAATACTCATCATCCAACGGTGTACGATTGTTCTCATGTTCTCACGTTAGGGGTGTTCTCATGGGAACCACACCCTATATAGATATATATGTATATGTATGTTTGGAGTTGTTGGCTGAAGAAGGTGTGACGAGGATCGAGTGAAGAAGCAAAGAGAAGCCGGAATTGTGCATTATGCACACCAGCCGCCCATGCGCCACCTTGGGACCGCCCTAGCGCAGGCCACTCGCCGCCCCTGCGCCACCTCAGGGCCACCCCTACGCCTCCTAACACAAACCTTTGTCTTGCTCTTGGTTTGCAGGTGTGTCTTGATTCTGGGCTTGCCTATGGATGGCATTGCCCCTTCCTTTCCTAGTATGAGTGTGTAGTATCATGCTAGGTATAGTTGAGAGTGTGTTGATGACGTTATGATCATGTTATGCCTTGTACGGCTTTTAGGATTAGTAGGTTGTGAAGCTTAGGTTGAGGATGATCCTATGGATCCCTTGGGTCTAGGTGTTACCTCTTTGATTGATAGGAGATTGATATATCTATGTGCCTTGTTATTAGGCAGTGTCCCTCTCAGGATTGGAGGTTGATCGTGGTTGTGTTTGTACGAAGTTGAGGTAAGTCCGTAGGACTTACTTAGCTACCATCCTTATATTGGGTATTTGCATGAGTGGTGTGTGTTATATGCTTGATATGATAGCATACGATGTCGATGATTACCGACCTATGTTTTATTGATAGCCCCATTGTGTGGCAGTGATAACCTCTCCCTCCATCATGTAAGGGGTTAGGAGGTCCTCTGTGCTCATGTCATCTAGTATACAAGAAGGGCACAATCTACTCCCATAGGGTACGCGGGTTGTGTGACCGACACTACTTCCAGATGGACGTCAGACCGAGAGGCAAGGATGATACGGTGCTCGTGTCACATAGTTTCATCTATCTATATATGTACGATTTGAGTGAAACACTATTATATAAAGATAATTAAATGGGTAAATGTGTGATAGCATGATGATGTGTATCTTCCATGACATGTGTTTGTGCTTATGCATTGCCTTATATACGTATGGTTAGTTAATGGTTTCATACCATGTTGTAGATATCTTGTAGGATAGGCGAGTTGCTGAGAGATCTAGCAGGGTGGCAGGTCGAGGACTCTCGTACATTAGAGGGTTATTGTTTTGGGGATGTTTATGTTTTCCTCCTGCGTGAGGATGATGTTTTGTATACCTCCTGTGTGAGGATGATGTTTTATACTCGGCTATGATCTTGCATACTTTTGGATGTACAGTTTTATACAGTTTTATGTATTTATTTTATCTTTGTCAGTGCCATGTTGTAAGGTCCTGTGAACTTGTTGTCAGGCTAGGGTCAGGATCCACTCTGAGATCCTAGTCCAATGTGGCATCCCGAGTCCCGCGGATTTGGGGTGTTACACTAGTGTCCCCTTGTGGTGTCATCAACACAGCCTTAAACCTACCTCTTCAACCCTAATATTATGTAAACATATTCATGTAATGTAACAACCGGGTTTTGAATAAACGAAGACGTCAATAGGCTAGAGACCACACAGTGGGTCCCATCATTTAGCCTAACAACAAATTAACCTATAAGACCTTGGAACAAGAAGCACGAAAAAATTATAAATTATTCAACATGTTTAGTTGGCAAACATTACGAAAACCATTTTATGTCTGCAACCGCATAATAAAACAACATAAACTTCACACTAGTATCCTTTAACCTACATCATCAACAAACTTACAACTTCACTTGCATGTGAGTGTATACCTCCGCCTACATGTGGTTTAACAAACACAAAAACCCAAACTTACCACTGACACACACTGTCTCGGATAACCACCAACTCCAACTCAAATTCTAATTGTGTTCTTATCATCAAGATAACTTAAAAAGAATTCGGTATAAACCGTTAGCTAACAATCCTTAGGCTATTGCCAAGTGATCTGAAACAATACATAATCATGCATATAAATTTATCATGTCGAGACAACATGTGAAATGTGTAAACAATTCACCATGTAGTGATAAGGAATTTTAATATGATAAGAAGTATATAGCCATAAACACAAGTTCCCTTAGTTTGATGATATTTATATTGATAGGTCATGCTGTGAGTGTCGCGAATATTGTCAACCCATCGTGACTAATGGCGTCCGCTTTGCCCCATGTTTGACATAATAATATATAGCAGACCCATCGTGACTAACGACGTCCGCTTTGCCCCATGTTTGACAAAATGAATATATAGCCGACTCATCGTGACTAATGGCATCCGCTTTGCCCCATCTTTGGCATAATGAATATATAGCCAGAGCCATCATTACTAATGGCGTCTGTTTGAAAGTGTAAATGTGTCGTGCAAGTGTAAAATATTTGTGCACGCCACACCCGACAACTTAATTCAAGAACAAACATCGTTTATCATTAAAGATACGGTCTACTATGAATGACTTTTGTACCATCAGGTGCACATATCACTTTAGATAGTGCACTACAACATGTGGTGTTTGTATTTATCAACTGAATATATCACATATCAAGATATAACATATTCATGATATGTACATCATATTTGTAAACTGACAACTCAGTTGGGTCAATCTGCGGGGAAATAAATTAAGTAAGTCACGAGGACTTACTTGGAATTTGTACCAGCCATCGATATTATTAACCAACAAGTTCACCATCTTCTACGGCACCTGATAAGAATATAACATTCCTCAAATTAACTTCTAATTTCCAAAATTATTTAAATTCTTTCCATAGAATTTTATTAGCTCTACGACACTTCTCGTAAGCTAAATTTAATAAATTAACACTTTAATAGTTAATTAAATATCTCCAAAATAACATTTTTCGAAGGCATTTTCTAACCAACTTGTCATCAAATTTTATCAAACAAATATTCAATGATCACTAGAATAGTTATATGATCATAATGGAAGTTCCAAATTTCCATTCAAATGACCTTAAGGTCAATTTAGCTCAAATTGCAAATATGAAAAACGAATAAATTCATAACTTATTTGTTACTAACCAGATTGATGATCCGAAAGGTGATACAGACTTCTACCGATATGAGGAGTAAGAGCACGACAACAAACATAACATTCGGTGGCTCACGGTGATCGTCGGTGTTCCGATAGTGGTAAACAGAGGATTAACCAAAAAGTTATGAAACGGAGAATAAATTGGTACATGGATAAAGAAAACGAGATAAGGAATCCAATGGGGCAAGCGGAATTCGCCTTCTATGCACAATTTGAAAGTAAGGGTAGAAACACCCAAGATATGAATAAGCTCAAGATGTGATCATCGTGATTAGGCTTAATAAATTAAACTTAATTAATCACAATTAACTATGATTGAAGCTTCATAATTTTACATGTGACCCCTTCTACTACAACTATAAATCCCTTTAAGTTTAAAGTTAATTGGATCATCTCTTTTTACTCATAGTTTTACCACAATCCTTACAAAAACAATTTTCCACATTCACACTTTTTCTACCATGCTTCAAAGTAAAATTACACTTCTTCTTGCAATAAAAAAAGACCTTAGACTTATCATCATTCAAGTTATATTAATCATCACATGTCTCCACGAAAATTGTCTCAACGATTTCTTAAATATATCATTATAAAAAACTTTCATTCTACCCTCACAACATTTTTTTTCTTCAAAACTAGTGGGTTAAATTCAAAATAATTTTCATGTATCTCATCATATGACTCGGTTACACTATACAACTCATATTTAAACAATTGGCTCATCCTCATCAAACCCTATACATTCACCAAGAATTGGAAATTCTTCAAGTACGTTGTACACCTTCATATCACCAACTTCATAATCAACATTTTGCTTAAATCGTTTAAGATAATCATATTTACTATTTTTGAAATCAACATCTTCTTGAGAGGAAGAGGACTCACACCCTAACTTCTCCATCTAAACAATAATCGAAATCGATTAAATGATGGGTTGTAATGGTTGTGGACTAAAGTTACAGATATTGTGAGTTGGGTTGAGATTGTGGGTCTTATGAAGCTAACATTTTTTGACATTCATAAGCTCAATTTCTTCTTTTAGCATAGATAATCGGACAATCTTGGACAACAAGTGAGAGTCAATGTCTTTGTAAACATAAAATTTCCCTTTTCTATAGTGTGATTCATTACCAAGCCCTAAGAAACTACAAATGTATATACATGTTTACATTAAAAGAGACACAACCTTCTTTATTATACAAAAAACAACCATAACTTACAACCTTATTAAAATGACTACTAACATGCACCAATAATATAACAATTATATTGTATTGTCACCTTCCAATAACATAAATGATTGAGTGCATTGTTCATTAAATATACAACAACTCACCAACCAACAACAAAAGGAGAGAAAGTATTGTAATCCATGAAAAACAACATTAATGCTCAAATTTCTTCTGTTAAGATGTAAATAAAATTGTTTTTATTGAAATGCTTATTAAGTATTGTACAACTGCTCACAAAGTGCAAAGTATTACACAACTACTCATGTAAATAATATTCATGCTCAAAACTGAAACTTCGCCATATAAGTCATTCATGCTTATCTATCCCTTATGAGAAATCATTCATGCACCGAAACACCATACGAGGGGTACAAATGAAACTTACCATCACTCATAATGGCCTATGCGTATCAACTTTCACAAAATTGGGAATTTTGAACCAATTTTGGGTTTGTTGGACATCGAATCTTCAAACAAGTACGACAAAGCTAGAAATGAAACAAAAATCGTAAAGAAATTTGGAAAAAAAACACATTAGAAAACCTTAATCAAAATAGAATTATGGTTCTTTAGAACTTAACTTCACCCCCTCTTTTCACCAAGACTTGATTGTTAAAATATAGCATAAGTGACATTAGAGAAATCTTAATCGTATATTCAAATATGAACGAAATGAGAACATGCGTAAGATTTTGATTGAGTGAATTGAAATGTCTCCTGATAAAATAAAGTTGGAGTAAATTTTTTTTTTGTGTTTTACAGAAAGAGATGAAGTTGAGGTTTCTCATGCATAAGATTTTGATTGAATGAATTGAAATGAATTCCTTCTCCTCGATAAAATAAAGTTGGGGTAAATTTTTTTATTGTGTTTCATGGAAAGAGATAAAGTTGAGGTAAATCGAAATCAAATAGATGGTGTTATCAAATGAACAAGTATAATTTCATGGTTTGTATTCATTTTGTCACTAAATCGTTTAAAAAAAAACGGTATTAATCAAAACCCGAATAGTTTAGTTTAAGTGAACCATGAAAAGTATTAAAAATATGAAAAGTGGACCATCAATGTGAAACATAATGGAATGGGTTTGGAGGTGGTCTTTTACTAACGCAATATATATTACAGGTGTTTTTGCGTAATTAAAGTTGAAATAGGGTCATTTATTACTAAACAACAGTTAATTAACTAATTGTCTAAAACCAACCGTTACAAGTGATCCGTCATCAAAATATAATCCCGCCCATTTCCGTCCAAAAAAACGTTCAAGGGTCCCCTTTGAAATAATTTAATAAATTTTTTCTCTAAACCATGAACTAGTTGAATAAATTTCGGACCGAACCGATTTCACTATAAAAAATGGTTTTCTACAAATATATTTTACGAAATTATTTTAAAGAAATATAATTTTTATTTAAAGTTTACTAGAAAAAATCAATTTTTTTGGAATTTCAAATTAATAGAAAAGAATCCCAAAATCAAAATATCAAACCGTCCAAATTTTTGTAAATAGAAACATTTCAAAATAAAAACGTTGGGATCTTCTTTACAAGAATATCCGAGTCTATCTACTTAGCAACTTGGTTCGGTTTTGGTGTAATCGTTCTTATCCGGCGACCGCTTTTTCTTCTCATGGAGGTAGACTCACAGCCGGTGGCTCCGGCTCCCGTGATCCAAGTCTATCTACTGAAAAAACGAATGACTCGTGATTGAGTCTACGTTGAAGCCAACTACTGTGTTGGAGTAACTTTCTCCTACCAGAGGGTCTGACTTTTCTTGTGTCGTTGTGGGTCCATTACAGTTTGTGGTGGGGTCTTCTTCTGTTACGAATAGTTCGGTGGAGGAATTTGTAATACCCCAAATCTGATAGACTCGGGATGCTACGGGTTAGGACCTCAAAATGGTCCCGACCCTTAGCCTGACAACAACTTCACCAGACTTTACAACACGGCACAAATAAAAGCCAAATGAAAAGAGTTTTAATGCATCATGAGTACCTAAAAAACAACCGAAAACATACTCCAGCCGAGTTCTCAAAACAAACAACAAGACAGTGTCTGAAACAAAAATAGTAACAGATAATTGATCTCATCCTATAGTGTACGGAACCCCGGCTGCTCACTATTGTCGGATCACTCAACCTCATCCCTAACCTGCAAGGCATCTACAAGCGGTATAAAACCGTTAGCTAAACATTCTATGCATTAGAATAAAGGTAAAGGCACATAAACACATAATGAACACATTCAACATGCAACACTCAAGTAACTATGCAATTATCATCTAGAGGACTTGTTCCACTTGCACATTGAATGCCCTTTTTAGCAAACAAATCCTTGCCAAAATCGGCAGGTCAATATTAACCGAACTAAAGAACACTAGCCTTGTTATGAAAAAAGCTCATGACCTCCTACAAGAAATAAAGAATAAAATTGGACTTAACAAGTTTGCATGCCTCGCAACTATCTGGTGGAGTATTTGGTTCTTCAAAAACAAAATTATGTTTGGGAACGAGCCTATTGGTCCTTGCAATAAGAGTATTAGCTTCATTAAAAACCAAATCCAAATGTGGAAAACTAACATCATTGATGAAGACTATTAAAATATAAAACAACAAAAGGACACTAATTCTCCCAAAAGGAAGAAAAATATTATTAAGTGGGATAAACCAAAACCTGATTTCCATAAACTTAATTTTGATGAATCTAAACTCGATTCGGGAATAACATCCATCGGCTTTGTGATTCGGAATCAAAAGGGTGGGGTTGTTAGCCTTGATGCGACAAAAAATAACTTTAACTCGGTAATTAAAGTTGAAGTTTATGCTCTTAAATCGGGTTTACAAGAGGCTATCAAATTAAAAATCAAAAAGATCGAAATCGAGGGTGATAATCTTTGTGTTATCAAGGCACTCCAAGGAATGTGGAGTTGTCCGTGGGAGGTCGAGATGATTATTTCCGACTCCATGCTGGATCTCCGCTTCTTTGACGAAGTCCACATCAGGCATATTTTCAGAGAAACCAACCGTGTTGCTGACCGACTGACCCCTCTGGGAATTTCGAACCCCAACACTAGTTTTTCTGACGATCTTGAACTTTGTGTTCTCATCTGCAAGGATGCTTTAGGGTGGACTACCTCTAAGAGATAGTCCAACCTAACCGCTTTCCGTTTTTCAAAAAAAAAAACATACAACACTCAAGTCAGTTTATTATCTTTTTTAAATCATATCCTTTACTAATGATACTTATTTTGTGACACGAGGGATTCTCAAACCTCGCCTCCGTCCCCATTTACCAGCAAGGAATGGTAGTAATGCATTTGACCGTCTTCCCGCCTAGTCTAGTCGCAGAGAAGCTCCTAGATCTCGCAAGAGCTAGACAGTGATCTCACCGTCCGTTATCATACACTTGGGTCAATTACGTAATATATATAGGTCGTCCTATTCCGGTTTCGTTGTTTAACTTAACTAACACACACCACCAAAACACAATACGCTAATACAAAGAAGTCAGCTAAGTAAGTCCGTGGACTTACCAGACTCAAAGCGAAACCCGATAGAACACTCTCAACCTCCCGTGGGAAAACACGCAACGCCTGTTCAACACAAGACACACGGATCAAACAACACTCTAGGAAACTAGAAGTCCTTAGACTTCTAGGCTCAACATCCTTACAAGAACAACATCACTCTAGTCAACTAGAAGTCCTTAGACTTCTAGGCTCAACATCCTCACAAGAACAACATCACTCTAGTCAACTAGAAGTTCTTAGACTTCTAGGGTCAATATCTTCAAAAGAACAACATCACTCTAGTCAACTAGAAGTCCTTAGACTTCTAGGCTCAACATCCTCACAAGAATAACAACTCAAGATAGATCAACACTCTCAGTCCACTGCCTCAAAGGCTTCCAACATAACAACTCAATCCCAAACCGATATCCTCACAATCCTAAGAGATAATGCCACAATATCACCACCAACATACCTTCAACTCTCACAAGATAACATTAAGGGTCAAGCCACTAGTTGGCATTCCATATAACCTATGTTAAGCCATCCTAATATACTACTAAGATGGTTCAAGATCAAGGAAGCGGAAAGGGAAGAAAGGAACAAGAGATCGGAGGCTTACTGGTGCAGAAACCGCCCCTGCAGTGTCAAGACGCCGCCCCTGTGGTGTGCATGGCCCAGAGTCCGCCCCTGCGGGTTGAAAAGGCCGGCCCCGCGGCTCACAAGGATCTGCCCCCGCGGTTGTAGTCTAGAAACGTCGACTTCTTCGGTCCTTTGATGTGCAACAGCCTTCCTATTGCCTCCTTTGATATTGTGAACGTCTCCTAGCCTCCAACATAAGATCCTAGCCCTCCTCCACGGTCTAAGTATGCCATCAACACAATCAAACACAAGAGGAGCCTCCTTTAGGTAGATACATGGATTCCTTCTATTCATGGTAGCAAGAGGAAGAAGGACGAAGAAGGAAGGAAAGAACTTACCCTGGAGCACATCTCTGCAGTCCGAACTCCGTGTGACAGCCTCAAGAGAAGAGAGACACAAAATGTGGAGAATAACGTGAAGGAGATGAGGAAGAAGAAGGGAGAGAATAAAGTAACGTGATAAGAAATGATGAAGAGGGAGTTAGGCTGTATAAATGGGAGGGATGTCAAGAGACAAAAGCCATGAATCACTCCTCTCATAGAGAGACGGAATTAAAAGAGTTAGAAGACGAAAGGTTGGACGGAAAAGGAACATAACTCTCGCTCAACGTGTCACCGCCTCCGCGGGACGTCCAAGCCGCGATCGCGGACGGTTGCGGGTGAGGGCCTTCTAAGCCACAAGGGAGGTAGCCATTTCTCAAGGCTTCTAACGCCTCTCGTAAACGGAACTAAAATTCCGGGTGTTACATCAAATCCCCCTAAAAATAAGTTTTGTCCCGAAACTTAATGAACACTAACCGTGATCATAAGACCTAAACAATATACATGTCTAAACACGTTACAACATCAAGAAAGCCTAAGGGTCACACACAAACATATATATCATACCATACACATAATCACTTAAAACAACCAGGGGGATTTAGAAGTAACCCGATAGTCCTATAGACATCTCTAGACCCACATAAAACTCAAGATAGTTCCGATGGATATTATCCTCTGTCTCCCAAGTACCCTCTTTGACTCCTCGTCTCGATCAACGTACTCTCATCATGCGTATCACCTTCGACCGAAGACGTCTCGTACTTCTCTCCAAAACAGCTATAGGGTGCTCTACAAAAGTGTGGTCTGGCTCAACCACCAGGTCGTCGTAACTAACTATGTGTCTTGGGTCATGAATGTACCCTCTCAGCTGAGACACATAGAATACCGGGTGGACTCCCTCTAACCGCGGTGGCAACGCCAATCTGTAAGCCACCTCTCCCACCCGCTCTAAGATCTCAAATGGTTCGACATATCGGGGACTCACTTCCCCTTAATGCTGAAACGTCGGACGCCTCGCGTCGGCGACACCCACAACCAGACATGTGCTCTCACTCTAAACTCTAGAGGTATGCTCCTTTTATCAGCATAAGATCTATAACGACTCTACACGGCTAGCATCTGCTCTCGGATCAATGCTACCCAATCCATAACATCCTGTACCTGCTCGGGTGGTACCCCACTCATCATCCCCGGCTCATCCTAACACAAGGGTGTACGACATCTCCGTCCATACAATGCCTCATAAGGAGCCATACCAATCGTCACATGCAAACTGTTGTTGTACGAGAATTCTACCAAAGGAAGGTGGTCGGGCCATACTTGTCCCCAATCAAGTACACAAGCTCTCAGCATATCCTCACAGGTTTGTATAGTCCTCTCTGATTGACCGTTCGTCTGAGGATGATACGTTGTAGTGAACTACAGGCTCGTACCTAGGACGGCGTGTACCTACTGACAGAACCTCGAGGTAAAACGCCCATCCCTATCTAATATGATCATCCTCGACACCCCATGGAGCCTTACTATCTATCGTGTAAACTCTTCCGCCAAACGAATCACCGGCCATATTTCCTTAATAGGAATAAATCGTGCAATCTTCGTCAGCCGATCCACTGCCACCAATATCGCATCAAAGCCTCTACTCGTCCTCAGGCTGGTAGCGAAATCCATAGAAATGTCCTCTCACTTTCATTGTGGAACTGGAAGTGGTTAGAGCTCTCCTCCGGGCCTGTGATGCTCAATCTTGACCTGTTGACAGGTCGCGCACTAGGCTATGTATCTAGCCACGTTAGCCTTAAGCCCACCCCAGCAATAAGTTCGTCGGATGTCCTGATACATCTTACTCGCGCCCGGATGTACGGAGTAAGGTGTAGAATAAGCTTCTTGCAATATCCATTATCTCAGCTCCATATCTGACGGTACACATATGCGCTCTTGGCGCCTCAAAATCCCGTCTGCACCCACGGTAAACTACGGTACCTCTCCTCGGGACAACCTATCCCGGATCCTCGTCAGTGCTGGACAACTTGCCTGTTTCTGCCGGATCTCCTCCGATAGATCCGGTGAAACCTCTAAAGCTGACAAGTGGGCATCAGTATCCGGAAACCGGATATCTACCTCCAACCAGATCAAGTCTCTCTACAACTGTGTTTGAACTGTCAATCTAGCTATCGTCGCCTCTCGAGGTGTCCTCCTACTAAGGGCATCGGCGACCACGTTTGCCCTCCTTGTGTGATACGGGATCTCCAAGTCGAAGTCCTTAATCAGCTCCAACCATCTCCTATGACGGTTATTCAACTCTCGTTGAGTGAATATGTACTTTAGACTCTTATGGTCTGCGAAGATCTGACAAGTGGCCCTATAAAGATAATGTCGCCACATCTTCAATGCATGATCACTACGGCTAGCTCAAGGTCGTAGGTCGGGTAATTCTCCTCGTATGTATTCAACTGTCGAGACGCATAAGCAATGGCCCTACCCCTCTACATCAAAACACATTCCAAGCCAAGCTTGGATGCATCACTCTAAACGACAAAATTCTCAATACCCTTTGGTTGTGCTAACACAGGAGCGGAAGTCAACCTCCTCTTCAGCTCCTTAAAACTCTACTGGCAGGGATCATACCATGTAAACCTGATGGACTTCCTTAGCAAGGAAGTGAAAGGCCTTGCAATCACGGAAAAACCCTTCACGAACCTACGGTAGTACCCTGCCAGGCCTAGGAAGTTGCGCACCTCCTTGACCATCCTGTGGAGCGGCCAAGAAGCAACTAACTCTATCTTTGTCGGGTCTACCTTGACACCCTCGGGGGAGACAATGTGACCAAGAAAGGCCACCTTTGACATCCAAACTCGCACTTAGAGAGCTTAGCGTAAAGCTCTCTGTCCTTTAAGACTTGCAGTACAGTCCTCAAGTGTCATGCATGCTCCTTCCTACTCCGGGAGTAGACTAAGATGTCGTCAATGAAAACCACTACAAACTAGTCCAAGAAGTCGATGAAGATGTCGTTCATCAACTCCATGAAAGCGGGAGCATTTGTGATCCCGAATGGCATCACGACAAACTCATAATGACCATATCTGGTCCGAAATGCCGTCTTCTGCACGTCCTCCTCTCTCACCCTCAGCTGTTGATACCCTGACCTCAAATCGATACGTGAAAACACGGTGGCGCCCTGTAACTGATCCAGCAGATCATCAATGCGTGGTAATGGATACTTGTTCTTAATAGTGACTTTGTTTAGCTCCCGGTAGTCGATACAAAGTCTCATTGAACCATCCTTCTTCCGGATGAAGAGGATTGGTGCCCCCAAGGAGACACATTGGGGCGGATGAATCTCCTCTCTGCTAGCTCCTCAAGCTGCTTCTTCAGCTCCAACATCTCAACCGGCACCATGCGGTATGGGGACTTGGAGATCGGCCTCGTGCCAGACTCCAACTCAATCCCAAAGTCTACGCTCCTCTGTGGAGGTAGACTAGGTGGCTCACCAAAGACATCCTCAAACTCACAAGCTATGGGGGCTCTGTTAGGGATGGCCTCGTCTCTTCCTTTATGGCATAGAACCAGAAGGCCTCGCATCCTTGTCCGATCAGTCTCGCGGCTCGGACCACGTTGATGACCATACCGACCTTTCCGAGATCCCATCCTCAGAAAATCTCCTCCTGACCAGCCTCAGTGGTGACCGTCACCGTCCTCCTACTGATGTCCAACAAAGCTCGATGGTGGTCCATCCAATCCATCCCTAATATGACCTCTTCATACTAGGTGCATGACGTGGAAATCAGCTAGCTAGTCACGGTTTTCCAAGCGGATGGAGCAACCGTGTATCTCTCGAGTGCCACGAACCTTATTCCCATCGGGTAACCCTAAAAGGAAGGGTTCTCCCTCTACTGTATCTAAGGCCAACCTATCTATGCAATCATCAAATATGAAAGAGTGCGTCGCACCCGTATCAAAAAGTACTCTGACAAGAGTGCCATGAATCATAATAGTACTTGTAGTTGTGGGCGCTGCTAGCTCAACCGCACTCCTCAACTCGAAGACCCTGGCCTAGGTGCCTCTAGTCTCTGTGGTGCCTCCACCACGTCCTCTACTTGGAACCTGGGCAGAACCCTAAGAATAAGCATGACCGGGGGCTCGCTGTTGCTGACCCCGAGCCTGATATTGAGGCGGCCTCTGTCCACCCCCTGAAGTGCAAGCAGACGAAGAACCCTACTGCGATGTAACCTTGCGATGTCGGAAGAAGGTAGCTCTATGTCCCAGCTGGCCGCAAGTAAAGCAAGTCACTGGCGGCTTCCTACACTCAATCTTAATATGGACATACTCTCCACAATTGTAGCACTGACGTCCCCTAGCAGATGTCGGTGAGGCAGACTGATAGCTAGGGTGTCCCTGAAACTGTTCGCCACTTAGCGTGCGTGCAAATAAGTCTTAAATTTATAAAACTAAAAATCAAGCAAGCGAACCCGTAGTGTACGGATCGACGTAGTTAAGCAAGAATTCCAAAGAATCGAACACAGGGATTTGGGGGGTTAAATCCAGTTATAAATTGTCAAGCAAGTAAATGTATGAAGCTTTGTAAATATTGGGAAAACAACAATCCTAAAGATCCAGGAATCCAGTTGTGGCAATCGATTCAAGATATACTAAAGATATAAGGACAGAGTTAAGAGTTGTAAAGGTATACTAATGCAAAGCAATGTACGGTGAAGTTCCAAGGCTTTATGTAACTTAACTAGAAATACTCCCTATAAAGGTTGTTGAGGCTTCAGTATAGAAAGGATCTAAAGATAAGAATTAATATCAAATACCCAAACTTGTAATCCAAGGATCAAGACTAACTAAACCGATTAAGGTTGTGACACTCGGAATCGAGGTAGAGGTTGTTGAGGCTTCACTACCACCTAGAAAAGGCAAGTCAAGACTAAGTTAAAGCAAATCTTTAACTTTGGATTAAAGTAAAAGCAAGGTTCGTAAACTAAGGGAAATTACGGGTGGATCTTGAGATTCCACGGCCGTGGAACTCAAGAACACACCGTGATTTTTGTTCGTCGGCGATTCTCTCTAACTCTCAGGGTCCAATCTGTTTACGATCGATCTATCATCATCTAAGCCACAACTATCAACCCTTCACCTTAGAATTGCTAAAGGGTTTTAGCCAATAACAGTCATTATGACATCAAATTCAAGATTTAAAAGAATGAAAGACGAAAGCCTTCGAAAACCTTCAATAAATCTCAAATCAATCTCAAATCCACAAACAAGAGCAATGATGTATATCAGATTCAGATTAACACAAACAATCACAATCCTTGATAAGAACGAAGAATGGGATGTCAATCCGTCTTCTAATCAAACCTAAGGACAAAAGGCGTAATCTCCGTACGTCTAATGAAACCCTCAATGTGTGGAAGCAAATCTCCAAGCGATGATGCTCTAAGCGCGATCTAAGCGGCATAAGCGAAGGTGTAAGCGGTGATGCTGAATTCTCCTTCCTTCCGTCCTTTTATAGGGCAAGATAAAATGTCTCTCTCCGGCCCATTGTGTAAAAGATCGTGGCTTAATTAGTGCGTTAAAAGATCGCCTAAATCACGGTCATAGAGGATTCCACGCCCGTGGTTTAGAGCGTGGAATTTGATCACGGTGATTCACAACTTCCACGGCCGTGTAACTTACTGGAATGCTCCACGCTTGTGTTGCCAAAGTTCCACGGCCGTGGTTTAGAGCGTGGACTTCATTACGGCTGTATTTTAGAGCGTGGAAACATAAGTAGCTCGTAATTCCCTTTGTTTTGTGCCATTCTTCATCTTAGCATCTTCCTTAGCTCCCTTGTGGTGTCCTCAATCCTTGGATATGCTCAATCCATCTCCATTCTCCCTTGATTCGTTCAGTTTTAGCTCTTATTCGCTTACAATCAACACAAAGCTTATGTAGACCTCTATATCGACAATATAGACAAACTAGCTCACAATTGTTTCAATGCTTTATCAATGAACACCAATATGGATGAAATACATCTAGAAAACGTTCCTAAAATATCACAATATTTCATGCTAACAAATAACCCCATACTTGCCACTTGTTTGTCCCCAAGCAAGGTCTTTCAAAAGCTTTAAAACTCAAGTTAGGATGAAATATGGATACACTCTCAAAAACAAAACTTCTTTTAGATGAATGTGCTTCCTAGTCAATAGATCATTCTCAAATCTTGCTTCATTCGTTTATAAGACTTTCATATATAAAATCAAAGAGTAAAGAGTAAAGAAAGCTCATGAATTGATCAAACTTCCATGTAAACATCATAACCTTCAAACATTATCAAAATCAATCATAAGAAACTTCAATTTAGATCACCAAGTCATATATCATTCTCTTGATCTTAAGGACTGTCAAACAAGGTCTAGAATGCGGAAAGGGAAGGAAAACTTTAAGGAATGTGGTGCATGAATCCGGGAAAGTGGATAACCAACTCTTTTCTTTTTCTCTTGCGGTTTCCACAACACTTTCAACTTAGAGTTTTGCTCTCTTCTTTTCAATTCATTTTTCGACTTTACTTTTGGAGTTATGGACAGAGGTGCACAAAAACCGAAGCCTAGGAGATTGGCGGTTCTCATTTTTGCGAGATGCCTCAAACCCTTGATGCACATACCATAATCCGCTAGGAATATCGCTCAATCCGACTTTGGCAAGACACAAACACCCGGCTATGTGAATGGTGCCGAGTTACTCATCGTCATGATTGACTTCCCCAAACCTATAAGTTCTTTCTATTCTTTAAATGTAAAATTTGGCTTTCATGGCCCTCCCACATCAAACATGCCAAGTATCAACTCCTCCAAATTCCCGGATAGGTAAAGGAGGCCATTATTTTATTGAGGGGCTAAATGATCAAAGAAAGAAGAAAGAAAATCGAATTGCCTTAATCATCTCAAAAAGAAGTATAAGAACTTATCATGTGACTTCAACTTTGATTTCTCAATATGATTTAGGTAACATTCTTCACATTATGAAACTTGCAAAAGAGGAATAATCAACTCATTCAAATTCTTTTCAATTTACTATTTGTTTAGGCATGCGATTGTCATCAAAACTCAATTCACAAGTAGTGATTATCATAGAAGTCATCTCTATCCTTAGAAGCACAAAATTTTCAAAATTTTTCAATTTTTATGGGTTTTTCAAAAGCTTTTTCATGCAATGCAATAATGAAACGTGTAACAAATAGAATGAAACATGCACGGTGTTCTCAATCAAAGCAAACAAAGTGAGTAAGAGTTATTACAAATGATTAGTAACACCCCACCCCATACTTGGAACAAACATTGTCCCTAATGTTCAAAAAGAAAAAGAAGAAAAGAAAGAAAGAAAAAGAACTCACAAAACGGTAGTGGAGCGGCTAAAGCGGTGGATCATCAATCATCCTCACTGAGGTGCCGGTGGAGGTGGAAACGGGAAGAAGCCGGGATCATAGTTCCGTCCAAACTGCTGGCGGTATATGTCTCTCATCATGCGATCATGATCGGCGGCTCGTGCATCCCTAGCATCTGCACGGATCTCCAAGGCTCCGACCCTGCTGGAAAGGTCGGTAGCCCACTCTGGCAACTGCTCATACCAACCAGGCGGTTGGCTGTACCATGCTGGTGCGTCTGAAGGTGCTGGTGCAGGTGGCGGTTGTGCATGCCTGGAGCTCCCATCCAGTCCGGCTGTGTACTATACCAAGTAGGAGGGTCCGCCATCCAAGTCGGTCTCTCGCTCACACTAGCACGGCGAGAGGAAGAGCCAGAAGCTCTAGCAGGGCGGGGAGAGTGTCTAGGAGGGTCGGGAACTGCATCCGGCTGATCCGGAAAGGTGCCAAAGTCCTGCTCTCCTCCTCCTCCCTCATACTCATCACCTCTCATCTCCTCCTCCTCTACAACTGGTGGTGGTGGAACGTAAGGAGGAGCTACAAGTCTGTTCGCATGCATGGCACCGAACGTCTCCTTCCAATTATGGCGTCCAGCCATAATGGAATACTCAGGAAGCCAAGCAATCCCTCTACCTGTCCTACTCTCCCAAGGCATGGCAGCTGTAGGTGGAGCTCTATGTGCAGGGAAGATGATGCCTCTAGTCATGAGGCTCTGAAGTCCTAGGGGTCTAGCTGCAATGCGGGTGCACGCGGAGAAGTCTATCCCTAGCTGTCTAGCAAGGTGGGTGACCATCCCACCGTATCCAATGTTGCCGGCCCTCTTATTCTTTAGCTTGCTTATAGTAGCAGCTAAGAGGGTGGCACAATCAGTTGGCCTACCGTACAACATACAGTAGAGCAAAAACAACTCGTCCGTCTTAATCTTCTGAGGTGTCTCCGTCCTAGGGAAGAGATACTCAGAAAGCACTCTATGAGCAATCTTCAAGGCTAGGTGATAGATCAACCTAGCCTTGGTATCAGCAGGTTGCCAGCGGTCCTCGCTGGCGTATATCATAGCTATCTCCTCCCAAAAATCTTTGGCATACACACCACTAGGGAATCGACCATTAAAGGTCTCATGGAACCCAAAGAAGGCTCCAAACTCTCTAATAGAAAACTCGTAGTTTCTCTCCATCAGCTGGAAAGAAACGGTCCTGTCAACGTGGCTATGCTCAAAGGAAAACAAGAACTCCCTAGTAATCTCCTCATATGCGTCTTCCCGAATAGCGGAGAAGACGACTAATCCGGCTCTATCTAGTAGCCAAGTGAGATCCCCTACCACATGCAAAGGCTCTAACTCCTCAAGTAGTAGATACCTAGGCCCTATGACAGCTCGCTTATGGATCCTCTCTAAAGCATCGAGATGATCCTCATGGATAGTAGGGATCCTAGGGGGAGGTGGTGATGGTAATGATGGGGTGATGGAGGCTCAGCGGGTGGTGCTCTAGAAGAGGAAGAAGTATTGCCTTTCCTCTTTTTATTTCTACTGGACATTCTCCTAACGAGATCCATTTTTCTGTTGAAAACCACGGCCTGTTCTTCAGGTTCCACGTCCGTGGAAAGCCCAAAGATCGTGATTCGTCTCGAAAATTCTCAAAACTCAGCAGAATCACACCAAACTCAACAGCAAGCAGCCCTAGACTAATTTCAGTCCAATTCCAATCAGTTCTCCTAAAAATTCAAGCAAAAACGAAGCTGAATCGACGAAGAGAAGGAAAGAATGAAAAACCTAGGTTTTCGGATTTTGGAATCCGAATTCTGTCTTCTCCGGTAAATTGCCGCTCGAATTGTTGTTTGGATCTTGTAGGTGACGGAGTTTGCTTCAGCTTTGGCCAAAGAATCGTTAAAAACGATAAACGAACGAGAAATTGGGAAATGGCGAGGAATTCGGCGAAATAGGGCGTGGAATTGGGGTATTGTGTGTGTTTTGTGAAGAAACGTGGTTATATAGTGGCCGTAAAAATTTTTGAAAATCACGGTCTATCGGGGGTTTCCACGGCCGTGGTTTTGTACGGAACCGTGGTTTTGGTGATTTTTCTCAAGCTTTTGAAAATTACGGTTACTATAGCTGTCACGGCTGTGGTTTTGGCCGTGGAACTCTCTGTAATGTGTCAAAGTCCAAGTTTCGCCAATTTTCTTCAAGTTTTTCCTTCCCCCTTTCTTTTCTACTGATCCTACAACCAAAAACACGAACATACCGGAAGGCATCGAAGGCAAAACAAAACAAAACGTCTATATTATTCTAATTCTATGAATCAAAAACAACAATGTAAATGCAATACCTTGGGTTGCCTCCCAAGAAGCGCTTTGTTTAAGGTCCGTAGCTATACCATATTCGCACTTATTCGAGTGCGGTGGGTGCGAACTCTTCAGCTTGGAGTTCCGGTGTATACTTCTTGAGTTGTTCACCGTTCACCTTAAAGCTTCCGCCCTTTTCACCCCATACTTCAACTGCACCATGGGGAAAAACACGTTTGATTAGAAAAGGTCCAGTCCAACGAGATTTAAGCTTACCTAGAAAGAGACGAAGCCTTGAATTGAAGAGGAGAACTTGATCTCCTTCTTTGACGTCCTTTGGGATGATATGCTTATCATGCCAACGCTTCGCTCTTTCTTTATAGATCTTGGCGTTTTCGTAGGCGTTCAAGCGAAGTTCTTCAAGCTCATTTAGGTCCAACAGACGCTTCTCTCCCGCTTCCTTCATGCTGAAATTCAACCACTTTATTGCCCAATACGCCTTATGCTCCAACTCTACCGGTAAGTGGCAAGACTTCCCATACACAAGGTTGTATGGTGTTGTTCCGATGGGAGTCTTATATGCAGTCCGGTTGATGACATGAATTATGACCTATTTTTAGGCATGTATTTATATAGATTTTCCCTTTATTTTGCATGCATAGACATACATTCATGGCATTTATGGTTATATTCACCTACTTTGTAAGAATAGAGGTCTACACAGAGTTTTATTGCATTTGTAGGTAATTTGGCGAATTATGGAGCAAAGATGGCACATTTAAGGATTAAGCATTGTGGGACAAAAAGGAGCAATAAAAGCAAGTTAGGATGCACCAAAGTATCTTCTGATACCATCTGACGCGGCCCAAAGTATCTTCTGATACCATCTGACGCGGCCCAAAGTATTTTCTGATACCGTCGGACGCGGCCCAAAGTATTCTCTGATACCGTCTGACGCGCCAGAGTATCTTCTGATACCAGCGCACTCGACTTCTTTTCAGCCCAGATTTCTAGGGTTTTACCTTTAAACCCTAAATTTATCCCTACATATATTTGATAGCCTTCAACATTGAAAGAGGGACGGTGACAGCCCTAGGATTTGGATCCCAAAGAGAGGGAGGCTTGAAGATTTTATTGCGTACAGGGAAGATTCGGAGAAGGAGGCATTTTGGAGATTGTGTACTTCGAGATTATCTTAGGGTTTATCTTTGGAGACGGATTGACACCCCGTTCTTCATTGTTCCTTAAGATTGTTGTGAGGATTTCTATTCCTTTTTTCTGCATTCATTCAATACAAACATTTGTTATTGGATTTGAGATTGGTTATTTGATAGTCATTGAGTTTTTGAGGTTTTCGTCATTTTCTCTTTAAACTTGATTATTGAATTGATGATGATGGTTATTGGCTAAAACCCTTTAGCAATTCTAAGGTGAAGGGTTAATAATTGTGGCTTAGATAATGATAGATCGATCGTAATTTGATTGGACCCTGAGAGTGCGAGAAATATCGTCGACACCCTAAATCACGGCCTGTCCTTAGGTTTCCACGGCCGTGATTCTTAAGATCTAGCCGTGATTTACCCCAGTTTACGAATTTTGCTTTTACTTTGATCCAAGGTTAAAGATTAGCTTTAATCTAGTCTAGGTTTGCCTTTTCTAGGTAGTAGTGAAGCCTCAACAACCTCTACTTCGATTTCGAGTGTCGCAACCTTAATCGGTTTAGTTAGTTTTGATCCTTGGGTTACAAGTTTGGGTATTTGAGATCAATTCTTGTCCTTAGATCGTTTCTATATTGCAGCCTCAACAACCTTTATAGAGAGAGTCTTTGGGTTAGACATATAGGGTTTTGGAACTTCGCCGTACATTACCTTACCTTAGTATACCTTTGCAAACCTCAACTCTGTCCTTATATCTATAGTATATCTTGAATCGATTGCCACAATTTGACATCCGGATCTTTAGGGTTGCTGTTTTCCCCAATATTTGCAAAAGCTTCTATTTTCATTGCTCGATAATTTGTGAACTGAATTTGATCCCCCAAATCCCTGAGTTCGATACTCTGGAATACTTGCTTAACTACGCCGATCCGTACACTGCGGGTTCGCTTTCTTTTATTCTAGTTTTATAAATTTAAAACTTATTTGCACACCTTTTCGGGCGAACAAGTTTTTGGCGCCGTTGCCGGGGATTTGGTCTAGGCCAAATTCAGTTTTCGGTTGTCGGGCTTGAGTGCTTTTTGTTTTAATCTTTTCGGTATGAGTTTTTGAGTTTTCAGGTTCACCAATGGCTACATGGAGCAATGAACCTGCATTTGATCCAGCCTGGTTTACATGGCAAGGTGCTAGGGCGGACCATTATGAATATTTGGAAGAGAAATACGCCTTCTATTGGTTTGACAGCGAAAGAGAACGTGAACAAACCATTGAATATGAATTTGCAAAATGGGAAAAGCTGCACTACCCAAAGAAGGTTAAGAAGAAACCTCCCAAAGATGCGGAGGACTCGAAATTTGAAGAATTGATGAAGAAATTTGAGATGATCGAAGAAAGATTCAAAGCCTATGATGAATATAATCTAAAAGTGATAGAAGACGCAAAAAAGAATATTTCTAAGGTTGAAAAACCCTTGGAAAATCATTCATCTAGCAAGGAAGAATTACAAGTTTCGAGCGTTCCTCCTATTGAGCTTGAAACCCCTCTTGAAGTCCTCAATGAAAAAGAGGAAGGTGTGGAAGACCTCGAACCAACTGTTATAGCTGCGGTCGAGGTGGAGGAAGAAATGGTTGAGCTGGAAGAAGAAGAGAACGTGGAGAACCTTAGCCAAATTGCTGAAACTGTGGCCCATGTTAAAGAGGATCTAGCTGAGTTGGGAGATATTTCATGTGTGGATCATCATTCCAACATGAAAGTTGTCCCAAGCCTTGAAGAACTTTACAAGGTACATTCTCTTACTTCCATTGAAATTCCTATTAAAATTTCTTATTTTTGCAGGAATGCGCCGGAGAGTTGGAGGTCTCTTCCAAAAGAACCTCCTAAGATGAAGATGAAACCTCCATTAAACCTGTTGGAAGTAGATGCTCCTTGGACTACAAGGAGTGGAGTTAGCAAGCACTTCACCGTTAAGGCGATGAAGTGTCTTTTGTTCAAGTATGGGGTCATTCACATGACGAACACCATACATCATCCCCAATCTGGAGATGGGGAAGCTAGGAGGATTCTCGAGAAACTGATTTCTCGATCCAGGAAAGGATGGGACGCAAGGCTGAATAATGTCCCATTTAAGCATAGGAAAGCTAGGAGAATCTCGGTGAGAATCAAACCCTACAAGCTTGTACGTGGGAGATCTTACCATTTGCCGGTGAAATTAGGAACCTCTTTTGTGGAATTAATTGATGAGTTTGATGAGAAATCCAAGATGTTCAAGGTACATTGAGTCATCTATGGAGATAGGTCCAGCTAGCGACGTTAAACCAAGCGCTTCTTGGGAGGCAACCCAAGGTATGCATCTTTTTCCCTTTTCTTTTTCTTAGGATAGTTAGCTTGTTTGTTTTGTTTTTGCTTTGTTTTTTCCCTTCTCGATGCGCTCTCGGTTTGTTTGTGTCATGGATCGCAGGAACTAGGTATAATCTTGAGGAATTGATGGAAAAAGGCAATACAAATGTGCCTAAGGACGTTTTCAAGGAACAAAAGGCAAGAAATCGACTACCCAAAAGAAGATCGGTCGATTTAGGCTTCAGAACAGGTCGATTTTTGACAACAGAAAGAAAAATCGACCCAGAGATCGACCCCCTCAAGAAAAATCGGGCCGACGAAAAAATCGGGCAGAAAAATCGGCCGATTTTTTTAAAAATAGGTCGATTGTTTTCAAAAAAAAAAAAAAAAAAAAAAAAAATTTTTTTTTTCGGAAAATTTTTGTTCGGCCAAAAGACGTTCCCCTTCTTCATTCTTCGACACCGATTGGAATATCCGGAGTTCCCTATTGCGCTTATATAGACTCCCACCATCACCACTCAATGAATGATTCGCCATGCCTAATTCGCCATCTTACATTGTGAGTATTATTTTCTTCCTTTTCTTTTCTTCACATTGGGGAATGTGAGTTTTAAGTATGGGGTGGAGGTATTTCCAATAACATTTGCATGTTTTATGTCTTGCATCATATGATTTGAAAATTTTGAAAAATTTTTGTGCTTCTTATGATGGAAATGACCTCCATGATGAGAAATGTGTATGTGGATAGGCAAAAAGATGCTTAGTTGTGTTGAGATATTGATTATAGCATGAATAAATTTGCTTTTGTTACTTGAACACATGAATAAGTTATATGATCTAGTTGTTTTGATAAGAGAATGAAATAATAGTCGAAGCTATATTGCAAGTTCTTTTACATCATTTAAGGATGACTAAGGCAATTCACTTCTTTTCTTTTCTCATATCTTGATCATGCTAGCTCCTCAATGAAATATGTAACCCTCCTTTTACCATCCGGGAATCAGGATAAGTGATAGAAAAAGGCATGTTTGATGTGGGAGGGCCAAGAAAAATGTATTAAAAGAAAGTGCATAAATTCATAAGTTTAGGGACGTTGAACATGAGGATGAGTAACTCGGCACCATTCACATAGCCGGGTGTTTGTGTCTTGCCAAAGTCCGATTGAACGACAAGTCCTAACGGGATATGGTATGTGCATCAAGGGTTTGAGGCATCTCAAAATTGAGAAACGCCGATCTCCTAGGCTTCGGTTTTTGTGCACCGCTGTCCATACTCTCAAAAAGTAAAGTATAATGAAAGCAAAGCTTTCTACATGCGAAGCATGTGCGGTGAAGAAAAATTTTGAAGGTATTATGTGTTCCTCTTTCCCGGATTAGCACCACAACTGCCAATAAGAATTCCTTCCCTTAATACGTTTCTTGAACCTTTTCTTTGATTAGAAGACCTTGAGACTTTTATGCATGTGTTTAAGGCTTCATGGCTTAGATTTGTTTGACTTTGAT
Organism: Fagopyrum homotropicum; assembly: GCA_033239125.1. NCBI lineage: Eukaryota > Viridiplantae > Streptophyta > Magnoliopsida > Caryophyllales > Polygonaceae > Fagopyrum > Fagopyrum homotropicum. Next base: position 77,744,242 of record BSWB01000008.1, read on the forward strand.
TACCTCTACATCTTTATCATGTCCTTTATTTGTGTTTTCAAGAAAGAAAAGGAAGTTAGTTCATCTTATAGTTATCATTGATACATACTTTGCCTTTTTATGCCTTGAAATATCACTTTGAGGGTGATCCAATAAGAAGAAGCACTACCAAAAAAAAAGTTTTTGAGTCTTGCTTAGGGACAAGCAAGGGGCAAGTATGGGGTATTTTGATGACATGAATTATGACCTATTTTTAGGCATGTATTTATATAGATTTTCCCTTTATTTTGCATGCATAGACATACATTCATGGCATTTATGGTTATATTCACCTACTTTGTAAGAATAGAGGTCTACACAGAGTTTTATTGCATTTGTAGGTAATTTGGCGAATTATGGAGCAAAGATGGCACATTTAAGGATTAAGCCTTGTGGGACAAAAAGGAGCAATAAAAGCAAGTTAGGATGCACCAAAGTATCTTCTGATACCATCTGACGCGGCCCAAAGTATCTTCTGATACCATCTGACGCGGCCCAAAGTATTTTCTGATACCGTCGGACGCGGCCCAAAGTATTCTCTGATACCGTCTGACGCGCCAGAGTATCTTCTGATACCAGCGCACTCGACTTCTTTTCAGCCCAGATTTCTAGGGTTTTACCTTTAAACCCTAAATTTATCCCTACATATATTTGATAGCCTTCAACATTGAAAGAGGGACGGTGACAGCCCTAGGATTTGGATCCCAAAGAGAGGGAGGCTTGAAGATTTTATTGCGTACAGGGAAGATTCGGAGAAGGAGGCATTTTGGAGATTGTGTACTTCGAGATTATCTTAGGGTTTATCTTTGGAGACGGATTGACACCCCGTTCTTCATTGTTCCTTAAGATTGTTGTGAGGATTTCTATTCCTTTTTTCTGCATTCATTCAATACAAACATTTGTTATTGGATTTGAGATTGGTTATTTGATAGTCATTGAGTTTTTGAGGTTTTCGTCATTTTCTCTTTAAACTTGATTATTGAATTGATGATGATGGTTATTGGCTAAAACCCTTTAGCAATTCTAAGGTGAAGGGTTAATAATTGTGGCTTAGATAATGATAGATCGATCGTAATTTGATTGGACCCTGAGAGTGCGAGAAATATCGTCGACACCCTAAATCACGGCCTGTCCTTAGGTTTCCACGGCCGTGATTCTTAAGATCTAGCCGTGATTTACCCCAGTTTACGAATTTTGCTTTTACTTTGATCCAAGGTTAAAGATTAGCTTTAATCTAGTCTAGGTTTGCCTTTTCTAGGTAGTAGTGAAGCCTCAACAACCTCTACTTCGATTTCGAGTGTCGCAACCTTAATCGGTTTAGTTAGTTTTGATCCTTGGGTTACAAGTTTGGGTATTTGAGATCAATTCTTGTCCTTAGATCGTTTCTATATTGCAGCCTCAACAACCTTTATAGAGAGAGTCTTTGGGTTAGACATATAGGGTTTTGGAACTTCGCCGTACATTACCTTACCTTAGTATACCTTTGCAAACCTCAACTCTGTCCTTATATCTATAGTATATCTTGAATCGATTGCCACAATTTGACATCCGGATCTTTAGGGTTGCTGTTTTCCCCAATATTTGCAAAAGCTTCTATTTTCATTGCTCGATAATTTGTGAACTGAATTTGATCCCCCAAATCCCTGAGTTCGATACTCTGGAATACTTGCTTAACTACGCCGATCCGTACACTGCGGGTTCGCTTTCTTTTATTCTAGTTTTATAAATTTAAAACTTATTTGCACACCTTTTCGGGCGAACAAGTTTTTGGCGCCGTTGCCGGGGATTTGGTCTAGGCCAAATTCAGTTTTCGGTTGTCGGGCTTGAGTGCTTTTTGTTTTAATCTTTTCGGTATGAGTTTTTGAGTTTTCAGGTTCACCAATGGCTACATGGAGCAATGAACCTGCATTTGATCCAGCCTGGTTTACATGGCAAGGTGCTAGGGCGGACCATTATGAATATTTGGAAGAGAAATACGCCTTCTATTGGTTTGACAGCGAAAGAGAACGTGAACAAACCATTGAATATGAATTTGCAAAATGGGAAAAGCTGCACTACCCAAAGAAGGTTAAGAAGAAACCTCCCAAAGATGCGGAGGACTCGAAATTTGAAGAATTGATGAAGAAATTTGAGATGATCGAAGAAAGATTCAAAGCCTATGATGAATATAATCTAAAAGTGATAGAAGACGCAAAAAAGAATATTTCTAAGGTTGAAAAACCCTTGGAAAATCATTCATCTAGCAAGGAAGAATTACAAGTTTCGAGCGTTCCTCCTATTGAGCTTGAAACCCCTCTTGAAGTCCTCAATGAAAAAGAGGAAGGTGTGGAAGACCTCGAACCAACTGTTATAGCTGCGGTCGAGGTGGAGGAAGAAATGGTTGAGCTGGAAGAAGAAGAGAACGTGGAGAACCTTAGCCAAATTGCTGAAACTGTGGCCCAGGTTAAAGAGGATCTAGCTGAGTTGGGAGATATTTCATGTGTGGATCATCATTCCAACATGAAAGTTGTCCCAAGCCTTGAAGAACTTTACAAGGTACATTCTCTTACTTCCATTGAAATTCCTATTAAAATTTCTTATTTTTGCAGGAATGCGCCGGAGAGTTGGAGGTCTCTTCCAAAAGAACCTCCTAAGATGAAGATGAAACCTCCATTAAACCTGTTGGAAGTAGATGCTCCTTGGACTACAAGGAGTGGAGTTAGCAAGCACTTCACCGTTAAGGCGATGAAGTGTCTTTTGTTCAAGTATGGGGTCATTCACATGACGAACACCATACATCATCCCCAATCTGGAGATGGGGAAGCTAGGAGGATTCTCGAGAAACTGATTTCTCGATCCAGGAAAGGATGGGACGCAAGGCTGAATAATGTCCCATTTAAGCATAGGAAAGCTAGGAGAATCTCGGTGAGAATCAAACCCTACAAGCTTGTACGTGGGAGATCTTACCATTTGCCGGTGAAATTAGGAACCTCTTTTGTGGAATTAATTGATGAGTTTGATGAGAAATCCAAGATGTTCAAGGTACATTGAGTCATCTATGGAGATAGGTCCAGCTAGCGACGTTAAACCAAGCGCTTCTTGGGAGGCAACCCAAGGTATGCATCTTTTTCCCTTTTCTTTTTCTTAGGATAGTTAGCTTGTTTGTTTTGTTTTTGCTTTGTTTTTTCCCTTCTCGATGCGCTCTCGGTTTGTTTGTGTCATGGATCGCAGGAACTAGGTATAATCTTGAGGAATTGATGGAAAAAGGCAATACAAATGTGCCTAAGGACGTTTTCAAGGAACAAAAGGCAAGAAATCGACTACCCAAAAGAAGATCGGTCGATTTAGGCTTCAGAACAGGTCGATTTTTGACAACAGAAAGAAAAATCGACCCAGAGATCGACCCCCTCAAGAAAAATCGGGCCGACGAAAAAATCGGGCAGAAAAATCGGCCGATTTTTTTAAAAATAGGTCGATTGTTTTCAAAAAAAAAAAAAAAAAAAAAAAAAATTTTTTTTTCGGAAAATTTTTGTTCGGCCAAAAGACGTTCCCCTTCTTCATTCTTCGACACCGATTGGAATATCCGGAGTTCCCTATTGCGCTTATATAGACTCCCACCATCACCACTCAATGAATGATTCGCCATGCCTAATTCGCCATCTTACATTGTGAGTATTATTTTCTTCCTTTTCTTTTCTTCACATTGGGGAATGTGAGTTTTAAGTATGGGGTGGAGGTATTTCCAATAACATTTGCATGTTTTATGTCTTGCATCATATGATTTGAAAATTTTGAAAAATTTTTGTGCTTCTTATGATGGAAATGACCTCCATGATGAGAAATGTGTATGTGGATAGGCAAAAAGATGCTTAGTTGTGTTGAGATATTGATTATAGCATGAATAAATTTGCTTTTGTTACTTGAACACATGAATAAGTTATATGATCTAGTTGTTTTGATAAGAGAATGAAATAATAGTCGAAGCTATATTGCAAGTTCTTTTACATCATTTAAGGATGACTAAGGCAATTCACTTCTTTTCTTTTCTCATATCTTGATCATGCTAGCTCCTCAATGAAATATGTAACCCTCCTTTTACCATCCGGGAATCAGGATAAGTGATAGAAAAAGGCATGTTTGATGTGGGAGGGCCAAGAAAAATGTATTAAAAGAAAGTGCATAAATTCATAAGTTTAGGGACGTTGAACATGAGGATGAGTAACTCGGCACCATTCACATAGCCGGGTGTTTGTGTCTTGCCAAAGTCCGATTGAACGACAAGTCCTAACGGGATATGGTATGTGCATCAAGGGTTTGAGGCATCTCAAAATTGAGAAACGCCGATCTCCTAGGCTTCGGTTTTTGTGCACCGCTGTCCATACTCTCAAAAAGTAAAGTATAATGAAAGCAAAGCTTTCTACATGCGAAGCATGTGCGGTGAAGAAAAATTTTGAAGGTATTATGTGTTCCTCTTTCCCGGATTAGCACCACAACTGCCAATAAGAATTCCTTCCCTTAATACGTTTCTTGAACCTTTTCTTTGATTAGAAGACCTTGAGACTTTTATGCATGTGTTTAAGGCTTCATGGCTTAGATTTGTTTGACTTTGATTACCTCTACATCTTTATCATGTCCTTTATTTGTGTTTTCAAGAAAGAAAAGGAAGTTAGTTCATCTTATAGTTATCATTGATACATACTTTGCCTTTTTATGCCTTGAAATATCACTTTGAGGGTGATCCAATAAGAAGAAGCACTACCAAAAAAAAAGTTTTTGAGTCTTGCTTAGGGACAAGCAAGGGGCAAGTATGGGGTATTTTGATGACATGAATTATGACCTATTTTTAGGCATGTATTTATATAGATTTTCCCTTTATTTTGCATGCATAGACATACATTCATGGCATTTATGGTTATATTCACCTACTTTGTAAGAATAGAGGTCTACACAGAGTTTTATTGCATTTGTAGGTAATTTGGCGAATTATGGAGCAAAGATGGCACATTTAAGGATTAAGCCTTGTGGGACAAAAAGGAGCAATAAAAGCAAGTTAGGATGCACCAAAGTATCTTCTGATACCATCTGACGCGGCCCAAAGTATCTTCTGATACCATCTGACGCGGCCCAAAGTATTTTCTGATACCGTCGGACGCGGCCCAAAGTATTCTCTGATACCGTCTGACGCGCCAGAGTATCTTCTGATACCAGCGCACTCGACTTCTTTTCAGCCCAGATTTCTAGGGTTTTACCTTTAAACCCTAAATTTATCCCTACATATATTTGATAGCCTTCAACATTGAAAGAGGGACGGTGACAGCCCTAGGATTTGGATCCCAAAGAGAGGGAGGCTTGAAGATTTTATTGCGTACAGGGAAGATTCGGAGAAGGAGGCATTTTGGAGATTGTGTACTTCGAGATTATCTTAGGGTTTATCTTTGGAGACGGATTGACACCCCGTTCTTCATTGTTCCTTAAGATTGTTGTGAGGATTTCTATTCCTTTTTTCTGCATTCATTCAATACAAACATTTGTTATTGGATTTGAGATTGGTTATTTGATAGTCATTGAGTTTTTGAGGTTTTCGTCATTTTCTCTTTAAACTTGATTATTGAATTGATGATGATGGTTATTGGCTAAAACCCTTTAGCAATTCTAAGGTGAAGGGTTAATAATTGTGGCTTAGATAATGATAGATCGATCGTAATTTGATTGGACCCTGAGAGTGCGAGAAATATCGTCGACACCCTAAATCACGGCCTGTCCTTAGGTTTCCACGGCCGTGATTCTTAAGATCTAGCCGTGATTTACCCCAGTTTACGAATTTTGCTTTTACTTTGATCCAAGGTTAAAGATTAGCTTTAATCTAGTCTAGGTTTGCCTTTTCTAGGTAGTAGTGAAGCCTCAACAACCTCTACTTCGATTTCGAGTGTCGCAACCTTAATCGGTTTAGTTAGTTTTGATCCTTGGGTTACAAGTTTGGGTATTTGAGATCAATTCTTGTCCTTAGATCGTTTCTATATTGCAGCCTCAACAACCTTTATAGAGAGAGTCTTTGGGTTAGACATATAGGGTTTTGGAACTTCGCCGTACATTACCTTACCTTAGTATACCTTTGCAAACCTCAACTCTGTCCTTATATCTATAGTATATCTTGAATCGATTGCCACAATTTGACATCCGGATCTTTAGGGTTGCTGTTTTCCCCAATATTTGCAAAAGCTTCTATTTTCATTGCTCGATAATTTGTGAACTGAATTTGATCCCCCAAATCCCTGAGTTCGATACTCTGGAATACTTGCTTAACTACGCCGATCCGTACACTGCGGGTTCGCTTTCTTTTATTCTAGTTTTATAAATTTAAAACTTATTTGCACACCTTTTCGGGCGAACAAGTTTTTGGCGCCGTTGCCGGGGATTTGGTCTAGGCCAAATTCAGTTTTCGGTTGTCGGGCTTGAGTGCTTTTTGTTTTAATCTTTTCGGTATGAGTTTTTGAGTTTTCAGGTTCACCAATGGCTACATGGAGCAATGAACCTGCATTTGATCCAGCCTGGTTTACATGGCAAGGTGCTAGGGCGGACCATTATGAATATTTGGAAGAGAAATACGCCTTCTATTGGTTTGACAGCGAAAGAGAACGTGAACAAACCATTGAATATGAATTTGCAAAATGGGAAAAGCTGCACTACCCAAAGAAGGTTAAGAAGAAACCTCCCAAAGATGCGGAGGACTCGAAATTTGAAGAATTGATGAAGAAATTTGAGATGATCGAAGAAAGATTCAAAGCCTATGATGAATATAATCTAAAAGTGATAGAAGACGCAAAAAAGAATATTTCTAAGGTTGAAAAACCCTTGGAAAATCATTCATCTAGCAAGGAAGAATTACAAGTTTCGAGCGTTCCTCCTATTGAGCTTGAAACCCCTCTTGAAGTCCTCAATGAAAAAGAGGAAGGTGTGGAAGACCTCGAACCAACTGTTATAGCTGCGGTCGAGGTGGAGGAAGAAATGGTTGAGCTGGAAGAAGAAGAGAACGTGGAGAACCTTAGCCAAATTGCTGAAACTGTGGCCCAGGTTAAAGAGGATCTAGCTGAGTTGGGAGATATTTCATGTGTGGATCATCATTCCAACATGAAAGTTGTCCCAAGCCTTGAAGAACTTTACAAGGTACATTCTCTTACTTCCATTGAAATTCCTATTAAAATTTCTTATTTTTGCAGGAATGCGCCGGAGAGTTGGAGGTCTCTTCCAAAAGAACCTCCTAAGATGAAGATGAAACCTCCATTAAACCTGTTGGAAGTAGATGCTCCTTGGACTACAAGGAGTGGAGTTAGCAAGCACTTCACCGTTAAGGCGATGAAGTGTCTTTTGTTCAAGTATGGGGTCATTCACATGACGAACACCATACATCATCCCCAATCTGGAGATGGGGAAGCTAGGAGGATTCTCGAGAAACTGATTTCTCGATCCAGGAAAGGATGGGACGCAAGGCTGAATAATGTCCCATTTAAGCATAGGAAAGCTAGGAGAATCTCGGTGAGAATCAAACCCTACAAGCTTGTACGTGGGAGATCTTACCATTTGCCGGTGAAATTAGGAACCTCTTTTGTGGAATTAATTGATGAGTTTGATGAGAAATCCAAGATGTTCAAGGTACATTGAGTCATCTATGGAGATAGGTCCAGCTAGCGACGTTAAACCAAGCGCTTCTTGGGAGGCAACCCAAGGTATGCATCTTTTTCCCTTTTCTTTTTCTTAGGATAGTTAGCTTGTTTGTTTTGTTTTTGCTTTGTTTTTTCCCTTCTCGATGCGCTCTCGGTTTGTTTGTGTCATGGATCGCAGGAACTAGGTATAATCTTGAGGAATTGATGGAAAAAGGCAATACAAATGTGCCTAAGGACGTTTTCAAGGAACAAAAGGCAAGAAATCGACTACCCAAAAGAAGATCGGTCGATTTAGGCTTCAGAACAGGTCGATTTTTGACAACAGAAAGAAAAATCGACCCAGAGATCGACCCCCTCAAGAAAAATCGGGCCGACGAAAAAATCGGGCAGAAAAATCGGCCGATTTTTTTAAAAATAGGTCGATTGTTTTCAAAAAAAAAAAAAAAAAAAAAAAAAATTTTTTTTTCGGAAAATTTTTGTTCGGCCAAAAGACGTTCCCCTTCTTCATTCTTCGACACCGATTGGAATATCCGGAGTTCCCTATTGCGCTTATATAGACTCCCACCATCACCACTCAATGAATGATTCGCCATGCCTAATTCGCCATCTTACATTGTGAGTATTATTTTCTTCCTTTTCTTTTCTTCACATTGGGGAATGTGAGTTTTAAGTATGGGGTGGAGGTATTTCCAATAACATTTGCATGTTTTATGTCTTGCATCATATGATTTGAAAATTTTGAAAAATTTTTGTGCTTCTTATGATGGAAATGACCTCCATGATGAGAAATGTGTATGTGGATAGGCAAAAAGATGCTTAGTTGTGTTGAGATATTGATTATAGCATGAATAAATTTGCTTTTGTTACTTGAACACATGAATAAGTTATATGATCTAGTTGTTTTGATAAGAGAATGAAATAATAGTCGAAGCTATATTGCAAGTTCTTTTACATCATTTAAGGATGACTAAGGCAATTCACTTCTTTTCTTTTCTCATATCTTGATCATGCTAGCTCCTCAATGAAATATGTAACCCTCCTTTTACCATCCGGGAATCAGGATAAGTGATAGAAAAAGGCATGTTTGATGTGGGAGGGCCAAGAAAAATGTATTAAAAGAAAGTGCATAAATTCATAAGTTTAGGGACGTTGAACATGAGGATGAGTAACTCGGCACCATTCACATAGCCGGGTGTTTGTGTCTTGCCAAAGTCCGATTGAACGACAAGTCCTAACGGGATATGGTATGTGCATCAAGGGTTTGAGGCATCTCAAAATTGAGAAACGCCGATCTCCTAGGCTTCGGTTTTTGTGCACCGCTGTCCATACTCTCAAAAAGTAAAGTATAATGAAAGCAAAGCTTTCTACATGCGAAGCATGTGCGGTGAAGAAAAATTTTGAAGGTATTATGTGTTCCTCTTTCCCGGATTAGCACCACAACTGCCAATAAGAATTCCTTCCCTTAATACGTTTCTTGAACCTTTTCTTTGATTAGAAGACCTTGAGACTTTTATGCATGTGTTTAAGGCTTCATGGCTTAGATTTGTTTGACTTTGATTACCTCTACATCTTTATCATGTCCTTTATTTGTGTTTTCAAGAAAGAAAAGGAAGTTAGTTCATCTTATAGTTATCATTGATACATACTTTGCCTTTTTATGCCTTGAAATATCACTTTGAGGGTGATCCAATAAGAAGAAGCACTACCAAAAAAAAAGTTTTTGAGTCTTGCTTAGGGACAAGCAAGGGGCAAGTATGGGGTATTTTGATGACATGAATTATGACCTATTTTTAGGCATGTATTTATATAGATTTTCCCTTTATTTTGCATGCATAGACATACATTCATGGCATTTATGGTTATATTCACCTACTTTGTAAGAATAGAGGTCTACACAGAGTTTTATTGCATTTGTAGGTAATTTGGCGAATTATGGAGCAAAGATGGCACATTTAAGGATTAAGCCTTGTGGGACAAAAAGGAGCAATAAAAGCAAGTTAGGATGCACCAAAGTATCTTCTGATACCATCTGACGCGGCCCAAAGTATCTTCTGATACCATCTGACGCGGCCCAAAGTATTTTCTGATACCGTCGGACGCGGCCCAAAGTATTCTCTGATACCGTCTGACGCGCCAGAGTATCTTCTGATACCAGCGCACTCGACTTCTTTTCAGCCCAGATTTCTAGGGTTTTACCTTTAAACCCTAAATTTATCCCTACATATATTTGATAGCCTTCAACATTGAAAGAGGGACGGTGACAGCCCTAGGATTTGGATCCCAAAGAGAGGGAGGCTTGAAGATTTTATTGCGTACAGGGAAGATTCGGAGAAGGAGGCATTTTGGAGATTGTGTACTTCGAGATTATCTTAGGGTTTATCTTTGGAGACGGATTGACACCCCGTTCTTCATTGTTCCTTAAGATTGTTGTGAGGATTTCTATTCCTTTTTTCTGCATTCATTCAATACAAACATTTGTTATTGGATTTGAGATTGGTTATTTGATAGTCATTGAGTTTTTGAGGTTTTCGTCATTTTCTCTTTAAACTTGATTATTGAATTGATGATGATGGTTATTGGCTAAAACCCTTTAGCAATTCTAAGGTGAAGGGTTAATAATTGTGGCTTAGATAATGATAGATCGATCGTAATTTGATTGGACCCTGAGAGTGCGAGAAATATCGTCGACACCCTAAATCACGGCCTGTCCTTAGGTTTCCACGGCCGTGATTCTTAAGATCTAGCCGTGATTTACCCCAGTTTACGAATTTTGCTTTTACTTTGATCCAAGGTTAAAGATTAGCTTTAATCTAGTCTAGGTTTGCCTTTTCTAGGTAGTAGTGAAGCCTCAACAACCTCTACTTCGATTTCGAGTGTCGCAACCTTAATCGGTTTAGTTAGTTTTGATCCTTGGGTTACAAGTTTGGGTATTTGAGATCAATTCTTGTCCTTAGATCGTTTCTATATTGCAGCCTCAACAACCTTTATAGAGAGAGTCTTTGGGTTAGACATATAGGGTTTTGGAACTTCGCCGTACATTACCTTACCTTAGTATACCTTTGCAAACCTCAACTCTGTCCTTATATCTATAGTATATCTTGAATCGATTGCCACAATTTGACATCCGGATCTTTAGGGTTGCTGTTTTCCCCAATATTTGCAAAAGCTTCTATTTTCATTGCTCGATAATTTGTGAACTGAATTTGATCCCCCAAATCCCTGAGTTCGATACTCTGGAATACTTGCTTAACTACGCCGATCCGTACACTGCGGGTTCGCTTTCTTTTATTCTAGTTTTATAAATTTAAAACTTATTTGCACACCTTTTCGGGCGAACAAGTTTTTGGCGCCGTTGCCGGGGATTTGGTCTAGGCCAAATTCAGTTTTCGGTTGTCGGGCTTGAGTGCTTTTTGTTTTAATCTTTTCGGTATGAGTTTTTGAGTTTTCAGGTTCACCAATGGCTACATGGAGCAATGAACCTGCATTTGATCCAGCCTGGTTTACATGGCAAGGTGCTAGGGCGGACCATTATGAATATTTGGAAGAGAAATACGCCTTCTATTGGTTTGACAGCGAAAGAGAACGTGAACAAACCATTGAATATGAATTTGCAAAATGGGAAAAGCTGCACTACCCAAAGAAGGTTAAGAAGAAACCTCCCAAAGATGCGGAGGACTCGAAATTTGAAGAATTGATGAAGAAATTTGAGATGATCGAAGAAAGATTCAAAGCCTATGATGAATATAATCTAAAAGTGATAGAAGACGCAAAAAAGAATATTTCTAAGGTTGAAAAACCCTTGGAAAATCATTCATCTAGCAAAGAAGAATTACAAGTTTCGAGCGTTCCTCCTATTGAGCTTGAAACCCCTCTTGAAGTCCTCAATGAAAAAGAGGAAGGTGTGGAAGACCTCGAACCAACTGTTATAGCTGCGGTCGAGGTGGAGGAAGAAATGGTTGAGCTGGAAGAAGAAGAGAACGTGGAGAACCTTAGCCAAATTGCTGAAACTGTGGCCCAGGTTAAAGAGGATCTAGCTGAGTTGGGAGATATTTCATGTGTGGATCATCATTCCAACATGAAAGTTGTCCCAAGCCTTGAAGAACTTTACAAGGTACATTCTCTTACTTCCATTGAAATTCCTATTAAAATTTCTTATTTTTGCAGGAATGCGCCGGAGAGTTGGAGGTCTCTTCCAAAAGAACCTCCTAAGATGAAGATGAAACCTCCATTAAACCTGTTGGAAGTAGATGCTCCTTGGACTACAAGGAGTGGAGTTAGCAAGCACTTCACCGTTAAGGCGATGAAGTGTCTTTTGTTCAAGTATGGGGTCATTCACATGACGAACACCATACATCATCCCCAATCTGGAGATGGGGAAGCTAGGAGGATTCTCGAGAAACTGATTTCTCGATCCAGGAAAGGATGGGACGCAAGGCTGAATAATGTCCCATTTAAGCATAGGAAAGCTAGGAGAATCTCGGTGAGAATCAAACCCTACAAGCTTGTACGTGGGAGATCTTACCATTTGCCGGTGAAATTAGGAACCTCTTTTGTGGAATTAATTGATGAGTTTGATGAGAAATCCAAGATGTTCAAGGTACATTGAGTCATCTATGGAGATAGGTCCAGCTAGCGACGTTAAACCAAGCGCTTCTTGGGAGGCAACCCAAGGTATGCATCTTTTTCCCTTTTCTTTTTCTTAGGATAGTTAGCTTGTTTGTTTTGTTTTTGCTTTGTTTTTTCCCTTCTCGATGTGCTCTCGGTTTGTTTGTGTCATGGATCGCAGGAACTAGGTATAATCTTGAGGAATTGATGGAAAAAGGCAATACAAATGTGCCTAAGGACGTTTTCAAGGAACAAAAGGCAAGAAATCGACTACCCAAAAGAAGATCGGTCGATTTAGGCTTCAGAACAGGTCGATTTTTGACAACAGAAAGAAAAATCGACCCAGAGATCGACCCCCTCAAGAAAAATCGGGCCGACGAAAAAATCGGGCAGAAAAATCGGCCGATTTTTTTAAAAATAGGTCGATTGTTTTCAAAAAAAAAAAAAAAAAAAAAAAAAATTTTTTTTTTCGGAAAATTTTTGTTCGGCCAAAAGACGTTCCCCTTCTTCATTCTTCGACACCGATTGGAATATCCGGAGTTCCCTATTGCGCTTATATAGACTCCCACCATCACCACTCAATGAATGATTCGCCATGCCTAATTCGCCATCTTACATTGTGAGTATTATTTTCTTCCTTTTCTTTTCTTCACATTGGGGAATGTGAGTTTTAAGTATGGGGTGGAGGTATTTCCAATAACATTTGCATGTTTTATGTCTTGCATCATATGATTTGAAAATTTTGAAAAATTTTTGTGCTTCTTATGATGGAAATGACCTCCATGATGAGAAATGTGTATGTGGATAGGCAAAAAGATGCTTAGTTGTGTTGAGATATTGATTATAGCATGAATAAATTTGCTTTTGTTACTTGAACACATGAATAAGTTATATGATCTAGTTGTTTTGATAAGAGAATGAAATAATAGTCGAAGCTATATTGCAAGTTCTTTTACATCATTTAAGGATGACTAAGGCAATTCACTTCTTTTCTTTTCTCATATCTTGATCATGCTAGCTCCTCAATGAAATATGTAACCCTCCTTTTACCATCCGGGAATCAGGATAAGTGATAGAAAAAGGCATGTTTGATGTGGGAGGGCCAAGAAAAATGTATTAAAAGAAAGTGCATAAATTCATAAGTTTAGGGACGTTGAACATGAGGATGAGTAACTCGGCACCATTCACATAGCCGGGTGTTTGTGTCTTGCCAAAGTCCGATTGAACGACAAGTCCTAACGGGATATGGTATGTGCATCAAGGGTTTGAGGCATCTCAAAATTGAGAAACGCCGATCTCCTAGGCTTCGGTTTTTGTGCACCGCTGTCCATACTCTCAAAAAGTAAAGTATAATGAAAGCAAAGCTTTCTACATGCGAAGCATGTGCGGTGAAGAAAAATTTTGAAGGTATTATGTGTTCCTCTTTCCCGGATTAGCACCACAACTGCCAATAAGAATTCCTTCCCTTAATACGTTTCTTGAACCTTTTCTTTGATTAGAAGACCTTGAGACTTTTATGCATGTGTTTAAGGCTTCATGGCTTAGATTTGTTTGACTTTGATTACCTCTACATCTTTATCATGTCCTTTATTTGTGTTTTCAAGAAAGAAAAGGAAGTTAGTTCATCTTATAGTTATCATTGATACATACTTTGCCTTTTTATGCCTTGAAATATCACTTTGAGGGTGATCCAATAAGAAGAAGCACTACCAAAAAAAAAGTTTTTGAGTCTTGCTTAGGGACAAGCAAGGGGCAAGTATGGGGTATTTTGATGACATGAATTATGACCTATTTTTAGGCATGTATTTATATAGATTTTCCCTTTATTTTGCATGCATAGACATACATTCATGGCATTTATGGTTATATTCACCTACTTTGTAAGAATAGAGGTCTACACAGAGTTTTATTGCATTTGTAGGTAATTTGGCGAATTATGGAGCAAAGATGGCACATTTAAGGATTAAGCCTTGTGGGACAAAAAGGAGCAATAAAAGCAAGTTAGGATGCACCAAAGTATCTTCTGATACCATCTGACGCGGCCCAAAGTATCTTCTGATACCATCTGACGCGGCCCAAAGTATTTTCTGATACCGTCGGACGCGGCCCAAAGTATTCTCTGATACCGTCTGACGCGCCAGAGTATCTTCTGATACCAGCGCACTCGACTTCTTTTCAGCCCAGATTTCTAGGGTTTTACCTTTAAACCCTAAATTTATCCCTACATATATTTGATAGCCTTCAACATTGAAAGAGGGACGGTGACAGCCCTAGGATTTGGATCCCAAAGAGAGGGAGGCTTGAAGATTTTATTGCGTACAGGGAAGATTCGGAGAAGGAGGCATTTTGGAGATTGTGTACTTCGAGATTATCTTAGGGTTTATCTTTGGAGACGGATTGACACCCCGTTCTTCATTGTTCCTTAAGATTGTTGTGAGGATTTCTATTCCTTTTTTCTGCATTCATTCAATACAAACATTTGTTATTGGATTTGAGATTGGTTATTTGATAGTCATTGAGTTTTTGAGGTTTTCGTCATTTTCTCTTTAAACTTGATTATTGAATTGATGATGATGGTTATTGGCTAAAACCCTTTAGCAATTCTAAGGTGAAGGGTTAATAATTGTGGCTTAGATAATGATAGATCGATCGTAATTTGATTGGACCCTGAGAGTGCGAGAAATATCGTCGACACCCTAAATCACGGCCTGTCCTTAGGTTTCCACGGCCGTGATTCTTAAGATCTAGCCGTGATTTACCCCAGTTTACGAATTTTGCTTTTACTTTGATCCAAGGTTAAAGATTAGCTTTAATCTAGTCTAGGTTTGCCTTTTCTAGGTAGTAGTGAAGCCTCAACAACCTCTACTTCGATTTCGAGTGTCGCAACCTTAATCGGTTTAGTTAGTTTTGATCCTTGGGTTACAAGTTTGGGTATTTGAGATCAATTCTTGTCCTTAGATCGTTTCTATATTGCAGCCTCAACAACCTTTATAGAGAGAGTCTTTGGGTTAGACATATAGGGTTTTGGAACTTCGCCGTACATTACCTTACCTTAGTATACCTTTGCAAACCTCAACTCTGTCCTTATATCTATAGTATATCTTGAATCGATTGCCACAATTTGACATCCGGATCTTTAGGGTTGCTGTTTTCCCCAATATTTGCAAAAGCTTCTATTTTCATTGCTCGATAATTTGTGAACTGAATTTGATCCCCCAAATCCCTGAGTTCGATACTCTGGAATACTTGCTTAACTACGCCGATCCGTACACTGCGGGTTCGCTTTCTTTTATTCTAGTTTTATAAATTTAAAACTTATTTGCACACCTTTTCGGGCGAACAAGTTTTTGGCGCCGTTGCCGGGGATTTGGTCTAGGCCAAATTCAGTTTTCGGTTGTCGGGCTTGAGTGCTTTTTGTTTTAATCTTTTCGGTATGAGTTTTTGAGTTTTCAGGTTCACCAATGGCTACATGGAGCAATGAACCTGCATTTGATCCAGCCTGGTTTACATGGCAAGGTGCTAGGGCGGACCATTATGAATATTTGGAAGAGAAATACGCCTTCTATTGGTTTGACAGCGAAAGAGAACGTGAACAAACCATTGAATATGAATTTGCAAAATGGGAAAAGCTGCACTACCCAAAGAAGGTTAAGAAGAAACCTCCCAAAGATGCGGAGGACTCGAAATTTGAAGAATTGATGAAGAAATTTGAGATGATCGAAGAAAGATTCAAAGCCTATGATGAATATAATCTAAAAGTGATAGAAGACGCAAAAAAGAATATTTCTAAGGTTGAAAAACCCTTGGAAAATCATTCATCTAGCAAGGAAGAATTACAAGTTTCGAGCGTTCCTCCTATTGAGCTTGAAACCCCTCTTGAAGTCCTCAATGAAAAAGAGGAAGGTGTGGAAGACCTCGAACCAACTGTTATAGCTGCGGTCGAGGTGGAGGAAGAAATGGTTGAGCTGGAAGAAGAAGAGAACGTGGAGAACCTTAGCCAAATTGCTGAAACTGTGGCCCAGGTTAAAGAGGATCTAGCTGAGTTGGGAGATATTTCATGTGTGGATCATCATTCCAACATGAAAGTTGTCCCAAGCCTTGAAGAACTTTACAAGGTACATTCTCTTACTTCCATTGAAATTCCTATTAAAATTTCTTATTTTTGCAGGAATGCGCCGGAGAGTTGGAGGTCTCTTCCAAAAGAACCTCCTAAGATGAAGATGAAACCTCCATTAAACCTGTTGGAAGTAGATGCTCCTTGGACTACAAGGAGTGGAGTTAGCAAGCACTTCACCGTTAAGGCGATGAAGTGTCTTTTGTTCAAGTATGGGGTCATTCACATGACGAACACCATACATCATCCCCAATCTGGAGATGGGGAAGCTAGGAGGATTCTCGAGAAACTGATTTCTCGATCCAGGAAAGGATGGGACGCAAGGCTGAATAATGTCCCATTTAAGCATAGGAAAGCTAGGAGAATCTCGGTGAGAATCAAACCCTACAAGCTTGTACGTGGGAGATCTTACCATTTGCCGGTGAAATTAGGAACCTCTTTTGTGGAATTAATTGATGAGTTTGATGAGAAATCCAAGATGTTCAAGGTACATTGAGTCATCTATGGAGATAGGTCCAGCTAGCGACGTTAAACCAAGCGCTTCTTGGGAGGCAACCCAAGGTATGCATCTTTTTTCCTTTTCTTTTTCTTAGGATAGTTAGCTTGTTTGTTTTGTTTTTGCTTTGTTTTTTCCCTTCTCGATGTGCTCTCGGTTTGTTTGTGTCATGGATCGCAGGAACTAGGTATAATCTTGAGGAATTGATGGAAAAAGGCAATACAAATGTGCCTAAGGACGTTTTCAAGGAACAAAAGGCAAGAAATCGACTACCCAAAAGAAGATCGGTCGATTTAGGCTTCAGAACAGGTCGATTTTTGACAACAGAAAGAAAAATCGACCCAGAGATCGACCCCCTCAAGAAAAATCGGGCCGACGAAAAAATCGGGCAGAAAAATCGGCCGATTTTTTTAAAAATAGGTCGATTGTTTTCAAAAAAAAAAAAAAAAAAAAAAAAAAATTTTTTTTTCGGAAAATTTTTGTTCGGCCAAAAGACGTTCCCCTTCTTCATTCTTCGACACCGATTGGAATATCCGGAGTTCCCTATTGCGCTTATATAGACTCCCACCATCACCACTCAATGAATGATTCGCCATGCCTAATTCGCCATCTTACATTGTGAGTATTATTTTCTTCCTTTTCTTTTCTTCACATTGGGGAATGTGAGTTTTAAGTATGGGGTGGAGGTATTTCCAATAACATTTGCATGTTTTATGTCTTGCATCATATGATTTGAAAATTTTGAAAAATTTTTGTGCTTCTTATGATGGAAATGACCTCCATGATGAGAAATGTGTATGTGGATAGGCAAAAAGATGCTTAGTTGTGTTGAGATATTGATTATAGCATGAATAAATTTGCTTTTGTTACTTGAACACATGAATAAGTTATATGATCTAGTTGTTTTGATAAGAGAATGAAATAATAGTCGAAGCTATATTGCAAGTTCTTTTACATCATTTAAGGATGACTAAGGCAATTCACTTCTTTTCTTTTCTCATATCTTGATCATGCTAGCTCCTCAATGAAATATGTAACCCTCCTTTTACCATCCGGGAATCAGGATAAGTGATAGAAAAAGGCATGTTTGATGTGGGAGGGCCAAGAAAAATGTATTAAAAGAAAGTGCATAAATTCATAAGTTTAGGGACGTTGAACATGAGGATGAGTAACTCGGCACCATTCACATAGCCGGGTGTTTGTGTCTTGCCAAAGTCCGATTGAACGACAAGTCCTAACGGGATATGGTATGTGCATCAAGGGTTTGAGGCATCTCAAAATTGAGAAACGCCGATCTCCTAGGCTTCGGTTTTTGTGCACCGCTGTCCATACTCTCAAAAAGTAAAGTATAATGAAAGCAAAGCTTTCTACATGCGAAGCATGTGCGGTGAAGAAAAATTTTGAAGGTATTATGTGTTCCTCTTTCCCGGATTAGCACCACAACTGCCAATAAGAATTCCTTCCCTTAATACGTTTCTTGAACCTTTTCTTTGATTAGAAGACCTTGAGACTTTTATGCATGTGTTTAAGGCTTCATGGCTTAGATTTGTTTGACTTTGATTACCTCTACATCTTTATCATGTCCTTTATTTGTGTTTTCAAGAAAGAAAAGGAAGTTAGTTCATCTTATAGTTATCATTGATACATACTTTGCCTTTTTATGCCTTGAAATATCACTTTGAGGGTGATCCAATAAGAAGAAGCACTACCAAAAAAAAAGTTTTTGAGTCTTGCTTAGGGACAAGCAAGGGGCAAGTATGGGGTATTTTGATGACATGAATTATGACCTATTTTTAGGCATGTATTTATATAGATTTTCCCTTTATTTTGCATGCATAGACATACATTCATGGCATTTATGGTTATATTCACCTACTTTGTAAGAATAGAGGTCTACACAGAGTTTTATTGCATTTGTAGGTAATTTGGCGAATTATGGAGCAAAGATGGCACATTTAAGGATTAAGCCTTGTGGGACAAAAAGGAGCAATAAAAGCAAGTTAGGATGCACCAAAGTATCTTCTGATACCATCTGACGCGGCCCAAAGTATCTTCTGATACCATCTGACGCGGCCCAAAGTATTTTCTGATACCGTCGGACGCGGCCCAAAGTATTCTCTGATACCGTCTGACGCGCCAGAGTATCTTCTGATACCAGCGCACTCGACTTCTTTTCAGCCCAGATTTCTAGGGTTTTACCTTTAAACCCTAAATTTATCCCTACATATATTTGATAGCCTTCAACATTGAAAGAGGGACGGTGACAGCCCTAGGATTTGGATCCCAAAGAGAGGGAGGCTTGAAGATTTTATTGCGTACAGGGAAGATTCGGAGAAGGAGGCATTTTGGAGATTGTGTACTTCGAGATTATCTTAGGGTTTATCTTTGGAGACGGATTGACACCCCGTTCTTCATTGTTCCTTAAGATTGTTGTGAGGATTTCTATTCCTTTTTTCTGCATTCATTCAATACAAACATTTGTTATTGGATTTGAGATTGGTTATTTGATAGTCATTGAGTTTTTGAGGTTTTCGTCATTTTCTCTTTAAACTTGATTATTGAATTGATGATGATGGTTATTGGCTAAAACCCTTTAGCAATTCTAAGGTGAAGGGTTAATAATTGTGGCTTAGATAATGATAGATCGATCGTAATTTGATTGGACCCTGAGAGTGCGAGAAATATCGTCGACACCCTAAATCACGGCCTGTCCTTAGGTTTCCACGGCCGTGATTCTTAAGATCTAGCCGTGATTTACCCCAGTTTACGAATTTTGCTTTTACTTTGATCCAAGGTTAAAGATTAGCTTTAATCTAGTCTAGGTTTGCCTTTTCTAGGTAGTAGTGAAGCCTCAACAACCTCTACTTCGATTTCGAGTGTCGCAACCTTAATCGGTTTAGTTAGTTTTGATCCTTGGGTTACAAGTTTGGGTATTTGAGATCAATTCTTGTCCTTAGATCGTTTCTATATTGCAGCCTCAACAACCTTTATAGAGAGAGTCTTTGGGTTAGACATATAGGGTTTTGGAACTTCGCCGTACATTACCTTACCTTAGTATACCTTTGCAAACCTCAACTCTGTCCTTATATCTATAGTATATCTTGAATCGATTGCCACAATTTGACATCCGGATCTTTAGGGTTGCTGTTTTCCCCAATATTTGCAAAAGCTTCTATTTTCATTGCTCGATAATTTGTGAACTGAATTTGATCCCCCAAATCCCTGAGTTCGATACTCTGGAATACTTGCTTAAATACGTCGATCCGTACACTGCGGGTTCGCTTTCTTTTATTCTAGTTTTATAAATTTAAAACTTATTTGCACACCTTTTCGGGCGAACACCGGTATGTCCATAATGCATCATCTAGCTTCAAAGACCAATCATTCCTTGTCCTTGAAACCGTCTTCTCTAGGATCCCTTTAATCTCCCGGTTTGAGATCTCCACTTGTCCACTAGTTTATGGATGGTAAGGGGTGGCGATCTTGTGAGTCACCCCATACTTAGCTAAGAGAGCTTCGAAATGTCGGGCAATGAAGTGAGAACCTCCATCACTAATGATAGTCCGTGGTGTCCCAAATCGTGGGAAGATGGTCTTGTTAAAGAACTTAACCACTACCATGGCATCATTGGTGGGAGAGACAATTGCTTCAACCCATCTCGAAACATAATCCACCGCTAAAATTATGTATTGGTTTCCACAAGATGATGGGAAAGGTCCCATGAAGTCTACTCCCCAAACGTCAAAGATCTTCACCTCTTGGATGTTGTTGAGAGGCATCTCATTCCTCCTAGATATATTCCCTGTTCTTTGACAAGCATCGCAGCAGGAAACAAAGGTTTGCACATCTTTAAATAGAGTAGGCCAAAAGAATCCAGATTGCAATACCTTAGCGCTAGTCTTGTTCGAACTAGCGTGTCCTCCACAAGGTAGTGAATGACAATGACGGATGACACTTTGCATCTCATCTTCTGGCACACATCGCCGAATAATGCCGTCCGGGCGGTAATTCCTGACAAACCAAATAGTTAACAAAATCAGCAAACCATGGTTCGTTACCTTTGGTGATCACGTCGATGCACTCCTCTATGATATGTAAATGCTCGTCCGGAAAGGAGTCATCTATAGGTAGATGGTCGTCCTCTAGATGTGTTAGACGACTCAAATGATCCACAACAGAATTTTTCGAACCTTTCTTGTCGCGGATCTCTAGATCGAATTCTTGTAGGAGAAAAATCCATCTAATTAGCCTTGGCTTCGCATCCTTCCTTGCAAGTAGATACCGGATCGGAGCATGATCCGTATATACAATCACCTTTGCACCTACAAGATAAGAGCGAAATTTGTCAATAGCATATACAATTGCTAAGAATTCCTTTTCGGTAGTGGCGTAGTTGAGCTGCGCTTCATCTAGCGTCTTGCTAGTGTAGTAGATAGCGTGGGTTCGTCCTTCCTTCTTTTGCCCAAGAACAGCTCCTATAGCTACGTCACTTGCATCACACATAACCTCAAAGGGAAGATTCCAATCCGGAGGTTGGATAATCGGGGCTGAGATTAGAGCTTCCCGAATCATGTTAAACGCATCTAAGCATTCCTGCGAGAAATCAAAAACTGCATCCTTCATCAATAGATTAGTTAACGGCTTTGATATCTTAGAGAAATCCTTTATGAAACGCCTATAAAATCCAACATGTCCTAGAAAACTTCTTATCCCTTTCACCGAAGTTGGGGGAGGAAGCTTTTCTATTGTCTCTATCTTAGCTTTATCCACCTCAATCCCTCTACTAGAGATTAAGTGTCCTAATACAATGCCTTCCTTCACCATAAATTGACACTTCTCCCAATTAAGAACTAGGTTAGTGTCTTCACACCTTTGTAATACAAGAGCGAGGTTAGAAAGGCAATTGTTAAAAGAGGAACCATAAACGGAGAAGTCATCCATAAAAACCTCCATGATTTCCTCTATATATTCCGAGAAGATGGCCATCATGCACCTTTGAAAGGTGGTTGGGGCGTTGCAAAGCCCGAACGGCATCCTCCTATAGGCAAACGTACCCCATGGGCACGTGAACGTGGTCTTCTCTTGATCATCCGGGTGTATCGGGATCTGAAAGAAACCACTATAACCGTCAAGATAGCAAAAGTATGAATGTTGTGCTAAACTTTCAAGCATTTGATCGATGAAGGGTAGTGGGAAATGATCCTTCATCGTCGCGTTGTTTAGCTTGCGGTAGTCTATACACATCCGCCATCCTGTTACGGTTCGTGTAGGAATGAGTTCATTGTTTTTGTTGGTGATGACCGTCATTCCTCCATTCTTTGGAACCACTTGTACGGGACTCACCCACTTGCAATCGGAGATAGGGTAGATGATACCTGCATCGAGTAGTTTAAGAATTTCCTTCTTGACAACCTCCTTCATGGTCGGATTTAACCGCCTTTAAGGTTGTCGCGAAGTTCTAAAGTCCTCTTCCATTAAGATCTTATGCATGCATAGGGAAGGTTTGATTCCTACTAAATCCTCTATAGTATATCCTAAGGCTTTCCTATGTTTTTTAAGGACAACCATAAGCTTACTATGTTCATCTATGCTTAAATCTGAACTAACAATTACCGGAAAGGTAGAATTAGATCCTAGAAATGCGTACCTTAGATGTGTAGGAAGTGGTTTCACTTCCATCACTATAGGAGTCTCCAATGGCTCTTGAGGAATATCCGATGGTACCTTAGAAGTGTCTAAGGAAGTAGAAGGTGTTGGAGAAGAATCAAGAGAAGTTGTGGAAGAGACACAATTTCCTTCGAATTCACCCAAAATTACGGCACCCCTGCCTTCCCCACGGCCGTGATTTTGGGCGTGGAAAGTAATTACGGTGTCTCTATTTCCTCCACGGCCGTGTAACTCTCTGGAGTGCTCCACGCTTGTGTTGGTGAATTCCACGGCCGTGGAATAGGCCGTCTGACCGTGGATCCGTACGTTTTCTTCCTCATCGTGGAGTTTCTCGAACTCTTCTTCACACACTTCTTTTTGTGTCTCTAAGGCTTCAATTGCCTCATTGCACTCCTCTTCTTCCCCTATATCTATTATGCTCATAGAAATAACTTTTTGCAAGGGATCTTTGAAGAGAATAGAACTTACCTCCTCTCTAGATAGCTCTTCGTCATGGATATTGAATATATCCTCATCGAAGGCTGGTTCCTTCACTAAAGTGGAAAGGACGAACTCTACCTTCTCTTCTCCTATGTCAAAGGCGAGTCTAGCATTCTTGCAATCGACTATACAACCGGATGTTGCAAGAAACGGTCTTCCGAGAATGATCGGGACCGGACTATCTGCAGGAATATCAAGCACAACAAAGTCTATAGGAACATAGAACTTACCAAGCTTGACCGGGACGTCTTCAACTATACCGACGGGACGAGTTATGGAACGATCCGCCATGTACAACGTCATCTTTACCGGTTTAGGATCGCCTAAACCGATCTTCCTGCATAAGGCAAGCGGGATGATGCTCACGCTCGCTCCTAGATCACATAATGCATCATATGTGACATCTCCCACTCCTATGGGAATACAAAATGACGCCGGATCCTTCAGCTTTGGGGGCATCTTCTCTTTCATGGTTTTGATGAGATCCGATGAATCCGAACTCATCTTAACCTCTCCAAAATCCTCTAGCTTTCTTTTGTTAGAGAGGATCTCCTTTAGGAACTTTCCATAAGCTGGCATACCTACAATTGCATCAATGAAAGGTATATTAATATGCAGTTTGCTCATGAGTTCAATAAACTTACCGAATTATTTGTCTAGACGCGCTCTTGCTCTAGATTGCGGGAACGGTAGGGGAGGTTTGTAAGCTGGAGGAGGAACGTAGACATCTTCCTTCTCCTTCCCCTTTTCTTTCTCCTTCTCAACGGGGACTTCTACAAACTTAGGTTGCGGGTCGATAGTTGTTACTCCGCTCCTAGTTGTGATTGCCATCACCCTTCCTTTTGGGTTGTCCTCCGTCTTTCCTGGAAGTTTTCCTTGATTCCTAAGAACTTCCTCCGCATGGCTAAACATTTGGTTTTCTAAAACCTTTTGGGCTTTGTCAACCTTAGTTATGTGATCATCAACCTTGATGATGCGAGTCTCCAACCCTTGAAGCTTGCCCAAAATTTTTTCCAACATGGGATCGGGCTTCTCTTCCCCGAAGTACTTCCACCATTAGATGCTTGCCCCTGGCTTTTCAAAGGAGTGGAAGAAGAGGAAGGTGGAGTTAGTGAATTTCCTGAATTGGAATAAGAATTACCGGAATTTTGTTGGTTGGGACGCCAATTGTTGTTGTTTGAACCCCTATTGTTGTTCCAATTGTCGTTCCGGTTATTGTTGTTGTTGTTCCAATTGTTCTGGTTGTTGTTCCGGTTGTTGCGGTTTGTATTCTCATTCCCGTTGTGGTTATTGTTGTTGCCCAAATAACCTACATCTTGTTCCTTTTGCTTTGGAAAGTTGGTTTTGATGGCTTCCTTCAACTCTTTAATCTCCGTGTTGAGAGAAAATATTTGAGTTTGAGCCGCTTGTGATAGCTTTGCTCCTTGCTCCACTTGATTCACCTCTACTTTCCGGTGAGAATACTTCTCAATGACACGCGCTTGCTTCTCAATGAAGTCCCAAGCGTCATCTTCCCTCATGTCCATGAATGTACCACATGAAAGGGATTGGAGCTTGAATTGTGTCTCCACATCTAGCCCC
Source organism: Fagopyrum homotropicum (assembly GCA_033239125.1). Lineage (NCBI taxonomy): Eukaryota > Viridiplantae > Streptophyta > Magnoliopsida > Caryophyllales > Polygonaceae > Fagopyrum > Fagopyrum homotropicum. The sequence goes on from BSWB01000008.1 coordinate 77,768,843, forward strand.
TTATAGTATATCTCCAATAGCGCCAATTTGGATATGCCATGATGTGGGCAATCCAATAGCAAATCCTGAAATCTTTCCCAAGATTGAAACAAACTTTCGTTAGATCTCATAGAAAATGCATAAATCTTACCTCTCAACTCCGCCGTCTTGGATGGCGGAAAGAACTTAGTGAGGAATTCCGAAGAAAGGTCTTCCCATGTGTCTAATTTCCCACTTGGAAGAGCTTGGTACCAAGACAATGATTTCCCCTTCAAGGAGAAGAAGAAAGGCTTGAGTTTATAGCTATTGGTAGTTGCATTCTTTGGCTTCATTGTCTCCATCATGATCTCAAAATTTTATAGATGTTGATGTGGAGATTCAGCGCTTGTTCCCCCAAATTGATTTTGGCGGACAATGGTAATAACTTGCGGGTTGAAGCTAAACCCTTGTGCATCATCAGCATCAAAGTTCACACCCAAACGGCGTGGTTGCTGCGTTGGATCCATCCTTTGGCCAAGAGTTCTTGGCGCTTCATCCACACGATCGACTCTTGCACCTCTAGCTGGGGCGCGGCGATTGGCAGCTACCCGTGGAGTGAACGTGTTCACATTGATCGTTGGATCAATTTCCTCTAGTGGTGGCATGGAAGAGTCGCTATCCTCATTGGATGAGTTGGTTCTAACCGATCTTGATGGCGTCCTTCTTCTCTTTGTCTTCTTGAGGTTGTTTATTTCCAGCCTCATTTGAAACATCATGTCCGATAGATCATCAACTTTCGTTTGATGACGATCCCCCTGCGAGTCTTCTCACTCCATTGGAGTTGAGCTTCTTTTTCCGCCAACTCCGTTTGGTAATCACGTTCTCTTTCTTCAGCCATCTTTCTTTCCTTGAGCTTTCTCCTCAAAGTCCTCTCAAACTCTTGATCAAGAGGTAAGAGGTCTTCGTTGTTCCTAGACCTGCGCATACACTCGAAAAGATATCAAATAACAAGGGAGAAGCTCCCAAGCTTGACAACCGATAACCGAATTCGGCCTAGACCAAATCCCCGGCAACGGCGCCAAAAACTTGTTCGCCACTTAGCGAGCGTGCAAATAAGTCTTAAATTTATAAAACTAGAAATCAAGCAAGCGAACCTGCAATGTACGGATTGACGTAGTTAAGAAAGAATTCCAGAGTATCAAACACAGGGATTTGGGGGGTTAAATCCAGTTATAAATTTTCAAGCAAGTAAATGTATGAAGCTTTGTAAATATTGGGAAAACAACAATCCTAAAGATCCAGGAATCCAGTTGTGGCAATCGATTCAAGATATACTAAAGATATAAGGACAGAGTTAAGAGTTGCAAAGGTATACTAATGCAAAGCAATGTACGGTGAAGTTCCAAGGCTTTATGTAACTTAACTAGAAATACTCTCTATAAAGGTTGTTGAGGCTTCAGTATAGAAAGGATCTAAGGATAAGAATTAATATCAAATACCCAAACTTGTAATCCAAGGATCAAGACTAACTAAACCGATTAAGGTTGTGACACTCGGAATCAAGGTAGAGGTTGTTGAGGCTTCACTACCACCTAGAAAAGGCAAGCCAAGACTAAGTTAAAGCAAATCTTTAACTTTGGATTAAAGTAAAAGCAAGGTTCGTAAACTAAGGGAAATTACGGGTGGATCTTGAGATTCCACGGCCGTGGAACTCAAGAACACACCGTGATTTTGGTTCGTCGGCGATTCTCTCTAACTCTCAGGGTCCAATCTGTTTACGATCAATCTATCATCATCTAAGTCACAACTATCAACCCTTCACCTTAGAATTGCTAAAGGGTTTTAGCCAATAACGGTCATTATGACATCAAATTCAAGATTTAACAGAATGAAAGACGAAAGCCTTGAAAACCTTCAATAAATCTCAAATCAATCTCAAATCCACAAACAAGAGCAATGATGTATATCACATTCAGAATAACACAAACAATCACAATCCTTGATAAGAACGAAGAACGGGATGTAAATCCATCTTCTAATCAAACCTAAGGACAAAAGGCATAATCTCCGTACGTCCAATGAAACCCTCAATGTGTGGAAGCAAATCTCCAAGCGATGATGCTCTAAGCGCGATCTAAGCGGCGTAAGCGAAGGTGTAAGCGGTGATGCTGAATTCTCTTTCCTTCCGTCCTTTTATAGGGCAAGATAAAATGTCTCTCTCCGGCCCATTGTGTAAAAGATCGTGGCTTAATTAGTGCGTTAAAAGATCGCCTAAATCACGGTCATAGAGGATTCCACGCCCGTGGTTTAGAGCATGGAATTTGATCACAGTTCTTCACAACTTCCACGGCCGTGTAACTTACTGGAATGCTCCACGCTTGTGTTGCCAAAGTTCCACGGCCGTGGTTTAGAGCGTGGACTTCATTACGGCCGTATTTTAGAGCGTGGAAACATAAGTAGCTCGTAATTCCCTTTATTTTGTGCCATTCTTCATCTTATCATCTTCCTTAGCTCCCTTGTGGTGTCCTCAATCCTTGGATATGCTCAATCCATCTCCATTCTCCCTTGATTCGTTCGGTTTTAGCTCTTATTCACCTACAATCAACACAAAGCTTATGTAGACCTCTATATCGACAATATAGACAAACTAGCTCACAATTGCTTCAATGTTTTATCAATGAACACCAATATAGATGAAATACATCTAGAAAACGTGCCTAAAATATCACAATATTTCATGCTAACAGAAACTGACCATGATCGTGACCTAAGGCGTCAGTTCCTACACTGCATAGTTCTGTCCTCTGCCTCTTATCTGGCCCTCCGGACTGAGCGGCTCTCTTAGGACCCGGTCGGTCCCTCTCAAATGCTGTAGCTCGGTCTTGGTAATATGCCAAGGAATCACAGCAAAAACCTGCCAGATAGGAGCGTGTAGTCTCTCTCAGTCTCCGAGAGAACATGTGCACGTGTTGGTCCACTGGTGGTGCGGCAAGACCCATTAGTGACAACTCCTCCCAAAACCTCCTGATCGTCTCGGCTATCGGGACGTCCTCAAATCCCGCCTCTAAGAAATACTGCACTCTATCCCTCATCAACGAGGTAGGGCAAAAAGTCTCCCAAACTTGGGTCAACAACTGCTCGAAATTGGTGACACCACTCTGAGCAGTCCTCCACCAGAACTGCGCCTTATCCCTAAATATTGTGTGGACTAACTCCAACTGACGACCCTTAGGGCAACGGATCGCCTCCAGTGCGGACAATGCGTGGCTGATCCAGTGTTCCACCTCTATAATCCCACATTCCCGTCAAACGTTGGTACACGCTACTAGTTCAAAGTCTTCAACCAACAGTCCGGCCTCGGCGCCCTTAGCTCGTCTCTTACTCGGTCGCCCTCAACCACTCCCACTGGTGTAGCTACTACTTGTGGAACCACCACATGAGTCACCCTCTGTGAAACCTCTGCAGACCTAGCTGGTAGCGGCGGTGCTGGGGGGTGTTCCGGTCCTAAATGCCTACTCCACTCGCTGGACACACTCTCGGTACTCCGATCGATACTCGGCTCGAATCCGCTGACCCTAACCTCCGTGCTCCGGACCTAGCAGTGGTCTCATCCCTAACCTCAGGAATAATGCTCTCAGCCACCTCCTCAGCAGGGACTTCCGCAGCTGGGGAGTCCACAATGGGGCACGTCCCCGTCCTCGGACTCCCGGAGGCCTACCCACACGTCCCCGTCTTGGAGCTCCAAGAGGAATGGGAAGTCTACCCCCTCCTCGTCCCACGTATGTTGTCACTCTCGTGCGTGCCATCTGGTAAAGCTGGAATCGAGGCGTAAGACTATGCTACCGTTAAGAGGATATAATAATTCTAACAAACGGTTGATACTACTAGAAGGTCCAAAACTTAACTACAATACATATACAACTTTAAAATCCAATAAACTATGTTGTCGAGATCGGCGGAGGTAGTGGTAGTTCCGTACATCCTATCACAACCCGACTATGCTCATGGTTTGAAAACGAAATTCGTGTTTAAAACTCAGAACCCTTGTGGGTTCTGTTTATTTGTCTATTTGGCCTTTTAGAAGATTGCGAGTACCGTTGTTGTCAACCTAGAGCTCTGATACCATATTGTAACACCCCAAATCTGATAGACTCGGGATGCTACGGGTTAGGACCTCACAATGGGTCCCGACCCTTGACAACAACTTCACCGGACCTTACAACACGGCAAAAATAAAATCCAAATGGAAAGAGTTTTAATGTATCATGAGTATTTGAAAAACTACTGAAAACATACTCCAGCCGAGTTCTCAAAACAAACAACAAGACAGCGTCTGAAACAAAAATAGTAAAAGATAACTAATTCCGTCCTATAGTGTACGGAACCCCGGCTGCTCACTACCGCCGGATCACTCGACCGCCTCCCTAATTTGCAAGGCATCTACAAGCGGTATAAAACCGTTAGTTAAACATTCTATGCATTAGAGTAAAGGTAAAGGCACAAAAACACATAATGAACACTTTCAACAAGCAACACTTAAGTCAGTTTATAATCTTTCTTTAAGTCATATCCTTTACTAATGACACTTATTTTGTGACACGAGGGATTCCCAAACCTCGCCTCCGTCCCCATTTATCAGCAAGGAATGGTAGTAATGCATCTGACCGACTACCTGTCTAGTCTAGTCGCAAAGAACCTCCTAGCTCTCGCAAGAGCTAGACAATGATGTCACCGTCCGTTATCATACACTTGGGCCAATTACGTAATATATATATAGGTCGTCCTATTCCGGTTTCGTTGTTTAACTTAACTAACACACACCACCAAAACACAATACAATAATACAAAGAAGTTAGCTAAGTAAGTCCGTGGACTTACCAGACTCAAAGCGAAACCCGATCGAACTCTCTTAACCTCCCGTGGGAAACACGCAACGCCCGTTCAACACAAGGTACACGGGTCAAACAACACTCTAGGCAACTAGAAGTCCTTAGACTTCAAGACTCAACATCCTTACAAGAACAATATCACTCTAGTCAACTAGAAATCCTTAGACTTATAGGCTCAACATCCTCACAAGAACAACATCACTCTAGTCAACTTGAAGTCCTTAGACTTCTAGGCTCAACATCCTCACAAGAACAACATCACTCTAGTCAACTAGAAGTCCTTAGACTTCTAGACTCAACATCCTCACAAGAATAACAACTCAAGATAGATCAACACTCTCAGTCCACTACCTTAAAGGCTTCCAACATAACAACTCAGTCCCAAACCGATATCCTCACAATCTTAAGAGATCATGCCATAATATCACCACCAACATACCCTCAACTCTCACAAGATAACCCTAAGGGTCAAGCCACTACTTGGCATTCCATATCACCTATGTTAAGCCATCCTAACATGCTACTAACATGGTTCAAGATCAAGGAAGCGGAAAGGGAAGAAAGGAACAAGAGATCGAAGGCTTACTAGTGTAGATACCTCCCCTGCGGTATCAAGACGCCGCCCATGCGGTGTGCAGGACCCATATTCCACCCCTGTGGGTTGTAGAGGCTGCCCCGCGGCTCACAGGATCCGCCCCCGCGGCTCACAGGATCCGTCCCCGCGGCTGCAGTCCAGAAACGTCGACTTCTTCGGTTCTTTGATGTGCAACAACCTTCCTATTGCCTTCTTTGATATTGTGAACGTTTCCTAGCCTCCAACATAAGATCCTAGCCCTCCTCCACGGTCTTGCCATCAACACAATCAAACACAAGAGGAGCCTCCTTTAGGTAGATTCATGGATTCCTTTCATTCAAGGTAGCAAGAAGAAGAATGACGAAGAAGGAAAGAAGAAAGGATGGGGAAGGAAAGAACTTACCCTGGAGCACGTCTCTGCGGTCCAAACTCCGTGTGACAACCTCAAGAGAAGAGAGAAGCAAAAGGTGGAGAATAACGTGAAGGAGATGGGGAAGAAGAAGGGAGAGAATGAAGTAACTGTAAAAGAAATGAGGGAGAGGTAGTTAGGCTGCATAAATGGGAGGGATGCCAATAGACAAAAGCCATGAATCACTCCTCTCATAAAGAGACGGAATTAAAAGAGTTAGAAGACGAAAGGTTGGACAGAAAAGGAACATAACTCTCGCTCTACGTGTCACCGCCCCGCGGGACGTCCAAGCCGCGGTCGCGGACGGCCGCGGGTGCGGGCCTTCTAAGCCGCAAGGGCGGTAGCCCTTGCTCAAGGCTTCTAATGCCTCTCGTAAACGGAACTAAAATTTCGGACGTTACAGAATTTACTATAGGTGTTATTCCAAGTGTTCCAACTCCAATTCGTCCGCAACCTTAGTCTTGGCTTGAAATTATGAATGGTACAGCTTCGTCAAGAATTAGTAGGGATTGGGTTAATCAGATGCCACTTTATTCTACGAAGAGTCTTGAGGCGTACTGGCGGAATTCTAACGTCTTTAAGGTCTTGGGTTTTCCGATTAATTTTTTGGTTATGGATCGGAAGATTAAGGAGTTATGGAAATGTGGAGACAACGTAAAACTTATTGATCTTGAGATTATTACTTTGTTTCCTGTTTTAAGAACGAGTTTGAGTTGCTCATGGTCTTAGATGGGGTCCATGGGTAGTCTTTTGGCCGATGCTTGGTCATGCGCATGTGCACACTGGATTTTAATACTTTTGTTGTTATTGTGTCTGCTCTTACTTGGGTTCGTATTTTGGGAGTTCCGGTTCAGTGGTTCCATGGAGCTTTGCTCCTTGTGAGAGATTGATAAATTCCCCTTAGGATTTCCGTCGACAGATGGGTTGTATTAATAGATAAAATGTTATCACATAATTACAAAAGGCATAACCTTATTTACAAATTTTTACATATTTTATCATACCCGTAGTCGAAACTAGAGGAAGCATTATAGTGAGACTAGATCTAAAATCTAGAAACAGTTGTATTGGGAGGCCTTTTGTAAAAATATCTGCGTACTAAAAAACTGACGGTATTTGAAGAACGCGAACGTGACCGCGGGCAACCTTATCTCGAACGAAGTGAATGTCAATCTCAATAAGTTTGGTTCGTTGTTGTTAAACTGGGTTGTTGGCAAGATATGTAGCAGATATGTTGTCACTGTAGACAACGGAGGCCTTGGCAAGCGGGCAATGGAGCTCAAGCAAGAGGTTGCGTAGCCAAGAACACTCGGAAACAACGTTGGCAACTCAACTATATTCTGCCTCTTCTCTGGAATGTGAAACCACAGATTGTTGTTTGGATGACCACAAAACTAAAGTGTCATTGAAAAGAAAACACAATAATCTAATGTAGACCGTCGTGTGTTAGGACAGCTGGCTCAGTCGGCATCTGTATATGCAATGAGATCTGACATCGGAGAAGGAGATATTGTGATACCTAGAGATGATGTGCCAGCGATGTAGCGGATGATACACTTGAGAGCAGCAAAGTGTGGCTCACGAGAATCATGCATAAATAAACATATTTGTTGGACAGCGAAATTGATGTCATGTCTTGTGAAAGTGAGATATTGAAGTGCCCCTGCTAGACTGTGACATAGAGTTGGATCACTGTCAAGAGGGCTAGAGGAGGAACCAGTGTTCTAAAATCCGCCGTCCAGGGCCGTCTAGACGCCGTCTAGACGCTGGACGGCGGTGTGGGCGTCCCGTTTTTGTTCAAAACGGAGCTTTCAGGACGTTTTAGTGCGAAGTTGAAGTCGGGACGGGTTTAAGACGGGTTAAGACGGGTCGGGACGGGGTGAAACGGGTCGGGACGGGGTGAAACGGAGCGGGACGGGGTGAAACGGAGCAGGACGGGAAACGTTTTACTCTCCCGATTTTAGGTTTTACAGCTTTCCAAACTCGCAGCTGCTCGCTCGTTCCCGACACGACACCGGCGACAGGTGAGGCGATTACCAACTTCTCTCTTCTCTCTTCTCTCCGACGCTCGCCGCCTGGTGCTCTCCGTCGTCTCCGATAGCCGCCGCCGGCCCTCCGACTCCGAGTGCTCTTCGGCTTCTCTCTTCTCTCGTCTGTCTGTGCAGAACAAGGTATAGGGCAACTTCTCTCGTCTGTGCAGAAGCAACAGAACACGTCCCGAGTGCTTTCAATTTTTCTATCTGTAACTCTCTCTTCCTCTTTGCTTGAAAATTGAAACTATTGGCTGGCTCGTTTCTGTCTGTAACTCTCTCTTCCTCCTGATGTTTCTGTCTGCAACTCTCTTCTCTCGTTTCTCTTCTAAGTTATAATATACTCAGCTGCTGCTTGAAACAGTGAAACTGTATGCTTAAAATGTGTATGCTTGAGATTTCCCTTTCCTGTCACTGAATGACTGAACTACTGAAGCTGTGAAGCAAGCAATTCGACCTCGAGTCCTCGACAGACCGTCACAGTTTCTGATTGTTGGATGATAAGATGATTGTGGTTAAACTTAAATGTAGTTTAATTGTTTGATTAGATAAGATAATTTAAAATATTGGATGATTGTGGCAATGTGGCATTGTGCTTTGTGCAGAAATTGTGCTACTGCTTTGACAGATTTGTGCACCACAGAATGAGTTTGGTGGAGAGATTAGTTTATATTATTGGATGATTGTGCTTTGTGCAAAGATTATTTAATTGAATATTGAATTCACTTTGCAGATATGTCTCAATCAACTCCGGTTGAACCAACTCCTAACACCGAGTCTATGACCGGCGCTCCAAAACTAAAACGAAATAGTGGAGACATTGGATGGGAGTACGCAATACTTAGTAGCGCGACTCAAGAAAAATGGAAGTGCTTGAAATGTGACAAGGAGTTTAGTGGGGGAGTTAGCCGTGTTAAACAACATATTGCCGGCATTAGGGGCAATATTGCCTCTTGTACCAAGTCTTCGGATGAAGACAAGAAAAGATGCAAAGATGCAATTCTACAAGCCAAAAAGAAGAAGGTAGTTGGAAGACAAGATGATGAGAGTCTTAGAAGTAAAGTCAATGTGATAGACGTAGATGGAGATGACGATGAAGATGAATGTCCCAAAAAGCTACCTCGTTCTCTTGGAGAAATGAATAGATTTGTATCAAGAATCAAGGTCGATGACATTAGCTTGAGTGAGAGCAAAAGGAAAAGGCAACAAAGCATCAATGACGCTCTCTTCAAAGAACGGAGCCTTAAAGTGAGTCAATACATGGCTAGGTGGGTGTATGAGACCGGCATACCCTTTCATGCGGTTGATAATGATGCATTTAGAAGATGTGTTGAGGCGGTTGGACAATTTGGTCCGGGGTACCAACCTCCAACTCAATATCAACTCGGGGAACCACTCTTGAAGGGTGAAGTGGAAAGAGTGAAAACCTCGCTCAAAGTTCAAGAGGAAGCTTGGGAAAAGAATGGGTGTTCTATCATGACGGATGCTTGGAGTGATAGAAAGAGGAGAAGTATAATGAACTTGTGTGTGAACTCCGGTGGTTCAACTACTTTTGTTGGTTCCAAAGAGGCTTCCTTAGATGCACATACCGGGCAATATATATTTGAGTATGTTGATGAGTGCATTGACAAGATTGGGGAGAAGAATGTGGTCCAAGTGGTGACCGATAATGCTTCAAACAACATTGCGGCTTCAAACCTATTGCTTGAGAAGAGGCCTCAAATATTTTGGACTCCTTGTGCTACTCATTCCATCAATCTCATGCTTGAAGCCATCGGTAAGCTCCCATTTTTCAAAAATGCAATTACTAAAGCAAAGAACTTCACCGTATTCATCTACTCTCATCACAAGACCTTGGCACTAATGAGAAGTCGTACAAGAAGAGAGATTGTCCGTCCGGGTGTGACTAGATTTGCATCTTCTTACTTGACATTACAAAGCTTACTTGAAAAAAAAGAGACATTGAAGCACATGATGACCTCCACGGAGTGGGAGAAATCGAAATGGTCAAAGAGCAAAAAGGGGAAAGAGGCTTGTGCTACTATATTGTCTTCTACATTTTGGAATGGTGTAAGCATGTCTTTGAAGGTGTTTACACCTTTAGTAAGAGTGCTCCGACTTGTAGATGGAGATTTGAAACCGGCCATGGGATTTGTGCATGGTGAGATGCTAAAGGCGAGAAAAGAGATACAAGCGGCTTATAAGAATAAAGAGGAGAAGTATAAGCCCATACTTGACATAGTAGATGCAAAGGGAAAGGGCCGTGTTGATACTCCACTTCACTTGATGGCTTACTTGTTAAATCCGTTTTACTTGTACAATTCCGGTTCGGAATGGTCCATTGAAGAATGGGATGGTCTTATGGAGGGAGCTTTTAAGTGCATTGAACGGTTTTATCCCGATGTTGATATGCAAGATCAAGTGATAAATGTGGAGCTTCCTATGTACAAGGATAGACAAGGTGCCTTTGGAAGAGTTTTGGCATCAAAAGGGTGTTCGAAGAATGATGAACGTTATGATCCGGGTATGATTATTTCCCTTTCATTTAACTTTATAGAAAAGTTAACTAGTTAAGAGTTTTGATATCTACTTTTGAATATATAGTTGTTTGGTGGAGGTCATATGGCAATCAAACTCCAAATCTCCTAAAGGTTGCAATTAGGATACTTTCCTTGACAACGAGTTCATCCGGATGTGAAAGAAATTGGAGCGTCTTTGAAGGGGTAATTAATTAACTCTTGTTTGAATAGTTATTTAGTTATTATAGTCTTTATAATAACTTATTGAATTGGATTATTGATTTTAACTATGTAGATTCATACAAAGAAGAGGAATAGACTAGATACCGTTCGAATGAACAACCTAGTTTATGTTCAATTCAATGCAAGGTTGTTGAATAAGAAAATGAAAAGCCGAAGAGACAAAGTTGATGTGCTTCTAGCAAATGAGGCTTCACATGCACAAGCATGGATAGTTGATGGAGTAGATGACGGTGAAGAAGAGGTCATTCCCGGTTCCGGCCTTACATGGGGTACGGTGAGTGAGGCAATGGGAGCGGATGAAGAATTGCAACCAAGAAGAAGTGGTCGCCTTGGAGGTGTTGTAGAGGAAGTGCGAGAGCTTGATGAAGATGATTTTGTCTCCGATGGCACGGAGGATGAAGATGGTGATGAAGATGAAGAGTTTGACTTTGAGTCGGACAAGGAGATACAAATTCAAGAGTATGAACATGAAGAGACGGAAGAGTAGATAATATGCTCAAGTTGAGAAGTTGTCTAGTTATCAAGAATCTTCTTTTGCCGTTTTAGTTTATTTTGAACGTTTTTATGTATTTCATTTGCGTGACACTTTTAGATTATATGCTTAAGATGGTGAAGATTATGAAATGAATATTTATTTGCATTATATGAATATTTTACACAAACTTCGGAGGATTTATGGGTAATTTACATGAAAATAATCAAAAAACGTCTTGCCCGTCTCGAATCCGTCTAGACGGCCGTCCGGCCGTCTAGACGCTAGACGGTAGCTCTCCGTCCCGTCTCCGTCTTACGTATTTTGGAACAATGGGAGGAACGAAGTTTGACGGTAGGTTCGGTAGGAGTTGCCGCTGGCTTACACTTTGTCATCTTGGCGTGGGCAACAATTTCCCAAGCGTATTTGTCTTGGGACAAGAAAAGACCTTAAGGCAAGCGCTGAACCAAAATGCCCAAGAAATATGATAGGGGACCGAGATCGATCATAGCAAATTCCTTATTGAGGGAGGCATTGAGAGTATTGCGGAGGTCATCAGATGAAGAAGTGAGAATGATATCATCAACATAAAGTAATAGATAAGCAAACAGATTTCCATTCCGATATATAAACAGAGAGGAATCGCTCTTGCTACTAATAAAACCAATGCTGAGCAGATACCCTGCAAAGCGTTGATACCAAGCCCGGGGTGCTTGTTTGAGGCCGTAAAGGAATTTCTTCAACAAGCAGACATGAGACAGGTGAGAGGAATCAACGAACCCTAGAGGTTGAAACATGTGGACTGTCTCATTGAGATGCCCGTGGAGGAAAGCATTCTTGACGTCAAGTTGGTTGATAGGCCAAGAGAGACACACAGCAAGACTGACGACTGTCCGGATAGTGGCCGGCTTGACAACCTGACTAAAGTCTCGTCACAATCTATTCCAACAAGTTGGGAACAACCGTTAGCAACAAGGCAGGGTTTATTATGTTCAAGAGAACCATCTGATCGCAACTTATGGCGAAAAATCCACATACACCTCACAATGTTAGTCCGGGGAGGACGAGGAACAAGAACCCAAGAACCATTTCGTATAAGGTCTCGATATTCGTCGGTCATGGCGGCGAACCATTTTGGATCTTGGAGAGCCGATTTATGGGATGTGGGTATAGGGGATAGGGCGGGTGAAGTAACGGTATTGAGATCAAATATGGTTCGTGGTTTAAAATTTCTGCTAAGAGACCGGATATTGGGCCGGTTTATATTGGAATTTTGTGGAACGTAGGTAGGGGAAATAAGAGGTGTGGGATTATAGGTAACGGCTGGCAAGTTTGGGCTAGGAGACGAGCTCGCAACATGGGGCAAGGATGAGCCAGCTTGGTTTGTTCTTATTGGCCAAGAGGGAGTGGAAGATTGGGTTGGTGGGCCGTTTGGGGGGAAGCTGGGTAGCGCATTGAAAGGGGGACGCTGCACATTAGCAGCGGGATTGGGCTAGGCCAAGGCGGGAGGGGGTTGTTGGGTCGTGGCTGAAGGGGTGAATTGTGATTGAATTTGATCCAGTCGGTGAGCTCAGTTGTAGGGTGAAATTCCAAGGTCCGAATCCAGTACCGAAAGAGATGGAGAAGGGACGGATTGGGAGAACGAAAAAACCGACTCATCAAAATTGACATGCCTTAAGATGAAGATTTTATTTGAACCTATTTCTTAACATTTATATCCTCTATAATGTTTAGAATATCCGAGAAACACACAAGGTGTGGAACGGGGATTGAATTTGTGAGAAATGGTTGCGCTTTGGTTTGGGTAGCAAAGGCACCCAAAAACGCGGAGGTGAGTGTAAGAAGGTGTAGAACCATACAACACTTGGGTGGGCAATTGATTTTGGATTGTGGTGGAGGGAAGGAAGTTAAGAAGATAACAAGACATATCTAAGGCATGAGACCAAAGAGACGGGTAGCGAGGCGTGAAAAAGAATGGAACGCATCATGTTGTTAATGGTATGAATGACACATTCTGCCTTGCCATTTTTGGGGGAAGTGTGGGGACAAGAGAACCTAAAATGGATGTCGTGAAGAGTAAAGAATGAGTGAAATTGGTGATTGCTAAATTCGCGGCTCATATTACATTTGAAAGTTTTTTATAGGCATGTTGAATTGAGTCTTGATAAACTGATGAAATTCCACAAAAAGATCGAATACTTGAGATTTGAATTTGATTGAAAAAAACCCAAAGAAAATGTGAGAAATCGTCAAGAAATAATAGATAATATTTGTAACCTTCCCGACTAGCAGTCGGGGAGGTCCAAAGATCACTATGTATGATATCAAAAGGTGCAAGTGTAGTAGTAATAGACCATTCAAATGGGAGCCTATGATGTTTGCCTAGTTGACAAGCATGAAAAAGCTTTGGAGAACGTTCTTTATTAATATGAAGAAAAGATGACTTCCTAAGACTATCTAGAACCGGCATGCCAAGATGACCCAGACGAGCATGTCAAAGACTCGATGACTGAGCTGAAAGAGCATGCGCTGACGCAGAAGTAGAGGGTAATTGGATAAAGATCCCCGGAGCTATTGCATCTCAGATGGGTGGTTACCATGTGTAGATCCTTCACAGAAAAACCAAAAGGGTCAAATTCAACACTAGCTTGGTTATTTATGGTAAAACGACGACCGGAAACAAGGTTTTTAATAATTTAAGGAGCAAGGAGGATGTTGGATAAATGGAGAGGATGGGCGGAGGTGCTAGGTTTAGCGTCACCAAGAATAGTAAATGGTATTTGCATGTCATTTCCAACAATTATCGAATTTAAAGAACCTTTATAAGAAATGGACGAGAAGTTACCTGAGGGGTTGGTCATGTGAGATGTAGTGCCCATATCCATGTAGCAAAGATTATCGGCGGGATTTAACGTCATCGAAGAGAAGGCGTGATCAAGACTCGTGGGTTGTGGCGGATCAGCAGTAGCGTAAAAGTGTGCCCGAGGAAAAGTTGAGTGGGCTAGAAATTGACCAAAAGATCAGCCTGATTGTTCTGTGGGCTAGAATTGCTATGCTGACGGGCCTAGGAGGCAGTGGGCCATTGGGCCAGATTGTTGAAGGGCCTAGTATCAATTGGAATCCATCCAAAGTTAGGGTGGAAAGCAAATATGGCATTAGGGTTGGACTGCGGCGTACCTCCGCCAGATCGGCCACGACCCTTCCGGCCACGTCCCCGGTGGCGCGATGAATCGTCCAGCTGGGCGGCGCCGGTGGTCCCTTGGTAGTCGTCGCGTGGCTGCTGCGGCGGACCTCCCGTGGATGTGTGCAAAGCGGTGGAGTCATTTCCAGGTGAATTTTGGCTTGTCATCCGAGTTTCTTCCAAAATAAGTTGCGAACGTGCTTTTTGGAATGTCGGCAACGGATCCGATTGCTGAATATAACTTGCACTAGCATTATACTCAACAGGCAAACCAGACAGGAGTTGCAAGACTAACATGTTGTCGATAATTGGAGACTCGACACCTTTGAGTTGATCCGATAACGCCTTCATGTGTTGACAATAGGCGGACATGGAAGCAAAAGACACTAATTTGAATTTGGAAACGTTATCACATAATTACAAAAGGCATACCCTTATTTACAAATATTTACATATTCTATCACCCCTCAACATGGCTAAGGCTAGGGACTTGTATCTTTGGTTTCTATTGATCAACGTACCTAGAACTTTCATCAGGCCAGATTCGCTCACGTTTGTGTCGAGATTGATCTTAGCCAGCCTCTCAAAAAAGCTATTTTTATTAAGGGTGTTCGATGCTCGGTGGAGTATCAGGGTTTGGATATTATTTGTTATAAGTGTGGTCGTTAAGGTCACTATGTGCAAACATGTCCTCGTGGAATGGTCGAAACTGTACTTGCACGTGGATTGCCATCTAAGAAACCGACTGAAGCGTCAGTGGCAACTAACGAGGGTCCGTCAACGGCAAGAGTTCAGGATAGTTCGGAGAAAGACCAAGGATATGGTCCTTAGACGCTTGTTGTGCGTAAACCTCATTTTATGAAAGGGAAATGTAAGGGTAGTGTTCCGCCTAAGTCACCGGTTGCTCATATTGGTGGTGCATTACCTCCCCTCCGGCTCAGCCTACAATCAATTATGTGAAGGGTTCATTGTATTCACATGCTAATTATCACCTACACTACTCAGAAGCAAAAACCAAGTGCTTTGGTTAGGGTTTTGTCGGGAAAGGGTGTTGTCATATACAAGGTTGGTAATAATGTGCCTCCCAAGAATGCCCAACCCTCAGTGATTCTTATTGTGTCTTTGAAAGGCAAGTGTATTATGACTTCTTCTAGTGATCCTTCTCCATCAGAAAGCTTGGAGGTTGGTGTGACTATTTTCCAAGTACAACACATGAGCTCGGCCTCCACTACACTAGCGTGCAATGCAAAGAAGAAGAAGAGGTTTAATAAAGTGAAGAATGATGCCCGACGGCTTAGTTGAAAGTTAAAGAAAACAACGGCGGAGAACGAGTTGTCTCCATCACTCTCGGAAAAACGGTGATGGTGTCCTATCATGTTGCTAAAGGTCACGAGGTTTTCATGTCTGATTCTTCTACTGATATACCAGGAATTGTAGTTCCGGTTGTGGTTCTCTCATTGTTAGAAGCTTGTGTTATTCTAAAACACTCTTCAACAGTTGTTGGTATGGTGGACAACATTGACCATTCTTCAACGCCTCCTACAAAGTCGGGTGTTGATGAGCCTGATTCGGGCCAGCTTTGTCCTTGGACTTGGTTTGTTTTTTTTTTGTTACGTGTGTTTTATTTCCAATGAATTGTGTTATGTGAAATGTTTCCGAAGCCTGAAAGAATGGGTTTTGGCGGGATATTGGATATATTTTTCATCATCATCATCATCATGTCAATGTGTTGGCTATCTTTGATTGGTCCTACTCAAGGGAGTTTCATTCTTAGTCGGTATATTCACGATATCGTTGTTCTTATTAAAGAGATTGTGCACTCCATGAGGTGTAAGCGTTGTGGCAAGCGGTGATCTTGTTAATACTATATTTCGATAAGGCTTATGACCGGATTCATTGGGACTTTTAAGAGGACATTATTATTCGGGCAGGCTTTCATCCTTCTTGGAGACCGATGATTATAGAGTGTGTTACGTCTACTAGGATGAGGCTCCTTTAGAATAGGGAATTAACTGAGCATTTTACTCCTGATGAGTCTCCTTTAGAATAGGGAATTAACTGAGCATTTTACTCCTGAGCGGGGTCTCTGTCAGGGTGACCCTATCTCACCTTATCTTTTTGTTCTTTGTGTGGACCTATTAAGTTAATTTATTTTGGTACCAGTGGATCGAGGGTGGAAGCCTAAAAATCCAAAGACCGTGTTATAGGATCGAATGACACCTGATATTAAACAGATCTGTTTTTAATATAAATTGGGTATATTAGAATGAATTGAAAAAAGATGCTCAAAGGTCAGAAAAACTCAATATATAAAAAGACAATTCGAAATTTATTGGGGTCTGCATGTGAAAAGAATGTAACAAAAGTCCTAACTGATGGTCAAATTGGGTAAAATATTTGGTTTTTTGAGAAAAAGGTCTTCAGATGAGATAAGAGCAAGGAAGATGCACCGAAGGATAAACACAGATTTCACAATGATCAGCACAATAATATTCTAATCGACTAATTTACATACCTAAGTTGATGGTTCTCCTGCATTATTGATAATTACATTCATCAGTTCAAGGATAGCGCATGAGTTCACTGAATGGTCAAACTCTGGTCTTGGCACACTTGGGCCTCTTCGTCTATTCAAGGATAAGCAGATGGGAGATTCGTCAGAATAAAGCTTACAGCAGCACATAAATACATCACTACCAAACTAAAAAAAAAAAAGCAAATCATTCATACAAACATCACCAGGCCCAAACAATGTCGTTGTCTCTTACCAATCGTCAACAATATGTACGACCCTTATATGAAAGTTCCATTGATGTAGCATATACAGTAATGATACTTCAATTTTCTCGTGATAAATGAAGTTTATATATTTATTTTCAGAACTAGAGAGTTTGGTCGGGTACCACACAAAATTTTCAAAGTTTAGTCCAGTAGTAAAAATATGCAAGACCCATAATATAGAAGAACTCGGAATCAAAATAACAGCAGCTAGAAACTTGCCTGAGGCAGTTGACAAAGAGAAATTGGTTAGACGCTTTACGCAATCCTTTAGTGCTTCGAGCTCAGCTCCTTTCTGCTCAAGTTTCGAATAAGCCGATTTCAATTCACTTTCCAGATCTGATATATAATGTTCCTGCTGTTTGATGAGCACGTCAGTGAGCTTCTCACTTAACACAGCTGGAGATACGCCGTGGGGCTGGGAAAAAACTGAACTCCGGCAATCTGATTCATGAAAAGCCCTATTCTGCAACACATCAAGATGACTATGGTTATGCAGTGCTGTGACCATAACTTCGTGCTGGTGTCAAATTAGCATAGTAAATAAAATTATGCAATATGCTCTAGATGAATCTAGATATAAAAATACTAAAGATAATAACAAATATATAGGACAGATGAAGTTTGTTTTGATCACATTAAAGCCAAATATTAGGTCAGACTAGCTTAGAAAACTTAATATGATATTGAGTCCAGTGAAGTTCCCATCATTCTCATAAATGATAGAGTCCAAGGAAAACAAGTATGCACAAAAAAGGATAGGGAAAAATGTACGGAATCAGAAGAGCGTATAAGATACACACCTCACTACAATCTTGGGTAATTCTTGGATCATGTGAGGATTGATTGATAACGCTAGGAAGTTTTTGGAGCTCAGACTCAAACTCTGTCTCTAACCGGTCCATTTCTGTGTCATCTGGAAGCAACTCTTCAGTAAGGATACTACTTGAACCTTCACAGCCCTCTGCACCAGGTAAGCTAAAAGCTTTTGTGTCACTAGGGCCTAACACATTGTTTTCCTGCTCCATCACTTGCATGCATCCACTAGATGATCTTGATGATTCCTTCTCATGTGATCTTCTTCTTCTGTAAAGCTCAGCTTTCAGGTCATGAACCACCTTTGCCGTTTCATCCACTGCACAGCTTAATTTACCAATTTCTTCCTTACCAGCTGACATCATGTACATAATCCCCATACCAAGTCCCCAACCAAATGATGGGCTATCTGAAGAAGCAAAAGGTTTCAAAAATCCTTTATCAAGTCTCAGTATTGATGTTGAACAACTAAGATATTCACAAATTGGCTTATTCCTAAAGCTGGGGGAAAAACAAGTATAATATTTTTCTCTGTGATCAGTATAACACCTTGATTCAGTTCATCAAAATTCTATAATCCAACAGTCTGATGCACACAGTTCAGCTGATCCATGTTCTACTTACATACAACCAGATAAGACAAAATGTTTCTCTATCAAATCACAAGTAAGACATGAGGTTTCACTTTGAGCTAGATCACTGAACATCCTGCCGTTCAGGAACTAATAACGCATCAGAAACTGTCCAAATTTCCTCCCATATTCAAAATGTAATAGAATTTTTTTTGGTGGGCCAAAATGTAATAGAATGACAATGTAACAAACAAACAAACAAACAAAAAAGTGGTCTCACCAGCGGAGCAAGAGAAGTCGCGTTTCCCGGGACAGTTGTTGCCAATTTTCCTCTTTTTGAAGAAAAGAGAAACCCTGCGGACTGTAGGAACCCTCTTCCTCCCACCACGAGCAACCCCTCTCTTCCCTTGCTCGACATTTCCGTTGTTTAGACCACGACCAGTTCTCGCCTTACTCTCTCGAAAAACCTTGACCGATGCTCTTGGATTATTGGACCTGAATCTGGATGGCGGTCGACAACCACCAGAATCGGCGCTGGAGAACTGGAAAATGCTCTGATCTCGTTGTCCGCCCGCATTTTCGGAAGTACCGCCTGCTGGATCAGCGCAAGGAAGACGAGTCACAGACGAAGGAGGAGAAGGGGTTAGGGTTTCTTCAGTAGCGAAGTGGTGTGCATGAGATTCTTTTTCAATTTTACTAAGCGATGGATTGTGGGAATCGGAAGCGGAGAAGAGGTGCTTGGCGAGGAGGCCGGAGCCTGCCACCGCCGCAGCTACGGCCACCTGCCACATTCAGTGGAAAAGGAAAAGAGAGATCCAGGGTCGGGAACGAAGCTTCTTTGGCGGTGGTCGTAGAGTTGAAGTTGGGATCGGAGTAGTTGGGTTTGTAGCTACTTCAGAATTAAATTTCAAAAGAAGTGGTACAAGCTCCCGCTTTGCTCACAGTTCGTCACGTGCTTCCCGCTCCATATAATTACTTACATTAAAAATACAGAACTTAATTATAGGAATATCATACATTTCAATTATAATTATAATATAATATGTGTCAATATATAAATCATGATACTCTTTTAAAATAAACGATAAAATTTACACTTAATATATATGAGATAGTCTAATGGAATTTCCGATAAACACACACTTAATATATATGAGATAGTCTAATGGAATTTCCGATAAACACATCTTATATTTAAGCAAAAATTTACACTTAGGGCCCGTTTGGAAGCTCTAGGAATCATTCCCGGTAACGAAATGATTCCGAATCAATCAAAAAATACGTTTGGTTAAAGGTTTTTTATCACATGAAAGTAATTCCATCATTTCCATTTTCATTCCTAACTCTTATCCAATTCCATTCCGTTTCCATTCCACCGCTCCAACCAAACGGGCACTTAATATACGTGGTTAGCTATCATTAATCTCTCTATTTAGATATTGTATTTACTTAAAATAAAATCCATAACAACAAAAAAGACTTTTTTTTCTGCATCCAGAACTCGAACCTCAAGCACTTCCTTCCCTCCATCTACCATATGAGCTAGCAGATCAATATGAGTCACATCCACTTAAGGAAACATAATCTCGCTGGAAGCAGGGGGCACAGTCCCCCCGTTACCCCCTTGTATCCGCCCCTACGTGTAGCAAAGACATCAAATATTAATACATAAACCAAGTATAGGCTAGAGGTTGTATGTGTTCCATCTAGAATAGAACGCTAAGTATTCTTGATGAGGCAAATAGATTTGAACCAACCATTATTCTAGTGACGACAGGGACGAAAACCTCGAGAAGTTTTCTTTCATGGTCCACAAAGACTTTTGTTTGAAGTTTTCTTTCAAGCGAAAAACAGTCAAAGGCTAAAGCACCCGATCTCGCTTTCTAACGTGGAGGAGAACCCTATCATCAGTAAAACATCGAGAGGAGATGATGCTCTTCGCTTAAGAACACCAAAAGCAAAGGTTGGAGAAGAGAGAGAGGCGAGAGGAAAGGTTAGGTTGAGATTAGGGTTTTATGTGAGTTGATAACTAACCTTATATCTCTCATTCATGCTCAAAGGACGTCGTCTCATATAATAAACCACAAGGCTGATATCGAACCTGGTTCACAGCAACGCGTCTCTTCTTCATAACATGAGCCCAGTTCTTTATATAAAAAAACACTCAAAGCCAGTTTCTTCACATAATCATGAGTTTGAGTCTTCTCAGCTATACTTTTCTAGATTATGCTCCTTACAATTCACCCTCCTAACTCTTATAGTTCTGGTCTTAAAAATTTTTTTGAGAAACAAAAATTTTATAGTTGAATTGGTCGAGCATCATTGATCCAAGCATCTTAGTCTCCTATGTAATCTTATATAGATGAAGAGAAACCCTAAAAAAGACAAACTTATTAGTAGTAACAAATTTTTTTTTACCAAAATTAGATGGGTTAAGTTCTCCCTTTATTTTTTTGTACAATCACCTTTTTACTGTCAATGTTTTGTATGATATAGTGGTATCGAACATCTATGTTCTTTGTTCTCTCATGATAGACTGTAATGACCCGAGTTTTAAGTAACTAAAGACGTCACTAGGCTAACGACCACACGGTGGGTCCCATCAGTTAGCATGACAACAACTTCACAAATAGGACCTTGCAACAAGAAGTACGAAGAAATAATGAAAACATTCAACTAGTCATTTAGAAAACATTTACATAACAATCTTGCATGCAGTTAGTATGTATATCCTAAAAAGACACATCAAAACATGACACCTGAACAGTAGTTTTTAAAACTTCAGCCTGAAATCAACATGTGTACACAATTGCACACAAACAATAAAAGACTCGCTTGCAAGCGATTAATTTCAAAAGTAAGTTCAAACAACCCTTGGATTAACTTCCCCGGCTGTCCACATCCTGCAACTGACATCCCTGAAGCGTTCCTATGATCAGCATTACCTAAAAAGATTCGGTCAAAAACTGTTAGCTACCGATCATAATCTATCCACAAAAAATTATATCAACACATCACAACACATGTATTCAAATACCATATACCGTGCTCATGAAATGATATCATGCTTTTAGGAATGATGCACGTGAATGCAATATAGAATCTACAATTTGCGATCCCGGACCAAATCCGGAATCATTGCTTATACTGTTGTGGCTTTGGTGTTAGCTCACCATTGCACAGATTAGGTTAATTCATACAGTTGCTCTTAGGTCGTAGCCAGACTGATCAAGTCTAAGGGCCAGGATTTCTCGTGGTGGTTTATGGCCATAACCCCTAACCACATGCAACATTTTCCTGTTCATCTTAATGCAAACATTTACCATTTTAATTAGGTGTGCGACCCGAGCCTGAACTCCATCAGACTCGATGTCATTCTTATACAAACGCAAGTGATCCGGGCTTGACCGAGCTCCGGCATTCACTACAATAGCTAGCGATCTGGCTAATGGTTAGCTCAGAGTCTTAAACAATTTACATACTATTGACCTTTACAGGTCATCATCATATCACACGTCTCAACAGGCTTACCATGTCATACATTATCATTCTTCAACAAGCTTATCATGTCATTCAATAGCACGCCTCAATAGGCAAACACATGTTCATTTAACCATTTCATAACCATGACATGATAATAATCACAACAACATTAAGCATGCTTTAGACGCCGTAACATCATTTTCATCATAAAACACATTGTTAGCATGAAATATTGTGATATTTTAGGCACATTTTCTAAACGTATTTGGTTCATATTGATAGTCTTTGATTGAGCATCGTTGCATATGTGAGCTAGTGTTACCTATATTATCGATATGAATGTCTACACTAGCTTTATGTTGAAATATAGGTGATTGAGAGTCATTTCCAAACGAAATCGAGCAAAGGAGAGTTGATTGAATATGTCCATGGATTGAGGGCATTATTAGGAGCAAATTGGAGTTCAACTTGAGGAATGCATGAGGCTAGGGAAGAATCACGTTCTTGCCCTAAACCACGCTCTAAAATACGGCCGTACTACAAACCACGTTTAGTTCCACGGCCGTGGAAGTATGCAAAGAGAGGCGTGATGCATTCCAGTAACTATTACGGTCGTGGAACATATGGTCCAAACCGTGACACAATCCACGCTCTAAATTACGGTCGTGGAATCTTCCACGACCGTGATCTTGGCGATCTTTTTCGCCACATTTTGAAGCCACGATCTTTTGAAGATTGGGCCGGGCCGATACTTTATCTTGCCCAATAAAAAGACGGACGAAGGAAGATTCCGTCATCTTCGCTTAGGGAATTTTGGCAATCCACGCTTCATCTCCGCTTAGAGAATTTCAACGCCGTTTGAGCCCTTGCTTGGGAGCATTGACATCTCATTGGAGATTGAAGTTCGCGTTTGGGAATTGCCTTAATCTCGCACTTTTGGTGGAGATTGCTGTTGAGATCTCCGGATTGGCGGAAGATCGAAGCTTTTGGAAGATTGTTGCAAGAAGATCTCTCTTCTTGTTTAGATTTGATTTGGAAAACGGATTGACATCCCGTTTTCCCTTCTTTCCTAAGATTGTGATTGTTCGCTTTATTCTGAATCCATTGACAATATTTGTTCTCGATTGTGACTTTGAGATTGGTTTGAAGATTATTGAAAGTTTTCGAAAGTTTTCATCTTTCTATCTTTTAATTCTTGAATTTGATATCAACATGACGGTTATTGGCTAAAAACCCTTAACAATTCTAAGGTGAAGGGTTGATAGTTGTGGCTTAGATGATGATAGATCGATCGTAAACAGATTAGACCTTGAGAGTTTGAGAGAATCGTCGACGAACCCTAAATTACGGGCTGTTCTTGAGTTCCACGGCCGTGGAGTCTCAAGATCCAACCGTAATTTCCCTTAAGTTTACGAACCTGCTTTTACTTTAATCCAAAGTTAAAGATTTGCTTTAACTTAGTTTAGACTTGTCTTTTCTAGGTGGTAGTGAAGCCTCAACAACCTCTACCTCGATTGTGAGTGTCATAACCGTAATCGGCTAAGTTAGTCTTGATCCTTGGATTACAAGTTTGGGTATCTAACACTAATTCTCACTTTTAGAACCTTTCTATATTGAGCCTCAACAACCTGTATAGGGAGTATCTTGTAGGTGAGTCATATAAGGTTTTTGAAACTTCACCGTACGATTACCTTACATTAGCATACCTTTGCATACCTCAACTCTGTCTTTATATCATTAGTATATCTTGAATCGATTGCCACAGCTGGATACTTGGATCTTTAGGATTGTTGTTTTCCCAATATTTGCAAAACTCTCATATTTACTCGCTTGATAATCTGCAATTGAATTTGTTCCCACCCAAATCCCTGTGTTTGATACTCTGGAATTCTTGCTTAACTACGTCGATCCGTACACTGCGGGTTCGCTTGCTTGATTCTAGTTTTATAAATTTAAAACTTATTTGCACACACCTCTAGGGGCGAACAAGTTTTTGGCGCCGTTGCCGGGGATTTGGTCTAGACCGAATTCGGTAGCCGGTTGTCAAGCTTGGGAGCTTGCTCTCGTTATTTGATATTACTTTGAGTGCATGTGCAGGTCTAGGAACACCGAAGATCTCTTGCCTCTTGATCAAGAGCTAGAGAAAACTTTAAGGCAAAAGCGCAAGGAAAAGATGATGGCTGAAGGACACGAACGTGATCTTCAAGCGGAGTTAGCAGAGAAGGAAGCTCAACTCCAATGGAATAAGACCCTCCGCCAGGATGAGATGGATCGTCATCAATCTCAAGTTAACAATCTACAAGACATGATCTTCCAGATGAGGGTAGAGATGAGCGACCTTAAGAATAAGGGAAGCAAGAAATCCTCAAGGAAAGCATCAAGGTCTAGAAGAAAAAGTCACTCATCTGCTGATGATAGTGATTCTTCCATGCCACCGCTAGAGGAGATTGATCCCATGATCAATGTAAATCCTTTCCATCCACAAGGAGCTACTAATCGCCGTATTCCACCTAGGAATGTGAGGATCGAACGTGTAGATAATGAGCCAAGAACTCTTGGCCAGCGGATGGATCCAACACAACAACCACGCCGCTTGGGTGTGAATTTCGATGCTGAAGATGTGCAAGGGTTTAGCTTCAACCCTCAAGTCATTACTCTTGTTCGCCAAAACCAATTTGGCGGGACAAGTGCTGAATCTCCACACCAACACTTGCAGAACTTTGAGTGTATGATGGAGACAATGAGACCGAAGAGTGCTACTACCAACAACTATAAGCTCAAGCCTTTCTTCTTCTCTTTGAAGGGGAAAGCATTGTCTTGGTACCAAGCTCTTCCTAGGGGGAAACTAGACACGTGGGAAGACCTTTCCGCGGAGTTCCTCACCAAATTCTTTCCGCCATCCAAAACGGCGGAACTTAGAGGTAAGATTAATGCTTTTTCCATGAGACCTAACGAAAGTTTGTTTCAATCTTGGGAAAGGTTTCAGGATTTGCTCTTGGATTGCCCTCACCACGGCATATCCAAACTTGCCTTGCTGGAGATTTACTACAAGGGGCTGAATGCGGGAACGCAATTCAACCTCCAATCCCTCTCATGTGGAACGTTCATGGACATGAGAGAAGATGACGCTTGAGACTTCATTGAGAAGCAAGCAAGAGTCATAGAGAAGTATTCCCACCGGAAAGTGGAGGGAAATCGTGTGGAGTAAGGAGCAAAGCTCACACATGAAGCTCAAAATCAGATTTTCTCCCTCAACAATGAGATCAAAGAGTTGAAGGAGGCTATCAAGACCAACTTCCCAAAGCAACAAGGGAAGGATGTTGGTTATTTGGGCAACAACAATGGAGGCAACAACAATAACCGGAACAATAACCGGAGTAACAATTGGAATGGAAACAACAACAACCGGAACAACGATTGGAACAACAATAGGGGTTCAAACAACAACAATTGGCGCTCCAATCAATAAAATTCCGGTAACTCTTATCCTTCCAACTCAAATTCACTAACTCCACCTTCCTCTTCCTCTACTCCTTTGAAAAGCCAGGGGCAATCATCTAATGGAGGAAACACTTCGAGGAAGGAGAAGCCCGATCCCATATTGGAAACGATTTTGGGAAAGCTTCAAGGGTTGGAGAACCGCCTCATCAAGGTTGATGATCAAGTTTCTAAGGTTGACAAAGCTCAAAAGGTTTTAGAAAACCAAATGTTCAACCACACGGAGGAAGTTCCTAGAAATCAAGGGAAGCTTCCAGGAAAGACGGAGGACAACCCTAAGGGAAGGGTGATGGCGATTACAACTAGGAGCGGAGTGACAACCACCGATCCGCAGCCTACGTTCGTTGAAGTCCCCGTAGAGAAGGGCAAGGAGAAGGGGAAGGAGAATGAAGACGTCTACGTTCCTCCTCCAGCTTACAAACCTCCCCTTCCATTCCCTCAATCTAGAGCGCGAGCGCGCCTAGACAAACAATTCGGTAAGTTCATAGAACTCATGAGCAAGCTGCATATTAACATACCATTTATTGATGCTATTATAGGTATGCCAGCTTATGGCAAGTTCTTGAAGGAGCTCCTCTCCAACAAGAGGAAGCTAGAAGACTTCGGTGAGGTCAAGATGAGTTCGGATTCTTCGGATCTCATCAAGACCATGAAGGAGAAAATGCCCCCAAAGCTGAAGGATCCGGGGTCATTTTGCATTCCCATTGGAGTGGGAGATGTCACATATGACGCTTTATGTGACTTAGGAGCAAGTGTGAGCATCATACCACTTGCATTGTGTAGGAAGATCGGTTTAGGCGACCCTAAACCGGTGAAGATGACGTTATACATGGCGGATCGATCCATCACTCGCCCCGTCGGTATTGTAGAAGACGTCCCGGTCAAGCTAGGTAAATTCTTTGTTCCCATTGATTTCGTCGTGCTTGACATTCCTGTAGATAGTCCGGTCCCGATCATACTCGGAAGACCGTTTCTTGCAACTTCCGGCTGCATAGTCGATTGCAAGAATGGTAGACTCGCTTTTGACATAGGAGAAGAGAAAGTAGAGTTCGTTCTTTCCACTCTAGTGAAGGAGCCAATCTTTGATGAGGATATTTACGATATCCAAGATGAAGAAGGGTTGTCTAGAGAGGAGGTAAGTGCGATTCTTTTTAACGATCCTTTACAAAAAGTTATCACTATGAGTCTAACCAATGTAGGGGAAGATGAAGAGTGCAATGAGGCAATTGAAGCCTTAGAAGCACAAGAAGAGATGCATGAAGAGGAGTTTGAGAAACTTCACGATGAGGCTGAGAATGTCAGAATCCACGGTCATACTCTGTATTCCACGACCGTGGATTCCACAACCAAAATCATGCCTCATTCCAGGGGATTATACGGCCGTGGAGAAGATGTGACAACCGTATTTCCCTTCCACGCCCTAAACCACGGCCGTGGAGGACAAGATCCACCCGTAATTTTGGCCATGGAAGAGAGTGATCGAGACATTTCTTCCACTTCTTCCGATTCTTCTCCAACACACTCATCACCCTTAGAAACTTCTAAGGAAACATCGGATGCTTCTCAAGGATCATTAGAAGCTCCGAAAGCAATGGAACTCAAACCACTTCCTACTCATCTAAGGTACGCTTTTCTAGGATCTAATTCTACCTTCCCGGTTATTGTTAGTTCCGATCTAAGCATAGATGAACATGAACAGCTCATGATTGTCTTTAAGAAACATAGGAAAGCTATAGGCTATACTATTGAGGACTTAGTAGGAATTAAACCCTCCCTATGCATGCATAAGATACTAATGGAGGAAGACTTTAGAACTTCGAGACAACCTCAAAGGCGGTTGAATCCGACCATGAAGGAGGTTGTCAAGAAGGAAATTCGTAAACTTCTTGATGTAGGTATCATCTATCCTATCTCCGATAGTAAGTGGGTGAGTCCAGTTCAAGTAGTTCCGAAGAAGGGAGGAATGACGGTCATCACCAACAAGAACAACGAACTCATTCCTACCCGAACCGTGACTGGATGGCGGATGTGCATAGACTACCGCAAGCTCAACAACGCAACGCGGAAAGATCATTTCCCATTGCCATTCATTGATCAAATGCTTGAAAGGTTAGCGCAACATTCACATTTTTGCTACCTTGACGGCTATAGTGGTTTCTTTTAGATTCCGATACATCCGGACGATCAAGAGAAGACCACATTCACGTGCCCTTGGGGTACGTTTGCTTATAGGAGAATGCCGTTCGGGCTTTGCAACGCCCCAACCACCTTCCAACGGTGCATGATGGCCATCTTCTCCGAGTACATAGAGGAAATCATGGAAGTCTTCATGGACGACTTCTCCCTATACGGTTCCTCTTTTAACGATTGTCTTTCTAACCTTTCTCTTGTTTTGCAAAGGTGCGAAGACACTAACCTAGTTCTTAATTGGGAGAAGTGTCAATTCATGGTTAAGGAAGGAATTGTATTAGGTCACTTAGTCTCTAGTAGAGGGATAGAGGTAGACAAGGCTAAGATAGAGACCATAGAGAAACTTCCTCCCCCAATTTCGGTGAAAGGGATAAGAAGTTTCCTAGGACATGCTGGATTTTATAGACGTTTCATCAAGGACTTTTCTAAGATATCAAAACCTCTCACTAATCTATTGATGAAGGATGCGGTTTTTGAGTTTTCGCAGGAATGTTTAGATGCGTTTAACACCATTCGGCAAGCTCTAATTTCAGCACCTATCATCCAACCTCCGGACTGGACTCTACCCTTTGAGATTATGTGCGATGCTAGTGACGTAGCTATTGGAGCTGTTCTTGGACAACGAAAGGAAGGGCGAACCCATGCCATATACTATGCTAGCAAGACGCTAGATGAAGCGCAGCTCAACTACGCCACTACCGAGAAGGAGTTTTTAGCCATTGTCTATGCTATTGACAAGTTTCGCTCTTATCTTGTAGGTGCAAAGGTGATTGTCTACACGGATCATGCTGCGATCCGGTACCTCCTTGCGAAGAAAGATGCGAAACCAAGGCCGATTAGATGGATTCTTCTCCTACAAGAATTCGATCTTGAGATCCGCGACAAGAAAGGTTCAGAAAATTCTGTTGCGGATCATTTGAGTCGTCTAACACATCTAGAGGACGACCATCTACCCATTGATGACTCCTTTCCGGACGAACACCTACACATCATAGAGGAGTGCATCGACGTAATCTCCAAAGGTAACGAACCATGGTTTGCTGATTTTGTTAACTATTTGGTTTGCCAGGAGATACCACCCGGACTATCCTACGCACAAAGGAAGAAGTTCTTTAAGGACGTCCGGGAATACTATTGGAACGAGCCTCTCCTCTTTAAGAGAGGTCCGGATGGCATCATTCAGCGATGTGTGCCGGAAGATGAGATGCAAAGTGTCATCCGTCATTGTCATTCACTACCTTGTGGAGGACACGCTAGTTCGAACAAGACTAGCGCAAAGGTATTGCAATCTGGATTCTTTTGGCCTACTTTGTTTAGAGATGTGCAATCCTTTGTTTCTTGCTGCGATGCTTGTCAAAGAACAGGCAATATTTCTAGAAGGAACGAGATGCCCCTCAACAACATCCAAGAGGTGGAGATTTTCGACGTTTGGGGAGTCGATTTCATGGGACCATTCCCATCTTCTTGTGGAAACCAATACATACTATTGGCGGTAGACTACGTTTCTAGATGGGTGGAAGCAATCGCCTCTCCCACAAATGATGCTATGGTGGTGGTTAAGTTCTTCAACAAGACCATCTTCCCACGATTTGGGACGCCAAGGACGATCATTAGTGATGGAGGTTCTCACTTCATAGCCCGTCGTTTTGAAGCTCTTCTAGCTAAGTATGGGGTTACTCACAAGATCGCTACCCCTTACCATCCACAAACAAGTGGACAAGTTGAGATCTCAAATAGGGAGATCAAAGGAATCTTAGAGAAGACGGTTTCAAGGACTAGGAAGGATTGGTCCTTGAAGCTAGATGATGCATTATGGGCGTACCCGACTGCGTACAAGACTCCCATAGGAACCACACCGTACAACCTTGTGTATGGGAAGTCTTGTCACTTGCCGGTAGAGTTGGAGCACAAAGCGTTTTGGGCTATCAAGTGGCTGAACTTCAGCATACAAGAAGCGGGAGAGAAGCGTCTCCTAGACATCAATAAGCTGGATGAACTCCGCTTGAACGCTTATGAAAACGCTAAGATCTATAAGGAGAGAGCAAAGCGTTGGCACGATAAGCATATCATTCCAAAGGACCTCAAAGAAGGAGATCAAGTTCTCCTCTTCAATTCAAGACTTCGCCTCTTTCCAAGTAAGCTTAAATCCCGTTGGACCGGACCTTTTCTAATTAAGCGTATTTTCCCCCATTGTGCAGTTGAAGTATGGGGTGAAGTGAGCGGAAGTTTTAAGGTGAACGGCCAACGACTCAAGAAGTACACGCCGGAACTCCAAACTGAGGAGTTTGCGCCTACCGCACTCGAATAAGTGCGAGATTGGTCTAGCTACGGACCTTAAACAAAGAGCTTCTTGGGAGGCAACCCAAGGTATTGCATTTTTGTTTTTGCTTTCGATTCATAGACTAGTTTAGTATAGACGTTTTTGCTTTGTTTTTGCCTCAATTTCTTCCGGTATGTTCGTGTTTTTGGATGTAGGACCAATGGAAAAGGAAAAGAGGAGGATGATGTTGAAGAAGAGTGACGAAATTTGGACTTTGGAGCTTTACAGAGGGTTCCACGGTCTAAATTACGGTCGTCATAGCTACAGTGGCCGTAATTTCCAAAAGCCTTTGAAAAATCACCAAAACCAGGGTTCCATACACTTCCACGGCCGTGGAACACCCCGACAGACCGTGATTTTCAAAATTTTGCCTGCAACTATATAAGCCACATTTTTCACAAATTCATCCCAAAAACCCCTCTTTCCACGACCTAAGTGCCGAAACACCACGACCCCCTCTCAAATCTTCGTTTCCTAATCGTTTTCAACGATTCTTCTTCCCAAACTGCAGCAAATTCAACCACAAACAAGATCCAAGCGACGAATCGAACGGAAATTCACCAACAAACGCGCATTTCGGATTTTTCAATCCGAAAAAGAGGTTTTCTTTTCCCTTCTTGATTCTTGCTGATTCGGTTGTTTTTGTTAGAGATATTTAGGAAGAACTGATTGAGAATTGAGGAAATTAGACTAGGACTGCCTATTGTGGAGATTGATTGTGGATTTTTCTGAGATTTGTGATTTTCTGAGACGAATCACGGTCTGTGGGTAAATTACGGCCGTGGTTTGCTGAAGAACATACCGTAATTTTGAGTAGAATGGATTTCGTGAGAAGAGTTTCCGGGAGGATAAAAGAGAAGAAGAATGAGCAGAATAAGAAGAGGAAGGGTAATCCCTCCTCCTCCTCATCCTCTAGGGCACCACCACCCTCTTCATCTTCACCTCCATCCTCACCTTCACCTCCATCTTCACCCCCTCACCCTAGAGTCCCGACCATACACGATGACCATCTTGATGCACTTGATAGGATCAAGGAGAGGCCAGTGATTGGCCCTAGATATTTGTTGTTGGAGGATCTAACTCCTCTCAACATTGTTGATGACCTCACTTGGCTCTTGGATAGAGCCGGATTAGTTGTCTTCTCGGCTATCCGAGAAGACGCATATGAGGAGATTACACGGGAGGTTGTGACGTCCTTTGAGCACAGCCACGTCGATAGGACCGTCTCTTTCCGCCTTATGGAAAGAGATTATCAGTTGAGTATCCGTGAGTTTGGGATGATTTTTGGGTTCCATGAGACCTTCAATGGTCGATTTCCGAGTGGTGTTTACCCCAAGGACTTTTGGAAGGAGGTTGCAATGATTTACGCCGACGAGGACCGTTGGCAACCCGCTGATACCAAGGCTAGATTGATGTACCATCTAGCCTTGAAGATAGCTCACCGTGTTCTTTCGGAGTGTCTCTTTCCTAGGACGGAGATGCCCCAAAAGATCAAGACGGATGAGCTATTCTTGCTTTATTGCATGCTTTATGGACGCCGTGCAGATTGTGCTACTCTCTTGGCTGCTACGATGAGCAAGCTCAAGAACAAGAAGAAGGGGAACATCGGATATGGTGGGATAGTCACCCACATTGCTCGGAGTTTTGGTGTTGATTTTTCTGCTTGCACCCGCATACCGGCCGTTCCTTTAGGGTTGCATGCTTTCATGGTTAGGGGTCTCATCTTCCCCACACATAGAGGTCCGCCTTATGCGGGCATGCCTTGGGAGAGTAGGACGGGCAGGGGTATAGAGTGGCTGCCAGAGTACTCAATTATGGCGGGACGCCATAATTGGAAGGAGACGTTCGCTGCGATGCACGCGAACAGGATAGTAGCTCCCCCTTATGTCCCACCACCGGTTGTCGAGGAGGAGGATATGGGAGATCAGTTTGAGAGTGGAGGAGGAGCCGAGCAAGAGTTTGGCACGTTTCCGGACCAGCCGGAGGCGGCCCCAGATGTACCTAGACGCTCTCCACGTCCAGCTAGAGCCTCAGGCTCGTCATCTCGCCGCGCTAGCGTGAGTGAGAGGCCCACGTGGATGACCACACCTCCCGCATGGTATGGCGTTCCCCCTCCTTGGTCCACCGAGCAGCCAGCAGCACCTCCACCAGCACCAGCACCATCCGACGCCCCAGCATGGTACAGTCAGGCCCCGGGGTGGTACGAGTAGATGCCGGATTGGGCTACCGGACTTTCAGAGAGAGTAGGAGCACTAGAGATCCGGGCGGATGCTAGAGACGGACGTTTAGACGAACTTGACCACATGATGAGGGACGTCTACCGCCAGCAGTTTGGGCGGTTCTACGATCCGAGCTTCTCTCCATTCCCGCCGCCGCCAGCACCGTAGTGATTTGATGCATGACCGTTCGTTTTAGACATTCCCGCCACCACTTTGTGAGTTTCTTTTTCTTTTCTTTCTTTTGAACATTAGGGACAATGTTCGTCCTAAGTATGGGGTGAGATGTACTAAAAGTTTGTAATAACTCTACTTACTATGCTTGCTTTCATTCGAGACTATCATTGCATGTTCATTATGTGTTTTACGTTTCATTA
Source organism: Fagopyrum homotropicum (assembly GCA_033239125.1). Taxonomy (NCBI): domain Eukaryota; kingdom Viridiplantae; phylum Streptophyta; class Magnoliopsida; order Caryophyllales; family Polygonaceae; genus Fagopyrum; species Fagopyrum homotropicum. The sequence goes on from BSWB01000008.1 coordinate 77,801,368, forward strand.
TCGCATTGCATGAAAAAGAACTTGAAAAACCCATAAAAATTGAAAATTTTTGAAAAATTATGTGCTTCTAATGAATTGAGATGATTTCTATGATAATCACTACTTGTGAATTGAGTTTGATGACAATTGCATGCTTAAAAGAATTGTGAATTGAAAAGAATTTGAATGAATGAATTTTACCTCTTTTGCAAGTTTTATAATGTGAAAAATGTTACCTAAATCATGTTGTGAAATTGAAGTTGAAATCACACTATAAGTTCTTATACTTCTTGTTGAAATGATTAAGGCAATTCGATTTTTCTTTCTTCTTTCTTTTGACCATTTTAGCTCCTCATTGAAATATTAGCCTCCTTTACCTATCCGGGAACTTGGAGAAGCGAATGAAAAAGGCATGTTTGATGTGGGAGGGTCATGAGAGCAAATTTTTGCAATCAAAAGAATAGAAAGAAATTCTAGGTTTGGGGAAGTCAATCATGATGATGAGTAACTCGGCACCATTCACATAGCCGGGTGTTTGTGTCTTGCCAAAGTCAGATTGAGAGATATTCCTAGCGGATTATGGTATGTGCGCTAAGGGTTTGAGGCATCTCGTAAAACTTGAGAAACGCCAATTTCCTAGGCTTCGGTTTTTGTGCACCTCTGTCCATAACTCCAAAAGTAAAGTCGAAAAATGAAAAGAAGAGAGCAAAGCTCTAAGTTGAAGTGTTGCGGAAACCGCAAAAGAAGAAGAAGGTAGTTGTCCACTTTTCCGGATTCATGCACCACATTTCCTTAAAGTTTTCCCTTCCCTTCCATATTCTAGACCTTTTCTTTGGAAGTCCTTAAGATCAAAAGAATGTTATATGACTTGGTGATCTAAATTGAAGTTTCTTATGATTGATTTTGATAATGTTTAAAGGTTATGATGCTTGTTTAGAAGTTGAATTGATTCATGAATTTTCTTTGCTTTTTTACTTCTTGATTGAGTGTGTGAAAGTTTGATAAACAATTGAAGCAAGGTTTGAGAATGATCTATTCTTTAGAAGGCACATTCATCCAAAAGAAGGTACACATATTTCATCCTAACTCTTGTTTAAAGCTTTTTGAGAGACCTTGCTTAGGGACAAGCAAGTGTTAAGTATGGGGTTATTTGTTAGCATGAAATATTGTGATATTTTAGTCACGTTTTCTAAACGTATTTGGTTCATATTGATAGTCTTTGATTGAGCATCGTTGTATATGTGAGCTAGTGTTACCTATATTATCGATATGGATGTCTACACTAGCTTTATGTTGAAATATAGGTGATTGAGAGTCATTTCCAAACGAAATCGAGCAAAGGAGAGTTGATTGAATATGTCCATGGATTGAGGGCATTATTAGGAGCAAATTGGAGTTCAACTTGAGGAATGCACGAGGCTAGGGAAGAATCACGTTCTTGCCCTAAACCACGCTCTAAAATACGGCCGTACTACAAACCACGTTTAGTTCCACGGCCGTGGAAGTATGCAATGAGAGGCGTGATGCATTCTAATAACTATTACGGTCGTGGAACATATGGTCCAAACCGTGACACAATCCACGCTCTAAATTACGGTCGTGGAATCTTCCACGACCGTGATATTGGCGATCTTTTTCGCCACATTTTGAAGCCACGATCTTTTGAAGATTGGGCCGGGCCGATACTTTATCTTGCCCTATAAAAAGACGGACGAAGGAAGATTCCGTCATCTTCGCTTAGGGAATTTTGGCAATCCACGCTTCATCTCCGCTTAGAGAATTTCAACGCCGTTTGAGCCCTTGCTTGGGAGCATTGACATCTCATTGGAGATTGAAGTTCGCGTTTGGGAATTGCCTTAATCTCACACTTTTGGTGGAGATTGCTGTTGAGATCTCCGGATTGGCGGAAGATCGAAGCTTTTGGAAGATTGTTGCAAGAAGATCTCTCTTCTTGTTTAGGTTTGATTTGGAAAACGGATTGACATCCCGTTTTCTGATAACGTGATTTATGACGTTAGTATAGGTATACATTTAGATAGTTTCTCCCGTTATTCATGCACGTTTTGACATTAGTTCACGACGTTTACACTCATTTCGTGCATATTTCTAGAAAAGACGTCTACACGAGCTTTTGTCGGTTTTGTAGGTATTTCGGGGATCTATTGGACGTTAATCGATACATTTGAGGGCCAAGCCTCATGATGGTACACATCCAAAGCCTTGGAGGAGCATAATTGGAGCAACAAAGGACACAAAGACCACTATTGGTGCAAGCAATGGAGCAACTCATGGCTAGACGATCATAGCATGCTTCTGTTGAAGAAAATCGACCTACACCCAGGAAAATCGGCCGATTTTTTCCTCTGGGTCGATTTTTGGGCCTTTGACAGCTTAAGCCACGTGTCCCACGATCTCTTGTCCGGCCTTGCTCTTGGTGGAGAATATAAGTGGTCCTTCAAAGCTGTTGCTGGCGGACTCCCATTCAATTCTCCTCCTCTCCCACATCCTCTAGCATCTTCCAAAAGAATCTCCCAATTGGGAGCTCTCTTCAAGACACCCTTGTGGGTGTTCTTGAGGGAGATTAGTGTAGATTTCAATTTCATAGTGAGATTTGAGAGATTTTTGTGAAGAAGATTGTTGAAGGTTACAAGATCCGACTTGGAGCTACATTTGGTGTATTGAAAGACTTGTTTTGAGCTCAAATCTAGCTAAGTTTCATTGCTTTCATTTCCTTACTTCATCTTCTTGCTATGAAAACCATGTTTGCTTGTATGATGATTTTAGATCTTGAAATGCATGTTGTTGGCTAGTTTGTTGTGATTCTGGAGTGATGGATTGATGGTTATTGCTTGGGTGATGATAGAATGGACTTATATGTTAGTTTAGGATGATTCGTATGCACAAAACCTAACTCAGACATAAAAATCGACCTGTTCTTCATAGTAAATCGGCCGATTTTTATTATGATCAGCCCGATTTTTCCTTCTGTTGCTCTTTAATTGATGTATCTGTATGTTAGGATGTTAGATTGTTGAAATCCTAGTGTTTGTTGAGCATGATATAGCTTAGGGTGACCTAATGCTAGCAAACTAAATGAGGAAAGAGACCTACCCGGTGATTTCCGATCTTAGATACCGAAGATGATGAACTCTAGGTAGTAGTGAGCCTCATAAGCCGCTATTGGACTGAGTGTGCTAGGATTGTTGCTTGAGACTTACCTTTTCCGAGACTTACCCGGTAAGGAGAGGTTTGCCCCTTAAGTAGTGTCCGGTTTGTGTAGAATTCCCAACTTTACCTCCTTGAGACTTACCCGGTAATAGGAGTTTGGTGCGGGATTAGTGAAGTGAGAGACTTACCCGGTAATTGCTTCCATTTGAGAAACACCCTTTCCCAACATCGCAGCCTTGTCCTTAGAATCTTTAGAACCTTGAGTCCAATGCCATAACCGGAAATCTTGACCTCTAGAATCCACTTTTTCTATCTTTGATCTCATATCTTGTGTTTGTGTCAATTGTTTGTTTTGCTAGCTTGAGTTGTTAGTTTGTTTATTACCTTGCTTGATTTGTGATCCTTGCTTGATCACCACAAAAACCCAACCAAAAATATCATCATTTTCATTTCTTTATTCCTTGATCCTTTCTTAGACTAGATTTGCACTATCTTTGATCATTGAATGACTTGATTTCGCCTCAGTCCTTGTGTTCGACCTCGGAATACTTTCCTTTCTACAAAACGACCCGTACAATGCGGGTTCGCTAGGTAGTTTAGGATTTAGTTCGAGTTTATAAATGTAAAGCTTTTTGTGCTATTTCCTAGCGTGACATTTTCCCTTCTTTCCTAAGATTGTGATTGTTCGCTTTATTCTGAATCCATTGACAATATTTGTTCTCGATTGTGACTTTGAGATTGGTTTGAAGATTATTGAAAGTTTTCGGAAGTTTTCATCTTTCTATCTTTTAATTCTTGAATCTGATATCAACATGACGGTTATTGGCTAAAAACCCTTAACAATTCTAAGGTGAAGGGTTGATAGTTGTGGCTTAGATGATGATAGATCGATCGTAAACAGATTAGACCCTGAGAGTTTGAGAGAATCGTCGACGAACCCTAAATTACGGGTTGTTCTTGAGTTCCACGGCCGTGGAGTCTCAAGATCCAACCGTAATTTCCCTTAAGTTTACGAACCTGCTTTTACTTTAATCAAAAGTTAAAGATTTGTTTTAACGTAGTTTAGACTTGTCTTTTCTAGGTGGTAGTGAAGCCTCAACAACCTCTACCTCGATTGTGAGTGTCATAACCGTAATCGGCTAAGTTAGTCTTGATCCTTGGATTACAAGTTTGGGTATCTAACACTAATTCTCACTTTTAGAACCTTTCTATATTGAGCCTCAACAACCTGTATAGAGAGTATCTTGTAGGTGAGTCATATAAGGTTTTTGAAAAGTCACCGTACGATTACCTTACATTAGCATACCTTTGCATACCTCAACTCTGTCTTTATATCATTAGTATATCTTGAATCGATTGCCACAGCTGGATACTTGGATCTTTAGGATTGTTGTTTTCCCAATATTTGCAAAACTCTCATATTTACTCGCTTGATAATCTGCAATTGAATTTGTTCCCACCCAAATCCCTGTGTTCGATACTCTGGAATTCTTGCTTAACTACGTCGATCCGTACACTGCGAGTTCGCTTGCTTGATTCTAGTTTTATAAATTTAAAACTTATTTGCACACACCTCTAGGGGCGAACACACATCAAGCATGCTTCACACATAACACATCTCAAAACATATCAACATTCACATTTCAACACAACAAGACATTTCAAAACAACAAGGCATTTCAACACAGTGAGATATAAATCTCTCAGGCACGGGTTTCTTTAGATCGAAGTTAAGTAAGTCCAAAGACTTACCTGGATACGCTCATTGAGCAACTAAGCTATAGTTAGTCTATCGTTTTCAACAACACCTGTTGAGAATATCATATTCTTCGTATTAAACTTCTTGCTTCAAACATCAATTAAATTCATTCCTTTGAATTTAATTAGCTTATAGCATTATCTAAATTCCTAATTTAATTAATTAATCTTTAATTAATTAATTAAATTTCACCAGAATAACGTTTTGTCCGCAGACAGTTTCTCAACCACACTGTCATCAGATCTCATTAAACAAATAGCCCATAATCACCAAAGTAATGTAACGGGCATAATGAAATTTCCAGTTATCCATTTTGACAAGCCTAAGGTCAATTTAGGCCAAATTGCAATACGGAAAACGAATAAATTCATAACTTATGTGTTACTAACCCGATTGACGATCCGAAAGAAGATTAGGAATCACAACGACGCATGCTACAATGGACACCATCAGATTCACCGGAATCTGAGCGACAGAACCGGCCATGTAAGGGGGAGGCTCGACCTGACCTTACTTCAATGGAAACGCAGCATCGGTACCAAAATGAAGAGAACGAAGAGAGGAATCCGAAAACTCAAACGGGAATTGAAATCGGATTACAAATGAAGAGTAGATCAGAATTTGAAGGTTGAGAGAAATTAGAGCTTTTACGAGGAATTGTGAAAGGAAATGAATTAATAAATGAATTTCCGCTTTTTATCTCGATGACGATAATTATCCTTTATCAAAGTCGATAATTATCCTTTAACTGATCCGAAGGCTTGAACCCCTTCTCCAAACTTCTCAAAATTGAAATGACATATCTGACATATTGTGTGAATAATTATTCCGCAACTCTCTCGGAAAACGTGTATTCTTAAACCCTCTTTCTTAGTCGCTAAGAAACGAAATAGCGACTCTTTTGACCATTTTGTATTTCCATGTTATTTCATATTTAGAACCTATCCGATGTCCTGATCATTTCTCTCAACTGCAATTTTATTAATTGAAGTTCCCAAATGCTCTAAATAATTCTAGAGGGTAAAAGTTATTCCCCGGAGGAAAAAGTAAAATTTCCCCAAACGTCCAAATTTACGCCAAAATCATAACGGTGAAATTAATACTCGTCATCTACACACTATTCGCAAGTTATGGGTCAATTGCTATCGATGATTAACTTAATCACCCTTAATCATTCTTTATTAGGATACGAAAATCCTAGCTTTTACATAGAATGGGTCTTTACATAAGAAAATAACACTTTGGCTGTTAGTGTATAGAGTAGTAGTGTAAGACTTGTTTTAAATTTCTTTCATAATGCCCTTCAACCATACAACTTGTTTTGTTGCTTTAGTAGCAACTATGTACTCAACCTCTATTGATGATAGGGCAATAATAGATTGTTGTTGAGACTTCCAGGGTATACAATTCCACACCAAGTATATACATATGCAGTTGTGGACTTTTTGTTGTCCTTATTGCTTGCATAATCTAAGTCAACATATCCACAAGATCATCAGTATCACAATGCAATCCATATTCTAAAGCAAGAGAAGAAGTACCAACTAAGTATCTTAGCAAGAATTTCATAGTAGACCAATGTTTCTTTAGAAGGATTAGACATGAATCTGCTTGATACATACTAACATTAAAAGCAAGATCATGCCTAGTAAAAATCATAGTATACATGATAGAGCCTACAATTGCATCATATGGAATTAATCTCATACTCTTAATCTCGGATGGTGTCATGTTAGTTGTCTTGGTGAGATCAAGATGAGAACCAAAATTCATGTTGATAATTAGATAAAGAAGGTAAAGTAGGTATATGAAGCCCAAAGTCATGCACGTTAGACATGTTAACATTATCATCATCAAAATCATGAGAAGACAAATCATGGTCAGAAGTTCTAGCATGGTTAGAATTTAGAGAGGAAGTAAAAGTAGAATTGCTTACCTCCCCCACCTGTTTGGTAAGGTTGAGGTGTTTCAAAACAAGAAGATGAGTCACTTGAGTGACTCGAGATATTTGTGACAAAATGTGAGTGAGCACTTGTGTTTCTAACAACACCATTATTAATATCTTCCTTATTGAGATCATTATATTCATTGGGATCGTAAAGTGATACATATGTACTTGTATCCCTGTTATCACACTCGGTAGAGACATTAGATGACATTTTTTTTTAAAGGAAATTCATTTTCAACAAATATTACATCTCTACTTATAGTTGTTTTATATCAACCAGGTTGAAGAATTAAAAGTTTGTATCCGTTTGATGTGCATGCTTGTGTGCGCCTTAGGAGGCACATACAGTATGCACATTTGGATGTGCATGCTTGTGTGCGCCTTAGGAGGCACATACAGTATGCACATTTGGATGTGCATTCAGCGTGCACATTTGGATGTGCATGCTTCCATGCACCTCACGATACGCATAAGATCATGCTCATCAAAAGGCGCACAAAATTTGGTGTGGCTAAGTACTTATATCATCTCCCCATTTTAAATTGTGTTTATCATTATAAATAAATATGAAAAGAACTATTTCATTAAATAGATAAAATTAAAAGTTTATGTAAAATATAAATTTAAAAAAGGTTAAATGTTCATTAGATAAATCTCTCTGTATACGTTAAAAGAAGTACAAAAAAAAAATGTTATCGAAACATACGTAAATATGGCTAGAAATGTAGATTAAGGATAATATGCATACTCACATAAATAGAGACGATATTGAGGAACCTGAACAATGAAGAACATCCGAATTCATATTGGAATGACTAACAAACCTAATATGCTTAAGAGCAACATATGAAAATCATTTATTCAACTTTATCAATTCTAGCAGCTCTGGCGTTATCATATTCAAACTTCATGACATCAGCTATATGAGAGGTATCCTTGAAATACAAGAAGCTGCCAAACTGACTCTCTTCAATGGCAGTGAAATACCCTATCAGCTTTTGGTGAACAAACCAAAACCACGAAGCCCCAATGACAACTCCTGCAAGTGCACCGGCACACACCTGGACGACGGAGTGATACCCCAAGTATACCCTGGAATACATGGTCAGCGCGGCCAACGTCCAATTGACGAGCTCGACAAAAAGCTTCCTTTGTCCTCCGCGTGAAACCCTAGCTTTGCGAATGCTGAGGAGGGAGAAGTAGGTGGCGAAGAAGAATGTGAATTGGGCGTGGGATGAGGGCCAACCATGGGAATCACAGGCCTCGAGGAGAGCGCAGGTGACAGGGCGAGCCTGTTGAACGGAGGTCTTGATGAATTCGTTGATGATTTGGGAAACGAGAAGGCCAAGGGCGAAGAAGAGGCCCTGTAAATCACGGCGGAAGATGAAGTGGGAGACAAATCCGCCGAGACAAATGAAGACTGGGACGAGGGAAATCCATGCGAGGAAGAGGCCGAGGCGGTCTCCCTTTGTGTAGCGGACGTGTGTTAGGGTAATGGCCTTGAGAGGTGGATTTGCCATTGTTGTATGGGGGAGATAACAAATTGGGTTTGGGGAAATGAATATGTTTTGATTTTGAAATTGATGGTCGACGACGGAAACGCAATGTTCTCCCTGTGGGGGGACACGTGAATGAAGATCGATTGCGCACCCACTAGAAGAGAGGAATATTGCCCTTTTTACGGAGTGTGATTTTTGCAACCGTCCATACAAAAGTTGTTATTAACGGTTTAGTGGATGTGCAACGGATCTTCATCCACGTGTCGAGAATATAAAGTGTAATTGAGTAAATTAGGTTAAAATCGAGTAGATTATGTTAGATTAGGATAAAAAAAAAAAACTCGACGTTCAATGGAATTACAATGGAGATTTCTCGGGGAAGATGAATAGTACGTTGATGACGCGCATCCGGAATGTACGTCAGTGTGTTCATCTTCCAAAATACCTAATTAAATTAAATTAAATCTATAAATTTAGTTATATTAAATTAAATTAATTTAATATATAAATTAAAATATATTAAATTAATCATCTATAAATGAATATTTCATATAATATAAAATTAAATATATTTATATCGGTGCCAAACATTGGAGACGACGTAGAGGCGGAGACACCCTACGGCCTCGGCTCGAAAAGGGGGTCGACATACTGTGTCTTAGGTTGTAGACCCGACGTCCAGACCGGTTTATCTTCACAACTTATTGATCTCTATATTAAATGAATGTATTGCTTTTATTTCCCAAATTCATATTTACTTTGTATTAATCCTTTCTTTTTCTTAGTAGTTTTGGAATAGGAATAAATCCTAGTTTCTATATTTTAGCTCTATTAACTCTCATTTGACAATTATGTGAAGACTTATTCTTCTATATTAACAATAATGTTGGAAACTCACCCGACAAAAACCCTAAAAATATTTTGTAGATGTGTCAATAATCATGGTTATGGGTTTCACACCATCTTTATTGATTAATTATGTTTATGAGTTTTTATCATTGTCCAAACTATCAAGGTAGATTACATGATCCACAAAATTGGCATTGTTGATTCTTAGTTTTTGTAAAACCCTTGATTAAATTTGTTTGTGAATTCGATTTGTTTTATCACACATTGAAAATGATTGCTATTGCTATTGCTTCACATCTTAGTTTTTATCATCTTTATTGATTAATGAAAAGAATATGTTTTCATTTAAGATGTGAGTGTGAGTGTGAGTGGAAAATGTTTGGTGATATATGGAAGGTATAAATGTATAAAAGTTCGTCATGATGAAAATGATTGCTATTGCTTCACATCTTTCCTAACTTACCAATGTGCCTGAGTAGATGACTGACCATTTAAATATAATGAATTCCCCTTGTTTGGAGTCATGAATACATTAGAGATCAGTAAGTTGACCAAATTTCAACTTTCGGCTTGTCTTCAACGTTGAAGAAGTTTTGGCAACAAACAATGTGTTCGTATAAATTTTAGTCCCCATCCGGCTAAAGATTCAAATATTTCATCTAAACTTGGGAAAACAATGTCCAAAAGCATACATCTTAGTTCCACAAGCAATGAGCATGAACTAAAATTCATGTATCCCCCATGAAAACGACTAATCGCATTACTTTTATTGACCTTTGGTGTTTCGATTAGTTGAGAATCGAGTGTTTGGACAAAAACAAAAAGGAAGGAGAGATGGTGTAAAAAACGAGGCAGCAAAGCGAAGATGATTGGCTTCACACATATTTATAGCAAAAGCATGTTTTTATCAAACGTTAAGACACAAAATATAAGATTAAAACTAAATAAGCAAAAAGGAGCACAAAGATTGAGAAAAAAAATAGGAAAAAAGAACAACCTTCTTTCTTAATGCTAAGATACTTTCTTTTTGATATGATATGATATTTAAGATTATTGCATATCTAATCCCTTTTATCCTTCTGTTACTGCCTAAACTTTAACGATAAAAGGGGATGATTTGACAAATTTAACGGAGTATCGGTGCTCTCTCACATTGACTCTTTTACTCTTCGTTGAACTTCTACATAGTCCCAAAAGCAATACCGAGACGATTGAGATTAGAAACAACAAAACATGATATTGAAAATGTGTATTTACTTTTCATGCTTTAAGTATTTAGTATTTGTTGGTACTTAATAAGATTTCAATGTTAGATTATAAATATTATACATATTAAATACCAAATTTCCATTTTCTATATCATACATAGTTTATAAGTTCATATTTATATCAAACTAATTAAATATTTCATTTATTTGTATTTATCATATTTATATATTGGTAATTATTTTTAGATAATATATTCATAAATAAGCTTGTATCTATATAAATAATTACATAATTAACTCCCCGAAAGTTACAAGGTGTAGATTTAGCAAATGAGGCAAATCTTTATAGGTGTTAATTAAAAGTTTGACTTTTCAAGTCTCCAATTCTGATAATCTTGAAAGATTTGTGCGATATTTTGGTTAAGTTTTTCTTTTTTTTTTTATAATCCTCAACCTATATCCACTCCAGAATCTTATACTGTTATAGTTAGAATCAAGTAAAATCTTTTTTATTGTAACAACTAGCACACTAAAAAATTATCCCTAACTAAAACCAAATCATATAGAGATATACACGGATGTATCTTTTCAAATTAATTATAAAAATATCTTTAATATTGTAATATTTCAATATAAATAGCATGTGAAGTACTATTAAAATCCAACTCAAATCGAAGACGTACTAAAAATGGCAAATAACTTGTTGTTGCTTGTGTCCATTTTGCTATGTTGTACATTATCATCGTTAGCAGCAATTGATGTTTCCTATGATGGACGAGCTCTCACAATTGACGGAAAGCGGAGGGTTATCCTTTCCGGTTCCATTCATTATCCTCGCAGTACTCCTGAAGTAAGTGTCATGTGAATTTAGTTGAATCCTCTTTTAGACGTTGAATTATTTTAAAAAGTTGTGTATGTTAATTAGATGTGGCCAGATCTTATTAAGAAAGCCAAGGAAGGAGGGCTTGATGCCATCGAGACATACGTGTTCTGGAATGCTCATGAGGCACAACAAGGGCAGGTTTGTCATTTTTGATAGATTGTGTGCGATTGTATTGTTATACGTTGACAATGATTAAACGGTTTGGTATTGTGTGTGTACGTAGTATGACTTCACAGGGAATAAGGATCTCATAAGATTTCTGAAAGTCATTCGAGATGAAGGCCTATATGCAATTCTTAGGATTGGGCCGTATGTCTGTGCTGAATGGAATTATGGGTAATCATTACATAACTCCAATTTGTTTGTTATTTACATACTTTATAACTAGAAATTCACTTAACAAATTTGTTTGTTTTCATGGTAGTGGCTTTCCCGTTTGGTTGCACAATTTACCTGGAGTGGAATTCAGGACCAACAACCTAGTTTACAAGGTATATATATATATATATATATATATATATATATATATATATATATATATATATATATATATATATATATATATATATGAGACCTCTTTAATTTGTATTTGAACTAACTCATGTTGTTTGCAGACTGAGATGAAACGATTTGTGAACGACATTGTAAATATGGTGAAACGCGAGTCTCTTTTTGCATCTCAAGACGGACCCATCATTCTTTCTCAGGTTAATTATATATATATATTACGTACAAATCTGTGTTTGAATAAGCTACGCTCCAAAATAAACTGATGCGAGCATTATATACTATTATAGATCGAAAATGAGTACGGAAATATTGAATGGGCATACGGCTACGACGGCAAACAGTACATCAACTGGTGTGCAAACTTGGCAAAGTCCCTTAACATCGGTGTTCCATGGATTATGTGTCAACAAAACGATGCTCCGGATGGCATTGTGCGTACAAGTTCAATTGTATCTTCTTATTCATACCCGATTTCTACTAATACTATTTTTCATGTGTAGATCAATACTTGCAATGGCTATTATTGTGATCAGTTCCATCCAAATAACAAGAACGTTCCCAAAATGTGGACCGAGAATTGGACCGGCTGGTGGGTTCTATTCTTCTTAAACTATTATATGCCCGAGTTTGATTGTATTTAGTTGTATATAAGTACTCATGAGTTATTTGTACGTAATTCATAAAGGTACAAGAATTGGGGTAGCAAAGACCCACATAGAACAGCAGAGGATCTTTCTTTTGTTGTTGCTCGTTTCTTCCAATATGGTGGAACCCTACAGAACTACTACATGGTAAATATATAACATAATACTCTCACTTTCTTAACTCACTACTATACATTAAAAATTATTAAACGTTGTTTTATCTTGTAACTTTTTTTAGTATCATGGTGGTACCAATTTCGGTCGCACATCTGGAGGTCCTTACATTGTCACATCTTATGATTATGATGCTCCTCTCAATGAATACGGTATGTACTTGACAACTCATCCATATAACATGTACTATGAATTTGAACTAATTTCTTGATTGAAAAGGTAACTTGAATCAACCCAAGTATGGACATCTCAAGAGGCTTCATGAGATCATCCACTCGGTCGAGGAGATTCTTGTCTATGGTGACACCCAAAATACTGATTACGGAAACATGATGTCGGTCAGTAATATTACACTTCCTCTTCGTACTTCTCTCGGGAATTGATTTTTACATTTTATTCATACAGGCCACCAAGTACACTTATAAGGGATATCAATTCTGCTTCCTCGGAAATGCAAATGAACACCAAGATTTCACTGTCAAATTTCAAGGAAGGAGTTACAATGTACCGGCATGGTCTGTTACAATGCTCCACAATTGCACTGATGAAGTTTACAACACTGCAAAGGTGAATGCACAAACCTCTATTATGGTGAAGAGGACAAACGAGGAAGATGACGAGCCGTATGCTTTGAGATGGACATGGAAGGGTGATGCCATCGAGCGTTACACCCCGAATATGAAGGGTTTTATGACGGCTCCTATGCTTTTGGATCACAAGCAAGTTAATAATGGTACAGGCGATTACCTATGGTACATGACCAGGTAAGAAGAGCTTTTAACGTGCAACCCATTTAGTTTGTTCTTTTATAATTAAGAGCTTTTAACGTGCAACCCATTTAGTTTGTTCTTTTATAATTAAATGCCATATTAATATTTGGAGTGAATTGTGAAAATAATATGTATATGGATCCCAAGGATTACTTCTATAACAAGCCCACGACACTGACAGTTCATACCAACGGACACCTTCTTCACATTTTCGTCAATGGGAAACACTTGGGTAAACATTCTCCTTTATTTTCTTGAATTTGATTATTAGGTCTCGTAGTTAATGTATATGCCATAAATATGTAAATAGGATCACAAGCTGCAACAAACGGACATTACAAATTTGCACTTACAAGTGGTGAATTTCGGTGGAAGAAAGGAACCAACACCATCTCTCTCCTTAGTGGCATAGTCGGACTACCGGTATGAAGCACATGAAATAGATAAAACTAAAAGATTGAGATATTTCTAACAATTTGTTGATTGGTTACTTGCAGAACTACGGGGCACATTTCGAGAACGGAGCTGTGGGGATTGGCGGGCCAGTTACACTATCGGCGATGCACGGTCATGAGCAAATCACCCGAGATATATCCAACAAAACATGGGCTTACAAGATGGGTCTTCGCGGGGAGGATTTAAAATTCTTTGCTGGGAACCGTGATCCGGCTAAATGGCACACGGAAGGGCTTCCCTTGAACCAAAAGTTGATTTGGTACAAGACTAACTTCTTGGCACCGAAGGGAGACGATCCTGTGGTGGTGGATTTAAAGGGAATGGGGAAGGGTGAAGCTTGGGTGAACGGACAAAGCATCGGGAGGTTTTGGCCGAGCTACATTGCGGAAAAGAATGGATGTGATATAAGTTGTGACTACCGTGGGAACTATCATCCTTCAAAGTGCTCAACGGACTGTGGGATTCCTACCCAAAGATGGTATCACGTGCCAAGGTCGTTCCTTAAGGATGGGGAGAACATGTTGGTTTTGTTTGAGGAGTTTGGAGGAAACCCAGCGGACGTGAGCTTCGAGACGGTGACTGTGGGTACGGCTTGCTTGCATGCATATGATCAGGAGAAAGTGGAGTTAGCATGTCAGGGAGAGCGTAGGATTAGGGGGATCCGATTTGCGAGCTTTGGAAACCCAGCTGGAAGTTGCGGAAGGTTCATGAGAGGAAGGTGTGACGCTCCTCATACTTTGCCCGTACTTGAGAAGATGTGTGTCGGCAAGAAGAGTTGTAGTTTTAGGGTTTCGGAATCGCTTTTTGGAATCGTATGTTGTAAGGTTAGTCCAAGAAGGCTGGCTGTTCAAGTTGTTTGTTGAAATACTAGACGTATAGTGTTAGCATTTATCTAGATTCTTAGGCCATTGAATTCGATGATTCATCTATTATAAATAAAGTGCAATGTTTTTCTATGTTAATTAATATTGTACGACTTCGTATAGTGTTGGTCAGTTAGCTAGATACTAGACGTATAGATTTGTCTTATTTTTGACCGTATTCATCGTAATGCTATTTTTTGTTCATCATAGTGTCATTTCTACGATGTCAATTGCCTAACAGTTTGTTGTTCATAACTTTGCTTTTTACATGTCCATTCACAATAGTTTATATTATCTAGTCATTTTTATCACAAAACTTATAGATTAGTACACCAAATTTATATGATTATGAGTAGTGGATGTACAACAATCAATATAGCAACTTGGCCGGACCCTTGTTGGGAGACTTGGATTCATCTTGTTAAAATTAAATACGTATTTTGTTTTGTTTCAGGTCGTTCCTTACCTTAGGTGAAACTTGAATTTATTTTGCATACAATTTCTTAGCTAAAATCAGGTTTTGCTCGTTTCTTAATTCACAATGTTTGAATTTTTTTTTTGTTAACTAGAGAATTTGACGCCACTTTCTATCTCTCGTGCTATGTGATGATTTGTATGTTTATATGACTTGGGCAACCATGTACTAAGTATGTGAAAAGAAATGAGAGCTTGTTGTTGTTTTTATTTTTCTAGAAGAGGTATACTACGTCAAGTTACTATTATGTCTAGAAGAGTTTTCTCTATTGCATGTTATATTGATTCCATTTTATCTTGTCATAGTCGAAAAAAATGAATGTTTTTAGTTGATTTTTCTAGGTGAACATTATATATTTTACCGTCCATCTATTCTTGGTTATTAAACTTTGGAATGTTGAGTAGAGAAAGTTTTGGACTTCTAGTCAATCCTGATCTATAAACATCAACATATGTGATACTTATAGGCCTCATCTACCTCCTCATCCTATGATCTAAACTCCTACTATTGATCACTTTTTGACAAGCAAATATTGTTGAAATCCTAGACATTGTAGATAAAGTATTGAAGGAAACTAGTATAAAGACATTATTTGGAATTATCTTCGTCAATAGAT
Source organism: Fagopyrum homotropicum (assembly GCA_033239125.1). Lineage (NCBI taxonomy): Eukaryota > Viridiplantae > Streptophyta > Magnoliopsida > Caryophyllales > Polygonaceae > Fagopyrum > Fagopyrum homotropicum. Next base: position 77,817,169 of record BSWB01000008.1, read on the forward strand.
CTTGAGTCACAACTTAAGAAATCAGCTGAATCGAGAGTGTTTGTGGTGGATGTAGTGCATTCCTTGTATGTGATAAGATCCTTTCTAATGTCAAAACCCTCTTGCTTGTTTATGCTTACTTGAGACTACAATTCTCTTCTTCTATTGTCTCGTTTCATTTCAAAATATATACAAGTAAAAAAACTATTGGTATAGAAAATGGAGATCGATAATATGTTTGATTAGTTGTAGAGTAGCACAAACATAACGATCTTGCCTGATGATATGGTGGATTACATGATGATAAGATAGGACATGATATTTCTATCCTCCATCCAAAACCCGGTAAAATCAAAGATTATAATAAAAAATAGATGTCTTCACGTACCTAATGGTTCCGATGATGTATTTATCGAGTGGATTTTTAAAACACCTATGAGCGTTGGGAAGACAACATCTGAATCTTTGGGATTGAACTTCGCTGATTAAAATATCAGTCGATCAAATATCTCAAAATACCCATTTTGCTTTATTGACTCCTACAATTAGGCAAGTCTGTGGGAGAGTGGCATGCCAATGTAGCCACCTAATGTAAGAAATAATATCTTTATTGTTAAAATAATCCTCTTGTTCACTTCATAACAAGTGAAAGGAGCCAATATTCCCTCTACAGATGTTGAACCAAGCGAATAAGCAAATATATAAAGTAGGTCAATAGTTGGATTTCAAGAATCGAATGAATGGAGGAAATAAAAAAATTGCAGGAGAATATATAGCATAAAGTTATTTTCTCATTAATGGATGTGAAGTTAGACCAACTATAGAAAATGTGCTATAAAATCAAGGTATGACTTGAAACTTATCAGCAAGGAGGGAATGGATCAATATTAGAATGGCTAGTTAACTACTCAATCACATTAGTAAGCTAGGAAAGATGTTAAGCAATAGCAATCATTTTTATCAAAATGAACATTTATACATTTGTTCATTCCATATATCACCAAAAGGTTTTAGCTCACAAATATATTAAAAGAAAACATATTCTTTTTACTAAAGTGAATGATATCATTTGATCAAAGAAATTGCTACTCTATTTATAAAAATTGTGAGAAAACTTGAAAGAGATAATAGTAGGATAAATCAACGTTGACCTTAGATTTAATAAAAAACACAAATAAAACTAAACCACTATGTTTTTTACTTGGTATTGGAGATCCATAATGTGTGTGATTAGTGGTAGTATAGCATAAAAATAAAGTTTTATTCCATCAATGGAAGTGAAGTGGGATAAATCGTAGAAATGGGCTAAAAACATCTCAACTTTTCAACAATGAGATGTAAAATCAGGATATGACTTGGAACTTATTAACGAGGGGAATTCATCATATTTGAATGGCCAGTCAGCTACTCAGGCACAATGGTAAGCTAGGAAAGATGTGAAGCAATAGTAATCATTTTCATAAGAATGGACATTTATTTTCTACCTTCCATATATCACCAAAAGTTTTCAACTCACACATATCTTAAAACAAAGCATATTCTTTTCACTAGTGAATAACGTCTTTTGATAAAAGAAATTATTACTCTATTTATATAAATGCTGAGAAGATCTGAAAGAGATAATAGTAGGATAAATCAACATTGGCATTAGATTTAACGGAAACTCAAACAAAATTAAACATGCATGTCACCATTACTATAACACCCCAAATTCTCAAATATCGGAGAGTCACGGGCTAAGACCTCACAATGGGTCCCGACCTTAGTTTGACAACGTTTTCACTAGATCTTACAACAAGGCACAAATAAGGAAACCAAAATTCTTAAAACGATGATGGTTTAATATGAATGAAACAACATGCTACTAATAGCCAACAACGTACTTAAGACCAAAACGTCTAATTGTCAACGTACTAATAAATCCAACCCTATCCTAGGAAGTATGGAGATCCGGTTGAACACTACTTCCGGATCTCTCAGCCGCTTCTCTAACATGTGGTAAGTGTAAACAACAAAAGTAAATAACCATTAGCTAGCTACCCATAAGTTAGAAAATGATAATAGCGCGCACTCATATAATACATAAATAAAGCACTCGTCATGCTTTCAGAGAATTCCATTTATTATCTTTAATAAGTTATACACTTTAATAATGCAACTTATTTTTATGACATGAGGGATTCCCAAACCTCGCCTCCGCCCCGTGTAACCAACAGGGTGTAAGATCCTAGTTTCTACTTTCACCGCCCCCGCGGTGAAGAAGGCCTCCCACTGGCAAAGGTGTTTGTCACCGCCCCCGCGGTGACAAGGGGCCACCCCTGTGGCTGGCTGCCCCTACGACACAGACGATCCGCCCTTGTAGATTCGCTGTAGATCGCGCCTGATCTGTTTTCGTTCATTTTATCTTCCTTCCATAGATAGAATATCCAATCTTCTATCTTATGGGCCGGCTTCCTTATCTTCTTCCTAACCCTAGAACGTCCTTTCCATCTATCTTCCAGCCCTCTTCTATATATTCCCGTCTTTTTTTCTTTTTTCTGTTTCTTGCTTACGCTTTCTTCAACCCTCGAGTGTTGCAGCTTTACTTCATGTGATCTTGCTGAACATGTAAGTTCTCCCTCCCTTGTTCTTCATCACGTTCATGTGTTGTTGCATCTTGCTTTCCTTCTACTTCGTTTCTCCCTTCCTTTTCTCTTTTCTTCTTCTCTAAGAATCAAGTTTGATTCTTGATTCTCGTGGAGCGTTTTGTTGATGATCCTTTGATGTTCACAGGCTCCCTTGGTTGAGTTGTTGTGAAAGGGTTTGGAAGAGCAAGATTTGACGTTATCGTGGTTCTGTTGTCGTCGAGAAGCCGATAGTTCTTTTGCACCGGAATCCGCCCCCGCGCCTCTACAGTGCCACCCTTGCGGATTTCCCTCGCTGCCGCCCCGGCGCCTTTGTGCAGCCGCCCTTGTGGTTTCTTCTACAGAAACTCCCGTTCTTGTGAGTTGTTTCCTTCCTTGCTTTTCTCATCCCTTTCCTTGGCTCTTTTGGATGTTGTTGACCCTTAGTGTTATGTAAGACTAGGGTTTGTGACCCTGGATTGTGTAGATCTCTTAGAGCTCATGGAGATTAGAAGTTATAGACTTCTAGTATTTGTTTCGGTTCTTGATACGTGATGCCTTATTGAACAGGCTTTCTGAGTGTTTGCTGAGTGTTGAGATTACCTTCAAGTGAGGTAAGTCCCATGGAATTACTTAGCTTTATTCCATGTATTGGTTTGATTATTTTGGCTTGTTTGTGTTGTTATCATGTTATAACTGATAACCGGAACTAGGATTGACCTTTGTAATACCTTAATGGGACCAACTGTATTATAACTGGGCGGTTACCGCTTGTCCAGTTCAGAATGGGGAAACTGGGAGGTGCTCTCGTGACCAGCTGTCCAGCAGGTGACAGAAGGATGCATACGTTCTATTCTTGTTGGTGAAAGGGGACGAAGGCGAGATCGTAGCGACTCTCGTGTTACAACCATAAGTTGAATTAGTAATTGGATAACATAATGAAAGATAATAACCGGTTGTTCGTGAGCATGTTGATGTGTGTTTGTGCCTTTACCGTCTTTTTGATATCTAGAATGTTAGCTAACGGTTTATACCGACGTTGTAGATGTTCCACAAGTTCAGGATGCTGCTGAGTAATCCGGATGGTGTGGTCAGTCGGGGTTCCCGTACATTATAGGACGGGATCGGGTTTATGTTTACGTTGTGCTTTCCCTTTTGTTTTGAACTCGGTTGCAAGTCTTTTATGCTTCCTTTTGTTTAAACCTTTCGTTTTATATTGAGTTTTGATTTTCATTTGTCTATGCTTTGTTATAAGATTTGTTGTGTCGTTGCTACTCTGAGTGTCAGGACCCATTGTGAGGTCCTAGCCCGTAACGCTTCGAGTTCCCAAAACTTGGGGTGTTACAATATGGTATCAAAGCTCTAGGTTGGCAACAATGACACTCGAAATCTTCTAAAGATTGGATAGATAAATAAATAGAACCCACAAGGGGTCTACGTTTTCAAAAGGGGGTTTTATTTTAAACTTGTCGGTCTAGGATAGATGTAAGGGCGACCACCACTACCTCCGCGGGTCTCAGCAGTGTAGTTTTGTTTTGTGTTGTCCTTGATGTACTTTTTCTGGATTTCTGCTTTAGTTGTAGGCTGACCTTATATATAGTCTTATATATCTATATCCTTGTCGTAGATGGCGCGTACTAGAGCTACATCTGCTATGGGGCGAGGAAGGAATCGACCACCTCTTCTACCTGCCGTCTATGGACAAGGACGTGTAGGAAGACCTCCACCAGCTAGAGGTCGGCGCCGGGCCCCAGTTTTTGATCCGTCTATCGCTGTGGCGTTCGCTGAAGAAGTTGTTGAGAGCGTTGTTCTTGAGGCTAGGAACGGGACCGCTACTAGATCTGGAGCACATAGAGCGCCATCGATGGAGTCCGGTCGAGTGTCTATAGGAGTTTCTGCATATCGCGATTACGTGCAGAGAGTGGAGGAGGCTATCAGGACTGGAGGACCTGCACCAGCACCGCTAGTTCCCGTGAGATCATTTGAGGTATTGCAGAGAGTTACACAGACCGTCACCCCGCCTGCTAGAGTTGATGAGGTCATTTTAGCACTAGTTGAGACGAGAGAGCCGATGCCCGACACTTGGTTGAAGGCTTTCGACCAGTTGAAGGTTCCCACTTTTGTGGGAAAGATCAGATTGGAGGTGGATATGTGGCTGGGACAGTTGGATTCTGCTATGGAGGCGATCGGTTTTCCAGAGGGACATCAAGTCAACATAGCACAGACGTTGCGGAAGGATCAGGCTCATTCTTGGTGGAGGACAACTCGTAGTAAGGTCATCAGTTATGAGCAGATGAAGTCGGTGATCAGGGATCGCTACTGCCCTGCAGCTATGAGGAGATATCGTCTTCAGGATTTCCTCGAGGATGGTTTCGAGGATCTTCCTATTGTTGAGATCATCAACAAGTTTCAGGATGAGTTGACGTTGTTAGGTCCGTCTACACCACCAGAGGATCAACATGTGTACATGTTCTCCCGGAGGATGAGGGAGTCTACACGCTCTTATCTTGTTGGTTTCTGTTGTGATTCTTTGACGGACTATCAAGATAGATCATCTTCTTATGAGCGAGACCGACCAGGTCAGAGAAGAGCTTCTCAGACAGGAGGTCCTGAGAAGAGACAGAGGACTGGGCCATCCAGTGTTGGAGATGGAACGTCGGGTTTTGGGCATTGTCAGATGCCGGGATGTTCTGGTTTCCAACAGTCTGTACAAAGTTCCGACAAAGGATGGCATTACTTTAACTACAGAGGTGTCGGACATACGAGAGCTGATTGCAAGAAGGCTATTGTGACTTGCTACTCTTGTGGCAAGCCTGGATATAGAGCTGCGTTCTGCCGTCAGGGCAAGGCGCCATCGCAGCAAGGTTCTTCACCTGCTAGTGCTGCAAGAGGAGGACATAGACCTCAGTGTCAGCAGTAGAGAGTTCTTGGTTCTACCGCTCCTCAAGGTTCCACTCTAGGATAGAGGAGAGGTAGAGGACGAGTTGGTGGTTCAGCAGACACCAGAGATGCATCAGCCAAAGTTTAGAAGCTGAGGATTGTAGTGGAGCCAACCGCTCCCGCGACCACATGCAATATTCATATTAATGGTTTTCCTATAAGAGTTCTTTTTGATGTCGGTCCTACACAATCTTTTATATATGATGCATGTGTAGATAGATTGCCCTTAGTTACCGTAGAAGGTAGACCCTTCTTTATAGGATTACCCGATGGGGGTAAGATTAGAGATTTGTGATTGCCCTATTAGGTTGGGGATCGCAGTTGGCAAGATGACTTCTTCGTCATGTACTTAGTACATGAAGAAATTCTTCTAGGCATGGATTGAATGGATCGATACCGAGCAGTTCTGGACATCGGCAAGAGGACAGTAATGGTAACTACAGATGCAAGCCATGTGGAGATCTTCGGAGGTTGGGATCTAGGGAAGACCAGTACAGCCATTAGTGCAGTCCAAGCTACGACACTTATCGGTCAGGGTTGCGAGGCTTTTTGATGCTACGCCGTGAAGGATAGTACGAGTCCAGCTTTGAAGGAGATTCCGGTAGCTTATGAGTTTTCCGATATTTTCGGAGAGCCATTAGGTTTACCTCCACAAAGGAGTGTAGACTTTGACATTGATCTAGAGCCCAGTACGAGACCAATCTCTAAGGCTCCTTACCGTATGGCGCCTATCGAGATGCTTTAGCTTAAGAAGCAGCTGGAGGAGTTAGCAAAGAAGGCCTTCATCCGCCCTAGTGTATCTCCTTCGGGCGCACCAATACTCTTCGTCAGGAAGATAGGCGGGTCAATGAGGTTATGTATAGACTAAGAGAGCTAAACAAGGTGACAATCAAGAATAAGTACCCATTGCCCCGTATCGACGATCTTTTGGATAAGTTGCATGGAGCTTCAGTGTTTTCGTAGATCGATGTGAGATCAGGATATCACCAGGTGAGGGTGAGAGAGCAGGACATATCCAAGATGGCATTTCGGACCAGATATGACCACTATTTGTAGTGATGCCATTCGGGCTCACGAATGCGCCAACAGTTTTCAAGGAGTTGATGAACAGCATCTTCATCGACTTTTGATAACATGATTTATGACGTTAGTCTAGGCATTCATTTAGATAGTTTTTCCCGTTATTCATGCATGATTTGGCATTATTTCATGACGTATACGCTTAATTCATGCATATTTCTAGAAAAGACATCTACAAGAGCTTTTGTCGGTTTTGTAGGTATTTCAGGGATCTTTTGGACATTAATCGATACATTCGAGGGTCAAGCCTCATGGTGGTACATATCCAAGGCTTTGAAGGAACATAATTGGAGCAATGAAGGACACAAGGACCCTTATTGGTGCAAGCAATGGAGCAACTCATGGCTAGATGATCATAACAAGCCCCTGTTGAAGAAAATCAACCTAACATTTAGGAAAATCGAACGATTTTTCTATCTGGGTCGATTTTCTGGCTTTTGACGGCTTGTGCCACGTGTCCCACGATCTCTTTGCCCGGCCCTTGCTCTTGATGGAGAATATAAGTGGTCTTGCAGGCTGTAGCTAAAGGACACCTCCCACATTCTCACACACACACCTCATTCCGTTGGAGGATAGACTTGGAGAAGAAGAAAAACTCTCTCATTTTTTGGAGAAGAAGAAGAACATCAACTTAGAGTGATAGTGAGTTTTTCAGTGATTTTTAGAGATTTTGGTTGAAGAACTTTTGGAAGCATTGTTAGAAACGTTTTGGAACTTCTTTTGAAGGGTTGTAAGTCTTGCTTAAACTTATATTCAGCTGAGATTTCTTGTTTTTACTTGTTTTTCTTTCATCATCTAGCTATGAAACCCATGTATGCTTGTGTGATGGTTTTAGATCTTGAAATGCATGTTATTGGCTAGTTTATTGTGATTTTGGAGTGATGGATTGATGATTATGGCTTGAGTGATGATAGAATGAACTTGTATGTTAGTTTAGGATGATTTGTACGCACAAAACCTAACCTAGACAGAAAAATCGACCTGTTCATAGGCCAGATCATCCGATTTTTCTTATGATCCACCCGATTTTTCTCTTTGTTGTTCTTTAATTGATGAATCTGTATATTAGGATGTTAGGTTGTTGAAATCCTAGTGTTTGTTAAGCATAATATAGCTTAGGGTGACCTAATGCTAGCAAACTAAGTGAGGGAAGAAACCTACCCGGTAATTTCCGATCTTAGATACCTAAGATGATGAACTCTAGGTAGTAGTGAGCCTCATAAGCCGCTATTGGACTGAGTGTCCTAGGATTGGTGCTTCAGACTTGCCTTTTCCGAGACTTACCTGGTAAGGAGATGTTTGCCCCTTAAGTAGTGTCCGGTTTGTGTAGAATTTCCAACTTTAGCTCCTTGAGACCTACCCGGTAATAGGAGTTTGGTGCGGGATTAGTGAAGCATGAGACTTACCCGGTATTTGATTTCATTAGAAAAACACCCTTTCCCAATACCACAACCTTGTCCTTAGAATCTTTAGAAGCTTGATTCCAATGCCATAACCGGAAATCTTGACCTCTAGAATCCGCTTTTCTCTCTTTGATCTCATATCTTGTGTTTGTGTTACTTGTTTGATTTATAATCTTGCATGATTTGTGATCTTTGCTTGATCACCACAAAAAAAAACCAACCAAAAAATATCATGATTTCATTTCTTTCTCTTTTCTTAGACTAGATTCGCACTATCTATGATCACTTGCTTGATTTGATTTCACCTTAGTCTTCGTGTTCGAACTCGAAACACTATCCTTGCTACAAAACGACCCATACACTGTTGGTTCGCTAGGAGTTAGGAGAATATATCGAGTTATAAATTATAAGACTTTTGTGCTATTCATTTCTAGAGTAACAACTTCCTAGACCAGTTTGTAGTTGTCTTCATAGATGACATTCTGGTATACTCTCGCAGAAGAGAGGATCATGCAGGACATCTAAGGATCGTTCTTTAGGTCTTACAGGATAGAGAGCTTTACACCAAGCTCTCTAAGTATGAGTTTTGGATGCCCGAGGTAGCATTCCTTGGCCACATCGTTTCAGCTGAAGGGATCAAGGTAGATCCGGAAAAAATCAAGTAAGTACCATCTTGGCCATCACCTAAGAACATCAAGGAGGTACGCAACTTCTTAGGATTGGCGGGATACTACCGGCGTTTTGTTGAGGGCTTTTCAGTTATCGCCCGACCGCTCACTTTCTTGTTGAGGAAGTCTACGAGATTCATATTGTCCGATCTGTGCTTGTAGAGCTTTGAGGAGCTGAAGAAGAGGTTGACCTCTGCTCCTATCCTAGCTCAAGTAGAGGGCATTGAGGAGTTTGTGGTTTACAGCGATGCATCCAAGCTAGGTTTGGGATGTGTTCTGATGCAAAGGGGTAAGGTGATTGCTTACGCGTCGAGACAACTGCAGACGTATGAGGAGAATTACCCTACCCATGATTTGGAGTTAGCTGTTGTCGTTCATGCTTTGAAGATTTGGAGGCATTATTTGTACGAAGCTACGTGTCAGATTTTCACAAACCACAAGAGTGTGAAGTACATATTCACTCAGCGGGAGTTGAATAACCGTCGAAGGAGATGACTTGAGTTAATCAAGGATTTTGATCTTGAGATCTTATACCACCTAGAGAAGGCTAATGTGGTAGTTGATGTCCTTAGTAGGAAGATGTTCGCTCCAAAAGGTGTGTGCAAGCTTTAATATTTATAACCCAAGATGTATGCTTGAACAATATGCGAACCCGCAGTGTACGGATCAATTGTAATAAAAGTAAGAATTCCAGGGGTCGAACACAAGGACTATGGTGAAACAAAGTACGGTAATCAGGTTGTCAAATAACTACTACCAGCAAATTAAAGCAATCAAAGATGATATAAAAGTCAGATAAAGGGAATGCGGATTCTAGAGATTAAAGCATCCAGTTGTGGTTCCGACTCAAGATCTCAAACGATAACGTGGACAAAGATGAGGTTTGCAAATGGAAGGTGTTTCTAAGGTGGGAATAGATCACCGGATAAGTCTCACTACTCACTATCCCAAACCAAAGATCCTTTCACCAGGTAAGTCTCAAGGCACTAAGGAAAGGAATTATAATAGCAAACAAACACACCCCCAAGGGAATAAGATCAACCTTTACCGGGTAAGTCTCAGGCTAACTCACAAAGATGGGATGAAGGCACACTCAAACCCCAATAAAGGATAAACCTTTATTACCTATCACTCATGAACTTGGGTAAACAAACAAAGGAATCACCGGGTAAGTCTCATTCTAGGCTTGCGTTGAACCAGGAAAGATATAATAAGGATAGGATTTGGCAAACTGAAACTTCTTGACTCAAATAAGGTTCAGGAAAGGTTCACCTCGTTCAGTTATATTCCATCCCGGCCGAGATGTTCAATGATTGACCGAGGTGATCTACGGTTAAGGTAAAGACTCGAGCTTTCAAAGTCCTGCTAGGATTAAGATCATTCTATCATCGTCTTTCCCAAAACTTTCTGCCAATCACCCTAAAATCGTGTAAAGAACTTAGCCAACAATCATCATGAAAACAATAATCAAATTTATAAGAAAGAAATCAATATTCAAACAAGAAAACCTTAACACAAATGTCTCAATAACTCAATCAAATAAACAACAAATCAGCGTTCCTCAATCACAAATCAGAAAAGACAACAAAACAAAAGTCAAACTAAAAAGATCTTACAAACTCCTTCAAAGCCAACTTCAACTTGATTCCTTCCTTCCTTGAACTTCAACCTTCAAAACTTTCTTCAAAACTCTTCAGAAAATCCTTCAGAAATTAGTGATCCGAAGATAATGGGTGATCCGTAGATGGATGAATTGTAGAAAATCAGCCCATGCATATAGGAGAATTATCTTCCAAAGATAAAATATCTTAAAAAGATAATTTCCTTAAAATATAACTCCATATCTTCCAAAATAAATCAGCCAAAAGATATTCTTCCTTCTAGAAATCCAGCCAAAAATATATGATATTCTCTTTCCAAAAATAGAAGATCTCAGCCAAAAATAAAGATCTTGTCGGCGGTAAGGTGTTCGCCTCGGTCCAGACACTCCTCAAGATCACCTCGGTCGAGGTGATACCGTAGCTGACCGAGGTGAATCTCAGTTGAATGTAAATCATCTAAAATCTGGTCCAAAATCAATCCTCTAAATCATTTCCGTGCTTCTTGATATCTTCTCAAAGCTCCAGAATGTAGTTCCAATGACTCCTTAGCTTCCTTAGCTCCATTTTGGTCCAAAACGTGCCATTTTCCCTACAATTACAACGAAACTAGGTGTAAATCTCGATTCCCGCAAAGGTAGACAAAACAACAATATAATCAAAGAATATGCATCCATACATGCAGATTTATGAAGATAAAACGTCTAAACCAATCTCAAATTATAGACTATAATACATGCTATCAAAATACCCCATACTTGTCCCTTGCTTGTCCTCAAGCAAGTTCCAAATCTTAGATATAAGATAGAATGGATTATAAGTCAAAAAGATCAATGAAAAACATTACAAAACCTTTTTTGGTGTGCTCCTCTCATAGATCACCCTAAGAGAACGCAATAAACGAGCAAGAAACGAAGATTTGAGGGTTGGGAGCCGCCGCGGTCGAGGTCACTGCTGGGAGGGAAAAAAGATGAGGAGAGAGAAAACGTCTCGCCTTTTATACCCCTCGCTTATTTTGATTCCACCTCGGTCGAGGTGGTCCCGACCGGACCGAGGTATCTGACTGGATGTCAGACCTAGTCGCCTCGGTTGCCCAAGAACATCTCGGTCCAGGTGCTGTGATAACAACCGAGATGTGTCTCAGTCAAGCTCCGTCTTCTCAATTTTTCGAACTTTTGTCCTTCCGGTGTAGCTCATGAGTTGTAATCCTTCCTTAGAAAGTACTTGGTTCCTGTCTAGAGGACGCAAAAACAAAACGAAGCAAACTATCTAAAACTAAGCTAGAAAAGGGAGAAGAAAGCAATATCTTGGGTTGCCTCCCAAGAAGCGCTTGATTTAAGGTCGTTAGTTGGACCATACATCGTTCTCAAACAACGTATAGTGGTGCAATCTCCTCAGCTGGGACTTCTGGTCGGTACTTCTTTAGCCTATGACCGTTGACCTTAAAGCTTCCGCTTGTTTTACCCCAAATCTCAACTGAACCATAGGGAAAAACAGTTTTCACAACGTAAGGTCCTGTCCATCTAGATTTCAACTTACTTGGAAAGAGGCAAAGGTGGGAGTTGAAGAGTAGAACAAGATCTCCTTCTTTGAGCTCTTTAGGAATGATATGCTTGTCATGCCATCTCTTCGTTCTTTCCTTATAGATCTTGGCATTCTCATAGGCGTTTAAGCGCAACTCCTCCATCTCATTAATGTCTAAAAGTCTTTTCTCTCCGGCTTCCTTGATGTCGAAATTCAATCATTTGATTGCCCAATATGCCTTGTGCTCCAGCTCAATGGGTAGATGACAAGACTTCCCATATGCCAAATTATAAGGGGTGGTACCAATGAGAGTCTTGAATGCGGTCCTATAAGCCCAAAGAGCATCGTCCAAATTCATGGACCAATCCTTCCTTGTACGTGAAACGGTCTTCTCTAGGATTGCCTTGATTTCTCTATTCGAGATCTCAACATCCCCACTAGTTTGAGGATGATAAGGGGTTGCTACCTTGTGGGTTACCCCATACTTCGATAAAAGTGTCTTGACCTTCCGGTTGATGAAATGTGTCCCTTCATCACTGATGATGATGTGTGGTGTCCCAAAACATGGAAAGATAGTCCGATTGAAGAACTTCACAACCACCATGGCGTCATTAGTGGGGGAGGCAATGACTTCCACCCATCTAGAGACGTAATCAAAAGCTAAGAGAATGTAGAGGTTCCCCGCGGATGATGGGAAAGGTCCCATGAAATCAACTCCCCATACATAAAAAAGCTCAACCTCCTGAATATTGTTGAGTGGCATCTCATTCCTTCTAGATAAATATCCTGTTCTTTGGCATGCATCACAAGAAACAACAAACGTTTGCACATCCTTAAATAATATAGGCCAAAAGAAACCAGAACGTAATACCTTAGCGCACGTTTTGTGAGTGCTAGCATGCCCTCCACAAGGAAGTGAGTGGCAATGACGTATGACACTAGCAACTTCATCCTCCGGAACGCATCGTCGAAGCATCCCATCCGGACCTCTCTTGAACAGTAGAGGTTTATTCCAGTAGTAATGGCGTACATCCTTGAAGAACTTTTTCCTTTGAGTGTACGTCAATCCGGGCGGTATTTCCTGACAAACAAGGTAATTAACAATATCAACATACCAAGGCTCTTTACCATCAGAAAATTGGCGAAGCCAGTGCTCCACCAACTGTAAGTGACTCTCAGAAAATGAATCAGAAAGCTTGTTGTCCTCAGTTGACAACATCTCGCTTGCTATCTCGGTCGGTGCCCGAGTTGGGTGACCGAAATGTACTTCAGATAAGAACACCTCACTTGGTCCAAAAAGTGCCTCGGTCGAGGTACTGGAACTAGGACCGAAACCTAACGTGCTTTTCTTCTCCAGAATCAGTCTATCAAATATAGCTCCTAGATCTGCTTCCAATGTCTTTAAGCTCCGTATATCTGCATCACAAGAGACATTTATACATTCCCCCATTTAACTAAAACTAAGAACTCTTTCAAGAGGATCGTTAATAAGGATAGAGCTCACCAATTCTCTTGATTCTTCTTCATCATAGATGTTGAAGATGTCATCCTCCAGCGGCTCGCCCTTCATTGCAGCAAGCAATGAAAACTTCACATGATCTCCACCAATGTTTAATTTCAACTTGGCGTTCTTACAATCCACATTGAAACCCGAAGTTGCTAGAAATGGCCTCCCGAGAATGATAGGAATAAGGCTGGGTAAAATGAGCCAAATGAAACTGAACCGAGGCTTACCAACCGAACCAATTAAATTGGTTACCAACACGTTGGTTACCAATTTAATTGGTACGGTACTACCGAGCCAACTACAAAGAGTTGGTTGGTAGGTGGTAACAATATCCGCGTACCACGGAATTACCGTACCAACCGAGTTTTTTTTTAAATAAAATAATATATACATACTAATCTTGATATAATACTTCATATATAATTATATATGCAATTCTTTTGTACCATTAGATGTAAATTCATGTAATGTTTTAATCTCATCCGTCCATTGAAGTGCTTTCTCCGTTTATTGATTTAGTCATCAAGCCTTTATTTAACTTTTTTATCTAATCTGTTTTGTATTAGTTTTTTCTTGTTAATTGGTACTGTTACAACTGGTGTTCTGTTATGTAATATTTTTTTTTTATTAATTTTAGTTTGTTATTGTCATAGCATATGTACTATAACATCTGTTTTTGTTGTTTCTGTTGTAGTCAGCATACTAAACCTAAACTTTAGCTTGTTATCATAACACTATTTGTTCTGTATTTGTTTTTTACTGTTACAACTCATGTTCTATCATATAATCTTCATTCTTTTGATAGAGAATGCTTTCAATCAATGCTATGAGGCAAGAAGGAATGCAACAAGCTCTAGCTCGATTCAAATATGAAATCACGTGGAGCACAAATCGAGATTGGACTATTGAACTCTCTAGCCTATAACTTGGGATTGTTGAATTGATGGAGTTCTTGTCTTGTTTTAAATATTGTACTCGAATTTGCGGATTGTTGAATTGATGAAGTTCTTGTCTTATTTAAATTTAATTTTAGCAAACATATAAGTTGGTAAAATGCCACTACCAACCGAACCAACCGAAAAAGTTGGTATACTGAAGAGTTGGTAAAAGGGTTTAGGTGGTTGGTAATGGTACAAGATTTCTCATTACCAATTATAGTTGGTTGGTAGGTGGTAAGGGTAAAAATAAGTTGGTAATGTACCGAATCCAGCCCTAGATAGGAATGAGATAATCTGCGGGAATGTCAAGTACAACGAAGTCTATAGGTATGTAGAAATTACCTAACTTGATGGGAACGTCTTCCAAAATACCCAAGGGACGGGTAATGGAGCGATCCGCCATGTATAGCGTCATCTTCACCGGCTTGGGCTCTCCAAGTCCGACTTTCTCACAAAGCTCCAGTGGGATGATGCTCACGCTGGCTCCTAGATCACATAATGCAGCATAGGTTACATCCCCAACTTGAATGGGAATGCAAAATGAACCGGGATCCCTCAATTTAGGTGGAATCTTCTCCTTCATAATGAGCTCCGAACACTTAGATGTCATCCTTACTTCCCCAAAATCCTCCAGCTTTCTCTTCCTTGATCGAATCTCTTTCAGAAACTTCTTATAGGCAGACATCCCTAGAATGGCATCAAGGAAAGGGATGTTAATATGTAGTTTATTCATTAGGTCTAAAAACTTAAAAAAATGCTTGTCTAGATGTGCCCTCGCCCTCGACTGAGGGAATGAAAGTGGTGGTTTATAAGCAGGAGGTGGAACATAAACTTTAGATTTTTCTTTCGCTTTTTGAGGCTCCATCTCGGTTGGCACCTCGACCAAAGTGTTCGTCTGGTCATGGCTCGATCGAGGTACTAGATCTGCAGTTTTCAATCCACTACGTGTTGTTATTGCCATGATCTGTCCTTTAGGGTTGCTCTCTGTCCTTGCTGGAAGCTTCCCTAGATCTCTTGGCGCTTCATTCACTTTGTTGAAAAATTGTTGCTCTAAGACTTTTTGTGCCTTTGAAAATAAATTCATCGATGTCTCCATTGCGTTGAGCTTGATCAATATTGCCTCCTGCACAACATCTTTCTTTTCTGGTTGGGACGAACTTGATGCAGGCACCTGGCTTTTCAATGGAGTAAAAGAAGAAGAGGGGGCGTTAAGAGCATTATTAGCATGAGAATAAGGGTTACCGGAATTTTGTTGATTAGATCTCTAATTGTTGTTGTTGGAGTTTCTGTTGTTGTTGTTGTAATTGTTGTTCTGCGGCCCTTGATAGTTGTTTCTTCCTTGATATCCTCCATCTTGCTCCTTCTTCGTTTGAGCTACTAAAAGCTCCTTCAATGCCTTTACTTCATTGCTAAGCGAGGTGAGTTGAGCTCCATTTGATGATGCGTCTTGGAAGCTAAATCTCCTTGGTCCATATTCAGTTCCTTGATGGGAGTACTTCTCCATGTGTAAAGCTTGTTTTTCAATGTAATCCCAAGCTTAATCTATTTCCATATCCATGAAGGTGCCGGCGGAAAGTAATTGGAGCTTGAATTGAGTATCTCCATCCAAACCCTTGAAGTATATTTCCATCAACTCGATCTTTGGAATCCCATAATGTGGGCAATTAGAAGATCCTTGAATCTCTCCCATGACTTGGACAAACTCTCTTTGTCCTTCATAATAAAAGCATTGATCTTTCCCCTTAATTTAGCGGTCTTCGAAGGGGGAAAGAACTTAGTGAGAAACTCCGTTGTCATCTCTTCCCAAGTGTTGATTTTTCCAGCCGGAAGAGATTGATACCAAGCAAGTGCCTTGTCTTTCAAAGAGAAATAGAAAGGCCTCATCTTGTAATTGTTATTCTCCACTCTTGAAGGTCTCAAAGTCTCCATCAGAATCTCATAGTTTTGCAAATGATGATGCGGAGACTCTCTCTCCAAACCTCCAAATTTTTATTGTCGAATCATAGTTAGAACTTGCGGTCGAAGTTCATAATCATTCTCAACTGGATCACCTAGGTTGACTCCTGGACGCCTGACTTGCTGATTGGGGTCCATTCTCTGTCCTAGGGTTTGTGGAACTCCAGCAAAAAGAACATCTCGGATAGGTATCCGAGGTGGTAGGTGTATCTCGGCCGGGGCAACTTGAACTGGGTCTTGCCTCGGTCGAGGATCTGGGATCGGTCGAGGCAGAAACAGGGCCCTTAGAGCGGCCATATCTGCTTCAATTCCTTATGTTCTTGCGCGAGTTTCGTCTTTCTCTCGCTATGATTCTTCCTTACTGAGGCGTAGCTGTTCCAATGCCTTCTTCAATTCGACTTTAAGATCGCGATTGTCTTGATTGGCCATCTTAGCTTCTTTCAATCTTCTTTTGTAGGTATTTTCTTGTTCGGGATCGTAGGGAACGATTTCCTTGCCAGCACGAGTTCTTCGCATAAACTTGAGGAAAGATCTTGCGAAAACACTCAAGTAGAGTAGTCAATAGCAACAAGGGCAATAGCCCCGAAAGACAACCGAAACCGAACTTGGTCTAAACCAAGTCCCCGGCAACGGCGCCAAAAACTTGTTCGCTCCAAAAGGTGTGTGGAAGCTTTAATATTTATAACCCAAAAAGTATAGTTGAACAATATGCGAACCCGCAGTGTACGGATCAATTGTAATAAAACAAGCATTCCAGGGATCGAACACAAGGACTATGGTGAAACAAAGTACGGTAATCAGGTTGTCAAATAACTACAAGCAGCAAATTAACGCAATCAAAGATGATATAAAGTTAGATAAAGGGAATGCGGATTCTAGAGATTAAAGCATCCATTGTGGTTCCGACTCAAGATCTCAAAAGATAACGTGGACAAAGTTGAGGTTTGCAAAGGGAAGGTCTTTCTAAGGTGGGAATAGATCACCGGGTAAGTCTCACTACTCACTATCCCAAACCAAAGATCCTTTCACCGGGTAAGTCTCAAGGTATTAAGAATAGGAACTATAATCTCAAACAAACACACCACCCAAGGGAATAGAATCAACCTTTACTGGGTAAGTCTCAGGCTAACTCACAAAGATGGGATGAAGGCATACTCAAACCCCAATAAAGGTTAAACCTTTATTACCTATCACTCATGATCTTGGGTAAACAAACAAAGGAATCACCGGGTAAGTCTCATCGTAGGCTTGCGTTGAACCAGGAAAGGTATAACAAGGATAGGATTTGGAAAACTGAAACTTCTTAACTCAGATAAGGTTCAGGAAAAGGTTCACCTCGTTCAGTTATATTCTATCCCGGCTGAGATGTTACGCTAAGATCGTGATGCGCAAATGGGTTTTAAATTTATAACTCGAACTAAATCCTAACTACCTAGCGAAACCCGCAGTGTACGGGACGTTTGTAGAAGGGTTAGTATTCCGAGGTCGAACACAAAGACTAAGGTGAAATTGATTCGAATTGTGATTGAATTTAGTAAAGATCTAGGTTGAAAGAAGAGAAGGAAATAAAGAAAAGAAAATCTCAAATGTTTTTGGTTGGTTTTTGGTGATCAATCAAAGATCACAATTCATGCAAAGTAAACAATCAAACTAAACTAAGAATCAACACAAATAAACAAGCTAAACAAGACAATGATCAAAGAAAGAAAAGATGGATTCTAGGGGTTGGAAATTCCGGTTATGGCCTAGGACTCAAGTTATCTATTCATTCCTTGGATTAAACATGATGTGTTGGGATTAAGTGTTTCTAAATTGGGATCAATTACCGGGTAGGTCTCATGGTCCAACTAGTCCACTCCTAAGGTCTCATTACCGGGTAAGTCTCTAAGAACCTAAGGATAGGAATTCTACACAAACCGGATTGTTAATTAGGGGTCTAACCTATCTTTACCGGGTAAGTCTTGGAAAGGAAAGTCCTAAACAACTATCCTAGCACATCTAATCCAATGGCGGCTTATTAGGCTCACCACTACCTAAGGTTTGTTATCTTTAGAATCTAAGAGCAAGGATTACCGGGTAAGTCTCTCCTAACACTTAGTTACTACACTAGGTTAGCTTGGGGTAGGTTAAACTCAACAAACACTTGGGATTTCAACATTCAATAGATCTAAGGCAAGATCCTTCGAACCAGGGAAAATCACGGCTTGTTCTACCTAAACCACGGTCGTGGTCAGACAAGAACTACCTGTGATTTCTAACAGCAGCTACGTCCATAAACAAAAGTCATCCAAAGGTAAATCTAAGTCCGTCCTATCATAGCCCTAGCCATAACCATCCTTTCCTTACCCTAGAACCACATCAATTTAGCCTACAACGTTTATAATGGAAATCGAAACAAATAAACATAAAATCATAACATTCATTGCAAGATAATGAGGGAAAAGAGATGAACAAGTGAACTTAAAACAAACCAAGCTGAAAATAGGATTAGAATGACTCACAATCCTTCCAAAGGAAGGTTCAAATGGTTCATACAATTCTAGAAACAGAATCCGAAATACAAGAAAACTATGGTGTGTGTTCTTCTCCTCTTCAATGGAGCTCTTCTTCTTCTCTTTGACACTTTCCTTCCTAGAAAAACTTCTTGTTGAGAGAATATTTTTGTTAGAGAGAAATGGATAATGGATGAGCTGCTCCAAACTACTCCCAGCTGCATCTCACAGCCCATGAAGGACCACTTTTATAACAAACTTGCATGAGTTGGCCATGAGAGTCGTGGCACAACTGTCACAAGAATCTGGCAAAATCCACGGTTGATTCCACGGCCGTGGAGTGTCAGAGAACCGTGATTCTGTGCAGAAACTTCGCTTTGGATCATTAAGCTGTGGTTTGGTGTATGGCAAGTGTTGGCAAGGCTCCATGAGTCCTCCTTAACCTTTAACTTGTGCCCTAATGAGTCCGAGGGTGTGTCATCTAGATGAACGATCCTCAAACGTATCGTTTTGCTCCTAAATCTCCCGAAATACCTATAAAACACGCACAAGTCCGTGTAGACGTCTATCTCGGCAAAATACATGAATTGAGTGCAAAACGTCGTGAACTAGTGCTAAACCATGCATTAATGAGCGAGAAATTCTATCTAAATGTTACCTAAAACTAAGTCATAAATCGTGTTATCAAATTACCCCATACTTAAGGTTTGCTCGTCCCTGAGCAAATTCCCAACTATAGACTAAGAGATGACATGATTTATGTATGCAGAAAAATGGCAAAATCTTATTGGGTTTGTGCTTCTACTATTGGATCACCTTCAAAGTCATGTTTCATGGCTAAGGACAAGCAATCATGCATCAAACAAATGAAAGCATGGAAATACAATTGTACTTAACTCAAAAGCATGCACGAAATGTAAAGATGAAGAAGTCAAGAAGGTCAAGAGTACATCCAATCTAAATCACTAAGTCTTACAAACATGCAAATAGGTCATAAGGTCTTGTGAGATAAAAAGGGCCAAGAAATGTAGTGATTGGGTGGGGATTTCTAGGTTATGTGATGCTAATCCGGGAACGGAACTAACTCCACATCCTTGTCCTCGATCAACTTCCCCCAAGTGTATATTTTCCTCTATCTTTTCTTTCTTTTCTTTTTCTTTAAATTATTTTTGAGACAATGGCATTGGTGTACAAAAGCCGAAACCTTGGTGATTAGCCGTCCTCGGGCTTTTTCTTAGTTTTCGAGGTGCATCCACACCGGGCACACATACCAAAGCTCGTTAGGACTATCGGTTCATTTGACTTTGGCAAGGCACCAACAACCGATTATGTGAAGTGTACCGAGTTACTTGTCATTTAAACCAATGTCCCCAAACCTATAATATTGGCTACACTTTTCACAACAATTTCAGCATTTTATGCATGGTGTTCTTTTCATCAACAACTTCACTTCACACTTGCTTTTTGCACACATCAACACACTAGCATGCTCCTATTCCCGGATGGGTTAAAAGAGGTCAAATTTTTCTCAATTGAGGTGCTCAAGCAATCATGATTATGAGGAGAAGTAGAGAAAGATTGAATTGCCTCATTCATTCCTAGATGGTATGCAAGAACTATCATGTAATTTCGATCTTCACTACTCAATCCTTTCTAGGCAAACATCATGGTCACAAATCATTCATAGAATTTCAAGAGAAGTAGTTCAAGTCCACATATGCGTTCATTAATCCTAACACATGAGGCCATCCATAGCCAATTCACAAGACAAGATTCATCATTAGGATCATATCCAAGCCTAGAAAGCACAAAATTTTTAAAATTTTCTGATTTTTATGGTATTTTCGATTTAAGTATGTACAATGCAAGATATGTGAAGGTTTTAAACTATACTAGATGCTCATCATGCAAAGGATCATGCAAACCCCACCCCATACTTAAAAACACATTGTCCCCAATGTGGTATACAAGTAAAGAGGGTGAAAGAAGGTTCTCACAATGTAAAATTGTTTGCTATGGTATTCGGGATTGTTCAATAGCGAATTGATGTTTGATGATCCTATCAACCATGGTGGAGAGCTCTAACCATCCATCAAAGCTTCGGGACCCGCGCTAGGCACCGCTAGCCGTCCAAGTTCCGCGTCCGCTCCACCCATAATCGATGAGGGTTTCATCATCATCATTCCTATGTCAAGCAAGGCCTCCAATGCCACTAATGTTCAATGGGTTGCCTCCCACCAAGCGCTTCTTTAAGGTCATTAGCTTGACCAAACTCGGGGGCGTCTACTCAAGGTGAAGCGGGGCAATTATCTCCACCGGAGTTCCCGGGATGTACTTCTTCAACCGGTGCCCATTCACCTTAAAGTTCCCACAATGTTCCCCTCCTATCTCAATGGCTCCATGGGAAAAAATCTTCTTCACTACATATGGCCCGGTCCATCTTGATTTGAGCTTTCCGGGAAAGAGCCTTAGCCTTGAGTTGAAGAGAAGGACAAGATCTCCTTCACTCAACTCCTTGGGGATGATCCTCTTGTCATGCCATCTTTTGGTTCTCTCTTTGTAAATCCGGGCATTCTCATAAGCGTCCAACCGGATCTCCTCGAGGGCATTCAATTCAAGCAATCTCTTTTCTCCCGCCGCCTTGAGATCAAAATTTAGCCACTTAATGGCCCAATAAGCTCTATGCTCCATCTCTACCGGAAGATGGCAAGACTTGCCGTAAACCAACTTGTAGGGGGTGGTGCCAATCGGCGTCTTGAAGGCGGTTCTATATGCCCATAAGGCATCATTGAGCCTCATAGCCCAATCCTTTCTAGTCCTAGACACCGTCTTCTCAAGGATGGCCTTGATCTCTCGGTTGGAAATCTCCACTTGACCACTAGTTTGGGGATGGTAAGGTGTTGCCACCTTGTGAGTCACCCCATACTTAGCCAAAAGCGCCCCAAAGTTCCTATTGGTGAAGTGCTTTCCTCCATCACTAATGATCATCCTTGGTGTTCCAAACCTAGGGAAGATCACCCGGTTGAAAAACCGCACCACCACCTTGGCATCATTTGTAGGAGAGGCGATTGCCTCTACCCATCTTGACACATAGTCCACCGCCAATAGGATGAAGAGATTCCCACATGAAGAAGGGAATGGTCCCATGAAGTCTAAACCCCACACATCAAATATTTCGACTTCTTGGATGTTGTTCAAGGGCATCTCATTCCTTCTTGAGATGTTGCCTGTCCTTTGGCAAGCATCACATGCCGCTACAAAACCTTGCACATCTTTAAACAAGTTAGGCCAATAAAAACCGGATTGCAATACCTTTGCACACGTCTTGTGTGAGCTAGCATGGCCTCCACATGGTAAGGAGTGACAATGCCAGATCACACTCTCCATTTCATCTTCCGGTATGCATCTTCTAAACATTCCATCCGGGCCTTTCTTGAACAAGAGTGGCTCACTCCAATAGTAATGCCTAACATCGTTGAAGAACTTCTTTCTTTGTGCATATGTCAATCCGGGAGGTACTTCCTCACACACTAAGTAGTTCACAATGTCGGCATACCATGGCTCATTTCCTCTAGACACTTGGAACAAGCATTCCTCCACCATTTGCAATTGCTCATCTCGGAATGAGTCATCAATTGGAATGTCATCTCTTCCAAGCTCTAATGGAGGCAATCTACTAAGGTGATCCGCCACGGAGTTTTCGGATCCCTTCTTATCTCGTATTTCCAAATCAAACTCTTGAAGAAGAAGGATCCACCGAATCAACCTTGGTTTGGCATCCTTCTTTGTAAGTAGATAACAGATCGCAGCATGATCCGTATAGACTATGACCTTCGCTCCAACAAGGTATGAGCGGAACTTCTCAAATGCATACACCACCGCTAGCAACTCCTTCTCGGTGGTAGCATAATTGAGTTGGGCATCATCTAGCGTCTTGCTAGCATAATAAATAGCATGAGTCCGCCCTTCTTTCCTTTGCCCCAAAACAGCCCCTACGGCTACATCGCTTGCATCGCACATGATCTCAAATGGTAGACTCCAATCCGGAGGTTGCATGATAGGTGCGGAGATCAAGGCGTTCTTCAACCTACAAAAAGCCTCAAGACAATCCTTGGAAAAGACAAAATCAACATTCTTCATTAGTAGGTTAGTGAGAGGCTTAGAAATTCTAGAGAAATCTTGGATAAACCTCCGGTAAAAACCGGCATGCCCTAAGAAACTCCTTACCCCCTTCACCGAGGTAGGTGGCGGTAACTTCTCTATCGTTTCAATTTTGGCCCTATCAACCTCAATGCCACGGTTAGACACCAAGTGTCCTAACACAATGCCTTCACTTACCATGAAGTGGCATTTTTCCCAATTCAAGACAAGATTTGTCTCCTCACATCTTTGCAATACTAATGACAAGTTAGCCAAGCAATTATCAAAGGAAGAACCATAAACAGAGAAATCATCCATAAACACTTCCATGATATTTTCTATGTATTCCAAAAAGATAGCCATCATACACCTTTGGAAGGTGGCGGGTGCATTACACAACCCAAATGGCATTCTCCTATATGCAAAAGTACCCCATGGACATGTAAAGGTCGTTTTCTCTTGGTCATCGGGGTGGATAGGGATTTGGAAGAATCCACTATAGCCATTTAGATAGCAAAAATGAGAATGTTGAGCTAACCTTTCTAGCATTTGGTCAATGAAGGGGAGAGGGAAGTGATCTTTCCTAGAGGCCATGTTCAACTTCCTATAATCGATGCACATTCTCCACCCTGTAACCGTCCTAGTCGGGATTAGTTCATTGTTCTCATTAGTTACTACGGTCATCCCACCCTTCTTAGGAACTACATGAACGGGACTAACCCACTTACTATCCGAGATAGGGTAGATAATTCCCGCATCTAGCAACTTTATGATTTCCTTTTTGACTACCTCTTTCATTATAGGATTTAATCTCCTTTGATGTTCAATAGAGGGTTTGTGGTTATCTTCCATCATTATCTTATGCATGCACAAAGAAGGCTTAATGCCAACCAAATCATCAATAGTATAGCCAATGGCTTTCCTATGCAATCTTAGTTCATGCAACAACTTAGCAAGTTCATCATCACTCAAGCATGCATTAACAATCACAGGATATGTAGAGTTTTCACCAAGAAATGCATACTTTAAATGAGAGGGGAGGGATTTAAGTTCAAGTTGAGGAGGACCTTTATCGGTTGAAGATGATCCAAATAAGGTTGGATTAGATGAATCCAAAGCAAATGAAGACTCCTCATGGCTTCTAAAAGCTTGATCATCATAAAGGACTGGTCCAGGGAAATCCACGGTTGGAATCACGGCTTGCTCAACTTCCACGGCCGTGGTTCTTGATAAGCTTGCTTCCCGGAGTTGTCCAGAAAGTTTGACGGCCGTGGAACTTAAATCTCGACCGTGGAACTTGCAGCTGTTCAACACCTCTTCATGGCTTTCAAATCCAACTCTTGGCTCCTCTTCCAATGCTTCCAAGGCCTTGATCTCTTCATTGCAGGCCTCCTCCACACCTTCCTCCATCATACTTAAGGTAAGAACCTTCTCCAAGGGATCCTTGATCAAGATCGAGCTCACAATTTCCCTAGATTCCTCTTGCTCGACTATGTTGAAGAGATCCTCATCAAGGGCTGGCCCTTTTGTCATGGTGGATAATTTGAACTTGACGTTCTCTTCTCCAATGTTGAAGGAGAGAGTTCCATTCTTGCAATCCACTAGGCATCCGGAGGTGGCTAGGAAGGGTCTTCCTAAGATGATGGGAACCGGATAATCCGCCGGAATGTCCAAGACCGCAAAATCAATTGGCACATAGAATCCTCCTAGTTGCACCGGGATGTCTTCTAAGATCCCAACCGGATGAGTGATAGAACGATCCGCCATATAGAGGGTCATCTTGACCGGTTTCGGCTCTCCTAGCCCAACTTTGTTGCAAAGTGCAAGCGGTATGATGCTTACACTCGCTCCAAGATCACAAAGGGCCTCGTACTTCATATCTCCCACTCCTATCGGGACACAAAAAGAGCCCGGATCTCTTAGCTTGGGAGGCATCTCTTCCTTCATTGTTTGGATCAATTCCGAGGATCTCTTGGTCATTCTTATCTCCCCATACTCCTCCAACTTCCTTTTGTTGGAGAGTATTTCCTTCAAAAACTTACCATATGCCGGCATTCCTAAAATGGCATCCATGAACGGAATGTTAATATGTAATTTGGACATTAGTTCAAGGAACTTACCAAAGTGATTGTCCAAACGAGCTCTTGCTCTCGATTGTGGAAACGGTAGTGGTGGCTTGTATGGAGGCGGTGCCACATAGGTTGGCTCTACATCCTTGCTCTTGCCTCCATCTTCTTGCATTCTTCCCTCTTCTACCACTACTTGCTTTCCCTTAGCATTGTCCTTGGGCAAAGGATCCTTCATACTCAACCCACTCCTTGTTGTAATAGCCAACACTTGGCCTCTTGGGTTGTCTTCGGTTCTTCCGGGAAGCTTTCCCGGATCTCTATGGGCTTCACCCGCTTTTTGGAACACTTGTGCTTCCAAAACCTTTTGAGCTTTAGAGATTGAAGTCACCGTGCTCTCAAGACCACTCAACCTTCCAAGCAATTGCTCAAACATTACTTCGGTTCTATCCTTTGGAGGTTGAGTAAATCCGGGTGGAGGTTCTTGTGAAGCTCTTGATGGTGGTGTTGTGCTTGTGGAGGAGGAAGGGTTCAAGGCTCCATCCGGGTTAGAGTAAGAAAATCCGGGATGGTTGTGGTTTGGCCGGTAATTGTTGAATTGCCGGTTGTTGTTAAAACTCCTTGGGCCTTGATAATTGTTGAAGTTGCCCCTTCCCATATAATTCACATCCTCCTCCTTGGAAGACAAGTTGGCTTGTGGAAGCACTTGAGGAGTTGCTTGGTTCTTCAAAGTTGTAGTACACAACTCCCTCAAGGACTTCAACTCGTTGTTGATGGCGTCAAGCTTGAAATTGCTCATGGTGACTTCGCTCACCTCATATGCTCCCGCCTTTCTTGCTTCACTCTTCCTATGGGAGTATTTCTCAATCACTAGAGCTTGCTTCTCCACAAACTCCCAAGCTTCATCTACATGCTTCTCCATAAATGTCCCACCGGAAAGAGATTGGAGCTTGAATTGGCTATCTTCATCAAGTCCTTTGAAGTAGATCTCCAATAGCTCAATTTTCGGTATGCCATGGTGTGGACAATCAAGGAGAAGATCTTTGAACCTCTCCCAAGACTTGAATAAACTCTCTCTATCCTTCATCACGAAGGCATTGATCTTCCCTCTTAACTCGGTAGTCTTGGAAGGTGGGAAGAACTTAGTCAAAAACTCGTTTGTCATCTCCTCCCAAGTACCAACTCGCCCTTGTGGAATAGATTGATACCAAGCCAAGGCTTTATCCTTGAGAGAGAAGGAGAAAGCCCTTAGCTTATGGTTGTTGCTCTCCAATCTTGGCGGTCTAAGAGTCTCCATCAAGATCTCATAATTCATCAAATGTTGATGAGGAGACTCTCCTTCCATCCCTCCAAATTGATTATACCGGATCATTTGTAGAACTTGAGGGCGGAGCTCATAGTTGTGGGCTGCGGGATCTCCTAAGTTCACACCCGGACGGTGTGCTCTTTGTGCCGGATCCATATGTCTCCCTAGGGTTTGTGGCTCTTCAATGGCAATGGGTGCAACCCTAATATTAGCCGCCGGCTGCGGTTGTGGTGGAGGAGGTGGAGGTTGTCGGCGATTAAGCTCTCCTTGAACAAGAGCTTGCCTAATCTCCTCAATCTCCCTCCTAGTTTCCTCTTGCCTCTCATTGGCAAGTCTTCTTTCTTCCTCCAAGAGCTCATCTCTTAGCCTTATTTGCTCTAAGGCTTCATCCAACTCAGCTTGGAGGTTCCTTCCGGCCATCTCTTTCTCTTTTCGGATACTCTTGGATCTAGATCGAAGGGTTTTCTCCGGTTCGGGATCGAATGGAGCTAAATCCTTGCCACGAGATCTTCGCATACACCTAAAGAGTAATAAATGTCCTGAAAAGCAAAGACACAAACCAAGAAGAGATCAAAAGCAACAAGAAAGATCTACACTAGAAACAATCACAAAATAGACTCAATCTAGACCTAGTCCCCGGCAACGGCGCCAAAAACTTGTTACGCTAAGATCGTGATGCGCAAATGGGTTTTAAATTTATAACTCAAACTAAATCCTAACTACCTAGCGAAACCCGCAGTGTACGGGACGTTTGTAGAAGGGTTAGTATTCCGAGGTCGAACACAAAGACTAAGGTGAAATTGATTCGAATTATGATTGAATTTAGTAAAGATCTAGGTTGAAAGAAGAGAAGGAAATAAAGAAAAGAAAATCTCAAATGTTTTTGGTTGGTTTTTGGTGATCAATCAAAGATCACAATTCATGCAAAGTAAACAATCAAACTAAACTAAGAATCAACACAAATAAACAAGCTAAACAAGACAATGATCAAAGAAAGAAAAGATGGATTCTAGGGGTTGGAAATTCCGGTTATGGCATAGGACTCAAGTTATCTATTCATTCCTTGGATTAAACATGATGTGTTGGGATTAAGTGTTTCTAAATTGGGATCAATTACCGGGTAGGTCTCATGGTCCAACTAGTCCACTCCTAAGGTCTCATTACCGGGTAAGTCTCTAAGAACCTAAGGATAGGAATTCTACACAAACCGGATTGTTAATTAGGGGTCTAACCTATCTTTACCGGGTAAGTCTTGGAAAGGAAAGTCCTAAACAACTATCCTAGCACATCTAATCCAATGGCGGCTTATTAGGCTCACCACTACCTAAGGTTTGTTATCTTTAGAATCTAAGAGCAAGGTTTACCGGGTAAGTCTCTCCTAACACTTAGTTACTACACTAGGTTACCCTGGGGTAGGTTAAACTCAACAAACACTTGGGATTTCAACATTCTATAGATCTAAGGCAAGATCCTTCGAACCAGGGAAAATCACGGCTTGTTCTACCTAAACCACGGCCGTGGTCAGACAAGAACTACCCGTGATTTCTAACAGCAGCTACGTCCATAAACAAAAGTCATCCAAAGGTAAATCTAAGTCCGTCCTATCATAGCCCTAGCCATAACCATCCTTTCCTTACCCTAGAACCACATCAATTTAGCCTACAACGTTCATAATGGAAATCGAAACAAACAAACATAAAATCATAACATTCATTGCAAGATAATGAGGGAAAAGAGATGAACAAGTGAACTTAAAACAAACCAAGCTGAAAATAGGATTAGAATGACTCACAATCCTTCCAAAGGAAGGTTCAAATGGTTCATACAATTCTAGAAACAGAATCCGAAATACAAGAAAACTATGGTGTGTGTTCTTCTCCTCTTCAATGGAGCTCTTCTTCTTCTCTTTGACACTTTCCTTCCTAGAAAAACTTCTTGTTGAGAGAATATTTTTGTTAGAGAGAAATGGATAATGGATGAGCTGCTCCAAACTACTCCTAGCTGCCTCTCACAGCCCATGAAAGACCACTTTTATAACAAACTTGCATGAGTTGGCCATGAGAGTCGTGGCACAACTGTCACAAGAATCTGGCAAAATCCACGGTTGATTCCACGGCCGTGGAGTGTCAGAGAACCGTGATTCTGTGCAGAAACTTCGCTTTGGATCATTAAGTTGTGGTTTGGTGTATGGCAAGTGTTGGCAAGGCTCCATGAGTCCTCCTTAACCTTTAATTTGTGCCCTAATGAGTCCGAGGGTGTGTCATCTAGATGAACGATCCTCAAACGTATCGTTTTGCTCCTAAATCTCCCGAAATACCTATAAAACACGCACAAGTCCGTGTAGACGTCTATCTCGGCAAAATACATGAATTGAGTGCAAAACGTCGTGAACTAGTGCTAAACCATGCATTAATGAGCGAGAAATTCTATCTAAATGTTACCTAAAACTAAGTCATAAATCGTGTTATCAAAAAGGTTCACCTCGTTCAGTTATATTCCATCCCGGCTGAGATGTTTAATGACTGACCGAGGTGTTCTACAGTTAAGGTAAAGACTCGAGCTTTTAGGGTCCTGTTAGGATTAAGATCATACTATCATCGTCTTTCCCACAACTTTCAGCCAATCACCCTAGCATCACATAAAGAACTTAGCCAACAATCATCATGATAACAATAATCAAATTTATAAGAAAGGAATCAATATTCAAACAAGAAAACCTTAACACAAAGGTCTCAATAACTCAATCAAACAAACAACAAATCAGCGTTCTTCAATCACAAATCAGAAAAGACAACAAAACCAAAAGCCAAACTAAGAAGATCTTACAAACTCCTTCAAAGCCAACTTCAACTTGATTCCTTCCTTCCTTGAACTTCAACTTTCAAAACTTCCTTCAAAACTCTTCAGAATATCCTCCAGAAATCAGTGATCCGAAGATAATGGGTGATCCGTAGATGGTTGAATTGTAGGAAATCAGCCCATATATATATATAGGAGAATTATCTTCCAAAGATAAAATATCTTAATAAGATAATTTCCTTAAAATATAACTCCATATCTTCCAAAATAAATCAACCAAAAGATATTCTTCCTTCCAGAAATCCAGCAAAAAATATATGATATTCTCTTTCCAGAAATAGAAGATCTCAGCAAAAAATAAAGATCTTATCGGTGGTAAGGTGTTCGCCTCGCTCCAAACACTCCTCAAGATCACCTCGGTCAAGGTGATACTATAGCTGACCGTGGTGAATCTCAACTGAATGTAAATCATCTCAAATCTGGTCCAAAACCAATCCTCTAAATCATTTCCATGCTTCTTGAGATCTTCTCAAACCTCTAGAATATAGCTCCAATGACTCCTTAGCTTCCTTAGCTCCATTTTGGTCCAAAACGTGCCATTTTCCCTACAATTACAACGAAACTAGGTGTAGATCTCGATTCCCGCAAAGGTAGACAAAACAACAATTTAATCAAAGAATATACATCCATACATGCAGATTTATGAAGATAAAACGTCTAAACCAATCCTAAAATATAGACTATAATACATGCTATTAGAAGACTCCTCGGGAGATGGCAATTGCTAGGTTGACAACTCAGCCACAGTTACAACGAGACCTTGGATGGTTATAGATGGATATCCACTTCCCGGATTCCGATAGCTACCTATCCACCTTGGAGATAGTACCTAATTTGTTAGGTGAGATCCGATAGAAGCAAGAGAGTTGCCCAGCTTTTACGCAGATCAGAGACCGGATGTCTCGAGAAGAGGCACCACAGTTTGTAGTCGGTGTCGACGGGATCCTGAGACGCCAGGAGCGTGTTTGTGTTCCTTAAAATCGAGAGTGGAGACAGAGGATCCTTCAGGAGGCTCATTCTTCACCTTACTCAGTGCACCCTGGTGCGAGTAAGATGTATTGGGATATCAGACGCTCTTTCTGGTGGGGAAGTCCGAAGCCAGATGTCACGAGATATGTAGCTCAGTGTGCCACCTGTCAACTAGGTCAAGATCGAGCATCATCGACCAAGAGGAGAGCTACACCCACTTCTCGTTCCTTAGTGGAAGTGGGAAGCCGTCTCGATGGACTTTGTTACCGTCTTGAGACCGAGTCGAGATTTTGATGCTACCTGGGTCATAGTAAATCGATTGACAAAGACCACACATTTCATTCCGATCAAGGAGACATGGCCGGTAAGTCGATTGGCAGAGGAATTCACTAGGTAGATAGTGAGACTTCACGGAGTACCTAGGACTATAGTCTTTGACAGAGACGGACAGTTCACCTTGAGGTTTTGGCCAACAAGTGCATGCCGCCCTAGGTATGAGTCTGCAGTTCACGACTGCTTATCATCCTCAGACCGATGGTCAGTCAGGACTATCTAGACTGTGGAGGACATGTTGAGAGCCTGCATGTTAGACTGGGGACAGGTGTGGCCAGATCACCTTCCCTTAGTGGAGTTTTTAGATAACAACAGTTCGCACACATCGATCAGGATGGCTCCTTACGAGGGTTTATACGGATAGAAATGCCGTACACCATTGTATTAGGATGAGCCGAGCAATGCTAGCGGAGTAGCACTTGAGCAGATTCAGGATGCTATGGCTCGAGTAGCAGTGATCCGTGAACGGATGTTAGCCGCACATAGTCGACAGAAGTCTTATGTAGATAAGAGGTGTAGATCTCTGGAGTTCAGAGTTGGAGCTCAGGTTTGGTTGAGGGTATCTCTGACATGAGGTGTCAGATGTTTCGGTGTCAAGGGGAAGCTGAGTCCCAGATATGTCGGATCATTCGAGATCCTTGAGCGAGTTGGAGAGGCAACATACAGACTTGCTTTCTCACCAAGGCTTGAGGGTGTTCACCCCGTCTTCCATGTGTCTCAGGTATGGGAGTACATACCAGACCCGAGACACATCGTCAGCCATGAGGATTTAGTGGTCGAGCCAGACCACACGTTTGTTGAGCACCCGGTAGCTATCTTAGAGCGTAGTACGAGATACTTACGTTCGAAGAAATACCGATGATGAAGATTCAATGGTCAATGTGAGGAGCTGATGAGGCAACTTGGGAGACAGAGGATAGTATCCAAAGGAACTATCCGGAGTTTTACGCTGAGCTTGACGCACCTTAGCGTAGTTGTTGTGTTTCGGCTTTTCTTTTATTGAGTTGCGTACGCTTTTTGTGATGTTTTGAGTTACGTGCCCCGAGTGGGAATATATGAGTTGTGTTCTGTGTTTCCGTGTTGTTTTTATGTGATCTCTCGGGTTGTTGAAAGTTTCGGGACGAAACTTCTTTTTAGGGGATCTGATGTAAGACCCTAGTTTCTACCTTCACCGCCCCGTGGTGAAGAAGGCCGCCCCAACAGTAAAGGTGTATGTCACCGCCCTCGCGGAGACAAGGGCCTCCCCTGCTGCACGGACGATCCGTCCCTGCAGATCGTGCCCGATCTGTTTTCGTTCGTTTTATCTTTCTTCCATAGATAGAATATCTGATCTTCTATCTTATGGGTTGTCTTCCTTATCTTCTTCCTAACCCTAGAATGTCCTTTCCATCTATCTTCAAGCCTCTTCTATATATTCCCGTCTTTTCTTCTTTTCCCGTTTCTTGCTTACACTTTCTTCAACCCTCGAGTGTTGCAGCCTTGCTTCATGTGATCTTGCTTAACGTGTAAGTTCTCTCTCCCTTGTTCTTCATCATGTTCATGTGTTGTTGCATCTTGTTTTCCTTCTGTTTCACTCCTCCCTTCCTTTTCTCTTTTCTTCTTCTCCAAGAATCAAGTTTGATTCTTGATTCTCGTGGAGCATTTCATTCATGATCCTTTGATGTTCACAGGCTCTCTTAGTTGAGTTGTGAAGTGTGAAAGTGTTGGAAGAACAAGCTTTGACGTTGTCGTGGTTTTGTTGTCGTCGAGAAGTAGACAGTGCTTTTGCACCGGAATCCGCCCCCACGCCTCTGCAGTTCCGCTCTTGCGGATTTCCCTCGCTGCCGTCCTGACACCTTTGTCCTGCCGCCCCTACGGTTTCTTCTACAGCAACTCCCGTTCTTGTGAGTTGCTCCGTTCCTTGCTTTCCTCTTCTCTTTCCTTGGCTCTTCTGGATGTTGTTGGCCCTTAGTGTTTTATAAGACTAGGGTTTGTGACCTTGGCTTGTGTAGATCTCTTAGAGATCAAGGAGACTAGAAGTTATGGACTTCTAGTATTTGTTTCGGTTCCTGATACGTGATGCCTTGTTGAGAAGGCTTCCCTTTGCTCCTTTCTTGAGGTTTTCTGAGTGTTTGTTCAGTGTTGAGATTACCTTTGAGTGAGGTAAGTCCCTTGGACTTACTTAGCTTCATTCCGCGTATTGGTTTGAGTGTTTTGGCTTGTTTGTGTTGTTGATCATATTATAACTGTTACCGGAACTAGGATTGACCTTTAATTTATTATACCTTAATTGGATCAAGTGTATTATAACCGGACGGTTACCGCTTGTCCAGTTCAGATAGGGAAAACTGGGAGGTGCTCTCGCGACCAGTCCAGCAGGTGACAAAAAGATGCATATGTTCTATTCTTGTTGGTGAAAGAGGACGGAGGCGAGATCTTAGCGACTCTCGTGTAGCAAACATTGTAACGCCCCGAATTCTCAAAACTCGGGACATTACTGGTTAGGACCTCACAATGGGTCCCGACCTCAGTTTGACAACAATATTACTAGGATCTTGCAACAAGACACAAATAAGAAAAACCGAAAGTCATAAAAATGTATTTTTAAAGGAATGAATGCAACAACGTCTAACAACCTGTAGTACTTAAACAATAGAAGAGTCTATCTGTCTTTAACAAGAAGAAAGAAACAACAAGATAACACCCAACTCCACTCTAAGGAGTACGGAGACCCGGTTGACCACTACTTCCGGATCACTCAGATGCTGCTCTAACCTGCGGTGAATCTAAAAACACAACAAAATAACCATTATCTAGTTATCTAAACATTAGAAGAATAATAATAGCACACACACACATAACAAAAGTAAACACTCATCATGCTTTCAAACAATCAATTTATTATCTTTACTTAGGTCATTTATTCTTATTAATGATACTTATTTTTGTGACACGAGGGATTCCCAAACCTCGCCTCCGCCCCCGTGTAACCATCAGGAATGAATCCAATGCATCTCACCTTGTACATGTATGGTCTGGGTATAGAGAACCTCCCAGTCTCCTGGTAGAGCTGGGCAGTGATGTCATGGCCCGTTATACATACACTTGGGCCTTAAAAATATAATAATAACAGTCGTCCTATAAGTTATTATTATAAACACACATCGCACACACCACAATTATCACTCAACCAACATCTAGAAACTAGCTAAGTAAGTCGCAAGGACTTACCTGAATCAAGTCTCAACTCCCTTTATCCTGACTCGGTCTGTAATCGTAGAAACTCAACCGCCTGTTATACAAGGCAAGTGGATCAATAATGTATCCCACTTTCTTAGAAGTCTCCAACTTCTAAGATATATAATCGATCGTACAGAAAGTACCAAAATACCCTTATATTGGTAAATGACCATTTTACCCCTGGTCCCGAAACTCTATAAAATTCTATAACAAAGTTCCAAACTACTCTTTGGAACTCAAAACCACACTCAAAAATCTCAAGGGAAGTTTGCTAAAGATTTAGAAAAGTTAACTACATTCTTGACTTTCGTAAAAAGTCGTTAAGGTCCAACTTTGGCTTAAGATATGAACCGAATAAAAATATAAAAATTTCTAATAAAATATCTAGGTCTTCTATATGATGCACTCTGCTCATAGAAGCAACAAAATCTCAAAAATACCCAACAACCACTTATAAACAATTCTCCAAAGTTGGATACAAAATCCAGGAATTCTAGACTTGGCCAAATTCTGAGTCATTACACAAACTGCACAAACAGTCGACTTTGAGCTCCTATAGATCCATATTCGACCGTTGGATCGATCTCCACTTTTGATATATCACAGTATACATATCCATCTATATCATATTAAAAATTGATTGGTGGATGATAAATCTAAGACACCGAAAGCTAAGCTCCAAGGTGGCTACATAACACAGTTTCTGGAAGTAAAAGAAACTAACTTCTTCAAGAGATCTAGGGTTAGAATCTTACCAGCCTACAGTGTTATGTCTCATTGTTGTGCACCAAGTCCATGGTTAGAGTGGTGTGCGAGTTTGTGCTTGTAACTCGCCAGAAGGTGTCCTTGTTGCGGCACACAAGGAAACAAGGTATACAGTTGAAGATGGGGATCGACTCTTGGGGTATCAAAGAAGTCACGCGAGAGGACTTACCCTGCTGTTCTGGTGGAGGCAACAAGGTCCTATTTGTGGTGTACGTCTACTAGGGAGTCTCCTCCACTGCTGCACATCGAGTCACGATCAGATCCAGGCTTGAGAAGAGGGAAGGGAGAGAGGACGAGATGTTTTACTTGGATGCAGACAACAGTTCTTATCATCGATCACCAATATAGAGAGTGGAAGGCTGATCGCGAGGCGATATCCATGTTATGCACGAGTCTGATGCTGTGAGACGGCGGGAGCACAGGTAGTTACTTCTCATGCATAGGATAGGAGGTTGGAGTCAACAAGGGTTAAGGTTCCAGACTGCAGAAGAGAGGAGGGAAGGAGGGCGAGAGGTTTACTTGGATGCAGGCAGCGGTTCCATCCGTCGGCTACCGGCGAAGGAAGTGGGAGGAGCGGCACTGTGACTTTCTGGCTAGTGTGCATGGAGGAGAGATAGCAAGGTCATTGATCTTCTGCGAGAGTTGCAAACAGCGTGGTTGCCTTGGGGTTCTTGGTACGCAAAGAAGGAGACGAGACTGCCATCTCCTCGTTCTCTGAATCGGGACACGGGAGGAGTTAACGTATGTGCAAGATAGACGGGCATAATCTGTGTCATTAAGGAGAGGAGATCAAGAGTGAGGCGTTGTGGTAGGCGGAAGATCAGCGTTCAACAACTGGCTTCTTGGGCTCTCTTTCCTCTTGGGCTGACTAGGGTCATGTGCAAGGCCGGCACCACTGGACTGCTGCCTTCGTGGACTATCAGGATCACTTCTTGGCTGAGGAGCAAGGCTTTTCTGGGCTAACGTGTAACAAGGAGTGTAAGGCTGCAACACAAGGGAGGAAAGGGTTGGGCTGAGGCAAGGCGGGGAAGAGGGCTAAAGAAACAAATAGGTTGTTGTCAACTTGCCCGGATGGCCTTGTCAAGACATCGTCATGGCCTCGTCATGGCTTCGTCATGACCTCATCATGGCCTCGTCGTGGTCTCGTCACGACCTCGTCAAATATTTGTCAAAAGGGTGTCATTACCTTGTCATAGACATGAATATAAACGAGGGTTTGTAGGATTCTTCATCATTTTATGTGAGTTTAGGCTTTCATAAAATGATAGAATTTGTGAGGGTAGATAACACTAGGTATCATGTCGACGGATTACCTAGTCAAAAATTTCGGTTTGACTCGGAATTAAGAGGAAATAAAATTCCGGATATTACATCAGCGCCCCCTTAAAATAAGTTTCGTCCCGAAACTTAGAATAAGGATCATCATTCCGATAACTTTCTAAAAGTAGAACCGGAATGTCCAACTCTTCCTCTAAAGAATCTTCGTTCTAACCTTTTCATAAGCACGTCTCACTCAAGTACCATAGAATTGTAACAAATAAATAAATGAATTCTAACACCCAAATACGGAAGTAATCACATAGTCAAATAAATTATACATATTAATGTCCGAGTGCTAAATCGTTAGTACAAGGGTTACGGCTGACTCCACAAGAACTCAAATAACTACTCCTGCTAATCTCTTCCGTCTTCCAAGTAGTCTCCTCGGGTCCTATATTATACCACTAGAGGTTCCATACAAGTATGATTTGGCTCAGTTATCAGATTTTCATATCTGTTGAAGTGTGTTGGTTCCGGTAGGTATTCTCTCAACTAATCTTGTGGAACACTAGGGTCCACCCTCGAGTACGGGTAGGGGTGTTGGTCGGTAAATAACTTCCCAATCAGCTTTAAGACCTCAACATGTTACTTCACTAAACTCTCTTCCAATTCTTTTGATGACTCTACCATGACTAATTATAAAAACTTTATTCCTTCGGCTGGTCCCACTTGCTTCTACCTGTCGGGAGATCCCGGCTATAAATTTTGAAACCATACTCTGTACTTCTGACTGAAAGTTACTAATTGCCTACTTCCCTGTGTAATACAATTTGCTTGCTCTGGTTTCTTAAAGTGACCCAGTCGGAAAGTCTCTTAAAGAATGAATCTTCACCTACTTCTCATTCAACTTTCAACTTGATCAAAATTCACACTCCCCAGTGGAGATTTTCATATCGGTATGTAGTCCCTTAACTGGTTGTCATAGTTGACATAACATCGAGTTTTGTGTTTTGTATGTTATGGGCCCACCATGTTTCCGCGGTGCTTACTCTAATCAATCTCATTCCAACCATTAATCATAATGGTGTCTTCCGTGAGTCAGAATGATTTACCAATATCTTGTTTGTAATTCATCTCATAAGGAGACATGTTGTAACATACGTACCCTCTGCCATCATGCAATCCATATACCGGAAAAATAAAAAGGTGGTCTGGTCCTACTTGTTCTCTAAGATAACGTATCCGCCGTAGCTTCCCTTCCAATACGGCAAGGTCCTATCAAACTGACCGTCGGTCCGGGGATGACTTACTCTAGTAGAGTGGAGGCTCATACTCTAAGCCATTTTCCCCAAGTGTCCAAAACTTCGAGATATCCCGTCCATATCTGTCAAACTATGGTCCTCGACCCTCTTGGAGTTTCACAATTAGTCTAGATAACCCTTCAGTAACTTAACTCCCCGGTCACGTCTCCTTGAAAGGATTGGAACGTGTGTCTATAGAACCTCCCGGAATTCACTTATGTCTAATCAAAACTCAACTTATTACTCCTTAGGACTACTCAATGTGGTGATCCTTCAACAATCCTTTTGACCTCCAACTTAGGAGTACATCACGTTGACTTACAAGTCATTACTCTAACCTATTTACCATCTTGACATGTAGTTTTTTTTTTGTGTAGTTTTCAATTCTTGAGGTACGGTCACGCGCCTACTTCAAAACACATCACAACAATAATACTAACTACATGATGGTCTCTAATGCTTATCTTGTCACCTATTCTACTAGGTGACTCGTCTTATAACAATTTCCTCCCCTGAATCGGTCTCAACTTTCAGTTGATCATTACTGCCCATTTCATGTTGGAACCTCAATTACGTTGTACTCTTGCATAGGTTCTACAAAGGCATCCTCATCCCAACACTTTATTTTAAACTAGCAAGGCCCGCCTTTTGATACATGACTTTCCTTCTCACTGGTTAAGTTATTCTTTTGGTTTACACTTTATCCATCCTAGCGTTATCGTTCCGATAGTATGACTTTTATTAAACACCTATCGGTACCATTTGCATAAGAAACCTCAGTTGTATATGATTTTCTCAAAAATCAAAGTTCTTGACTCGCATTTATTATGTTGTTCTTATGCTCGTGTCGCTTTACCTTCTTTAAATCTTTACCCCCAGTAGGATAGTTACCCCTTGGAGTTTTCTCGTACTCGTTTTACGAACCACATTGATTGGTCTGATTACTTTCATCAACTCATATGTGATTAGTCAGGAATGGACTTCTAGTACACCCTTTATATGCAATCTCACTACTACTCCTCCATCTACATATTATTGGTTATCAGGGTTAACTTAAATTTTCATTGGAGTACCACCATTTCACTTTAAATTCTTTCTCATGTCTGCTCCAACAAAGATGTAGGTTCCATTTACAATCACCTCAAACTCGATAAGACTTTTCACCGCGGCATTAAATTATATTTTCTATGTTTGTGCCGCCTCTATAATTCCAATTATTATGTGTCACATCTTTAGTCATAAGGGCTTCTTTTGTAAATCTCGAAACTTGACCCCAGCTTTTTCTCGAAAGTACACCATCAATCTCATTTGTGTGGCATACTACGTATGTACCCTTTGTCCGGACTGACGTATCACTTGGTCAAAATCATCTGCTTCTACTTACCCCTCTAGTCCTTCTTATACGAATTCATCCATACTAACTGTGATTTGTAACATTTTTCTTAGTCTGTAGACAAGCAACTGCTCCCAATAATTCTTTTTATACCATTATTGATATAAGGGGTCATTTCGGACCGTCAATTCTCTTTAGAGTTACTGACTTGAACTTATTCAGTGTTACTAGCACTCGTATTGATTGACTTCACAGTTGCCGCAATTGGTCGTTTTGAGGATCCTCCACATGTCGATAAAGTTCTTTTGTAACTCTGTGGTTATTCTTATTATCTAGCAACCAATCACCACTAGTTACCCCGCATGTGTAAAGTCTCAGTTGTTACCAAGTAGTCTATAGTTGACCTTCTACAAGATCATAGGCTTATTTTTCTTCTATCTCTTTGAAATTTGATAAACCTGGTGAAAATCTATCTTCTCTACTTTCTCCACTTGTACTCCTTTAACTCTTCTATAATCTACACTTCTCTTTCGCACTATAAGGGCGTTATACTCTTTCCGAGTTTAGATTTATCATTCCTCTACCGTCAATGAACTCGTCAATTCTCCCACGATAGCTCGTATATGCATCTTCGCGATTACTTTTACCTCAACCATTAGTTGCTCGTGGTTCCCCGGGGTAAATCGTTGGTGTTGAAAATTTTAAGTCCACTTGTGAGAGGGAGGTTATTGTGGGCCTTCGGGTACGCCAAGATCCTTCTCACCAACTCTCCTTCTTTGATTGGTATTATAATACTGCCTTTATAGTGATCCCTTTGACTCTGCTTTCAGGATTCTATGATTTGGATATTTGTATCATGACCCTTGTTGTCACTCACTTGTCTTCTAGAAAGTCATTCCGCTTCCATGTTGGTGAAATCTACCTTTCACTTGTTGGAAACGCGTAAGCTTCCAATTTGCAGCGCTTTAATTCTTCATATTTGGATGAACAATGTATTTCGTGTTGACTTCTATACTTTTGACTGTCTCGGTTATTCATCTTGATTGTGGTGTCAAGCAAATTGTCGAGGTGATCATATTCTGTTATGTTTCTAGAATCAACTTTCACCTTCTGGTCCGCCAGTGAGCTTGAATTCTATATCTCTTGTCTGAGTCCTTACCACCTCTCTTTGACTTCCACCTATGCTTGTTTCTGTCGCCATCTTCTTTGTTTGTAACGTTGCTTTCCACCACACTTGAAAGAACCTATGGGTTGTCTCTTCCAATTTGTATACTTGCCGGTCATCTAACGCTTTTCCGGAACTACTCTCATGTACATTCTTCATTTGATCCTACTGAGTTGACTCGGGATTCCCTTCTTGTCATCGTTGTTGGTGTTGTCTTTTAGTCTTCATTTTTCCGTCTCGACGTTCCTCAATAAGTTCGACGGAGTTGTACGTCCGGACGTTCGTCTATCCTAATGCTCATAAGCTGAGCATACTTATCCTTACGTTGAAACCCTTGCAATATACTAAGGTGTGTCAACGGAGTGAGGATCTCATTCTGTTATCTCCGTTAAGGGCATAATATAACTATAATTTCTACTAATCTTCGGCATATACTTATCTATCTCACACATCTTTAATAATCAAGCTAGTAAGTTGAATTAGTAATTGGAGAACATAATGAAAGATAATAATTGGCTGATCGTGAGCATGTTGATGTGTTTACTTTACCTTATGTGTGTTTGTGCCTTCATTGTCTTTTTGATATCTAGAATGTTAGCTAACGGTTTATACCGACGTTGTAGATATTCCATAAGTTCAGGATGTTGATGAGTGATCCGGATGGTGTGGTCAGTCGGAGTTCCCGTACATTATAGGATGGGATCCGGTTTATGTTGTTGCTTTCCTTTTGTTTTGAACTCGGCAGTGAGTCTTCTACGCTTCCTTTTGTTTAACCATTTGGTTTATATTGAGTTTTGGTTTTTATTTGTTTGTGCCTTGTTGTAAGATCCGTTGTGTCGTTGCTACTCTGAGGGTCAAGACCCATTGTGAGGTCCTTGCCCGTAACGCTTCGAGTTCCCAGAACTTGGGGTGTTATGCAAGGGTGGATCCGATGCACCTCACCGTGTACCTGCATGATCTGGTTATAGAGAACCTCCTAGTCTCCTAAGAGTTGGCAGTGATGTCACCGCCCGTTATACATACACTTGGACAATATAATAGTAAGGTCGTCCTATGCATGTTATAATTATTACACACATAAAAACACACAACCATCATCATTCTACTAATATCTAAAAGTCAACTAAGTAAGTCCAAAGTACTTACCTGAATCAAATCTCAACTCTCGTAATATCAACTCGGTCTACAACCGTAGAAACTCAACCGTTTGTTATAAAAGGCAAGTAGGTCAATGATATATCCCACTTTCTTATAAGTCTCCAACTTTTAAGATATTCAAATCGGTCATAAGAGAAATTACTAAAATACCCTCATAAGGGTAAATGACCATTTTACCCCTAGTCCCGAAACTCTAGAAATTCCATAACATAGTTCCAAACTGTCCTTTGGAACCTAAATCCACAATCTAATCCTCAAGAGGAAGTTTAGGTAGAAACTAGAAGATTACCAAAATTTTTGACTTTCAAGCAAAGTCATCAGGGTCATACTTTGACACAAGATATGAAGCTTGAATAAAAATATAAATTCCGAACTAAATATCTAGGTCATCTATGATATGCATGCTACTCATAGGATCAAAAAACTCTCAAAAACTCTCAACAACAACTCCTACACAAATCTCCAAACATGGTTCCAAAATCTAAAAATTCCATACTTAGCCAAAATCTGAGTGATTTCACAACTACTCAACCAGTCTACTTTGAGCTCCTATAGATCCATATCAGACCGTTAGATTGGTCTTAACTTCTAATACATTACTCTATGCATGTCCCTCTATGTTATACTAAAATTGTTCAACTATGTTAAATTTTCAACTATATTCGAAATTGTTAAACTATATGATCAATTGTTTAACTATATTCGAATTGTTCAACTATATGACCAATTGTTCAAGTATTAATTTACATTACCAATTGTTCAACTAAACTTTTATTCAATTATATATGAGCAATTTATATATTTAACAATTTTTTAAATGAATAAATACATGTTATATTTGAACAATTTTTACTAACATTTGTGTGTTTTATTCTTTTACTTTTTTATACAATGGCATACATCTAATTGCATGAATAAAATTATATTAGTATTTTATTTTTTTATTTAATGTAGGAAAATAATAGTTAAAAATAAACTTTGATAATTTACTATTCTAAATTGAACACTGATAGAAATTTTCTCGAGTCATCAAAAATAAATATATTTAAGCTATTTTTCAATTGAGTAATTAAACCTTTTTTAATTTATGTTAAAATTTACCAAAATATATACTGACTTATTTTTGTTAAAATATAAATACTTTAGGTAAATTTTGTAATACTCTGATATATATAATGCTCTAAATAAACATTGTATGCCAACATACAACTACATAATAATACTCATCTTCACAACTTGTCATTTTTAAAAACTAAAATCATCGTATGAAAGAAATTTGGAAGAAATATAAAAACGCACATGTGTTATAATTCTACACCTTATTATTCAAAACTATGCATATTGACTTATAAATTAAGTTATAAGTATTAAATTATTCATTAAAATCAACTTTACACAAGATGTGGGTATTAAACTAGTTTATCTATATATTAAAGTAGCTTGTGAATTTACACTTGACACAATTATGTACAGCATCGTCATCAAACTTACACATGTTATTTATTCGTTAAGAAGGAGACAAAACCGGAGTCGTTGAATGACGACGAATGGGAGGAGATGCAGGAGAAGACAACATCGGTCATTCGAATCTGTTTGGCAGAGGAGGTAATATACCATGTTATTTATCTCAAATCTTGTGAAGCGATTTGGACTCAATTGGAGAAAAGGTATATGTCAAAATCTTTGTCTAGCAAATTGTATCTCAAACAGAAATTGTATGGGTTGAAAATGGTGGAAGATTCTGACTTGGTGAAACACGTGAATATCTTCAATCAAATTATTGGGGATCTGGCTCAGGTGGATGTTAAACTTGAAGATGAAGATAAAACTATGATCTTGGTGTGTTCTCTACCATCTTCATATGAGAATCTGGTGATGATGCTGACGTGTGGGAAAGAAGAGATAAGTCTTGATACAACAGCGTTGCTTTCACAAGCCTAACGACGACAACATACCAATGAGAGTTCTCAAAGTGAAGGGTTGTATGTTAGAGGCAACTAGGATAAAGGAAGGACGAAAGAGAAGGAAGCAACAAGCAATCTAGGTCTAAGTCCAAGGGTAAAAAGCCAGTACTTGTTACTTCTACAAAGAGGAGGTTCACTTCAAACGTGATTGTCCTGCCAAGAAGAAGAAGTA
Source organism: Fagopyrum homotropicum (assembly GCA_033239125.1). Classification (NCBI taxonomy): domain Eukaryota; kingdom Viridiplantae; phylum Streptophyta; class Magnoliopsida; order Caryophyllales; family Polygonaceae; genus Fagopyrum; species Fagopyrum homotropicum. Next base: position 77,859,867 of record BSWB01000008.1, read on the forward strand.
CGAAGATAAGAAGTCAGAGGAATCCTCAAAATCAGCAAACGTGGTGCAGAAAGATGACTCTAATGGTGCAGATTCTGATATGCTCTCTGTGACGTCAAACAACTACTCAGATGTATGGATCATAGATACGGGATGTTCGTTTCACATGACTCCGAATAGAGATTGGTTTGAGATGTACAAGGTTGGAACTTTTGGCTCCGTCCGATTAGGAGACAACAAGGCTTGTGATGTTGTTGGCATTGGGTAGATAAAGGTGAGGATGCACGATAGTGTGATCCAAACATTGACTGACGTGCGTCACATTCCAGCTATAAAGAAAAATCTTATTTCCTTGCAGACTTTGCATGTGAAAGGGTTCTGTTTCAAAACAGAAAAGAATATGTAAAGGTGAGCAAGGGGCCAATGACAATTATAAAGGGCAGATTACATCGGGTAATATCTACCGGTTGGTAGGGAGTACCGTTACAGGTGGAGTTGTAGTCGTGGTTTTTGAAGCAGATTGCACAACTCTGTGGCATATGCGCTTGGGTCACATTGGTGAAAGGGGGATGATTGAGCTTCACAAGCGAGGCCTCCTGGATGGTGTGAAGAGTTGTAAGATCGACTTCTACAAGTTTTGCGTGATGGGAAAACAATCCAAGGTGTCTTTTAAGACAAGTCAGCACAAAACAGGTGGAATTCTTGATTATGTGCATTCTGATGTGTGGGGACCAACTCAGGTGTCGTCACTAGGAGGATCTAGGTATTACATCACTTTCATTGATGATTATTCAAGGAAGATCTGGGTGTATTTTCTAAAGCATAAATCTGAGGTCTTCAACAAGTTCAAGCTATGGAAGGCAGAAATGGAAAATCAGACAAGGATGAAAGTGAAGCATTTGAGATCTGATAATGGGACAAAGTACACGGATTCTCAAGTTCAGAGTTTTGTGGTGAGCATGGCATTCAGAGGCATTATATAGTGCGGAAGACACCACAACAGAATGGTGTTTCTAAGAGGATGAATCGTTCCATTATAGAAAAAGCGCGGTGTCTTAGATTGAAAGCAGGGCTTCCAAAGCAATTTTGGGCAAAGTAGTGAGTATGACGGTCTATTTGATAAATAGATCACCCCGGACTTCTCTTGACGGGAAGGTTTCAGAAGAGGTATGGACTGGTTCAGATTTAGACTTATCAAATCTGAAGATTTTTGGTAGTCCAGCATATGTTTTTATTCCAGGTGATGAGCGAACAAAGTTGGATGCAAAGTCTAAGAAGTGCATCTTTTTCGGTTATTAGAAAGGTGTAAAGGGTTTTAAGTTTTTGGATCTTATTACAAAGAAACGGATGATCAGTCGAGATGTTGTATTTGATAAGCAGGCAATGCTTCTACAGGCCAAGGAAGTTGAGAAACCTGAAGTTACAAAGACTGAATCCAGATCAGCAGTGAAAGTGGAGCTTTCTGATTCTAGCACACCTACACCAGTAGGTGATGAGCATGATGTAGATAAGCAACAAGTAGAGAGTCTTATTTCTGGCAGAAGTAGACGCATCACAATGGCTCCCATTAGATATGGTTTTGAGGAGATGGTTAATCATGCTCTATTTATTGGCGGAGATGATCCATCCAATTTTCGAGAGGCTATTCATAGTCAGGAGAAAGAAGGATGGGTAGGTGCTATGGCTGAGGAGATGAAATCTCTTCATAAGAACCAAACGTGGGAGTTGGTTCCTCTTCCAGCAGGAAAGAGGGCAATAGAATGCAACTGGGTGTTCAAGAAGAAACAAGGCATCTCAGAGAAAGAAGGCATAAGGTACAAGGAACGACTAGTAACAAAGGGTTACTCACAAAAGAAGGGGAATGATTATGACGAGATTTTTTCGCCTGTGGTGCGACACACGTTTATCAGACTGGTGTTGGCACTGGTAGCTAGCTGGGATTTGCATCTGGAGTAGATGGATGTGAAAACAGCTTTCCTTCATGGTGATTTGGAGGAGGAGATCTACATGGAGCAACCAGAGGGTTTTGTCCAACCGGAAGAGGAGAAACTTGTATGCAAGTTGACAAAGTCATTGTATGGTCTGAAGCAGGCTCCTAAGCAATGGTACAAGAGGTTTGACTCTTACATGCTTCAGATAGGCTACCAAAGATGTGAGTATAATTGTTGTGTTTATGTGAGATATTTGGATGATGGATCTCCCTTATACTTGCTATTTTATGTTAATGACATGCTGATTGCTGGAAAGAATTTTGATGATATTGTTGAGTTGAAGACCTTGTTGAGCAAGGAATTTGACATGAAGGATCTTGGTGTTGCAAATAAGATCCTTGGTATGGATATTCGTAGGGAGAGAAGTTCTAGGAGGTTATGGTTGTCTCAGAAGACTTACATTGAGAAAGTGCTTGAAAGATTCGATATGGCCACCACCAAATCTGTCAGCACTCCTCCAACAAATCACTTCAAACTCTCCTCAGCTCACTGTCCGAAGTCTGATGGAGAAATCAAAGATATGTCCAAAGTTTTTTATGCAAGTGTTGTTGGCTGCTTGATGTATGTTATGGTGTGTACAAGACCTGATTTGGCCCAAGTTGTTAGCCAAGTGAGCAAGTATATATCTAATCCTGGGAGAGAACACTAGGCGGTCGTCAAGTGGATTCTCAGGTATTTGAGGAGTACTATTGACCGTGAAATTATGTTTGGTGGCCAGGAAGGTGATCCTTCAGTTGTAGGGTATGTAGATTCAGACTATGCCAGTGATCTTGACAACTAGAGGTCCACTACAAGGTATGTCTTTACTCTTATTGGGAAGCCTATATGCTGGAGATCAGTTTTGCAGTCTGTAGTAGCCTTGTCTACAATTGAGGCAGAGTACATGGCTTTAGCAGAGGCAGCTAAGGAGGCTTTGTGGATTAGAGGAATCGTGGAGGAACTGAGTGTTGAGCAAGGTGGAGTTGAGGTACATTGTGATAGTCAGAGTGCTATATATCTAGTTAAGAATTAGGTGTACCATGCTCGGACTAAACATATTGATGTGAGATTTCACAAGATTAGAGAGGTAGTAGCTTCTGATGAGATCATACTAGAGAAGGTGCACACTTCTCAAAATGCAACTAATATGATGACCAAACCGGTTACCGCAGACAAATTCAAGCATTGCTTGGATTTGGTTCATGTCACTCGTTGTTGGATGAAGTGAGAAAGCCCCTTGTCAAGAGAAGCAAGAAGGATCTAGCGTACAAGGTCCTTAAGATGTATGTGTGTTTCCATTTTTTGTATTAGATTATGTTGTCTAGGTGGAGATTGTTATAATAAGACAATAAATCTAGGTATATTGATATGATGGGCCTAGGAACGAGGGAGACGAGATATGGGTATTAAACTAGTTTATCTATATATTAAAATAGCTTGTGAATTTACACTTGACACAATTATGTACAGCCGCGTCATCAAACTTACACATGTTATTTATTCGTTAAGACACATCATAATATTATTTTACTTAATTGATTAGTTCATATCTTAACAATTCTTGTTCAAATATGAGATTCTAACAAACTCTATTTCTTTATTTTAACATATATGACAACAAACTTTTTTTTAATATTATATATGTTATAATAAGACAATAAATCTAGGTATATTGATACGATGGGCCAAGGACCAAGCGAGCGACAGAGAACCCACGTCTCAAGGTTCTATCTATTTCGTTATAAATAGATAGATTTAGGGTTGTATTCTTTCATCCACGAAAGTATATTGAAAACCCTAACTGGAAGGTTTGTGCAAGAAAATCACAAACGTTTTGTCTTCTCTCTATTCCCTAAGTAACTCGTTGAAAATCACAACAATATAATGTGATTAGTTTATATTATATAATTCCACCGTAATCATTTCGCTTAATCACAATGATGTGAGAGCATATCTGGATCTAGCTCGACTTAGAGATTGTGTCAAGGAAAGTGAAGAGAACTATAAGGAAGAGAATCGGAAGAGTGATGCTCATTCCAAAAAAGAAAAGAGGGAGGTTAAAATCACTCAAGATAAAAGAGAATTGAAGACCATTTTAGGACCATTTTTAGGAGATTAAAGGCATCAAGGGCAAATTTGTCCAAGTGTTGAGTCAAACTAATCCGGTCAAACTCGACACATTTTGGCATCTATGCGGACGCCTATGGAGAAGATTATATTGGGCATGTTTCATGAATGTATTTACAACCTAGAGATTGTTTTAATTTTAAGCTCAAATACTATTTTAATGACTATTGAGTTTTGTTTTAATAATTGAGTCTTTTAAGCTAGTTTTAAACCCATCTGTCCATTAAGTTTAAATCGGGCCCTATTAGAGAGAGTTCTAATTAGATTTTCATGAATGTATTTACAACCTAGAGATTATTTTAATTTAAGCTCAAATACTCTTTTAATGACTATTGAGTTTTGTTTTAATAATTGAGTCTTTTAAGCTAGTTTTAAACTCATTTTTACAATAAGTTTAAATTAGGCCCTATTAGAGAGAGTTCTAATTAGATTTTCTTGCCCAGGAATGCTTGATGTATGCCGGATCTATTGGGATGTTTACGATCAGCTTGATTTTGATAACAAAGCAGACGTTTTTATGTTAGATCTTTTCTCCATTGGAGAGTGCGAGGGAGAGTCCTCGACTCCTCGTTGTCTACATAGCTTGACGTGTCAATTCTGATCTCGAGAGTTGGTGTTACCGAATACCCATAAACCTCCTTCTTGTGCTTCTTAGGCCGCCGTATCTATGAGTGTATAAGATTGTAGAAGAAGGGTTTCTTGGACATTATTAATTGTGTCTTAGGTTTAATATACCTAAGGTGCTCTACGTTGTTGCAAGATCTATCCATCACTTTTCCACCATTTCACGCCTGTACCTTCCATTTTGGTTCCATCCAAGTTGAATACGAGTTTTGGTGTTGCAAATCGCGTCAATGTACAACTATCAAGTATCGCACAACAAACACCATCAATCATTACATATTAGAGTTTAATCGTCTAGCAACCTATATCTAAATACTAGAATTTTTATTTAAATAAAATAGACTATAATCCCACCAAAAATTATATGAATTTAGCTTTGAAACTATGTTAACTCATAAAAACAAAAAATTATAAGAATAATATCGTTAATATTAATAAATCAAAATAACATTTTTTTAATATATGTTGTTACACTTGAATTTAGCTGAGATTTTGATGATCCCATCCCAATTAGAGTTTGAGAAGATCAACTTTTAGGAATTTGATGTGAAGGATCCAGGAAGGGGGTAGTGGATTAGTGGGACTGCACTAAGCAACCATCGTATTTTATTTATTTAATCTCTTAAAATTCAGAATATTCTTATTTATTATTTGTAATCTCTTCCACCACCCCTTTAGACTTTTTAGACTTGAATACAATTTGTCCCCTCATCATTCTCTCCTGCAATAGCACCTGTCATTCCTTTCCTGTATTTTTCTCCTTGCTAGGTAATCTCCCTTGCTCTTCATAGAGAAACTTGTTTCTTTGTGATCGGCGATCATCCAGTAGAGCTAAAATATATGGATTGACTTATAAAGCTTAAGATACCTAGATGGATGAAATCAAAATCTGATTCTGTAATAATCCAGGATTCATCCTTCTAGGTATCTTAGCTTTATAAGTCAATCCATATATTTTAGCTCTACTGGATGATGACGATGATAAAAGTCTACTTTTATCATCTGTTTCTTTAACTTTCAAATTCCTTTTGATATCTCTAATTGGTTTATTTCTTTGTATTTCAATCAGTAACCATAGAATCAAGAAAGGTGGATTCAATCGAGGAGATAGATAAGGCGATGGGGAAGAAGGGCAGCTGGTTTCGATCAGTGAAGAAAGCTATTGGCGCTTCAGAGTCAAACAATAATGATCAGGTCTTTATAATTGTTTCAACAATAAAACAACATAAAATCGTCAAAATTGCTGTCTGATTTTGTTGGTTTGTTAATAGCCAACCAAATCCAAGAAGAAATGGTTTGGAAAGAAGAAAGCAACCGATCCCACTCAAAGCCAAACTCAAGGCGTAGAGGAGCCGGAGGATGTTGCCACCACCGCAGCGCAGCCTGTTGCAGACCCCCCTGATGAGAGCGTGACCCTAAACGAGCGCCAGATAGAGGAAATGCAGAAGAAGCACACCTCCTCTATAGCCGTTGCAACTGCCAAGGCGGCTGAGGCTGCCATGGCTGCAGCTCAGGCAGCTGCGGAACTTTCCCGCCTCACCAACGCTTCTCGCTTCCCAGGAAAGTCCAAGGAGGAAGCGGCGGCAATCAGGATACAGACAGCCTTCCGAGGATACTTGGCAAGGAGGGAGTTACGTGTCTTAAGAGGCTTGGCAAGAATGAAAACCCTGATGCAAGGGTCGTCTGTGAATCGCCAAACCGCCAATGCTCTCAAGTGTATGCAAGCTCTGGTGCGAATGCAGACGGAGATACACGCGAGGAGGCTCAGGACGACCAAAGAAAATCAGGATCGGCAAAGACAGCTTCTTGAGAAGCATGCCAAAGAGCTTAATAAGTTACAGGTATCATAGTATCTAAAAAATGAAACAAATCATGTTTCCTGATGTGTTTGGTTCTGAAATATTATTGTTTCAGCAAAATGGAGATGATTGGAATACTAGCGTCAAGTCGAAGGAGCAAGTACAAGCGCGGATACAAAACAAGCACGAAGCCTCCGTTAAAAGAGAGAGAGCTCTTGCCTACGCCTTCAACCATCAGGTAAAACAACTCGAATGAACGCCTTCCTACTTGAATACTAGTAAAATTGTCGGACATAATAAGTTCTTACGTCGTTTAGGAACATTCTGAGCCTACCATATTGTTTGATATATAAATTGTTGGTGATATAAAACAGAGAACATGGAGGAATTCTCCAACCACAAAGCCAGCAGAAACACTTTTCATGGACACAATCAATCCACATTGGGGCTGGAGTTGGCTAGAGCGCTGGCTAGACGCTCGACCCTGGGAGAATGCGTCGCCATTGAACCCAGATCTCGCCCCTCTCCGTTCTTCACTCCCAGCCACTCCACCTGGCAGCCAAATAGCCAAGGCATTGCTCTACCACGTCACGGACAAGCACCAGACGCAATCATCCACGTCGTCTCCAAGATCAGTCCGTTCAACCTCCTCTCCGAGAACCACAACCACCCTGAAGCAGAGAAACTCAACGGGGCGTCTCTCCACGTCATCCACCCCCAGGGCTAGGAACATGAATAAGGCTCCTGCAAGGGGTGGCCCGAGAAAAGGGTTGAACCGCAATGACAATGAGGACGCAAGGAGTGTGCAGTCGGAGCAGATCAATACGAGGAGCGCTTCTACCGATTTATTGGATAATGAGAGCCTTGCCAGCTCTCCTGCTGTGGGCGGTGGAGGTGAGGTTCCAAACTACATGGCGTATACGGAGTCGGCAAGGGCTAAGTCGAGACTGGGGAGCCCCCATTCGACGGATAGGATGTCGGTGTGCTCGGCTAGGAGGAGGGGTTCTTACCCTTCTTCTCCGGCTAGATCAAGGCGGTCTGCTTCTTCAATGACGGATGCAAATTCTGTAGGAGATGGGAAGTAGAATAAGGAGGAGTGTTGAGATTGATATGAATTTGGACAGTTGTTTGTTTGTAATTATTAAGCAGAGATGGTGTGAAAGGAATGTTGCGCTTCAGTTGAAGTAAACAGACTACTCCGAGGAGAGTCTGTTTACTTGAATTGAATCATGTAAGTGTGTGATTTTTTGTTGGTGTAGATAATAAGCTTTTAAACTACCAAGGGATTGCCGTGATTGTAAGTTATACAGCTACCTAGCTTTGGTTGATTTCAAAATCTTTGTAGAATGGTTACCTCCACTTTACAAATATTAAGGGCCCGTTTGGTTCCAACTCCGAAAACGGAAACGGAATGTAAACGAATTTAGTCCATATGTATATCCTTATTCGTGAAATTTTGTGGAATCAATCCTTGTGGATTAATGCAAAATGCACTTTTTTCCACATTTTATTACCTTATAGGGTATCAAAAGTAATCAAACTCTACTTCAATTCCTTCTAACCACAAGGAATGATCCACAAACTTTTATAAACAATGGTATACATATGGTGATGATATATACACATTATGTCATAATCTGTTACAAGTTAGTTACGGATTTCTGTTTCACTTGGAGATAGCTATATAAGGCGTCTCCCTCTGTTAACAGATTCATTAATAAAAAATCTTTTTCCGCAAACAAAGATTATCATGGTATCAGAGCACCCAGGCTAAGAAGCATCTTTTCTGCACAAAAATGGCGAATCCTCACGATTCAGTCATTCAATAAGCGATCACAATTGATCATCACAATCCTCTCTACCTTCACTCCTCAGACCATCCAGGTCTGATTCTCGTTACTCCACCATTGGATGGAACAAACTTCTATGAATGGAGGCGCTCGATGCGAATCGCCCCAATGTATTATTGGAAGTTGAGAATGAAACAGCAAAGCCCTTGCCACTTCTAATATGTGCTTGTGTTTCCTCTCAACTACTCCATTTTGTTGAGGTGTTGCCACACAAGAAGTTTGATGAATAATTCCATGAGAAGCAAAATATTGTGAAGCAACTTTCCCTGAACCCAACTCTAAAGCATTGTCAGATCTCACTATTTGAACTTGGAAGCCAAACTGTTTTTCTGTCATAGCAAGAAAATTCTTGATGTAATCAAAAGCACTGTCTTTGGTGCTTAGTAGATGAACCCAAGTATTCCTGCTGAAGTCATCAACAATTGTGAGAAAAAATCTCATGCCATTATAAGTGGTTGTTTTATAAGGTCTCCATGTATCAATATGAATCAACTGAAAAGGCCTTGTAGTATGAATGCTGCTGTGAGGAAAAGGCAAACGCTGTTGTCTTGCTTTGGCACAAACATCACAAGCAGAAAGTGAATTATCATTTATATATTTGATTAAAGAAAAGCTTTTAAGCTTGTACATAGGCAAGTGGCCAAACCTAGCATGCCAAGTAGTTACTGAAATAGAATTACAAGACATAGTATGATCATCATGTTTATTCAGATGTGTGAAACAAGAAACTGAATCATGTATAGTGACAGCAGCTTTATCCAGCAAGAACAATCCTCTTTTAGCTTTACCAAGGGTCAAAGTTCTCCTCCTGGCAAGATCCTGTAAGAAGCATTCATTAGTAGAGAAACTAACAATATAGCCTGTGTCCATAGCAAGTTTTGCTACTGATAATAGATTGCATTTGAATGCTGGAACATATAACACATCTTTCAGTGCCAACTGTGAAATCAACTGAATGCAACCTGTCATCGTGACCTGAATTGTTTGTCCATTTGGAAGAGAAATGGACAAAGGTCGAGATAAGACATTTGTAGACGTGAACAAAGAGATATTGTTGCACATGTGGTTGGTAGCACCACTGTCGACTATCCAAGATGTGCAAATATTAGAAGATTGAGTATTAATTTCTGCCTTACCAGCAAAACCAGCAAAATCATCAAAGCAATTCGATTGTGATGATGTTGATGGAGGATTGATGGCTAGCAAATGCATCAATTGACTGTACTGTTCAGTAGTGAACTGTGGAGAAATAGGTTGATTGTTGCTCCCAAAAGTTTGCTTATGATCAACTTGTCCAGCAAATGATTGAGATGAATTATCTTGCTTCTTTCCCTTTCCAGACTTGTTCTCTTTATCTTTCTCTTTGTCCTTGTCTTTATCCTTATTTTTGGGAGGAAAACCGATCAAGAAATAACATCTCTCAATGTTATGATTAGTTTGCTTACAGTTTGTGCGGTAATAAGACTTCCTTTCAGATTTCTTGGAATCTGACTTAGTCTGCGCATGACAAGAAGTTGCATCAGCTCCAAATTGACTAGTAGCATGAATAGCTCGCTGATTTTCCTCCTGTAACAGCATGGAATATGCTTCGCTGAGAGAGGGAAATGGCTTCTGCATCAAGATACTCCCACGAACGGCGGTATAATCTTCAGAAAGCCCCATGAGAAAGTGAATAACTTTCTGTTTCTCATCGAATTCAAAGAATGCCTTCGCAACACCACAAGTACATTTAGGTAAATGTCGTAAGGCAACTAATTCATCCCAACTTGAGGGGGGGTGATGATATATACACATTATGTCATAATCTGTTACAAGTTAGTTACGGATTTCTGTTTCACTTGGAGATAGCTATATAAGGCGTCTCCCTCTGTTAACAGATTCATTAATAAAAAATCTTTTTCCGCAAACAAAGATTATCATATGGACTAGATTCTTTTCCATTCCGTTTCCGATTTCGGAGTTAAAACCAAACAGGCCCTAAGATATTTTATTGGAGCGAGACCTCTTTCGGATCCAAAAACTACTCCGTCTCCCTGACCCCAATCGAGAGGGACGAACTTCGACTTTTACTGACCGACATTCAAGACATATCTACTTCTTCCTGCCTTTCTTGGCTTTTCCTCAAACTAAATACAGGCCCAGATTTAGAGGTGACTGAGCTTTGCAACAACTCCGCCTGTATTTTAATAAACAAAATGAAATTTGTACAAGAAATAGCACAGTGACAACAAGGTTTAATAGACCTAAATAGTATTCACTTTCAACCTTATCATTGGTTTTTTAGTTTGATTATTTTTTTGGTTTGATAATTCAACGGTCTCATGTATGTTTTTTGCTACTTTTTCTTTTTGTTCTCAATTCTTACTAATTACTATAAAAAATCTTATACTCTTTTTTTAAGTCTCTAATTGAAGGTAACTTATTACGGGAAGTGTTCAAGTAAGGCCCATTATTCCGGTACGGCCGTGCGGCCGTCTGTACGGCCGACACGTGTCCCGGAAAAAAAAAAAGAAAAAAAGATAGTTCATGAATTATAATAGAATAGTTCATAGTGTAAAATTTATAAAGGATTGAAAGTAATAGTTCATAACTTCTAAAAGGATAGTTCATGAATTATAATAGAATAGTTCATAGTGCAAAATTTATAAAGGAGTGAAAGTAATAGTTCAAAACTTATTATGTGATAGTTCATGAATTATAATAGAATAGTTCATGAATTATAATAGAATAGTTTAAAGTGCAAAAATTTATAAAGGAGTGAAAGTAATAGTTCAAAACTTATTATGGGATAGTTCATGAATTATAATAGAATAGTTCATGGATTATATTAAAAAGTAATAGTTCATGAATTATATGGGAATAGTTCAAAGTTTATAGGATAATAGTGCATAAATTATAACATGGTAGTTCAAATAAATTTTCATTAGTTTCCGAGAAAGAAAAAAAAAAAAAAAAATCGGGACACGTGTCGCCCGTACGGTCGGCCGTACGACCGTACCGCAATAAAAGGGCCGTACCTGAACATTTACCAACTTATTACATCATTAGATACATAATTAATGGGAGAATTTGGCCTACTAGATTGTATTTGGTTTTTGCTAAATAAACTATATCCCATATTTTTTTACCACTTTCATTTAATGGTAGTTAAAACTAATTAACCCTTCTATTTAAAAAAAATGTTTGTTATTTATAATGTAAGTGAATGTTTTAATTTTTATTCCTAAATTTGTTTTTTTATTTTCTTTTTTTTTTGTCTTTTTTATTTTTTATTTTCTTGGAATGAATTTCACATATAAGAATTTTTATCATACCAGAATTTCACATACCAGAATTTGACATACTAGAATTTGACATACCAGGAATTTGACATACCAGGAATTTGACATACCAGAAACTTAACATACCATAAACTTAACAAACCAGAAACTAAACAAACTAGAAACTTTACGTACCAAAAATTTTACATACCAGAAAATTCATACTAGAAAACTCATACCAAACTTTTCTGGTACAAATTTTCATACCAGAAAATTCATACCAAAATTTACCGATAAAATCCATCGACAACACAATTAGCTACAATATAATGACAACCCACATCATCTAATAGAAAGTTTAAATTATAAAATTGTATATGCCAGTGACATCAAATAGGTGGGAAACAGATTTGGACACCATTATAGTTGTTTACAATCACAAATTACCTAAAAAAAGTTTAAAATAAACAAATAATAGTGCATTTTTTTAGGAAAAAGTAAGAAAAGTAGGGGGGAAGAGTTGAAGAGAAGGATCGACTGACTGATAAGAGTGTATTTCAAGTGATAACAATATGTTCATTTTCGGAAATCTTTGTGATGAAACTCATTGGTTTACTACTTGAAGCGCCTATTTAAAAACTGGGTGGGATCTTGATGGGTATAGATGATACTTGAGGTCCAGATTGCTTTGATGTTGACTTCAATGGCTGATGAAATAGCAAGTGAGCAACAACTCGATCTATACCATTGGTTTCGATTTTAGCATTCAGCAATTTCATGAAACTGGAGATAATGGTAGTGCATAGTAAGTTGGAATTTCACTGAACTCCCATCTAATCAGACTTATCACAACTTCATACTCTCAGCTAACATTGATAAACCTCTAGCAAACTTGGACTACACAATCAAAAACATTTATGAGCATACTCATCTCAATTCCATACCAGATGATCTTCAACCATTTTATTCTTTTGAATATGCTGAGAACCAGAGTTGTGACCATTACACACCTTACTGACACCTAGAGCACCATTGTTGAAGCCTTCATTCTTCTCCATTTACACAGGGAATCTGAGGTATACGTTCCCTTTAATACGAGAAGAGAAGATGAAGAATAAACTAGTGTCAGAAGGTAGCAGAGTTTTAATTAACCGAATAAAATAGAAAAGGGGAATACCTGAACAAAGATATCCCCTTTCATCCCTTTCATCGGGTTCCTATTGTTAACTCCTGCAAGGCTACAACCTATCAAGAGTGAGTCAAGACACTATCGGATCCAGATCCAGTGGTATACCCCCCCCCCCCCCCCCCTCGCCTTATCTCCGTCTCAGCCCTTGCAACCACTAGCGGATCCAATGGGGTAACAAAGATCTCCTCTTCTCCTAGCCGTTTGCAACCACAACCCTATATGTACTCATGCTGTGTTGTTTTAATGTGGTTGTTGTCACACGAGGACTAGGCTAGGCCGACAGAAAACAACGAGTCGTACTCCTTGTATAGTCGCCCAAACAACCAGAGAGAGTGTGACTCCGACGACCGCCTGAGGTGCCTCCTCCCCCTGTAGAGAAGATAGCCAACATCAACCCGTACCTGATCGGGAGAGGCAATAATGGCAGCAAATGTGGCAGCCTTAGTTGAAGAGGGAAGATGCTGAGGGAACGAGAGCCGAACTCGGCTGTTGACGAAGATCTACTGGTGAGCCTATGAACGAGAAAGAGCTGAGAAGGGAGATTTTGTACTGAGTTGTTTGCAAGTTGCGGCTACCAGAGATGGAAGAGGAGAGTTAGGAGAGTTAGGGTTGAACGATTAGAAAAAAGGGGCCTAGTTACTTAATAAGAAATAAAAAAAAGCCTAGTTACTAGTTATAAATTTAAAAAAAGCCTACTTACCTAATTAGCCCATAATTAATACTTTGTCTAAAAAATATGTTACAATTCATAACAAATAAATTTATCACATTTATAGAAAAATTATTTTAATAGATAAAATGTCAATTAAATATATATATATATATATATATATATATATATATATATATATGTATGTATGTATATTAAAAAATTAAAATTACGTAAAAATGACATGTGACACCGAAGACATAAGAAATGACACTTGACATAATTGCTACTTTAATATAGTATATATATATATATAGGCTTTTGTTCAGATACGGTTCAATTAATGCGGTAGGACCATACGGCCGACACGTGTCCCGAAATTATTTTTTTTTCTGAAACGATTTTTTTTTCAAAAACGAATGAAAATTTGTTTGAACTACCATGTTATAATTTATGCACTATTCTCCTATAAACTTTGAACTATTCCCATATAATCCATGAACTATTACTTTTAAATATATTTTATCAAATTATTAATAAATTAATCGTTTATATGTTATAAACTATTCAATTGTAATTCATGAACTATCATTTTATAAGTTATGCACTATCCTTTATAAATTTTGCACTTTGAACTATTCTATTATAATTCATGAACTATTCTATTATAATTCATGAACTATCCCATAATAAGTTTTGAACTATTACTTTCACTCCTTTATAAATTTTGCACTAAGAACTATTCTATTATAATTCATGAACTATCCTTTTATAAGTTATGAACTATTCCTTAATAAATTTTGAACTATTACTTTCACTCGTTTCTGGAAAAAAAAAATTTTGAGGACGCAAGGAGTGTGCAGTCGGAGCAGATCAATACGAGGAGCGCTTCTACGGATATATTGGATAATGAGAGCCTTGCCAGCTCTCCTGCCGTGGGTGGTGGAGGTGATGTTCCAAACTACATGGCGTATACGGAGTCTGCAAGGGCTAAGTCGAGACTGGGGAGCCCCCATTCGACGGATAGGATGTCGGTGTGCTCGGCTAGGAGGAGGGGCTCTTACCCTTCTTCTCCGGCTAGATCAAGGCGGTCTGCTTCTTCTATGACGGATGCAAATTATGTAGGAGATGGGAAGTAGAATGTGGAGGAGTCTTGAGATTGATATGAGTTTGGACAGTTGTTTGTTTGTAAGAGATGGTGTGAAAGGAATGTCGCGGTTCAGTTGAAGTAAACAGACTACTTCGAGGAGAGTCTGTTTACTTGAATTGAATCATGTAATTGTTTGATTTTTTGTTGGTGTAGATAATAAGGAATGATGTTAACTATTTATAAGCTTTTAAACTACCAAGGGATTGCCGTGATTGTAAGTTATACAGCTGCCTAGCTTTGGTTGAATTCAAAATCTTTGTAGAATGGTTACCTCCACTTTAGAGATATTAAGATATTTTATTGGAGTGAGACCTCTTTCGGATCCGAAAACTATTCCGTCTCCCTAACCCCAATCGAGAGGGACCAACTTCGACTTGTACTGACCGACATTCAAAACATATCAACGGGTTTCATGCCATGCCACTTGCTTTCATCCTAAATAAAGCTTTTCCTTACACTTTTGTAAGCTTCTACTTCCTCAGGCCTTTCTTGGCTTTTCCTCAAACTACTTTACGTTAAATACAGGCGCAGATTTAGAGGTGACTAAGCTTTGCAACAAAGACAGGGTGTTATGGGGTGGGCTGACCCACCCCAACTCAATATTTTAGTATATGACCATTTTTTCATTTAACTAGAAATTAGTAAGAAAATTTTTTTAATACCGTATCTGATACTTACTTAATTATGTACATATGTAGTAAGTGGTAAAATTCCGCCCACTCATTAAAAATTTCTGGCTCCGCCCCAACAACTCAGCCTATATTTTAATAAAAAAAATTGAAATTTGTATAAGAAATAGCACAGTGACACCAAGGTTCAATACGCCTAAACAGTATTCAGTTTCAACGTGGTTTTTTAGTTTGATTATTTTTTGGTTTGAAAATTCAACGGTCTCATGTATGTTTTTTGCTACTTTTTTTTTCCTCAATTCTTACTAATTACTATAAAAATCTTATACTCTTTTTTTAAGTCCGTAATTGAAGGTATCACTATATACATAATTAATACTTTGTCTAAAAAATATGTTATAATTCATAACGAATAAATTTATCACATTTATAAGAAAGTTATTTTAATAGATAAAATATTAATTAAATATATATGTATAAATTAAAATTTCATAAAAATGACACGTGATAGCGAAAACATGAGAAATGACACATGATATTAATTGCTTTAACTTTAATATAGTATATATATATATATATATATATATATATATATATATATATATATATAGAGAGAGAGGATATTATTCAAGTACGGTTCATTATTAGGGTAGGGTTGTGAGGCGGAATCTGGACCGTAGATTACAATAACAATCAATGGTTGGATGGAAGCCTAAGATTACAAGGTTGGCGGTGGCAAAATTGTAAATATCACAATTTTTAGAAAACACGACAGAACGACGAAATCTCAAGCTCCCTCTCCCTCTTGCTTCCATGGCTAGCTATGGATGATTGTGTTTTGCTGAATGTCAAGCTTGAGAGAGAGAAATCAGATACGAAGTTTGATCGAAATCCATCTACTCCCCATCTTCTATGAGAAGCTTGAACGAGATCCAACAAGAACACTAATTAGGGTTTTTGTTTTCAAATTTCCTCTTGCAAATCATGGATTTTGGTGGGTTTGAAATAGTAATTTCGTTTTTTGTAGTTGTTGAGTTGTAGTTCTTATTGAGTTTGTGAAGCTTTAATTTCATTAGATTGGTGTTATTTCAAACTTGGAATTTTAAGGTCCAACAATGGAGTTTTAAGGTCCAACAATGGTGTTTTAAAGACCAGCGATGGATTTTTCACTAATTTAGTGGGTTGATTTGGGGTTGTTATTAAGAATGTGTTGAACTAATCGGATCTGCTATACGAACTAGTACTCATTGTACCGTGCACTATTATTTGTAATACAATAAACTACTTCTTGTTGTAATGTGAACTACTCTTTGGAACTTCTTTTTTTTGGAGCTTCTTTATTATCGCTCTACATCGTTGATAAACAACTAGCTCATAATTTTACAGCTTCTGTTTTTAAAAGCATAAACTACTCTTTTAAATGAACTACTTGTTTACAAATTATGAACTACTCTTATTTATATGATGAACTACTCTTATGTATATTGTGAACTACTCTCATAAAATTAATTAGTTGTTCTTATATGTACTTTCAGGTTTGCAGCCCTTAACAGCGGAAATGTTAATTGAGTTGACATTAGAAAAAAAAAGAAAATGTTGGGTCTTTGTTGCACATTACAAATGACGGATCAAGAGAATGGAAGCCAATATGTGATGATGAGATAAAACCTTGTATTGGAAAGATATTCATAACACTTGATGAAACTCGACTATTTTATGAGAATTATGCAAAAGTTTGTGGTTTTCACATCCGATGTGGATCAAAGCACAAGGACTGTGCACGTCAAGAAGTCGTTACTAGTAGGACATTTGTATGTACTAGAGAAGGGGAAAAAATTCATCCAATACCACCGGTCAAAGAAGAACAGTTTCTAATCGAGTTGAATGCAAAGCTATGTTGAGATTGAAGTACATTGGTCCACGTGGATATACAGTTTCCACTTTTGTTGAGGTTCACACACATCTTATGTTGTCTAATCTATCTCGTGATTTTGCTAAGTAAAAGAGTGATATGACTATTGGACATCAAAAGTATATGCTTTATTGTTCAAAAGCAAACATTGGTTCTGCCAAGTCACATAGTTTATTTCAACAATTTGTTGGTGGTGACGCCGGGATGTTGGTGCAACGGTTTAGAACTTTAGAAATTTCAAGCGAGATTTGTTGGCTTTTATATCGGATACTAATGCACAAATGTTGATTGATAAACTCTTTAACAAGAAGGAGGTGTGCAAGAATTTTTACTTCAGTTATGACGTGAATGAGAATGATCAACTTAGTCATGTGTTTTGGGTGGATCCTCTTTCTCGATGAAACTATGCTTTATTTGGGGACGTTGTTTCCTTTGATTCTACATACCAAAGTAATAGGTAATTATTTGAATTTGAACTACCTATGTTATACTTACACTCACTATCATCCATTAACTGCTCCTTTATATATCATGAACTACCCCTTTATACGACATGCACTACACTTATATATACCATGCACTATGATTTTATATACCATGAACGATTCTCTCATATTTTAAAGTAGGTAATTATTTGATTTGAACAACCCATGTCATACTAACACCCACTATCATCCATTAACCTCCCCCTTATATATCATGAACTACCACTTTATATGACATGAACTACACTCACATATACCATGCACCATGCTTTTATATACCATGAACGAGTCTCACACAGGTTATAAATTATCTCCTCTTGGTATAAATTCAGATATGACATGATTTTTGCACCATTCACGGGTCTTGACAACCATAAAAGATATGTGACATTTGGAGCTGGTCTTTTGTTGAAAGAAGATGTTAGTTCATACACCTGGTTCATACACCATTCACGGGTCATGAACTACCCCTTTGATTCTACATTTGAAGTTGCTTCTCACCTTCCATGGAGGGAAGCCTGGGCACCGGAAATACTGTAGTCAGCGAAACCTACCCAGCCGTTGTGTAGCAATCCGGGCGTTGTGAGGTCGAGAAGCAATTTAACCCGGCCGAAGAAGGTGATAATTTGATTTTGCAGTAGAAGAAAGAAAGCAACGAAGCGGACGAACGAAGCGGGAAGTCTGGGAGTTTGATTTTGCAGTAGAAGACAAGGAAGCGGCGAAGCGGACGAACGACCTAGCGAGAAGAGGGAGGATAAAAGTCACTTTATTTTTTTCCCCTATTTACCCCTAATATTCTACTAAAATTACAAAAAGCCTCAATCAGATCAACGGTGCAGATTTCCCCTTTTATCCGTACTACATAAATAGGGCCGTACTTGAACGATTATATATATATATATATATAGAGAGAGAGAGAGTTTGGCTCACATGTAAACACCTCTTATAGTGTTCAATGAGAACACACATTAACCATAGGATTGTTTTGATCTAATGGTCTTAATTAAACCAAATTTTAGGGAATATTTTACTTCACTCTCCAATTAAAGAGGATGCATTACACTCTCCATAGTAATTATAATCAAATATGACAGTTAGAGATTCTCTCCCTAATTATTATTATCCAAATCTTCACATTTACATCCAACTCTAGTTTTCAACGTGAATTCATATTGCCCTTTTTTTCATTTCTCAATTCATCATTCACCATAGTTGATATCAACAACATTTCTAAATCAATTCAATTATCATCTCCATTCTTCTAGTTAATATTGTACAAAAGTATTCGTCTATGTTCATGAAAATATTCGTCAATATACTATTAATAATTCATTCATGATACCGATATTGTTCGTTCATGTCCAACAAATTTTAGTCGATTATTGATAACTGAAATTAATATTCAGTGGTACATAAATATTTATTTATATAGTGAAAAATATTCGCTCATAATCTGAAGAGACCAATGTTTCAATCTTCGGACAATTCGCGAACATATACGTATACGAAGATATTCGTCCATGTTACTTAAAATATTCGTTAGTGTTACTAAATATATTCGTACATATGATATAATATATTCGTTGCAAAATTTAGTTGTTCAATTGTTTCCAATAACTTGTCGCACATACACGGACAAATCACCACAAATCGCCGGATAAAAGACATATAACCACGGAGTATTTACAGCATTTAGTGTCGAATAAAAATTAAAGTACAATAATTTCATGTATATGACAATGGAATAACAAATTTTGTTCATCAGATCAAAGAAGGTTTCAAGCACCACAAAAACATATTGAATCTTAATCTAAGCAAAATCAATGCCCTTCTCATTTTGCTAAATACACTAACATACATTAACGAATAAAAACTCAATAAACAGTGAATACAAATCCAATAACATATGCTTCTTTTGTACTGTTGAGGATGAGGACAACCATGGATTCCGGTTGGTCTGCAATGATGACAAATTTGGAGTCGTATAACAAGATTGTTGATGGTAATGATGTAATATCGACACGAGATTACGAGGATGAAGGAAAACGAGGCTTTTGAGGGAGAGCCATGACGAATATTGATGGTGAGCGAGACGAAATTGATGGTGAGCGAGACGAAATTGGTCTCATATACGGTTGAGTCGCGATGCACGAGACTGAAGGAATGTTGGAAGGTCACCTGAAGCATTCGAGGGAGAGCCACGACGTTCAAGTCCGGATCTGCGATGAAAACCGGCCGGCCAAATCTAGTTTGGAGACGACGGTGGTGCCTTCATTGGACGAACGACAACAACCCTAATCATCGTTGAATCGCCCTTGCTCTCCATTGGAGTCGTTTCACAAATAATCGGTTATTGAGAGATGATGGAAGATTTGAATGAGAGATTATAGGGTCAGATAAGGTAACAAATCTTTTTATATATAATAATGGAACAAATTGGGTGAAAATTGATTTTCACGCGCAACCAATTCCCCACTCTCATTCTAATTTTTTTCCCCCCTATTTATTATGGTTAATCTTGACCATCTATTATTCTAATCTTACGGATTAGATTTGTTCTCATTATACATTATAGGGGTTGTTTACGTGGAAGTCTGATTCTATATATATATATATAGAGTTTGGCTCCCATGTAAACAACCCTTATAGTGTTCAATGAGAACGAATTATATTCGTTGGATTGTTATAATGGATGGCTGTGATTAAGTGAGATTTTAAGGAAAAAAATATAAAAATAAAATTGAAACTGCATATTTGGAATTAATAGGAGCGTGATACACACCACACCATATCTACCCCAATATTAAAATTCCCTAAAATAAAATCCCTAAATCTTTTACAGTTATTGCTTCCTCTTCTTCCGCCTAATCAAGATCGTGTGTTGTTCGTCCTCAAGCATACCATCGATGCTGTCTTCTTCTTCCAGTATCCGATGTCGTTGGTCAAGCCGGTGTTTTGTTCCCCCTCCATTCTACATTAGGTACTGTGTTCGCCGGTGTTGTGTTCTTCCTCCTAATCAACATTTCAGTGCCGATCGTCATTCCGATTAGTGTATTGTTCGACTCACCGCTCCCCTCCGTCACTCGAGGTATTGTCGACAGCAATAAAAAATCTCGGGTTCATTGAGTCCGATTAGGGTTTTGCGGATTAATGTAATATTCCCTAAAACAATACCCCTCAAATAAAACCCCTAAATCTTTTACAGTTTTCCGTGCCGTCTTCTTCATCGGGTATTCGGCGCTGTTGGTCTCGTCGGTGTTGTGCTCGACCTCCGATCTACATTCGGTGCTGTGTTCGCCGGTATTCGGTGCTGTGTGCGCCGGTATTCGGTGTTGTGTGCGCCGGTATTCGGCGCACACAACGGCCTAATCACCATTTCAATGTCAATCGTCATTCAGATTAGGGTATTGTTCGTCTCGCCGCTCTCCTCCGTCACTCGAGGTATTGTCGATATCAATGTAATTTCCGGTGCATTGATTCCGATTATGGTTTTCTGATTTGTTTTTTTATTTTGAAATATGGTTGCCGAATTGGATTGGTTGTCCATTGTTGTTGAATGTTCGTTCATGCCCTGTCGAATGTGAGTTAGGTTGCAGCCATTCAATACTTGTCTGTTCATAAATGATTGGTGTTAAGGGCTATGAGTTTTTTTTTTTCTGAACGCACTTGTGGATGCTTGGGCATCGTATCTGAACGCACTTGAGTGGTTTAGAGGTGAAAATTCACCAAAGATCTTTTTTGTGTGGGTTTAATGCACGGTAAAATGGAAATACAACTAGCTATTCGGTCCTTTTATTATTTATATTCGATAGCATACTACTTTTTTATTCGCTAATAGCTGTTTTGTTTCTGTGTGGAAGATAACGTTAAAAATTATTACAGACTTGTACGCAACTACTTTCAATTGGTGACGAAGGGAGCGTTGAGTTCGAAGAAATGTACGACGTTTTCAACTACGAACTGAACAAGTGCATAATATCAACTGATCACATGGAAGATTTCAGAAATCTTGACATGGTAAAACACAGTGTTGCCAGAAATACCGCGTATAGTTGCTAGAGGGGCATTGAAGACTGACAATGCTATGAATGATGAGGAATAGACGATTCAAGTTGTTATTTTGATATGTTGTTCCGGACAACTGTTTTGCTACACTATGTCAAAACTATATGCTACAGTTTCTTTCTCTTTTTGGATATTTGAATCACTTATGTAGGGATTAATGCGTTTGGCACTCCTATCTATATTAATGTCAAAGTTTTATGCTACAATGTCAAACTCTTTTGATATGTTGTTTCGGAAAACTCTTTTGCTACAGTGAGTATAACACAACAAACATTAGAATACAATCTTTATCTTGTATGCAAACACCGTTTACCATGCATAATATGATAGATTAGTAAGTGTATTCATTACCGAATATGAACGATATAATTTCAGAATATACATGATATAGTTAATGGATGCTTCATATATTAGGTGTTGTATGTTAAAGAGCACAACCTTTACACTTAAAGAAACATACGAAGACGATAGTTATCTTGTATGCAAACTCCGTTTACCATAGATAATATGACGGATTAGAAAATGTACTTTTTACCAAATATGAACGATATATTTTATAGAATATACAAGATATAGTAACCGGATATATAATATTTTAGTGTGTCATATGTTAATGAACGCAACATGTACACTTGGGTAATGGAGTTTACACTTTCTTATTTGGTGTTTCAATACTATAAAATGTAATCGTATTACAAACAAGATTACCGAAAATAATATTTCTATATTAACGAATATAGTTATAAATATTTCTATATTACCGGAAATAATATTTCTATCAATGGTTCTTTTTTTGGAAATAGTTTGTCTTCACAAAAACGGTGAGAATAACACAGCCAACATAGAAAGACGAACGTTATCTTGTATGCAAACACCGATAACCATACAAAAAAATAATAGATTAGTAAGTGTTCTTCTTATTGAATATAAACGATATAAGTATCGAATATAAAGGATATAGTTGCCGAATATATTCGATATAATTTCTGGATATTATACTGTTCGTGTACCGGATTCAGATGAACGAATTAAGTGCGTATGATCGAGTAAATATAACAACCCGAACATCTCGAATCATGAAGTATGACTGACCAACCCGAACAAGTTCCATTGATATGTACAGAGAGATAGGAATCATGATTTGGAACATAATCACACACATGAAGAAAGTAAAAAATATTTCCAAACTCCACCCATAATAGTGATAATCTTCAGCCTTCCCATGGTCAGCATAAGTCTTCTTCCTATAAAACAATAGATTATTTAGTATGTCCTTTTGGCGAATCAGCCATACACCAAATAGAGCAGATACTATGGCACAGAGCACAACCAGAAATAGCGAGAGCAAAATAATCTCTTGTTTAATAGTTGATATTTAGGTAAACCTTCACCGTCACCGAATCGTATTCTGTGGTATATTCAAATATATTCGTTAATATGAAACCAAATATCCGTTAACATATTACTTTAACTGTTTATGTTATTCCACGTTCAGTTACCTTCTTCCATCGATTCCGAATCTGTTGCTTGCCTGAATCCCCTACACAAATCAACCGAACAATTGAGGACATATATTGATGAAAAACGAAAAAATTGAGGGCAAATCAACCGTTGTTTGTTGATGAGAATATTGTATACCGAAAAAGATACACTTATTGTTAACTATTCCGGCGAAAATATGTTTAGTTCTTCCGGCGACAATGGAGTGTATGGCGTTTCAGCAAAACGTATCATCCATATAATTGATATTGCTTTGATCGATTTTGTTGATATTAATTGGAAGATTCTGTATATTGTAACTCCCTAAAATAGTGGAAGAAGATCTCATTTATAATTTTTCTAAAATATTGTAATTGTCTTATTTTGGAGAGTGTATTACACATTCCAATGAGGAGAGTGTGCTGAATTTTTCATTGAATATTTATGTTAATTTTCAGCCTTTAGATTAATCAGATCAAGGGCTACTATTTGTTCTCATTGTACACTATAAGGGCGGTTTACATGGGAGTATGATTCTATATATATATATATATATATATATATATATATATATATATATATATATATATATATATCATTATAACGTAGAAAAGCGAAAAAAGAGCATTAAATACTATGAGCCCGCTAGTAATTGGGCCAAAAAATTCAGCCCAAAGGCTTACCAGTGAAGAGCAAATATAGGGTTTTCCGGCGCGGCGCGGCGCTTCTCTTCTCTACTGCTCCCAATCTCCAGCGTTTCGGCAGCTCCCCAGAATTCAAGTCTTCAGCAGCAGTCATGGGGTATGATGATCGCTTCTCTCATCAGTTGCTCGCTACTATTAGTTTCTGATTCTATATCATGCTTTTCATGTTTCTATATATATAAATTCTAATTGTTGTTCAGATTTAGAAGCTTAGGTCATAGTAGAACACCACTAATGGAGGGTTGTAGTGAATGTCATAAAGCGAAGTATATTGCGAGATTTATCAGTCCCTTGCTTAGTATTGATGGATTAGTAAGTAATACGTGAATGCTATATGCTGATAATCGATGAGATCGAGATTGTAGAGGTAAAATGTTATTCCAATTTTCCAACGTTGCAGAAAGACACGTGGAATGGGAGCTGGGCGGAAGCTGAAGAAGCACCGTAGAATGCAAAGGTGGGCAGATAAGTCGTACAAGAAGTCTCACCTTGGAAATGAATGGAAGAAGCCTTTTGCTGGTTCTTCTCACGCCAAGGGTATCGTGCTTGAGAAGATGTAAGCCCTCTTTTTTGAGTTTCCCATCAAGATTTTGCTCTGTGTTATTGTATCTCACCCCATCATCTACAATCTGAATGCTGCAGTGGTATTGAGGCTAAGCAGCCTAACTCTGCCATTAGAAAGTGTGCTAGGGTCCAACTCATTAAGAATGGAAAGAAGATTGCTGCCTTTGTTCCAAATGATGGTTGTTTGAACTACATTGAGGAAAATGTATGTTTGCTGCTGACTCTGGAATGGATTACGAACTTAATTTAGCACCACCAGTTAACTAACATTATTACTCTTATGTAATGGGTTGGTCTTTGCAGGACGAGGTTCTGATTGCCGGGTTTGGGCGTAAGGGGCATGCCGTCGGAGATATTCCCGGAGTCAGGTTCAAGGTCGTCAAGGTATCCGGTGTCTCACTGCTTGCTTTGTTCAAAGAGAAGAAGGAGAAGCCAAGGTCTTAGAATAGCTTTAGTTTCTGTTTCAATCACTTGTTTTCGACAATACTTTCTGCTGCTTTGCCATTATATTGTCTTGTCGTTGAGAAAATCCACTCTTGCTTCTAAATGCAGCCTTTTTGAATTTGTAGCGATTCTTGTTTGCCATGTCCATTTGTCCTGGACTTGAGTACGGTTTAAAAGTGGAAACGCTGATTTTCAAACTGGCTCAAACCGTAAACCAGCGGTTTAGTTTTACCGGTTTAGGTGAACCAGCGGTTTAGCCGCTGCTGTTAACGGTCTGTATGACTTTAGTTTTTAGTTTTAAAAATGGACCAAACAGATTAATTGAAGATTCTATTAATAATGCTGATACTTGGACTGTTTGGTTTTTCATAAACATACCTGGTTCGTTCTTCATATTCAATTTATTTTATTTTTTTTGAATCAGTTCACATCTAATCTCTAATTCATCTATAAATCTAGGAAGAGTGATGTAAATGAAAATATTCATCTATAATTCTACGAAGAGTTTGATGGAAATGGAAATGTTTGTTCCGTTTGCAGTTTGTGATCAACTTAACTAAAATTTGGTTTACTAGACTTTTTTTTTAGTTTTGTGTTTAGTAAATTTACCCTTGTGTGTAGTGTTTGCACGTAGTTTTTAAAAAAGGCATAGTTACCAAAATTGACCCTTAATTAACTAGCCAACCTGATTGTGTCACATGTCTGTTTCGCGCTCATTACTAGTAGCACTCACTTGGTTAGTTCAAATCTTTATATCAGAGTTCAAAAGATACGATTACATTTTTAGTAGCACTCACTTGATAGTTCGAATCTTTATATCACAATTCAAACAGATACAGTCTTTATATCACAGTTTACTCACTTGATAGTTCGAAACTTTATATCACAATTCAAAAAGATACAATCTTTATATCGCAGTTCACACACTTTCAGTAACACTCACTTGATGATTCAAATCTTTATATCACAATTCAGAAAATACAGTTGCACTTTTAGGAGTATCAAACAATACACTTGGTCCAAGCGGGAATCGAAAGAGATTTTAGCTAGATAGTCACGTGTATGTCTTTGGGTAGGAGAATGGTAACCAAGTATGAATGGTTCTACTCCCATCGATCGGTAACCATAGTCTCAAATAATCTTAAGCAGATATAAATTTCTCCGATGCTCAGTCAAATAGGTAAGCCTAATTTTGCAACAAAGTTTTTGTCTATGAGTGTTGATATGCCTTGAATGCGTCCGTCATTTGTTTGGACCTTTACTGTTTGCTCAGTCTTATACTTGGGACCGAGTATTACCTAGGGTTTCATTAATTTATATATCGTAGCGTTTCTCGGCCTCTAATGATCCGGTTTTAATATGCGTATCTGTAATCCGAAACTCCTTAATAAAATCTATCTAAAAGTGAACGTAATCATGATTGGGTGAACCACTATAAGTTCGTGTTTCATCTTTGTTTTTTGTTGAATTTTGTTTTTTCTGATAATTTTGGACAACAAACTAGTCTCAGAGTCTTCGGGGTTTTTATTGGTTTTATGTAATTCGGGAGAAAGATGTCTTCTTTCAACATGAAGATTGACAAGTTTAGAAGGAGGAACAATTTCAGTATGTGACAGATCAAGATGCGAGCGTTGTTGAAACGACAAAACTGATGGGGGTCGTTGTCCATGAAGGAGTCCGATAAGAAAAAGGGACGATGTTGTTGAGTTGACCACTCGGGAGGATAAGGCACACACGATCATTATGATGTGTCTCACACATGATGTCTTATGCGAGGTTTCAGGTCAAGACACCACAACCAAATTATGGTTGAAGTTGGAGATCCTCTACATGACAAAGTCTCTCACCAACAAGTTGTTTCTAAAGCAACGTATATTCCGTATGTGAATGTAGGAAGGTACACAACTTCGTGAACACTTAGATCACTTGAACACAATTCTTCTAGATTTGTGTAAGATAGAGATAAAGTGGTTGTTGATTCCGGGGAATCATTTCACATATGTCCTAATAGAGAGTGGTTTGAAATTTATAAGCAGACATATGGTGGTAGTATTTACATGGCCAACAGTTTTGTCTACAAGGCGGTCGGAATTGGCTCGATTAAAACCAAGACACATGATGATAGATTATGTACATTGAACAAAGTCGGGTATGTTCTAAAGATTACTAAGAATTAGGTATCCTTGAGTATGTCGGGTATAAGGGGTTTTGTTTCAAAGGTGAAGGTGGATTTTTGAATGTCTATAAGGGTTCTGATGTTATTCTAAAAGGTATCAAGAGTGACACTTTATATTTTATGCAGGGTTCTACTAATTTTGTTGCATCTTTAAAGGTTCACAAGGATTATATGACAAAGTTATGACATATGAGACTTGGTCATATGGGTGAAAGGGGGTCATAGACTTTGGAAAAGGAGATCTTCTTGGTGGTCACATGATCACGAGCCTTGACTTCTGTGAGCGTTGTGTTCTTGAGAAGCTACACCGCATCATGTTTCCAAAGGGTATTCCAAGACAAAAGGCACACTTGATTACATCCATTCAGATTGTTGGGATCCGGCTAGCGTTGAGTCTCTAATAGTATGCTAGAGGTATTTCTTGGTCTGTAGTTCCGCTCATTTGAGTTTGATTAGTTATACAAGGATGATGGAGCTCATTGTCATCATATGCCTTGAATGTGTTTGTCATATGTTTGTGACTTTACAATTTGGCCTAGTCTTATACTTGACGACCAAATATAACCTAGGGTTTAATTACTTTATATATTGTAGTATATTCTCTACCTCCAATAATTTGGTTTTAATTTGCTCATTTGTAATCTAAAACATCTTAATAAAATCTCTATGAAAGTGGATTTCTTGATTGTCATTGATGATTATGTTTTTTTTTTCATACTTGGTTACCATTCTTGTTTGTTAAATTATGTTTTATTCATAATTTCATGCAATAAGGAGAATGGTAACCAAGTATGAATGTTTCTAGTTCCATTGATCGGTAACCATATTCTCAAGCAATCTTAAGCCCATATATATATTTCTCCGATCCTCAGTCAACTATGTAAGCCTCAATTTACAACCAAACTCCGTTATCACCCGCTCACATTATTCCTTATACAAACTCTGTTACCACCCGCTCACATTATTCCTTATAACATGTGCAAACAACGCGTGAACATCTTGTATCACCAATCAGTTCATTGTTTTTATTCATCCTCCTTCTTGGGGATTAACGAGTGGTTTTTGTTCCACACCCTTGCATATTCAAAGGTTCTATCTTGCTCAAACAAATGATGATATCCCATCTTATGCTCATTTTTCAAATCCGGGCATTATGCCATTTCATGTCCACCGTAGACTCACTACAAAAACATCCTTTCATATTCATTCATATTATTATTATTGTAAAAAATCGTCAAGAAGTTACCTCTTAACCAATAGGTGAACTACTTTGAAAATAAATCTTCAAACCGAATATCAACTCCTCTTCTTCCATATCAACAATGAAGGTACAATCTTGGAATAAGCCATTTTAGATTTGTTTTGTTTATGTAGAGGGAACAATCCCCGTCATTAGCAATGTGCAACATTTTCTTTTCTTCGTTTGTAATGATCCGTCCCTTCAACATCTTCCAAATTAACGTTCTCACCCTCTTCAAGGATCTTAACATCAATATTTGACGATATACTATAACAATCCAAAGAGGCAACCTCAAGGAACTATGATCAATCCATAGGTTTAAGCTACCAAAAAGAACCCGTAAGGTGTGTAAGTCTAACTTAACTCTAATCTATAACATTATTAAAAGTGAGGATCTACTAATGAATAGTACTTTCAATCTAAGTTACCCTATTGTCATGCGTACTACCAATTATGTCTCTATGAAAGGCAACAATCTATAGTGTATGTATTAGGTTTACACACTTCGAATGGGTTATAAGGAAACATCTTTTCCAAGAAGAACGGGTATCAAGTGTGTGTCTTTGTCACGAGGATGTAAATATATGTGTTCGCTTGTGGTTCTTCGTTGATGAGAAAGATGATTCAACACCCTCCTATCATCACACCTGTCAATTCTTTCTGCATCATTTCACTCAATTGAATTTTGCTTTGCTTAGGAAGACTCCCTCTCAAATTGATGTTTTTTTTTTACAAATATGACTATATGGGATGTTTTGAATTTGGTCTCGTCACCGTGTTCGTTGTATTTCTTCTACCATCGTTATCCTATTCACTTCATTTGCCCAACTTATCCAAAATTTATCTTCTTGTATGGTCAATTTTGATGTTTGTAGACACCAACGATTGATTAAGGGACTAATTCGCTAATATCGATAGGATTATGGGAAATTTCATACATCTTCTGTTGGATTGTGATTAGGGATTGGTCTTCAAATTCCGTGACCATAGAGGCCTACTAACATTAGCATTGTTGAGATATAAAGATGCGGGGTTGATGCCACAATTTCCTGATCTAGATTAAAGTTCACAAAAAGCTCGACATAAGCGAGATGGTATTGGTAAGGCCGAGATTTGTGAAAACTCAAAGAACAAGAATGTGAATGTTATGGATGATTATGGTAAGATAAGAAGATGATAATGGAATGAACTTGATGGAAAATATAGGAAGATAGAACCAAGATATAAACTTGCAAAGAACCTTGACTAATTGGACCAAACCCCTAAAAAAAGAGTTACCTTAACCCTTCATTCTTAAATCTTACACAAGCCTGCAAATTGAGACAAGCACAAGGAGGGACTAGTTTGACTAGTAGCACCAATCTTAAAGAAGATTAACACACAAGAATAACCTAGCAATAACTCAAAACAATTCAATCAAAGACTCTCTTTTTGATTGAATAGAAATAAATAAAACGTAAACTTCATAAACGAAATAACAAGTATCTCACAATATATGTGGAAATCAAATACCAAAATCAACCTAATTATGATCTCGGCCTTCTAAGGCTATTTATAGGCAAGATTTTCTAAGAAATAAAAGGACAAATAATCCTACAAAATATAAAAGATAAGATACCTTTAGAATGCCTAGAGTTTTAAAGGTATTAAAATAAAACATAACTAGAAGCATCTCGAGGCTTCCATAGAGATTCTCCTACATGAGATTCTTCCATGTGAGACTCCACACGAGATTCTTCCATCTCGAGTCTTCCATCGAGATTCTTCAATTCCACCGAATTCTCCATTATATGATAATGCGACTTTGGAAGACTTGGTCGTAAATAGATCACTAATGCTAGCAACCTCTCCTTGAATGATTGTTTCTCTTGATCTTGTGATGCTTCTATGTATAGTAGGAGATGTTAAGGATGGTCCCGCATCATACTCACCTTCTTGAAAAGGATTCAACCTCGAATCCATACCATGCTCATCACTAGTCACATAAGGAATCAAGTCTCCCATACTGAAGGTAGGAATCAAGCCATAAATTCTTGAAGATTCAATACATATATGTTGCTGCTAACCTTATGTGGCTCCTTAAATGGGCCATCTCTATGTGGTAAGAACATCAACTTCTCCTTCCCTGGATGACCATTAATTTGAGCTTTGCACAATGCCTGCCTTAAAAATATTTTCACCAAAATTCACAACAGTAGCAAATCTTGGTCTATATCTGGGTCTGAGATACACATTGGAGGGACCGGGATTTTACTGGAGGTCTATATCTCGTTTTTTAACGATGAAAACTGGATATACTCCGGGAGCCTCTCTTTCCCTAGGTGCAACCAAACTAGCTCCTGACTTGAATAACAATTCCTTACTACTTTGATTAACTACACAATCATGATAGTTCAAGGTTCGATAGGGGTGGAAAATCCTAGAGTAAGCAAGACTTATAGGAAATAATACCACAACCTTAACGATGAAATTTATCTCCTTTTTAGGTCTAGTTAACTCCTCAGTTAAGCTTTCACTAATGTCTTCCAACGAAATGGCAATAAACTTCAAAGGCCAACATAGATTATGAAGTACACATCTAGATATGCTCATAATATTCCTCGAGTAATCCATGAAAGGTCAAACTATATCCTCAAGCAAATGTGGTCCATAATCATATGTTATCAACATATCACAAACCATGTACCTCTCTAAATGACCTTTATCAACCATAGAGGCCTTCTGCTTAATAAGAAAATTGAGGTTGCAACTAGGTATGCACACATGTTCAAACTTAATAAAGAGGAATAAACCTTCCAAACTCAATGCGTAAGAAAATTACCCAAATCAGCATGTGCAATAGTTATGCCTTTCCTAGGAAAGACTTTCCTACGAAGTTTGTGTTAGTCTCCATCTTAGACTATATTGTGCTAGGAATTGAGCATATTAAGTATAGATGAGCTCAAAAGGGAGTTTCACAACAAACGCCTTGCGATCCAAACTAGAAAGGCTTCTAGTTGAAGCTAGTTAGTGAAATTGAAAGCGCCTTACTTTTTTTCTTTAAGGGATGATATGAGAGTAAGAGGAATAAACCTGCCAAACTCAGGTGGTTAACTCCAACAGTCGACCTGATCAAACTCTGTGGATTGACTTGACTTGGGCCAGAAAAGATGGTCATGTGGTCTTGACGTGAGGATCAATCGACTCGATTGAAATCATTGGCCGACTTGACTAATTGTAATCTTCGATCACTTCTTTGTTCCTTCATCTCTCAGTTCGCAATCGATTCAGCCCGGAAGACTTCAATGAGAACCTTAGCTCAATCTCCAAAGATGATTCATTCATGTTCCAAGTAAACTAGCATGTCTACGTTTACATTCCATGAAAACCCGAGTAAATCTCCAGAATAATAAAGTAAAAAAATAAAAACTATTTTAAAAACTAAACAAAACTACCTTATATGTAGAAGAGATGAATAATAATGATGTCACAACTAACTGACATTAACTTTTGGTCAAAGGTAGCAACACATCGTATTATAAGAAAACAAAGAGGTGAGTAAACTTAAATTGGTTACGTGCACTAATAAGCGCAAGCTATAGACGAGACGAGTGCAAATACGGCCTTATTTACAACACAAGTCCTAAGAATATATTGTGGACAATAATTAAGTCGTCGAGAGCTCGTCTATCAAACAATCCCTAAGAACTCATATCAGTACAATCATTTAATCTCGTTCGACGCTCCGATTGTTCCTCCGCCATCCGAGGAAGGTTTTGCGCTTAGGGAGTGGCGGAGGTTAGGTTTTTCTGGCATTTGGGAATATTTTTGAGCTCAATCAGTCTTTGTATTATCGGCCGTCAACTATATATTTGAGTTTCTTTCCAACTAAAACTTGCAATCGTTTAATCTCGTTTGTTATTACCTTTGTTTAGCCTTTTGGGTTTGTTCTTCTTGAATATGCAGATCGAATGCAGTTAGGCTGGCAGACAAGGAAAAGGAAGAGAAAGCCATGTTGCGAAAGATATTCGACGAAGCTGATGAGCTCAAGAGGGAGTTTCACACGAGGGTATATATATTTGAATCACTTATTCTATACCATATTTCGATGGTAAAATTGAGTTAGTTGAGCTTCAAATTATGTTAGGACCCAAAGCTGTAATGGCATCTCTTGCACATATGACAGTGGCATTCTCTGTTGTGCTTAGTTAGGTATCGAGCTTGTGGTAAATATGTGTAAACATGAGTTTTCCATCTTAGATATCATCTTGTATTATACCTTTTCCTTCATTTCAGCTTCTTACTTAAATGTTGAGCTCTATTACACAGGTTCCCACATTAGAATGCTTCTTTTTACAAAGACTGATTCCATTTCCATGGCAAAAAGTAGGAATACTTAAAGTTGAGAAGCCCTAAGATTTTCAAACATAAGTTGATTGAGGATAGGATTCACAAGTAGTAAGTACACCAGTGTGTGGTGACTCAGAGGAACCTGTCCAAAATGGTAGTGTGAAGTGGGTCACTCAAGTGGGTAGCCCAGTTGTTGAGTGGGCCCTGTCCAGTCACAGCTGCTTGGACAGCAAATCCAAGGAAGGCAACCATGGCTAGCCTTGCGTGCTTTATCTCAGCCAGCTGAAGAATCGGCTTCTTCTCCGGGTCAGACGCAAGCCCAAGTGGGTCGAACGGTCCTCCCGGGTACAGCCTCTTCTCCGTGTCCAGCTCAGCGTTACGTTGGAACTCGATGTATCCGATCACGAGTGCCTCGATCCAGATCAGTGTTGTCATTGAGAATGGGAGGGGTTGCCCTAGGTATGATGATCCTTCTACTAGCTCCACCTGCAAAAATACAACCCACATATCATTCTAATGACTGTAATATATAGACGTAGTATATTAAATAAAAGAAAGAGAGAAACGCACCTTGCCGGCATCTTGCCATGTGATACCAGTGAGCCACTCAACAGTGATGGCTCCAAGGGTGGCTAGCATGGCCCACCTTCCGTGGATGAGCTCGCACTCCCTGAACCTCTGCAGACCAAACACCTCCGTGTAGGGCTGCAACGCGGTGGACTTGAGCTCTCCTCCCTCGAACCTCGTACCTATGACGTCCCCGGGCAGGTTCTTGGCAAGGTTCTGGTCTAGCGAGTCGATATCATATTGCAAGTACTCCGCGGGCTTCCCGAGTCCAAAAGGGTCGAACCCGTAGTCTCCAACGAGGCTCCCATCGAGCCACTCAGGTGCCTTGGCTCCTGGGTACCATAGTGGGCGGTCGGACCCTGGCCCGGGCCTGGAAGCAGCCTTCTTGGCCACCTTCTTGGCTCCGAACCCAAAGCGGGCCTGGACCCGGCCTGTGTTGGTGGGCATCTCAGGAAGGCGGGTTCCGAGGAAAGATGACGTGGCAGAGGTTGCCGTGGCAGAGGCCATGGTGGTGGATGGTGATGGTAGGAGTTGAAGTTTGGCTATTAGGTGTGTGAGTGTGTATTGTGTGAACTTTGAGATCGAGTTTGGGCGTTGTTATACTTTGGAGGTGAGGATCATGAGATATTGTTGGTCTATCTGAGGTTGATGTGGAAGGGTTAATGGCCGTTGATGGAGGACGAGGATCCATCTGACGGTTGTGGGGAAGTTAAAATACATGACCTTATCTTATCTGATTTAGGGGAGATCTATAATTGCATTTTGGTCCAAGTAGAGCATCTCAGTTTTGTGGTCGAGGGCACTTTGAAATGCGACTTCCCACTGTGTGATTTTTTGGTATGTCCTTTATATTGTGATTTTGGACCTTTTCAATTATGCTATACACACGTCTTGGTTGAGGTGTCAAACGGGTCATCAAGTTTGGGTCGGGAGACAACACGCACAAGTTCATAAGGGTCTGGTTAAAAAAGGCTCGTTAATAATCGGTTTGTTTCGGGTCAGTTTGGCCCGGGTGTCGATTGTTTGGGTTATAATAGTTTATCGGATAGCCTCGGTTTAGTTCGGTTCTTGGTAGTAGTGTCAAACAAGGCCGACCGGTCGGCTCGGGTCGGCCACAACAGGCTCGGGTTCAAACGGGATGGGTGAAAACATTTTTTCTTTTTAGTGGTTTATTTCGGATCGGGTCGGTTTGGATTGGGTATCAATTGTTCGGGTTTAAATGGACCGAGTCACAACAATCTCTCTTTTCAGAGGTTTGTTTCGGGTCGGTTTAAATCGGGTATCAATTGTTCGAGTTAATACCGGTTATTAAATAGCCTCCATTCTTGGATTATAATTTAGTTCGGTTCTCGGGTCAATCGGGTTAGGTTACTTCGGTTTTTAATAACCGGGTTTGAGTCGGGTCAATCGGGTTTCAATTGAGACGGGTCAATCGGGTTTGAGTCTGGTCAAGTTATGTTCGAGTTGAGTTGAAATTAGGTCGGGTTGCCTAACATCTTGATTCCGGTAGATTTTAACTTTTGGGGTGGACAATTTGTAACAAACAACATAAAGTACCTCTTATTTATAATAAACTATATAAAATCACCTCTTATTTACTCTTTTTTTTTTCACTTAACCACGTCTTATATTGGGGGTTGATAGACGTACCGACGAAAATCTCTAATAGTCACCTCATTTCGCGTGCGTAGTTGATAGGTCCTCAACTATGCTTTTGGGAAGCGTAGTTGGAGTTCCCAAAAATAATAAAATATCAACTACGCTTTTCGGAGTGTAGTTGTAGTTCCTAAAAAAATTAAAAATTTTTTTTGAAAAACTTCAACTACGCTGCTCATAAGCGTAGTTGATATTATTTTTTTTGGGAACTCCAGTTCATTTTTTTTTTGGAAACTATTACTACGCTTTCGATATACGTAGTTATGGTACTATTACAGATTTTCGCCGATACATTTAAAAATCACGTTTATATTTAACAACACAATTTTTATAATATGTTAACAATTAACCACCTTATTATTATTCCTTATAGACTATTAGAGTATTCGGTTTTCTATCCAATTTTATGGTCAACCAAAAAGTAATGAATTATTTTGGAATACTGATTATAAATATGAAATAATTAATTTGAGATACATATTAACAAATAGTGTCCCGTAAATTTACTTAGAATCTTTGAATGCCACTAACAAATCTTTATTTTTGATTAATTAATTCAACATTCTAAGTTATTCTTTAACTCTAAAGTATTTATGATATTGAGTTTTGATGTAATTTCCAAATTGTCTCTTAAGCATAGATATACAATCGGTAATAATGCGATCATCTTTCTACATCACCAGGTTAGCGCAAAGATAATCAAATGGTTAATACTTATTAAGAAGTTAAAGATCCAAGCTAACACTTGTGTACAACTCTAAAATATTGATTTTACTTTCATTTATGAGTTTAGGATGCAATTTCTTAATTGTGTTGTGATCACAAATCATACCAGAAACTATAATATAGATATTGATTAATACTAGTTGTAGGACATTTTACTAGATAAGAGAAACTAATTGAAAAATAAATTAGCGTCCAAGTAAGAAAACATACTAATCAAAGAGCATGACAATTGTTTTCACATTTAAAAAATAATTATAACAGATGGTTTAACAAAATATGATAAAGGGACACGAATTGGAAACAATTTAAGTCACGAGGACAACAAAAGAAGACATAAATATGGATATCAAAAGAAATGATCAAACTTAAGACATGAAAAGAAAATCCTAAAATAAATGTTCTGATTCACTATGAGTTTGTAAGCGGGCATTTTGTTGTGCACTAACTCTCGTAATTACAACCTCATTTTAGTATATATATATATATATATATATATATATATATATATATATATATATATATATATATATATATATATATATATATATATATATATATATATATATATATATATATATATATATATATATATATATATATATATATATATATATATATATATATATATATATATATATATATATATATATATATATATATATATCATATGAGAACAACCTCTAACATAAGAATATGAGAACAAATCGTGACCATCTAATTTTTAAAATTCAATGGTCTACATTAATGGTAGAAAATGATAAATAGAAAACCAATTAATATATAAGACTTATTCACTCTCATTAAAAGAGAGTGAACCCACTCTCTCTTAATTGTTTTTTAAATATATATATTGTATTATAGGAAACTGTTAGTTAAAAAAGATTCACCAGATATCTCCTTCCTCCTCTCTATTATACGTTCAACTCCATTAACAGTTCTCCCCAATTCCGTCAAATCAAAAAACAAAACAATGGGAAACTCAGATTGAGTGTGCATATGCAAATTTATTCAATTCGGTCTCTCTACAACATCTGTTCAAGTCGATCATAACAACAGAATTCAACAAGCTGTCATATCCAGTCAAGAAAATCATATCCCGTCAAGAAAGCAGTTTGTTTCTCCATATGCAAATCTGAGTAAGTGTATGTATTCAAATTTACTCGTTGTAATTAAATCGCTTTGACATAAATCGTGTGAATAACCGATAGAATTGTAGAGTTGCATTGTTGAAACTCGTACGAAGAACCGATAGACAAAAAAAATTCGTTGTTGATAATAAATCTAATAAACAAATTAACTACGAATAACACACTTGTATCATTTTAGTTTCAGTTGAAAAGATCATTATAATTACGAATAAACAAATTTCAGGTTGATAATAAATATAATAAACAGAGTAACTACGAATAACACATTTGTATCATTTTAGTTTCAGTTGAAAATATCATTATAATTACGAATAAAATAAATTGACGTCTAATAGAGTATTTGTTTTTTCAAGCACAACCAAACAATGGGAGGTTCATAAGTCTAATACAGTTCAAGAAGGCGAATATATGGATTTTATTTTTCAAAATTTAGAATGTGATGAAGATATTCCGGTTGGTTTTGCCAATACAAAAACGCCAGATGGATCAGTGTATTGGATACCAACATGCGATGAAATGTTGATATCGACAATTGGAAAGAGGTTCAAAACAATTGAGGATGAAGAAGCTTTTTATAAGAGTTATGCATCTACACTTGTAATTACAAATAATCGCTATTATGTCAAACACAAATACATAATATATTATTGGTAATTTGGTTTTAAAACTTCATAGTGTAAATTATGCAAACATCCACGACACATCGATTAATAACTAGTCAAAACAAACTAGACATTCACAAAATAAGTCAAACAATAATCTAAAAAACCATAAAAATAGCTAAGTTTGAAGATTCAAGTTGCTAGTAGTCGAGTACATTAACTAAAGGAAGTCTATCTAAACGATCACAACATTGACCGTTTGTAATCACAAACTTAATGCTTCTATACATTGTTTTGTATCACTAAAAAAACGATTATAATTACGAACTTAATGCTTGTATACATTGTTATAGCTCACTTAAAAAACGTTTGTAATTACGAATAATTTCTTGTATACATTGTTTTTTATCAATTAAAAAACAGTTGTAATTACGAATAATCGCTATTATGTCAAACACAAGTACATAATATATTGTTGGTAATTTGGTTTTGAAACTTAATAGTGAAAATTATACAAACGTTTGTAATTACGAATAATCACTATTATGTCAAACACAAGTAAATAATATATTATTGTCATTTTGGTTTTAAAACTTCATAGTGTAAAGTATGCAAACATCCACGACACATCGATTAATAACTGGTCCAAACAAACTAGACATTCACAAAATAAGTCAAACAATAATTCTAAAAACCATAAAAATAAAAACCATAAAAATAGCTAAGTTTGAAGATTTCAAGTTGCTAGTAGTAGAGTACATTAACTAAAGGAAGTCTATCCAAACGATCACAGCATTGACCGTTTGTAATTACGAACTTAATGCTTCTATACATTGTTTTGTATCACTAAAAAATGCTTGTAATTACGAACTTAATGTTTTTATACATTGTTATAGCTCACTTAAAAAACATTTGTAATTACGAATAATTTCTTGTATACATTGTCATTTATCAATTAAAAAACAGTTGTAATTACGAATAATCGCTATTATGTCAAACACAAGTACATAATATATTATTGGTAATTTGGTTTTGAAACTTAATAGTGAAAAATATACAAACGTTATAATTTTCATTGACCAAATTACAATCACTTATAATAACTACGATTATTATATTACTCGATATGACAACTATATATCAAAAATAATATTAACTACGAATAAGCATTCATCAAACACCCATGACACAACGAGTAATAACTAGTCAAATCAAAGTAGACATAAACAAAATAAATCCAACAATTGTCCTAAAAACCCAATAGACACAACTATGTTTGAAGATGTCAAGTTGCTACTAGTAGATTACATTAAGTTAAGGAAGTCTATCTAAACGATCATCATTATCATCCATTCTTGATGTCCACTCGTCAATTTGTTTAGCACCCATCTCCAAGGCATTCAAAAGATTCTCCTTTACCTCATTAATCTCACTGGTAAGGAATCGGTGCAGATATTGAACCCTTAATGTCTTTAAACTATGTACCCTCTGATACTTGAAGCCACATTCCCACTTAGCATCCCCTTTGTATGTTTCCATATGTCTCATATCATATATTCCACTGTCATCAGATACCCTGTCATCTTTCCACGCCATCTTCAAAACCTGGCTTCCTCTACTTCTCGTATCCTTCCACCCATCAAGTCTAATCAAACATTAATAAGGTGTAGACCAAATAGCAACGCCTGAAATTAATGTAACAAATAATGAATAATTACGAATCCAACGTTTAAAGTGATCTTTCAAACTAAACCGTACCAGTCGAGTGACATAGTAGTTGTAATCAATGTCGGAATCTCTACGATTATCAAGTATCTCAGCCACAACAGTCTTCATATGGAAACACACCACAAAGTGATGTATCTTACAACTTAGTGGGAACATTATCTTGAAACAAATACAAGAAATAAAAAAAACTCAGTATAAGCTTAAAAAAATACAATAAATCAACTAACAATACGAGGACTAACCATGTCAAAATAAGTCAAATCAACACGATCTTCACAAAAGCGAAGGGCAACATCGAAATCGCTAGTAAATTTTTCATATCTGCGGTCAAACCCTATCCCAACTTCTTTCACAAAAGGTACATACTATAACAAAAGGTAGATTAGCTGAGTTTATTCATAGTTACTAATATTAATAATACATGATAATTACGAATAATTTACATGTCCTTACAAGAGCAGGAATAATAGCTGAAATTATTCATAATTATATATATTATGAATTCATAGTAATTACGAATAATAGTTATTTACATACACAAAAACGTGTGTTTCATACCTCATTTGTTACCAAAATATTTGCATTTGATGGTAGTCTTTGAACATCCTCTATCCGTCCTCGTCCGAATCCCCCTCCTAACATCTCACTTTTTTCTCGTTCAGCAACCATAAAATCTGTCCATCCACGGAATACAGGTATACACCTTTCGACCTCTCTAACTCCTCGATGCACCACACGATCAAGATAGAATAGCTACATATCCATAAACCAAATATATTTATGTTCAATAAAGAATAGAGAACCAATTGGAAGGGAGATTAGTTCCACAATGTGCAAATAGATGGTTGAAGGCTTTGTTACCGGCGAAACAACAACCGATCGAAGGAAGACGAGGATAAACGGCTCAACATTGTAGTGACGATTATCGGTAGTAATTGTTAAATAAATCAACCGATCGAAACAAAATATCAATTGGTGTTCTGAAATTACCTTGGATTTGAGCAGAGTAATCAACAAATTGAAGGTGCAAAGGAGTCGATTTAGGGTAAGCAGGGTCCCGAACAGCCGGCTTGTAAGGGCACCGGGCGCATAGCAAAACCGCTGGTTGTGCGGCCACAACCGAGTCGCCGGGTGCAGTACAGGGCAAACGAGTCGCCGGGAGATCCTCGCCGTCTAAGTTGCGCCACACCGGAGGTCCGCTGATTCGGCTTCAAAAATCCTATTCGACCGCCACAGCCCTAAAACCTTCTTTCCGGTTGTGCAGCGAGTATGGAGTGAAATTAGAGATTCCAAATTGCGCTATATTGGAAGCGCGTGTGTGTTAAAATATTATTAATAATTACGATACTAACCCTAAATCTCGACCCTTAATAATAAACAATCCAACGGTCTACGGTTGTTCTCATGTTCTCATGTTAGAGGTTGTTCTCATGGGAACCACACCCTATATATATATATATATATATATATATATATATATTTGATCGAATATCTCACTCTCTTGTATTACACTATACAACACCATAAAAAGCTATTTATAGTATACAACGTCGGCTAATAAGCACACCCTAGCATCCACCGACATGCACAAATTAATATCTAACATGATAATTACAAAACTTTTCCTAATAATCTAGATAGTCCTATATTACTCAATCATATTTAAAGCATTTAGCTTATTGTAATTTCTAGATTATTCTAGCCTCCGCAGAAGAGTTATACCAATAATAATGAGCCCATTTAGCCTATTACTTAATAATCCAAATACGAATTAGCTCATCAATTCCTCAATATCTTAATTCATATTTCAATGTACATCCATGATATTTGAAAACCGTACCTTTATCCGCTTTTTAGCTCCGGCGCCACCATCTCTTTCTCGTGCCGCTCTTCCTTCTAAGAAGCAAATGTTTTTCTCGTCCTTGTGGCCTTGCATTACCAAGTATCTCCCCTTGAACACCTTGCACCATCTTCTACTATCGAAGAACTTGTATCCCTTCATCGTCATCGCAACCAACGAGATGAAATTCACATTCGCTAACCGCACATACCTCACATTGTGCAGAGTGTGGCTTGTCCCTACGAAGCCTCATCCTCATGCTTCCGGTACCTTCGAACTTCAACTTATCACCACACACTGAGTTGAAGTGAGCAAACTCTCCACCAATCTTCAAGTGTCAAACATTTCTTGGTCTCGACATACATGCATTGAGGCATCACTATCCATCACCTACTCTGACTTGGCGATCTCCCCACTTGTCTCCAAGTAAACATCTCCATAATCAACTTCACCAACTTCACTAACCACATTTGTATAAGAGTCCTTTCTCTTCTATCCTACAATATCTCTCTCAACTTCTTCAACTCCTCCCTCATTTACGGACACCGGGCTTGCATGTGAATCATCTCCCCACAGTAGAAGCACTCCACTTCACTCAAATCTCGCAGTGGGCGCGAGCCTGATCTCCATCTCGGGTCATCATGCCTCCTCGATTGATTCCTCCTTCGTTCTCGCTCCCTTGTAACTAGTATATGATCCTCTCTTTTGTCGGTAGCATCATTCTTCATCATTCTCTCACTCTCCCGCAAAGTGACAATCACCTCATCTAGAGTGAGAGACTTCCTTCCTACAAGTAATGTATGTACCAAGGACTTGTAGGACTTCGACAATGATGCTAACAACAACAAAGCTTGCTCTTCTTCTCCAATCTTGTCATCTGCAATCATCAATTGACATACTAGTTGATTAAACGAGTTAATGTGGTCATGAAGATTACCTACTTCATCCATCTTGAGAAAGTAAAGCTCCATCTTCATCCACAACCGGTTGGTTAATGGCTTCGACGCGTAGATGCTCTTGAGCTTCTCCCACAACGCTTTGGTGAGGTCTCCTTCAACACACCGTACTTGATCTCGGGAGTCAACACCAATTGAATTGTACTTACTACCTTCCTTTGGATGCTTCTCCAATTCTCCTCACTCATCGATCCAGACTTCTCCTCCTTCAGAGCTTGGTCAAGACCATGTTGCAGTAAGCTAGAAGTCTTGAATCGTACTATGTCACAAAGTGAAGTTGATCTTCCCGTCAAAGAGTGGAATCTCGAACGTCTTCATCATCTCGGCCGTCATCATGCCAACACGAGATTATGTAAGAAACAAATTTTACCTGATCACCACCACTGTAACCTTCGGCTATGATACCAGTTGTGGGAAAATCAGCTCGTTTCCGACTCACACCGAGTATATTAGCGGGTATTATATT
Source organism: Fagopyrum homotropicum (assembly GCA_033239125.1). NCBI lineage: Eukaryota > Viridiplantae > Streptophyta > Magnoliopsida > Caryophyllales > Polygonaceae > Fagopyrum > Fagopyrum homotropicum. The sequence goes on from BSWB01000008.1 coordinate 77,902,180, forward strand.
GCGCACTCACACTCGTAATTACTACCTCACTTTAGTGTATATATATAAATGTAAGTCTTTGATCGAATATCTCACTCTCTTGTATTACACTATACACCACCATACAAAGTAATTTATAGTATGCAACGTCGGCTAATAAGCACACCCTAGCCACACATTTGTCCACCGACGTGCAAAAATATCTAAGATGATAATGACAAAACTTTTCATAACAATCTAGATAATTCTATATTCCTCAATCATGTTTAAAGCATTTAGCTTATTGTAATTTGTAGATTATTCTAGCATTTGTAGAAAAGTTATACCATTAATAATCAACCCATTTAACCCATTACTTAATAATCAAAATAGGGTAAATTAGGTTAGTAGAATGTTTTCAGTTTTTAGTTTAGTAAATAGGCCCATAACATTTTGGTATTAGGTTAATGTACCCCGTAAATTTTTACAGTTCAAATGCCTCTTCCCTGCTACTTTTCTCTCACCTTCTTCTCTCTCCTCTCTTCAGCCGCCTTCCCCAAATCGATTTCCACAAATACGCTTGTTGAAGGCTCCGATCGAATGAGGACGAAGAGCTTGTCTTTCCGCTTGTTGAAGGCTCCGATCTATAACACCCCGAATCCGCGGGACTCGGAGTGTCACATTGGGCTAGGATCTCACAATGGATCCTGGCCCTAGCCTGACAACAAGTTCATTGGACCTTACAACATGACAATGACAGATATAATACAAATACATAGAACCGTATAAACTATACAACCAAAAGATAAAACAACATAGCCGAGTATAAACAACAACGTCCTCACACAGGAGGTAACAAAAGGTCATCCTCACACAGGAGGGAAAAGTAAACAACCCCAAAAACCCATAACATCCTATGTACGAGAGGTCCTCGGCATGCCACTCTGCTAGATCATCCAACAACATGCCTATCCTGTGGGGCATCTACAACATGATAATAAACCATTAGCTAACCATACATATATAGAGTAATGCATAGGCACAAACACAATCATGTAAGGATAAACACATCAACTTGATATCACACATTTACCCATTTTATCATCTTTATATAATAGTCATTCACTCAAGTCGTATATATATATATATATATATATATATATATATATATATATATATATATATATATGAAAGTATATGACCCGAGGACCGATACATCCCGCCTCTGAGTGCTATATTCAGCTGTACGAGTATCGGTCACGCAATCCGTTTACCCTATGAGAGTGTATTGCGCCCTTCCTGTAAACCAGACTGGCCTGACGTCAGAGAACCTCCAAGACTCCACTACGGGATGAAAGGGAAAAGTTATCACAACCACGTAGTAGGGCAGTCAATAAAACATAGGTCGGTATAACGACAACTCATGCTATTATAGCAAACATATAAAGCACACACCACTCATGCAAACACCCAATATAAGGATGGTAGCTAAGTAAGTCCTACGGACTTACCTCAACCTCGTACAAAGATCAACCAGAAGCAACCTCCAATCCTGAGAGAGGGGCACTGCCTAATAATAAGGCATAGAAAGATATCAACCTCTATTGATCACAGGGGTCACCCAAGGGATCCATAGGGATCATACTCAACCTCAAAACCTCAACCAACATCAACCTAAGTCCTTAAAGCCGTACAAGGCATAAACCGATCATAACCTCAACCAAACACATCCTCACACATCTAGCATGATCCTATGCACTCACGCTAGGAAAGGAGGGAACAAAGGCATCCTAAGGTAAGCCAGCAACACACACCTGCATAACCAAGAGAAGAACCTAGATGATGTAGGTGGGCACAGGGGCGGATCACAGGTGGCGCAGGGGTGGGTCCTGGCCGGCGCTGGGGCGGCTGCAAGATGGCGCAGGGGCGGCTGGACAGCAGAGGCACCACTTCATCCCTTTCTTCACTTCTTCCTTCAATTCTTTTACTCCTTCTTCACTCCAACATCAACATACATACAGAACATATATATATATATATATATATATATATATATATATATATATATATATATATATATATATATATATATATATATATATATATATATATATATATATATGCCTTAGCACAAGCCAACCAAGGCTGAAACAAGATCCAAACCTAAAGAATCTAAGCTAGACTAAAGAAAGGGGAGAAAAGATGAAGAAAAGAAGAAGAAAAGGAAGGAAGCCATAAAATCTTACCAAGCTGGACTTCCAAAGATCAAACATAACAGCACCACAACCTCAAGCTGGCTCAATAAGACACAACAACATCATCATCCACAATCCATAAGCAAAGCCAAGCACAAGGCTCACAAAACTCACAAAAACTCAAAGAAGAGCAAAGATGATCCAAGGGAGAAGAGAGTAGAAGAAGATGTACGTAGGAGAGAGAGATGAAGTTGAAAATGATAAACCCTCATCAGAAGGAAAGGATGAAGGTTATAAAGGGTAAAAAGAGTAAAGCACGGGTCAAAGGGTCAAAGAAGACGGCTGCAACACACAGAGCCACAGGGGCGGCCCAAGCAAACCGTAGGGGCGCCTACTGGGTCACGCAGGGGCGGTATAGGCCAAAACTGGGTCCTCAGCTCACTCTCTTAGCAACTCAACAACTAGGCTCTTACATCTCACTCCCCTAAAAACAAGTTTCGTCCTGAAACTTGCAAAATCCCAAATCCTCTCGGACCCATAAGCCGAGGTATAACTCTCTCTATTTATCGGAGGTATCACATCTCCGCTCAGAAGGTCATAACCTATAAAAATTCTATAACCTCAAACATGAACATGGAGGAATCATCATCTCTTGAAAACAAGGTCATAACGCTACCCAAAGGCGTAGAGGAATCACATCTTTCGCCATACTACATCACAAGGCATAGAGGAAGTACATCTCTAGCCCAACCACAAACATATACAGCGCACGGAGGAATAGCATCTCCATTGAACTATGTCCATCAAAGTAGCATGGATGAAAGAACCATCTCCAACTGAATCCTAATCAACTCAGATAGCATGGAGGAAAGAACCATCTCCAGATATAACATACATCTTGCTAGCACAATAAGATCTAATAAGATCATAAAACACATCATAACTAGCATGGAATAACATATCAAGGCATGTAAGTATATAAGCACATAATCACATACTCACCAAGATGGCACTAAGATCTACTCATCGACCCTAGGTACATCTATCTCAGCATAGAACTCTGGATATTTCCTCTGTATACTATCCTTAGTCTCCAATGTAGCCTCCTCAGGTCCACGTCTAGACCACTATATCCTCAACATAGGAATTCCCTTCGAACGCAGGCGTCTCACACCTCGTTTTAAGACTGCAATAGGATGCTCAACAATGTGTGGTCTGGCTCGACCACCAAATCATCATAACTCACAATGTACCTCGGATTTGGTATATACTCCCTCAATTGAGACACATGGAACACATGGTGAACACCCTCTAATCTCGGAGGCAATGTTAATCTGTAGGCTACCCCCAACCTCTATCCAGTATCTCGAAAGGACCGACATATTGGGGACTCAACTTCCCCTTTATGCCAAAACGTCTGACACCTCGTGTCGGAGATACTCTTAACCAGACATGAGCTCCTACCCTGAACTCTAGAGGCCGATGCCTCTTGTCTGCATATGACTTCATGCGACTCTGTGCAGCCAGCATCCTCTCTCTAATCAGCGCTACTAGAGCCATATAATCCTGAATCTGCTCTATTACTATCCAACTGATACTGCTAGGCTCATCCCAACATAAAGGTGTACGGCACCTACGTCCATACAGTGCCTCATAAGGAGTCATCCCAATAGATGCATGTCAGTTGTTGTTGTATGAGAACTCAACAAGTGGGAGGTAATCAGACCATCCTTGTCCCCAATCCAACACACAAGCTCGCAACATATCTTCTAGGGTCTGGATGGTCCTCTCAGACTGACCATCTGTCTGGGGGTGAAACGCAGTCGTGAAGTGTAGACTCGTCCCCAAAGCATACTGAATCTGCTACAAAAATCTCGAGGTAAACTGTCCATCTCGATCAAAGATGATCGTCCTCGGTACACTATGGAGTCTCACTATCTATCTAGTATACTCCTCAGCCAATCTGCTCACTGACCACATCTCTCTGATAGGAATGAAACGCACTCAATCTGTCAACCACAACCCAGATAACATCAAAACTCCTACTGGGCCTCAAACCGGTCACAAAGTCCATGGAGAAGTCCTCCCACTTCCATTGCGGTACTGACAGTGGATGGAGCTCACCTCCAGCTCTGCAATGCTCTATCTTGACCTGCTAACAGGTCGCACACTGAGCCACAAATCTGGCTACATCGGGCTTCAGCCCTCCCCACCAATATGAACGTCTCACTTCATGGTACATCTTACTCGTACTTGGATGTACAAATTAAGGTGTATAGTGAGCCTCCTGTAAGATCCTTTGTCTCAACTCTGCATTTGCCGGTACACAGATACGGTCATGACGCTTCATCACTCCATCAGCTCCAATGGAGAACTGTGGTGCTCCTCCACGAGAAATCCTCTCTCTGATCCTCATCAAGGTCGGGCAGGTCCCTTACTTCTGCTGGATCTCATCCAACAAGCCAGGTAAAACCTCTAAAGCATATAATTGGGCATCCCTATCAGGAAACTGGATGTCCATCTCTAGCCAAGATAGATCCCTCTGAAGCTGAGGTTGTACTAACAATCTGGCAATCGCCTTCTCTCGAGGCGTCTTCCTGCTCAAGGCGTCAGCTACAATATTCGCCTTCCCAGGATGATACAAAATCTCAAGGTAAAAATCCTTGATCAACTCTAGCCATCGACGAAGACGGTAATTCAACTCCCGCTATATGAAAATGTACTTCAGACTCTTATGGTCTGTGAAGATTTGACATGTAGCACCATACAAATAATGTCTCCAGATATTCAAAGCATGAACTATAGCTTCCAACTCCAAATCATGAGTTGGGTAGTTCTTCTCATACGTCTTCAGCTGTCTAGACTCATCCCAAGCCTAGCTTGGATGAATCACTATAGACCACAAAATCATCAAAACCCTCTGCTATGCCAAGACAAGAGTAGAAGTCAAACGTCTCTTCAAATCCTCAAAATTTTGGGCACACTGATCAGTCCATACAAATCTGGTAGTCTTCCTCAGAAGACTCGTAAGTGGACGGGCAATCACAAAGAATCCCTCCACAAAGCGTCTGTAATATCCGGCTAGGCCAAGAAAGCTACGCACTTCCTTGATGTTCGTCGTTGTCGTCCATGCAGCAACAAACTCGATCTTTGCCGGATGAACCATAATCCCATCGGCGGAGACAATGTGTCCAAGAAAAGCAACCTAAGACATACAAAACTCGCACTTAGAGAGCTTGGCATACAACTCTCTATCCCTCAAAATCTGCAAAATCGTCCTCAAATGACCAGCATGCTCCTCTCTACTACGAGAGTATACCCAAATGTCGTCAATAATGACCACCACAAACTGATCAAGGAAATCGATGAAGATATTGTTCATCAACTCCATGAACACTGCTAGGGCATTCGTCAGCCCGAATGACATCACTACAAACTCGTAGTGTCCATAGCGGGTACGAAATACCGTCCTGTGTACATCCTGCTCCCTCACCCTCAGTTGGTGATACCTTGAGAAATCCAGGAGAAGACTGTCGCTCCCTGAAGCTGATCTAGTAGATTATCAGTACGAGGCAGTGGATACCTGTTCTTGATGGTCACCTTGTTCAGCTCTCTGTAATCAATACACAGTCTCAACGATCCGTCCTTCTTCTACACGAAGAGGACAGGTGCACCCCATGGTGAAACACTAGGGCGTATAAAGCGCTTCTCAGCCAACTCCTCGAGTTGCTTCTTCAGCTCCAACATCCCGACATGTGCCATACGATATGGGGCCTTTGAGATGGGTCTCGTACCAGGCTCCAACTCTATCCTGAAATCCACACTCCTCTGAGGCGGCAAACTCGATGGCTTAGTAAATACGTCTGCAAACTCGCGGACCACTAGAATGTCCTCCAAAGTTAGACTCTCTCATCCTTCATGGCATAGCACCAAAAGGCATCACATCCCTGTGCAATCAGTCTAGCTACTCGTACGGCACTGATAACAGAACATGTATTCCCAAGGTCCCAACCTCAGAAGACCTCAATCTGACCAACCTCGGTAGAGACTGTAATAGTCCGTCTACCAACATCTAAAACTACACAGTGTCTACGCATCCAATCCATACCTAATATGACTTCTTCATGCATCAATGGCATGACTAAGAAGTCAACAAGAAAAACACGAGTCCCTAAACAAAAGAGACAACTACGCATCTCACGGGTACCTCTGACCCGGATACCATCGGGTAACCCTATAGTAAAGGGTAGGTAAACTCAGACGTTCAACACATGTATAAAAAATAAATGAATGCGTAGCACCAGTATCAAACAAGACTCTAACAAGTAAACCATGAAGCAGAATGGTACCTGCAGCAGCCGGTGCAGGTGGATCCTTTGCACTCCTTAACTCAAAAGCTCTACCTTGGGCTCCTCTGGCATCCGTGGTACTCCCACCATGACCTCTACCTCTACTCAGCCCGGGAACAGATCCCTGGGCAGATGGATGATTTGGGACTCTCTATTGTCCTTGTGTTTGCTGTTGAGGTGTCCTTTGACCACCTCCCGCTACACTGGTAGGGGAAGAACCCTGCTGAGAAACAACTCCACCCTGCCTATAGAAGGTAGCTCGATGTTCTGGTCTACCACAAGTGTAACAAGTCACAATTGGTCTGGGACAATCTGGCTTCAGATGGTCAAGATCACCACAGTTGTAACACTGTCGTCCCTTATCTATAGTTAGTGCATATGAGGGGTAACTTTGACGTCTCTGGTCTCGTCTAGACCCATATGCTCCTCCAACTCCACTGGTCTACCCAGTGCGCTGCCTCTTCTCAGACCGTCCCGTGTGAGAAGCTCTCTTGTGACTGGCTTGCTCTCTCTCAAAAGCAAAAGCCCGATCCTAGTAGTCAGCTAGGGACTCGCAATGGAATCCCGCCATGTATGAACGTGTGCTCTCCCTCAGACGACGAGAGAACATATATAATGCTGGTCCTCAGATGGTGCAGCTGGACCTAGCAAAGCTAACTCAGTCTGGAAGCGGCGGATGGCGTTTGTAATAGGTACATCCTCAAAACCGGCCTCCACAAAATCCCGCAGCTTCTCCCTCCTAAATGAGGCAGGGCAGAACTGCTCTCGGATCATACTCCTCATGTGATCATAGTTGGTGGCTCTATCCGTCTGTCCTCAGGATATTTGATAGACTCTAAAGCTGAGTCTACATGTCCTATCCATACCTCAGTTTGTAAACCAATCTCTCCTGAGAAGGGTGGTACTCCCTGCTGATGGAAAGCCTTCAACTAGGCATCTAGTCGAGGCCCTCTGGTCTCCTCTACAACTCGAGCAGTCTCAACAGCACGTGCCGGCATAGCTGGCTCCTGTGTGGCTCCCTGAGACATCTCAGAAAATCCCTCATGCCCTGGTAGATATGGGGCCCGTCTGCCAGCTCTGACAGCCTCCTCAAAATGTCTGAGGTACTCTCTAAACTCTGGTCCCCCATGGAGACACGATACGAGTCATCAGACTGGGCTCGATGCGAATGATGTCTCCTAGATCTATCACTCCTCGTCTCTAGGACGACACTCTCTACAACCTCCTCATGTATCTCCTCCACCACTGGTGAATCAGCAGCGGGAACTGGTCCCTCACCTACCACACCCGGAGGGAGGGGTGGTCTATCTCTACCTCTGCCCACAGAACCAGTAGCTCTAGTCCGAGTCATATGCGGGGTATGCACACCTAACTTATAAGGCTCTATATAGGCCATATGTATGGATATATATATACTTAACACATACAAATACATAGTCCATAATACATATATACATATCTATACTACATAGATTCATAGCAAAGGTGGCAACTTCTCGTACGTTCTAACCCAAACTACATTTAAAACCAAAAACACTTTGAAAACGTCAGACCTCTTTCGGGTTCTGTTTATTTTACCTATCAAACCTCATTGCAGGTAGCAAGTGCAATTGTTGTCAACCTAAGGCTCTGATATCAACTCTGTAACACCCCGAATCTGTGGGACTCGGAGTGTCACATTGGGCTAGGATCTCACAATGGATCCTGACCCTAGCCTGACAATAATTTCACTGGACCATACAACATGGCACTGACATATATAAAACAAATACATAAAACAGTATAAACTGTACAACCAAAAGGTAAAACAACATAGCCGAGTATAAACAACAACGTCCTCACACAAGAGGTAACAAAAGGTCATCCTCACGCAGGAGGGAAAAGTAAACAACCCTAAAAACCCATAACATCCTATATACGAGAGGTCCTCGGCCTGCCACTCTGCTAGATCACCCAACAACATGCCTATCCTGTGGGGCATCTATAACATGGTAATAAATCACTAGCTAACCATACATATATAGAGTAATGTGACACGAGGATCGATACATCCCCGCCTCTGAGTGCTATATCCAGCTGTACGAGTATCGGTCACACAATCCGTGTACCCTATGAGAGTAGATTGCGCCCTTCTTGTAAATCAGACTGGCCTGACGTCGGAGAACCTCCCAGACTCCACTACGGGATGAAAGGAAAAGGTTATCACAGTCACGCAGTGGGGCAGTCAATAAAACATAGGTCGGTATAACAACAACTCATGCTATTATAGCAAACATATAAAGCACACACCACTCATGCAAACACCCAATATAAAGATGGTAGCTAAGTAAGTCCTACGGACTTACCTCAACCTCGTACAAAGATCAACCAGAAGCAACCTTCAATCCTGAGAGAGGGGCACTGCCTAATAACAAGGCATAGAAAGATATCAACCTCTATTCATCAAAGGGGTCACACCTAGACCCAAGGGATCCATAGGGATCATACTCAACCTCAAAACCTCAACCAACATCAACCTAAGTCCTTAAAGCCGTACAAGGCATAAACCGATCATAACCTCAACCAAACACATCCTCACACATCTAGCATGATCCTATACACTCACACTAGGAAAGGAGGGAACAAAGGCATCCTAAGGTAAGCCAACAACACACACCTGCATAACCAAGAGAAGAACCTAGATGATGCAGGTGGGCACAGGGGCGGATCAAAGGTGGCGCAGGGGTGGGTCCTAGCCGGCGTTAGGGCGGCTGCAAGATGGCGCAGGGGCGGCTGGACAGCAGAGGCACCACTTCAGCCCTTTCTTCACTTCTTCCTTCAATTCTTTTACTCCTTCTTCACTCCAACATCAACATACATACAGAACATACATACATACATACATATATACATACATATATATATATATATATATATATATACCTTAGCACAAGCCATTCAAGGCTGGAACAAGATCCAAACCTAAAGAATCTAAGCTAGACTAAAGAAAGTGGAGAAAAGAATAAGAAAAGGAAGGAAGCCATAAAATCTTACCAAGCTGGCCTTCCAGCGATCAAACACAGCAGCACCACAACCTCAAGTTGGCTCAACAAGGCACAACAACATCATCATTCAAAATCCATAAGCAAAGCCATGCACAGGGCTCACAAAACTCACAAAAACTCAAAGAAGAGCAAAGATGATCCAAGGGAGAAGAGAGGAGAAGAAGATGTACGTAGGAGAGGGAGATGAAGCTAAAAATGATAAACCCTCATCACAAGGAAAGAGAAGAAGGTAATAAAGGGTAAAAAGAGTAAACCACGGGTCAAAGGGTCAAAGAAGACGGCTGCAACACACAGAGCCGCAGGGGTGGACTCTATGAGCCGTAGGGACGGCCCAGACAAACCGCAGGGGCACCTACAGGGTCACGCAGGGGCGGTATAGGCCAAAACTGGGTCCTCGGCTAACTCTCTTAGCAACTCAGCAACTAGGCTCTTATACGACCGAAGACTGCAGATAAGCCGGCGTAGATTCTCCCACTAAAGGCTTCGACGTGGTTTGTTGGCTCCTCCTCAGCTGAATGTTGACTACATTCACCCAAATAAAGCCCCTTATTCATCCCCGTATCTCTCAAACCCCCAAACCCCTCAAAATGAAAGCCTCCATCAAATTTAGGGAAGAACATAAGCCACTGCTCCGAGCCAAGGTCCCTCTCACCATCCTCAACCTCCCTTTCCAATCACGCATCTCAGCTGGAGATTCCAAGGATCTCTCTCTCACCCTCGACGCCCTCTTCGACTCCAGCCCCACCTTATCTACCGCCTACAACCCCAATGATTCCCACAAGCCTTTCCCCCTTCTCCTCATGTCCGGTATCGGACCTTTCGCCCCAATGATTCCAAGGTTGAAGATGAACGGCACGGTGAGGTTTCAGATCTTGAAAACAGAAGGATGTTGAAGAGGAAAGGAGAAGAAGATAGGGCTGGTTGATGCAAGATCTAGATCTGAAGACGTTTCTCATGGGCCTAGTGAAGGCCTTGTCTCTACGAGGTCCAAAAACCCGATTGCACAACCAACTCGAGTTCTCTCCCTTGTTGCTACGTATTTGCAACTACGACCCTTCTTATCCAACTCAAACTGAATCGTGCCCCAGACCATGGCATTTCAGGGAACCAAAATCAGCATTCTAAAGATGGGTAATTCTTATACGGCAATGATAGGTTATATGTAAGTTCCTATTGTTAGCTTACTAGACAATTTTGTTGATGGGTAAGTAGTATACGTACAGTGCTGGTATGAATTTTATTGTTGGGGATCAGCTTACTAGGGCAACTTTATTGATGGGAATCAGCTTGAGAATGTAAGCATTTTATTGATGGAAAATTTTGGGTATATAAATTTATGGTATGAATTTCATATCAGAAACTCATACCAAAAAATTATAAAAAATAAAAAAGGATAAAAAAAATTATGGTATGTGTGAAATTCATACCAAAAAATTATAAAAAATAGAAAAGATAAAAAAAATTCTGGTATGAATGAAGTTTTAGTTGTATGAAATTCATACCAGAAAACTAAAAAAAAAGCAAAACAAAAGAAAAAAAAAAAAAACAAAGTCAAGAATTTTTTTTTATTTATACGTAAGAGTTGATTTGTAATTTTAATATCTGTTTCTTTTTTTTAATTAAAATAGAGGGGCTAAATACTTCTACCTACCATTAAATGAAAATGGTAAAAATTTGAGGTACATAAACTTAATGGAAATAGAAAAGAGGCTATTTGGCTGAATTCTTTCATCCAAATATGCATTAGCCCATCAATAAGTAACAATTGTTTCCTATCTAACTATCGATAGATGTAATTTATTTTTTCAATGAATTGAGTATTAATTAAGACAAGACTATTGCAAAATAGGGTCAGATTCTCTCCCAAAAGGAGTCGGGAGAACAACTAGATTGTTCTAAATTGGTTATTTAGACTAAAAGAGGTTTGATAGATAGAAGGTTTTAGATATAATTTGGTCAAATAGGCCATTTTCTAATTCCATTAGGTTTGTGTACCCCTTCAATTTATTTTCCACTTTCATTATATTGAAGTTGAAAGGTAAGAGGTTTGATTAGGAGTACATTTACTAAACATATTTATATCATGGACCAAGTCAGTAGAGAGAAATCTCACAAAGGCTATGAATAACTATCAATATGATTTTTTTTAGGGTATTATGGACACGGCGATGGATTTCGTAAACGCACGACGGTTACGGAATCCGTGACCGCCACGGTCACGAGTGCCGTAACCGTAAAAAAAAATTATGACTTACGGGTTCCGTAACTGTGATGATGTTAGATTTTTTTTCGGGTTAGAATTCACATAGAAAATTATCACGGAACCGGAACCCATAATCGTGACGGTTACGGGTTCCGTAACCGTGATGATTTTCTTCACTTTTTTATTTTTTTTATTTTTTTGGGTTAGAATTCACAAAGAAAATCATCACGGTTACAGAACCCGTAACCGTGAAAAATTTGTCACGAATTCGGAGCCCGTAACCGCCGTGCATTTGTGAATTTCATCGTCGTGCGTTTACGAATTTCGTTTCCTTTCTTCTTTTCTTTTCCGAATGACCTTTGAGGACTTATACGGAACACACACTCATTTTTCATGAATGTCTTGAAAAGCTTGTTTGGAGCGCAAAAGTTTGATTAGGTACAATTCGCGAAAGTTTTAAAATGAATGAGTTTAGTGAGTTGAGTGAAGTCAGATCTCTAACACCTTGTCGATTACTAACACTAAACAAGGCAACAAGGCACATGGCTAGAAATGCACAAGCTGTCAAGATATATCTCCAATGTTCTAGAATTTCTTCCTATTTTCTAAGACTTGACTCTAATCATTTCTGATCGTAGTTGTATACATTTGGCTCGTACTTTACACACACAACATGCACTCCCCATTCAAGTTGCCAGTTCATACATTACGGGGCTAAGAAGAGCAACAAATTGACTATCAGTTCATTATAGATAGAATCGTGGGTGTTATCATATACATAACATATGATTTCATCATTGTGCTTAAAATAACATTTGATTTCATTATCAATTCCGATGAAGTTGAAAAACTTTCAGCTCTAAAATTGAAGTTGATAGATTACAAATCTAGGGGGGTGTATTCAATCTACACTTTTAAAGATTTTGACGGATTCTTAATAATCATAGGATTTGCAAATTCTGTGGGAAATTTTAATTCTATATAGAGTCAATACAGATTCTGTGGAAATCTTATGTGTTGGGGGAAAATTTCTATGGATTTTAGGTAGTTATAAAAGTAATGAAGAATCCTACAAAATCAATGAAATAATAGATTCTTTTAAAATCCACAAACTTTTAAATACCATAGAAATTTTATGGAAAATTTTAAATCCTAATTGAATACCTACAGATTTATATGGACTTTTAAAAATCTATATTCAATACCCATAGACTTTTAAACTCCAAAAAATTCCTATAAACTCTTAATTGAATACATCCCCTAAATCTAGATCTGACGGGCTGTTTGAAGGATATTGTTCAAGTGGGTTCATAGATGAGTTTCACTTCATTGTAAAACGAGGGGTTTTTTTTTAAAAAAAAAAAAAGAAAGAAAAACCACAGGCTACCCCCTCCAGGAATCCGACGAACGCCTGAGTTCTGTATAAGCCCGAGACCGGCCCGGATAAACGGGTAAATTTTCAATCAAAATCCAGCTTGGATCTGAGTATGCCCAGATCTGCTGGTAATGAAGACGAAGCAGCCCTTTGGACACTTGAACACAAGTATAATTCTTCGTAGAATTTTGAGTTAAATTCTTCTTTCTATCTGAACACAGTATCAGCCCTCGTGCTAACATAGATTTATAGATGTATTAGAGATGTGAGATGTCATTATTTCTCTTTATGTATAGATAACAAAAGATCTCCAAACTGTGGGAGTAAATATAACGCGTTACACATTCAAAAAGGCTGCATGCATTTAGAAGCAAGAGTGGATTTTCTCAAAGACAAGACAAAATAATGGCAAAGCAGCAGAAAGCATAGTCGAGAACAAGTGATTGAAACAGAAACTAAAGCTATTCTAAGACCTTGGCTTCTCCTTCTTCTCTTTGAACAAAGCAAGCAGTGAGACACCGGATACCTTGACGACCTTGAACCTGACTCCGGGAATATCTCCGACGGCATGCCCCTTACGCCCAAACCCGGCAATCAGAACCTCGTCCTGCAAAGACCAACCCATTACATAAGAGTAATAATGTTAGTTAACTGGTGGTGCTAAATTAAGTTCGTAATCCATTCCAGAGTCAGCAGCAAACATACATTTTCCTCAATGTAGTTCAAACAACCATCATTTGGAACAAAGGCAGCAATCTTCTTTCCATTCTTAATGAGTTGGACCCTAGCACACTTTCTAATGGCAGAGTTAGGCTGCTTAGCCTCAATACCACTGCAGCATTCAGATTGTAGATGATGGGGTGAGATACAATAACACAGAGCAAAATCTTGATGGGAAACTCAAAAAAGAGGGCTTACATCTTCTCAAGCACGATACCCTTGGCGTGAGAAGAACCAGCAAAAGGCTTCTTCCATTCATTTCCAAGGTGAGACTTCTTGTACGACTTATCTGCCCACCTTTGCATTCTACGGTGCTTCTTCAGCTTCCGCCCAGCTCCCATTCCACGTGTCTTTCTGCAACGTTGGAAAATTGGAATAACATTTTACCTCTACAATCTCGATCTCATCGATTATCAGCATATAGCATTCACGTATTACTTACTAATCCATCAATACTAAGCAAGGGACTGATAAATCTCGCAATATACTTCGCTTTATGACATTCACTACAACCCTCCATTAGTGGTGTTCTACTATGACCTAAGCTTCTAAATCTGAACAACAATTAGAATTTATATATATAGAAACATGAAAAGCATGATATAGAATCAGAAACTAATAGTAGCGAGCAACTGATGAGAGAAGCGATCATCATACCCCATGACTGCTGCTGAAGACTTGAATTCTGGGGAGCTGCCGAAACGCTGGAGATTGGGAGCAGTAGAGAAGAGAAGCGCCGCGCCGCGCCGGAAAACCCTATATTTGCTCTTCACTGGTAAGCCTTTGGGCTGAATTTTGCGGCCCAATTACTATCGGGCTCATAGTATTTAATGCTCTTTTTTTGCTTTTCTACATTCTAACTGGCGGTATAGGCCCGTGCGTAGCACGGGTATTTTTAAAAGTAAATAGATAATTATTTTTAATTGATAATTTCGATAACAAATATTTTTCTTAATTATTTTAATAAAAATCAATAAAAAATTAGTTTTATTTTTTCAAAACGACCGGGGTTCCAATATATTTATTGTATAAAGTATTTGCAAAAATTAGTTTTATTCTAATCTTATATGTGTATAAATAAAAATATAAATATTGGTGTAAAATACATATTTGGTATGAAGGGGTGTGATTAGATTATATTCAATAAGATAAAATCTATTGTGAAAATTTTAATTTTGCATATAATTAAAGGACAATTTTGGTAACTAGGCCTTTTTTAAAAACTATAGTAGTAACTAGACTTTTTAATGTTTCAATTAAGTAAATATAATCCAGCCTTTTGCATTTGTTCTCAAACTCTACACACTCTTCTCTCAAGGGGTACATTTACTAAACACAAAACTAGAAAAAACCTAGTAAACCAAATTGTTTCTAAATTAAAATTTTTAAATAATTTTTAATTTTAAACACACTTTTTTATAACTAATTTTAAACAAATGTTTGATAAGTAAATAATGTGTTTGATTACATACATTAATTGAGATAAAATTTATTTTTAACAAAATTAGCTAAAGAATGTATTTAATAACATGCATCAATTGAGACAAAATTTATTGCAAAAAATCACAATCTTACTTGTAGGTAAGATATATTTCGGTCAAGCTTTCTAAAAAAAAATTACTCAAAATAATAGTTATTTAAACCTAAAATCAACTTTAAAAATTATTAAAACTGACATGAATGATCAACGTATTAGTTAAAATAATATGCCTTTTTCTTTTTTGAAAAATCTTTAACTCCCCGATATGAGGGCAATTAATTTTTACCTATATAAAAAAAAATTGGCCTAGGTGCGTGATTGTTGATTTTTTTATAAAATATTTTTTTTCGATATATTTAAATTGTAAATTAATTAAAACATTTATAATTTTTATAAAAGTAATCAAAATTTTCTCGAATTTTTGTATGGAGTTCTTTAGTGAATCTTCTATGAACCTCCTTTAATCTCCAACCAAACACACCTATATCTATATATTTTACTAAAGCAAGTTACACTAATGCTAACGTGACGCCCAACGTAACAGATTAAATATTTTAATAAATCACGAATTAAGCCAATAAATATTTTTTTAGTAAATAAAAAATATAAAAAAAATTTAATCATAACAACATGGATCGGTTGCAACTAACAAATCAAATTAGTGATAAATAAGTGTCTAATCGGTTTAATTATTTTAAATAAAAATTATCTACTCGGTTGTAACTAACAATATAAACTAGTATATTACCCGCACTTTGTGCTGGTTGAGTTTTAATAAATAATTAATACTAATAAATTCATATGTATATTTTTGTAAGATAAAAATTCGGAGAATGAAATTATAATTATTATTATTTTTTTAGTTTTCTTTTAAGTATTTTTCTCTTCTAAGTATTTAAATTTTAAAAAAATTTAATTTATAATAAAAATTTTAATCATTATATATTAGCTTTGAATAAAAATAAATATGTTTAAATTTGATTAAAAATAGCATAAAAATAAAGTTAATAAATTACCGTAATCCTATAAACAAATTGTTTAGAATTTGGTTAAACAATCTTAATAAAGTTTATTTTATGTTTATCAAATTAAGATATAAATAAATAGATAACAACATTAATTATGCACGTAATTTTTCGTCAACATTAATTTTAAAAAATATTAAAATAGCTATAAAAATTTAATTATTTACATAAAAAATTTTTGATTTTATTTCATTTTTTGTTTTTTTTAAAGGGAGATCTCAATTAATAAGATTGTCATACTTTTTTTTTTAAAAAAATCATTTTTTTAAAAGCGTTTATTTTGTTAATTAAGGGAGAGATTTTTTCTGATTTAAAAAAGTTTGATATTTGGAAAAATAGTTTTAGTTAGATTTTGATTAAAAAAAACAAAATAGGAAATGAATTAAGATAAAAATAAAAAATGTAAAATCTATTTGATAAAAATAAAAGAAACAAAATAAATTATACCGTAAAAATAAAACTAAAAAGATTTGTTAAGAAACGATTGTTGGTAAAAAAATCTGTAAAACTTTAAAAACCATTTTTGTAAAATTTTTTATTTAAATATTTTTTAAAATATTTAAAAATTAATTTCCACTTTATATGAACATTTAGAAATCACTTTTTTTTTATAAAAAATTGGGAGAATTTGACATACTAGGCTTTTTTTAGTTTTTGTTTAAGAAAATGTACCCCAAATTTTTTACCACTTTCATTTAATAGTAGGTAAAAATTATTAACCCTTCTATTAGAAAGAAAGAATAAATGATGTTTGTTATTTGTTATATAAGTATAATTTTTAATTTTTAATTACTAAATTTATTTTCTTTTATTATTTTTCTTGCCTTTATTTATTTATTTATTTTTTATTTTCTTTTTTATTTTCTGGCTGAATTTCTCATACGGGAAATTCTCATACCAGAATTTTCATACCAGAAATTTCATACCAGAAATTATCATACGAAAAGTTCGTACCAGAAATTTCATACCAGAATTTTTTTCATACCAAAATTTTTTTCATACTAGAATTTTTTCATACTAGAATTTTTCATACCAGAAATTTCATACGAAAAGTTCATACCAGAAATTTCATTCCAGAAATTTCTGAATTAAAAATAGCGGCACAATCAACACTTGATCCTTGTGCTTTCTGTCCGCTATTTATTTTTGTTTACATAATACTTTTATTTTGAGACAATTTTAACATATAATTCTCCACTCAAATAATGCTCAACTCCTCTACGTCTTGTCAATTTGTCATTGTCAACTGGGAAAAAGAACAAGTCTTTTGGAAACCAAAAGAGACGGTGATGGACCCATTTTTACAAACCGTCATTATATACGCAAATTACAATTAAAAAAAATTGCAAAATTACAACGAGCCCCCTAAAATTTGCAAAATTAAATATTAGACAATTAAAAATTCATTCCGGTATGTAAATTTCGGTATGTAAATGTCCGGTATGTGAAATTCTGGTATGTGAAATTCCGGTATGTGAAAATCCAGTATGTGATAATTCCGGTATGTGAAAATTATGGTATGTGAAAATTCCGGTATGTGAAAATTCCGGTATGTGAAAATCCGGTATGTGATAATTTCGGTATGTGAAAATTCCGGTATGTAAAATTCCGGTCTGGTATGTGAAAATTCCGGTCCGGTATGTGAAAATTCCGGTATGTGAAATTCCGGTATGTAAAAATTCCGGTATGTGATAATTCTGGTATGTGATAATTCCAGTGTGTGAAAAAATTCTTCATTCTAGAAAATAAATAAAAAATAAAGAAAATAAAAAAGACAAAAAAATTAATAAAAGAAAATAAAAAAAGAAATCCAATTTTTAAAAAGCATTTGAAAGAAAGAAGAAAACAAGAGGATGGAAAAGGTTTGACCGTAAAAAAAAATAAGAGGGGTATATTTACTTAATTGAAAAACAAAAAAGCCTACTTACTATCACTATTTCTCTAAATAGCCTACTAACCAAATTTGCCCTAAAAAATTAGGCTTCGAGAAATGTGGCGTTGACATGTGGCAAAAAAGGGTTCTACTTTTATAGATATAAGATTATATTTTATTATTTTTAATCATTGATTTACGTATTTCAAATCCAAACAAATTATGTCTAATAACCTTATGTCAAATTATAACTAATTTATTCACTAAGCTTATTCGGTAAGTTTCGTTTGATTTCCTATCTCATCGCTATATACTTAATTTTGTAGAGTTTAACACTTCAGAATACTATTTTTTACCAATTGTGACTTCTAGGCATTGGCGCAGAATCCACCTTCAATCTTAGAGGAATTCATCAAAATCGTTAGGTTGTTGCTCATCTACATAAAATACGAATTCATCAAAATCGTTAGGTTGTTGCTCATTGTTAGCATGAAATATTGTGATATTTTAGGCACGTTTTCTAAGTGTATTTCATCCATATTGATAGTCATTGATTAAGCATTGATGCATTTGTGAGCTAGTTTGTCTATAATGTCGATATAGACATCTACACAAGCTTTATGTTGATTGTAGGCAATTAAGAGCTATTTCCGAACGGATTGTGCGAGAATGGAGTTTGATTGAGTATGTCCAAGGATTGAGGACATCTCTAGGAGCTAAGGAAGGTGCTAACTTGAAGATAACACGAGGAAAGGAAGAATTACGGTTTACCCCTAAACCACGCTCTAAAATAAGGCCGTACTACATTCCACGTTCAAGTCCACGACCGTGGAACCTTGACAAGGGAAGCGTGGTTCATTCCAGCAACTTCTACGGCCGTGGAAAGATTGAGACAAACCGTGACAATTTCCACGCTCTAAATTACGGTCGTGGAACCCTTCCACGACCGTAATCTTGGACATCTTTTTCGCCACACTTTAAGCCACGATCTCCTACTGTTACGCTAAGACCGTGATGCGCAAATGGGTTTTAAATTGATAACTCGAACTAAATCCTAAACTACCTAGCGAAACCCGCAGTGTACGGGTCGTTTTGTAGAAAGGAAAGTATTCCGAGGTCGAACACAAGGACTGAGGTGAAACTAAGTCATTCAATGATCGAAGATAGTGTGAATCTAGACTAAGATAACATGAGAAATAAAGAAAACGGAAAACACAATGTTTTTGGAGGGTTTTGGGTGATCAAACAAAGATCACAAGTATGTGAACACAATCAAGCAACACAAACACACTAACACAAAAGATAGGAGAATGAAAATAACAAAGCGGATTCTAGAGTTTGGAAGTCCCGGTTATGGCATAGACTCAAGTTTTCTATTTATTTCTCGGATTAACTATGATATGTTGGGATTAAGCGTTTCTATATTGGGATCAATTACCGGGTAGGTCTCATGGTCCACTAGTCCATTCCTAAGGTCTCATCACCGGGTAAGTCTCTAAGAACCTAAGGATAGGAATTCTACACAAACCGGATGATTACCTAGAGATCTAACATATCTTTAACGGGTAAGTCTCGGAAAGGGAAGTTCTAAGCAACTATCCTAGCACACTTAGTCCAATGGCGGCTTGTGAGGCTCACCACTACCTAAGGCTTGTCATCTTCGAAATCTAAGAGTAGAATCACCGGGTAAGTCTCTTCTAAACACTTAGTTGCTAACACTAGGTCACCCTAGGATAGAATTAGCTCAACAAACATTAGGATTTCAACATTCAAGTCATCCAAGGGCAAGACTAAGTCCATCCTATCATAGTCCTAGCCATAACCCTTCTTTCCTTACCCTAGAATCGCAATCTATCTAGCCAACAACAAACATTTCAAGATCAATCTCCACAAATAAGGCATGCTTGCAAGTCATGGTCAAATGATGAATAAAAATCCAAAGAAAAGACATTAAAAGCACAGAATATAAATTACTAAATTCTTACAAGGCTCCAAGAGCAAATCCAACTTGACAATAATGAAAGCTTCACTCGAATCCACTCTAATCTCACTCTAAAACGAGAATCTATACTAATCTCTTCCAAGAACACCCCTAATGGGTGCTTGGAAGAGAGGCAACAATGGCCAAATGTTTTAGGGAAGAAAGGTTGGTCAAAAGAGAGGAGAAGGATCCCCAATTACAGCCTACAAAATCCTTTAAATACCCACTAGGATGCAAGAGCAATGGAAGAGATCGTGGCCAGCCGTCGATGTGGTCCTGGCAAGAATCATGGGCAAGTCCACGGCCGTGGTCTTGGTCCAGACCGTGGTTTGTTCCAAAGGTTGCTTCTAGGCTCGTTAAGCCATGATTTGGTGCATGGTTTGTGTTGGCAAGGTTCCATGAGTCCTCCTTAGCCCTTAGCTTGCATTCCAATGAGTCCGGAAGTGTGTTATCTCGAGGAATGATCCTCGGATGTATCGATTTGGCTCTTAAATCTCCCAAAATACCTACAAAGCAAGCAAAAGTCCGAGTAGATGTCTATCTCGACAAAATACGTGATTCGAGTGCAAACGCGGTGAACTAATTCTAAACCATGCATGAATGAGCGGGAAATCTATCTAAATGAGTGTCTAAATCTAGATCATAAATCGTGTTATCAAAATACCCCATACTTAAGGTTTGCTCGTCCCCGAGCAAATTCCCAACTATAGACTAAGAGATGACATGATTTATGTATGCAGAAAAATGGCAAAAATCTTTTTGGAGTTGTGCTTCTAATATTGGATCACCTTCATAGTCATGTTTCATGGCAATGGACAAGCAATTATGTATCAAATAAATGAAAGCATGGAAAGACAATTACACTTAACTTGATAGCATGCAATGAAATGTAAAGATGAAGAAGTCAAGATGATTATGAGTATATCCAATCTAAATCACTTAGTCTTACACACATGCAAGTAGGTCAAAAGGACTTGTAAAATAGAAGGCCAAGAAACGTTGTGATTAGGTGGGAATTTTCTAGGCTATGTGATGCTAATCCGGGAAAGGAACTAAACAACCACAACTTCACATTTCTTATCAACTTCCCTCAAGTGTATATTTTTCTTCATTTTCTTTTCTTTCTTTTCTTTTTCTTTCGCTTATTTTTGAGACAATGGCATTGGTGTACAAAAGCCGAAACCTTGGTGATTAGCCATCCTCGGGCTTTTTCTTATTTTTCGAGGTGCATCCACACCGGGCACACATACCAAAGCTCGTTAGGACTATTGGTTTATTTGACTTTGGCAAGGCACCAACACCCGATTATGTGAAGTGTACCGAGTTACTTGTCATTTAAGCCAACGTCCCCGAACCTATATTTTTGGCTACACTTTCACAACAATTTCAGCACTTCATTCATGACATTCCTTTCATCAACAACTTCACCCCACACTTGCTTTTCACACACATCAACACACTAACATGCTCCTATTCCCGGATGGGTCAAAAGAGGTCAAATTTATCTCAATTGAGGTGCTCAAGCAACATGATCAAGATGAGAAGTAGAGGAAGATGAATTGCCTAAATCACTCCTAATTGATGTGC
The DNA here is from genome assembly GCA_033239125.1 of Fagopyrum homotropicum. Lineage (NCBI taxonomy): Eukaryota > Viridiplantae > Streptophyta > Magnoliopsida > Caryophyllales > Polygonaceae > Fagopyrum > Fagopyrum homotropicum. The sequence goes on from BSWB01000008.1 coordinate 77,923,970, forward strand.
AAGAACTAGCATGCAATATCGACTTTCAATCCTCAATTAAATCAAGGCAAGCATCATAATCACAAGTCATTCATGGAATTCAAGATAAGTATTTCAAGTCCACATATGCATCATCAATTAAACACACAAGGCCATCCATAGCCAATCCACAAGAAAAGGTTCATCATTAGGGTCATATCCAAGCCTAGAAAGCACAAAAATTTTTAAATTTTCTGATTTTTTTGGAATTTTCAGAATATGTATGTACAATGCAAGACATGTGAAAATATTAAACTACCCTAGATGCTCATCATGCAAAGGATCATGCAAACCCCACCCCATACTTAGAAACACATTGTCCCCAATGTGGTATTCAAGTAAAGAGAGTGAAAGAAGGTTCTCACAATGTAAAATGGTTTGCTTCGGTATTTGGGATGAACTCGTGTGGAGTGGTGGTGATGGATGATCGATCAAGCATGGTAGAGAGCTCTTCATAATCATTCCGCGTCGAGACCCGCGCCAAGGTATATGTGAGATGGGAGCTCTTCCATCTAACAAGACACCTCAAGCCGTCCAAGCCTCATGTCCGCTCCACCCATGTTTGAAAACGGAATCATCGTCTTCAACTCGCCTTGCAAGGCTTCCTCATTACCTAAAATCTACCACAAACACAAAACACAAAAACACACAAAAGCAAAAACAAAGGCAAAAGAGAAAAGTGAAAGAGTTGTACCAATGGGTTGCCTCCCACCAAGCGCTTCTTTTAGGTCATTAGCTTGACCAAACTCCGTGAATATGTTAATCCACCTCGAATACCATGGTTTTCTTGAGGAGTCCAAGCAACCATCTTTTCCCGGAATCCATGATGACAAGCAAGGGCCACTTGATGCCCAAATAAGCTTTGAGTTCTCTTTTCACCGGTGAGTAGTAGACTCCTTCATCACCGCTTCCTTGATGATAGTATAGAGTTGCAACCATATGTGTCACCCCATACTTAGGCAATTTGTACTCCGCGGTCATACCGGTGAAACGCTTGTCATCCTCATCCTCTATGATCCGAGGAATGCCGATTCTTGGGAAGAATCCTTCATTGAAGTATTTCATAACCATCATGGATCCATCATACTTGCCTCCATCATTCAATGATGGAGAATCCTTAGGAAAGGGGCTCCAATCTTCGTGTGTACTCCGGGCAAGCAAGAAAGGGTCGGAGGGAGCTGAGATTAGCTTAGGATGGACCACTACAGAGCCTTCTACGGGCGTGATTTGTACTCCACGGCCGTGATTTCCTCTGTAGTCTTCCACGGGCGTGGTTTGTACTCCACGGCCGTGGTTCACTCTGCTGCATCCGTTCCAAGTGAGCTCTTCATGTATGGTTCCGGGGTTGATGGCAAGGATGTCCGGGGATGAGAATACTTCATTGCACTCCTCTAAAGGTGAAGGAGATGGAGGTGAATCTTGAAGAATGGTAGGATCTCCTAGCACAAGAGCATTCCTAATCTCCTCAATCTCCCTCCTCATTTGTTCTTCTCTCTCGGTATTCAATCTCCTTTCTTCCTTCAGGGCCAAATCCCTTAGTCTCAATTGCTCCCGAGCTTCATTCAACTCTTCCTCAAGGCTTCTATTGGTTATGGTTGAATCGGGCAATTCTTGGATCTCCTCATAGTGAACCTCCTTTCGATGACATACTTCCGCTTCAAGCTCCATGTGGGAACTAGAAATGGAAGTAAGGTTGCTTTCTAGATCATCCATCTTCCTCAACATTTTCTCTAGCATTGATTCCAATCGATCTTCATGAAGTTGATGGTGAGGTTCCTCATGAGGTAATGTAATCATGTGAGTTTGATCATGGGACTCATGATAGACATTGAACTTCTCCCAATACTCAAACTCATCATGGAGAGGTCCTAGATCTTGGCCTTCCATCCACTCCTCATACTCCATGTTGTCAAGGTCGTCTTGGAGGTACAATCCGTCCATGGCAAACATGAAAAGGCAAAGACAAAAACAACACAAGATCAAAAGTAACAAGAAAGATAAACACTAAAAACAATCAAAAGCAAATGACTTAATCTTAACCTAGTCCCCGGCAACGGCACCAAAAACTTGTTACGCTAAGATCGTGATGCGCAAATGGGTTTTAAATTTATAACTCGAACTAAATCCTAAACTACCTAGCGAAACCCGCAGTGTACGGGTCGTTTTGTAGAAAGGAAAGTATTCCGAGGTCGAACACAAGGACTGAGGTGAAACTAAGTCATTCAATGATCGAAGATAGTGTGAATCTAGACTAAGATAAGATGAGGAATAAAGAAAACGGAAAACACAATGTTTTTGGAGGGTTTTGGGTGATCAAACAAAGATCACAAGTATGTGAACACAATCAAGCAACACAAACACACTAACACAAAAGATAGGAGAATGGAAATAACAAAGCGGATTCTAGAGTTTGGAAGTCCCGGTTATGGCATAGACTCAAGCTTTCTATTCATTTCTCGGATTAACTATGATATGTTGGGATTAAGCGTTTCTATATTGGGATCAATTACCGGGTAGGTCTCATGGTCCACTAGTCCATTCCTAAGGTCTCATCACCGGGTAAGTCTCTAAGAACCTAAGGATAGGAATTCTACACAAACCGGATGATTACCTAGAGATCTAACCTATCCTTACCGGGTAAGTCTCGGAAAGGGAAGTTCTAAGCAACTATCCTAGCACACTTAGTCCAATGGCGGCTTGTGAGGCTCACCACTACCTAAGGCTTGTCATCTTCGAAATCTAAGAGTAGAATCACCGGGTAAGTCTCTTCTAAACACTTAGTTGCTAACACTAGGTCACCCTAGGATAGAATTAGCTCAACAAACATTAGGATTTCAACATTCAAGTCATCCAAGGGCAAGACTAAGTCCATCCTATCATAGTCCTAGCCATAACCCTTCTTTCCTTACCCTAGAATCGCAATCTATCTAGCCAACAACAAACATTTCAAGATCAATCTCCACAAATAAGGCAGGCTTGCAAGTCATGGTCAAATGATGAAGAACAATCCAAAGAAAAGACATTAAAAGCACAGAATATAAATTACTAAATTCTTACAAAGCTCCAAGAGCAAATCCAACTTGACAATAATGAAAGCTTCACTCGAATCCACTCTAATCTCACTCTAAAACGAGAATCTATACTAATCTCTTCCAAGAACACCCCTAATGGGTGCTTGGAAGAGAGGCAACAATGGCCAAATGTTTTAGGGAAGAAAGGTTGGTCAAAAGAGAGGAGAAGGATCCCCAATTACATCCTGCAAAATCCTTTAAATACCCACTAGGATGCAAGAGCAATGGAAGAGATCGTGGCCAGCCGTCGATGTGGTCCTGGCAAGAATCATGGGCAAGTCCACGGCCGTGGTCTTGGTCCAGACCGTGGTTTGTTCCAGAGGTTGCTTCTAGGCTCGTTAAGCCATGATTTGGTGCATGGTTTGTGTTGGCAAGGTTCCATGAGTCCTCCTTAGCCCTTAGCTTGCATTCCAATGAGTCCGGAAGTGTGTCATCTCGAGGAATGATCCTCGGATGTATCGATTTGGCTCTTAAATCTCCCAAAATACCTACAAAGCAAGCAAAAGTCCGAGTAGACGTCTATCTCGACAAAATACGTGATTCGAGTGCAAACGCCGTGAACTAATGCTAAACCATGCATGAATGAGCGGGAAATCTATCTAAATGAGCGACAAAAGATTGAGACAAACCGTGACAATTTCCACGCTCTAAATTACGGTCGTGGAACCCTTCCACGACCGTAATCTTGGCGATCTTTTTCGCCACACTTTAAGTCACGATCTCCTACGCAGTTGGGCCAGGCCAATATTTTATCTTACACTATAAAAGGACGGACGAAGAGAGATTCCGTCACCTTCGCTTACGCTTAGAAGCACTTCCGCTTACACTTGGACTTGCCCTAATTTCGCATTTTGGCGGAGATTGTGATTGAGAGATTTGCGCGTTGCTAGTGAGATTTCCGGATTGACGGAAGATTGAAGATTCGGAAGATTGTTCGTAAGAAGATTTCGCTTCCTGCTTAGGTTTGATTTAGAAGACGGATTGACATCCCGTTCTTCCTTCTTATCTAAGATTCGTGATTGTTTGTGTTATTCCGAATCTATTGGCGATTATTGTTCTTGATTTGTGGATTTGAGATTGATTTGAAAGTTATTGAAGGTTTTCGGAAGTTTTCATCTTTTATTCTTTCAAACCTTGAATTTGATATCAACATGACTGTTGTTGGCTAAAACCCTTTAGCAATTCTAAGGTGAAGGGTTGATAGTTGTGGCTTAGATGATGATAGATCGATTGTAAATAGCTTGGACCCTGAGAGTTAGAGAGAATCGCCGACGAACCTAAACCACGGTCTGTTCTTGAGCTTCCACGGCCGTGGAACTCAAGAACTACCCGTAATTTTGTGTTAGTTTACGAACTTGCTTTTACTTTAATCCAAAGTTAAAGATTTGCTTTAACTTAGTCTTGGCTTGCCTTTTCTAGGTGGTAGTGAAGCCTCAACAACCTCTACCTCGATTCTAACTGTCACAACCTTATTGGGTTAAGTTAGTCTTGATCCTTGGATTACAAGTTTGGGTATTTAACGTTAATTCTCACCTTTAGAACCTTTCTATACTGAAGCCTCAACAACCTTTATAGAGAGTGTCTTCTAGGTGAGTCATATAAGGTTTTTGGAACTTCACCGTACGATTACCTTACATTAGCATACCTTTGCAACCCTCAACTCTGTCCTTATACCTTTAGTATATCTTGAATCGATTGCCACAACTGGATATCTGGATCTTTAGGATTGTTGTTTTCCCAATATCTGAAAAGCTTCTTACATTTACTCGCTTGATAACCTATAATTGAATTTGTTCTCCCCAAATCCTTGTGTTCGATACTCTGGAATTCTTGCTTAACTATATCGATCCGTACACTGCGGGTTCGCTTGCTTGATTTCTAGTTTTATAATTAAAGCTTATTTGCACGCACGCTAAGTGACGAACAAGTTTTTGGCGCCATTGCCGGGGATTTGGTTTAGGCCGAATTCGGTTTACGGTTGTCAAGCTTGGGAGCTCTTCCCTTGTTATTTGATATCTTTTCAAGTGCATGCGCAGGTCTAGGAACACCGAAGACCTCTTACCTCTTGATCAGGAGCTTGAGAGGACTTTAAGGCAAAAGCGTAAGGAAAAGAAAATGGCTGAAGAAAGAGAACGTAATCTCCAATCGGAGCTTGCGGAAAAGGAAGCTCAACTCCAATGGAGTGAGAAGACACGTAGAGAAGAGACGGATCATCACCAAATGAAGGTTGATGATCTAACGGACATGATGTTCCAAATGAGGTTGGAAATAAACAACCTTAAGGAGAAAAAGAAAAGGAGGAGACCGGGAAGATCGGTTAGAGCCAACTCATCTAATGAGGATAGCGACTCCTCCATGCCACCGCTAGAGGAAATTGATCCAACGATCAATTTGAATCCATTCCATCCACGGGCAGCTGCAAATCGCCGTGTTCCACCTAGGAATGCTAGGATCGAACGTGTAGATGAGGAGCCAAGGACTCTTGGCCAAAGGATGGATCCAACGCAGCAACCACGCCGTTTAGGTGTGAACTTCGATGCTGACGATGTACAAGGGTTTAGCTTCAACCCGCAGGTTATTACACTTGTTCGCCAAACCAATTTGGCGGAACAAGCGCTGAATCTCCACACCAACACTTACAAAACTTTGAGTGTATGATGGAGACAATGAGGCCAAAGAACGCGACTACCAACAACTATAAGCTCAAGCCTTTCTTCTTCTCCTTGAAGGGGAAAACATTGTCTTGGTACCAAGCTCTTCCTAGTGGGAAACTAAACACGTGTGAAGACCTTTCCGCGGAGTTCCTCACTAAGTTCTTTCCGCCATCCAAAACGGCGGAGCTAAGAGGTAAGATTAATGCATTTTCCATGAGATCTAACGAAAGTTTGTTTCAATCTTGGGAAAGGTTTCAGGATTTGCTCTTGGATTGCCCTCATCATGGCATATCCAAGCTCACACTTTTGGAGATATACTATAAGGGGTTGGATGTGGAGACACAATTCAAGCTCCAATCCCTCTCATGTGGTACATTCATGGACATGAGGGAAGATGACGCTTGGGACTTCATTGAGAAGCAAGCAAGGGTCATAGAGAAGTATTCTCACCGGAAAGTAGAGGAAAATCGTGTGGAGCAAGGAGCAAAGCTCACACATGAAGCTCAAAATCAAATTTTCTCCCTCAACAATGAGATTAAAGAGTTGAAGGAAGCTATCAAGACCAACTTTCCAAAGCAACAAGGAAAAGATGTTGGCTACTTGGGCAACAACAACAACAATGGTGAGAATACAAACCGCAACAACAACAGCCGGAACAACAACCGGAATAATTGGAACGGCAACAACAACAACCGGAACAATAATTGGAACAACAATAGGGGTTCAAACAACAACAATTGGCGCTCCAATCAACAAAACTCCGGTAACTCTTATCCTTCCAATTCAAATTCACTAACTCCACCTTCCTCTTCCTCTACTCCTTTGAAAAGCCAGGGGCAAACATCTAATGGAGGAAGCACTTCGGGGAAGGAGAAGCCCGATCCCATGTTGGAGACAATTTTGGGAAAGCTTCAAGGGTTAGAGACTCGCATCATCAAGGTTGATGATCACATAACTAAGGTTGATAAAGCCCAAAATGTTTTAGAAAACCAAATGTTTACTCATACGGAGGAAGTTCCTAGGAATCAAGGGAAACTTCCAGGAAAAACGGAGGACAACCCAAAGGGAAGGGTGATGGCAATCACAACTAGGAGCGGGGTGATAACTACCGATCTGCAGCCTAAGTTTGTAGAAGTCCCCGTTGAGAAAGAGAAATAAAAGGGGAAGGAGAAGGAAGATGTCTACGTTCCTCCTCCAGCTTACAAACCTCCCCTACCATTTCCTCAATCTAGAGCAAGAGCACGTCTAGATAAACAATTAGGTAAGTTTATAGAACTCATGAGCAAGCTGCATATTAATATACCTTTCATTGATGCTATTGTAGGTATGTCGGCTTATGGCAAGTTCTTAAAGGAGATCCTCTCTAACAAGAGAAAGTTAGAGGATTTTGGAGAGGTTAAGATGAGTTCGGATTCTTCGGATCTCATCAAGACCATGAAGGAGAAGATGCCCCCAAAGCTAAAGGATCCCGGGTCATTTTGTATTCCCATAGGAGTGGGAGATGTCACATATGATGCATTATGTGACTTGGGAGCAAGTGTGAGCATCATACCACTTGCATTATGTAGGAAGATCGGTTTAGGCGACCCTAAACCGGTGAAGATGACGTTGTACATGGCGGATCGATCCATCACTCGCCCCGTCGGTATTGTAGAAGACGTCCCGGTCAAGCTAGGTAAATTCTTTGTACCCATTGATTTTGTTGTGCTTGACATTCCTGCAGATAGTCCGGTCCCGATCATACTCGGAAGACCGTTTCTTGCAACTTCCGGCTGCATAGTCGATTGCAAGAATGCTAGACTCGCCTTTGACATAGGAGAGGAGAAGGTAGAGTTCGTTCTTTCCACTCTAGTGAAGGAACCAATCTTTGATGAAGATATATTCAATATCCAAGATGAAGAAGGGTTGTCCAGAGAGGAGGTAAGTGCTATTCTCTTCAAAGATCCTTTGCAAAAGGTTATTACTATGAGTCTAATGGATGTAGGGGAAGAAGAGGAGTGCAATGAGGCAATTGAAGCCTTAGAAGCACAAGAAGAAGTATGTGAAGAGGAGTTTGAGAAACTCCACGACGAAGCAGAAAATGTGAGAATCCACAGCCATACACTATATTCCACGGCCGTGGATTTCACCAACCAAAGCGTGGCTCACTCCAGAGGGTTACACGGTCGTGGAGGAAACAGAGCACCCGTAATCACATTCTACGCCCAAAATCACGGCCGTGGAGAAGCCAGAGAAACCGTAATTTTGGCCGTGGACGAAGGCAATTGTGCCACTTCTTCAACTTCTTTTGATTCTTCTCCCACACCTTCTACACCCTTAGACACTTCTAAGGAGGCATCGGAGACTCCTCAAGAACCATTGGAAGCTCCGAAAGCGATGGAACTAAAGCCACTCCCTACTCATCTAAGGTACGCTTTTCTAGGACCTAACTCTACTTATCCGGTAATTGTTAGTTCCGATTTAACCATAGATGAACATAGTAAGCTTATGGCTGTCCTTAGGAAACATAGGAAAGCTTTAGGTTATACTATAGAAGATTTAGTAGGAATCAAACCTTCCCTATGCATGCATAAAATATTAATGGAAGAGGACTTTAGGACTTCAAGACAACCTCAAAGGTGGTTGAATCCGACCATGAAGGAGGTTGTCAAGAAGGAAATCCTTAAACTTCTTGATGTAGGTATCATCTACCCTATCTCCGATAGCAAGTGGGTGAGTCCAGTTCAAGTAGTTCCGAAGAAGGGAGGAATGACGGTCATCACCAACAAGAATAACGAACTCATTCCTACTCGAACAGTAACGGGATGGCGGATGTGCATAGACTACCGCAAGCTTAACAATGCGACGAGGAAGGATCACTTCCCATTGCCATTCATCGATCAAATGCTTGAAAGGTTAGCGCAACATTCTCATTTTTGTTATCTTGATGGATATAGTGGTTTCTTTCAGATTCCGATACACCCGGATGATCAAGAGAAGACCACGTTCACGTGCCCATGGGGTACGTTTGCCTATAGGAGGATGCCGTTCGGGCTGTGCAACGCCCCAACCACCTTTCAAAGGTGCATGATGGCCATCTTCTCCGAATATATAGAGGAAATCATGGAGGTCTTTATGGATGACTTCTCCGTATACGGTTCCTCTTTTGACAATTGCCTTTCTAACCTTGCTCTTCTATTACAAAGGTGTGAAGACACTAACCTATTTCTTAATTGGGAGAAGTGTCAATTTATGGTAAAGGAAGGAATTGTATTAGGACACTTAATCTCTAATAGAGGGATTGAGGTGGATAAAGCGAAAATAGAGACTATAGAAAAGCTTCCTCCCCCAACTTCGGTGAAAGGGATAAGAAGTTTTCTAGGACATGCTAGATTTTATAGACGCTTCATAAAAGACTTCTCTAAAATATCAAAACCGCTAACTAATCTATTGATGAAGGATGCAATTTTTGAGTTTTCGCAGGAATGCTTGGATGCGTTTAACATGATTCAGGAAGCTCTAATTTCAGCACCTATTATCCAACCTCCGGATTGGAGCCTTCCCTTTGAGGTTATGTGCGATGCTAGTGACGTAGCTATAGAAGCTGTTCTTGGACAATGAAAGGAAGGGAGAACTCATGCTATCTACTACGCTAGCAAGACGCTAGACGAAGCGCAGCTCAACTACGCCACTACGGAAAAGGAATTTTTAGCCATTGTTTATGCTATTGACAAATTTCGCTCTTATCTTGTAGGTGCAAAGGTGATTGTATACACGGATCATGCTGCGATCCGGTATCTCCTTGCAAAGAAGGATGCGAAGCCAAGGCTAATTAGATGGATTCTTCTCCTACAAGAATTCGATCTAGAGATCCGCGACAAGAAGGGTTCGGAAAATTCTGTTGCGGATCATTTGAGTCGCCTAACACATCTAGAGGACGACCACTTACCTATAGATGACTCCTTCCCGGACGAACACTTACATATCATTGAGGAGTGCATCAAAGTAATCTCCAAAGGTAACAGACCATGGTTTGCTGATTTTGTTAACTATTTGGTTTGTCAGGAGATACTGCCCGGACTATCCTACGCACAAAGAAAGAAGTTCTTTAAGGATGTCCGGGAATACTTTTGGAATGAACCTCTCCTCTTTAAGAGAGGTCCGGATGACATTATTCGGCGATGTGTGCCAGAAGATGAGATGTAAAGTGTCATCCGCCATTGTCATTCACTACCATGTGGAGGACACGCTAGTTCAAATAAGACTAGCGCTAAGGTATTGCAATTTGGATTCTTTTGACCTACTTTATTTAGAGATGTGTAAACCTTTGTTTCCTGCTGCGATGCTTGTCAAAGAACAGAAAATATCTCTAGGAGGAATGAGATGCCTCTCAATAACATCCAAGAGGTGGAGATTTTCGATGTTTGGGGAGTTGACTTTATGGGACCGTTCCCATCATCTTGTGGAAACTAATACATACTCTTGGCGGTGGATTATGTTTCTAGATGGGTGGAAACAATTGCCTCTCCCACCAATGATGCCATGGTAGTGGTCAAGTTCTTTAACAAGACCATCTTCCCACGATTTGGGACACCAAGGACTGTCATTAGTGATGGAGGTTCTCACTTCATTGCCCGACGCTTTGAAGCTCTTCTAGCTAAGTATGGGGTTACTCACAAGATCGCTACCCCTTATCATCCACAAACTAGTGGACAAGTTGAGATCTCAAACCGGGAGATCAAAGGAATCCTAGAGAAGACGGTTTCAAGGATTAGGAAGGGTTGGTCCTTGAAGCTTGATGATGCATTGTGGGCATACCGGACTGCGTATAAGACTCCCATAGGAACCACACCATACAACCTTGTGTATGGGAAGTCTTGTCACTTACCGGTAGAGCTGGAGCACAAAGCGTTTTGGGCCATCAAGTGGTTGAATTTCGGCATGAAGGAAGCGGGAGAGAAGCGTCTCTTGGACCTTAATGAGCTTGAAGAACTCCGCTTGAACGCTTATGAAAATGCTAAGATTTACAAAGAAAGAGCAAAGCGTTGGCATGATAAGCATATCATTCCAAAGGACTTGAAAGAAGGAGATCAAGTTCTCCTCTTTAATTCAAGGCTGCGTCTCTTTCCAGGTAAGCTTAAATCTCGTTGGACCGGACCTTTTCTAATCAAACGTATTTTTCCCCATGGTGTAGTTGAAGTATGGGGTGAAGCGGGCGGAAGCTTTAAGGTGAACGGTCAACGACTCAAGAAGTATACGCCGGAACTCCAAGCTGAAGAGTTCGCGCCCACCGCACTCGAATAAGTGCGCACCTGGTCTAGCTACAGACCTTAAACAAAGCGCTTCTTGGGAGGCAACCCAAGGTATTGCATTTACGTTTTTTGTTTTCGATTCATAGTTTAGCTTAGATTAGACGTTTTTGCTTTGTTTTGCCTTCGATTTCTTCCGGTATGTTCGTGTTTTTGGATGTAGGAACAGTGAAAAAGGAAAGAGGAAGAGTAATTTTGAAGAAAAGTGACGAAACTTGGACTTTGGAGCATTACAGAGAGTTCCACGGCCTAAACCACGGCCGTGATAGCTACAGTGACCGTAATTTCCAAAAGCTTTTGAAAAATCACCAAAACCACGGTTCCGTACAATTCCACAGCCGTGGAACCCCCCGATAGACCGTGGTTTTCAAAAAATTTTCCGGCCACTATATAAACCACGTTCTTCACAAAAACACAACATCACAAACCCAATTCCACGCCCTATTTCGCCGATTTGCCTCCTCTCACCTTAAATCTTCGTTCGTTAATCGCTTTTAATGATTCTTTGATCCAAACTAAAGCAAATCCAACCACCAACAAGATCCAAGCAACAATTCGAGCGGCAATTCACCAAGGAAAGCAGAATTCGGATTTTAAAATCCGAAACCTAGGTTTTTTTCACTCTTCTCTATCTTTGTCGATTCGGATCTACATTTGCTAGAATTTTTAGGAATAACTGATTGGAATTGGAAAAGAATTAGTATAGGACTGCTGCTGTGGAATTTGGTGATTGATTGTTGAGATTTGCGAAATTTTGAGAGAAACCACGGTTCCTGGACGTTCCACGGCCGTGGAATTTGAAGAACAAATCGTGGTTTTCAACAGAAAATGGATTTTGTGAGGAGAGTGTCCGGGAGAAATAAGGACAAGAACAAAGAGAAGGATAAGAATAAAAAGAGGAAGGGCAACCCCTCTTCCTCTTCATCCTCTAGAGCACCACCACCTTCATCCCCTTCACCTCCATCATCACCTTCATCACCATCACCTCCTAGCCCTAGGGTCCCCACCATTCACGAGGATCATCTCGACGCCTTAGAGAGGATCCATAAGAGGGCTGTTATAGGACCTAGGTACCTACTGTTGGAGGATTTAGCTCCTCTACATGTGATAGATGACCTTACTTGGCTCTTAGATAGAGCCGGTCTTATCATCTTTTCGGTTATCCGAGAAGATGCTTACGAGGAGATCACGAGAGAGGTTGTGACATCTTTTGAGCACAACCATGTTGATAGGACAGTTTCTTTCCGTCTGATGGAAAGAAACTATGATTTCTCCATCCGGGAGTTTGGAACCTTCTTTGGGTTTCAAGAGACCTTCAATGGTCGTTTCCCCAGCGGCGTTTACGCCAAGGATTTCTGGGAGGAGGTAGCCATGATCTATGCCAGCGAGGACCGCTGGCAACCAGCTCATACCAAAGCTAAGTTAATGTATCACTTAGCCTTGAAGATTGCTCACCGGGTACTTTCTGAGTGTCTCTTCCCTAGGACGGAGACACCTCAGAAGATCAAGACGGATGAGCTCTTTCTTCTCTACTCCATGCTATATGGACGACCTGCTGACTGCGCCACCCTCTTAGCTGCTACCATGAGCAAGCTAAAGAACAAGAGGGCTGGCAACATTGGATATTGTGGGATAGTCACCCACCTTGCTAGGACATTAGGGGTAGATTTTTCTGCTTGTACACGTATCCTCGCTGTACCCCTAGGACTTCAGGCCTTTATGACTAGAGGTCTCATCTTCCCCACCCATAGAGGTCCACCTTACGCAGCTATGCCATGGGAGAGCAGGACGGGGAGAGGCATTGAGTGGCTCCCAGAGTATTCCATTATGGCTGGACGCCATAATTGGAAGGAGACGTTCGCTGCTATGCATGCGAACAGGATTGCAGCCCCTCCATATGTTCCACCACCACCTGTAGTTGAGGAGGAGGAGATGAGAGACCAGTATGAGGGAGGAGGAGGAGGAGCTGAGCAGGATTTTGGCACGTTTCCGGATCAGCCGGATATAGCTCCTGACATGCCTAGACGTTCTCCACGTCCCGCCAGAGCTTCAGGATCATCTTTTCGCCGCGCCAGCGTGAGCGAGAGACCCACTTGGATGGAGACCCCTCCTGCATGGTACGGAGCTCCACCACCATGGTCTACACAGGCACCGCCGCCACCAGCACCAGCACCTTCTGATGCACCGGGGTGGTACAGCCAACCACCTGGTTGGTATGAGCAGCTGCCGGATTGGGCCACCAGTCTTTCTGATAGGGTGAGAGCATTGGAGATTCGAGCTGACACTAGAGATGCACGTATGGACGACCTCGACCATATGATGAGGGATGTCTACTGCCAGCAGTTCGGGCGGTACTACGATCCTAGCTTCTCTCCATTCCCACCTCCACCGCAGTGATGACGATGATGACCGACAACTTTAGCCGCTCCACCGCCATTTTGTGAGTTTCTTTTTCTTTCTTTCTTTTCTTCTTTTTCTTTTCTTTGAACATTAGGGACAATGTTTGTTCCAAGTATGGGGTGGGGTGTGACTAATCGTCTGTAATAACTCTTACTCACTTTGATTGCTTCTATTGAGACTATCTTGCATGCTTCATTATATTGTTACACGTTTCATTATTGCATTGCATGAAAAATAGTTTGAAAAATCCATAAAAATTGAAAAATTTTGAAAATTTTGTGCTTCTAAGGATAGAGATGATTTCTATGATAATACCACTTGTGAATTGAGTTTTGATGACAATTACATGCTTAAACGAATAGTGAATTGAAAAGAAATTGAATGAACGGATTATCCCTCTTTTGCAAATTTCATAATGTGATGAATGTTACTTAAATCATGTTGAGGAATTAAGGTTGAAATCACACTATAAGTTCTTATACTTCTTGTTGGGATGATTAAGGCAATTCGATTTTCTTTCTTATTTCTTTGATCATTTAGCCCTTCATTGAAATATTGACCTCCTTTACCTATCCAGGAATTTGGAGGAGTTGAATGAAAAAGGCATGTTTGATGTGGGAGGGCCATGAAAGCAATACTTTGCATTCAAAGGAATAGAAAGAAATTATAGGTTTGGGAAAGTCAATCATGACGATGAGTAACTCGGCACCATTCACATAGCCGGGTGTTTGTGTCTTGCCAAAGTCGGATTGAGCGATATTCCTAGCAGATTATGGTATGTGCGCTAAGGGTTTGAGGCATCTCATAAAAATTGAGAAACGCCAATCTCCTAGGCTTCGGTTTTTGTGCACCTCTATCCATAACTCCAAAAGTAAAGTCGAAAAATGAAAAGAAGAGAGCGAAGCTCTAAGTTGAAAGTGCTGCGGAAACCACAAGAGAAGAAGAAAAGAGTAGTTTTCCACTTTCCCGGATTCATGCACTACATTCCTTAAAGTTTTCCTTCCCTTTCCACATTCTAGACCTTGTTTGAAAGTCCTTAAGATCAAAAGAATGTTATATGACTTGGTGATCTAAATTGAAGTTTCTTATGATTGATTTTGATAATGTTTGAAGGTTATGATGTTTACATGGAAGTTTGATTAATTCATGAGCTTTCTTTACTCTTTACTCTTTGAATAAGTGTATGAAAGTCTTATAAACGAATGAAGCAAGATTTGAGAATGATCTATTGATTAGAAGGCACATTCATCCAAAAGAAGTTTTTCTTTGAGAAGGTACACATATTTCATCCTAACTTGTGTTTTAAAGCTTTTGAAAGACCTTGCTTAGGGACAAGCAAGTGGCAAGTATAGGGTTATTTGTTAGCATGAAATATTGTGATATTTTAGGCACGTTTTCGAAGTGTATTTCATCCATATTGATAGTCATTGATTAAGCATTGATGCATTTGTGAGCTAGTTTGTCTATAATGTCGATATAGAGATCTACACAAGCTTTATGTTGATTGTAGGCAATTAAGAGCTATTTCCGAACGGATTGTGCGAGAATGGAGTTTGATTGAGTATGTCCAAGGATTGAGGACATCTCTAGGAGCTAAGGAAGGTGCTAACTTGAAGAATAGCACGAGGAAAGGAAGAATTACGGTTTACCCCTAAACCACACTCTAAAATACCGACGTACTACATTCCACGTTCAAGTCCACGGCCGTGGAACCTTGGCAAGGGAAGCGTGGTTCATTCCAGCAACTTCTACGGCCGTGGAAAGATTGAGACAAACCGTGACAATTTCCACGCTCTAAATTACGGTGGTGGAACCCTTCCACGACCGTGATCTTGGCGATCTTTTTCGCCACACTTTAAGCCATGATATCCTACGCAGTTGGGCCGGGCCAATATTTTATCTTACACTATAAAAAGACGGACGAAGAGAGATTCCGTCACCTTCGCTTACGCTTAGAAGCACTTCCGCTTACACTTGGACTTGCCCTAATTTCGCATTTTGGCGGAGATTGTGATTGAGAGATTTGCGCGTTGCTAGTGAGATTTCCGGATTAACGGAAGATTGAAGATTCGGAAGATTGTTCGTAAGAAGATTTCGCTTCCTGCTTAGGTTTGATTTAGAAGACGGATTGACATCCCGTTCTTCCTTCTTATCTAAGATTCGTGATTGTTTGTGTTATTCCGAATCTATTGTTGATTATTGTTCTTGATTTGTGGATTTGAGATTGATTTGAAAGTTATTGAAGGTTTTCGGAAGTTTTCATCTTTTATTCTTTCAAACCTTGAATTTGATATCAACATGACTGTTGTTGGCTAAAACCCTTTAGCAATTCTAAGGTGAAGGGTTGATAGTTGTGGCTTAGATGATGATAGATCGATTGTAAATAGATTGGACCCTGAGAGTTAGAGAGAATCGCCGACGAACCTAAACCACGGTATGTTCTTGAGCTTCCACGGCCGTGAAACTCAAGAACTACCCGTAATTTTGTGTTAGTTTACGAACTTGCTTTTACTTTAATCCAAAGTTAAAGATTTGCTTTAACTTAGTCTTGGCTTGCCTTTTCTAGGTGGTAGTGAAGCCTCAACAACCTCTACCTCGATTCTGAGTGTCACAACCTTATTGGGTTAAGTTAGTCTTGATCCTTGGATTACAAGTTTGGGTATTTAACGTTAATTCTCACCTTTAGAACCTTTCTATACTGAAGCCTCAATAACCTTTATAGAGAGTGTCTTCTAGGTGAGTCATATAAGGTTTTTGGAACTTCACCGTACGATTATCTTACATTAGCATACCTTTGCAACCCTCAACTCTGTCCTTATACCTTTAGTATATCTTGAATCGATTGCCACAGCTGGATATCTGGATCTTTAGGATTGTTGTTTTCCCAATATCTGAAAAGCTTCTTACATTTACTCGCTTGATAACCTATAATTGAATTTGTTCCCCCCAAATCCCTGTGTTCGATACTCTGGAATTCTTGCTTAACTATATCGATCCGTACACTGCGGGTTCGCTTGCTTGATTTCTAGTTTTATAATTAAAGCTTATTTGCACGCACGCTAAGTGGCGAACACTCATCTACACAAAATACGGGGCCTAGTATGATATTTCATAATCTTAGTTTTTTTAAATTAATTGAATCTTTCATATTTGATTTTCGGCATACTAGAATGAGTTCAAATATCTTTTATAGTGTTTTTTTTGTTTTCAAATATATTTTAGTGTGTTTTTTATACCATAATTTTCTTTTGTTTTAAAAAATTAGCTATTGGTGTTTTTTTGCAGAGTGATAAATCCTAGATTTTTTAAGCACACATCTCTCAATGAATTAATTCAAAGACATGAATGATATAACCTGAAAATTCATGAGATTGTGCTCAATCTTCAGTGGTTCTAGGTCAACCAAAGGATCCCTAGAAGGTGTTGCATTGGTGGCTGCAATGGATCGATTTTTAGGAAAAATCGGGTGGTTTCCAGAAAAATCGACCGATTTATCTTCAAGAACAAGAACATGTCAATTTTCTTCATTGGATTGTTCTTTGACCACTTCTTTGTCCAATGCCCGTTCCTTGCCTCCTTTCTTATGCTTCTCATAGGTCTCAATGATCTGTATAGGGGTCATACGCTTCAGATTTAACCCTTTTCCATTGAAGGTGAACATGTACTTGTTGGTATGACCATCATGCTCTACTTTCCGATCATATTGCCACGGACGGCCTAGTAAAATATGACACACTTGCATAGGTACTACATCACTTAAAATTTCATCAGCATAATGTCCTATTGTGATAGTTACTTTAACTTGCTTGTTGATCTTCAAAGTACGACAATCATTCATCCATGTGAGTTTATAGGATTTAGGGTGATAAAAAGTAGGAAGTTGCAACTTATTAACCATCTTAATGCTAGCAATATTACAACAACTACCTCCATCAATGATCATATTGCACACCTTTCACTTAACAAGACATCTAGTAGGAAAGAAATTTTCTCGTTGGGTATTTTCACTAAGAGAAAAATTAATATGCGAAGTCCTTCTAGCAATCAAAGATTCTCTTTGTTCAAATTCGCAATTCTCATCACTTGCAATAGCACTCTTAGGATCTTTTTCACTTTCATATTCCCCGTGTTGATTAATGAATAAAACTTTGGTGTTAGGACAATCTTTTTATAATGACCTCTACCTTGATATTTAAAACACACAATGTCTCTGGGATGATGAAGCTTTCAAGACTCCATGGTTGTCGCTCCCACTTCGAGACTTTTCTGGGAAGAAAATCGGTCAATATTTCAGCCGATTTTTTCCTAGTTGGGTCGATTTTTGTTTTGTTTCCAATAGTTCGTCTCTTGGTTCCGTCCTTGGAGCTTCTTTTCCACCCTAATAGCCAAGTGTAGTAAGTTAGTCATATTATCATAGGGATATAGATCAATTCCATTAGCAAATGATGGATGCAAAATTCATAAAAATCGAGCAATAGTAGACTCCTCATCCTCGTGGACATTATCCTTAATCATCGTCATTTGCATGAAGGTGTAAGTTTCCTCTACGCTGCAGGTGTCTTGCTTGAACTTCTCCAACCTTTGTCTTGCTTCCCTAGCGTAATATGGAGGCCTGAACCTTGCTCTTATCAATGACTTCATGTGTTCCCAAGTGTGGATCTCCGACTCTAAGGTTCGTCTCTATTCTTTGAGGAGGTGATCCCACCAAACTAGGGCATATCCTTGGAATTCCAACGCAGCCAGTTGGACCTTCCTTTGCTCACTAAAAGTATGGCAATACCAAATTTGTTCAATTTTAGTCTCTCGTTCCATGTAAATGTCCGGATCTACTTTCCCTAAAAACTCGGAATCTTGACCTTCACCCTGCCCATTCCATCGTTGTCTTGGTAAGGCCTATAAGGTTTCAAGTCTTGTCTTCTCCTAGGTTGAGGATTGCGCCTAGGGTAACCTCTCCACCTCTTGTCATCAATCTCCTCTTCTAATTCATGAAATTCATAAACAACATTTGTAGTGTTAGGGGCATGGAAATTTGGATTTGGATAATGCGTACCTGATCCTCGATGGTGTCTTGGATCCGGGGATGGAGGTAGGGGATGGCTTTGTGAGCTTTCTCCCATTCCAGAGAAGAATATCGGGTGAAAATTTGGATGGGGTCGATTTTTCTTCTTTGGGACACGTTTCTAGCCGGTCCATCCGTTCAGCTAATCCCGAGACCATCTTTATGAGTTGGGAAAGTTGGTCATTGGTTTAGGGCTTAGTTAGGTCGCCCTGTTGTGATCCTTGT
Organism: Fagopyrum homotropicum; assembly: GCA_033239125.1. Lineage (NCBI taxonomy): Eukaryota > Viridiplantae > Streptophyta > Magnoliopsida > Caryophyllales > Polygonaceae > Fagopyrum > Fagopyrum homotropicum. The sequence goes on from BSWB01000008.1 coordinate 77,942,685, forward strand.
GGACTCTTAGACATCCTACACAAACATACAAAGTAACAACAAATGTGTGAAGTTAGTGGAAACGAGGGTTTCTTACTTGTTTTCTCTCACTTTCACACTCTGTTGTGATATCACAAGCTGGTTTGACGGAGTTGTCTTGGATGGATTAACACTTCTTTACTAATCAATGAATTAGCATCCACTAGAACTTTCTTGGGAGTATCAAGTAGTCAATTTGTGTTCGGAATAAAGATTATTGTGTTGGGGATAGCGAAAGGATTTTTGTTGTAGGTCTCTTCACACAAAGGTTCAAGATAGAAAGAATATTGCAACTATGACACAACTAGTATGATAGAAAGCATAGATACTAACTAACACACCCAAAGAATTGACTCAATGTGTTTAGAGTAGAGAGAGGCTAAAGAATGGCACACAAGAGATTAAGAAAAGAGAAGAACGTACCTTGAGTTGCGAAGTTAAGAAAGAGAGTTAGCCGGGTTTGGATTTAGGTACGGCTAGAACTCTTTCACTAGATCAAGGCATATACTGTAATTGTTCTTTTGTAATACTCTTGCACAGGGTGCACTTAGATTCTGCAAAGTATGCCTAAAAAATTTCTCAAAAATTGGCAACAGTAGCAAAAATCGGATGAAAAATCGGGCGATTTTTTCAAAGAACAAGTCGATTTTTGTCACAAATCGACTCTTTGGATTCGACATTCAAGAATCTCCCTTGGACTGCTACTCCTTGGTTGCCTTATGATCTTTACTGCTCGGAGAAGTGTTTGTAACGTTGCTTTGACAGAATATAGGTAAGATCTTAACTACTAGAAAAGATATTGACTTGAAGCACAAATTTTTTGTTCCCTTTTTTTTGTATTGGCGAGGTTACAAGGTTAATGGTTTCCTTGTCTTTGGTCGATGGCGTTTCTATCTTCCAGAACTTACACAAATCAATGCACGTTAAATTCAATTAATCTTGCAAAGATGGCGAACAAGAAAACACTCGAGTTTATATGACTCAAAGAAGACTCAAATAAAAAAAATCAAACCTTTTGTGAACACTCGGACTTCAATCGCTTAGCTCTGATACCACTTTGATGCGGGGATAAGCCACAATTTCCGATCTAGAATGAAAGTCCTTATTTGGGATAAAAATCGGTTCTATAAAGAAAATCGGTCGATTTTATTCAAGAACATGTCGATTTTCTTTAAAACTCAAAAAACAGATTAGTGAATGATTTGAAAAGATAAGAAGATGAATATGGAATGATAAATGATATATATAGGAAGATAGACTATCATAAGACTTGCAAAGAACCTTGAACTCAAATGGATCAAAATCCTTAACAAAGAATTACCTTTTACCCTTCCTTCTTTAACCTTACACAAGCCTTCTAGATAAGACAAGCACAAGGAGGGACCAGTTTGACTCGTAGCACCAACCTTCAAAAGATTAACACACACAAGAACAACCTCTAAGACTTTTCAACCAAAATCTAGGAATGATAAAAAGCAAGCCCGTTGGTATCCGCGTTCCCCAATTATTCTTATATCTTTGTCATTGTTATTGATCTTTAATATTGCATGCTTTCTAAGTTGGATTACTTCACTGATTTTGTTCTCACCAAATCCCTATGTTCGACCATGGAATATTTGCTGATAACAAGATTTATGACTTAGGATTAGGTAATCATTTAGATAGATTTCTCACTCATTCATGCACGTTTTGGCATTGGTTCATGACGTCTTCGCTCAATTCATGCACATTTCTAGAAAAGACGTCTACACTACCTTTTATCGGTTTTGTAGGTAATTCGGGGATCTATCGTACGTTAATCGATACATTTGAGGGCCAAGCCTCATGATGGTACACATCCAAAGCCTTTGAGGAGCATAATTGGAGCAACAAAGGACACAAAGATCACTAATGGTGCAAGCAATGGAGCAACTCATGGCTAGACAATCATAGCACGTTTCTGCTGAAGAAAATCGGACCAACAAGCAGATAAATCGTCCGATTTTTGTCCACTGGGTCGATTTTTGAGGCTTTGACAGCTTAAGCCACGTGTCCCACGATCTCTTGTCCGTCCTTGCTCTTGGTGGAGAATATAAGTGGTCCCTTAGGTGGTTGCTGAGCATCTCCCCTCTCCCACACTCTCATTCACAGCTCATTCATCTTGGAGAAAGATTGGAGAAGAAGAAAGGCTCTCAAGGATTGAAGGAAGAAGAAGAACATCATTCTAGAGGTTTGAGTGAGTTTTGAGTGATTTTTGTAATCTTGGATTGAAGAACACTTGCAAGGGTTGTTAGGAACGTTTTGAATCTTCATTTAAGAGTTTGTAAGTCTTGCTACAACTTGGATTTTGCTAAGATTAATTGATTTTGTTTCTCATCTTTCATTTCCCCTCTATGAATACCATGTATGCTTGTATGATGATTTCGGATCTTGATATGCATATTATTGGCTAGTTTCTTGTGATTTTAGAGTGATGGATTGATGGTTATGGCTTGGGTGATGATAGGATGGACTTATATGTTAGTTTAGGATGATTTGTATGCACGAAACCCATTCTAGGAAGAAAAATCGGGCTGTTCATCATGAAGATCGGCCGATTTATATTAAGAACAACCCGATTTATTCTCCTGTTGCTCTTTAAATGATAAATCTGCATGTTAGGGTCCTTGGTTGTTTAAATCCTAGTGTTTATTAAGCCTAATTTAGCTTAGTATCACCTAATGCTACCAATCTAAGTGAGGGAAGAGATCTACCCGATGATTTCCGACCTTAGATACCTAAGATGATGAATGCTAGGTAGTAGTGAGCCTCATAAGCCGCTATTGGATTGAGTGTGCTAGGATTATTTCTTGAGATTTCCCTATTCCGAGACTTACCCGGTAAGGAGAGGGTTACCCTTAAGTAGCATCTAGTTTGCGCGGAATTCCTTACTCTAACCCCTTGAGACCTACCCGGTAATAGGAGTTTGATGCGGGATTAGTGAAGTGAGAGACTTACCTGGTAATCGCTTCCATTAGAGAACATTCTTTCCCAAACACCGCAGCTTGTCCTTAGAACCCTTAGAACCTTGAGTCCAATGCCATAACTGAAAATCTTGACCTCTAGAATCTACTTTTCTCTCTTGATCATATTCTTGTGCTTTGTGTTGCTTGTTCGTTTGCTAGCTTGAGTTGTTAGTTGTTTATCATCTTGCTTGACTTGTGATCTTTGTTTGATCACCACAAAAACCAACAAAAACATTGTGTTTTTCCATTTTCTTTGTTTCTTATCTTATCTTAGTCTAGATTCACACTATCTTTGATCATTGTTTGACTCGATTTCACCTTAGTCTTTGTGTTCGACCTCGGAATACTTACCTTTCTAAAAACGTCCCGTACACTGCGGGTTCGCTAGGAGTTAGGATAATTATAACGAGTATAAATTTAAGACTTATTGCGTGCACATCACACCTATTCCTAGACGTAACAAGTTTTTGGCGCCGTTGCCGGGGACTAGGTCTAGATTGAGTCTATTTGTGATTGTTTATAGTGTAGATCTTTCTTGTTGCTTTTGATCTCTCTTTGGTGTGTGTCTTTGCTTTTCAGGACATCATCTCTCTCTTTAGGTGTATGCGAAAATCTCGTGGCAAGGATTTAGCTCCATTCGATCCTGAACCGGAGAAAACCCTTCGATCTAGATCCAAGAACATCCGAAAAGAGAAAGAGATGGCCGGAAGAAACCTCCAAACTGAGTTGGATGAAGCCTTAGAGCAAATAAGGCTAAGAGATGAGCTCTTGGAGGAAGAAAGGAGACTTGCCAATGAGAGGCAAGAGGAAACTAGGAGGGAGATTGAGGAGATTAGGCAAGCCCTTGTTCAAGGAGAGCTTAATCGCCGACAACCTCCACCTCCTCCACCACCGGTGGAACAACCGCAGCCGGCGGCTAATGTTAGGGTTGTGCCCATTGCCATTGAAGAACCGCAAACCCTAGGGAGACGTATGGATCCGGCACAAAGAGCACACCGTCCGGGTGTGAACTTAGGAGATCCCGCAGCCCACAACTATGAGCTCCGCCCTCAAGTTTTACAAATGATCCGGCATAATCAATTTGGAGGGATGGAAGGAGAGTCTCCTCACCAACATTTGATGAACTACGAGATTTTGATGGAGACTCTTAGACCGCCAAGATTGGAGAGCAACAACCATAAGCTAAGGGCTTTCTCCTTCTCTCTTAAGGACAAAGCCTTGGCTTGGTATCAATCTATTCCGCAAGGGCGAGTTGGTACTTGGGAGGAGATGACAACCGAGTTTTTGACTAAGTTCTTCCCACCTTCCAAGACTACCGAATTAAGAGGGAAGATCAATGCCTTCGTGATGAAGGATAGAGAGAGTTTGTTCAAGTCTTGGGAGAGATTCAAAGACCTTCTCCTAGATTGTCCACACCATGGCATACCGAAAATTGAGCTATTGGAGATCTACTTCAAGGGACTTGATGAAGATAGCCAATTCAAGCTTCAATCCCTTTCCGGTGGGACTTTCATGGAGAAGCATGTGGATGATGCTTGGGAGTTTGTGGAGAAGCAAGATTTAGTAATTGAGAAGTACTCCCATAGGAAGAGTGAAGGGAGAAAGGCGGGAGCATATGAGGTGAGTGAGGTCACCATGAGCAACTTCAAGCTCGACGCCATCAACAACGAGCTAAAGTCCTTGAGGGAGTTGTGTGCTACAACTTTGAAGAGTCAAGCAACCCCTCAAGTGCTTCCACAAGCCAACCTATCTTCCAAGGAGGAGGATGTGAACTATATGGGAAGGGGAAACTACAACAACTACCAAGGCCCAAGGAACTTCAACAACAACCGGCAATTCAACAATTACCGGCCCAACCACAACCATCCCGGGTTTTCTTACTCTAACCCGGATGGAGCCTTGAACCCTCCCGCTTCCACAAGCACAACTCCACCACCAAGAGCTTCACAAGAACCTCCACCCGGATTTACTCAACCTCCAAAGGATAGGACCGAATTGATGTTTGAGCAATTGCTTGGAAGGTTGAGTGGTCTTGAGAGCACCGTGACTTCTATTTCCAAGGCTCAAAAGGTTTTGGAAGCACAAGTGTTCCAAAAGGCGGGTGAAGCACATAGAGATCCGGGAAAGCTTCCCGGAAGAACCGAAGAAAACCCAAGAGGCCAAGTGTTGGCTATTACAACAAGAAGTGGGTTAAGCATGAAGGATCCTTTGCCCAAGGAGAATGCTAAAGGGAAGCAAGTGGTGAATGAAGAAGAAACTTTGCAAGGAGATGGAGGCAAGAGCAAGGATGTAGAGCCAACCTATGTGGCCCCGCCTCCATACAAGCCACCACTACCGTTCCCTCAATCACGAGCACGAGCTCGGTTGGACAATCACTTTGGTAAATTCCTTGAACTTATGTCTAAATTGCATATTAACATTCCGTTCATGGATGCTATCTTAGGTATGCCGGCATATGGCAAGTTCTTAAAGGAAATACTCTCCAACAAGAGGAAGTTGGAGGAGTATGGGGAGATAAGAATGACGAAGAGATCCTCGGAGTTGATTCAAACGATGAAGGAGGAGATGCCTCCCAATCTAAGGGATCCGGGATCCTTTTGTGTGCCAATCGGAGTAGGAGAAGTGAAGTATGATGCCCTATGTGATCTTGGGGCAAGTGTAAGCATCATCCCGCTTGCACTTTGCAACAAGGTTGGGCTAGGAGAGCCAAAGCCGGTCAAGATGACCCTTTACATGGCGGACCGCTCAATCACTCATCCGGTTGGGATCTTGGAAGACATCCCGGTACAATTAAGGAAGTTCTATGTGCCCATAGACTTCGTTGTTTTGGATATCCCGGCGGACTATCCGGTTCCTATCATCTTGGGGAGACCTTTCCTAGCTACTTCCGGATGTCTAGTGGATTGCAAGAATGGGACTCTCTCCTTCAACATTGGAGAAGAGAACATCAAGTTCAAGCTGTCCACAATGATGAAAGGGCCAACCCTTGATGAGGATATATTCAACATAGTTGAAGAAGAGGAGTCTAGAGAGGTTGTGAGCTCAATCTTGCTCAAGGATCCACTTGAGAGAGTTCTTAGCTCAAGCTTGATGGAAGAAGGAATTGAGGAGAGTAGCAATGAAGTAATCAAGGCCTTGAATGCATTGGACGAGCTACCAAGTGTTGGGTTTGAAGTGCTAGAAGAAGAGGAAAACTGCCAGAAAAATCGGACTGAAGGGCAAAAATCGGCCGATTTTTGTACTTATGCTGAAATTTCAGCCAGTTTTGCCAAAACAGAAACTCAGATCGACCCCCCCTCAGATAAATCGACCGATTTTTCTTCCTGGGTCGATTTTCCTGAGTCTTTTCAGCATCAACAACTTGAGTATGAGCAATCATCAAGAGACTTCAAGGAGGCTTCCATGGCTTTGCAATCATCTCAACCTACATTGTATGGATCGTCTCCAACCAAAAAAGGTCCTCCTCAACTTGATCTTAAACCTCTTCCTTCTCATTTAAAGTATGCTTTCCTTGGTTCAAATTCTACTTATCCGGTGATTGTGAATGCATCTTTGAATGATGATGAGCTTAATAGATTGTTGAATGAATTGAAACTGCATAGAAAGGCAATAGGGTACACCATTGATGATCTTGTTGGCATCAAGCCCTCTTTGTGCATGCATAGGATAATGATGGAAGATAATCATAAACCCTCTATTGAACATCAAAGAAGGTTAAATCCTATAATGAAAGAGGTAGTTAAGAAGGAAATCATTAAGTTGCTAGATGCGGGAATTATCTACCCTATCTCGGATAGTAAGTGGGTTAGTCCTGTTCATGTAGTACCTAAGAAGGGTGCGATGACCGTAGTGACCAATGTGAACAATGAACTAATCCCCACTAGAACGGTTACGGGATGGAGGATGTGTATTGATTATAGAAAGCTTAACATGGCCTCTAGGAAAGATCACTTCCCTCTCCCTTTCATTGTCCAAATGCTAGAGAGGTTAGCTCAACATTCTCATTTTTGCTACCTAGAGGCTATAGTGGATTCTTCCAAATCCCTATCCACCCCGATGACCAAGAGAAAACAACCTTTACATGTCCATGGGGAACTTTTGCTTATAGGAGAATGCCATTTGGGTTGTGTAATGCACCCGCCACCTTTCAAAGGTGTATGATGGCTATCTTTTCGGAATACATTGAAAATATAATGGAAGTGTTCATGGATGATTTCTCTGTTTATGGTTCTTCCTTTGATAATTGCTTGGCTAACTTGTCCTTAGTATTGCAAAGATGTGAGGAGACAAATCTTTTCTTGAATTGGGAAAAATGCCACTTCATGGTAAGTGAAGGTATCGTGTTAGGAGACTTGGTGTCTAACCGTGGCATTGAGGTTGATAGGGCCAAGATTGAGACGATAGAGAAGTTGCCACCACCTACCTCGGTGAAGGGGGTAAGGAGCTTTCTAGGGCATGCCGGTTTTTACCGGAGGTTCATTCAAGATTTCTCTAAAATCTCTAAGCCTCTCACTAACCTACTAATGAAGGATGTTGATTTTGTCTTTTCAAAAGATTGTCTTGAAGCTTTTTATAGGTTGAAGAACGCTTTGATCTCCGCACCTATCATGCAACCTCCGGATTGGAGCTTACCGTTTGAGATCATGTGTGATGCAAGCGATGTAGCCGTTGGGGCTGTTTTGGGGCAAAGGAAAGATGGGCGTATCCATGCAATTTATTATGCTAGCAAGACGCTAGATGATGCCCAACTTAACTATGCCACAACCGAGAAAGAGTTGCTAGCGGTAGTGTATGCCTTTGAGAAGTTTCGGTCATACCTTGTTGGAGCGAAGGTCATTGTTTATACGGATCATGCTGCGATCCGTTACCTCCTTACAAAGAAGGATGCCAAACCTAGGTTGATTCGGTGGATCCTTCTTCTTCTTCAAGAGTTTGATTTGGAAATCCGGGACAAGAAGGGATCCGAGAACTCCGTGGCGGATAACCTTAGTAGACTACCTCCTTTAGAGATTGAGAAAGACGACATCCCGATTGATGACTCATTCCGGGATGAGCAATTGCAAATGGTGGAGGAGTGCTTGTTCCAAGTGTCTAGAGGGAGTGAGCCATGGTTTGCCGACATCGTGAACTACTTGGTGTGTGAGGAAGTTCCTCCCGGGTTGACATATGCTCAAAGAAAGAAGTTCTTCAAAGATGTGAGGCACTACTATTGGAATGAGCCACTTTTGTTCAAGAGAGGTCCGGATGGAATGTTTAGAAGATGCATACCGGAGGATGAGGTGGAGAGTGTGATCCGCCATTGCCATTCCTTGCCATGTGGAGGGCATGCTAGCTCACACAAGACATGTGCAAAGGTGTTGCAATCGGGTTTCTTTTGGCCAACCTTGTTCAAGGACGTGCAAGGCTTTGTGGTAGCTTGTGATGCTTGCCAAAGGACGGGCAACATCTCTAGGAGGAACGAGATGCCCTTGAACAACATCCAAGAGGTGGAAATATTCGATGTGTGGGGTGTGGACTTCATGGGACCGTTTCCCTCTTCTTGTGGCAACCTCTACATCCTATTGGCGGTTGATTATGTTTCGAGATGGGTGGAGGCAATCGCCTCTTCCACAAATGATGCCAAGGTGGTGGTGTGGTTCTTCAACCGAGTGATCTTCCCTAGGTTTGGAACACCAAGGGTGATCATAAGTGATGGAGGGAAGCATTTCACTAATAGGAACTTTGGAGCACTTTTGGCTAAGTATGGGGTGACTCATAAGGTGGCAACACCTTACCATCCCCAAACTAGTGGCCAAGTGGAGATCTCCAACCGGGAGATCAAGGCCATTCTTGAGAAGACGGTATCAAGGACGAGAAAAGATTGGGCTATGAAGCTCGATGATGCCTTGTGGGCATATAGGACCGCCTTCAAAACACCAATTGGCACCACTCCTTACAAGCTAGTCTATGGCAAGTCTTGCCACCTTCCGGTAGAGATGGAGCATAGAGCATATTGGGCTATAAGGTGGCTAAATTTTGATCTCAAGGAGGCCGGAGAAAAGCGGTTGCTAGACATGAACGCCCTTGAGGAGATCCGTTTGGATGCATATGAGAATGCTCGGATCTACAAGGAGAGAACCAAGCGATGGCATGATAAGAGGATCATCCCGAAAGAGTTGAGTGAAGGAGACCTTGTCCTTCTCTTCAACTCGAGGCTGTGGCTCTTCCCCGGAAAGCTCAAATCAAGATGGACCGGGCCCTATGTTGTGAAGAAGGTCTTTCCTCATGGAGCGGTGGAGATAGGAGGAGATCATTGTGGTAACTTCAAGGTGAATGGGCATCGATTGAAGAAGTACATCCCGGAAGCCCCGGTGGAAGTGATTGCCCCGCTTCACCTTGATTGAAACGCTCCTGAATTTGGTCAAGCTAATGACCTTAAAGAAGCGCTTAATGGGAGGCAACCCATTGGTACATATTTTTCCTTTCTTTTTCTTGCTTTTGTTTAATCTCACTCTTGGTGTGCTTTGTTTTTCTTTTGTGTTTTTGGGTGCTAGATCTTGTTGATTGTCATGAGTTATGAGATGTTGGAGGTCATGTGGGAACCTCATGGACCAGTTGAAGGTACAAGATCCAAGCACATGGACGAAGAGGAAAGCACCCAGGAAATCGGACTGTTCATGCACAAAATCGGCCGATTTTCCTGGGTTGCTTGGCCGATTTTTCCTCTGTAAAGAAAAGTGATGATCTCCAATCAAGCATGGGTGGAGCGGACGTGGAACTTGGACGGCTTGCGGTGCCAAGCGCGGGTTCCGATACCATAATGAACATCAAGAGCTCTCTACCATCCTTGATCGATCATCCACGATCATCCACGATCATCATCCAATGAGAACCGAAATACCAAAGCACCACCACTCTTACATTGTGAGAACTCTCTTTCACTTCTTTATTTAGTTTACACATTAGGGACAATGTGTTTCTAAGTATGGGGTGGGGTTTTCATGATCACTTGCATGATTAGCATCTAGGATAGTTTAATATTGTCACATGTTTCATTATGTCTTGCATTGTACATACATATTTCGAAAAATCCAAAAAATCAGAAAATTTAAAAAATTTTGTGCTTTCTAGGCTTGGATATGACCCTAATGATGAACCTTTCTTGTGGATTGGCTATGGATGGCCTTATGTGTTAAATTGATGAATGTATATGTGGACTTGAAGTACTTCTCTTGAAACCATGAATGATTTGTGATCATGAATGTTTGCCTTGATTGAATTGAGTATTGAAAGTCGAAATTGCATGCTAGTTCTTGCACATCATTTAGGAATGAATAAGGCAGTTCATCTTTCTCTACTTCTCATCTTGATCATGTTGCTTGAGCACCTCAATTGAGATAAATTTGACCTCTTTTGACCCATCCGGGAATAGGAGCATGCTAGTGTGTTGATGTGTGTGAAAAGCAAGTGTGGGGTGAAGTTGTTGATGAAAGAATGTTATGAATAAGAATGCTGAAATTGTTGTGAAAGTGTAGACAAAAACATTAGGTTTGGGGACGTTAGTTTAAATGACAAGTAACTCGGTACACTTCACATAATCGGGTGTGGGTGCCTTGCCAAAGTCAAATAAACCGATAGTCCTAACGAGCTTTGGTATGTGTGCCCGGTGTGGATGCATCTCGAAAAATAGAAAAAGCCCGAGAATGGCTAATCTCCAAGGTTTCGGCTTTTGTACACCAATGCCATTGTCTCAAAAATAAAAGAAAGAAAAGAAAATGAAGAAAAATACACACTTGAGGGAAGTTGATAAGAAAATTTGAAGTTGTGGTTGTTTAGTTCCTTTCCCGGATTAGCATCACATAACCTAGAAAATTCCCCACCTAATCACAACGTTTCTTGGCCTTTTATTTCACAAGTCCTTATGACCTACTTGCATGTGTGTAAGACTAAGTGATTTAGATTGGATATGCTTATGATCATCTTGACTTCTTCATCTTTACATTTCATTGCATGCTATCAAGTTAAGTGTAATTGTCTTTCCATGCTTTCATTTATTTGATACATAATTGCTTGTCCATTGCCATGAAACATGACTTTGAAGGTGATCCAATATTAGAAGCACAAACCCAAAAAGATTTTGCCATTTTTCTGCATGCATAAATCATGTCATCTCTTAGTCTATAGTTGGGAATTTGCTCGGGGACGAGCAAACCTTAAGTATGGGGTATTTTTGATAACAAGATTTATGACTTAGGATTAGGTAATCATTTAGATAGATTTCTCACTCATTCATGCACGTTTTGGCATTGGTTCATGACGTCTTCGCTCAATTCATGCACATTTCTAGAAAAGACGTCTACACTACCTTTTATCGGTTTTGTAGGTAATTCGGGGATCTATCGTACGTTAATCGATACATTTGAGGGCCAAGCCTCATGATGGTACACATCCAAAGCCTTTGAGGAGCATAATTGGAGCAACAAAGGACACAAAGATCACTAATGGTGCAAGCAATGGAGCAACTCATGGCTAGACAATCATAGCACGTTTCTGCTGAAGAAAATCGGACCAACAAGCAGATAAATCGTCCGATTTTTGTCCACTGGGTCGATTTTTGAGGCTTTGACAGCTTAAGCCACGTGTCCCACGATCTCTTGTCCGTCCTTGATCTTGGTGGAGAATATAAGTGGTCCCTCAGGTGGTTGCTGAGCATCTCCCCTCTCCCACACTCTCATTCACAGCTCATTCATCTTGGAGAAAGATTGGAGAAGAAGAAAGGCTCTCAAGGATTGAAGGAAGAAGAAGAACATCATTCTAGAGGTTTGAGTGAGTTTTGAGTGATTTTTGTAATCTTGGATTGAAGAACACTTGCAAGGGTTGTTAGGAACGTTTTGAATCTTCATTTAAGAGTTTGTAAGTCTTGCTACAACTTGGATTTTGCTAAGATTAATTGATTTTGTTTCTCATCTTTCATTTCCCCTCTATGAATACCATGTATGCTTGTATGATGATTTCGGATCTTGATATGCATATTATTGGCTAGTTTCTTGTAATTTTAGAGTGATGGATTGATGGTTATGGCTTGGGTGATGATAGGATGGACTTATATGTTAGTTTAGGATGATTTGTATGCACGAAACCCATTCTAGGAAGAAAAATCGGGCTGTTCATCATGAAGATCGGCCGATTTATATTAAGAACAACCCGATTTATTCTCCTGTTGCTCTTTAAATGATAAATCTGCGTGTTAGGGTCCTTGGTTGTTTAAATCCTAGTGTTTATTAAGCCTAATTTAGCTTAGTATCACCTAATGCTACCAATCTAAGTGAGGGAAGAGATCTACCCGATGATTTCCGACCTTAGATACCTAAGATGATGAATGCTAGGTAGTAGTGAGCCTCATAAGCCGCTATTGGATTGAGTGTGCTAGGATTATTGCTTGAGATTTCCCTATTCCGAGACTTACCCGGTAAGGAGAGGGTTACTGTTAGCATGAAATATTGTGATATTTTAGGCACGTTTTCTAATCGTATTTGATTCATATTGAAAGTCTTTGATTGATCTTTATGCATATGTGAGCTAGTATTGCCTATATTGTCGATGTGGATGTCTACACTAGTTCTATGTTGATTATAGGTGATTTGGAGCTATTTCCGAACGGAATCGAGCAAAGGAGAGTTGAGTTGATATGTCCATAGATCGAGGACACTTTTTGGAAGCAAATTTGGAGTCTTAGTTTGAGGAATGCACGAGTTTAGGGAAGAATCACGTTCTTGCCCTAAATTACGCCCTAAATTACGGCCGTATCACAAACCACGTTCAGAATTACGGCCGTGGATTTGGAGTCAGAAATCCATGTTCATTCCAGGGGATTACACGGCCGTGGAATATATGTTGCAAACCGTAATTGTTTCCACGCCCAAAATTACGGTCGTGGAACACTTCCACGACCGTGATCTTGGCGAATCTTTTCGCCACACTTTGAAGTCACGATCTTTTAAAGATTGGGCCGGGCCGACATTTTGCCCTACACTATAAAAAGACGGACGAAGCAAGATTCCGTCACCTCGCTTACGACCTTCGATACCCGTTTGCCCTCATTCTTCACCGCTTAGACACGAAGACGTTTTGCTTAGTTTGCTGGGAAGCAATTGACATCTCTTTGAAGAGATCGAAGCTCGTTTTTGGAATTCCTCTAATCTCGCACTTTTGGTGGAGATTGCTGTTGAGATCTCCGGATTGGCGGAAGATCGTAGTTCTTGGAAGATTTTGCAAGAAGATCTCTCTTCTTGACTAGGTTCGATTTGGAAAACGGATTGACATCCCGTTTTCTTTTCTTTCCTAGAGTTACGATTATTTGTTCTATTGTGAATCTTTTGACATTGCTTATTCTCTTTGTGACTTTGAGATTGAATTGAAGATTATTGAAAGTTCTTGAAAGTTTTCATCTTTTTATCTTTTAATTCTTGAATTAATATCAATATGACTGTTATTGGCTAAAAACCCTTAACAATTCTAAGGTGAAGGGTTGATAGTTGTGGCATAGGTGATGATAGATCAATCGCAAACAGATTAGATCCTGAGAGTTAGAGAGAATCGCCGACAACCCTAAATTACGGTCTGTTCTTGAGTCCACGGCCGTGGAACCTCAAGAACTAACCGTGATTTCCCTTTAAGTTTACGAACTTGCTTTTACTTTAATCCAAAGTTAAAGATTTGCTTTAGCTTAGTTTAGACTTGTCTTTTCTAGGTGGTAGTGAAGCCTCAACAACCTCTACCTCGATTGTGAGCCTCAACAACCTCAATCGGTTAAGTTAGTCTTGATCTTTAGATTATAAGTTTGGGTATTTGACACTAATTCTCATCTCTAGAATCTTTCTATATTGAGCCTCAACAACCTGTATAGGGAGTGTCTTTTAGGTGAGTTACATAAGGTTTTTGGAACCTCAACCGTATGATTACCTTACATTAGTATACCTTTGCATATCTCCACTCTGTCTTTACATCATTAGTATATCTTGAATCTATTGCCGCAACTGGATACCTGAAACTTTAGGATTGTTGTTTTCCCAATATCTGCAAAACTCCTATATTTACTTGCTTGATACCCTGCAATCGAATTCGCTCCACCCAAATCCCTGTGTTCGATACTCTGGAATTCTTGCTTAACTACGTCGATCCGTACACTGCGGGTTCGCTTGCTTGATTCTAGTTTTATAAATTTAAAACTTATTTGCACACACCTCTAGGGGCGAACAAGTTTTTGGCGCCGTTGCCGGGGATTTGGTTTCGTCCGAATCCGGTAGCCGGTTGTCAAGCTTGGGAGCTTGCTCTCGTTATTTGATTTTCTTTGAGTGCATGCGCAGGTCTAGGAACACCGAAGATCTCTTACCTCTTGATCAAGAGCTAGAGAAAACCTTGAGACAAAGGCGCAAGGAAAAGAAGATGGCTGAAGAAAACGAACGCAATCTTCAAACGGAGTTGGCGGAGAAGGAAGCTCAACTCCGATGGAATGAGACCCTCCGCCAGGATGAGATGGATCGTCATCAATCTCAAGTTAACGGTCTACAAGACATGCTTTTCCAAATGAGGATAAAGATGAGCGACCTTGAAGATAAGGTAGGCAAGAAGTCCTCGAGAAGGAGATCAAGGTCTAGAAAAAAAAGCCACTCATCCGCTGATGATAGTGATTCTTCCATGCCACCGTTAGAAGAGATTGATCCCACGATCAATATAAATCCCTTCAATCCACAAGGAGCTGCTAATCGCCGCATCCCACCAAGGAATGCGAGAGTCGAACGTGTGGATAATGAGCCAAGAACTCTTGGCCAGCGGATGGATCCAACACAACAACCACGCCGCTTGGGTGTGAATTTTGATGCTGAAGATGTGCAAGGGTTTAGCTTTAACCCTCAAGTTATCACTCTTGTTCGCCAAAGCCAATTTGGCGGTACAAGCGCTGAGTCTCCACACCAACACTTGCAAAACTTTGAGTGTATGATGGAGACGATGAGACCGAAGAGCGCCACTACCAACAACTATAAGCTCAAACCTTTCTTTTTCTCCTTGAAAGGGAAAGCGTTATCTTGGTACCAGGCTCTTCCTAATGGGAAGCTAGACACGTGGGAAGACCTTTCCGCAGAGTTTCTCACCAAATTCTTTCCGCCTTCCAAAACGGCGGAACTTAGAGGTAAGATTAATGCTTTTTCTATGAGACCTAACGAAAGTTTGTTTCAATCTTGGGAAAGGTTTCAGGATTTGCTATTGGATTGCCCTCATCATGGCATATCCAAGCTTGCCTTGCTGGAGATTTACTACAAGGGGCTGGATGCGGGAACGCAATTCAACCTCCAATCCCTCTCATGCGGAACGTTCATGGACATGAGGGAAGATGACGCTTGGGACTTCATTGAGAAGCAAGCAAGAGTCATAGAAAAGTACTCCCACCGGAAAGCGGAGGGAAATCATGTGGAGCAAGGAGCAAAGCTCACACATGAAGCTCAAAATCAGATTTTCTCCCTCAACAATGAGATCAAAGAGTTGAAGGAGGCTATCAAGACCAACTTCCCAAAGCAACAAGAGAAGGATGTTGGCTATTTGGGCAACAACAACGGCGGTGATAACACCAACCGCAACAACAATAACCGGAACAATAACCGGAATAACAATTGGAATGGAAACAACAACAACCGGAACAACAACAATTGGAACAACAATCGGGGTTCAAACAACAACAATTGGCGCTCCAATCAACAAAATTCCGGTAACTCCTATCCTTCTAATTCCAATTCACTAACTCCACCCTCCTCTTCCTCTACTCCTTTGAAAAGCCAGGGGCAATCATCTAATGGAGGCGACAATACGGGAAAAGAGAAGCCCGATCCCATGTTGGAAACTATCTTGGGAAAGCTTCAAGGGTTGGAGAACCGCATCATCAAGGTTGATGATCAAATTTCTAAGGTTGACAAAGCTCAAAAAGTTTTGGAAAACCAATTGTTCAACCACGCGGAGGAAGTCCCTAGAAATCAAGGGAAACTTCCAGGAAAGACGGAGGACAACCCTAAGGGAAGGGTAATAGCGATTACAACTAGGAGCGGAATGACTACCACCGATCCGCAGCCTACGTTCGTTGAAGTCCCCGTAGAGAAGGACAAAGGAAAGGGGAAGGAGAAGGAAGACGTCTATGTTCCTCCTCTAGCTTACAAACCTCCCCTACCGTTCCCTCAATCTAGAGCGCGAGCGCGCCTAGATAAACAATTCGGTAAGTTCATAGAACTCATGAGCAAGCTGCATATTAATATACCCTTCATTGATGCTATTGTAGGTATGCCGGCTTATGGCAAGTTCTTGAAGGAGCTTCTCTCTAACAAGAGGAAGCTAGAAGACTTCGGTGAAGTCAAGATGAGTTCGGATTCTTCGGATCTCATCAAGACTATGAAAGAGAAAATGCCCCCAAAGTTGAAGGATCCGGGGTCATTTTGCATTCCCATTGGAGTGGGAGATGTCACATATGACGCTTTATGTGACTTAGGAGCAAGTGTGAGCATCATACCACTTGCATTGTGTAGGAAGATCGGTTTAGGCGACCCTAAACCGGTCAAGATGACGTTATACATGACGGATCGATCCATCACTCGCCCCGTCGGAATTGTAGAAGACGTCCCGGTCAAGCTAGGTAAATTCTTTGTCCCTATTGATTTTGTCGTGCTTGACATTCCTGCAGATAGTCCGGTCCCGGTCATACTCGGAAGACCGTTTCTTGCAACTTCCGGCTGCATGGTCGATTGCAAGAATGGGAGACTCGCTTTTGATATTGGGGAAGAGAAAGTAGAGTTCGTTCTTTCCACTCTAGTGAAGGAGCCAATCTTTGATGAGGATATTTACAATATCCAAGATGAAGAAGGTTTGTCTAGGGAGGAGGTAAGTGCGATTCTCTTTAACGATCCTTTACAAAAGGTTATTACTATGAGTCTAACCAATGTAGGAGAAGAAGAAGAGTGCAAAGAGGAAATTGAAGCCTTGGAAGCACAAGAAGAGATGCATGAAGTGGAGCTTGAGAAACTCCACGATGAGGCTGAGGATACTAGAATCCACGGTCATACCTTGTATTCCACGACCGTGGATTCCACAACCAAAATCGACTTCCATTCCAGAGGATATTACGGCCGTGGAACACAAGAGGAGACCGTAATTTTGACCGTGGAAGAGGGTGACCGGCATACTTCTTCAACTTCTTCTAATTCTTCTCCAACCCATTCAACATCCTTAGAAACTTCTAAGGAAACATCGGAAGCTCCTCAAGGATCATTGGAAGCTCCGAAAGCAATGGAACTCAAACCACTTCCTACTCATCTAAGGTACGCTTTTCTTGGATCTAATTCCACCTTTCCGGTTATCGTTAGTTCCGAATTAAGCATAGATGAACATGAACAGCTCATGATTGTCCTTAGGAAACATAGAAAAGCCATAGGCTATACTATTGAGGACTTAGTAGGAATTAAACCCTCCCTATGCATGCATAAGATACTAATGGAGGAGGACTTTAGAACTTCGAGGCAACCTCAAAGGCGGTTGAATCCGACCATGAAGGAGGTTGTCAAGAAGGAAATTCTTAAACTTCTTGATGCAGGTATCATCTATCCTATCTCCGATAGCAAGTGGGTGAGCCCAGTTCAAGTAGTTCCGAAGAAGGGAGGAATGACGGTCATCACCAATAAGGACAACGAACTCATTCCTACCCGAACCGTAACTGGATGGCGAATGTGTATAGACTACCGCAAGCTCAACAACGCAACGCGGAAGGATCACTTTCCATTGCCATTCATCGATCAGATGCTTGAAAGGTTAGCACAACATTCATACTTTTGCTACCTTGACGGTTATAGTGGCTTCTTTCAGATTCCGATACATCCGGATGATCAAGAGAAGACCACATTCACGTGCCCTTGGGGTACGTTCGCCTATAGGAGAATGCCGTTCGGGCTTTGCAACGCCCCAGCCACCTTTCAACGGTGCATGATGGCTATCTTCTCCGAATACGTAGAGGAAATCATGGAAGTCTTCATGGACGACTTCTCCGTTTACGGTTCCTCTTTTAACGATTGTCTTTCTTACCTTTTTCTTGTTTTGCAAAGATGTGAAGACACTAACCTAGTTCTTAATTGGGAGAAGTGTCAGTTTATGGTTAAGGAAGGAATCGTGTTAGGTCACTTAGTCTCTAGTAGAGGGATAGAGGTAGACAGAGCTAAGATAGAGACCATAGAGAAACTTCCTCCCCCAATTTCGGTGAAAGGGATAAGAAGTTTCCTAGGACATGCTGGATTCTATAGACGTTTCATTAAGGACTTTTCTAAGATATCAAAACCTCTCACTAATCTATTGATGAAGGATGCGGTTTTTGAGTTTTCGCAGGAATGTTTGGATGCGTTTAACACCATTCGGCAAGCTCTAATTACAGCACCTATTATCCAACCTCCGGATTGGACTCTCCCCTTCGAGATTATGTGCGACGCTAGTGACGTAGCCATTGGAGCTGTTCTTGGACAACGAAAAGAAGGACGAACCCACGCCATATACTACGCTAGCAAGACGCTAGACGAAGCTCAGCTCAACTACGCCACTACGGAAAAAGAGTTTCTAGCCATTGTCTACGCTATTGACAAGTTTCGCTCTTATCTTGTAGGTGCAAAGGTGGTAGTCTACACGGATCATGCTGCGATCCGGTACCTCCTTGCGAAGAAAGATGCGAAGCCAAGGCTGATTAGATGGATTCTTCTCCTACAAGAATTCGATCTTGAGATCCGCGACAAGAAAGGCTCGGAAAATTCTGTTGCGGATCATTTGAGTCGTCTAACACATCTAGAGGACGACCATTTGCCCATTGATGACTCCTTTCCGGACGAACACCTACATATCATAGAGGGGTGCATCAAGGTAGTCTCCAAAGGTAACGAACCATGGTTTGCTGATTTCGTTAACTATTTGGTTTGCCAGGAGATACCACCCGGACTGTCATACGCACAAAGGAAGAAGTTCTTCAAGGACGTCCGGGAATACTATTGGAACGAGCCTCTCCTCTTTAAGAGAGGTCCGGATGGCATCATCCGGCGATGTGTGCCGGAAGATGAGATGCAAAGTGTCATCCGCCATTGTCATTCACTACCTTGTGGAGGACACGCTAGTTCAAACAAAACTAGCGCAAAGGTATTGCAATCTGGATTCTATTGGCCTACTTTATTTAAAGATGTGCAATCCTTTGTTTCTTGTTGCGATGCTTGTCAAAGAACAGGCAATATCTCTAGAAGGAACGAGATGCCCCTCAACAACATCCAAGAGGTGGAGATTTTCGACGTTTGGGGAGTCGATTTCATGGGACCATTCCCTTCTTCTTGTGGAAACCAATACATATTATTGGCGGTAGACTACGTTTCTAGATGGGTGGAAGCAATTGCCTCTCCCACAAATGATGCCATGGTGGTGGTTAAGTTCTTCAACAAGACCATTTTCCCACGATTCGGGACACCAAGGACAATCATTAGTGATGGAGGTTCTCACTTCATAGCCCGTCGCTTTGAAGCTCTTCTAGCCAAGTATGGGGTTACTCACAAGATCGCTACCCCTTACCATCCACAAACGAGTGGACAAGTTGAGATCTCAAATAGGGAGATCAAGGGAATTCTAGAGAAGACGGTTTCAAGGACTAGGAAGGATTGGTCCTTGAAACTAGATGACGCATTATGGGCGTACCGGACTGCATACAAGACTCCCATAGGAACCACACCATACAACCTTGTGTATGGGAAATCTTGTCATTTGCCGGTAGAGCTGGAGCACAAAGCGTTTTGGGCTATCAAGTGGCTAAATTTCAGCATGAAGGAAGCGGGAGAGAAGCGTCTCCTAGACATCAACAAGCTGGATGAGCTTCGCTTGAACGCCTATGAAAACGCCAAAATCTACAAGGAAAGAGCAAAGCGTTGGCATGATAAGCATATCATTCCAAAGGACTTCAAAGAAGGAGATCAAGTTCTCCTCTTCAACTCAAGGCTTCGCCTCTTTCCAGGTAAGCTTAAATCCCGTTGGACTGGACCTTTTCTAATTAAGCGTATTTTTCCCCATGGTGCAGTTGAAGTATGGGGTGAAGCTAGCGGAAGTTTTAAGGTGAACGGCCAACGACTCAAGAAGTACTCGCCGGAACTCCAAGCTGAGGAGTTTGCACCTACCGCACTCAAATAGGTACGACAATGGTCTAGCTACGGACCTTAAACAAAGCGCTTCTTGGGAGGCAACCCAAGGTATTGCATTTTTGTTTTTGTTTTCGATTCATAGACTAGTTTAGAATAGACGTTTTTGCTTTACTTTGCCTCGACTTCTTCCGGTATGTTCGTGTTTTTGGATGTAGGATCGATAGAAAAGGAGAAAGGAAGGATAATGTCGAAGAAAAGTGACGAAATTTGGACTTTGAAGCTTTACAGAAGGTTCCACGGTCTAAATTACGGTCGTCATAGCTACAGTGGCCGTAATTTTCAAAAGCCTTTGAAAAATCACAAAAACCACGGGTCCGTACACTTCCACGGCCGTGGAATGCCCCGACAGACCGTAATTTTTGGAAATTTTGCCGGCCACTATAAAACCCACATTCTTCACACACTTAACCAAAATTTCCCCAATTCCACGACCTAGAAACCGAAAACCCTCCACCTCTCTCAATTCCTCGTTTTCTAATCGTTTTCAACGATTCTTCGTCCTAAACTGCAGCAAATCCAACCACGAACAGGATCCAAGCAACAAATCGAGTGGAAATCGATCAACAAACACGCATTTTGGATTTTTCAATCCGAAAAAAGAGGTTATTCTTTCTTCTTCGATTTCGCGGATTTGGTTCGTTTTTGCTATAGATTTTTAGGAATAACTGACAAAGACTGGAAGGAATTAGATTAGGGCTGCTTGTTGTGGTGATTGTTGGTGAATTTGCTGAGATTCACAAGTTTCTGAGACGAATCACGGTCTCTGGGTAAACCACGGCCGTGGAATCTAAGAACAGACCGTAATTTTTGGAGAAAAATGGATTTCGTAAGGAGAGTGTCAGGAAGGATAAAGGAGAAAAAGGGAGATCAGAATAAGAAAAGAAAGGGCAATCCCTCTACCTCTAGGGCACCACCACCCTCATCTCCCTCACTACCATCCTCACCTTCACCTCCATCTTCACCCCCTCACCCTAGCATCCCTACCATACATGAGAACCACCTTGATGCATTTGAGAGGATCACAAAGAGGGCAGTGATTGGCCCTAGGTATTTGTTGTTGGAGGATCTACATCCTCTTAACATTGTTGACGATCTTACATGGCTCTTGGATAGAGCCGGATTGCTTGTCTTCACGAACATTCGTGAAGACGCCTATGAGGAGATCACCCGAGAGGTTGTGACGTCTTTCGAGCACAGCCATGTTGATAGGACCGTCTCCTTCCGTCTCATGAATCGAGACTATCAGTTGAGTATAGTTGAGTTTGGGACCATTTTCGGGTTCCATGAGACCTATAACGGTCGATTTCCGAGCGGAGTTTACCCCAAGGATTTTTGGGAGGAAGTGGCCATGATTTACGCTGACGAGGACCGTTGGCAACCCGCCGATACCAAGGCTAGATTGATGTACCATCTAGCCTTGAAGATAGCTCACCGTGTTCTTTCGGAGTGTCTCTTTCCTAGGACGGAGACGCCCCAAAAGATCAAGACGGATGAGCTATTCTTGCTCTATTGTATGCTTTACGGTCGCCGTGCAGATTGTGCTACTCTTTTGGCGGCTACGATGAGTAAATTGAAGAACAAGAAGAAGGGGAACATTGGATATGGTGGGATAGTGACCCACATTGCTAGGACGTTCGGTGTTGATTTTTCTGCTTGCACCCGTATACCGGCGGTTCCCTTAGGGCTACATGCTTTTATGGTTAGGGGACTCATCTTCCCCATACATGGAGGTCCGCCTTATGCAGGCATGCCTTGGGAGACTAGGACGGGTAGAGGGATTGAGTGGCTGCCGGAGTATTCCATTGTGGCGGGACGCCACAATTGGAAGGAGACGTTCGCTGCGATGCATGCGAACAGGCTAGGAGCTCCCCTTTACGTTCCACCACCGGTTGTGGATGAGGAGGAGATGGGAGAGCAGTACGAGAGTGGTGGAGGAGCGGAGCAGGAGTTCGGCACGTTTCCGGATCAGCCGGAGGCGGCCCCGGATGTACCTAGACGCTCTCCACGCCCAGCTAGAGCTTCAGGCTCGTCATCTCGCCGCGCCAGCGTGAGTGAGAGGCCCACGTGGATGACTACACCTCCCACTTGGTACAGCACACCCCCTCCTTGGTCCACGACGCAGCCAGCAGCACCACCGCCACCACCAGCACCAGCACCAGCCCATGCCCCCGCATGGTATGATCACGCCCCGGGATGGTATGAGAGGATGCCGGATTGGGCTACCGGACTTTCGGAGAGAGTCGGAGCGCTAGAGATCCGGGCGGATGCTAGAGACGGACGCCTAGACGACCTTGACCACATGATGAGGGACGTCTACCGCCAGCAGTTTGGGCGGTTCTATGATCCGAGTTTCTCTCCATTCCCACCTCCACCGGCGCCGCAGTGATCGATGCATGACCGTTCGTTTTAGACATTCCCGCCACCACTTGTGAGTTTCTTTTTCTTTTCTTTCTTTTGTTCTTTCTTGTGAACATTAGGGACAATGTTCGTCCTAAGTATGGGGTGGGATGTACTAAAAGTTTGTAATAACTCTACTCTCTATGTTTGCTTCATTTGAGACTATCATTGCATGTTCATTATGTGTTACACGTTTCATCCTTGCATTGCATGAAAAAGAACTTTAAAAACCCATAAAAATTGAAAAATTTTGAAAATTTTGTGCTTCTAATGAATTGATATGATTTCCATGATAATCACTACTTGCGAATTGAGTTTGATGACAATTGTATGCTTAAAAGGATTGTAAATCGAAAAGAAATTGAATGAATGAATTCTACCTCTTTTGCAAGTTTTATAATGTGAAAACATTGCCTAAATCATGTTGAGAAATTGAAGTTGAAATCACATTATAAGTTCCTATACTTCTTGTTGAAATGATTAAGGCAATTCGATACTTTCTTTCCTCTTTCTTTGATCATCTAGCTCCTCATTGAAATATTAGCCTCCTTTACCTATCCGGGAACTTGGAAAAGTGAATGAGAAAAAGGCATGTTTGATGTGGGAGGGCCATGAGAGCAATTATTTGCAATCAATTAAATAGAAAGAAATTATAGGTTTGGGGAAGTCAATCATGACGATGAGTAACTCGGCACCATTCACATAGCCGGGTGTTTGTGTCTTGCCAAAGTCGGATTGAGCGATATTCCTAGCGGATTATGGTATGTGCGCTAAGGGTTTGAGGCATCTCTTGCAATTTTGAGAAACGCCAATCTCCTAGGCTTCGGTTTTTGTGCACCTCTATCCATAACTCCAAAAGTAAAGTCGAAAAATGAAAAGAAGAGAGCGAAGCTCTAAGTTGAAGTGTTGCGGGAACCGCATAAGAAGAAGAAGGTAGTTGTCCACTTTCCCGGATTTATGCACCACTTTCCCTTAAAGTTTTCCCTTCCCTTCCATACTCTAGACCTTTTCTTTGAAATTCCTTAAGATCAAAAGAATGTTATATGACTTGGTGATCTAAATTGAAGCTTCTTATGATTGATTTTGATAATGTTTGAAGGTTATAATGCTTGTTTTGAAGTTAAATTGATTCATGAATTTTCCTTGCCTTTTACTCTTTGATTAAGTGTGTGAAAGTTTGAAAAACGATTGAAGCAAGGTTTGAGAATGATCTATTCTTTAGAAGTCACATTCATCCAAAAGAAGGTACACATATTTCATCCTAACTCTTGTTTTAAAGGTTTTTGAAGGACCTTGCTTAGGGACAAGCAAGTGCTAAGTATGGGGTTATTTGTTAGCATGAAATATTGTGATATTTTAGGCACGTTTTCTAATCGTATTTGATTCATATTGATAGTCTTTGATTGATCTTTATGCATATGTGAGCTAGTATTGCCTATATTGTCGATGTGGATGTCTACACTAGTTCTATGTTGATTATAGGTGATTTGGAGCTATTTCCGAACGGAATCGAGCAAAGGAGAGTTGAGTTGATATGTCCATAGATCGAGGACACTTTTTGGAAGCAAATTTGGAGTCTTAGTTTGAGGAATGCACGAGTTTAGGGAAGAATCACGTTCTTGCCCTAAATTACGCCCTAAATTACGGCCGTATCACAAACCACGTTCAGAATTACGGCCGTGGATTTGGAGTCAGAAATCCATGTTCATTCCAGGGGATTACACGGCCGTGGAATATATGTTGCAAACCGTAATTGTTTCCACGCCCAAAATTACGGTCGTGGAACACTTCCACGACCGTGATCTTGGCGAATCTTTTCGCCACACTTTGAAGCCACGATCTTTTAAAGATTGGGCCGGGCCGACATTTTGCCCTACACTATAAAAAGACGGACGAAGCAAGATTCCGTCACCTCGCTTACGACCTTCGATACCCGTTTGCCCTCATTCTTCGCCGCTTAGACACGAAGACGTTTTGCTTAGTTTGCTGGGAAGCAATTGACATCTCTTTGAAGAGATCGAAGCTCGTTTTTGGAATTCCTCTAATCTCGCACTTTTGGTGGAGATTGCTGTTGAGATCTCCGGATTGGCGGAAGATCGTAGTTCTTGGAAGATTTTGCAAGAAGATCTCTCTTCTTGACTAGGTTCGATTTGGAAAACGGATTGACATCCCGTTTTCTTTTCTTTCCTAGAGTTACGATTATTTGTTCTATTGTGAATCTTTTGACATTGCTTATTCTCTTTGTGACTTTGAGATTGAATTGAAGATTATTGAAAGTTCTTGAAAGTTTTCATCTTTTTATCTTTTAATTCTTGAATTGATATCAATATGACTGTTATTGGCTAAAAACCCTTAACAATTCTAAGGTGAAGGGTTGATAGTTGTGGCATAGGTGATGATAGATCAATCGCAAACAGATTAGACCCTGAGAGTTAGAGAGAAACGCCGACAACCCTAAATTACGGTCTGTTCTTGAGTCCACGGCCGTGGAACCTCAAGAACTAACCGTGATTTCCCTTTAAGTTTACGAACTTGCTTTTACTTTAATCCAAAGTTAAAGATTTGCTTTAGCTTAGTTTAGACTTGTCTTTTCTAGGTGGTAGTGAAGCCTCAACAACCTCTACCTCGATTGTGAGCCTCAACAACCTCAATCGGTTAAGTTAGTCTTGATCTTTAGATTATAAGTTTGGGTATTTGACACTAATTCTCATCTCTAGAATCTTTCTATATTGAGCCTCAACAACCTGTATAGGGAGTGTCTTTTAGGTGAGTTACATAAGGTTTTTGGAACCTCAACCGTACGATTACCTTACATTAGTATACCTTTGCATATCTCCACTCTGTCTTTACATCATTAGTATATCTTGAATCTATTGCCGCAACTGGATACCTGAAACTTTAGGATTGTTGTTTTCCCAATATCTGCAAAACTCCCATATTTACTTGCTTGATACCCTGCAATCGAATTCGCTCCACCCAAATCCCTGTGTTCGATACTCTGGAATTCTTGCTTAACTACGTCGATCCGTACACTGCGGGTTCACTTGCTTGATTCTAGTTTTATAAATTTAAAACTTATTTGCACACACCTCTAGGGGCGAACAAGTTACCCTTAAGTAGCATCTAGTTTGCGCGGAATTCCTTACTCTAACCCCTTGAGACCTACCCGGTAATAGGAGTTTGATGCGGGATTAGTGAAGTGAGAGACTTACCCGGTAATCGCTTCCATTAGAGAACATTCTTTCCCAAACACCGCAGCTTGTCCTTAGAACCCTTAGAACCTTGAGTCCAATGCCATAACCGGAAATCTTGACCTCTAGAATCTACTTTTCTCTCTTGATCATATTCTTGTGCTTTGTGTTGCTTGTTCGTTTGCTAGCTTGAGTTGTTAGTTGTTTATCATCTTGCTTGACTTGTGATCTTTGTTTGATCACCACAAAAACCAACAAAAACATTGTGTTTTTCCATTTTCTTTGTTTCTTATCTTATCTTAGTCTAGATTCACACTATCTTTGATCATTGTTTGACTCGATTTCACCTTAGTCTTTGTGTTCGACCTCGGAATACTTACCTTTCTAAAAACGTCCCGTACACTGCGGGTTCGCTAGGAGTTAGGATAATTATAACGAGTATAAATTTAAGACTTATTGCGTGCACATCACACCTATTCCTAGACGTAACATTTGCTATTGTTGCAATTGATCCGTACACTACGGGTTCCTTTTGCTTTTGTTCTTGGTGATAAATTTAAGACTTTTGCACACACCCTTTGGAGAGAACAACCTTGACTCCAAAACCTGTAAAGCAACGTTAGTCACAATATACGCGATAGAAAATGCAGAGTATGTTTACGAAGTTCAGCTCTAATAGTCTACGTCTCCGTCCTAGGGTTTCCTTACCCGTAGGATCTAACTATCTATTATCTGCTCAAAGAGTCCTAGATACAACCTGAAGAAATCCCCTTCTTCTCTCATTGTAGCCAATGCTACGATCAAGTTCAACTCTAACTTAGCAATAATAGCCTAGTTACTTTGCAGAGTAACCCACGCTTGAGTATAACACTTTCTAGGTATGCCAATGAGCTCTATTGTTTTTCTCACTCTAGGGATGCAAAAATTTGTAAGCAAAGAGGAAGAAAAACTTTTGGAACGAATGAAGATGCTTTAATCGCTTGAAGACTTAGATGTTTCCGTGTAAGCTTGTTGTTATTCTCTTCAATCACCATCTTCATTTATAGTCTTCTATGGAGAACTCTTCTAGCCGTTGTAAGATGACCGTTGTGATGTTCTTCTTTCTCCATGGAAAATGGTGCTTAGTTGAGATGAATTAGCCGTTGTAAAATCTTCTATCTTCTTCATCTACTTCTTCTCTTTGACGCACGTTGAGAATCTTCATCTTCGAGATCTTCTCCTTGAAAGAGCCATTGAAGATCTTTGTCATTGAAGTCCATAGTTCACACTCCAAGATCTTCCAAGCTGTTGAAGACTTCTCTCTTGATGGCCGTTGAAGATATTCCTTGGATCCGAGATCTTTGTGTGAGATCCGTTGGAAAGATCTTCTCTTATCCTCTTGCGTCGGTTGTTTAGATCTTTGTGAGATCTTGTTGTTGGGCCGAGATCTTCTCTTCAAATTCGTTGAAGCTTTTCTTGTTAGGGTTGACTGAGGTCTTCTCTTGAAATCTTTTTTGAAGATCTTTTTGTAATCCTTGGTAGATATTCTTATTTTGGTTGTTGAGATCTTTGAATATCAAATTTGAAAAACCTTCATCCGGATCCTTCTTTGTTTTGCTTTTCAAGGCCTCCGCGTATATCCCTTCAACTGTTTTTCAAGGCCTGTGTGTTTGTCCCTTGTAATGTGTTTGAAGGTTTGTGTTCTTCCTTTGAAATGCTTTTCAAGGCCTGCACATATTTAACAAACACAAAACCAAAACATGCAATCTAAAAATATAATTGATATTTATTAGTTTATAAAACCGCTCATGATGTTAAGTCTTCCATCATCCACATAAACAATTCATAATCAAGGTGGACTTATCAACCTCCTCCTTAATGGAAGATAAAAAAAAATATCGTACCTGCATTCAATGTTAACGATAGATATATGCAATAATATCGAATAATGAAAAATACAGAAATATCGGATCAACACACATATATAATTTCTCCCCCTTTTCCTTTCAACAAGGGAGAAAAACCATAATAGTACGGGAGTTCAAAATTTATTACAAACCCACAAATGTATTTCCAAAAACACAAAATAGTTTAAAAACAAAGTCCCACAAACGGTTATCAAGGCCTTGAGAGGGGACTTTGAAATCCATGTCAAGACTTTGACATCCATTTCAAGGCCTTGAAATAATTTCAAGACTTCAAAATTCACTCGTGGTACCACCTTGGATTTATGTGCCCTTTTTTCGTATGTCATTGTAGCACTTTTGCCTCCATCGGGCATGGGCTTCATCCAAGGTAATCACTTTCTTATACTCATCAATTCTTCTGTCATCCTTTAGAATATTGTACTTCTTCACTACTCCATACTCTTTGATGGTCAAAATAATTGGTTCCTCAACTACAGGTTGACGGATGGGGCGATTTTTGACAATTGTAAAGCATTGAAGCATCACCTCTTCAGCCTGTTTCCTTGTTGCTTCAACGTCTTCCTTAGTGAGAGGTTTAATGCTACATGCACTAGTGTAGGTGAGTGCATTCAGATGAAACATATGATTTACCTTATTGTGCATAATCGTCAGCAAGTCTTGTGAGGCATCTAGTTTATCTGTAATTTCAGACCTAAAATCTAGCATGTCTTTCCTCAACGTTTCCAAACCAAACTCCACTACATCTAATCTTTGTGTTGTAGAAGATGGACCGACACCCTGTTCTTTCAAAATCCATTTCCCACTGAGAGTCTTTTCTATCACTATGCTCTCAAAGCAGTCCTCATCAATCTTTTCAAAAACAATTTGTGTTTCTTCATCAGCAATCTCAATGGAGAAGTATCAAAAAATTTTAGGGAGAAGATTGGCATAAGGGAGAGAAGTATCACTAGTGGCATTTATCATGTGCAACATGTGGTTAAGGATTAGGCTAGGGAGGTCTACATCTAAACCATCAACGCATGGTAAAGCAACTCAAAAGACTCAGTAGTGAGCAAATCTTTGCATTTTTCCCGAGGAACAACACATCGCACAAGCACAACAAAAATAATTTTGGCTTCTATGATGAGAGACGTTTGGCTTGGCTATAGAGATGTGGTGTGGGGAAGAAGGAATTGTTCTTTAGCCAGTTTGACAGATTTGGCTCTGGGAGGGTGGTCATAAGAGGTGCAGGAGGGAAGCCCTAAAATTTGAGCAATAACCGAAGAAGAGAGGGTAATAGATTTACCTTTTACCACCGATTCAAGGGTTAACTCCCCTCTTTCCCTCCTTGTAGTGAGATTGACAAAGAACAATCGTGTTAGTCTTGGGAATCCAATTTCTTATGGATTGAGGAACTTCCAAATAGAGCATCCTCGGAGCAAGGTAATGCATGGTAGACTGCTGGAGAGGAGAAACTCCAGATCAACCAACTCGCACATGCAGAGGGGTCGATCTTTGAACCCGTCGAGCCATTTGCCTATGGCCAATGTGGTTTTTGAACTAGTAGGAAGACAATCATGTTTGAGCACATATCTCGAAGTCTTCCAATGAAGCAGGTGAATCCAAATCTAAGGAGATGTGAACAACACTCTCTATTGTTGGTCCAGGAGTTGATTGCCTGGAGCGTTTGAAACGGGAGATGAAGCGCCACTAGTGGTTGGGCGTTTGGGAGCCATGGAGTCGTTTGTGAGAACAAGAGAGCATTTTTGAATTTTGGAAGAGAAAGAGTAAAGCAAGTGGGATGTAAGACGTTTGAAGAAGGAAAGAGATAAAGGATGAGGAAGGATTATATTTAAAGGAGGCAAGTCAAATAAATTTATGGCTTGTCAAGATCTTGAGAGAATGAAGGTCTTGAAAACCGAAATTGGTTTGCATGCTTTCCTATTAAATTTCAACCACTTTATAAAAAAATATTTGAATTTGAAAACAAAATCTTTTGAAATCATTTTAAAAATCTTTCTTTAAAATAATTTAATGATCAAATATCAAAAAAAATATAAACCATTAAATTGATCCGTGATAATTAATATAACCCTTGAAATTCGTTCCATGACCTTTGTATTGCATTTTAAGGCCTTGAAATGGAAAATTGGGTTGCATTATAAGGAGAAAATAAAACGATTTACTCCCCCTAAATTAATGATTCCTTGTTCCACATGCCAAGCTCCAATCTTATAAAATTGAATCGATCTTCAGGTAGAGGCTTAGTAAATATATCTGCAAGCTGCAAGTTAGTCGATATAAAAGAAATTAAAACATCACCTTTCTCAACTTGATCACGTATGAAGTGATGTCTTACATCGATATGCTTTGTTCTTGAATGTTGCACAAGATTTTTTGTGATCGAAATAACACTAGTATTATCACATTTAATTGGTATACCTTTAAGATCAAAACCAAGATCACAAAGTTGTTGAGCTATCTATAAAATTTGTGTACAACAGGCTTAGCAGCTATGTATTCGGCTTCGGCTGTGGATAGGGCGACAAACTTTTGTTTCTTGGAGTGCCAATTGATTAGGAATGACCCTAAGAATTGGCAACATCCAGAAGTGCCCTTTCTATCGACCTTATAGCTTGCAAAGTTAGCATCTGAATAGCCAACGAGGTGAAACAAGTTTTGATGTGGATAACATAACCCTAAATCCTTAGTGCCATTGAGATACCGAAATATCCTTTTCAAAGCTATCAAGTGTAATTCTTTGGGATCAACTTGAAATCTTGCACACATGCACACACTAAACATAATGTTAGGTCGACTAGCGGTTAAATATAATAAAGAACCGATCATACCTCGATACTCCTTTTGAACAACACTTTTACCATCCTTGTCTTGGTCGAGTGAAAGTGTGGAACTCATAGGAGTTTTTGCTACCTTGGATTGATCCATTTTATATTTCTTGAGCAAGTTCTTGGTATACTTGCTTTGATTAAGAAAAATTCCTTTCTTTGCTTGTGTAACTTGAAGTCCAAGAAAGAAATTTAACTCTCCCATTAAGCTCATCTCGAATTCCCTACACATAATATCTGAAAATTCCTTGCATAGAGAATCGTTAGTAGCACAAAATAATATATCATCAACATAGATTTGTACTAGTAAAAGATCGTTAGCTTTGGTTTTTACAAACAAAGTTTTCTCAATCAAACCTCTTTTAAAATCGTTTTCAAGGAGATACTTGGACAATCTTTCATACCAAGATCGAGGAGCTTGCTTAAGACCGTAAAGAGCTTTGTCCAATTTAAAAACATGATCCGGAAATTCATCATTTTCAAACCACAAGGTTGAGTAACATAGACTTCTTCTTCTTCTTCTTCTTCTTCTTCTTCTTCTTCTTCTTCTCCTTCTTCTTCTAAGAAGCCATTTTCAAAAGCACATTTAACATCCATTTGAAAGAGCTTCATGTTCATGAAGGATGCGAAAGCAAGTAGCATATGTATGGATTCTAACCTGGAAACCGGAGCAAAAGTCTCCTCATAATCAATACCTTCTTCTTGGTTATAGCCTTGAGCTACAAGTCGTGCTTTGTTCCGACTGACCTTTCCATTTTCATCCAACTTATTTCGAAATATCCATTTTGTGCCAATGACATATTGTTGCTTAGGTCTAGATGTGAGGGTCCAGACTTTGTTTCTCTCGAATTCATTCAGTTCATTTTGCATGGCCATAATCCAATCAAGTTCTTGAAGTGCTTGAACGTAATTCATTGGCTCTATCAAAGACACGAACGCCGAGAAAGCACACAAGTTGTTAACCTTAGATTGGGTTTGAACTCCTACTTTTGGATCCGATATCACATTCTCTAGTGGATGGTATGAAGAATGTTGAAACTTTCTTCTTTTGAAGGTTGGAACAAACCTTGAAGATTGTGGCTCATTTGCTCGACTAGGTTCAAGTACCGTTGGAGTATTGCCTTTGGATCCTATATATCAAGGCCTTGAAGTTGGGTTTCAAGGCCTTGAAACTGACTTCCGACAGCGCCGTTTGTCGTTTCAAGGTCTTGAAGATGTGTTTCAAGGTCTTGAGATTGTTCTCTGGTATCTTGACTCTGGATCCTATATGACAAGGATGTATTGTTTTCCCTTGAGAGATTTGAAACGCATAGGACCACATAAATTCATATGTAGAAGTTCAATGAGTCGAGAAGAACTTACAACCTTCTTTGGTTTGAATGAACCTCTTGTTTGTTTACCTTGTGTACAAGCCTTACATAGTTCATCTACCTTGAAGTTTAGATTTGGTAAACCACATACCAAATCCTTTTAAAGAAGTTTCTTCATAGTATGCATGCTTACGTGACGAAGCTGTCTATGCCAAAGCCTTGGATCGTCAGTCAAGGCCTTGAGACATGTTAACTTAGTTCTTGAAACTTGGTTATTGCTCAGTGAATAAACATTGTTACATCTAGGAGCAGTAAGCACAACATCACCCGATATTTTATCTTGAACTTCACATTTATCTGAATCAAAAATCACCTTGTTGCTTTTATCACATATTTGAGAGATACTAAGCAAGTTATACTTTAAACCGTCAACGAGATAGACATCATCAATAAAGTTAGATGAATTATAACCAAATTTACCAATGCCAATAATGTTACACTTTTCTTTATCACCAAGAGTAATGGTTCCAAATGATTGCTTTTTTTAATTCTGAAAACAGTGAACTTTTTCCACTCGTATGTCTTGAGCCACCACTATATAATATCCATGTATGCTCCTTAACCTTGGTGATATCCTGCAAAACAACAAACTTCAACCTTTCTGGGTAGACCAAATGGCATATTTCGGTCCATATTCAAGTTCAATCATGTTTGGTGGTGTAGTACCTTTAGGAACCCAAATTTGCTTAACTTTTTTTTCTAAACATAGAGGATAAGTTTTTCTAATAATGTAATGGTCATTTCTTCTATATGGACATGTTGATTTTACGTGACCCTTTTTACAACAGTAGAAACATGTAGGCATGTGATTACTTCCATTAGCTTTAACAAAAGTGGTAGTTTTTTTTCTAGGAAAACTTACGTGATCACCTATACCATTTTTGTTAAGAGAAGATTGTTGCTCACCCATCATCCTTTCGAGATTTGCTTTCGAATGAGTGAATTGAATAAGTGCAGCCTTCTGGTCTTGACACATCTTAGTTAGATCAACCTTCTCTTTCTCTAGATTGATATAGTCTCGATGAAGAGAAGAGAGAATGCCCTTGAGAATCGCATTTTCCGATTCCAATGCCTTGATATTGTCATCAAGGTCTAACTTTTTGGTGTTAAGATTTTCAATTTCCAGAGTCACGTTTATCACATATGATAATGCCTTTAAGGAATTGTGTGACTTCAAGGTTAGATTGCGACATAATCGTACTTACCACACCATCAACATAGTGATTTGGATCTTCTTCATGATCGGCCATTAAGCACAAGTTTGCTTGTTCTTTCTCGTCTTCTGAATCATTTGTTGAATCTGAGTCACTCTATGATGCTACCATAACCTTCTTCTTTCGATCATTCTTCCTAAAGTTGTTCCTCTTCTTTTGTGGACAATCCTTTACGAGATGATCTTCTTCACCACATTTAAAATAAGTTAGTACTTTAGTTTTCTTATTAGGGTTAGAAAACTTACCTCGAGGTCTTGATGATCGCGGACATTCTTTGTTGTTTGCAAATTGTTTTTTCATTTGAAGAATTTTTGCAAGACCCCTTGAGATCAAGGCGAATGGATCTTCCTCATCTTCATCGTCACTGTCTTCCTCTTCTGATGGCATGTCATCCTTCTTGGATCTTAGGACAAGATTCTTTGTGTTTGATGGGAGCACTCCATCTTCTTCATCAAGAACCATTTCTTGGGTGATTAAATTTCCTAGAAGGTCGTCCAGAAGAAGTGTAGTGAGATTTTGAGCTTCTTCAACGGCGGTCACTTTTGGTCCCCGCTTCGATTTAGGTAAACTCTTTAGAACCTTCCTTACTTTTTCTTCATTTGTGAAGATCTTTCCAAGTGAATCGAGATTGTTCACAATTTCGGTAAACTGTGTGAACATCTCCTTGACCGACTCATTTGAGTTCATCTTGAATAGCTCATATTGCTTGAGGAAGATGCTTATCTTTGTCTCTTTGACTTGACTTGGTCCTTCACATGTAACTAACTTGTCCCATATTTCCTTTGCACTCTTGCATGATGAGACACGGTTGAATTCATTTGCATCCAATCCACAATAGATCAAGTTCATGGCCTTGTAATTCTTTGAAACACTATCCAAGTCCGTTTGAGTGAAGTCGGCTTCCTTCTTTGCGACTTGGACTCCTTCAACCATGGTGGTTGGGATTTTAGGGTATGTTTGAATGATGCTCCATAGTTCCATGTATTGATGAATAACAAACATTTGCATTAGTGCTCTCCAATGGGCAAAGTTTTTACCTGTTCGCTCCAAAAGGTGTGTGCTGAAAAAACTTTAAATTTAGATCCTGAATTATGGACCTAAAGATAAGCGAACCTGCAGTGTACGGATCTATCGTAATAAGGGCTAGTATTCCGGAGTCGTCTCAGGGATTTGATGAGAATAAACACAACAAAGCAATCCAACTTCAAAAGCATGTAATAACACTGATCAAAAACAAGATAAGGATATAATATGATTGATGAACACAGATTCTAGAAATCAAAGCATCCAGTTGTGGTTTTTACTAAATATTTCTCAAGGATAAACGTGGACAAAGTTGAGGTTTGCTGAGGGAAGGTATTTCTACGATGGGATAGATCACCGGGTAAGTCTTACTATCCACTTTCCCAAACCAAAGCTCCTATCACTGGGTAAGTCTTAGGAACTAAGGTACAAGTACTCAAAGCAACACACTCACCTAAGGGTGCATAACTAAACATCACCTGGTAAGTCTTAGGTTAACTCTCAAAGGTAGGATGATGACACACTCAAACCCTAATAAAGGATAAACTTTTATTACCTAACACTCATCATCATAGGTAAACAAGCAAAGGAATCACCGGGTAGGTCTCATCCTAGGCTTGCATGTAAACCACGAAAGGTGCAACAAGGTTAGGATTTGACAAACTATAACCTAAACTCAAGATCGGCAAAGCAGTGGACGATCTCGTGCAGTTCTTATCGATCTCGGTCGAGATGACTCCAAGAACAACCCGAGGAAGATTTAGGTTTAGGGTTAACTCAAGCTTTCAAGGTCCACTCGGTTAAAGGTTCATTCTTTCATCGTCTATACGACAACCTTCAACTCCTCACCCCAGAATCGCTAGGGTTTTAGCCAACAATCATCATTATTAAACAATCAAATATTATATCAAGAATATCAAGAAAAGAAATTAAAATAATCCACAAAGATGTCTCATAATCAAAGGAAACAAACCAGCAAACATATCTAGCAATGTGTTCCACAACGTATGATAACAACTCACTAACGACTTCCCAAGAAAACCTTACAACTTTTCTTTCCTTCGTCCTTGAATCCTAAACAATCCTTCCTTATATCTTTCCTTTCAATAGCCGTCTTTCTAAACATCGTTGATCTTTCTAAGATCCAGCCTCCTTAACTCCACATTCAGCTTCCATTCTTATAGAAGAATTTTAGTTCAAATAATATCTTATTTTCCTTGGGATGTGGGCCGACGATCTCAATCCAGACCCATGGGCCATATCGGTCGAGGTGCATGCCTTTCTTCTAGCTTTTCCTGACGCTCCATTTTGTAGCTCCATACCTTCCTTAGACTTCAATGCTCCATTTTGATCCAAAATATTCCTCATTCCCTACAAATACAATCAAACATGGTGTAGACCTCGATTCTTGCAAAGTAAACGAATAATGACATAATCATTAAGAATACATGTGTCCGCATACACATTTTTGATGAGAAAACGCCAAACCATATCCGAAATATTGACAATAATTCATGCTATCAAAATACCCCATACTTGCTTATTGCTTGTCCCCAAGCAAGGTTCAGATCTTAGATACAAAATAGTAGAAATAATTGTCATCAAGCTCAATGAAAAAATTTTCGAAAAACTTTTTGGTTGTGTGCTCCAACTCATATATCACCCTTAGAGAATGCTTCATAGCTAGTAAGAATCAATATACGATCAAAACAAGTTATAGACATAAGAAAGCTAATCGTACTTCACTTAAGATCATAGAATGTGTAGCAAATCATACTCATCAAAATCAATCATGAATAATCTAGTTTAAACCACAAAGTCAAACAACATGCTCACGGTCTCAAGGGCTTTCAATCAAAGATCAAGAAACGTGTTAGGGATGGAATATATAAAGGATATTGTGGTGCTAAATCCGGTAAAAGGATAAGAACTTCACAACTTTGAACTTCACTTCATCAACAAGATTTTCTTGCTTCTTTTCAGCATATTTCTTTATTTTTCACTTTTTGAGAATAAGGACAGAGGTACACAATAACCGAAGCCTTGGAGATCAACTATCTCAATTTCTCGAGATGCCTCAAACCTTGATGCACATACCATGACCCGTTAGGATTGTCAATAAATCGGACTTTGGCAAGACACAAACACCCAGCTATGTGAATGGTGCCGAGTTACGCATCCTTATGACTAACGTCCCCAAACATATTGTTTTCTAACACTTCTTCACCCTTCAACCTCGTCTTTCACTTGCTTTTTCAATTTCTTGCTTCCAAATTTCCGGACAGGTAAAGGAAGGTCAAAATATATCAACGAGGGGCTAAAAGCATGATCAAGAAGAGAAAGAAAGAGTAGCAAATTGCCTCAATCATTCCAAGAAGGATGTGAGAGAACTTATAACGCATTTTCAACTTTCAAATTCAACATAATTTGGACAGAACAACTCACTAAACATGCTCAAATTTCAAACAAAGCATTCAAACCTTTAATATATCAGAAATTATTATAAACACATAGAGATCATAAAAACCAATCAGCAAACAATTTTCATAATTGGGATCATATCCAACTTTGAAGTACAAAATATTCTGAAATTTCAAGTTTTCGAAACCCATCTCGATCGAGATGCTTATGGGCAAACGAGATGCTGGACCGAGGTAAGCTCCTGTTGTGGTCATCTCGTTTGGCCATAAGTCATTTCGGTCGAGACAAAAAAAATTTTAAAGCCAGTTCATCAGAGGTATTTCTATGGTCGTCTATACCCAATAAAAAGTAAATCCCGACTTAGCACTAAAACAAGTATAGTGGTTAAGTAAGGGTCGAACCCAAGAGAGTTAAGGTGTCTTATTAGATGCAATTATCGATTATAGTAACAAGTAACAAAGGGGGGGGTTGGTTGAATTGATGCACACAAAAACTTATGAAAACGATTAATGCGATAAGTAAGACAATGATGGGTGAATCTACACTAGGTTGATTCTAAGCATGCAATTGCTACTTTGGTGAGTTCCTTTTACAAGTTTTCAAGTAATCTTCCATCTCAATCATATATATGTGTTGAGCCAACCGGTATCAACAAAACTTAACAGGTTAGTGTTCCGCAAACCTACAAGAACAAATAACAAGTTAGATTTCAAACAAAGACTAAGGGATATAAAGAAAAGATTAAAACCGTTAAGCTTATCTTTATATTTGTGTTCCTTTTCTTTAAATAATTACAACCCGTTATTACTTAAAGTTTACTACTAGATTAAAGACCCGAACCCAGAACCTATTAATCCTAGTTATTTGCATGCACTTTAGAACCTAAGGTGATCAATCTCAAGTAATAGTAAAACATGCAATTAGACAATGGAGATCAAGGAAACACAAAGCATTACAGAATAAAAACTTATATTAAAGAAAACTTACAACCAAAGTAACAACGCAGCTTCAAACCAACCCAATGTAGCAAGGGTGTTAGCAACTCATTACAAAGGTAGCAAGATAATCTAAATGGGAATAGTGGATAATTTGTTGGCTAACAAGATGGATCATACTAGCAATCAACAAAGGACTATTTATACTACAAAAGACACTAAATAGGAGTAAATGGCCGGCCTAAAACAACCACCTTTAATGCCATAAAGGTGGTGTAAACAGCCGGAGTAAAGCTTTTGACGTTAAACCGCAATGGCGGCCTTCAGCTCCGCAGGGGAGGTGAAGGCAAAAACGCTTGGTCTTCTTCATGGCCGTAGGGGTGGCTAGGCAAATCCGCAGGGGCGGATCTTTAATGCTCTTCAAGTGTCTGACTCTTCAACTTCCTGCCGTTTTTGATGCCAAGCCGCCGGGGCGTCCCTAAGTCAACGTAGGGGCGGTGATACATCCTCTTCGTCTTCTAGCTCCTAGGTTGAGGCGCAGGCAGAGGCGCAGGGGAGCTGGTCTTCGTTTCTTCCGGGCAAGTCACCGCAGGGGCGCCAAGGAGTGGTGCAGGGGCGGTGACATACTTCATGGCTGGCGCTGGCGAAGACGCAGGGAGTACTCCGGAGTAAGGCGTCACCCGCAGGGGCGGTGACAAGGCTCCGCTGGGGCGGTGGGGCAACAGAAGCTTTGCTTCGTGAACGATCTTCACTCCTAAGTGCTTATAACTCCTTCCTTAGCTTCTTTTGGTCTTCTTATTTTGGACCAAGAAGTTAGTAGCATAAACTGACACAAATGCAATAAAAAGAGTCTATAAACTATCCTAAATGATAGTGATTCCATCACCTATCAAACTCCCCCATACTTAGACCTTTTACTCGTCCCGAGTAAAACAAATGACAATAACTAGACTCAAAGGCCTCAGGAAGCATGGGCAAGCAGAAAAGATAATGAAAACAAAAGCCAAGAAAGAAAGAAGGAAAAGAGAGGAAATGTGAGAAAAAGGGAGAAACTACCATCCTTATTGCTCCAAGAGTGGCCTACCCGGGCAACCTTCTTAAGACCCCCCTTCTTATGTCGCCAAACGCCGGAAGGGAAACCTACACTCGATGTCGCTCATTTTGCCAAGGCGCCCTTTCGGGTTTTCACCTTGCCACTCTTCTTCTTTTGATGATCTTACTTGAACTCACATCCCTCAAGTCCAATTTTGCACCAATCTAAGGTTGGTCGGACTACCTTCTTTTTGCCTAAATCGCCCTTTCGGGTTTTCGGTTTATCCAAGGATTTCATGCCTTTTTTCATTTTCTTTGGCTTTTTCTTCTTGTTTTTTTTCGTGAATTTCAAACTGAATTCAAATGCAAGACAAATCGAAACAACTCAAATGAAACTGTACAAGCAATGATATATCCCTCCCCCATACTTGAAGTACACTTTGTCCTCAAAGTGGAAATAAGGCAAAGATAAATGTGGGAAAAGGGAAAGAAATGTACCCCTCAGTGGGTTGGTCCGGATGGACCACCTGGACCCTCCTCCGGTGGGTAAGGAAAGTGGTGGAAGAAGTGCTCTTGCCGGCGGTAGAGCGTGTCGATGCGGCCCTCCTGAGCCTGCATCCTCTCTCTAAATGAAGTCTCGTAGCTAGCTTGCCAAGCCAGCTGCTGATTCTCCAACTGTTGCTGATGAGCCGCCTGCCAAGCATCTTGTCGGCGGTCGAAGTGAGTGGTCATGGAGGAGGCAAAGCTGGATTGCCACGCCTGCTGCTACTCAAGCATGGACCGCTTGTACTCGGTCTGTCATGCCTGATGCTGTGTAGTCAAGGCTGTCATCTGAGCCTGAAGACTCTCCATGGCCTGACTGTCATCCCGTACTGTAGTAGGCATCTCCTCATTAGTGACCGGGGCCTGACTGGAGCTTGCAACATATCTCCCAACAATATCCTCCCGAGACCGTCTCGGTGGAACGGGGTCAGCTGGTACGTACAACTCGGAGAGCTCGTCTCCCAGTGGAAGTCGCCGGGGGAGGTATGTAATGTGACTCTCATTTGCTAAAGAGAGCCAAAAGAGGTTCTCCCCGTCCCTCCTGAGGAGCCTATACCTCCTCAACATACCCTCCGTATATAGTAGGGCCTCTAGTCCGTCCTCCAAGGCAACGAGATCCATCACCTGTGCAGCTAACAAGGAGATGATCCCGCCTCCCATAATGTCTCGTGGCTGATTCTTCCTAATCCGCTTCAAAGCGGTAAGGAAGAGGTATGGCCATTCCGGTACCCAGTCGTTCGTGGGGAGGCAGGCGTATAGCAATAGAAGGTCCTTGAGAGCGACCTTATTCTCCTCCTTGTGTCCACAGAAGACACTCATAAAGATCTTCGAGATGAGCCTCAAACAGGGGTGAGTGAATCTGTTGGAGTACTCACCCCCTGCATGAAACTCAGATCTGGTGGCGGCCTGCCAAAACTCCATCAAGTTGGGTGTCGGGATGGGTTCCCACCAATCGTCGGAAGCGGCTATAGTCACCCCTAATACCTCCTGCAGCTGGGTGTAGTCCAATGTATACTTTCGTTTGTTGAACTTGAATGAAAGTCCAACACAACCGTGGTCCACCGTTTCCATTTTGAATGTGGCAATGAACTGGCGGCTGAGCTCGGGGTATGTTGGAGCGCTCGTTATCAGAAAATCACCGAGCCCGGCGTTGTTGAGGAATTCCTGCATGCTCTCCAACATGCCCAAACGTTCCAAAGTAGGAACGTCTAGAAACCGGGTTGCATACACATCCCGACCTTGTACGATCCTATACCGTTCCTTCTCAACTTCCGACAACTTATATTTCCTCTGGTCTTCCATTACTTGCAGTTGAATAAGAAAAGGAATTAGAAATTTCAGAAATTTAAGAAAGGGACGAACCCTCTGTTGAGTTTTCCGTAGGGGCGGCTAAAGTAGGTGCAGGGGCGGCAAGGCGCAGGTGCGGGCGAAGAGTAGAGGGCGATTTGGGAGTCGGCGAAGGTTGTGTTGCTAGGGCTGTTCCGGTGTTGTCTTTGTTGGTGTGGGTTTCGCCGGAGGAGGGGCATTGGAGGGGCGAGGGTGTTGGTGAGTGAGAGGGTTGAGGGGATGTTGTTTGTGTGTGGTGGTGAGGGTTGGTGTTGTAGAGGGGGCGGTTGAGGCTAGGTCGCCTGAGGTGGCGCAAGAGCGTCTGGACAGGGCGGTGCGAGAGCTTCCGGAGGGCGCAGGGTCGTGGGGGAGGCGAGGTGGATTAGGGTTCGAAGAGTGAATGGAGAGGGGATGAAAAGGGCGGTAGTTGTAGGTTATTTTTAGGAAGTGTATTTTTTTTCTTTCCTTAATAAAACCGCAGGGGCGGTGTTGGTCAACGCAGGGGCGGTGACAAGGAAGACGGGGTACGCAGCTTCAGCATCGGGGGCGGCACTGAGGATGAGTATCAAGGATGGCCGTCGCAGGGGCGTGGGGTGTCACCGTGGGGGCGGTCGCCAGTATGTTGCGGACGCTGGCTCAGTGCCGGGGGCGGCGTTGGGCAAGGGTGTCACCGCGGGGGTGGGGTCACCCAGCCGCATGGGCGGTTTTCTTGACAGAAGCTCCTTGACCGAAGGTATTTCTATGGTCGTCTATACCCAATCAAAAGTAAATCCCGACTTAGCACTAAGAACAAGTATAGTGAGTAAGTAAGGGTCGAACCCAAGAGAGTTGAGGTGTTTTAGATGCAATTATTGATTATAATGACAAGTGACACAAGGGGGGGGGTTGGTTGAATTGATGCAAAAAAAACTTATGAAAACGATAAATACGACAAGTAAGACAATAATGGGTGAATCTACACTAGGTTGATTCTAAGCATGCAATTGCTACTTTGGTGTATTCCTTTTTCAAGTTTTTAAGTAATCTCCCGTCTCGATCATACATATGTGTTGAGCCAACCGGCATCAACACAACATAACCTACAAGAGCAAATAATAAGTTAGCATTCAAACAAAGACAAAGGGATATAAAGAGAAGATTAAAACCGTTAAACTTATCTTTATATTTGTGTTCCTTTTCTTTAAGTAATTACAACCCGTTATTACTTAAAGTTGCTACTAGATTAAAGACCCGAACCCGGAACCTATTAATCCTAGTTGTTTGCATGCACTTTAGAACCTAAGGTGATCAATCTCAAGTAATAGTTAACATGCAATTAAACAATGGAGATCAACGAAACACAAAGCATTACTGAATAAAAACTTATATTAAAAGGACTTACAACCAAAGTAACAAAGCAGCTTCAAACCAACCCAATGTAGCAAGGGAGTTGGCAACTCATTACAATGGAAAAACTCAAGTCTAAAATGGATTTTGTGAGGAAAAGCATGGATAATTCTAGCAGTTAGCCATGGACTATTTATACTACAAAAGACACTTAATTAGGAGTAAATAGCCGGCCTAAAACAGCCACCTTTAATGCCATAAAGGTGGTGTAAACAGCCGGAGTAAAGCTTCTGGCGTTAAACCGCAGGGGCAACCTTCAGGACCCGCAGGGGCGGTTTAGGCAGAATCGGTTGATCTTCTTCATAACCGCTGGGGCGGCTACACAGCTCCGCTGGGGCGGATCTTTAATGCACTTCAACGTCTGACCTTTTGCTTTCCTGACGTTTCTGATGTCAAGGCGCAGGGGCGCCTCAAGGCCAACGGAGGGGCGGTGACACAGACTCTTCGCCTTCCAGCTCCCAAGGCGAGGCGCAGGCAGGGCGCAATGGGAGGCATAGGGGAGCTGGCCTTCGTCTTGTCCGGGCAAGTCACCACAGGGGCGCCGATGGGTGGCGCAGGGGCTGTGATCTGCATCTTGGCCGGCGCTGGTGAAGGTGCTGGGAGTGCTTCAGTGGGAAGTGTCACCCGTTGGGGCGGCTGCAAGGGCCCACGGGGGCGGTGGAGCAACAGAAACTTTGCTTCTTGATCGATCTTTACTCCGAAGTGCTTATAACTCCTTCCTTAG
Source organism: Fagopyrum homotropicum (assembly GCA_033239125.1). Taxonomy (NCBI): domain Eukaryota; kingdom Viridiplantae; phylum Streptophyta; class Magnoliopsida; order Caryophyllales; family Polygonaceae; genus Fagopyrum; species Fagopyrum homotropicum. The sequence goes on from BSWB01000008.1 coordinate 77,985,206, forward strand.
CTTCTTTTGATCTTCTTCTTCTGGACCAAGGAGTTAGTAGCATAAGCCGACACTAATGCAATAAAAAGACTCTAAAAACTACCCTAAATGATAGTGATTCCATCACCTATCAAACTCCCCCATACTTAGACCTTTTACTCATCCCGAGTAAAACAAATGACAGCAATTAGACTCAAGGTCTCAGGAAGCAAGGGAAAGAAAGAGAAATAATGGAAAACAAGAGAAAAACCAAGAAAGAAAGAAAGAAAAAGAGAGGAAATGTGAGAAAAAGAAGATACTACCATCCTTATTGCTCCAAGAGTGGCCTACCCGGACAACCTCCTTATGACTCCCCTTTTTATGTCGCCAAAACGCCGGAAGGAAAACCTACACTCGGTGTCGCTCATCTTACCAAGGCGCCCTTTCGGTTTTCACCTTGCCACTCTTCTTCTTTTCTCTCTTAAGCTCACATCCCTCAAGTCCATTTTTGCACCAACCTAAGGTTGGTCGGACTACCTTCTTTTTACATAAACCACCCTTTCGGGTTTTCGGTTTATCCAAGGATTTTCATGCCTTTTTTCACTTCTTTGGGTTTTTTCTTTTTCTTTTTCTTTTTTTTACTGATTTCTATAATGCAAAACAAAATGCCAAAAACAACTAACAAACTGTACAAGCAATGATATATATCCCTCCCCCATACTTGAAGTGCACTTTGTCCTCAAAGTGAAAATGAGTCAAAGATAAATGTGGGAGAAGGGAAAGAAATGTACCCCTCAATAGGGTGGTCCGGATGGACCACAAGGACCCTCCTTCGGTGGGTAAGGGAAATGGCTGAAGAAGTGCTCCTGCCGGTGGTGAAGGGTGTCAATCCGGTCCTCCTGAGCCTCCATCCTCTCTCGAAATGAAGTCTCATAGCTAGCCTGCCAAGCTAGTTGCTGAGTCTCCAACTGCTGCCGATGAGCCGCCTGCCAAGCATCCTGACGGCGGTCAAAGTGGGTGGTCATGGAGGACGCGAAGCTGGACTGCCACGCCTACTGCTGCTCAAGCATGGACAGTTGATACTCTGTCTGCCATGCCTGGTGTTGTGTAGTCAAAGCAGCCATCTGAGCCTGCAGACTCTCCATGGTCTGACTATCGTGTCCCGTTGTCGGCATCTCCTCATCAGTGTGGTGGGCTCTGCTAGAGCCGGCTGTGTACCTCCCAACAATATCAACCTGAGGTCATCTCGGAGGGACAGGGTCAGCCGGTACATATAGGTCGGAGAGATCTTCTCCCAAGGGGAGTCAACGGGGCAAATACGTGAGATGACTCCCATCTGCAAGGGAGATCCGGAAACGATGTCCCCCATCTATCTTGAGGAGCCTGCACCTCCTCAATAACCCCTCATTGTATAAGGGTGCCTCCAAACCTTCTTCTAATGGAGGAAGATCCATCACCCGTGCAGCTAGTAGTGAAATGATACCTCCTCCCACTATGTCACGAGGCTCATTCCTCCTAATCCTCTTAAGAGCGGTAAGGAAGAGATATGCCCAATCCGGCACAAATTCGTTGGAGAGACAAGCATATAGCAGTGGAAGGTCCTTAAGAGCGACCTTATTCTCTTCCTTGTGTCCACAGAAGACACTCATGAGACCTTGGAGATGAGCCTTATACAGGGGTGAGTGAATTTATTGGAGTACTCACCCCTTGCATAAAATTCTGACCTAGTAGCGGCTTGCCAAAACTCTAACAGATCCGGTGTCGGAATGGATTCCATCCAGTCATCGGAAGCTGCTATGGTCACTCCCAATGCCTCTTGTATTTGAGTGTAATTCAATGTGTACATCCTCTTGTTGTACTTGAATGAAACTCCTATACACAATTGGTCTTCCGTCTCCATTTTAAACGTTGTATGAACTGTCTGGTGAGGTCGGGGTGTGTTGGAGCACTCCTTATCAGAAAATCACCTAACCCGGCATTGTTAAGAAATTCCTGCATACTTTCCAATATCCCTAGATTTTCCAAGGTGGAAGCATCAAGGAACCGGGTTGCATGCACCTCCCGGCTTTGAGCAATCCTGTACCGATCCTTCTCACCTTCCGTCAACTTGTATTTCCTTTGTGGTTCCATCTCTTGCAATTGATCAAGTAAAAAGTTAGAAAGTTCAGCAATTTGATCAAGGGGCAAACCTTCTGTCTTGATTGACGCAGGGGTGGCTGCAACAGGCGCAGGGGCGGTCGAAGAGCAGAAGGGCGATTTGGTCGTTCGACGAAGGTGGTGGCGATTGTGCTTTTCCGATTCCTTCCTTGCTGTCGCAGAAGTTGCCGGAGGTGGGACAACGGAGTGGGGAGAAAGGGTGAGTGTATGTGGTGGAGATTGTTTGTGTTTGCAGGAACAGGTGGCGCTGCTGGGTTACCGGAGGTGGCGTAGGGGGCGCATCGAGGTGGTGGTGATGAGGTGCTGGAGGGCGCAAGAGTGTAGGTAGATGAGCGGCTAGGTTTTGCAGAGTGAATGGAGAGGGAGTGGGGAAGGTGGTAGATGTAGGTTATTTTTGGGAAGTGTATTTTTTTTCTTTTCTTAACTGTACCGCAGGGGCGGTGTGTGTCGTCGCGGGGCGGTGACAAGAGAGAGAGGGCACGCAGCCTCAGCGCCGGGGGCAGAGCTGAGGGTGCGTGTCAAGGGGGGCCGCCGCAGGGGCGTAGGGTTGGCACCGCGGGGGCGGTGACCTACGTGAGCAGACGCAGGCCCAGCGCCGGGGGTGGCGCTGGCCAGGGGTGTCGCCGCAGGGGCGGTTTTCTTGACAGAAGCTCCTCTTCTTATTTCTTCGGGTTTCCTCCCGAATTAGCACCTTTGTTTTACGTCGTTGGCTCGACATAAGGACTCTTCCTCTATGTTTGGACCTCTTCCTGCATGCCTTTTGGGTTAATAACCGTTTGTGATGGTAATTCTCCGGAGGCCCTAGTTTCAATTCTTGTAATGGATTCCGTCATTTGCCCAACTTGCTTCTCAAGGTTCTTGATGCTTGATTCTGTTGTTTAGACATGGGTAGCAAAGTGTTTAGTCAAAACCTACAACATATCTTCAATTGAGTGATATTTACCTTGGTGGGGCTGTTGTTGTTGGTTTTGTTGATCCCTCCAATGAAAACTCTGTTGGTCACGCCAATTTGGCATGAAATTTTGTGTATAGGGATCGTTCCTAGGTCTTTGCTACTGTGGTTGTCCATAACCCATTGCGTTTACTTCAGCATCGTCATCTTGAACTTGTGGGCACATGTCCGTTGGATGATATGGGTCAGCACAAACTCCACAAGCTTTGAGTTGTTGCGGTGTTCTCATAAGTGTTAGCCTTTTCACCATTTCTTTCAATTCCGCTAGCTCGGTGGAAATCTCGTTCTTCCCGGAACTCATGGCATGAACTCCTTTATTAGCTGGGGTCCTTCCAAAGTTCCGAGTCCCTTACGCTAGTTCCTGTATCTTTTCCAAAGCAAGGTCAGGGGTAGAGTTAAGAATATTACCTCCGCAAGCTGCATCGACGATCCTCCTTTCATTGTCTAGCAAGCCATTGTACAAGTACAAGACTAGATCTTGAGTTTAATATCCGTGGAAAGGACAACTGGATCGGAGGCGTGCAAACCTTTCGAAATACTCATAGAGAGTTTCGGTTGCCTCTTTCTCGATGTTGCTTATAGTTTTCTTCAAGCTATTTTCCTTTTTAGCTGGAAAGTATTTCTCCAAAAACGCTTTGTGAAGGTTTTCCCAAGTGTCAATGCTCCCGGATGGAAGGTGGTAATACCAATCATCCGCCGAATCCTTGAGTGTGAAGCCGAATGCCCTCATCTTGATTTGTTCTTCAGTAATGTTGGCCGGCTTCATATTCATACAAACGGTGTGGAACTTCCCAAGGTGCTTAATGGGGTCTTCACCACTTAGCCCATGGAAGGATGGAAGTAGGTGGATGAGGCCCGGTTTGAGTTCAAAGTTGACTCCTTCCCCTAGTGCCGGTATAGCGACCGCAAGAGGGTTTTGAGCCAAAGTAGGCTGCGTAAGTTGACGAAGAGTACGGTCAGCCATCTCTTGTTGTAGTTGTTGTTGTCTTTGTTGCCGGATGTGCGTCCTCTCAATTTCTGGATCAAAAGAAGCAAAGCCGAAATTAGTAGCACGGGTTTGAACCATAAAATGGTTCAAACCAATAATCAATAATAACAATAAAACACAAAAACTCCCCGGCAACGGCGCCAAAATTTGACCGAAGGTTGTCTATACCCAATCAAAAGTAAATCCCGACTTAGCACTAAGAACAAGTATAGTGAGTAAGTAAGGGTCAAACCCAAGAGAGTTGAGGTGTTTTAGATGCAATTATTGATTATAATGACAAGTGACACAGGGGTTTGGTTGAATTGATGCACAAAAACTTATGAAAACGATGAATACGACAAGTAAGACAATAATGGGTGAACCTACACTAGGTTGATTCTAAGCATGCAATTGCTACTTTGGTGTATTCTTTTTAAAAGTTTTTAAGTAATCTCCCGTCTCGATCATACATATGTGTTGAGTCAACCGGCATCAACACAACTTAACCTATTAAAGTTCCGTAGACCTACAAGAAAAAATAATAAGTTAGCATTCAAACAAAGACAAAGGGATATAAAGAGAAGATTAAAACCGTTAAACTTATCTTTATATTTGTGTTCCTTTTGTTTAAGTAATCACAACCCGTTATTACTTAAAGTTGCTACTAGATTAAAGACCCGAACCCGGAACCAATTAATCCTAGTTGTTTACATGCACTTTAGAACCTAAGGTGATCAATCTCAAGTAATAGTTAACATGCAATTAAACCATGAAGATCAAGGAAACACAAAGCATTTCTGAATAAAAACTTATATTAAAAGGACTTACAACCAAAGTAACAAAGCAGCTTCAAACCAACCCAATGTAGCAAGGGAGTTAGCAACTCATTACAATGGAAAAACTCAAGTCTAAAATGGATTTTGTGAGGAAAAGCATGGATAATTCTAGCAATCAGCCATGGACTATTTATACTACAAAAGACACTTAATTAGGAGTAAATAGCCGGCCTAAAACAGCCGCCTTTAATGCCATAAAGATGGTGTAAACAGTCGGAGTAAAGCTTATGGCGTTAAACCGCAAGGGCGGCCTTCAGGACCCGCAGGAGCGGTTTAGGCATAATCGGTTGATCTTCTTCATAACCGCTGGGGCGGATCTTTGATGCACTTCAACGTCTGACCTTTCGCTTTCCTGACGTTTCTGATGTCAAGGCGCAGGGGCGCCTCAAGGCCAACGCAGGGGCGGTGACATAGACTCTTCGCCTTCCAACTCCCAAGGCGAGGCACAGGGAGAGCGCAGTGGGAGGCGCAGGGGAGCTGGCCTTCGTCTTGTCCGGGCAAGTCACCGCAGGGCGCCGATGGGTGGTGCAGGGGCGGTGATCTACATCTTGGCCGGCGCTAGTGAAGGTGCTGGGAGTGCTTTAGTGGGAAGTGTCACCCGCTGGGGCGGCTGCAAGGGCCCGCGGGGGCGGTGGAGCAACATAAACTTTGCTTCTTGATCGATCTTTACTCCTAAGTGCTTATAACTACTTCCTTAGCTTTTTTGATCTTCTTCTTCTAGACCAAGGAGTTAGTAGCATAAACCGACACTAATGCAATAAAAAGACTCTAAAAACTACCCTAAATGATAGTGATTCCATCACCTATCACTCCTTTTCTTATTCCTTCGGGTTGCCTCCTGAACAACGCCTTTGTTTTACGTCGTTGGCTCGACGTAAGGACTCTACCTCTATGATTGAGCCTCCTCCAGCATCACATTTGGGTTTATAACCGTATGTGAAGGTAATCCTCCGGAGGACGTAGTTTCAATCCTTGTGATGGCTTCCGCCATTGACCAACCTGTTTTTCAAGGTTCTTGATGCTGGATTCTGTTGTTTGGACATGAGTAGCAAAGTGTTTAGTCAAAACCTGCAACATATCTTCAATTGATTGATACTTACCTTAATGGGGCTGCTGTTGTTGGTTTTGTTGATCCCTCCAATGAAAGTTCTGTTGGTCACGCCAGTTTGACATGAAATTCTGTGCATGGGGATCGTTCATAGGCCTTTGTTGCTGTGGTTGTCCATAACCCATTGCGTTCACCTCAGCATCGTCATCCTAGACTTGGGGACACATGTCCGTTGGATGATACGGGTTAACACATACTCCACAAGCTTTGAGCTGTTGTGGGGTTCCCAAAAGCGTTAGCCTCTTCACCATTTCCTTCAGCTCTGCGAGCTCAGTGGAGATCTCACTCTTCCCGGTATACACAACATGAACTCCTTTCTTGGACGGGGTTCTTCCAAAGTTCCGAGTTCCTTCCGCTAGTTCCTGTATCTTTTCCAAAGCAAGGTCAGGAGTAAAGTTAAGAATATTACCTCCGCAGGCCGCATCGACGATCCTCCTTTCATTGTCTAGCAAGCCATTGTACAAGTACAAGACTAGATCTTGAGTTGAATATCCGTGGAAAAGGCAACTGGATCGGAGGCGTGCAAACCTTTCGAAGTACTCATAAAGAGTTTCGTTCGCCTCTTGCTCGATGTTGCTTATAGCTTTCTTCAACCTATTGGCCTTCTTTTCTGGGAAGTATTTCTCCAAAAACGCCTTGTGAAGGTTCTCCCAAGTGTCGATGCTCCCGGATAGAAGGTGGTAATACCAATCATCCGCTGAATCTTTGAGTGTGAAGCCGAATGCGCTCATCTTGATTTGCTCTTCGGTAATATTGGTTGGCTTCATGCTCATACACACGGTATGGAACTTCCTAAGGTGTTTGATGGGGTCTTCACCACTTAGCCCATGGAATGATGGAAGCAAGTGAATGAGACCCGGCTTGAGCTCAAAATTGACTCCTTCTCCTAATGCCGGTATAGTGACCGCAAGGGGGTTTTGAGCCAAGGTGGGCTGCATAAATTGACGAAGAGTACGGTCAACCATTTCTTGTTGAAGTTATTGTTGTCTTCGTTGCCAGATGTGCATCCTCTCAATTTCTGGATCAAAGGTAGCAAGATCGGGGTTAGTAGCACTGGTTTGAACCATAAAAATTGTTCAAACCAATAATCAATAATAACAATAAAACACTAAAACTCCCCGGTAACGGCGCCAAAATTTGATCAGAGGTATTTCTATGGTCGTCTATACCCAATCAAAAGTAAATCCCGACTTAGCACTAAAACAAGTATAGTGGTTAAGTAAGGGTCGAACCCAAGAGAGTTAAGGTGTCTTATTAGATACAATTATCGATTATAGTAAAAAGTAACAAGGGGGGGGGTTTCTGTTGAATTGATGCACACAAAAACTTATGAAAACGATTAATGCGATAAGTAAGACGATGATGGGTGAATCTACACTAGGTTGATTCTAAGCATGCAATTGCTACTTTGGTGAGTTCCTTTTACAAGTTTTCAAGTAATCTCCCATCTCGATCATATATATGTGTTGAGCCAACCGGCATCAACACAACTTAACAGGTTAGTGTTCCGTAAACCTACAAGAACAAATAACAAGTTAGCTTTCAAACGAAGACTAAGGGATATAAAGAGAAGATTAAAACCGTTAAGCTTATCTTTATATTTGTGTTCCTTTTCTTTAAGTAATTACAACCCGTTATTACTTAAAGTTTACTACTAGATTAAAGACCCGAAACTGGAACCTATTAATCCTAGTTATTTACATGCACTTTAGAACCTAAGGTGATCAATCTCAAGTAATAGTAAAACATGCAATTAGACAATGGAGATCAGGGAAACACAAAGCATCACAGAATAAAAACTTATATTAAAGAAAACTTACAACCAAAGTAACAACGCAGCTTCAAACCAACCCAATGTAGCAAGGGAGTTAGCAACTCATTACAAAGGTAGCAAGATAATCTAAATGGTAAAAGTGGATAATTTGTTGGCTAACAAGATGGATCATTCTAGCAATCAACAAAGGACTATTTATACTACAAAAGGCACTAAATAGGAGTAAATGGCCGGCCTAAAACAGCCATCTTTAATGCCATAAAGATGGTGTAAATAGCCGGAGTAAAGCTTCTTACGTTAAACCGCAGGGGCGGCCTTCAGCTCCGCAGGGGCGGTGAAGGCAAAAACGCTTGGTCTTCTTCATGGCCGTAGGGGCGGCTAGGCAAATCCGCAGGATCAAATGTGTAATGCTCTTCAAACGTCTGACCCTTCAACTTCTTGCCGTTTCTGATGCCAAGCCGCCAGGGCGTCCCTATGTCAACGTAGGGGTGGTGACACAACCTCTTCGTCTTCCAGCTCCTAGGTTGAGGCGCAGGCAGAGGCGCAGTGGAAGGCGTAGGGGAGCTGGTCTTCGTTTCTTCAAGGCAAGTCACCGCAGGGACGCCAAGGAGTGGCGCAGGGACGGTGACATACTTCATGGCTGGTGCTGGCGAAGATGCAGGGAGCGCTCCGGAGAAAGGCGTCACCCGCAGGGGCGGTGACAAGGCTCCGTTGGGGCGGTGGGGCAACAGAAGCTTTGCTTTGTGAACGATCTTCACTCCTAAGTGCTTATAACTCCTTCCTTAGCTTCTTTTTGTCTTCTTCTTCTGGAGCAAGGAGTTAGTAGCATAAACCGACACAAATGCATTAAAAAGATTCTAAAAACTATCCTAAATGATAGTGATTCCATCACCTATCACTAGTTTTGCACGTTTTTTCGATCAAAAATCCCAATGCAATGCATGTAATGTACAATATAACCTCAAAGCATATAATGGAAGGAGTAGAAATAGTCATAAGCACATAAGTCGGTTATTATAGACCCAACATCTCAAAGCACCCCATACTTAGGACACATCGTCCCGATGGGTATAAGAAGTTAGAAGAAAAGTACTCACATAGTCAAAGCAGAACCGCAAAATAAGAAGAGAAAATAAAGCAGCGGCAGCTCCGTGGAAGACTCGATAATGCAGCCGGAGGAGGAGGTGGGTGGAACGGGTAAAAGGAGGGGTCGAATGGATGGCCCATCAGATGCTGGAACTGCAGCTCCATCATTTGGCGATAGTAGTGGTGGCTCTCCTATGTTGCACGCCTCATGGCGTTGTTCTCTCTAGTCTGAGCATCGAGGTGCCTATCCAAATCAGTGCGCATATCAGTGAAAGACTCCTCCATCTGACGAGTAAGGCCGTCAATCCTCCTGTGGGCAACCGAGATGGCTCCGATTTCCGTTCTTTTCTCAGATTCTCGAACTTTGAATTTCCTCCATCTACTTCTTGGAATTATTTTCTTTGGATTGTACCTATCTCCTGTCATCACGGACACAAAAAAAAAGAAGCAAAAACCATACTAAACTAATCTAGAATGCAAGAAGAAAGCAATATCTTGGGTTGCCTCCCAAGAAGCGCTTGTTTTAAGGTTGCTAGCTGGACCTCACTCCATGGATTTACTCAATGTACCTTGAATATCTTGGATTGCTCATCACATCCAGAATAGAATTCTTCCAAGAAGATTCTTATGGTTCCTAATTTCACCGGCAAATGGTAGGATCCCCCACATACAAGCTTGTACGGTTTGGTTTTCACTAGAATCCTTCCTTTATTCCTATGCTTCCAAGGGAAATAACTCGGTTTTTCTTATCATCCTTTCATAGATCAAGAAAACAGCTTCTCGAGAATTCTAATAGCTTCCCCATCTCCAGCTTGGGGATGACGTATGGTCTTTGCCACGTGAATGACGCCATACTTGAACAAAAGACACTTCGTTGCCTTAGCAGTGAAGCGCTTGTTAACTCCACTCCTTGTTGTCCAAGGAGTATCTAGTTTTAGCAAATTTAGGGGAGGTTGCTTCTTGATCTTAGGAGGTTCTTTCGGAAGAGACCTCCAACTCTTCAGTGCATCCATGTAATGATTAGTAATTGCAAAAGGAATTTCAAAGGGAGTAAGAGAAAGTACCTTGTAAGGTCCTTCAAAACTTGGGATGAGGCTTGTGTTAGGATGAAAATCCACACATAAAATCTCTCCCAACTCAGCCGATCTTTCTTCAACCTTGACCACAGTTTCAATGATTTGGCCAAGGTTCTCAACATCTTTCTCTTCTTCCAATTCAGTTGATTCTTTAATCTCGACCGGAGTTTTAGCAGTTGGGTTGAGGTCTTCCACTTCTTCCTCTTCTTCAATGAAGATTTGAAGAGGGGTTCAGGATCGACAAGATGAATGCTTAAAACTGGTAGTTCTTCCTTATACACCTCTTCCGGCTTAGCATAGGATAAGATGCTTTCGTCGAGCTTCTCTACCTTCGTCATCAAATCCTCCCACATTGATTGAAACCGATCTTCACGACATTGCTCATAAACCTTTTTAGGGACATGCAACTCATCCCAATGTGCAAGCTCATCTCAATAGCCTCTTCTCTTTCCCTTTCGTCGCTAAATTTGATGAACGTAAATATGCACTACAAATATTCATAATGGTCCAACCTAGCTAATTGTCTTGCCCTCCACTTCTCTTCTTCCAAGGCTTTGTTCCTAAGCCTTTGCCTCCAAATTTCATCAATTTCAGCTTTGAGACTCAATAAGTCCATTGCTGAGCTTGAAATCATAGACTCAAAGAAAAACAAGATCAAAAGCAAAGGGCGACAATGCCTAAGACAACCAAGCAAACCAAATACCGGCTTGGTCCAAGTCCCCGGCAACGGCGCCAAAAACTTATTTGCTCCAAAAAGTGTGTGCAGAAAAAGCTTTTAAATTTATATCCTGAATTTTAGACCTAACAATAAGCGAACCCGCATTGTACGGATCTATCATAGTAAGGGCTAATATTACGGAGTCGATCTCAGGGATTTGGTGATAAAAAAAAACACAGTAAAGCAATCCAACTTCAGAAGCATGCAATAACACTGATCAAAAACAAGACAAGGATATAATATGATTGGGGAACGTAGATTCTAGAGATCAAAGCATCCAGTTGTGGTTTTGACTCAAGATTTCTCAAGGATAAACGTGGAAAAAGATGAGGCTTGTTGAGGGAAGGTATCTCTACGATGGGATAGGTCACCAGGTAAGTCTCACTATCCACTTTCCAAACCAAAGCTCCTATCACCGGGTAAGTCTCATGGAACAAGTACTCAAACTAACACACTCACCTAAGGGTACAGAACTAACCATCACCGGGTATGTTTCAAGCTACCTCTCAAAGGTAGGGTGATGACACACTCAAACCCTAATAAAGGATAAACCTTAATTACCTAACACTCCTCATCATAGGTAAACAAACAAAGGAATCACCGGGTAGGTCTCATCCTAGGCTTGCATGTAAACCAGGAAAGGTGCAAGAAAGATACGATTTGGCAAGCTATAACCTAAACTCAAGATCGGCAAAGTAGTGGACGATCTCGTGCAGTTCTTATCGATCTCGGTCGAGATGACTCCAAGAACAGCCCAAGGCGGGTTTCGGTTTAAGGTTAACTCGAGCTTTCAGGGTCTACTCGGTTAAAGGTTCATTCTTTCATCGTCTATAGCACAACCTTCAACTCGCCACTGTAGAATCACTAGGGTTATAGCCAACAATCATCATTATCAAGCAATCAAATAGTATAACAAGAATATCAAGAAAAGCAATTAAAACAATCCACAAAGATGTCTCAATAATCAAAGCAAACAAACCAACAACCGTAGCTAGCAATGTGTTCCACAAAGTATGATAACAACTCACTAACGGCTTCCCAAGAAAACCATACAACTTTTCTTCCCTTCTTCCTTGAATCCTAAGAAATCCTTCCTTAGTTCTTTCCTTCCAATAGCCGTCTTCCAAAACGTCGTTGATCTCTCCAAGATCCAGGTTTCTTAACTTTGCATTCACCTTCCATTCTTATAAAAGAATTTCAGGTCAAATAATATCTTATTTTCCTTGGGTTATGGGCCAACGATTTCAATCCAGACCCAGTGGGCCATCTCGGTCGAGGTGCATGACTGTGTAGGTCTAGACCTAGTGGGCCGACGATTTTAATCTAGACCCAGTAGTACACTACGTGCATGTCTTCGCATCTTCAACCGAATCTTTCCTTAGCCCTTCCAATATAGTTTCTGCCTTTCTTCTAGCTTATCCCGATGCTCTATTATGTAGATCCATAGCTTCCTTAGACTTCAATGCTCCATTTTGATCCAAAATATGCTTATTCTCTACAAATACAATCAAACGTGGTGTAGACCTCGATTCTTACAAAGTAACTGAATAATGACATAATCATTAAGAATACATGTATGTGCATGCATAATTATGATGAGAAAATGCCAAAACCATATCCGAAATATAGACAATAATTCATGCTATCATTACCGCAGAAGGGTGGTGGTCGAGATGTTGATCTTCCTTGAGCGAATCCTCCATTACCTTCAGAGTTCATGATTAGTCTCACTGATGGTTAAATCAAAATACGTGAGTCTAGCTCTGTTATCAATTGAAGAACCGTATAGGTGAATAATAAGGATATAAATACTCAATAAGGGGGGTTGAATAGAGTATGAGAATTTTTCGCAAAACTTATATCAAGGCTTTGAAATTGATTTCAACGCCTTGAAGTCGATCTATGCGTTTGATGACAAAACTGGTTTTCAAGGGCTTTGAAAGGGATTTCAAAGCCTTGACTCCAAAATCTACAAAGCAACGGTAGTCATAATATACGCGATAGAAAATACGGAATTAAAAGATCGACACGGTGATATGTTTACAAAGTTCAACTCTAACAGCCTACGTCTCCATCCTAGAGTTTCTTTACCCATAGAATTTAACTATCTATTATCTTCTCAAAGAGTCCTAAACATGTTGGAGATCTCACAAAAAATAAGAGAGAAAGGACACATGAAAATGCATGTCCATAGGCTAAAGTGCTTACCAGGCTTATGTTTGGGCAAGCTAATTATCAATAATCATTCCATAAATCATGTGCATAAACAATAGAAAGAAGTAGTAATCCAAAGTATCGTTGGCAAGTCAAGTGTAATAGCATAGCACATTCCAATTTCTGGAAGTAAGAATGATAAGAACCGACTCAATCTATTCTAAATACAATACTTTTGTGATTTTATGATTTATGAATGAATGCGGAAACAAAAAAGAGGAAAAATGAATTATAGTATACGTGTGAAAAAAAGGGAAACATGATATGCAAATGTGAGTATATCACCCCATACTTATACTGCATATCGTCCTCAATGTGAAAAAGAAGTAAAGAGAAGAAAATACTCACAGAGCGATGAAATGCATATGGTTGAAGGGGAGGAGGTGGTAGATGGTGGTATGTTCTGGATGTCTTTTAAGTCCACCGCATCTAACCTTCAAATCTTCAAATATCCCTACATAAAACAAAAAACAGTAGTCGGCATCTTAATAAAGGGGAAAAAGAAACAAAAAGAAGTCTCTTGTGGTGTTGGGGGCGTGTGGAACATTATGCTTGAGGTGAGTGGGAGAAAGGTATTTTGTTGTTGACGAATAGGGTGGAGGATGAGGAGCTTCCATGGTTTTAGTGGGTGGTGTAGGAAGAAGGTGATGATGGTGAAGAAGGAGGGGAAAGAGGTTTACTGTGGTTGATGGATTGGAGGGTAACATACCGGATTTTAGAATTCAGCTTCTACGGTGGCAAAACGGGTAGTCAATGGCATCCAAACGGTTTGGAAAGCTGTTTGGTGGTCACTTGAGATGATTTTTTAGGAAGTACCGCCAGAGAGGTCTAATTCCATATTTAGCAATGTGGGTCACCAACCCACCACAACAAATGTCTCCCTTCGCCTTCCTTTCATCCTATGAAGATCCTCAGCCAGCATGGCAGCAAAATCCGGCACTTCTCTTGTAACCATACAAAATAAACTGAAAATGTCACCCTGTTGGACCTTTTGGGGCTTCTCAGTATGCGCCAAAAGTATCTCACTGAAAATCCTGTGAGCAATACGGAAAACAAGGTGGAAAATGATACGTTCCTGAGAATCTCAGGGCTGCCATCTGTCACGGTGGTCAGTCACATAAGCAATCCCCTCCCAAAAACTACGAGCCTGCGCTCGAGAAGGAAAATCCATCGCTGTGAAGGTAGGAAATCCAAAAATCTCCCCAAACTGCTCCACGGGATAATCTAGTTCTTGTTCAGCAGCCGGTACTTGATTCATCTACTCTCCGGCATGTAGACAACTGAGCTCAAAAACTTGAACGTCGGCTTCAGATAGGCCGGCAACCGGATGACCACAAAGTCCTCAACGCCAACTATGGAAATCATCTTCTTCAAGTCCTCCACCACGTGAAGGCACTCGAAGTCATCAACATCCACATATCGAGGGGCAAGAATGGGGCGCCCACAAATCCTATCGAAATCCCGCTGGAATCGCTCATAGATCACCGGGAATGTGGGCTGTGGAAGAGGGGAAGGAGAGGAGTGATGGGAAATCCTATGCCTGTCCTTCATAGTCAACTAGCAATTAGATCTCCTCAGATTCCTCATGACTGTAAATCACCTTGGTCGGCTCAAGAATACCTCGGCCGAGACGCAGAAAGGGCAACCAATGTGAACTTGCTTTGCGATTCGATGTCCAAAAACTGTAAGCTTTTCCCCCAAAAATCACTACCAATTGTTTCATAAGGGATACTTATACTCTTTTCAACAACAAACAATTGCAACCAAAGCCAGATCTGAGCAGAATCGAAGATAAGAACCAAGTTAGGGTTTTGAATAAAATACCCCAAATGCGCAGATTGTAGTCGATTTTTGCGCTGTTTGATGCTTTCAAATGGTTCTCGTACTTCTCCTGAGGATTTGAAGCCAAAAATCGTCAAAACGACCTTGATTTGAGAATTTGAGCAAAGCAATCGCCACGGTCGAGGAGGGCAAAGGGAGGGAGTAAGGTCAGAAGAGAGAGAAAGTTGAGCCCCATTTATACCCCTCGCTGAATTTGATTGCACCTCGGTCAAGGTGGTTCTGAACAGACCAAGGTGTCAGAGCGAGGTGGTTGTCAGACAAAGGCACCTCGGTTGACGGAGAGCATCTCGGTCGAGGAACTTTGACAGCATCCGAGACGTGTCTCAGTCAAACACCGTCTTCTCAATTTCTCGAACATCAGTCCTTCCATGTAGCTCCTGAGTTGTAATTTCTTCTTAGAGAATACCTGACTCCTGTCTAGGAGGACACACAAAACACAAAACAAACTATCTAAACTAAGCTAGAAAAGGGAAAAAGAAAACAATACCTTGGGTTGCCTCCCAAGATGCACTTGGTTTAAGGTCACTAGCTGGACCGTACGTCATCTCAAACAAGGTGCAAGGGTGTCATCTCCTCAGCCGGAACATCCGGTTGATACTTCTTCAACCTATGACCGTTGACCTTAAAGCTTCCACTAGCTTCACCCATACTTCAACTACACGATGGGGAAAAAATATTTTTCACAACGTAAGATCATGTCCATCTAGATTTTAACTTACATGGAAAGAGGCGGATGCGGGAGTTGAAGAGTAGAAAAAGATCTCCTTCTTTAAGTTACTTAGGGATAATATGCTTGTCATGCTATTTCTTCGTTATTTCTTTGTAGATTTGGCATTCTCATAAGCGCTCAAGCGCAACTCTTCCAGCTCATTGATGTCTAAAAGTCTCTTCTCTCCAGCTTCCTTGATGTCAAAATTTTTCCACTTGATTGCCCAATATGGTTTGTGTTCCAGCTCAATGGGTAGATGACAAGACTTCCCATATACCAAATTGTAAGGGGTGGTACCAATGGGAGTCTTGAATGCAGTCCTATAAGCCCAAAGAGTGTCGTCCAACTTCATTGACCAATCTTTCCTTGTCCTTGAAACGATCTTTTCCAAAATTTCCTTGATTTATCTATTATAGATCTCCACCTGCTCAATAGTTTGAGGGTGATAGGGGGTTGCTACCTTGTGGGTAACCCCATACTTCGATAAAAGTGCCTTGAACTTTCGGTTGATAAAATGTGTCCCTCCATCGCTGATGATGATGCGCGGCGTCCCAAAATATGGAAAGATAGTTCTATTGAAGAACTTCACAAGCACCATGGCGTCATTAGTGGGAGAAGCAATGGTTTCCACCCATCTAGAAACATAATCAACAGCTAAGAGGATGTACAGGTTCCTTGCGGATGATGGGAAAGGTCCCATAAAATCAACTCCCCATACATCAAAGATTTCAACTTCCTGAATATTGTTGAGTGGTATCTCGTTTCTCCTATATAAATTTCCTGTTCTTTGGCATGCATCACAAGAGACAACAAACGCTTGCACATCCTAAAATAATGTAGGCCAATAGAAACCAGACACGTCCATGGGTCACGGGTCACCCGTGACCCGGCGGGTCCGGGTTCCCCTGGGTCACGGGTGCGGGTAAGGGTCGAGGGATCCTTACCTGCCGGATCAACCCGGTAACGGTAACATTTTTAAAAAAAAAGATGAAAAAATTCCAACGGCTATATAGCCGTTGGGTTAGCCGTTGTAACGGCTAGCTTATAAAAAAAACAATAAAGTATAATATTTAACCCAAAAACATTTCTATAAACACTCCAAACCCAATTCATTTCATCTCAAACCAATTCTCATACAATCATCTATTCACTCTCTCAATCTCTCCATAATTTTCAACTCTTATATTCAATTGCTCTCCTAATCTCATATTCTCATTCTCTTATTTTGTTATTAATTATTCATTTTACAACTCTTACCACTACATTCAATTATTCAAACAAAAATGGCTAGCCGAGGAAGAAGTTCCGTTAGCGGTCCTTCATCCGGTGGAGGTGTTAGCCGAGGACGTCATTCCGTTAGCGGTCCTCCAACCGGTTCGGATTTAAGGCGGGGCTTAAGTGGAGATCACGATATCCACGAGGAGGAGGATATCAACATGGAATCACCTCCTTTCCTCAACACCCAAGAATCCGATACCCAATTCCCGAAGCCGGAGGAGCCATTGAACAACACTCAACTATCGGCGGCGGTCTTCCGATTTTGGTTCACAAAAGGTGCTCCCGATGCCAACGGAATTTACTATGCCAAATGCAATTTTTGTTTGGCACAATACAAGCACAAAAAGGGAGAAGGCTACGGGAACTACAAGAGGCATATTCGGAACAAGCATCCCAAAAAAATGGGATTGGCACGAGGGCAAACACAACTAACCGGGTACGCATCTACCTCTAAGCAACCTCCTTCTTTATTTACATATAATCATGCTTCGTCCATGGATACATTTTCGGAAATGTTAGCCGTAGATTTTTTGGCATTTAGTTTTGCACAAAATGTTGGTTTTAATGATTGGATGCAAAATCATGCTCAACCCGCATATAAACCGATTTCTCGCCAAACCGCTAAAAGAAAAATGATGCATAAATATAAAATGCGTAAAGAAGAATTGATTAAATATTTTATGGAAAACGGTGATATTCAAGTTTCTATTTGTAGTGATATTTGGACCGACGGTTTTCAAAAAAATTAATATATGGGTATTACTTGTCATTTTGTTGATAAATTTTGGATTTTAAACAAAAGAGTTTTAGCATTACGAGTTTTCAACGAACAACACACCGCCCAAAACATTGTCCGTTTGATTGCAAATGTTTTGAAAGAATATAGATTACTTTCACGAGTTTTTTCAATTGGTTTTGACAACGTCCCGCTAACTCGGCTTTCATTAGAGATTTAACCAACTATTGTAAGCCGACGATTGGAGGTAAATTTTTTCACATTAGGTGTGCCGCTCATATTTGAAACTTGTGTGTTCAAGAAGGTTTAGCATATGTTGGAGATTTAGTACAACCTATTCGAAAAAATCTTAATGAACTTTGGTCTAAAAAAAGTATACGTACTAAATGGTATGCATATTGTAAACAAAATGGCGTTTATCCTAAAAAATTTCCAAAAGATGTTTGTACAAAATGAAACTCTACTTACAAAATGATTTCCGAATCATATGAATATTGAGATCTTTTAAGTGGTTTTGCCGCACAACATATTGACGGTGATTTTGTTTTCGGTGAATCTTGGGTTTTAGCAAGAGATGTAATGGAGATTTTCAAACATATTTTGTTATGTAGCAATTAATATTGCATTTGCACTTCAATAAGGTCTTTTAATTGATAATAGTTCACAAGCTATTTATACAATGCGAACTAAATGGTTAGATTATTATACAACTATTCCCGATATTTTTCTTGTTGCATTTGTGTTAGATCCTAGACGAAAAATGGATGATTTAAAACAATTTTTAGAAAGTTATTATGAATTTTTAGATTTAGAACAACATCCTGATTGCCATGTTTCTACCATTATTACTAGAGTTAGAAAATTATTTGATGAATTATTGGTTCAATATCGTGTTTCCGATCAAGGTCAATCTTCTCAACCCCCTCCTCGTCCTTCATCTTCAACTTCATCTAAATTTAAATCAATTGCTGGAGATTTGTTTGGCCCGAAAAGGGCAAAAACCACGTCGAGTTCCCATTCTGAACTCGACGAATATCTATCCATTTTTTTTGAGTTTACCAATGAAGAAGAAGAAGAGGATTTCAACATATTAGAATGATGGAGCCGACCTGAGGTTCCCTACCCTCTCAAGGATCGCGACACAAATTCTCGCCATTCCCGCCTCAACGGTAGCGGTTGAGCAAACCTTTAGCCGGAGTGGAAAGGTGCTCGATCCGACATGATCAAACATGTTGCCCGAGACGTTGGAGGCACAAGTCCTACTAGCCGATTGGCGGAAAGCGGAAATGCTAACACAAAAAACAACCTATCGGTGGAGGAAGGCGACGTAGATGACGACGAGCGACAACAAACACCATCGGATGTATCGGTGGGAGAGTCCGACGACTAAGGTAAGGTCCAATCGGGGATATAAACAAAGGTAAGAGAACTACGTGGGCTTTGATTCCTCCTCCCCAAGAGGATACGTATGCAACCGGGATTCCGGTTCAAGCCCAATTCTTCCCTTTTTTTTTTTAAAGTTCAAGCCCAATTCTTCTCTTTTTATTTTCTTTTTTTTTAGTTCAAGCCTAATTCTTCTTCTTTTTTTTTAAGTTGAGTTTCAAAATAAATGACCAACCCGCTGACCCGCCGGGTCTGACCCGTGACCCGGCGGGTCGGACCCGTGACCCGGCGGGTCGGACCCGTCGACACGGCGGGTCCGACCCGTGTACATGCTTAACAGAGACCGGAACGTAATACCTTAGCGCACGTTTTGTGAGCGCTAGCATGTCCTCCACAAGGAAGTGAGTGGCAATGTCGTATGACACTAGCAATTTCATCCTCCGGAACGTATCGTCGAAGCATCCCATCTGGACCTCTCTTGAAGAGTAGAGGTTCATTCTAATTGTAGTGACGTACGTCTTTGAAGAATTTTTTCCTTTGAGCATATGTCAATCCCGGAGGTACTTCTTAACAAACAAGATAGTTAACAATATCAGCATACCAAGGCTCTTTACCATCAAAAACATGGTGAAGCCAATGCTCCACCAACTGCGAATGGTCATCAAAGAATGAATCATCATTGGACAAATCGTCCTTCTTGAGGAATCTAGGGTTAGGCCGAGGTGTTGGACCGAGGTGGTCTTCAATTGACCCCATCTCGCTTGCTTTGGAGGTTGTCTCGGTCGTGGACCGAGATGATAGACTGAGGTGTTCTCTAGAGAAGGTCACCTCGCTTGCCCCGGAAACCATTTTGGTCGAGGTACTAGAACTGGGACCGAAACCTAATGTGCTTTTCATCTCCTGAATGAGTTTATCGAATCCAGCTCTTGGATCTGCTTCCGATGCTTCTAAGCTTCGTACATATGCATCACACAAAACATCTACACCTTCCTCCATCATACTAAAACTCAAAACTTTCTCAAGAGGATATTTAACTAGGATAGAGCTCACTAATTCTCGAGAATCTTCTTCATCATAGATGTTGAAGATATCATCTTCCAAAGGCTCTCCTTTCATTGTAGCTAAGAGTGAAAACTCAACACGATCGCCACCAATGTTGAATGACAACTTGGCATTCTTGCAATCAACGTCGCAACCCGATGTTGCGAGAAATAGTCTTCCAAGAATGATAGGAATGGGATAATCTGTGGGAATGTCCAACACAACAAAGTCTATAGGTATATAGAAATTACCTACCTTGACGGGAACGTCCTCTAAGATTCCAACGGGACGGGTAATGGAACGATCCGCCATGTATAACGTCATCTTCATGGGCTTGGGATCTCCAAGGCCGATCTTCTCACAAAGCACTAGAGGAATGATGCTCACACTATCTCCTAGATCACAAAGCGCATCATAAGTCACATCCCCAACTTGGATGGGAATGCAAAATGAACCGGGATCTCTCAACTTAGACGGCATGTTCTCTTTCATGATTTGAATGAGCTCCAAAGATCTAGAGGTCATCCGCACTTCTCCAAAGTCTTCCAGCTTTCTCTTCCTTGACAAGATCTCTTTCAAAAACTTCCCATAGGTGGGTATTCTTAGGATAACATCAATGAAAGGAATGTTAATATGTAGTTTATTCATAAGGTCAAGAAACTTACCAAAGTGCTTGTCTAGATGTGCCCATGCCCTAGACCGAGGGAACGGGAGTGGAGGTTTGTAAGCAGGTGGTAGAACATAAACATCAGCATTTTCTTTCGCTTTTTGGGGCTCCATCTCGGTTGGCACCTCTACCGAGGTGTTCCTCGTCTGATCGTGTCCAACCGAGGTACTGGATCTGTTGTCTTCAATCCACTGCGTGTGGTGATTGCCATGACCTACCCTTTTGAGTTGTTCTTTGTCCTTCCTGGAAGTTTACCAGGATCTCTTGGTGCTTCATTAACCTTGTTGAATACTTGATGTACTAAGGCTTTTTGTGCCTTCAAAAATGAGTTCATAGAATTATCCACAGCGTTGAGCTTTGTCATAACAGCTTCCAACACAGCGTCCGTTTTCTCCTTGGCCTGCTGGGATGAGCTTGATGACGGCTCCTGGCTCCTCAATGTAGTAGTAGAAGAAGAAGAAGAAGAAGGGGGGTTTAGAGCATTTTCAGCATGAGAATAAGGGTTACCGGGATTTTGTTGATTTGATCTCCAATTGTTGTTGAAATTCCTGTTATTGTTGTAATTGTTGTTCCGCGGCCCTTGATAGTTTGCTCTACCCAAGTAACCAGCATCTTGCTCTTTTGATGCTTTAGTTTGAGCTAACAAAAGCTCCTTCAAAGCCTTGATGGTCTCAACGTCTCCATAAGAATCTCATAGTTTTTAATGCGTTGATGTGGAGATTCACTTTCCATGCCTCCAAATTAACATTGTCGAATCATTGTAAGGACTTGAGGTCTAAGCTCATAATCATGCTCAGTTGGATCTCCTAGATTAACTCCTGGACGCCTCACTTGCTGATTCGGGTCCATCCTTTGACCTAGGGTTTGCGGTGCTCCAAGGAAAAGGTTACCTCGGTCAACCATAGCCAGCAACCGAGGTGGTGGATGTATCTCGGCCGGGGAACTAGGGCAGGATCCTGCCTCGGTCCAACAACTGCGTTCGGTCGATGTTGGATCTAGGCTCGTAGTATGGCTATATCAGCTTGAATCTCTTCCGTCCTTGCACGAGTCTCTTCTTTCTCTCTCTGTAGTTCTTCTTTACTCAGCCGAATTTGTTCTAATGCATCCTTCAATTCGGCTTCAAGATCTCGATTATCTTGGTCAGCCATCTTAGCGTCTTTCAATCTCCTTTTTTATGTCTTTTCTGGTTCAGGATCATAGGAAATAATTTCTTTCCCAGCACGAGTTCTTCGCATAAACCTAATGAAAGATCCTGCGAAATCACTCAAGTAAAGTAATCAATATCAACAAGGGCAACAGTCCTAAAAGACAACCAAAGCCGAACTTTGTCTTGACCAAGTCCTCGGCACTGGCGCCAAAAACTTGTTCGCTCTCAGACGTGTGTGTATGGTGAACGATATATCTTTAAATTTATAACCTAAAATATAAACCTGAAACTATATGCGAACCCGCAGTGTACGGATCAATTGTAATAATAGCAAATACTTTAGGGTCGATCACAGGCACTATGGTGAAACAAAGCACGGCAATTCAGGTTGTCAATATAAGAAAAGCAATAAAACAAAGGTATCAAAGATGATTAGATAAATGAATGTGGATTCTAGAGGTCAAAGCATCCAGTTGTGGTTCCGACTCAAGATCTCCAAAGGATAACGTGGACAAAGCTGAGATTTGCAAGGGAAGGTATTTCTAAGGTAGGAATAGATCACCGGGTAAGTCTCACTACTCACTATTCCAAACCAAAGATCCTCTCACCGGGTAAGTCTCAAGGAACTAAGGAAAGGAACTATAATCTCAAACCAGCACACCACCTAAGGGAAGAGAAACTAACCTTTAACGGATAAGTCTCAGGCTAACTCACAAAGGTAGGATGAAGGCACACTCAAACCCTAATAAAGGATAAACCTTTAATATTGTTAGCATGAAATATGACTATATTTTAGGCACTTGTTTTAGTTGTTTTTCCCTCTTTATTGTGTACTTAGATATGAGTTTGAAGCAATTGTGAGCTACTTCACCTACTTTGTCGATATAGAGATCTACACTAGCTTTGATTTGTTTTTAGGTGAATAAAGACTTGTATTGGAGCAAAGTGTGGAAGGAAAGGAGTGTTTAATCATACTTGATGGCAAGGAGATGCGTTGGAGAGGCTAAGGAAGGAGGATGGATGAAGGATGTCAAGAAACAAAGGCAAAAACAAGGAGTTTGAAGAACCACGCCCTGAATTATGGTCGTGGAAAAGGATTTTGATGTCCACGCTCTAAACCATGACCGTGGATTTGGCAACATGATCGTGGACATGATTTTGGAGCACAACAAAGAGTTACACGGCCAAAACCACGGCCGTGGAAATCTTATTGGTACCGTAATTGGGTTTCACGCTCTAAACCACGGTCGTGGAAAGTTGTTCATGACCGTCATTTTGGTGATTTTGTGACGTATCATTATTGCCACGTCAGCCACGTCATTGGGCTTTCTCGTAACCCTATCTCGCCCTATATAAAGGCTTGAGAAAGGAGTTTTCTAGATCCCTGCTTAGACCTCGCTTACAGTTTCGCTTGAGAGCTTTGGAGACGGCCTTAGGGTTTCATTTCGACCTTGAGGATTGAAGATTCGTGAAGGACGTAATTTCGGAGATTGTGTACTTTGGATATTCTAGGGTTTTCATTTGAAAGACGGATTAACATCCCGTTCTTTGTGGTTTCTCTAGATCATTATGAGGATTTCTATTCCTACTTTTCTGAATTCATAAACATACTACTTTGTGTTCGGATTTTGAGATTGACTTTGAGTTATTATTGAGTTTTTGAGGGTTTTCATCTTTCATTCTTCTTAATTTTATTATTGATATCATAATGATGGTTTTTGGCTAAAACCCTTTAGCAATTCTAAGGTGAAGGGTTGATGGTTGTGGCTTAGATAATGATAGATCGGTCGTCATTTGATTGGACCCTGAGAGTGTGAGAAACATCGTTGACACCCTAAATCACGGTCTGTTCTTGAGTTCCACGGCCGTGGTTCTCAAGATCTAGCCGTGATTTTCCCTGGTTTACGAACTTTGCTTTTGCTTTAATTTAAAGTTAAAGATTAGCTTTAACCTAGCCTTGGCTTACCTTTTCTAGGTAGTAGTGAGACTCAACATCCTCTATTTCGGTTTCGAGTGTCACAACCTTAACCATTTTAGCTTATCTTTGATTCCTTGGGTTTGGGCATGGGTATTTGAGATTAGTTCTTGTCTTTAGATCCTTTCTATACTGCAGCCTCAACAACCTTTATAGAGAGTGTCCTTGGGTGAGTTACATAGGGTTTGGGAACTTCACCGTACTCAACCTTACCTTAGTTATACCTTTGCAATCTCAACTCTGTCCTTATATATATAGTATATCTTGAATCGATTGCCACAATTAGACACCTGGATCTTTAGGGTTGTTGTTTTCCCAATTATTTGCAGAGCTTCTACACTTTTGATTGCTCGATTACTTGAAACTGATTTTGTTTCACCAAATCCCTGAGTTCGATACTTTGGAATACTTGCTTAGCTACGCCGATCCGTACACTATGGGTTCGCTTGCTTTTATTCTAGTTTTATAATTAAAACTTATTTGCACGCACGTTTTAGGGCGAACAATTACCTAACACTCATCATCATCGGTATACAAGCAAAGGAATCACCGGGTAAGTCTCATCCTAGGCAAGCGTATGGATCAGGAAAGGTACAACAAGGATAGGATTTGGCAAACTAAAGCCTCAACTCAGATATGGATTAGAAAAGGAATCGCCTCGCTCAGTTCATGTCCGATCTCGGTCGAAATGTTCTATGATCAGACCGAGGTGAGGTTCGGTTAAGGTATGGCTCGAGCTTTCAGGGTCCACTGAGGTAAAGGCTCATTCTTTCATCGTCTTTCCCACAACCTTCAGTCAATCACCGTAGAATCACACAAAGATTTAGCCAATAATCATCATGATAACAATAATCAAATATATAAGAAAAGATGCAATATCCGAACAAGAAAACCTTAACACAAAGGTCTCAATAATCACTCAATCAAACAATCAAACAAATCAACCAACCAACAAATTGCGTTACTCAATCACAAACCAAAAGACAACAATCAAACAATCTAAGAAAACCTTACAACTTCCCTCAAAAACCTTCAACTTTATCTGCAAAGCCAACTTCCTTCCTTCCTTGGAATATCTTCAATCTTCCAAACTAATCAGCCCACTAGACATGCTTCCATCCAGAAAATACATCCCAATATATAGGAAAATCACTTGCCAAAAATAAAAGATCTTATGCACAGAATAAAAGATCTTATGGGCCATTGGTTCTCCGTCTCGATCCAGCCCAGCGAAGTCACCTCGGTCGAGATGGTACTGTAGTCATCCGAGGTGATCCTCATCTACGTGAAAATCTCTCTAATCTGGTCCAAAATTAAACTTTTGTCCAACTTCCATGGTTCCTAAGCCTTTCTTGTAGCTCCTCAATGTTCCATAATGTAGCTCCAATGACTCCAAGATCCCTTAGCTCCATATTGCTTCAAAACGTGTTATTTCCCCTACAATTACAACAAAACTAGGTGTAGACCTCGATTCTTGCAAAGGTAAACACAACAACATAATGATCGAGAATATACATCCATGCATGCAGATTTATGAAGATAAAACATCCAAACCATTCCCGAAATATAGACTATAACACATGCTATCAAGGAGCGATGAAACTGGATGGAGACTCCTTGTACAACTCTTTCACTAGTGTGAGCTTTTCCATTGGGGGCCGAGATTTGCCACTGGTGCGAGCTTCGTAATCTTCTAAGCGCCGGTTCATGTTGTCAAGCTTTTCCTTGATTTGTTTTAGCATGGCTTGACACTCAGGGAAGTCCAACCCAATACATTGTGACCTTTTGTGGTCTTTATCTCTATACATCCTGCACAATCACATATAGTAACAACAAACGCGTGAAATTCGTGAAAACAAGGGTTTCTTACTTGTCTTCTCTCGTACTCACACTCTGTTGTATATCGCAAGCTAATTTGATGGAATTGCCTTGGATGGTTTAATGCTTCTTTATCAATCAATTCACTAGCTTCCACTAGAACTTCCTTGGATGCCTCAAGTAGTCAACTTGTGTTCGGAAGAAAGGTTCTTACGTTGAAAGTTAGTGAAATGATTCCTGTTGTAGGTATCTTCACACACTGATACAAGGATAGAAAGAATATTGCAGGTATGACGCACTAGTATGATAGAAAGTATAGATACTAACTAACTCACCCAAAGAATTTGACTAAATGTGTTTAGATTAGAAGAGAGGCAAGAAAAAGGCACATAAGAGATTAAGAAGAGAGGTTTACGTACCTTGTAGTTGAGAAAACTGGATCGAGAGTTAGTCGGTTAGGGTTAAGGTTCAATAGTAGCAAATCTCGGGTGATTTAGGGAAATCTCGGGCAAGATTTAGATATGAACATGCCGAGATTTTTCAAAGGGTAAGGTTTTGGTAATGTAAACTGGTTGGGGCTTGGGGTAAACTTCTTCTTGCTTGCCTTCTTGTTATATACTACTGCTGGATAATAGATATTGTCGGAGTTTGTGAAGATACTCGATTACGCTTGAAGATAAGATAAGATTTTATCTACCAGATAAAATCTCAAAATATATCCAAATATCTCTTTCTTTCCTTTGCATCTTAATATGATCTTCCCTTGAAGATATCTTATAAATATAACTTTGGACCTGATTGAATTTGGCAAGAATAATCACGATCTTTTGGTTACAGAAAACTCGGGTTATCTTCAGGGATCTCAGCCGAGTTTTTAGGCCGAGATTGTCTCTGTAATGGAATCTCGTGAGAGGTTCCAAGGGTTTCAAGGTAATGGCTGGCTTGTGTTTGGATAAATCTTTCTCTCTTTCCAGTAAAGACAAGACAACGCACGTTAAGCTCATTTAATCTCAAAAGAGATGGCGAACACAAAATACTCAATTTTATATGTGACTCAAAGAAGACTCAAATAAAGATCAAACCTTTGGTGGTGTTCGGACTTCAATCAGTTAGCTTTGATACCACTTTGATGTGGGGTTAAGCCGTTGTTCCCGATCTAGATTGAAAGTCCCCGCATAAGCAAAATCTCGGTCAGTTCTTATAAAACCTCGGGCGAGATTTTGGGAAAAACAGTGCGAGATTTCAAGAAACTTAAAAAATGGCTTGTAGATGATATGGAAAGATAAGAAGATGTATATGAGATGATTAATGATAAGTATAGTAAGATATGAACCAAGATATTCTCGCAAAGAACCTTGACCAATGATGTGTCAAAACCCCTTAACGAAGAGCTTACCTTAACCCTCACTTCTTAAACCTTACACAAGTCTTCTAAGTAAGACAAGCACAAGGAGGGAGTAGAATTGACTAGGAGCACCAACCTTCAAAGAGATTAACACACACAAGCACAATCTAGCAAGGACTTCACAACTATTCAATCAAAGGCTCTCTTTTTATTGAATAGGAATGAATAAAATATAAACTTCCTAAGCAAAGTTTCAAACTCAAACTATATGTGCAAATATATCAAATCTAATATATCTAACAATCCCCCCAACTAAGGCTATTTATAAGAGACATCTCCGATGTGAACTAGGAAATATATCTTTAAAATATATACAAGGAAAGATATCTTTAAAAGATATAAAAATAATAATCCTAAAGATAGGATCAAAACTAATAATTTCCTTAAGATAGTTTGAGAGCTTTAAGGAAATAAAATATAAAAGATAGTTGTCAAAATTAAAAGATATTTGACCGGATCTTCGAGCACGCGCCAGGAACGAAATGTCGGGTGAAATTTTGTCCAAGATTCCTGAGTGTTGGCCGAGATTTTGCATCTGTCATGCAATTTTCCACTCCATTGATTCCTCTCATGTTTGTAGCTCGTAAGCGACTTTCCTTGAGTTTCTATCTCTTCTGGATTAGTGAATGCTCCATGTAGTGTAGGTGTAGATGCTATCAAGGATGCTCCCACATCACCTTCCTTCTTAGGTGGCATCTTTGTTTGAAGCATAGCATTGTACTCCTTGGTGATTTTTATTGAACCTTCATAATTTTGAAATTTCTTGTTTGATAGAAACTCCTTCATAACTTTGAGTATATGGAAAATTTGTTTTAGTGCCTCAACAAGTGGAATTTTCATGTAAAGCTTATTCATTTGCTCCAAAAATTTGCCAAATTATTCATCCATCTTCTTCTTGTTATGAGCTTGAGGAAAACGAAGAAGAGGTTTATAGATCTTAGGAGGTGTAGAAACAATTACCTCTTTGGGAATAACTTTGTCCTCAATGGTTTTCTTCGTAGTCGCTACATTGGTTATGTCATCAGTAGTCTCTTTTCCGTTTTTCTTCGTAGTCGCTTCATTGAAGTTTGAACAATCTTCTATCTCAAGACATGTTCCCTTGCAAAATTAACGGTTTATATTAGTATCTAAATTAGCAACTAAGGAAGTGTGGTTACCATCAACAAGCTTCATCAAGGCTTGCACATTCTCAGGTAACTTGTCAATCATGTCGTCATCCTTGACATTATAGGCACCTCGTGTCTTGTTGCGCTTCTTGGCATACTTCCATGTGTTCAGTAGCAGTCACAAGGTACTCCCAAGCTTCATCCTCGTTCATTCTTTTAAATCCATGGGAATTAGCGGTGTCAACCAAATTCTTAGTAGTATCATTCAAACCACTATAAAAATATTCAAGAAGTACTCCCTTCTCGAATTCACGATGAGGGCATGAGTGTATTAACTAATTAATTCTTTCACATGTTGAATGGATGTTTTCTCCATCTTCCATGTCAAAGTGCAAAATCTTCTCCCTAATCTCAATAGTCTTGTAAGGAGAAAAATAGATTATCAGAAAAATTGTTTTTAATACATTTCCAAGTAGGAAAAGTACCTAGAGGGTGATTTTACAGCCAATTTGTAACCTTTATTGTCAAAAATAAATAAATAAATAAATGCATGTATTCTCAAGGCATCAGGATTAATGTTCTCAGAGTTTAAAATTTTCATGATATTCTCAAAATTCTGCAAATATTGATGCAGATTCCTATTCAACATTCTTGAGAATTGATCATTCTAGATGAGTCTAATGGTATCCGTCCTGAGGTTGAAGTCTCGACCATCAAGCGCAGGTAGCAGAAGAACACTTTGATTTCCTAGATACTTAATTTTTGGTTATTCTAAGCTTCTTAACGGTTTTTCAATAAATTCAATGAAATCCCTTCACTTTTGGCCCTTCAGTTGTTTTATCTAAATCAATTATAAACATCACTTATTTCGAAGGTAAATAAAAGGTAGGAATGAAGTATTTTGAAAGAATCAATAGCAGAATCTCAATTCACAAACATATATGCAACGATAAATTAAACCATTATAGGGATCATCCAATCCTTTGCTCAGAAGGAGGATTATCTAGACATGTTTTTATATAAAACAAAGACAATATATAAAATCAAGAAAGACATAAACTCACAAGTGTTTTGTTCTAACAAAGCGAACCTTCTTCTAACAACTACTTGACGACTATGGAATCACAACAAGGGATGTGTGATTTGTTAGGGGATATCTAACCCTAAGGTAGATACATAATTATATAGGAAAAATCTCAAAGCATGGGGGTTACATAAAATATCTTAATTCTACTGATAAAATTGGAAATTTTGATTTTCCTTTACTGCATAGCTGAGACGGTCTAGAAATGGCCATCAAACGGCATAAAGACGGCCTACAAGCCGTCTCCAACCCGTTTTCCAACTCGTTTCGTAGTGGCTGGGCAGGGCTTTGACATGGGTTTCAACAGAGTATTTTGTATTGACGATGTGGTCCAAACCGCCACTAGACGACTTCTAAAGCGTTTGTCAAGCCGTTTGGTCTTCGTTCTTGCTCCAATTCACGGATCTTGTCTTCATTATATATTTAGGGTGTAGCATTTCCTCAATTATGTAAGGTATTCTCTTCAACTTTGACTTCAGGGTGGATATATATCTAGAACAATTGATGCCGAAAATTATCGAAACACAAAAAGGTCAAGGTAGATACCGAAATATGGAAAGTGAATGCTTTCTATACAAACAGTGATGTATGTGAGAACAATAGAGGTATAAAATGCATGATTCTAAGGCCTAAAAGATGTTACATTTGGCACTTATCAACGTCTTTTTATCGACTTTGCTTTGTATCCCCTCAAACTCAAATGAACACCCGTCTTTTCTCAATTTTTGTGCTCGGCTAGATGATGGCTCGATATCAAGATAAACGTCCTTCTTCTTCCAAGGATTTCCAAAATGTTCACATGTCAACCAAAACGTAACGAATCCCCTAATATTTTTCCATGATATATTTGTGACTAACACCATATTCATTGTTCTTCCCATGAAACAAGACCAATCAACCATTATCTCTCGATCGTAAAAAAAAACCGTGAATTTCAAACAAAGGAGAACAATATATCCTTTCATCACGCGGATAATTTGGTAGACTCTAATTCAAAGAAATAGAATAAGGTTTTTTTTTATTCGGTACAATCATCAACTTACAATAAGTTAAAATATTTTTACATCAAGGTGTGGAAAAATTTGTCTAGGTGACTAAGTTGTGTATCATCGAACGAAATCAAGAGCTCTTCATCATCCTTTTGTTGTCATTTCTGGTACCGTTTTTTTTTAGAATTTGTGAGGTTCATCTACTTCTTCTTTGACTCCCAGTATATATAACCGAAATATCAACGGTCATATTTCAAATTTATTACCGTTATACAACGGCTATTTTTCAAATACCGGATGAGCACTTGATTGCGCATGCGCATTGCGGATGCACGTCAATTCTGACAGGCATACGGTTTTCGGATGGGTGACGAATTCAGAATGGGTCTGAATTTAACGTCTTATAAATGCATCGTCGTATATTTAACATTCTGTAAAATTGTAAGATCCAAAGGCCGAAAATGAGGTGTCTTAATTAACAATGAGAAGAAACATGGAAGTGATTAATTATATTTAGAGGTTTAAGATCCAAGCAAAGCATATATTGATTCATCAGCTGATCACTTGTTACAATTTGAACTAAGACATGAAAGCCCACATGCACGATTAAAAAAATATCCTTGTCAAGTCAAAGATGCCCACCACCATTATAGCATTATAGCATTATAGCATTATAGCATTATAGCATTATAGCATTAATGCATCGCCCTCTCGATTAGTCTCGAAGATCTTTTTTGCTGCTGTAATTATTCAATTCCAACTTGAGAATTAATCCTCCTTTAAACAAGTTTTTAATGACACGCATGAAATACCTCTTTTTTAAGATTAGACTGAGTGTTACAAATAGTGTCCAAAACTTATTTTCGTCAATATGACGAGGTTCACTCTAATGACGTATATATTCTTTCTTGCCGGCGTCTGGATTCCTTCTGTTTTCGTGCGTGCCGAGGCTTTCAGCCTTACCCAACCAAATAGGGGGTGGCGTTCTATTCCAAACTGAATCATGGGCTGGGCTCACTCACTTTCTTTCTATAGAAAAGGGTTCTATCATAAGCTTATGTGATCGGGGCCGAACCATTTTCAATGGAAATCAAGATCCAATTTCTGGTCATAAAAACAGAAAGGCATGAATTGCGCAAGAAGTTATTTTGGTTAAAACGCCAGCGTATATTTGGAGCTCAATATGAAATCCTATTTTCTTGCAAGACCCGTTCGTGAGATCACCGCCGGAGAGAGAATTCAAGTGAGACTGCTAAAAGGCGTTTCTTTACTAAAGCAATTTCATTGACCGATCCTCATTCGTAAAACGCGTTATTTAAATTAAATTTGATATTTTTTAAAAGGTTTTTTTGTTGGTTTCATAAATTATAACAAAAAAAAAAAGTAATAATTTTTTTATAGGGTACATTTATGCCTAAATTTATTAGGAATGACATGCCAAAGGCCCAAAATAATAAATAAAAGAACATGAAAATAGTTTAGATGGACTTTATTTACCAAAATAATTGAACGCTATTGAAAAATCTAAACAAAACTTTTTCAATAGATTACAAAAAAACTTTTGAAAAATCTGTTTAAATATACCAAACACCCATTAATTTCAAAATTTTTAGAATTTTCAAACAATATTAAAAACAAAAAGCTCTACCGAACTTACCTAGATAATTGTCCCAAAAAATTGATAATCTTTATCTACTAGAAAATTTTTATTATGATTGATAAGAAAGCTTAAAAAATAGCGAAAGTCATGCTTCGGAATATCTCGTAGGCCTTTTCTCATGTTCTGTTCATTTTCTTTTCAAACTAGTTTAGTGTCCGTGCCTTGCACGGGTATTTGAAAATAATTTTTTTGTTATTTTCTTTTTGTATTAGTAATTTATTATAGATGTATTTTTTTTATTATACTTTGTTGATTTAATTATAAGTAATTTTTTGTAGTTCATTTCAATACTACTTTCACAACGCGTCACCTCAGCAAAATCTACGCTCTCTTTTAGTATATATAATATATTATACTTGGACTTAACTGTAATAACCGGAAAATTTATTTCCGATTAATTCCGAGTCAAACCGAGATTTAGGGACCGTTGACCTCTTTAAGATACCTAACTTTATGACTAGCATTTTTTTATCATTTTATGTAAGTATTATAACCACATAAAATAAAAATAAAAATAAAAATAAATACACCAAACCCTAGTTATATATATATCTAGCTCTTTTGACGAGTTTTGACGAGGTCATGACGAGATCCAGACGAAGTCATGACAACTTTTGGACAAGTCAGGACATGGGTTTGACAAGCCCATTTTCAGCCATGAACCTTACCATCCGGGCCCGTTTCGAGTAAGCCAACTGGCCCATTAAGGCTCCTATCTCCCAGCCCTCTTCCTGCGTCGTTTTGTTGCCCTAGTTACGCCTCTCTGCACGTCTCTCCAGCAGCAGCCACAACAACTCTCTGCACGTCTCTCCAACAGCAGCCACAGCGCCTCTTCTGCACGTCCAGGCCGGCGCCATCTTCCCTCGCACTCCTCTCCTGCGTCGCACGCCTCTCCTGCGCCGCACGTCTCTCCTCCTTCACGCAGCAGCGCCGGAACCCTAGCAGCCGGCGCTCCTCTTCCCCTGTCGACTCCAGCCGGCACTCCGCTCCTCTTCCCCTGTCGACTCCAGCCGGCACTCCTCTCCTCTCCTGTCGACTCCAGCCGGCGTTCCTACCTCTTCTGCACACCCCAGCCGACGCTTCCCACGTCTTGTTCGCTAACCTCTCCTCTTCCTTCTCCTCGCCAGCCCAGTCACGCCCCAGACATTAGCAGCCAGGGGAAGTCTTCACCGCTCTACAGTTTGATCCCGTTGTCCTCCTCATCTTATGAGCCTTGTAAGTGCGTAAGACTCCCTCCTTCTTCCTTACTTTACTTGAGTCATATATGTGCTTATAGCTGATTCCAAACCATCTAGGAGTCCATATAATTCAGCCAAAGGAACAGCTGCAAGGAGCTGTTACATTTCTCAGTTTCCGACATTGACGAACAGTCAACTTTGAGGTCAGATTTGGGTAAGCTAGACTCTTCCTTTGCTCCTGATTTTTGGATATGTTGTTGTCGGTATTGCAGTGTAGAACATACTGAAATTTGAGCCTATTCGGAGTTATAGTTTAGGAGATATGATTTTCTCAAGTTGGCTATTCATGCAGTTTTTTTTTAGTGTGCTGAGTTTGAGGAAATTTGCTAGAGATGCAGTTTTGTGGAATAAATTTGGAGGGGTTATTGACTTCTGTTAGACTTGAATTTTTGACACGTTATAGTTGATATAGTATAGTAGATCATACAAAAATTTCAGAGGAATCCATGTTATGGTTTGAGAGATATAGGGTTTCAAAGTTCAGTTTTATAAATGTGCTGAGTTGAGAAAAAACAGCATGGGATGCTGTTTTGTGAGATAATTTTCAATAGGCTTTTGATCTCTGTTAGGCTTGAATTTTTTATATGATATATTTGACATCTTTTTGTAGATCATATTAAAATTTGGGAAGAATCGGAGTTACGGTTCGAGAGTTATTGTGTTTCAAAGTTGACGTTTTTATATATGTGCTGAGTGTTGGGGGAAAACAGCAAGTGATGCTGTTTTGTGAGATGATTTTGAATAAGCTCTTGATATCCTTTCCGGCTGAATTTTGGATATATTATAGGTAAGATTTTATAGTAGAACATATCAAAATTTGGGATAAATCCAGTGAGTGGTTTAGGAGTTATGATTTTTCAAAGTGTACTCAGATTTTGGCTAAGTATAGAATTTGTAAAGGGAGTAGTCAACTTTAGGAATTTTTATAAAACTGTTGAATGAACAGTTTGGAGAAATTCTTTCTCCTAAAGTTAGATAGGACATCATAGATAATCTAGGGATTTAAGTCGGAATTTTTATAAGCGGTTACGAATTTTATATTTGGAATCGAAGTTAGACCTGTACGAATTCCCGGAAAATAGTAACATAGGAAAAATGTTAGCTTGGAACCAAACGAAGCTTTGGGAGTTAGAATATGATTTTAGAATCTCAAATAGGAGTTTAGACATGAATTTTAGAATTTTCGAGAATTTCGGGACCAAGGGTAAAATGGTCATTTTACCATAAATTAATACTGCAACTAGTTATGTCTTAATATATTATTCTATTTTAGAAGTCTTAGACTTCTAACTACGTAGGAGTGTGCTAATGCACTTATCTCATTTGACAGGCAACTGAGTTGCTACAGTTTACAGAGCGAGTTGGTTTACAGAGAGTCGAGCTTTATATCAGGTAAGTCCTTTGGGCTTACTTAGCTGACTTCTAAATATGAGCATGAATGACGATAGTGGTGTGTGATTGAAATGTTTATGGAGATAGGTTGTGATATATAATTACCGACCTATATTTTGGCCTAAGAGTAACGGGCGGTGGCATTCTGCTCAGTAGCTTGCGGGCACTGGGGGTTTCATTCGGGACTAGTCCATACGTGGTTTGTAGTGATGCTACCAGTGGAAGTCAGCTAGACCTACACCAGTTGGATAAGGAACGGAGGCGAGAACTAATAATAATTCTCGTGCCACAACTTAAATTGAATAATGTGAATCACTTAAATAATAGATAATAAACGGTTGAGTGCCAGCATGATGTTTGTTTATTTTATTTCTGCTTGTGTTTGTGTTGTTATCATTTTTGCTTATATTTGGATAGTTAGCTAACGGTTTATCCGTGTTGTAAATCTGTAGAGATAGACAGTTGCAGAGAGATCCGGAACGGATGGTCAGCCGGGTCCACGTACTCATTAGATGGGGACGGGGGAGTCTTCCATACGTCATGCATGTTATGTATCTTTATATATGTTTGTAAGGCTGTCACATGTGTACGTTTATACCATTAAAAATATTATGTTTTAGAAATTGTTTTAAATACATTTGTGCCTTGTTGTAAGATCCAAGTAATGTTGTTGTTAAACCAAGGTCGGGACCCATTGTGAGGTCCTAACCAGTAGCTCCCCGAGTTCCGAGAATTTGGGGTGTTACATTAACCAAAAGACAAGAAATGTATTATTTTTATACTATGTGAGATAACAAAATTCCTCAAAAAATTTCACGTAAATAGATTAGGTTGATAATTCTTTAAAAAATAAAAAATCATCCCAAAAAATAAATTTTCAAGTGGAAAACATTAATACCTTGATAATTGTAGGATAACAATTCCACATAATAATTATACTTCAACTTAATCAAGATGTCAAAAAATGTATTGTTTTTATACTTTTTAAACTCCCCATTTATACAAGTTTTATTATTATCAATCTTAATAGCTAATCGATATGGGATAACAAAATTCTTCCATTTCAATACTACTTTCAGCGCGTCACGTCAGCAAAATCCGTGCTCTCTTTTGGTATGTATAAATCCT
This sequence comes from Fagopyrum homotropicum, assembly GCA_033239125.1. Classification (NCBI taxonomy): domain Eukaryota; kingdom Viridiplantae; phylum Streptophyta; class Magnoliopsida; order Caryophyllales; family Polygonaceae; genus Fagopyrum; species Fagopyrum homotropicum. The sequence continues at coordinate 78,020,650 of BSWB01000008.1, forward strand.
TTAGGCTAATAATCCATTAAAAAAAAAAAGTTTGGTATGTATAAATCCTTTAGGCTAATAATCCATTAAAAAAAAAGAAAAAATCATCACAAAAAAAAACTTTAGGGGAAAACATTAAGACCCTAATAATTTTAGGATAACAATCCCACATAATATTTGTACTTGAACTTAAACAAAAGGTATGTTTGTATACTGTTTAGACTCCCTATTTATACAAGTTCTAAAATTTTTCACCATCTCTCAAAAAGTTTAACGTAAATAGATCAGATTGATAACAAAAGATTCTCTAGCTTAAAAAATAGTTTAAAAATAAAGATTTATTGTCCAAAAAAAAAATAGATTTATTGTCCAAACACATTGTTAGTTTTATAAATAAAGATTCTCTCGCTTAAAAAAATAGTTTACAAAATAAAATTTTTTCTTATTATTTTTAATTGTTTAAATTGAACCATGAAAATAGCAGATCAGTTTAAAAAAAAATTATTGGACTTAAAAACAAAATATTAATGGACGTTAATTGTGAGAGCTCTATTTTTCGAATACTGCCTCCACAGGGCGCCACGTTAGCGTCAATGTATATTGTTTGAGTAGAGTATATAGATTCTAAAATTATTCACCTTAAAAATTTTAACGTAAATAGATTAGACTGATAATCCTTTAAATAAAGAAAAAATCGTCCCAAAAAATAAAACTTCAAGAGAAACATTAAGATCCGATAACTATAAGGTAAAAATCTCACATAATAATTGTACTTGAACTTAACCAAAAGGTCAAGAAATGTATAGTTTGTATACTTTTTAGACTCCTTATTTATACAAGTTCTAACCTAAATAGATTAGCTAATAACAAAATATTGTCTAGGTTAAAAATAGTTTAAAAATAAAGATTTATTATCCCAAATAATAAATTAGTTGGAACAAAAAAAAGATACGTGAAATTTTCCAATAACAGATTGTAAGTTTAATAAATAAAGATTCTCTAGTTACAAAATCACTTTACAAAATAAAGATTGATTGACCAAAATATTGTGGATTTCAATATTACTTCCACAACGCTCCACGTCAGTAAAATTCGTATTCTCTTTTAGTATTTTTAATCAAAAGGCCAAGAAATGTATTATTTGAATACTTTGTGAGATAACAAAATGCCTCAAAAATTTAACGCAAATAGATTAGGCTGATAATCCTTAACTGTAGGGTAACAATCCCACATAATATTTGTACTTAAACTCAACCAAAAGGTCAAGACTTGAACTTAACTAAAAAGGTCAAAAAATGTATTGTTTGTATACTGTTTAGACTCCCTATTCATACAAATTCTATAATTAGTCACCTTAAAATCTAATCGATGTGGGATAACAAAATCTGTCAAAAAGTATAACGTAAATAGATCAGATTGATAACAAAAGAGTCTCTGACTTAAAAAATAGTTTAAAAATAAAGATTTATTGTCCAAAAAAAATAGATTGGTTGAAGCAAAAAATAATTTACGTAAAATTTTTCACTAAAACATTGTTAGTTTTATAAATAAAGATTCTCTCGCTTAAAAAAATTAGTTTACAAAATAAAACTTTTTGTTATTCTTTTTAATTGTTTAAATTGAACCATGAAAACAGCTGATCAATTTCAAAAAATTTTATTGGACTTAAAAGCAAAAGATTAATGGGCGTTAATTGCGAGAGCTCTCTTTTTTGAATACTGCATCCACAGGGCGTCATGTCAGCGTCAATGTATACTGTTTTAGTAGAGTACTAGTTTTCAAACCCGTGCCCTGCACGGGGTTTGTTGAATTATAATAGATAAATGTACTAATTTCAAGGTTTATAGGTTAAAATTTTACGTTATGTAATGTGACAATAAAAATTATTTTTTATCATAGTATACTAATTTCAAAGTTTGCATGTTAAATACAAGGTTAGAAATAATAGTATTGAAATGTTGAAATTTGTAAAATAACAATTTATCCAATCGACTTGTTAGTAAGTATTAAATTTAATTATGTAGATTATTATATATTTAATTTTTAGTATGTTGTTGTCATTGTCACATAGTTTGTTTATTTTATATGAAAAAACAACATTGGAAGTATTATGTTTTTACGCTAGTGTATTTTTTTTGTGGTACACATTTGTTATAATATTAGTTTATAAACTTTAAATTTTTTAAGAAAACTATTTAAATTTCTTTTTTTAATATTTTTCTATCTAGTAAATAATGGGTTTAAGTATTTTTAACAAAATATATTTATGTTTTACAAATAAACACAAATGGTGGTTTAATTGTATATGTTTGAAACAATTACTTTATTAAAAAAATAAATTGATAATTTTAAATTAAAAATAGAAAATAGATTTCGACAGGATATCCTTAAGAAGGATATCGTTTTGTGATAAGATATATTTAGATAATTTAAAATTAATTGATATATATAGATAATTATATATGTTTCAAACAATTACTTTATTAAAAAATAAATTGATAATTTTAAATTAAAAATAAAAAATAAATTTCGACATAATATGCTTAAGAAGGATATTGTTGTGTAATAATATATATTTAGATAAGTTAAAAATATAATTTAAAAATAAATTGATAACTTTAAATTTTTAAGAAAAAAGGAATAAAATACGGATTCAAAATTTAAATATATAGTTAATGATTTAAATTGTGTAACTAAAACAAATGGATCACGATTTAATTGTGTCGGAAAATTGGTAAAACCTACAATTAGTTACATTTGGTACGGTAGTGAAAATTACTAAAATTTCATAACTAATTTTTAAATTTGTAACTAACTGTATATGTTAATTGGATGATTAGATTAGTTTAGAGATAAAAAAAAAACTATATATACTTTCACAAATATTAGATGAATTTTGTTATAAATTGATTCATGATCTTGCAATTTTTTAAATATATATTAATGAACTGATAACCATTACTAAGAAAAATTTAAAACTAAATAAAATAAATAACTAAAAAATATATAAAATAAAATAATATATTGCTATAATAATAATAATCAATTAAAGTAAAATGTAATGAATATTATTATATATCAAGGAACTAATAGTCTATAATTAAGAAAAAGTTAAATTAAATAAAATGTTTAATTAAAAAATATATTTTTAAATAAATAAAATAAAATGTTTTTAGAATAATAATAAAACTAAAGTATGTTTAAATGGATTTTATTATATATTATCGAACTAATAAACTATAATTTAGAAAAATTTAAAATTAAATAAAATATATAATTAAAAATAAATAAAATTAAATAAATTGTTTTAGAATATTATTCTTAATTTGATTTATTATATAATAACAAATTAAAAAATAATATAAAATTAAATGGTATTAGAATAATATTTAAATTAAAGTAAATTCTAATGATATTTATTATATAACATAAGGGGGATGTTAATTATATGTTTAAAGTAAAATAAATAAATAGATTTTGTTAGGATTTTAGATTTGAATAAGTATGGTGAAAAAAATTATTTAATTAATTAACCTAAAGTAAATTCTAATGATATTTATTATATAACATAGTGGAATGTTAATTGTAGGTTTAAAGTAAAATAAATTAATAGAGTTTGTTAGGATCTTAGATTTGAATAAGTATGGTTAAGAAAATTAATTAATCAATTAACCTAAATGATAATGTGATGTGGCTTAACAAATAGTTGACACGTGTATATTTGATGAGGTAGCTGCACGAAACTGTGCCAAGTGAAAGTTTACGGGCTGCTTTAGTATATAAGATAGATATAGATTATTTATTTAGATTTTTAATATATTTTTAGAATGAAAAAAAATCCACATATATTACCAAAATACATAAAATATTTTTATTGAATATCGTTTATTAAGAAATCCAAAAAAAATATTTCAATATTTTCTTCCATAATTGTTTTTAATTTGATTTTTTTATTTAAATGAAACTTTTAAATATATATATATATATATATATATATATATAAGTTTAATCTCAAACTTAACCTAACTACAACTTTTATAAGAAAATTTTAGTATAGTTTTATATAGTAGGATGAAAGATGATTTTTCATCTATTGTGTAGTTTAATAAATGGACTAATTTGGTTAATAGGTTTTTTTTTTGGTTGAATTTAGTAACTAGGTTTTTTAATTTTTTAATAATATAAATGTACCCCTTCTAATTTTTATTGTCAAAAATTCCTAACTTACTGAGAGTTAAAGAAAACGGCTCCACTCCTCTGCCTTCCTCCTCTCTTTGCCTAATGGTTCCAACACATCATCTCCATGAACCCAAATCTCTCCATTCACCTCTCCATACTCTCTTCCCCTTCGGATTTGGATCTCCCAACCGGATCCGAGTCCCTCGAAAACGGATGTGGAGAAGAAGGCCTTGGAGGTGGACATGTTCTTCACTACATTTGCAATCTGCACACAAACATTGGAAGAACTTGATCTAGATCTAGATCTTGGTCACTATGTCAATCTAAGGTATATTCTTTTTCTACTGACACGGACTTTCGCTTCTATGGATTATTTCTGGTTTTTGTTATAGAAAACCCTTGTTTGGCTTATCGTTTTGAGTTTGAGTTTATTGTTTATTCTATATTATATAGTCCAGGAGGTTGTTTTTCTTTTCCCCTTTTGAGTAAAACGTATGGTTATCAATTTTTCCAACCTTGCTGAAGAATGGAGAGCTATTGACATTAGGGTTTTGTTCTTGTAACATTGAACAAGAGAAATTTAGTGATAATGCCCTAAGTTGTTAAGCTTGTAAACCCGCAAATTTAAGTTTGAAATCGCTGGTAGAAGCAATACTATTCATTGTTGCTTCGTTGATGAATAGACCTTCAGTTGTCTGATACTAGCTTAGTTGGTTTAGATATTTGGTTTGATTGCTGGAGTTGATGGAGGTGTAACAACACAACCCATGACGTGTTTCTGCTGTCATAGAGTTGCTTCCCCTTTCGATCTCACTAGATTCAAATGTAGATCCAGATATATATAGTTTCATCTCCTTCATCTGGTATTGTTGTATTGGAATAACGTTGTTTCTTTTCATTTCTTTTTACTCTGGTATTGTTGAATAGGTTCTAAATGAGTTTTCGTTTCTTTTTACTCTAGTAGGAGATGAAGAGCTTGCGGAAGATGGTGAAGCTTATTTCAGGGATATCAGTTATATGCCTAGAACTATTAAGTATTAAACCTATTTTCTTTAGTTGCCTAGGGTTTACTAGTAAGAGGAGAGTTAGGGTTTTCTAGTATGAAACCTGCATACACCGAGTATAGTTGTGTAGATATCAAACATCGTTAAATTCCGGTATATAAATTCCGTATGTAAATTATAAAAAATAAAAAAGGACAAAAAGAAAACAAAAAAATTTTGGTATGAATTTCATACCAAAAAATTATAAAAAATAAAAAAGGACCAAAATAACAAAAAAAAAAACTTTTGGTATGAACTTCTTGTATGAAAAATTCTAGTATGAAAAAATTATGGCATGAACTTCTGGTCTGAAAACTTTCTAGTATGAGAAATAAAAAACAAAATAATAAAGAAAATAAAAAAAGGCAAAAAATAAATTAAATTAAATTAAAAAAATAAATTCAGTAATTAAAAATTAAAACTTACACTTATATAACAAATAACAAACATCAAAAAAAAAATTTAAATAGAGGGGTTAATTATTTTACCTACCATTAAATAAAAGTTTTACCTATCATTAAATAAAAGTGGTAAAAAATTATAGGGTACATTTACTAAATACAAAAAAGAAAAGTTCTAATATACCAAAATCTTTCTTAATATATCAAGATTATTCGCTTAAAAATAGTTATTGTAGAGTTATTTTCAACGTTTAGTAATAAAAACTCGAATAATAAATTTATATGATTTAGCATGAAAGTAGGTTTGTTAATTGTTCTTGGAAGAAGGAAAAGAAAAAACAGGAAATCCAATATAACATGTGAAGGAAAGATTGCAAGTTTAGGAAGATGGGCGAAGGGTTCAATATTGGATGACTATGCATGTGATGAGGGAGAGAGAAACACGTGACAAACACATGACCCAAAACTTACTACAACAAACTACAAGCCATGTGATCGACAACACAGTTACACATTCCTTGTGTTTGCCTTTCCATTACATTAACGAGATGATTGGGTGTGGCGATTTGGAGGTGTTGATGTGCTTCGAGCCCAGAGCTCCACTTCGCTTCATTTTGTTTGCACGGTCATAAGGTGTTCGATGACAACCTACCTTTCTAGTAACCTAATAAAGATCATACATACCATTCCTCTACAAGATGTTGAAGCTTTTTCAAATAATTGAATCCACATGTACGTTATGGGGGTGGGGGAATCAATATATGTTCTATTCTTGTTTGAGTTACGGTAGTCCGCAAATAAAAATTGAATACTTTTAGTTTAGATAAACTTATTTACGCAAATGCTATTGTCACTAGCATAGTCAATAAAATTTTATAAGTAACTATAACGGTCGAAAACATATTCATTCTCTTAGCATACTTCATAATTTGGACGGACGGCTTACTTGTTTCATAAGCTTCCGTTGGTAACATATTAATCTGATATAGAGAAAATTTTACAATTCATATTGACCATATACAGAAAGATTTAATTTGGGGAGAAGGGGAAAGAGTTTAAGGAGTACCAACTGAAAAGAAAAAAAAAATTGAAAATACAAGATATTGAAGAAGAAGAAGAAGAAGAAGAATAATAATTAACGAGGTCTATTACCACTATTACTCTATTAAGAGTATCCATAACATAAACTCATTTTGTAAACATACTCTTATTTAACTCAATTCTTTCATCTAGGGGGAGTTATATATAGGGTAAAATTAGAGGGGTCTATAAAATCAATAAAGAATTTGGCCTACTAGGCTCTTTTTGGTTTTGTTAAAGAAACTATACTCCATATTTTTTTACCAACTTTCATTTATTGGTAGGTAAAACTAATTAACCCTTCTATTTAAAAAAAATGTTTGTTATTTAAGTGTAAGTTTTAATTTTTTAAAACTGAATTTGTTTTTTTATTTTCTTTTATTAATTTTTTTTTCTCTTTTTTATTTTCTTTATTTTTTTTATTTTCTGGAATGAAGAATTTTGCACATACCGGAATTTTCACATACTGAAATTTCCAATACCGGAATTTCACATACCGAAATTTCACATACCGGAATTTTCATATACCGAAATTTTCACATACCGGAATTTTCACATACCGGAATTTCACATACCGGAATTTTACATACCGGAGATTCACATACCGGAAGTTCACATACCGGAAGTTATCATGCCGGAAGTTATCATATCATACCGGAAGTTATCATATCATACCGGACGTTATCATATCATACCGGAAGTTATCATATCATATCGGAAGTTATCGTAGTGGAATTTTTTTTTTCTTTTTTTTTTTTGTCTTTTTTTCTTTATTTATTTTATTTATTTTTTTGGAATGCATACCGGAGTTTCACATACCGGAGTTTCACATACCGGAAGTTCACATACCGGAAGTTCACTTACTTGAAGTTATCATACCGGAAGTTATCATACCGGAAGTTATCATACCGGAAGTTATCATATCATACCGGAAGTAATCATACCGGAAGTTATCATATCGGAAGTTATCATACCGGAAGTTATCATACCGGAAGTTATCATACCGGAAGTTATACCAAACAAACTGATTTTATGTCATAGTTTAGAATTAAGAATTACATATCGTAGAATTACATAGTGGAGAATTACATACCGGAAGCAACAAAAATGTCTCTAAAAATGGTATAACCTTCTTCTTTGGCCAGAGACGATCAAGACCACTGTCAGCATCACCCTGAGCGAGCAAAGGTTGTAAATTCACCAATGTAAACATCATTGGCATCCGGTATAAACAACCGGTATAAAAAAATTTCGGTATGAACTTCTTGTATGAAAAATATTGTTATGAACATCCGGTATGAACTTTCGGTATGAACTTCCGGTATGAACTTCTGGTATAAAAAATTTACCTAGTTAAGAGTCATGTTAGACGTATCTATGTCATTTTGGACTTTGTTAGTACCATGAGAGAGAAGTAAATACCTCCAATGTCAATGACCTTGTAATGGACAATCTAGGACATTTTTGTCCGGAATTTCTACCAAGGGTGGATAATCCCCAGACCCGGCTTGGAGCCGGTGCAATTTGTATTCATGTATATGGCCTCAATGGTTTTGGGGTCCCATATTATAAACAAAAATGAATAGCTAGTAACATTATTCTAATTGCTCAAGTGGTGATGATGGTTTGCTCTATTGTTGGTTTTGGCATATGGTCTCAAGTTCGACCCTTCAATGTAATATTTTTTCCTCAATATACTATATCTATCATGAGCCCTAGGCGTTATATACTATATCTATCATGAGCCCTAGGCGTTACTGGCATATGGTCTCTATCATGAGCCCTAGGCTATACTGGCATATGGTCTCAAGTTCGACCCTTCAATGTAATATTTTTTCCTCAATATACTATATCTATCATGAGCCCTAGGCGTTACTTTGAGAACATTGGTGTAGTGAGATACTTTTTGTATTATGTAGACAAACTAAGCCCCTGCAATTTAGTAATAAAAATAAAGATAATTAAATGATTAAGGTTGATATTAATTAGGCCGTTAAGGATAGGATATATTTAACTGTCAAAGAAAAAAGAAAACTTTTATTAATTTTGAAAACTGAATATTAAAGATATGGTGATTCAGTTGAGCACTTATTCTCCATCTGAAGCTAAAATCACGCAAACCTAAATATATATATATCTCACTTCTCTCGTTGACGCCACAACCGATTCTCAAATTATCGTCAATCGTCGTCATCATCAAGCCGCCGGAATCATCGATACTCTTCATCATCTGTCAGCGGCATCATCCAAATAACGCTTTTGAGTCGATTTTGGTTGTTTTATTTTGTATTTTTGGTGACGCCAAAACTAACTCTCAACTTCTCTTCAACCATCGTCTTCGTCAAGCCGTTGGAATCGCTGATTCTCTTCATCTTTTGTCAACGGAACCATGTGTAGTGCTTTGTCACAAAGTACACAAATTAGTAATAAATTGATACATAAACATACAAAATACATAACTTATCTATAAAAGTACATATTGTAGCTACACATATCTTACGGTCAAAACAAAAGTGATATCACAAATATACACAAAATTCATAATAATGTTTTATGTACACAATTCATGTTTCAACATAAATTATAAAGTCAACCGAAATTAAATAGAACACCTTATAATATATACACACAAATACACATCGATCAAAAAATCAATATAACAATCAAGTACATAAGATATGCGAAAAAGGTAAAATAAACATTATGTAGATAGTATACAATAACACAATAGCAATCATGTACACAATTTATTCAAATTAATTAATATAATATCACCTACATAAACATTATGTAGATAGTATACAATAACAGTCCACGATTGAAGGAGAAGGTAACCGATTTTTGTAAGATCTTGTTTTGGTCTTCACCGCCCCGCGGTGAAGGGAGCCGCCCCTATGGCAGCGCAAACCATCCCTACGGTTTTGCCCCAGATCGTCCCGATGTGTATTATTCCATTTTTATTTTCATCCATAGATAGAAGATCAGATCTTCTATCTTATGGGTGGCTTTACTATCATATTATTAACCCTAATACGTCCTTCCATCTATCTTTTTCCTTGTTTCCTATAAATTCCCTCTTTCTCTTCTTTTTTACGTTTCTTGCAAACGTTTTCCTTCAACCTCGAGAGCTGCAGCCTTGCTTCCTTGTGATCTCTTGCTGAACGTGCAAGTTTCCTCCTTCCTTGTTTCTTCCTCACGTTCATGAGTTGTTGCATGCCTTCCCTTCTGTTTCGCTTTTTTCCTTCGTTCTTCTTTCTTCTTCTCCAAGAATCAAGTTTGATTCTTGAATCTTATGGAGTGTTCCGTTGTTGATTCGTTGATGTTCACAAGCTCCCTTGGTTGAGTTGTGACGTGCGTGTTTTGAGAGAAGCAAGCTTTGTAGGTGCAAGTTTTACCAATAATAATTCTTTTTATTACCATGGCCGAGCTTGGCTTTGAAGCCACTCGATTTCAACTTCCATGCCCACCAGTCAATTCATGGAATTTCCAATTTCTTGATTTACTCCAATCATCCATTCATCGTTTATTCAGGTTCAATTCTAAATTACAATAAAATCGTAATTAGATACATTATTAGTTTGCTTAATTCAACAATAACTGCAAATTGATTTCCGAAAGCATACCGAAGAATGAGCTAGCTAGCTTCTACTACAACTTGTTCTAGTTCCTAAAGGGATTTTTATCCCTTCCCATGTTCTCAAATCCTCAATCCTCGAACAGTACATGAATTTAGTCAAGATTAAAATTCACAAACCCCCAAAAAAGATCGAAGATGTGTAGCTTAGCCCTCAAGCCACTATGTATTTCCACCTCATCGTCATCACTTCTCCTTCTCCGTAGTCTGCAACTCTTTCGCATACGCACAACAATGTTGCCTTTTCATATCCTTGTATCTTGCTTAGATTGGGATCTCACCACTTTCATTTTCTATAAACTATGTATCTTCTCTCAAGCAATCTTCCAAGAAGCAACAACGACGACATCAGAAGTCTCCTCAGAGCCTTCACAAGCTTCTCAGTGGATTCATGTGTTAGTTTTGTTCAAGGCTCAGATCTGATTAGGGTTGAGCTAACACAAGTGTTTGCTTGTGTGATGCCAAGTAGTCGTTAGTGTTTTTTAAACACTAAAACTAATGTTTCTCGGATACACTTTCAAAAATATTAGTGTGTGTTTGGTAGAAAAAAAATAAAACACTAGTGTATGTGTTTAATAGTGTTTTGTGTTTTTGTTAGTGTTTTTAAGTATGTAAAAACACTTACGTGTTTGGTACGTTTGTGTTTTTTTCAAAGTGTTTTTTTAACAAAATTACTTATTTGCCCCCACATTATAACTAATTTACCTAGGTTACATGAATACCAATTTTCCCGACTTCTATCTGTAACCATCACACAAGCAGCCGGAAGACCACACCGAAGCAGCCGGAAGTCGTCTCCAGTGCAACCGGTAGATCTCCATCTAGCCGCCGTCGTTCTTCGATTCCAGGTTAGCTTGTCTTGTTGTGTTAGGCATTGAACCCGTCGTCGTTCTTCGATTCTTCATTCTTCGATTCTCCATTCTTCGATTCTTGTGTGAGAATCCAGTAATCAGAAAGCCCTAACTTTATGTGTTTGATTCTTGCTGAGAATCCATGATTTTGAAAGCTCTAACTCCATTCGTCCTTCTTCGATTCTGCATATTCATTTCGTTAATTTGTGGCAGAATCATGAAATTCCTACGACCTAATGTCTTGCTGAACAAACGCTTGTTGAACAAATGTTGCTTGTTGTGTTAGGTTTCTTCATTTGTCTTATGCTTGCCGAGCTCTCTTTTACTTCGTCCACAACTGGAGCTCTTTTTACTTTGTCGACGGGTGAGGGAAGAGCCTTTCGGAATGGTGAAGTGATGAAGCGAAGATTAGAGAAGACGAAGATCTCTTCCGTCGAAAGAATTGGGCCAGTGGGAAACAAGAGAGAGGGGGTTAAATTTATACCCGGTAAATTGAAGTAATTATCATCAAAAGTGAGGGTAGGATGGTCTTTTTGTTTTTGAAAACACTAGCCAAAAAACAGAAACCCTCACGTTCACTAGTGTTTCATAAACAATACAGAAAAGTCATTCCACTAGTGTTTATGTTCCCAGCCAAACAACTAGATTATTCATAACACTCATAAACACTAGTATACACTAGTGTTTATGTACAACCAAACACACACACATTAGTATTTGTAAACACTAGTATTTTTTTTATTTGTCAAACACTGCCTAAGTCGTCTAGGGATGAGTGTTCCCTCATATACTCATACTACAAATAAGGTTACATACATCATTGATTCTACTTGTCTAGTTAATATTATGCTCCGCCAATACTGTCGTGTGGTTAGTATTCACCTCTACTAACGAGGTCTTTAATTTCTTGATGCTCATGTCACTTATGGCTTCCTTGCGGATCATTTTTATTATAGCTTATTTGATTTCTCATGGAACACGGTCTTATATATACTTGAAACCTTTGAGAATTAGATCACATATATCAAGGTGACGTTGGTATGATCTTGAGACATGCGAGACTTGTTATATATGTTATTATTCAATAATACATCTTCTCTTTAGTTTCTTGATGCTCATGTCACTTAGTGTTGTTATTGATGTTGTTGGTTGCATGCTTTGATCTAGGATAGGTTCCAAACCAACAAAATTGTTATGCAACTTTTGCAAACAAGTCATCAACATTTATTTAACTTAAAAAATAAGCTACGGAATATAATATAATAGTATTAAATATATATTTTTTGTTTGACTTAATGATATTTCATATTAAGACTACCGTACATAGAAAACTCCAAAGTAATAAAGCCCAAAAAAGATTCAGCATCGCAACCACACACACATAAACACATTACGTTTTGATAGGAAGCATCCCCAATTCTATGTATGATACCAAAATACTATTCTGTATAGTTTTATCCCTGTTCATGTTGCTCCACTTCCTACACACCAGCTGAAACTCCCCGAGTCGGGCTCACTTGTGGTGAGCAGGGGTGGGTGCTGCGGGTGGGGCGTTGCATTGGTAGCACTTGGCAAAGAGCCCAAAGGAGTCGATCTGCTTGACGAAGTTGGTCACGCTAGCCCATCCACCGAACCCGAAACCCACCACAAGAACCCAAATTACTATGAAGATGTTGACTGCGTACATGGCTGCCCAGCTTGGTAGGAAGAATGGAGGCTTTTCAGCAGCATTCTGCACAAATATAAACAACCCAGACTCTAAAATCACCTGCAACAATACCACAATGAAGAAATATATATCTATTTATTATTACCTGTCTAGCAGAAGCCTTTCTGTAGGTGAGCATATGAGCAATTGCAGGAATGATGTAGACAGTGAAGCTGACCAGAAGAGCTCCAACAGCAGAGTTGATTGGCCCAAAGAATGGGAAGATTATTGCCAAGAACCATATTGGGATCACCACAGGGAGCCTAGCCAGTGCTCTTAGACAGATGCTCTTGGTGTCGTGCATTCCGATCACCTTCTCCCAAACAAAGTACAACGGGGTGCAGGCGAACCCGAATGTGATGAACTGCCAAATCAGAGACAAGAAATACATCAGATCAGTTTGTATGCATCTCTCCTATGTGACGAAATTGACCGAACAAGACCTGGTGGATGAGCATGAGTACAACAGCAGCGTCACGCCATCCGTTCTTGGGTAACAGGGAGAAGGCGTTGGAATGGTTGAGGAGCTGGTCCCCAAATGCCCAGTAGACGGCCGAGGCGGAAGGGAGGGTGAGGGTGAACACGTAGAGGGTAGCCATCAGATAGATCGACTTGAATTTCTTGGGCTTCCACATAGCATGCATCACTTCACTGTTGACATTATATAAAATTTAGTATAAAGGCATGGTGTTATTGATTCTCACCAACATACAAAGCAGTAGCTTACACAGTAACAGCATGGCCACCAAATGTGTAGAGGATGTTGGTGGCTCCTGTGAAATAAAGCACTAGCTTAGTTGGACCAGAATGTGTTACTCCTTGAACCTGAAAAACAGCCATTTTCAACATTAAAAATGAAAAAGCATAAGCAATGGACCCAATACAGCAAAGCAAAGATGAAGATACAAAATCCTTAAAAAAAACATACTATGGACCCCCAAGTGTTCATTGTTCACTGATGAAAAGGCTACAGCCGAAAGCATACCCACTATTGTTAAAAGAATACTAGAATTTACATTAAACAACAAGGGCTTACCTGACCATGGGCAATAGAAGCAATGGTCATGTACCAAGCAGTGTAAGTGGTCATGCCAAGTCCAAGAAATGACCAAATTCTGTAGTTATGGAATGATGGGATGAAGACACTTGTGGCACAGCATGCTCCAAATATGTAAGTCCAGGTGCGCTTGTCCAAATGGTCATTTATATAGTATATGTTACTGTTTTTCACAATACAAACAAAAACCCTTAGTAAGTTTAAGTTTCACTTTAAGAAAGCCCTAAATTGTAATATCACATCAAAGAATGTCACCAACCTGGCACAGCCAATCAACTGGATGACAGATCCAAACAAGAGGAAAGTGCAGTTGAAGGCAAGCCCTACAGCCTTCCAATAAGGACCTAGTAACCCATCCAGAACTTCAAACCACTGCGTTTTGCATAAAATAAACAAAATTAGGACTAAATATAAAGCATCACCAATAATCCAAAATACCCTTTTATCAAAAAAGCATTACTTGGATGACATGGTTCTTGAAGTTGACATTTTCCTTCTCTTTGCGAGACCTATATTCAATGTAGAGCACACTTATAAGATAAGCAGTCCAGCTTCCCACAAGACCATAGAAGATCTGCAGTATGATCCCTGATAGCATCCCCATTTGAGAGAATGAGTATGGAAGTGTCAACAGCACTTGAGCAACCTACAAATACAATAACAGTCAAATTCATCAACATCTGTACAAACCGATGCGTTTTAAGGACAAACTGGATAGACTGAAAATTACTTGGTTAGAGGCACAGCTAAACCAGGCATCCCAGGCAGAGCCACCATGCCAAAGCATGTTCTTCACACTGAACAAAGTGTTCCCTTCGTTCATGCTTTCTTCGTCCTTTGACAAATCTCCATCTCTAGCTGTTTCATTCATAGTCGAAACGATTGCTTCTTCTGCTTGCTTTTGAGCCAACATTTTTGCTTAATTTCTTCTTTCACACCAAAGAAATCAGAGATACCTATAACAAGGGATTATGAAGAACATAAACAAGCAAACCCATAGGAAAAACATTAAATAAATAAAAAAAGTCCGTGATCCATAATTGGTAACTGTGATCTCAGCACCGCTTCGACTGATTTCTTTTTTCTTAAAAAAGAAGAAGCAAGGAACCTACTCTATTTGACCCAGATCCAGAAAACACAAACCCCGACACAGAATGGTAGAGTGCAAAAATTTAAGGAAAAATGAAGAAGCACGAACCATGCGCTTTGACCCAGATCCTTATAGTAGAAGCAATTATAAGGGAGAAAAGACAAAGAAACCAGAATGGTTTGTCAAGTTTAGAAAGAACGATGAAAGACTAATGGGGAATAGGAATACCTTGCTTTGACAGGTCTCTTTCACGAAGCTAAGATTGATGAAAAACGATAAACCAAAGACAAAAAAAAATCCCTCACACATTTAAGTACCTTGATTATTAAACTGCCTTATTCATGCTTTTCGCTACCCACAAGCAACCCTCAACAGACACTCGCATGACTCTGAAATGTTAAATTAAATACTCCGTAGACGGGGAGCAAAGGAATTCAATTCATGTCCAGCAGACTACACTAAATTTAAAAGAAGAGAAAAAAAAAACGCTTTACTTTTAGCCTTTGTTTCTACTCTCGTCTGGCACAGAGACTAAGGCAACAGCTAATATACGTGGTTAGTAGAGAACAGAGTCCCAATTAATGAAAAGAAAAAAGAGAAAAATGAAAATTCTGAGAATAGAGACGGCGGTGGAAGAAAAACAGAGGAGTAGTAGAGAACAGAGTCCCTCAAAAACAGAGCAAAATGACAGGGGCAGCGCTATTTCTTGTTGAAGACAATTATGAGCATTCAATGTGAAATAAACAAGCCAGATATGAGATTGAGAACGCGAGTAAAATGCCTTTTCAATGCAGGGATTTGGGGGAAAAGGACTTGCTTTTTGTTTTTTGAGCTGCTTCTTCCACCTCTGTTCCTGAAAATCTTCACTTTCCCACTCTTGCTCTTTAATGGTGTACAGTGGGGAGAGAGAGAAGAGAGCACCCAATTTCCCCTCTGATTCGATTCGATTCGATTCTTTCAGAGGAGAGAGAAGATGGAAATGGAAAATGGAGATGTGAAAGGGATGACAGAATTTGCACCTCAATGCCATGCTCTCTGCCTTGCTTTTTATAGGTCCCATCTCTCCTGCCCCTTACCCAACGGTTACATTATTTTATTTTGCTAATGGCAATTGCATATAAATTTAATTTTAATATATGATTTCCTATAAGTATTTGTTGTCCGGATTCTAAGAGCAACTTCACTTTTAATATTTTAACCTGGATGAAATGCAGTTTTAACATAATTTTCTCTAATTCATGACCATATTCCTAACAACACAATTCAAAAGTTATAATTATTTTCTTTTTTCAGAAATTATTGAATTCCTCTTAAAATGGGTAGAGATCTTTACCTATCTTATTCAACGAATACAATGAAAATAGACTATCATTGAACTTGAAAAACGCATGCAAATACTTTGAAAAATGTTGTATCAAGTGATAAACATTATTTAGACGTTTAAATAATTACTTACTCATCTGGGCTGCTAAAATTATCGGAACCATTTGAACATGATGAATAGTTTCAATTATTTTTTTTTCGTGAAACATTGATTTTTCAAATATATGATACAAGGTGAAAAAATTCTAATATAAGATGGTTAATATTTTAATAGTTAAATGATGTCTTCATATCAACAAAAAATTTTATTCCTGGTTTTCCAAGGATGTGTTTTTTAATGCACTCCAATATTACATTTTAGCTTATGTATTAACATTATACAAACAATAAATTGCATTAAATACTTCAATAGGACATTGCATCATGCCACTAAAATATCAGTTCCGCTTTTTATTATAAATAAAAAATGGAGGAAAGATAAGAACCCTTTATTATAGGGACATAATTTACAATATTGTTAAAGTTCCAATTCGATCTTCAAGTTTGTAAAATTGATTTTTACGATCTTATAAAATTGTCACTTGTGCTATTTAACACATCAATTAAAAATGTATTTTCTACCTTTTCAACTATTAGTAACTTGTAATATCCTTATCACATTAAGGTTGCGTTCTAGTTTGAAAAAAAAAAAGTTTGCGCTTGGTAGGGTGGATTATGAAGATTATAAGAATTATTGGGGATGAAAATTATGGCAAATTTGAAATTTTCTTCAAACTCACGTAGATAAGTTATGGAGTTACGAGGAGAATTAAGGAGTTTATATAATTCTCTTCGTAGTTAGCGAAAGCACTCCTAGGGCGTGTTTGGTAACTTTGAATCCTCTTTTTCATGAATCATCCATAACGTGTCATGTGACGAGGAACGGCGATACACGCGTTTGCCGCCTCTTCTTCTCTAGTTTGCCTTCTACGCCTTCTTAGCTTCTTCCCCTTCAACACAGGGTTCCGTCTTCCCTTGCTCTGCTAAAGTCCTCTGTTCGCTCCAAAAGATGTCTGCAAAAAGTCTTAAATTTATAACCGAGAATAAAAAACAAAGCGAACCCGCAATTTACGGATCAATCGCAGCAATAGCAAATATTCTAGGGTCGAACACATGGATTTGGTGAAATCAAATCGGTAAAAACAATCTAACAAAGGAGCCACATAGAGAAAATTGCATATAAATTTTATTTTAATATACGATTTTCTATAAAATTTCACTTTAGCTAACGACTAATTTTTCACAAATTCAATTTTGACACATTGTTTGCTGCAAAGTTTCACATTTTACAAGAAATATTTTTCTAAATTAACATAGATATATAAAAGGTATTTGTTGTTTGAATTTTAAGCAAGTTCGTCCGTTACATTTTAATCGGTTGTCATATAAATAAAATGAAATGTTAACAAAAGTTATTCTAATACATGACCATTTCCTACCAACTCAATTTAAAAGTTATAATCATTTTCTTTTTCTAGAAAATATTGAATGCCTATTTAAATGGGTATAGAATCTTTACCTATCTTATTCAACTCATACAATGAAAATAGACTATTATTGAATTTGAAAAACATATGAAAGTATAGTAAAAAATCATGTATCTAAAAATAGACTATTATTGAATTTGAAAAACATATGAAAATAGAGGGAAAAATCATGTATCTGAGTGATAAAATTTTGGGTTTTTCATCTTGATGTCCTTTAGCTTTGAACTTTCCTCTTATTATCCACAAGTTTTAAGTTTCCTGTTGGTATTCTCATGATTTGAATTGTTTTCCCCTTATACCTTTCTCAATATATTTTATTAAAAATTCAGTTATAAAATAAAAAAAATTAAGAAAAATATATTGAAACTAATTATAAACACATTAAATATTAACTTAATACAATGCTAATTAATGCATAATTTCTTTATTTAAAACTAAAAAACATAAATTTAAAGCTAAATTTTTAAAAAATTAAAAAATATTGTAACAAAATTCAAATTAAAATAAAACTATAGAGTATTAAATTTTAAACTAATGTGAAAATAAATAAATTTTTTAGTATCTTTATTTTTAATAAGGGTACATAATTAGTTTTAACTTTTAAGAAATCTTTTCTTGACTTTTAAAATTTAAAAAAATTAAAAAATAAATAAATAAATACTTTTATATCATTATTTAGTATTTTATAAAGTTCATAATAAGTTTTTAAATACTTAAAATACAAATATAGTAAAATTTTTAATTAGTTTTGAATTAGTTTTAAATCATTTTCTATATTTTATTTAATTAGAAAAAAAATAAAATTTACATTTTTGATTTTAATTCAGAAAATAAAAAAATTTCCTTAAATTTACTTTTCTAGATTGTTTAAATTAAAAATTGCTATTATAATATTAATTATATTAAAACTAATGTGGTCATAATTATTTTAAATTTATTATTTTGATTTTTTTATTTATTCTATAATTAATATTTTAATGTAAATATTAAGAATGAGTATAAGGGGAAATAAATTAAACTATGAGGGTACCAAAATAAAATTTTGATAACTTGTGGATATCAAGAGGAAAAGCCCAAACTTAAAGGGCATCAAGAGAAAAAAAAAACCTTCTTTAAATGCTCAAATTTTTTACTTTCTTATCTTGTTACTTTTTCTTATATCCGTCCCGGGACCAAATGACACGGGAGTTCGCGTCCGGTGAACCACACATACAAGCACACGGGGTTCCATCCTCAAACCAATTGACAATAGGAGGAGTAGCCCGGATGCTTATATGGTAGGTTCACTTGATTGCGTGTTATCGATGTGGGATTCTTTTCCCTACATCTCAACACTCTCCCTCAAGTGTTAACTACCTGAACTAGTTAACAATTGACATATTTTTCTTTTTCTTTCTCGGGCCGAGCATCTCATTCTCTTTTTAGCTCACACACAATTTTTTTTTCTTTCGACGGGTTTCGCATCTCATTCTCTTTTAGCTAATCCCCGAAGTCAGGAAACGGACCCGGATCAGACCTGCTCTAATACCATGTTACTTTGCTAAAGGATAATTATCGTCTTCGCTATAAATAGCGGAAAATCGTTTGTTAATTCATTTTCTTTAACGTTTCCTCGTAAAAGCTCTGATTTCTCTCAACCTTCAAACTCAAATCCACACTCTGTTTCTAATATGTTTGAGTTTTTGGATTCCTCTTCGTTCTCTTCATTCTGGTACCAAGTTTTGCGTTTCCGAGCAACTGAAGGCCTAGTCGAGCATATATGTCACTAGGCCGGTTCCGCCACTCCGATTCTTGTGAATTTGATGCTATCCGAACGTAGCCTGCGTTGTTGTGATTCCGAATTCTTTCATATCGTCAATCGTGTTATAACAATAAGTTATGAATATATTCATTTTCCGTATTGCGATTTGGCCTAAATTGACCTTAGACTTGCCAAAATGGATAATTAGAAATTCTATTATGCTCGTTATATTATTCTGGTGATTATGGGTTGTTTGTTTGATGAAATCTGATGAGAGGGAGTTCCAAAATTGAATGCGGGCAAAACATTATTCTAGTGAAAGTTAATTTAATTAATTAAAGGTTAATTTATTAAATTAGGATTAGAATTGATATTGAGAAATGTTGATTAGATGATATCTTGAGAGGTTTGAGGAATTGTGAGATGTTGAGTTTATGGATTGATAGTTATGATCTTTGAGGATATTGACATTGTGGATTGTGTTATGGTTATGATCTTGCGAGATCTTGAAGATTAGGAGGTGGAATATCCTAGCCTGTGGATAGTGATTGATATTTGTGTGCCTTGTTTTACAGGCACTAATCGTTTCCTTGAGGGGAAATGGTGACCACTATTTAGGACTACCTTGTGAAAGGTAAGTCCATGAGACTTACTTAGTTAGCGATTATGGATCTGAATGATTGTGACAGTGGTGCTTGTGCATATGAATGTTGCATTTATAACCTAAACCGGACTAGGACGACCATATGTGTATATTTAAATCGCCCAAGTTTACGGGTTGTGTCCACTTGCCTGTACCTCGTCCAGAGTGTGGAGATGTGTTCGCCCGAAAACGTGTGTGCAAATAAGCTTTATATTTATAAAACTGAAATAAAAGCAAGCGAACCCACAGTGTATGGATCGGCGTAGATTAGCAAATATTCTAGAGTATCGAACTCAGGGATTTGGTGAGTCAAATTTCAGTCTCAAGTAATCAAGCAAGTAAAAGTGTAAAGCTTTGCAAATATTAGGGAAAACAGCAATCCTAAAGATCCAGATATTCAATTATGGCAATCGATTCAAGATTTTCTATAAGTATAAGGACAGAGTCGAGAATTGCAAAGGTATACTAAGGTAAGGTAATGTACGATGAAGTTCCAAAACCTTATATGTCTAACCCAAAGAACACTCTCTATAAAGGTTGTTGAGGCTGCAGTATTGAAAGGATCTAAGGACAAGAATTAAACTCAAATACCCCAGCCCAAACCCAAAGGATCAAGATAAACTCAAACGGTTAAGGTTGTGAAACTCGAAACCGAAATAGAGGATGTTGAGTCTCACTACTACCTATGAAAGGCAAGCCAAGGCTAGATTAAAGCAAATCTTTAACTTTGGATTAAAGCAAAAGCAAAGGTCGTAGATCAGGGAAAATCACGACATGATCTTGAGTTCCACGGACGTGGAATCTCAAGAACAGGCTGTAATTTAGGTTCGTCGACGAGTTTCTCACACTCTCATGATCCAATCTGTTTACGATCGATCTATCATCATCTAAGCCACAACTATCAACCCTTCAACTTAGAATTGCTAAAGGGTTTTAACCAACAATCATTGTCATTGATTCAATATTCAATTTAGAAAGAAAGAAATATTATTACCCTCGAAAACTCAATAAAAACTTAAGATCAATGTCAAATCCAAATAACAAAGCAATATGTTCAAATGAATTCAGAATATAGAATAAGAATCCTCACTATAATCTCAGGTAAACAACGGAAAACGGTTGTCAATCGTTTCCGGAATCAAAACCTAAGAAATCACCAAACTTCCGCCGTAAGTAAGCTTCGATCTTCAATCCTGGTCGTCGGCTCGAAACTCTAAGCGGCGTCTAAAACAACCCTAAATGAGGATAAGCACGGGATAAGTGTGGATACCGAAAACTCCTTTCTCTACTCCTTTTATAGAGCGAGGAAGGGTTACGATAAAAGTCCATTAACTTTGATGACGTGGCAAGCATGATATGTCCTAATATTTGCCAAGATCACGGTCATGTAGAACTTTCCACGGCCGTAATTTAGAGCGTGGAACTAGATTACGGTGCCATAGAATTTCCACGGCCGTGGTTTAGACCGTGTAACTCTCTAGAGTGCTTCAAACTTTCTTCCACGTTCATGATACAAAGTCCACGACCGTGGATTAGAGCGTGGACTTCAAATTTCCTTCTCCACGGCCATAATTAAGGGCGTGGACTTGCTTTTCCTCTTTCTTTTCCTTTGTTTCTTATAATCCTTCATCCATGCTCCTTCCTTAGCCTCTCTAATGCATCTCTTTGTCCTCGAACATGATTAAATACTCCTTCTCTTCCATTATTTGCTCCGATTCAACCTCTTATTCGCCTATAAACAAAACAAATCTAGTGTAGATCTCTATATTGACAAAATAGGTGAACAAGCTCACAATTGCTTCAAAACTATATCCATGTACACAATAATGAGGGAAAAACAGCTAAAACAAGTGCCTAAAATATCGTCATATTTCATGCTAACAAAATACCTCATACTTGTCCCTTGCTTGTCCCCAAGCAAGGTTTTCAAAAGCTTAGAACATAAGTTAGAATGAAATATGGATGCAACTTCAAAACAAACAAACTCTTTGACAAATGTGCTTCTAGTCAATAGATCATCCTCATAACTCGCTTCATTCATCCTTGAAAACGTTCATACACATAAACCAAAGAATGTAGAGGAAAGAAACATCATAAATTGCTTAAACTTTAAGACAAACATCATAACCTTCAAGTATTGTCAAAATCAAGCATGTGAAACTTCAATTTAGATCACCAAGTCAAATAACACTCTTTTTATCTTAAGGACTTTCAAGTAGGGTCGAGAATGCGGAAAGGAGGGAAACTTGTAAGGGATGTGGTGCATGAATCCGGAAAAAAGGAATACCGTAACTCTTTTTCTTTTTGTTTTACTTACAACACCCATCAACTTAGAGCATTGCTCTTCTCTTTTTCACATTATTTTTCGACTTTACTTTTGGAAATATGGATAGCGGTGCACAAAAAACGAAGCCTAGGAGATTGGAGTTTCTCAATTTCGAGATGCCTCAAACCCTTGATGCACATACCATAATCCGTTAGGAATATCGCTCAATCCGACTTTGGCAAGACACAAACACCCGGCTATGTGAATGATGCCGAGTTACTCATCGTCATGATTGACTTCTCCAAACCTATAATCTCTATTATTTGAATGCAAACAATTGCTTTCATGGCCCTCCCACATCAAACATGCCAAAACACAACTCCTCCTAATTCCCGGATAGGTAAGGGAGGCAATTATTTCATTGAGGGGCTAAATGATCAAAGAAAGAAGTAAGAAAATCGAAGTGCCTTAATCATTTCATAAAGAAGTATAAGAACTTATATTGTGATTTCAACCTTCGTTTCTCAATATGATTTAGATAAAACTCTTCACATTATGAAACTTGCAAGAAAGGATAAACAACACACTTAATTTCTTCTCAATTTATTGTTCAATTTAAGCATACAATTGTCATCAAAAACTCATTCCGCAAGTGAGAATTATCATAAGAATCATCCCTAATCTTAGAAGCACAAACTCTTTTCAAAATTTTCAATTTTTTATGGGTTTTTCAAAGCTTTTTCATGCAATGCAATAATGAAAACGTGTGACTATAAAATGAAACATGCAAGTGTTCATGGATTAAGCAAGCAAACAAAGTAGAAATATTACAATCATAGTCACACCCCACCCCATACTTGAAACATACATTATCCTCAATGTTCAAAAGAAAAATAAAGACAAGAAAAGAAAAGAAAGAAACTCACTAGATGGTGGTGGGGCGGCTCAAACCGGCAATCATCTCATGTCATCACTGGGAAGGCGGTGGAGGAAATAGATGGAATTCGGAGCTGTAGTTCCACCCAAACTGCTGGCGGTAAATGTCTCTCATCATATCATCATGCTCCTGGCTCCGTGTGTCCTGAGTCTCCTGGCGGATCTCTAGGTATCCCACTCTCCTGGATAGATCGGTGGCCTACGCCGGTAGCTGCTCATACCAGGTTGGTGGCTGTCCGTACCATGCTGGTGCTTCCTAAGGAGTCGGTGCCGCCGGTGCCTGCTTGTACCATGGAGGAGGTGCTCCTATCCATGATGGCTGCTCTCCATACCAAGCTGGAGGGGCATCCATCCAAGTCGGCCTCTCACTCACGCTAGCCCGGCGAGAGGAAGAGGGACCGGAAGGTCTAGAAGGGCGGGGAGAACGTCTAGGAGGATCGGGAAACTGCGCCGGCTGATCCGGAAACGTACCAAAGTCATGCTCATCACCTCCTCCCTCATGATCATCACCTCCTCCCATCTCCTCATCAACACCCGCAACTGGGACCTCATCCGGCACATAAGGAGGGGATACTAGTCTATTTGCATGCATAGCTGCGAATGTCGCCTTCCAATTATGGCGTCCGGCCATAATGGAGTACTCGGAAAGCCAAGGGATACCTCTACCACCTCTCTCCTCCCATGGTATGGCTGCGGTAGGTGGAGCTTGGTGGCGGGGAAAGATAAGACCTCTAGTCATGAGACTAATGAGACCCAAGGGTCTTACTGCTATCCTAGTGCAAGCGGAATAGTCTATCCCGAGCTGCGTGGCTATGTGGGTAACTATGCCTCCATATCCTATGTTCCCATCCGTCTTGTTTTTTCAGTTTTCTAATGGTGGAGGCTAGGAGAGTGGCACAATCGGCGGATCTACCGGTAAGCATGCAATAGAGGAGGAAAAGCTCATCGGTCTTGATCTTTTGTGGGGTCTTGGTCCTAGGGAAGAGACACTCGGAAAGAACCATATGAGCTATTTTTAAGGCTATATGGTAAATGAGCTTAGCCTTGGTGTCGGCCGGTTGCCAACGATCCTCACTAGCATATATCATAGCAATATCCTCCCAAAAGTCCTTAGCGTATACTCCGCTAGGAAACCTCCCATTGAAACTCTCATGGAACCCAAAGAAGGCTCCAAACTGAATAATGGAGAATTCATATTCTTGCTCCATTAGCCTAAAAGAAACGGTTCGGTTCATGTGGCTATGCTCGAAGGAGGGGACAAACTCCCTAGTTATCTCCTCATAAGAATCCGCTCTAATAGCGGAGAAGACAATCAATCCGGCTTTATCCAAGAGCCAAGTCAAATCATTCACAACGTTTAGAGGCTCAAGCTCCTCTAAGAGAAGGTATCGAGAACCTATGATCGCCCTCTTCTCAATCCTCTCTAAAGCATCAAGGTGATCCTCATGGATGGTTGGGATTCTAGGAGGCGGTGGTGATGGTGGTTGGTTAGGAGGGGGTTGGGAAGAGGAGGAACTATCATCCTTTTTCTTCTTATTCCTACTAGACTTTCTCCTAAACATTTTTCCTCTTGTCAGTAAGAATCACGGCCTGTTCTTGCTTTTCCACGGCCGTGGAACCTACAAGGACTGTGGTTTCTCTCTGTTTTACTCAAATCTCAACAAATTCACACAAAACTCAGCAATCACAGTCCTAGACTAATTCCAAATCCAAATCCAATTACAATCAGTTCTCCTAAGTTCTTGCGAAGAAATTGAACCGAATTGACAAAGTAAAGCAAAGGGAGAAAAACCTAGGTTTTGGATCTTTCAAATCCAAATTTCTTCTGCTGAGTGGATTGTCCACTTGATTCATTGCTTGGATCTTGTAGAAGATTGAAAATGCTTCACTTTAGGCCAAAGAATCGCTTGAATCGGACTTCAAACGAAGAATTGCGAGTTGGGGAAAATTTTCGGCGTTTTTGGGCGTGGAATGGGTTGTGGAATTGGGATTTTTTGGTGTTTTTGTGAAGGAAGGTGGTTTATATAGTGCCCGTATTTTTATGGAAAATTGCGGTCACTCGGGGGTTTCCACGGCCGTGGAAATGTACGGACCCGTGGTTTTGCTTGATTTTTCTCAGATTTTGAGAAATTACGGTCATTGTAGCCTCCACGGCCGTGGTTTAGGGCGTGAAACTCTCTGTTTTGTGCCAAAATCCAAGTTTCGTCAATTCCTTCCAACTTTTTCTTCCTTTCCTTGCCCATTCCTTATTCCTACATCCAAAAACATGACATACCGGGAGGTATCGAGGGAAAAACAAAAGAAAAACAACTAAACTAAGCTTAACTAAGAAACATAAACACAACGAAAGTGCAATACCTTGGGTTGTCTCCCAAGAAGCTCTTGTTTTAGGTCCGTAGCTAGACCGTACCTGAGTTTATTCGAGTGTATTCGGCACGAATTCCTCAGCTTGGAGCTCCGGTGAATACTTCTTAAGTCATTGACCGTTCACCTTGAAACTTCCGCTCTTTTCACTTCATACTTCAACTGCGTCATGGGGAAAAACACGTTTGATTAGATAAGGTCCAGTCCAACGAGATTTAAGCTTACCTGGAAAGAGTCGAAGTCTTGAATTGAAGAGGAGAACTTGATCTCCATCTTTGAGGTCCTTTGGAATGATATGCTTATCATGCCAACGCTTCACCCTTTCCTTGTAAATCTTGGCGTTCTCATAAGCGTTCAAGCGGAGTTCTTCAAGCTCATTGAGGTCTAAGAGGCGCTTCTCGCCTGCTTCTTTCATGTTGAAGTTCAACCACTTTACAACCCAATACGCCTTGTGTTCTAGCTCCACCGGTAAGTGACAAGACTTCCCATACATAAGGTTGTATGGTGTTGTTCCTATGGGAGTCTTGTACGCAGTCCTATATGCCCATAATGCATCGTCCAGCTTCAAAGACCAATCCTTCCTTGTCTTCGAAACTTTTTTCTGTAAGATGCCCTTAATCTCTCTATTTGAAATCTCCACTTGTCCACTCGTTTGTGGATGGTAGGGAGTGGCGATCTTGTGAGTCACCCCATACTTAGCTAGTAGAGCCTCGAATCATCGGGCAATGAAGTGTGAACCTCCGTCACTAATGATAGTCCGTGGTGTCCTGAACCTCGGGAAGATAGTTCTATTAAAGAACTTTACAACAACCATGGCATCATTAGTTGGAGAGGCAATAGCTTCAACGCATCTCGAAACATAATCTACAGCTAGAAGTATGTATTGATTTCCACAAGATGATGGGAAAGGTCCCATGAAGTCGACTCCCCAAACGTCAAAGATCTCTACCTCTTGAATGTTGTTGAGGGGCATTTCGTTTCTCCTAGACATGTTCCATGTTCTTTGACAAGCATCGCAACAGGAAATAAAGGTTTGCACATTCTTAAATAAAGTAGGCCAAAAGAAACCGGATTGCAATACCTTAGCGCTAGTTTTATTGGAACTAGCGTGTCCTCCACAAGGTAGTGAATGACAATGACGAATGACACTTTGCATTTCGTCTTCTAGCACACATCTCCTAATGATGCCGTCGGGACCTCTCTTGAAGAGTAGAGGTTCATTCCAATAGTATTGCCGGACGTCCTTAAAGAACTTCTTCCTTTTGCATAGGATAGTCCGAGAGGTATTTCCTAACAAACCAAATAGTTAACAAAATCAGCAAACCATGGTTCATTACCTCTTGATATCTTGTCGATGCACTCCTCAATGATGTGTAAATGCTAGTCCGGGAAGGAGTCATTTATAGGTAGATTGTCGTCTTCTATGTTTGGTAGATGACTCAAATGATCCGCAACAGAATTTTTCGAACCTTTCTTGTCACGGATCTCTAGATCGAATTCTTGTAGGAGAAGAATCCATCTAATCAGCCTTGGTTTCGCTTCCGTCTTGGCAAGTAGATACCGGATCGTAGAATGGTCCGTGTATACAATCACTTTTGCACCTACAAGATAAGAACGAAACTTTTCAAAGGCATATACAATAGCTAAGAATTCCTTTTCGGTTGTGGCGTAGTTAAGTTGCGCTTCATCTAGCATCTTGCTAGCATAGTAGATGGCATGAGTGTGACCTTCCTTCTTTTGTCCTAGCACCGCACCTACAACTATGTCACTTGCGTCACACATAACCTCGAACGGGATATTCCAGTCCAGAGGTTGGATAATCGGGGCTGAGATTAGAGCTTCTCGGATCTTGTGGAAAACATCTAGGCAATCCTGCGAAAATTCAAAAAATGCATCCTTCATCAAGAGATTAGTTAGCGGTTTTAAAATCTTAGAAAAGTCTTTGATAAATCTCCTATAAAATCCAGCATGTCCTAGAAAACGTCGTATCCCCTTCACCGAAGATGGAGGAGGATGCTTCTCTATAGTCTCTATCTTCGTCTTATCAACTTCGATCCTCTATTAGAGATCAAGTGTCCTAACACAATGCCTACTCTAACCATGAATTGACACTTCTCCCAATTAAGAACTAGGTTAGTGTCTTCACACCTTTGCAACACAAGAGAAAGGTTAGAAAGACAATTATCGAAAGAGGAATCATAAACAGAAAAGTCATCCATAAAAACCTCCATGATTTCCTTAACGTACTCCAAGAAGATGGCCATCATGCACCTTTGAAAGGTGGCTTTGGCGTTACAAAGCCCGAATGGTATTTTTTTTATATGCAAACGTACCCCATGGGTACGTGAATTTGGTCTTCTCTTGATCGTCCGGATGGATCAGAATCTGGAAGAAACCACTATAACCGTCAAGATAACAGAAATATGAGTGTTGTGCTAACCTGAATGGTAGCGGGAAGTGATCCTTCCTCGTCGCATTGTTTAGCTTGCGGTAGTCAATGCACATCCTCCATCCTATGACGGTTCGTGTAGGAATGAGCTCATTGTTCTTGTTAGTGATAACCGTCATTCCTCCTTTCTTCGGAACTACTTGAACGGGGCTCACCCACTTGCTATCGGAGATAGGATATATGATACCTGCGTCAAGTAACTTAAGAATATCCTTCTTGACAAGCTCCTTCATGATCGGATTTAACCGTCGTTGAGGTTGTCGCGAAGACTTAAAATCTTCCTCAATTAGGATCTTATGCATGCATAATGATGGTTTAATTCCTACAAGATCCTCTATGGTGTATCCTAAAGCCTTTTTATGCTTCCTTAGAATAACCATTAGTTTATCATCCTCATCTTCACTAAAATCAGAACTAACAATTACAGAAAAAGTAGAATTAGTTCAGAGAAATGCATACCGAAGATGTGTGGGAAGTGGCTTTAATTCCATTGCTATTGATGCCTTTGATGACTCTTGAGGAGTTTCCAATGCTTCCTTAGAAGTTTCTAAGGGTGTAGGAGTGGTTGAAGAAGACTCAAGAGCATTTGTGGAAAGAACGTAATTATTCTCAGAAATTCCTTGAATTACGGCACCACTGTTACTTCCACGGCCGTGGTTTAGGGTGTGGAAGTCAATTACGGCATCACTGGTGGTTCCACAGCCGTGGTTATGGCCGTGTAAGTTACTGGATCTCTCAAAATAATTGGTTATGGTCATCATGGGGGAAACCACGGCCGTGGAATAGCACGACTGGCCGTGGTTTCTCACGTTTTCTGACCCATCGTAGAGTTTTTCAAACCCTTCTTCTTGCACTTCCTTTAACTCCTCCGAGGCTTCAATCTCCTCATTGCAATCCTCTTCCTCTCCTTTCTCCATGATGCTCATGGTTATAACCTTTTGCAATGGGTCCTTGAATAGAATCGAGCTCACTTCCTCCCTAGATGCTTCTTCGTCATAGACATTGAACATATCCTCTCCAAGAGCTAGCTCTTTCACCAATGTTGAAAGAACAAACTCAACCTTCTCTTCTCCTATGTCGAAGGCGAGTCTAGCATTCTTGCAATCCACCATACATCCGGATGTTGCAAGAAACGGTTTTCCGAGTATGATCGGGACCGGACAATCTGCAGGAATGTCAAGCATAACAAAATCTATTAGAATGTAAAACTTACTGAGCTTGACTGGGACGTCCTCAATAATACCGACGGGACGAGTTATGGATCGATCGGCCATGTATAATGTCATCTTCACCGGTTTAGGTTCACCTAAACCGACCTTCCTACATAAAGTGAGTGGGATAATGCTAACGCTTGCTCCCAAGTCACATAAGGCGTCATAAGTGACTTCTCCTACTCCAATTGGAATGCAAAATGACCCCGGATCCTCCAGCTTTGGGGGCATCTTATCCTTCATTGTTTTGATGAGCTCCGATGATTCCGAACTCATCTTGACTTCTCCAAAGTCTTCTAGCTTCCTCTTGTTAGAGAGGATCTTCTTTAAGAACTTCCCGTAAGCGGGCATACCTACAATCGCATCAATGAAGGGTATATTAATATGCAGTTTACCCATGAGTTCAATGAACTTACCGAACTGCTTGTCTAGACGCGCTCTCGCTCTAAATTGCGGGAATGGTAGGGGAGGTTTATAAGCTGGAGGAGGAATGTAGATGTCTTCCTTCTCCTTCCCCTTTTCCTTCTCCTTTTCAGCTGAAACTTCAACAAACTTAGGCTGCGAATCGGTGGTTGTCACTCCGCTCCTAGTAGTGATAGCCATCACCCTTCCCTTCGGGTAATCCTCCATCTTTCCGGGAAGCTTTCCTTTATCTCTAGGAACTTCCTCGTCCTTGCTGAACATTTGATTTTCTAAAGCCTTTTGAGCTTTATCAACCTTAGTAACGTAGTTCTCCAGTCCTTGAAGCTTTCCCAAGATTGCTTCCAACATGAGATCGGGCTTCTCTTTTCTTGAGTTGCTTGCGCCATTTGATGATTGTCCATGGCTTTTCAAAGGAGTAGAAGAAGAAGATGGTGGTGTTAGTGAATTTCCTGAATTGGAATAATGATTACCTGAATTTTGTTGTTGGTTGGAACGCCAATTATTGTTTGAATTCCGATTGTTGTTCCAATTGTTGTTCCGGTTGTTGTTGTTGTTGTTCCAATTGTTCCAGTTGTTATTCCGGTTGTTCCTGTTGGTATTCTCATTCCCTTGATAGTTGTTGTTGTTTCCTAAGTATCCAACATCTTGCTCCTTTGGCTTTTGAAGGCCAGCTCTAATGAGTTCCTTCAACTCCTTGATTTCGGTATTGAGGGAAAAGATTTGAGTTTGCACAGCTTGTGTCAACTTAGCTCCCGGATCTCCTCTATTTTGATGGCTAGGATCCACCTTCCGGTGAGAATACTCCTTAATCACTTGGGCTTGCTTCTCAATAAAGTCTCAAGCATCATCTTTCCTAATGTCCATGAATGTACCACATGAAAGGGATTGGAGCTTGAATTATGTTTCCACATCCAGCCCCTTGTAGTATATCTCCAACAATTCTAGCTTTGAAATGCCATGGTGTGGGCAATCCAACAATAAATCCTAAAACCTTTCCCAAGATTGAAACAAACTTTCGTTAGGCTTCATAATGAATGCATTAATCTTACCTCTTAACTCTGCAGTCTTGGATGGCGGAAAGAACTTGGTTAAGAACCCCGAAGATAAATCCTCCCATGTGTTAAGTCTTCCATTTGGAAGAGCTTGATACCAAGACAAGGCTTTGTCCTTCAAAGAGAAGAAGAATGACTTGATCTTGTAGTTGTTGGTGGTAGTCTTCTTCGGCTTCATTGTCTGCATTAGAATCTCAAAATTTTGTAAATGTAGGTGTGGAGATTCAGCACTTGTTCCACAAAATTGATTTTGGCGAACCATGGTGATTACTTGCGGACTAAAGCTGAATTCCTGGATATCCTCAGCTTCAAAATTCACACCTAGGCGGCGTGGTTGCTGAATCGGATCCATCCTTTATCCAAGAGTTCGTGGCTCATCATCGACACGAGCGGCTCTCGCACCCCAACTGGGATACGAGGATTTACGGGTGGTCTTGGATCATTCCGGACAGGATTGATTAACGGATCGATTTTCTCTAGCGGTGGCATATCATCATCAACCTCATCGTCGGATAATTCAACTCTAACGGATCTAGTTGGTTTGGCTTTCTTCTTCTTCTTGGATTCATTCATCTCCAACTTCATGTCCAACATCATAGCTTTGAGCTGATCAATTTGGAATTGATGACGCTCCGCTTCTTCCATACGATCCTTTTCACTCAACCTAAATTGAGCTTGAAATTCCTCCAACTCCGCTTGGAGATTTCTTTCTTTGTTTTCGGCCATCTTTCTTTCTTTAGCCATTTTCCTTAGAGTCTTTTCCAGTTCCGGATCAAAAGGTACGAGGTCTTTGGTAGATCTAGACCTGCGCATATACCTAAAAAAACCTGCGAAGAACACTCAAAAGAGATATCAAATAACAAGAGCAAAGATCCCAAGCTCGATAACCGAGACTCGAAGTTTGGTCTTGACCAAATCCCCGGCAGCGGCGCCAAAAACTTGTTCGCCCGAAAACCTGCGTGCAAATAAGCTTTATATTTATAAAACTGAAATAAAAGAAAGCGAACCCGCAGTGTACGGATCGGCGTAGATTAGCAAGTATTTCAAAGTATCGAACTCAGGGATTTGGTGAGTCAAATTTCAGTCTCAAGTAATCAAGCAAGTAAAAGTGTAAAGCTTTGCAAATATTGGGGAAAACAACAATCCTAAAGATCCAGATATTCAATTGTGACAATCGATTCAATATTTTCTATAAGTATAAGGACAGAGTCGAGAATTGCAAAGGTATACTAAGGTAAGATAATGTACGATGATGTTCTAAAACCTTATATGTCTAACCCAAAGAACACTCTCTATAAAGGTTGTTGACGCCGTAGTATAGAAAGGATCTAAGGACAAGAATTAAACTCAAATACCCCAGCCCAAACCCAAAGGATCAAGATAAACTCAAACGGTTAAGGTTGGGACACTCGAAACCGAAATAGAGGATGTTGAGTCTCACTACTACCTATGAAAGGGAAGCCAAGGCTAGATTAAAGCAAATCTTTAACTTTGGATTAAAGCAAAAGCAAAGGTCGTAGATCAGGGAAAATCACGGCATGATCTTGAGTTCCACGGCCGTGGAATCTCAAGAACAGGCTGTAATTTAGGTTCGTCAACGAGTTTCTCACACTCTCAGGATCCAATCTGTTTACGATCAATCTATCATCATCTAAGCCACAACTATCAACCCTTCAACTTAGAATTGCTAAAGGGTTTTAGCCAACAATCATTGTCATTGATTTAATATTCAATTTAGAAAGAAAGAAATATTATTACCCTCGAAAACTCAATAAAAACTTAAGATCAATGTCAAATCCAAATAACAAAGCAATACGTTCAAATGAATTCAGAATATAGAATAAGAATCCTCCCTATAATCTCAGGTAAACAACGGAAAACGGTTGTCAATCGTTTCCGGAATCAAAACCTAAGAAATCACCAAACTTCCGCCGTAAGTAAGCTTCGATCTTCAATCATGGCCGTCGGCTCGAAACTCTAAGCGGCGTCTAAAACAACCCTAAATGAGGATAAGCACGGGATAAGCGTGGATACCGAAAACTCCTTTCTCTACTCCTTTTATAGAGCGAGGAAGGGTTACGATAAAAGTCCATTAACTTTGATGACGTGGCAAGCATGATATGTCCTAATATTTGCCAAGATCACGGTCATGTAGAACTTTCCACGGCCGTAATTTAGAGCGTGGAACCAGATTACGGTGCCATAGAATTTCCACGGCCGTGGTTTAGACCGTGTAACTCTCTGGAGTGCTTCAAACTTTCTTTCACGTTCATGATGCCAAGTTCACGGCCGTGGATTAGAGCGTGGACTTCAAATTTCCTTCTCCACGGCCATAATTCAGGGCGTGGACTGTCTTTATCTCTTTCTTTTCCTTTGTTTCGTGCGATCCTTCATCCATGCTCCTTCATTAGCCTCACTAATGCATCTTCTTGTCCTCGAACATGATCAAATACTCCTTCTCTTCCATCATTTGCTCCGATTGAAGCTCTTATTCACCTATAAACAAAACAAAGCTAGTGTAGATCTCTATATCGACAAAATAGGTGAAGAAGCTCACAATTGCTTCAAAACTATATCCATGTACACAATAATGAGGGAAAAACAACTAAAACAAGTGCCTAAAATATCGTCATATTTCATGCTAACAAGATGCTCTACGACCAGTCCACCAGGGGGAAGGTAGATCCCCTATACCAAAATTGGGGGTTAAAGGGGACAAAGGCGACGTTCGGGAGATCCTCATGTCACAAAATAAGTTGAATTAGTAATGGTATAATGTAATGAAGATAATAAACGGTTTTGTTGTGAGCATTTCATATTGTGATGTCTTGATGTGTTGGTATGTGCTATTACAGTTATTCTTATTCATGATTTCTTAGCTAACGGGTTTATACCGTGTTGTAGATATTCTACAGGATAGTAATACTGTAGAGTGACCTAGATGGGTGATCAGCCGAGGGCTTCCGTACACTAGGTTGGTCGTGGGTGGTGGGGATGTTATGTACACCTTTTGGATGTATATATTTATACAGTTTTATGTATTTTGTTTTATATCTATCTGTGCCTTGTTGTAAGATCTAGTGAAGTTGTTGTCAGGCTAGGGTAAGGATCCAATGTGAGATCCTAACCCATTAGCGCCCCGAGTCCGGCAAATTTGGGGTGTTACTAGTTTGACAAGGAGCACCAACCTTCGATAAGATTAACACACTCAAGCATAACCTAGCTAGTATTCACAACAATTCAATCGAAGACTCTCTCTTTTGATTGAATAGAAATGAGTAAAACACAAACTTCGTAAGGGAAGTAGCGAATCATATAATATAGTGGAAATGTATCAAATTCAGTCTGATCTAATAATCTCACATTCTAAGGCTATTTATAGGAGAGGTTATTCAACTAAAGATTCGAAATCTATCTAAAAGATTATCCTAAAAGATAAAAGCAAAATACCTTCTGAATGTTTGAGAACTTAAAGATATTAATTAATAAATCTATCTATAATGGATAAGATCACAACAGGATCTTATCAAACTCGACAAGAGCCAAATCTCGGTCAATTATGTAAAATCTTGGGCGAGATTTTGGTCCTCAGGGCCAAGATTTCTTCTCTAGAACGTATTCTTCGTTCTAGCCACTTTCTATGCTTGCTTGTTCATCTTGGCCTTTGTATCGTCCTTCCAAAGTAGCCAACAATGTCACTAAAGAATTCCTCGATGTGAGTGAGGTCTCTTTAAGTGTACATGTTGTCAATAAGCTAGAAACTTCATCATGTATGGTCTTTGCTCTTGCTCTTGTGATAGCTCCTTCCATGGTTGATGATATGGCTGCATTCTGTAATATCCGGAATTTTATTCCGTTTAATTCCGTAGCAAACCGGATTTCGATCCGTTGATCTTTCTCTGTCTATCTAGTCGTACACACTATCTCAAAATTTTATCATTTTATGTAACCTTACTTCACATAAAATGATAGAATTTTATATCAAACCCTAATCTATCTGTAACACCCCAAATTCTGAGAACTCGGGAAGCTACTGGTTAGGACCTCACAATGGGTCCCAACCTTAGTTTGACAACAATTTTACTTGGATCTTACAATAAGGCACAAATGTATTTATTACAATTTCAAAACATATTATTTTTAATGTATGAATGTACACATGTGACATCCTTACAAAACATATATATAGATACATAACATGCATGTCGTATGAGAGACCCCCTGTCCCCATCTAAATAAGTACGTAAACCCGGCTGACCAATCCCTCCGGATCTCTCTACAACTGTCTTAACCTGCAAGGCATCTACAAGGGGTATAAAACCGTTAGCTAACATTCTATGCATAAGTATAAAGGTAAAAGTACAAACACACAACATACACAATCAACATGCAACACTCAATCCTTTTTATTATCTTTTAATTAGGTGATATGTCATTACTAATGATACTTATTTTGTGAGGGATTCCCAAACCTCGCCCCTGTCCCCGTTTACCAACGCGGAATGGTACTAATGCATTTGATCGTCTACCTGACTGGGCTGGTCGCAGGGAACTTCCTAGACTCTCGCAAGAGCTAGGCAGATGATGTCACGACCCGTTATCATACACTTGGGTCAATTATGTAAATAATAAAGTCGGCCTAATCCGGTTTCGTTATTTATTATAACTAACAAACACCACTCATACACATTACACTCATACAAGAAGCCAGCTAAGTAAGTCCATGGACTTACCTGAATCAGATCTCGACTTTCTAATTCGCAAATCAATTTGTACAGTAGGAATTCAGTGGTCTGTCAAAGGAGGCAAGTATGTCAGCACACTTTCTAGGTGATTAGAAGTCTAAGACTTCTAAGATAGTAGGTCTTAATAGAACGGAGTTGATTACATTATTAATTTATGGTAAAATGACTATTTTACCCTTGGTCCCGAAACTTCTAAAAATTCCATAATTTATGTTTAAACTCTTATTTGAGACTAAAATGTCATATTCTAACTCATAAAGATGAGTTTGGTTACAAACTGGCAATTTACACATTCTTCTTATTTTCCGAAAGATCGTTAAGGTCCAACTTCGGCTTCAAATATGAAATTCAAATAGTCTTATAAAAATTCCGAAATAAATCCTTAGATCATCTATGATATCCCATCTACTATTAGGAGAATTAATTTCTTAAAACTGTTAAAGCATCACTTCTACAAAAATTTCTAAAGTTGGTTACAACACTTAACAAACAACACACTGTCTTAACTTTGAAAAATCATAACTCCTAATCTACTCGCTAGATTTATCCCAAATTTTGATATGTTCTACTATAAAATCTTATCTATAATATATCCAAAATTCAGTTGCAAAGGAGATCACAATCCTATTTAAAACTATCTCACAAAACTGAATTTCAGCACAACAGAAAAACTGCTTACGACTCAATCTTTGAAAAATCATAATTCCCAAACCGCTCACTGGATTCCTCTCAAATTTTAATATGTTCTACAACAATATGTCAACTATATCATATCCAAAATTCAAGCCCAGCGGAGGTCAAGAGCTTATTCAAAACCATCTCACAAAACAGCATCACTTGCTGTTTTCCCCAACACTCAGCACCTATATAAAAACTGCATGAGGCTTCAACTTCAGAACACCATAACTCTCAAACCCTAGCTCTGATTCCTCTAAAATTTTAGTATGTTATACTATACAATATCGACTAAAACATATCCGAAAATCAGAAGTAAAGGTGGAGTCTAACCTACCCAAAGCTGGGGCCGAATTTGACTGTTCTTCACTTCCGAAAACTCAGCAAACTCCTATATCTTCACTGTTTCCTCTATGGATGTTCTGAGCATGATTATAAGACATGAAGAGCATTCATTAGACACAAAAGGTGTGGAAAGAAGTGCAAGAAAGCAAGGGTATCCACCTTATTCGATTCCAAGACTCGAAGGCAGATAGGATGTTGCACAAGGTTGTTGTCGAGCCAGCTGTTGCACAGAAGCGGAGAGGCCGCTTGCAAGAGATCTATTGGTGTGAAGAGGCGAGATCTGTCCCTATGATGTTGGTGGCGATTGCACGACAGGGAAGGGGCTGCTTGGGAGTGTACTACTTCACATGCAGCAGGGACGGAGTGCCTCCGGCTTCGCTTGCCTCCTGTCACAAAGGGGAGTATAAGGCCGGGGCTGTTGTGGTGCAAAGGAAACAGATCATGGATGGCTTGCTGCTTGCGAGATCCACGTGCAGAAGATCGATGTTGAAGACCGTTGTTGCTGCCTACTGCTGCGTTGAGGACCTATGTGCAGCATTAGAGAGGCTGTAATAGAGGGTTGATCACCACGCAATCTTCACGTCTGTTGCAAATGGGTGGAGTTTCTTCTCATCTGTCTGCTAAGACCACGTCGGGTGCAAGGCTGGGCGTCCGGCTACTCGCTGCTGCTTCCTTCGTCTGTTGCAAATGTGGTAAATGCGTAAAAGAGATATGATGGTGATGGAACGTATCAGATGAGGGAGTAATGGAAGGCGTAAAATGTGGGAAGTTACGGTTTCTTTGTAACGTCTATCAAAGGAGCGTGTGATCTGCAGGAAAGATCGATGTGCTCTAGGGCTAGCAAGGAGATAGGGCCGGCTTCTCCTCTTCACTTTTGCTGGGCTGGAGGGCTGGATATGCTGTTGGGCCGGCACAATCACCATACAGACGGGCTACAGCAGGGCAAGGTCTGGCTGAAAAATTAAGGGAGGAAGTGGGCTGGAGCTGTGAAAATTAAGGTGGGCTGAGTTGTCAAAACTCGTCAAAAACTTGTCATGGCTTTGTCAGGCCCATGCATGACTTCGTCACAGAGTTGTCGGGCTTCGTCATGACCTCGTCTCAGCTCTGTCATGGTCTCGTCACAGCTTTGTCACATTCCCGTCACAACTTTGTAACATTCTCGTCACAGCTTTGTCACATTCTCGTCTAAAGTCGTCGTTAAGGATTAATTATAAGAATTAGGGTTTGATATAATTCTATCATTTTATGTAAATTAAATTCTACATAAACTGATAAACAGTTATAAGAATTAGGGTTTGATATAATTCTATCATTTGATGTGAATTAAATTCTACATAAAATGATAAATAATTATAAGACTTAGGGTTTGATATAATTCTATCATTTTATGTGAATTAAATTCTACATAAAATGATAAAATTTGTGAAGAAAGAAATACTAGATAGAATGGGAACCGTCAACGGCTCGAAATCTGATTTGCTTCGGAGTTAAACGGAACGAAAATTCCGGATATTACACTATCAAACCCTAATTTACATCATAACTTGTCTTTGACAAAGTCATGACGTCCTAGTGACGAGAACAAGATGAGAACATGACAAGTTTTGACGAGACCATAACAAGTTTTGACGAGACCAAGACGAGATCTTGACAAAGCCATGATGAGCAGCAAATGACTCCCAGAAGCCCAACTAATTGTTGGACCAACGAGCACCAGATGACTCCTAGAAGACACACGCTTAGTTGAGGAAAGAGGGGAAGATCTTCCACGTAAACGCCTCGTGATTTCACACAGACGTGATCTCTCTCTCTCCTCAAAGGCGTTCAGATTCACTCCTTGGATCCATTCCTTCCTTCTCCAGCGTACATGATCTTCACCTCCCTTGCACGCTTTCAGTCAGCTTGTCCAGATCTAGATCCTCCCATACACAGTGAGTAGCAGTGGTTTACGCTCACAGTGATCCTAGCCAGAACCAACCCTCTCCAGTACACCTATAACCTTGCTTCAGACGCAGAAGGCACACCAACGGTGGGTTAGCAAGAAGTGAATCCTTACCTTGGTGCCTTCCTCTACAGAGCCGGTATACACAGTCAGGTGAGCCTTCGTTTCTCCTACTCTTCTTTTTTCTCTATCAATCTGAACAAGGTCTATCTATAGTAGCAGTTGAGGCCCCTTGTGAACGTGCACACGTACAGAACTGGTGGACGTCCTCAGTGCTGCAACGTAAGTCTGGCTAATCTCCTCCTTGCTTTGCCTCTAATTCATATCTACAACCACAATCTAGCCTCCCCAACCTCACCTCATTCTATTGTGTACTACACCAGGAGTAGGCTATACAGATCTCGCGAGTCAGGACCGAACATCTCCCACACAAGGCTGAATAGAACTTCAGTCAAGTCTTGGCGCCAGTCTGTAGGGCTCTACCCTATTCCGATCCTAGGTAAACAACTCTTGCCTTGCCTTTTGATTCATCAAGTGTAGGACTGAGTTTTGGATGTGATAGTAGGTTAGAGTGATCTTAGTTTTGTTGTTGCTGTTGAGGTTAGAAGTCTGAATCCATAGTTGTTAGTATTTTTTTTTCATTTCAGGAAGACTATGTGTAACAGTCATGCTTGAGGCGTCCTTTCGATATCTTAAACACAAGATCCACCGTTCAGTTTTTACTATGTTGTTTAGTGCTATGCATAGAATGATGTATTAAAATTTGGGACTCATCCAACGGTGGGATTTAGAGTTATAGAGGTCCAGAGTTGACTGGTTGTGCAGTTAGAAAACATACTCAGATTTGGCTAAGTATAGAATGTGAGTTGGGAACCAACTTTGGAGACTTTTGTAGAGATGGTTGTTGGGATTTTTGGAGAGATCTTTACTCCTATGATTAGTATGTATATCATAGATGACCTAGAGAATTATTCCGAAATTTTACATTTTTATTCGGGCTTCATATCTGGAGCCAAAGTTGGACCCTAGTGACCCTTTTTTTTTTAAGGTTAAAGAAAACATGTAATGTTTTAGTCTTGACCTAAACTCAACTTTAAGAGTTAAAATATGATAGTTAGTCTCAAGTAAGAATTAAAGTACATATTACGAGATTTTTAGAAGATTCGGGACCAAAGGGTAAAATGCTCATTTTACCTTAGACGTGTATTTTAGCACTTTCTCTTCTGATAGAATCTTACATCTTAGAAGTCCTAAACTTCTAAGTATATGGGAAATGTGTTGATCCAATTGCCTCCTTTGACAGGCAACCGAGTTTTTATAGTTACAGATTGAGTTGTGATTAAGAGAGTCGAGATCTGAGTTAGGTAAGTCCTTTGGGCTTACTTAGCTAGCTTCTAGATATGGGTGTGGATAATGATAGTGGTGTGTGAATGATATGTTTATAATTGTACTTAGTAGTAATTATCTACCGATCTACACATTGGCCTAAGAGTAACGGGTGGTGGCATTCTTCTCAGTTAGCCTGAGGGCACTGGGGGTTTCTTTAGAGACTAGTCCACACTCGGTTTGTAGTGATACTGTTGGCGGAGGTAAGCTAGACCTACAACCAGTTGAATAAGGAACGGAGGCGAGAACTCTTAATATTTCTCATGCCACAACTGTAAAATGGAATAAGGTGAATCACTAAGCTATCATATAATAATCGGTTTGTATGCCAGCATGATGATTGTTTACGTTATCTTGAGTGTGTTTGTGATATTCTTATTCTGCTTATATCTGGATAGTTAGCTAACAATTGTATTTGTTGTTTAGACGTACCGCAGGTTAGAGCAGATGCCGTGTGATCCAGATGGTAGTGGCCAGCCGGGGTGTCGTACTTCATAGGACGGGTTGCAGTCCTTGCTTTATGTTGATCTTTCGATTATTACTTTTTCACATTCTCAGATTGTGAGACCTTGTTATTTCCGGCTGTTGGTATTTCTTGTCACATTCATGACTTTGTTAAACATAATTTATGATTTCTGGTTTTTCCTTATTTGTGCCTTGTTGTAAGATCTAGTTAAGTTGTTGTCAAACTAAGGTCGGGACCCACTGTGAGGTCCTAACCAGTAGCTCCCCGAGTTTTGAAAACTTGGGATGTTACATATTCTCCTTCAGTGACTTGGTCTTTGATCTTGTAGTTGGTCCTTGAGGTTGTGGTGGAGATGGTCCCTCATCATACTCCCCTTCTTGAAAATGATTTGTCCTCGAATCACCAACATGATCTTCTTTAGAGTCAAAAGGACTCGAGCCACCTATAATGAAGGTCTTGTTTATTCCATACTCAGTTAGGAGTTCCAAGACATAAGCGGTGTTTCCAACCTTACACTTCACATGAAATGGTCCATCTCCTCTTGGAGACAACTTGGACTTCCTCTTCTCCAGAAACTTCTCTTTCCATAAATGCAAACACACCAGATCTCTGGGTTTGAACAACATCTCCTTACGATTCCGATTCATCTTGGATGCCACGTGTTTGCCCTTATTTTCTGCCCGTAAGCGTGTCTTCTCATGAAACTCCTTGATGATTTAACCTGTTTTCCTGCAATAAAATCTACTCGCTCCTCTATAGGCAACGGTATAAGATCAAAAGGGGTCAAATGATTCAACCCATAGACACATTCAAAAGATGTTAGTTTAGTAGATGAATGCAAGATACGATTATAGGCAAATTACACATGTAGTAAAACATCCTCTAGAGCATCTTATATCTATTAAAGTAGAGGCTTTTTGCCACGTGTCAGCACGAGGTTTCTCGAAGCCTACCAAATTAATTTTTAAAGTTAATTGTTAAGTTAATTTTTAAAGTTAATTGTTAAGTTAATCTTATAACAAATCATTCAGAGCTGATGATCCAGATTATTAATAAAAGATACGTAAAATCCAAATTTGTATCTCAAACTAAATCATATTATTTCCAATTCAAAAAGAAAAATATTCAGCAACTTTAAATATGATACTCATTCCAATTCAAAAAGAAAAACATTTAGCAACTTACGAAAAGAATTGGGATGCTGCAATTCACAACCATGACTCTTCCATAACAAGTTATCCATAACAAGACGTTTCCTTCCTACTTTCTTTGATACTTAGCTAACATCTGTTTAGCCTACAAAATCAAATTTTTTGAGCTTGTTGATATTACTGCAGCTTAGAAACAGAGAAATAAAAAGTAAGAGAGGATGAAGCAGATTGTATGTGTTGTTGTGTCGAATAAGATGTAGAAATCATTGCTCAAGCGTTGGACTGTTGCTGAAATTCTAAAGAAAGCACGGATTTACCAGCCACCATCAGCAGAAAGCATTGCTCAAGCAAGCAACAAAGCCGATGCTTCAGCCTCTCCATCTACGAAAAGAATTGGAAAAGTATAACATAAGTCTTCATTTGGAAGACCAACTTAGGGACAAAAAAAAATTATACTAATCAAGACAAAGGCATAAATTTTATACTAATCAAGACAAAATTTCTTTTTGATAATTTATGTTCTCAGAATTTAATAAGAATCCTACTGTTCAACCGGCATAAATATTCTCAAGATTTTTAAAACTTTATTATTTATGAATCAATAAAATAAGTAACCAAATCATTTAGTAAATCTTTTAGTAAATCTCGATTCAAATAAGTATGCAAATCTTTTAGTAAATCTCAATACTGCATATCTTTTAAAAAAGTTTTCTAAAAAAATTTAAAAAAGCAAATCTTTTAGTTGTGTATCACAACTGCATCCAAGATTGTCTTTCAACGCCTATATATTGGCACCTAATTGGACTTAGAAACAACACCTTCACCACATCAAACGTACGTATCCCTTCTCTTTCTTTATTTTGCTCTTCTATTTACTACTTACATGGAAACGTCTTTTTTTCTAGATCATGGCAAACAATATCATAAGCATCAGTGATTTGAAGATGAATTCCAAATCACCTTTCAAGATTTGTGTTCGAGTCATGTCCTATTGGGAGGCTTTTAATCTTAAACGCAAGGAAGTATTCCTAATTGGGAAGGAAATGGTGTGCATTGATGAAGCGGTAAATATCATTAAACTGTTTCTTCCTTATTAATAATCAAGGAAGAATTGATTTGAAGCAAATCTCTATTCCAGTACAATTCACTAATCTAATTTTATATGTATTTTTTTCAAGAAATAAAATTCAAGGTTTCATCAAGAGATCTAACCTAAAAAATTTCAAACACGTTGTTGAGTCAGGTGTTTATGTCATAGCTGATTTTGGTTTAGAAGCTTCCACCCGCATGTACCGATATACCAACAACCCTCTCAAGATAGACTTTCAAACTATATATATATATATATATATATATATATATATATATATATATATATATATATATATATATATATATATATATATATATAATATACATTTAGTTTGTTAGGAATTCGGTTGCAATATTTGGTAAATATTTTGATAAAGAAAAAATGTAGATTTACATTAACCGTCTTAATTTTGTTTATAGTCATAAGATTCTTTGCGATCCAGATCTTATCATCGTTTGATCGTATCACTGATTTTTGATTTTTAATTACATTTAATTTTTTAGATTTTTTTAATTTAAATAAACATCTATATATACAAGATTACCATCTTTAACTCAGTAGTCCTATCGATTACAAAATCACAACAACAAAAAAACCATTCGTCTTCCTTAAACATTGTCCTACGTATTCAAGGTATTTGTTCAATTTATACAGTCAAGTTCTCATATATTAGGCATCAAATAAATGATCATAATCATATAAGATTTCTTTGAATTATATTGCAGGCCGGTGATGGATTTATCAAGCTTGAATGTATACCCGGTATGTTTATTCCATAATAATGTTTTCTATTGTTCTTAAGATAATTTGATTAATTGCTCTAGGTTGGATACATTAACAGATTGTTAGATCGGGCAACTATCTACCTCTAATGAAGATCAATGAAGCTAAAAAATGGAATTGTCAAGTTAGAGTGAGGATTACACGTCTATGTCATATTAACACGCCTATTCATGGGAATTATATATTTATGATTCTTATGGATAATACGGTAATGTACTTTTTATATATACTTTTCTACTATACATATATTTGTTATAGCGTATTAATGGGAAGTTTTGTTATATTGATTACAGGGTACGAAGATTGAGGCTAGAAGTAATTTTGAGATATACAACAAGCTTTCAAGTGTTTTAATGAAAGGTTACGCATGTGAGATCTCACAGTTTAGTTCCTTGCAAAAAACAACTCCCAGAAAATTCAGTACTTAGTACTACATAGAGTTCATCACATCTACCATTGTATCCCCGGTCTTTTCTAATATTAGTAGTTTACCAATGCATGGTTTCTGTTTTGTTGAGTTCTCACGTATCAAAGCTTCAACAATCGGTTACAACTCTATCATAGGTATTGTCTTGAATTTATTTATTATTATACTCCTAAGAGTAGACATTTGGTTCTCATCCTAATTATTTTATAAAGTAATTATTTATGTTAGATGTCATAGGGGAGGTTAAATCTATTTCCCCAACAAGTCTTATGGTTGCCCATAAAGCGTGCTATGTTATATTACATGATTCATTGTAAGTGTTATCTAATCATATAATTTATACTTATATATTATTATATATATTGTTTTTAATATGATGACTATTTGAATAGGTCTACTGAATTGAGGTGTTCAATAGGTCCAGAATTCTACCATCAACTTATGGCATTATCCCTAGAATTGCGCAATAATAAGGTGTATCTAGCTATACAATATCTTATTGTAACAAGAGATAAAGGTATATGTTAATAAACTAAGTACTATTTAAAATAGATTGTTTTGTTATTTAACTTATTGTTTAACTATTTCACTTAGGTGGCATGATTGTATCTTTTATGTGATGTGACTAAACTATATGTCAATCCAACCGGCGATGAGACTGTTGAAATTATGGAAAGGTAAATCAATGATTTTGTTATCTCATTTCTTTTTTAAATATTTGCCTTACAACT
This sequence comes from Fagopyrum homotropicum, assembly GCA_033239125.1. Lineage (NCBI taxonomy): Eukaryota > Viridiplantae > Streptophyta > Magnoliopsida > Caryophyllales > Polygonaceae > Fagopyrum > Fagopyrum homotropicum. Next base: position 78,065,350 of record BSWB01000008.1, read on the forward strand.
TTAAAATATATTATTATCTTATATATATATATATATATATATATATATATATATATATATATATTACAAGTTTTGTTCATCGGCACAAAGCAACCACGCTAAGAATGCCGAAACATTGCGTCCTAAGGCGAAGCGTCGCATTACGTTTGTCTGAAGTTTGTATTGATCTTATTAAGTACTCATACTTCATACCAGATAGTTTTGATTATATAGGTTAGTTTTAGCTATTATATACGTATGTTTGCTCAGAGTCATATTTCATATCTCATTATTAGTTTTTCTACTATCAGCCAATGTTGGATATTATATAATTATGTTTTCTTAGAGTAATATTTCAAATAAACTTTTCTATTGCGATGTTTTCGTGAATTGAGCTATCCCTATATTTCTATCATTCTAATATTCAACTAAGATGCTTCACTACTAACCAATCTTCCTATATTTCTACTAATCAAATATTCTACTAAGATGCTTCACTATTAGCCATTCTATTAGCGCATTTGTGTTTGTACATTCTATATCTCTTATTTCAAATCTTATATTCAGTTTTTATAGTGTTATACAACCAACCATATAAACTACCATTCACATAGTCAACAATCATATATCCAAGGAAACAGTAAATTCCATAACAAGTAATCGTAATGGAATATCAATCAAATAAAGCTTAATCATCAAATTACCTGCAAACATTACTGTGTACAATCAGTTCTGGGTGTATATACCATACATGCTGATCTTCAATCCATTGTTATACACCTCGCACAAAAAATTGAACTCTATATTAGAACATTAACACTATCTTAACATTAAAAGGAATGTTAAGTTTTCAAAGAATACCTATTGAGTAAAACTACTTGAAATTAAAGAATGAAGTCCAATCACTCATGCACGAGAAGTTCATGACTTACTTCATAATACAAGATGACCTTCGTTTTACAACGGTTCCTACAAACCCTTTGCCAAGTGCCCTTGCCAAGGGGGTTCCTTCTCTTCTGTCTATTGACCTTCATCTTAGAACGGTTCATAACTGGATTAGCAGCAGAGATATTCCAGCTGTCCATCTAGCCGGATGCAAGCTTTCCGGAACTCTTCCAAATTTCACAAATCCGAGTTCATTGACTTCAATTGATCTTTCCCACAGCCATTTCAGTGCTGGAGTTCCTATTATTAAACTTATCAATTGTGAATCATCATGTTGAATACAAGAATGAAGTCAATACCTAGATTTTATTGAAGAATGTGAGTTTCGGTAGAGAGAAGATGGTGATGAATCCAAAGAAGAACAAAATAGAGTATATAAAAACGAAAATTGTTTACATATTGAAACTTACTTTGGAAGAGTGTTGTATTCTTTTCATTCTTCGATGAATTTAGGAATTAGGGATGAAAGGTTTGGCTCTGAGATGAACTCCAGCTATTTGCAGTTCACTTGGTCTGTCTTTTTTTTTTTGCTTGGTATCAATGTGACTGGGCCCACCAAGGTGTATAGTCAATTAAATAAACTAAATTGGTAAATGAGACTTGGGTCCACCATAAGATGTTGTAATCTTATATTATTAAGCCAAATTTCTTTTTATACACCATTATATTTAAGAATATAGTACATACATTTGTATTAAAGAGTATAGATTATATAAGAAAAAAATGAGGTAGTTTATTTCTATAAATAAGTATATAGTACATGTATACAATATAAAATTTATGAATAATATATCTCATCAAAATATAATTTCAAACAATACTAAGTGAAATAGATGGTATCATAATATATTATTTTTTATTTCATGTTAATACAACAATATAGAAATTAGAATGATTAAAATAAAGTAATTAGAAAATTCCCGTGCATTGCACGGGTAATACACTAGTTAAGATTATCCTTCAAAATAGCTCACAAGATAGTAGTTAAAGTTCTATTAGTGACTTCTGTTTGCCCATCCGTTTGAGGGTGACTAGAGGTTAAAATAACAACCTTGTACCTAGTTTTCCCCAAAGAGTCTTCCAAAAGAAACTAAGGAATTTAACATCCCTATCGCTCACAATAGTCCTAGGTACTCCATGCATTCTAACAACTTCCTTACAAAACAAGTTAGCCACATTTTAAGCATCAGTCTTATGACAAGCAATAAAATGAGCCATTTTAGAAAAACGATCAACAAAAACAAAAATAGAATCTCTCTCATTCTTAGTCCTAGGTAAACCTACAACAAATCCATACTAATGTCAAGCCAATGTGAAGTAGAAATCGGTAAGAGAGTATACAAACCATGTGGTTTCAGTCTAGCCTTGGCTTTCAAACATAAAATGCATCACTTAAGCATGTTTTCAACATCTCTAAGCATATGATGTCAATAAAAATATGAATGTAACATATGATAAGTTTTATCTCTACCAAAATTTCCAATTAAACCTCTCATATGAGCTTCATAAACAAGTACTAATCTCAGGGAACATCCAGGAATACACTCTTTATCCTCTAAAAATATAAAACCTTCGAAGATATAGAATTTGTCACGCACCAGTGGCAAATCTCGGTTAGAATCCCGGCCAAGATTCTTGGAATATGGTTGAGATTTAAGTTGTGTGTAAATATCTTCGAAATCAATATCATCTACATATAGATCACTAATATAAGTGAAGCCTAAGACCTTAGAATCCATAATAATGATCAAAGAGTATCTCCTAGAAGGGGCAATAACAACATGTCCAATTGTGCTTCTCCCCACTCGAATTGTGAAATTTGGAAGTGCTAGAAGTGGTGCATTTAACAGTTGCTTCTTTAGCTCCTTAAATGCCTTCTCTTGTGCTTCTCACCACTTGAATTGTACTTGCTTCTTCACGAGAGATGTGAGGGGGGCTGCAATGGTAAAAAGATCCTTCACAAAACGTCTATAAAACGTCGCTAATCCATGGAAAGATCGAACATGTCCAATTGTGGTAGGTGTAGGCCAATCTTGGATGACTTTAATCTTCTCCTTGTCCACCTCTAATCCTCTTGTTCTCACTACAAATCTATGGAAAATAATTTGATTATTACTAAACTCACATTTCTTAAGATTTATATATAATGATTCAGTTCTAAGAGTTCCTAGTACTTGCCGCCTCAAATGAAACGGCGTAAGACAAGATTCATCAACCTCATAAAAGTGCTAGGAGCGTTAGTCAAATAAAAAGGCATAACCAACCACTCATAAAAGCCCAAACTTGGTTTTGAATGCTGTCTTCCATTCATTTCCTTCCCTCATCCGGATTTCATGATAACCACTCTTAAGATCAATCTTGGAGAAAAAAACCTTATATGTCTCACCCAAGGACACTCTCTACAAAGGTTGTTGAGGCTGCAGTACAAAAAGGATCTAAGGACAAGAATTAAACTCAAATACCCCAGCCCAAACCCGAAGGATCAAGATAAACTCAAACGGTTAAGGTTGTGACACTCGAAACCAAAATAGAGGATGTTGAGTCTCACTACTACCTAGGAAAGGCAAGACAAGGCTAGGTTAAAGCAAATATTTAACTTTGGATTAAAGCAAAAGCAAAGGTCGTAAAACAGGTAAAATTACATGTAGTTCTTGAGGTTCCACGGCCGTGGAACTCAAGAACAAGCCGTGATTTAGGTTCGTCGATAAGTTTTGTTGGATTTTCGGTGTCCGGTTTTAGACCAAAGGGCCGTAGTCTCACTTAAGTGAGTTAAGCATGTCCACGGGTCATGACCCGGCGGGAACCTGCCGGGTGGCGGGTACGGGTAAGGGTCGTTAGACCCTTACCCGTGACCCGTAACGGCTACTTTTTTTTTTTTTAAAAAAAACAATTTAATTTAATAAATCTAACCTAAAAACAATTCTATAAATACCCCAAACTCAATTCATATCATCTCACACCAATTCTCATCATTCAGTCATCTATTCACTCTCTCAATCTCTCCATAATTTCCAACTCTTACATTCAATTACTCTCCTAATCTCATATTCTCATTCTCTTATTTTTCATTTTACCAACTACATTCTATTATTCAAAAAAAAATGTCTAGCCGAGGAAGACGTTCCGTTAGCGGTGCCGGTCCTTCATCCGGCGAAGGTTTTATTCGAGGACGGCATTCCGTTAGCGGTCCTCCAACCGGTTCGGATTTAAGGCGAGACTTATTAAGTGGAGATCACGAGATCTTCGAGGAGGAGGATTTCACGGAATCACCTACGTTCCCCAAAACCCAAGGATCCGAGACCATATTCACGGAGGAGCCGGAGCCGGAGGAGCCGCGTTGAACAACACTCAACTAACGGCGGCGGTCTTCCGATTTTGGTTTACAAAGGGTGCTCCCGATGCCAACGGAGTTTTCTATGCCAAATGCAATTTTTGTGCGACACAATACAAGCACAAAAAGGGAGAAGGCTACGGGAACTACAAGAGGCATATCCGGAACAAGCATCCCGAGAAAATGGGATTAGCACGAGGGCAAACACAACTTACCGGGTACGCTTCTACTTCTAACCAACCTCCTTCTCTATTTACATATGATCATTCTTCTTCTATGGATGCATTTTCGGAAATGTTGGCCGTAGATTCTTTAGCATTTAGTTTTGCACAAAATGTTGGTTTTAATGATTGGATGCAACATCATGCTCAACCCGCATATAAACCGATTTCTCGCCAAACCGCTATAAGAAAAATGATGCATAAATATAAAATTCGTAAAGAAGAATTGATTAAATATTTTATGGACAACGGTGATATTCAAGTTTCTATTTGTAGTGATATTTGGACCGACGGTTTTCAAAAAAAATCATATATGGGTATTACTTGTCATTTTGTTGATAAATTTTGGATTTTAAACAAAAGAGTTTTAGCATTACGAGTTTTCAACGAACAACACACCGCCCAAAACATTGCCCGTTTGATTGCAAATGTTTTGGAAGAATATAGATTAGTTTCACGAGTTTTTTCAATCGGTTTTGATAACGCCTCCGCTAACACGGCTTCCATTAGAGATTTAACCAACTATTGTAAGCCGACGATTGGAGGTAAATTTTTTCACATTAGGTGTGCCGCTCATATTTTAAACTTGTGTGTTCAAGACAGTTTAGCATATGTTGGAGATTTAGTACAACCTATTCGAAATATTCTTAATGAACTTTGGTCTCAAAAAAGTGTACGTACTAAATGGTATGCATATTGTAAACAAAATAACGTTTATCCTAAAAATTTCCAAAAGATGTTTGTACAAGATGGAACTCTACTTACAAAATGATTTACGAATCATATGAATATTGAGAACTTTTAAGTAGTTTTGCCGCACAACATATTGACGGTGATTTTGTTTTCGGTGAATCTTGGGTTTTAGCAAGAGATGTAATGGAGGTTTTCAAACATTTTTATGATGCTACTAACACTTTTAGTTATGTTTATACACCAACTTCAAACATATTTTGTTATGTAGCAATTAATATTGCATTTGCAATTCAACAAGGTCTTTTAATTGAAAATATTTCACAAGCTATTTTTTCAATGCGAAGTAAATGGTTAGCTTATTATACAACCATTCCCGATGTTTTTCTTGTTGCATTTGTGTTAGACCCTAGACGTAAAATGGATGGTTTAAAACAATTTTTAGAAAGTTATTATGAATTTTTAAGTTTAGAACAACATCCCGATTGTCATGTTTCATACCATAATTGGTAATGTTAGAAAATTATTTGATGAATTATTGGTTCAATATCGTGTTTCCGATCGATGTCAATCTTCTCAACCCCCTCCTCGCTCTTCATCTTCAAGTTCATCTAAATTTAAATCAATGGCTAGAGATTTGTTTGGCCCGAAAAGGGCAAAAACCACGTCGAGTTTCAACTCGGAACTCGACGAATATCTAACCATTTCTTTTGAGTTTGCCAATGATGAAGAAGAGGAGGATTTCAACATATTAGAATGGTGGAGCCGACCGGAGAGAATGAGGTTCCCTACCCTCTCAAGGATCGGGGCACAAATTCTCGCCGTTCCCGCCTCAACGGTAGCGGTTGAGCAAACCTTTAGCCGGAGTGGAAAGGTGCTCGATCCGACGAGATCTAACATGTTGCCCGAGACGTTGGAGGCACAAGTCCTCCTAGCCGATTGGAGGAAAGCGGAAATGCGAACACAAAAGAACAACCTCTCGGCGGAGGAAGGCGACGAAGATGACGACGAGCAACAACAAACGCCATCGGATGTATCGGCGGGAGAGTCCGACTAAGGTAAGGGCCAATCGGGGATATAAACAAAGGTAAGAGAACTATGTGGGCTTTGATTCCTCCTCCCCGAGAGGATACGTAGGCAACCGGGATTCCGGTTCAAGCCCAATTCTTCCCTCTTTTTTTTTTTTAAAGTTTAAGACTTAATTACTTAAACTTAAGTAACTTAAGTTTAAAAAAGAATTTTATAAACTAATAAATAGAGGACTTAAACTTAGAAAAATTGGACTTAAACTTAAGTTAAGTTTAGTTTAAGTCTAATTTTTCTAAGTTTAAGTCCTCTATTTATTAGTTTATAAAATTCTTTTTTAAGTTTAAGTCCTATTTTAGTATTTTTTATTAGTTTATTTTCTTCTCCTTTTTTAAGTTTAAGTTCAATTTTTATGTTATATTTATTTTCTAATTTTTTATAGTTTATTTACATTTTTTTTTAATCTTACGTGCCACGTGGCCGACCCGTCGACCCGCCGGGTCTGACCCGTGACCCGGCGGGTCAGCCAGATACACGGGTCCGGGTCACCCTCCCCGGACCCATGACCCAGCGGGTCGGACCCGTCGACCCGGCGGGTCCGACCCGTGGACATGCTTAAAGTGAGTAGACGGTTGTCCCAATTGCCAATCAAAATAATATGATTTATCTTGAAGTCAAATAAATTATTAAACAAGGGTTTGTAATCTCCACAAAGGAGTAGACAAAACCCAACCAAGAGTTTGTAATCTCCAAAAAGGAGTAGACTAAACTCTAATAGAAATTAAGTTCAATTGCAAGTCTTATAAACCGATTGTTATATGTTAAAACATTGACTTGGATTCTGTAATGAGTCATTCATAAATGAATTTTCCTTCTAAGTGTATTCTTCCCTACACCGGGAATATCCAAATACCTTAGTGGGATAAAACGTTACACGTTACAAAGACTAAGTAAGAGACTTACTTGTCTTACTTTGTAGAAAGGGTATTCCTAGGTTTTGGCAATACAAAACCAAACTAAGATGGATGCCTATCCTTTGTCAATACAAAGGAACTATACTGGTCTTTCAAGTTTTGCAAACAAGCTTATAAGAAGGCCTATCCAATGTCAATACAGTGGACCTAAAAGGTTTATTGTTGCAAAAACGAATGTTCAATCAAGTGCAAATGGATCTCCATTTTGTAGGCATAGGGGGCCACGGTTTTGGGGAGTTAAAAGCGGTTAAAATCGGTTATGGAAGTTACATGGAAGATGGGCCTTGAAACCCTAGAAAGCCCGAGGCCCGAGGCCCACATAGGAAGCCCAAAACCGCTCTCCGGAGCTAGCTTAAAGCTAGCTTATTTTTCTTGGTCCAAACACTTCCAATGAGCTTCATTCACTTTAATATAGCTAGGGTAAGCTCCAAGATCCTCAAATACTCAATATCTTAGCTCAAGCTAGTGTAGCTCCTTAAGAAGCTCACTAGTTGCTTCATTGATATTCACTAAGCATTTGAGCTTGGATTGCTCCCAGTTTTTAACCACATATTCTTTAGCCAATATATGGCCTAAGAACCAAAGGTGTGCCGATAAAATGTGGCTAAAAATCCCCAAATGTCAGCCTTCTAAAAGCTAGCACAAGTTGACCTTGTCGTGAATCACCTTGCTTTGATTCGACTCCCCTTATAATACTAGTTGTTCTTAGTGCCGGTCACTTGGCTTGTCTCCCGCAACCCGGACCATAGTGACACACATGTGAACAACTTATTGCACCTTGTCTCAAGACAAGCTCAACGGTTACAATGAAGACTTAGCCCAAATCTCCAACATTCCTCCCTCATTTGAGCAAAGTCAAGAAACTTTTAATAGACATACATCCAAACAAAATATTCGCATAATCATAAATATCTTTTGATTGAATTTATTGAATTAGTATTATTACACATTCTGCACTAAAGAATCGTGGTGTCCTAATGGATTGAACCACTTAACTTGTTTAAGTACATGAAGGCAACATACACGAAATTTACATTTCCTTTACAAATAAATGACACATTTAAAGGCTATTGTGTCCTAATCCTTTAATGAACATATAGGCGAGTCGACCATCTACTCCCTTGAAGAAGCCTTGACACTTCACGTTCACGTAGCCAACTCTCTTTTGATCTTGCACCTATAATTTCAATTTTTCAAAAGAGTTGTTAAGAAATCACATATTTCAAACTATACATATTATATAGGCATAGAGCATTACCTTGGATGGACATATTATACTCACAACTTCTTGGAATGGGCTTTCCTCATTGAATTCGGCTAAGGCATCAAGCCATAGGCGAATTGGGTGTCCCATGACAAGTCGTTTTCAATTTAGGTCGTTAACCCCATCCCCTTGGCTGACTTTTGAACTAAGTCCCTAGCCAAGCTCTTGGTTAAGTGATCGGCTAGATTATTGTGTGTTCTCACAAAATCGACCGATATTATACCGTGAGTTATGAGCTCTCTAACCGAGCTATGTCTCAAACCAAGATGTCTTGATTTCCTATTATACGTTTGGCTATAAGCTTTAGCCAACGTAGCTGCACTATCACAATGAATCGAGATAGGAGAAACCGGTTTTGGCCATAGAGGAATTTCTAGAACCAAATTTCTTAGCCATTCAGCTTCCTTGCCGGCAGCGGCAAGTGCCACAAACTCGGACTCTATGGTCGAGGTTGTAATGCACGTTTGCTTCTTTGAAGCCCATGCAATGGCACCACCACCTAACAAGAAAACCCATCCTATGGTGGATGAGTGATCATCTAGATTAGTGATCCATGGCGCATCCGAGTAGCCTTCTATCACTGAAGGATACTTACTGTACAAGATGCCAAAACCCATGGTCCCCTTGAGGTACCTAAGAACACGCCTTAATGCCTTCCAATGTTGTGAGCTAGGACAACTTATGTACCTACTCAATTTACCAATAACAAAAGCAATATCTGGCCTAGTGCTAGTCATTGCATACATGCAACATCCTATTACTTGTGCATACTCAAGTTGAGAGACAGCTGATCCTTGGTTGGGCATTAATTTTTCACTTGAGTCCATAGGAGTACTAACAGTTGAACTTTTATCACATTGGAAGCGTTTGACAATCTTCTCAATGTAGTGTGATTGTGTGAGGCTTAAGCCTTTGGAATCACGTTTGATTCTTATGCCCAGAATCACATCCGCCTCACCTAAGTCTTTCATAGAAAACTTAGTGGACAAGAAATCCTTAGTGAGATCTACTTGTCTTTGGTTTGTTCCAAAGATCAACCTGTCATCAACATATAAGCATATGATCACACCTTGACCGGTATGATCAAACTTACTATAGACACACTTGTCAGCTTGATTTATCTTAAATCCATTTGACAATACGACATCATCAAACTTTTGATGCCATTGCTTTGTTGCTTGCTTTAGTCCATACAAGGATTTGACCACGCGACATACTTTGTGCTCTTGTCTTTTTAAAACAAACCCTTCAGGTTGTCTCATATACACTTCCTCATCTAGATCACCATTAAGGAATGCTGTCTTGACATCCATTTGATGAATCACTAGATTATGTATAGCCGCCATAGCTATTAATAACCTAATGGTTGTAATCCTAGCCACCAGAGCATATGTGTCAAAGTAATCGACACCTTCCCTTTGTCTAAAGCCTTGGATGACCAAGCGTGCTTTAAACTTGTCAATGGAACCGTCAACTTTCATCTTCCTCTTGAAGATCCATTTGCATCCCAAAGGTTTGCAACCAGAAGGAAGGTTGGCTAAATCCCATGTATGATTGCCCATAATGGAGTCCATCTCCTCTTGGATTGCTTCCTTCCAAAAGGCAACATCTTGAGACTTCATGACCTCATCAAATGTCTTTGGATCCTCATCCATATGAAAGTAAGAGTGACGATCCATTTTATTATCCCTTCACTCTTCAACCAAGAACACTTGGAAAATTGATTTTTGGGACAAATTAATGCTCATAGGAGCAATCTCTGGCAAGTCAAGCCCGTGGGACGCTTGCCAGGATTCATCTTGAATCCTACGATGCTTGTTTGGGTGTTCCTCATCTAAAGTCATGTTGATCACTTCCCTAGGCCTAGGAGCCGAGGTGAAGCGATCTCCATCAAAGATGGCATCCCTAGACTCTATTACGGTATTAACCGAGATGAAGTCATTTGGTTCTATCACATAGAACCTATAAGCTTTGGAGTGTTCTGCATAGCCAATGAACCCACACTCAACACCTTTTTCACCTAAAGTTTTACATTTGTTGTCATTGAGCCTTACTATGGCTCGACATCCCCAAACTCGTAAGTAATGTAGGTTTGACTTCCTTTTGAACCATAGTTCATAAGGAGTCTTCTTGCTTCTTTTGTTTGGAACACGATTAAGCAAGTAGTTTGCCGTGAGCATAGCTACACCCCAAAATGAATGCTTAAGACCCGAGTAAGATAACATGGCATTGACCATCTCTTTAAGCACTCGGTTCTTTCGTTCGGCCACACCATTTGATTGTGGTGTGTAAAGTGCCGTGGTCTCATGTATGATCCCGACACTCTCGAAATACTCCTTATCCATAAATTCACCACCACGATCCGTGCGTAGTCTTTTTATTAAGGTACCTTGTTGCAACTCAGATTCATTCTTGAATACATAGAATTTGTCTAAGGCATCACTCTTTGCAAAGAGTAGATATACGTAACAATACCTAGAGTAATCATCTATGAATGTTACGTAATACTTCTTCTTTCCTAATGAAGGAGTAGAGTGCAAGTCGCCTAGATCCGAGTGAACTAAGCCGAGCATTGATTGTTCTCTTTCAACTCTAGGAAATGGAAGTCTTGTTATCTTGGTCAACAAGTACGTTTTACACTTGTCTTTTGGCAAGTCAAGTTTAGGTAAAATACCATCCTTAGTCATGTCATTCATACGCTTAAAATGAACGTGTCCAAGTCGTGCATGCCATTTAACAAAATCACAATTGGAAGAAGAAGAAGAAGAAGAAGACAATGTAAACAAACTGTTCTTGTTTATATTACTATTAGAAAGTTTATTACATAAAGAGAGAAGAAACATATTATTGTTCCAATGGCCAAAACCTACAAATGTTCCTCTCCTAGATAATACATAGCGGTCGGCTTCTATGACTTGTTTGAAGCCAAGCCTATTGAGTACACCACCAAAAACCACATTCTTTCTAATGGCCGGTGCATGTAGTACATTTGACAAGACTAGAGTCTTGCCACTTGTGAAGTATAGATCAACCCGTCCTCTTCCTAGAACGGGGGTGGTAGACTCGTTTCCCATATGTATGAGTGCTCCATCATTAGCAACAGCGTATGTCTTGAACCAACGCCGATCTTTGCAAACATGAGTTGTTGCACCCGAGTCAACCCACCATCCAAGGTCATCATCCAGCATGGACAAACATTCAAAAGTCAATGACACATAATTCAAAAAAGAATTTATATCAAAATTAGAATCAAGAATCATAAGTGAGTCACCTTGGTTTGAGGGGTTTTGGCCACTTTAGCCTCCACCCTTGGATCCATTGTCCTTAACCTTGCAATCCCGCTTGAAGTGGCCAGACTTGCAACACTTCCAACAAGAACCTTTTGGTTTCTTGTCAATATTATCCTTCTTGGACTTCTTGGATTCATTTCCCTTGTCCTTGTCTTTGTCCTTTCCTTTGAACCTCTTCCTTTTGCCCTTGCCATCCATCATGTTGGCCTCATGGAAAGTAGAAGTTTTATCCTCCTTCTTGAGTCCCCCTTCTTGTGCCCTAAGACCTTGTTCAATTTGAAGGTGAGAGCCAAGTTCCACCAACATGAGTTCTTCATTCTTGTGCTTTAGCACATGGCGGAAGTCCTTCCAAGAAGGGGGGAGCTTATCCATTATAGACGAAACCGCAATGGCCTCATCCATATGCATGGCATGTTGAGTGAACCTCCAAGAATCCGGAGAAATTCATTGTATTGTTCCATTACCGCCCTTGAGTCCACCATTTTATATGAGTTAAAATCCGAGACTAAGAATTTGCGAGATGAAGCATTCTCCGCCATGTACTTAGACTCCAGTTGATCCCACATTGATGTTGATGACTCTACACTTTGGTAGACATCAAACAATGCATCACTCATGTCATTGAGAATATGACCACGACATATGTAGTCATCATTATCCCATTTGCTCCTTCGTCGGACAGCCTCTATCTCCTCCACCATATCATCAACCGGCTCGGCCGGTCTAGGTGTAGTGAGAACATAAGCGACTTTTAGTGTAGTCAAGAGGAAGTGCATTTTCTTTTGCCACCTCCTAAAGTCTACACCCTCAAACTTATCCAACTTCTAAAAATGAGAAGTAATTTCTGTCATTAACGTCTTACTCATTATTGATCAATCCAATCCTACAAAACAGTTAATAATAAATACACTTAGAAGATTGTTGGATTTTCGATGTCCAGTTTTAGACCAAAGGGCCGTAGTCTCACTTAAGTGAGTAGACGGTTGTCCCAATTGCCAATCAAATTAATATGATTTATCTTGAAGTGAAATAAATTATTAAATAAGGGTTTGTAATTTCCACAAAGGAGTAGACAAAACCCAACCAAGAGTCATGTGCTCCAGACCTAGCAACGGTCTCATTCCCAACCTCGGGAACCACACTCTCAGCCACCTCCTCCACTCCAACATCTGGCATGATCACTGCTGGTGGATCCTCTCGAGGAGCTCGACCTCGACCTCGTGCTAATGGAGGTCTACCTCCACGGCCGCGTCCTCTAACTACAGGAGTCCTATCGCCCCTACCCTGCCCAACTGGAAGGAGAGGTGGACACCCTCTACCTCGATCAGGAGCTAGCGTAGCCCTAGTACGTGCCATCTACGCGAGTGATAACAACTATAGTTATAAACTAGTTAATATGTCCAACTAAAGTAAAACCTAAAGTCCATTCTAAGCATACTGAGATCCGTAGTAGTAGTGGTGGTACGCCGAACTTTTCTACCCCCAACCAGACTATGCATGCATTTGAAAACCAAAAGCCCTTTTTAAAACTCATATCCCTTTTCGGGTTCTGCTCAAGTACTTATTCGGTCTTTCAGAAGATTTTCAAGTGCCATTGTTTCCAACCTAGACCTCTGATACCATGTTGTAACACCCCGAATTCTCAAAACTTGGGATATTACTAGTTAGGACCTCACAATGGGTCCCGACCTCAGTTTGACAACAATTTTACTAGGATCTTGCAACAAGACACAAATAAGAAAAACCGAAATTCATAAAATAGTATTTTGAAGACATGAATGCAACAACGTCTAACAGCCTATAGTACTTAAACAACGAAAACACTAACTGTAACAAGAAGAAAGAAACAACAAGGTAAACACCCAACCCCACTCTAAGGAGTACGGAGACCCGGCTGACCACTTCTTCCGGATCACTCAGCTGCTGCTCTAACCTGCGGTGAATCTAAAATACAAAAGAACATCCATTAGCTAGCTATCTAAACATTAGATGAATAATAATAGCATACACACATCATAGCAAAAGTAAACACTCATCATGCTTTCAAACAATCCATTTATTATCTTTACTTAGGTCATTCACTCTTACTAATGATACTTATTTTGTGACACGAGGGATTCCGAAACCTCGCCTCCGCCCCCGTGTAATCATCAGGAATGGATCCGATGCATCTCACCTTGTACCTGTATGGTCTGGGTAAAGAGAACCTCCCAGTCTCCTATCAGAGCTGGGCAGTGATGTCACGGCCCGTTATACATATACTTGGGCCTTAAAATATAAAAATAACAGTCGTCCTATCAAGTTATCATTATAAACACACATTGCACACACCACTATTATCATTCAACTAACATCCAGAAACTAGCTAAGTAAGTCGCAAGGACTTACCTGAGTCAAATCGCACTCTATCAAATCTCAACTTGGTCCGTACTCGTGGTAACTCTAATTCCTGTCAAATAAGGCATGTGGGTCAAAATCACATCCCATACTCTGTTATAAACTTCAAAGAGGTACAATCTCATGAGGAGAAATTACGAAACTATAACTCTCTTAAGGTACAAGACTATTTTACCCCTGATCCCGGAAACTCTCAAAAGTCTATCATTAAATTATTATACTCCCTTTTAGAACTTATTTCCATAATCCGATTCTCAAGGACAGTCTACTAGAGATTATAAGATTCACAAATTTCAAGCAAATTAGAAGGGTTGCTAAGGTCCGACCTTTATACTTAAGCTACTAGGTCTAAGATCAAATCCAAAACATACTCGTCAAAGAGAACAACAACACTCCCTTCCCAAGTTTCGATAAAAACTTCCCAACTATACTAGGTAAGAGACCGAGAATCTAACAAGCTTAGGTTAAGTTAAGATAACGAGTCCTTAGAATATTTTAGCACGTGGGACTCGTTATCAATAACAACATTTGACCATTTCTAGGAACCACCGCAACCTTCATAACTCGTGCACACCACTCTGGTTGGACTAACTACCTATACTCTAGCCCTTACCCATCTATATATATACTTATGTATGTACACTACACTTATTTAAACATATATATTTATATCCCCCATCTCATATATCTATTTATACGTATAAAGGTACACTGCATTGGTACAATATATATATATATATATACTTATATCTCCTATCCCTACTGTTCGCTCCAAACGGTGTGTGCAAGCTTTAAATTTATAACCCTAGACGTAAGCTTAAAACAAGGATGCGAACCCGCAGGGTACGGGTCAATCGTAGTAAAAAGCAAGGAATTCCAGGGGTCGATCACAGGGACTTAGTGAAACAAAGTCCAATTACGGTATGCTTAAGCAATCACTAACCACAAGTAATTAAAACAATCAAAGATGATAAAAGTCAATAAAGGAAACATGCAATTCTAGGGATTAAAGCATCTAGTTGTGGTTCCAACTCAAGATCTAAAGATAAGTGGACAAAGCTGAGGTTTTTACATAGGGAAGGCGTTACTAAAGTGGAATAGATTACCGGGTAAGTCTCACTACTCACTAATCCCAAACCGTAATTCCTATTACCGGGTAAGTCTCAAGGAATCAAGATAAAGAACTATAATCTCAAACTAACACACCATCTAAGGGAATAGAATCAACCTTTACCGGGTAAGTCTCGGACTAACTCACAAAGATGGGATGAAAGCACACTCAAACCCCAATAAAGGATAAACCTTTATTACCTATACTTATGATCTTAGGTAAACAAACTAAGGAATTACCGGGTAAGTCTCATCCTAAGCTTGCATTGAACCAGGAAAGGTATAATAAGGATAGGATTTGGCAAACTCTAACACTTAACTCTCAGTTTCGGATCAGATAAGTCACCTCGGTCAGCCAAATTCCACCCCGGCCGAGATGTTCATCGACTGAGCGAGATGCTTAGGGTTAAGGTTAAAGACTCGAACTTTCAGGGTCCTACTGTGATTAAGATCATTCTATCATTGTTTTTCCCACAACCTTCAGCCAATCACCCTAGAATCACACAAGGAAATTAGCCACTCATCATCATGAAAGCAATAATCAAATATATGGGAAGAAGGTGAATATTTGAACAAGAAGAATTTAATGAAAAGACTTCAATAACTGAATCAAATATCACAACAAAGCGTTCCTTGGATAGAAATCTAACAAGACAAGACAACAAGGAAGGGAATCTAAGATAATCTTACAAAAACCCTTCAAAAGCTATAAAAGCTACAATCTTCCTTCTTCAACCTTCAAAAAGGTTCTTCAAATCTCCCAACTGGAGTATGGCTGCTGCGGTGTATAAACCTTGATCGGTGGTATAGCCTGATCCAACTGTATGCGGATGTCGGCAAGGTGATAGCGGATGTCGGATTTGTGGGAAATCCGACCCTTTTTATAGGAAAATTACTATCCAAAGATAAGATATCTTAGAAATATCTTTTCCCATAAAAATAGGTAAAATAAATGATCTAGCATATCTTCTTCCTTCCAGGAGCCAAGCCCAAAAATATAAGATCTCTTTCCAAAGATAAAAGATCTCAGCCAAGAATAAAATATTCTCGCCCGTCCCAGGTGTTCGCCTCGGTCGAGTCGACTTCTCTGTATCACCTCGGTCGAGGTGAATCTGTGGTCAACCGAGGTGAGTCACAACTGAATGTGAAATCTCTCAAATCTGGTCCAAAGTGAATCTCTAATCCATGGCTATGCTTCCTAGATGTTCCTTTTGTTCCTGAATGTAGCTCCAATGACTCCATAGCTCCTTTTGCTCCTTTTTGATGCAAAACGTGCCATTTTACCTACGATTACAACAAAACTAGGTGTAGACCTCGATTCCCGCAAAGGTAGATGAAATGGTAATATAATCACATATTATACATACAAACATGCAGATTATTGAAGATAAAACGTCCAAACAAACCCTAAAATATAGACTATAATTCATGCTATCACCTACATCTATATATACATATACAGATACGCTGCACTGAGGAGAAGCACAACTCACCCGTCCAGCACCTCCGTTACGCCTTTGTAGAGAGTAAACCGAGACTGGAGTGGATTGAAGCAACCCCAAGGAGAGTCCTGTCGAGCCTGCATCACACCTGCCATCCGGAGGGTCGACGATGCCGTTCAATAACCGGTTAGAACGTGTAGAAGTAACGAAACAACAAAGGTCAATTGGGTCGGCTTACAGGAGTCGTAAGCAGGTAGTCGGGTGGTTACGGTTTCTGTGGAACGAGGACGTAGTCCGCTTCAGCCTGTTCGTTGGTCCAGAACAAAGGTTTGCTCGCCTGCGGTTCCAGCTAGGAGAAACGCTCCTCACTGGCCTGATGTTCGATGTATGATTCAGCAACAGAAGCAGAAGACGA
Organism: Fagopyrum homotropicum; assembly: GCA_033239125.1. Lineage (NCBI taxonomy): Eukaryota > Viridiplantae > Streptophyta > Magnoliopsida > Caryophyllales > Polygonaceae > Fagopyrum > Fagopyrum homotropicum. The sequence continues at coordinate 78,082,434 of BSWB01000008.1, forward strand.
AGGGGATTCGCAGGAAGGAAAGGGGCTTACCGGTGTCTCTGTCGCGTAGGACGTCGGGTCCGGTTCTGGTTGGTTCGCAGGCTAAAGACGACTGGGCAACACCAACGGGACTGCGTGCCTCTCGTGATCTCCACCGAAGACGAGTCCGATCCAGTGGTGGTGACTATGGTGTAGGGACGAGTAGGCTAAGGTCCTTCAGTTCCTTCTGAGGCGTGATGTGGTTGTAGTTGGGATGCAGAAGTTTAGCAGCGGCAACTGTAGAGTAGATTACAATTAATTAGGTTTGGGGTTAGATTAGGTTAAACTAGTAAGATTAGGGGAGGTTTAAGGATGTGGGCCGGCTGGAAGATCACTGGGCCGGGTTTTGGGCCAGAATTAGCCTCCTCCTCAATTAAAATAAAAGGCTGAAAGAATACTCGTTATTCGCCCGGAACCGTGCTTCGGTTTTTTTAAAATTAGTACGACATTTATTTACGGGTTACATAATTTATTATTTTAATATGAATCAAGGTCACATAAAATGATAGAATTAAAATTCGTTTTATTTTATTTAAAAAAAATAAAAGCTGGCGGATCGGAATCCAGGTTGATCTGATATTAAACGGAGTTCAAATTTTTCTGTTATTACAGATTTATTGTCAACTCGTATTGTCACCTTCTCACAACTTTTGTCAGCAATCTCACTAAGCAAGTCTTGAAGCCAAATTGCTTGTTTATCTGCTTCTGTAGCCGCCATGAACTCTTCTTCACAAGATGAAAATGCCACAGTCTCTTGCTTCTGTGAGCACCAAGTAATTGGGCAATTATCAAGGTAGAAGATGTGACCCGTCGTGCTCTTACCATCATCCACATCAACTTTGTGTGTGCTATCACTATATCCTACCAATTTCACCTTATTTGCTCGGTGAAATAGAAAACCAAACGAGGTTATCCCACGTAAATACCTTAACACTTGCTTTAATGCCGCCCCGTGTGATTCTTTCGGTTCGTGCATGTATCTACTCAAAACACCAACACTATAGGACGAGTCTGGTCGTGTACGGAGTAAGTAACTTAAACATACAATGCTTCTTCTATATTCCTTTTCATCAATACACTTCTCCTTTGATGATTTTGACAACTTCAGATTCATATCCATCGGAATGTGTGTTGAATTACAACCATCCATGCGCGTTTCTCCTAATATCTTCTGAGCATATCTCTCTTGCTTTAGAACAATTCCTCCTTCGGATTGATGTACCTCAATTCCAAGATAATATGTCAGTTTACCTAGATCACTCATCTCGAACTTAGTTGCCATTTCCCTTTTAAACTCACATATCAACTCCATGGATGAACCTGTGACAAGTAAATCATCGAAATACACAGCCACAATGATGCAAAGTTTTTTTTTACTTTCTTCTGATATAAAGACGGTTCCTTCAAACATCTATGAAATCTCAGCTCCTTAACAATTTTGTTTAACTTATCATTCCATGCTCTAGGCGCTTACTTTAGACCATAGAGAACCTTCTTTAACTTGTAGACCTTTTCTTCACTTCCAACAGTTATGAATCCTTCCGGTTGACTAACATAACCTTCTTCTTTCAACTCACCATGAAGAAACGCGGTTTTTACGTCAAGATAATGTATTTCTCAACCACTTGAGGCCGCTAAAGCGATAATATAACGAATTATTTCAATACGTGCCACCGGAGCAAAAACTTCATCATAATCAAAGCCATGTCATTGAACAAACCTTTTGCCACCAATCTCGCTTTGTACTTGTTAATGCTTCCATCCGAATTACGTTCTATTTTGAATACCCATTTTAATCCTATTGGCTTGACTCCTATCGGCAGATCAACTAACTCCCACGTTTTATTTCTTTCAATGGAAGAAATTTCATCCTTACAAGCTTCTATCCAAACTTGTAATTCTTTTGCTTCACTGAAATCCCACGGCTCGTCATTCAGTGAAAACAAAAGACATTCTCCTTCAGCTTCCGCCCAATACAGAACACAATCGTTAAAGTGAGATGGTCTCACACTTTGTCTTGTTGATCTCCTCAATTGTGGTTGTTCGTTGTTATCAACCTCATCAATGCCTTCTTCTTCACCGCTAACATTATCTTCTTCTACATCGTCGTTCACCGCATCTTCCCTCATTACTTGAGGTGCAGGTTCGCTATACTCTGTTTCTTGAGAGTTTTCAATTCTCCTTATGCCACCGTGACCACATTCTCCTAAATCCACATCGAATGTTCCGAAATCATTGCTCGATTTCCTCTCAACTTTGCTCCAGTTCCACCTTTTTCCTTCATAAAAAACAATGTCTCGACTGACTATTATTTTCTTGGTTGTAGGATCAAAGAGACGATAAGCCTTTGAACCAGGTTTTGTTCCTAAATGCACCAAGGTTCTTGATCTATCATCCAATTTCTTTCTTCCGACTGCTTCTGTTTTCGCATAACCGACGCAACCAAATATTCTAAGATGATCAATATTTGGTTTCTTTCCTCTAAGCATCTCGTACAGCGTTTTCCCCTCCAAGGATCTCGTTGCTATTCTATTGATCAAATAGGTAGCATGTCTCACAGCCTCCCCCCAAAGATAATTTGGTACATCCATATGCTTCAAGATACTTCTTGTCATCTCCAACAAGGTCCTATTACGTCTCTCAACAACCCCAATATGTTGAGGGGAGTATGGCACAGTTAAGTGCCTATGAATGCCATAATTATCATAGAAAGCTTGAAATTCATGAGAGGTAAACTCTTCACCTCTATCCGTTCGGAGAATTTTAATCACAACTTTTGTTTCTTGTTCAACAAGTGTGCTGAATTTTTTGAACTTCTTGAGTTCCTCACTCTTCTCTTTCATCAAAATATGCCACATGTAGCGTGAATAATCATCAATGAGCACAAACACATATCTCTTTTGGGCTGGTGTGGCTGGTGTGATAGGTCCACAAAGATCTCCATGGATGAGCTCAAGAGTTTGCGTTGCTCGGAATGTAGTTTCTTGAGGAAAAGGTTTCCTCGTTTGTTTCCCACGGAGGCATGACTCACATGTTGCTTTTTCAAGGTCGATTTTGGTTATACCATTCACGAGCTCTCTTTTGATCATTTACTTCAAAGTCTCTAAGTTTGCATGACCTAGCCATGCGTGTTGATAACATGAATTATAGTCTATATTTTGGGACTTGTTTAGACGTTTTATCTTAAATAATCTGCATGTTTGGATGTATATTATGTGATTATGTTGTCGTTTCATCTACCTTTGCGGAAATCGAGGTCTACACCTAGTTTCGTTGTAAATATAGGTAAAATGGCACATTTTGGATCAAAATAGAGCTAAGGAGCAAATGAGTCATTGGAGCTATATTCAGGAGCTTAAAAGAGGACTCAGGAAGCAAGGAATTAACAAAGAAGATTTACTTTGGACAAGATTTAAGAGATTTTACATTCAGCTGAGATTCACCTCGGTCAGCTATAGTACCACCTCGACCGAAGTGATCTTGAGGAGCGTCTCGACCGAGGCGGACACTCTAGTGCGGTGAGATATATTTTATTTGGCTGAGATCTTTTATTTTTGGAAGGAGAGATCTTATATTTTTGGGCTGGATTTCTGGAAGGAAGATCATATATTTGGGAGATCTATTTTAGAGATAAGATATATTTTATTAGGATATTATCTTTTTAAGATATCATGATCTTTGGAAGATAATTCTCCTATATAAAGGGCTAAATTTTCCACAAACCCAGCAAAACCAGCTATCGTCGAAGGCTGAGAACAATCAGCAAAGGAAGGATTTTTGGAAGTTTGAAGGAAGATTGAAGATTGAAGGAAGGAAGTTCATAGCTTATTATAGCTTTTAAGGGGATTTGTAAGACTTTCTTAGATTCCCTCTTGGTTCATTGTCTTGTTGGATTTGTGATCCAAGGAACGCTGATTGTGTTTCATATTTGATTCATTTATTGAAGCCTTGTTCTTAAGGTTTTTGTTTTCAAATATTCATTCTCTTCCCATATATTTGATTATTGCTTTCATGATGATGAGTGGCTAATTTTTTTGTGCGATTCTATGGTGATTGGCTGAAAGTTGTGGGAAAGACGATGATAGAATGATCTTAATCCCAACAAGACCCTGAAAGCTCGAGTCTTTATCCTTAACCCTAGAACATCTCGTTCAGTTGATGAACATCTCGGCCGGGGTGGAACTTGATTGACCGAGGTGACCTTTTGATCCGTAACTGAGAGTTAAGTGTTAGAGTTTTCCAAATCCTATTCTTATTACACCTTCCATGGTTAAATGCATGCCAAGGATGAGACTTACCCGGTGATTCCTTTGCTTGTTTACCCAAGATCATAAGTGTAGGTAATAAAGGTTTATCCTTTATTGGGGTTTGAGTGTGCCTTCATTCCATCTTTGTGAGTTAGCCTGAGACTTAACATGTAAAGGATGATTCTATACCCTTGGGTGGTGTGTTAGTTTGAGACTATAGTTCCTTTCCTTAGTTCCTTGCGACTTACCCAGTAATAGGATCTTCGGTTTGGGATTGTGAGTAGTGAGACTTACCCGGTAATCTATTTCACTTTAAAAACACCTTCCCTTTGCAAAATCTAAGCTTTGTCTGCTTTATATTTAGATCTTGAGTTGAAACCACAACTAGATGCTTTAATCCCTAGAATTGCATATTTCCCTTAATTGACTTTATATTCATCTTTAATTGCTTTAATCGCTTTTGTGGTTAGTAATTACATTGACAACCTTTACTTCCTTAGGTTTCACCTAAGTCCCTGTGATCGACCCCTGAAATTCTTGATTTTTATTACAATTGACCCGTACACTGCGGGTTCACATCCTTGTTTTAAGCATACTTCTTGGGTTATAAATTTAAAGCTTGCACACACCTTTTGGTGCGAATAAGTTTTTTGCACCGTTGCCGAAGACTTGGTCTAGACCGAGCCGGTTGCGGTAGTCTTTCGGGGCGATTGCCCCTGTTATTACTAACCACTCTACTTGAGTGACTTTCGCAGGTTCTTTCTCTTCGGTTTATGCGAAGAACCCGCGCTAGGAAGGAAATCGTTCCTTACGATCCCGAACCAGAAAAGACATACAAAAGACGCTTGAAAGAAGCTAAGATGGCCAACCAAGACGATCGCGATCTTGAGGCCGAATTGAAGGAGGCATTGGAACAACTACGCCTCAGTAAGGAAGAACTGCGGTTGGAAAAGGAAGAAAGTCGCGTAAGGACGGAAGCGGTCGAAGAAGATATGGCAGCTTTACGGGACCAATATCTACCTCGACCGAATCCAGATCCTTGACCGAGGCAGGATCCAGTTCCAGTTCCTCGACCGAGGCAGGACCCAGCTCCAGCTGCCTTGGCCGAGATACTTCCACCTCGGATGCCTGTCCGAGATGCTCTTTTTCCAGGTATTCCATAGACCCTAGGGCAGAGGATGGACCCAAACCAGCAAGTGAGGCGTCCAGGAGTCAACCTAGGTGATCCAGCGGAGCATGATTATGAACTTCGACCGCAAGTTCTTTCCATGATCCGCCAATGCCAGTTTGGAGGTCTAGAGAGAGAGTCTCCGCATCAACATTTACAGAATTATGAGATTTTGATGGAGACCTTTAGACCTTCAAGAGCGGAAAATAACAATTACAAGCTAAGGCCTTTTTACTTTTCTTTGAAGGACGGGGCGCTTACTTGGTATCAATCTCTTCCTCCCGGAAAGATCAACACTTGGGAGGAGATGACGACGGAGTTCTTAACAAAATTCTTTCCCCCCCTCAAAGACCGTTGAAATGAGAGGGAAGATCAATGCATTTATCATGAAGGACAAGGAGCGTTTGTCAAGTCATGGGAGAGATTCAAATACATCCTTTTGGATTGCCCACATCATGCGATTCCAAAGATAGAGTTGTTGGAGATATACTTCAAGGGATTGGATGGAAATACCCAATTCAACCTTCAAGTACTATCCGCCGGCACGTTCATGGACATGCCGATTGATGAAGCTTGGGAGTTCATTGAGAAACAAGCTTTGCACATGGAGAAATACTCCCACCAAGGAGCTGAAAATGGAGTTAAGAGAGTCAACTTCCAATAAGCTCCATCGAATGATAATCAACTCACCTCCCTCAAGAATGATGTGAAGCAATTGAAGGACCTTTTGGTTGCTCACACCGAAAAGGAAGGAGGATATCAAGGGTCAAGGAACAACAATCAAGGTTCCCGGAACAAGAACTACAACAACAATAGAGGATCTAACAGCAACAATTGGAGATCCAACAATCAAAATTCGAGTAACCCCTACTCTAACTCCAATTCGAATAATTCTTCTAATCCTTTCCTCTCTTCTTCTTCTACTCCATTGAAGAGCCAAGAACATGGATCAAGTTCGTCCCAGCCAGAAAAGAAAGATGCAGTACTGGTGGCCATATTGATCAAGCTAAATGCTATGGAGACATCCATGACTTCATTTTCGAAGGCACAAAAAGCCTTAGAACAACAATTCTTTAATAAGGTGAATGAAGCGCCAAGAGATCCAGGGAAGCTCCCAGCAAGGACAGAGAGCAACCCCAAGGGACAAATCATGGCAATAACAATGAGAAGTGGACTGAAAACTGCAGATCTAGTGCCTCGGTCGATGCCAGTGCATATGAAGAACATCTCGGTCCAGGTTCAGTCGAAGAACACTTCGGCCCAGGTACCGACCGAGGTGGAGTCTCAGAAAGCGGAGGAGAAATGTGAAGTTTATGTTCCACCTCCTGCTGATAAACCACCACTTCCATTCCCCTAGTCAAGGGCTAGAGCACATCTAGACAAGCACTTTGGTAAGTTCCTTGACTTGATGAATAAACTACATATTAATATCCCTTTCCTTGATGCCATTCTAGGGATGCTCGCATATGGGAAGTTCTTGAAGGAGATTCTATCAAGGAAAAGGAAGCTGGAAGACTTTGGTGAAGTTAGGATGACATCTAAATCTTCGGAACTTATTCAAATTATGAAGGAGAAAATACCACCCAAATTAAGGGATCCCGGCTCATTTTGCATTCCCATACAAGTTGGCGATGTGACTTGCGAAGCCTTGTGTGATCTAGGAGCCAGCGTGAGCATCATCCTGCTGGAGCTATGTGTGAAGATCGGACTTGGAGAGCCCAAGCCGGTGAAGATAAAGTTATACATGGCGGACCGCTCCATCACCCATCCCTTAGGCATTTTGGAAGACGTTCCGGTTAAGTTAGGTAACTTCTATTTACCTATAGACTTTGTTGTGCTTGATATTCCCGCAGATTATGCCGTTCCTATCATTCTCGGCAGACCATTTCTAGCAACTTCGGGTTGCAATGTGGATTGTAAGAACGCCAAGTTGAAAATCAACATTGGCGGTGATGAAGTGGAGTTTTCATCGCTAGCCGCAATGAAAGAAGAGCCGCTGGAGGATGATATCTTCAACATCTACGATGAAGAAGAATCAAGAGAATTGGTGAGCTCTATCCTTATTAATGACCCTCTTGAAAAAGTTATTAGTTTTAGCTTAATGGAGGAAGGTATAGATGCTTCTTGTGATGCAGATATACGGAGCTTAAAGGTATTGGAAGGAGATCCAGGAGCTAAGATTGAAAAACTAATCCAGGAGAAGAAGATCTCCAATTTCGGTCCCAGTTGCAGTACCTCGACCGAGGCACTCTCTTAACCAAGCGAGGTGTTCTTAGCTGAAGAACATCTCGGTCACCCACTTTGGACCTCGACCGAGGTAGAAAGCGAGACGATGTCAACTGAGAATAACAAACTTTCTACTCCCCTTTTTGAATCTCATTCACAGTTGGTGGAACATTTTCTCCCCCAAACTTCTGATAAGAAGGAACCTTGGTATGCTGACATTGTTAATTATCTTGTTTGCCAGGAAATACCGCCCGGATTGACGTACACTCAAAGGAAGAAATTCTTTAAGGATGTACGCCACTACTATTGGGATGAACCTCTACTATTTAAGAGAGGTTCGGATGGGATGCTTCGAAGATGCATTCCGGATGATGAGGTTACTAGTGTCATACGACATTGTCACTCACTTCCGTGTGGAGGACATGCTAGCGCTCATAAAACATGCGCTAAGGTATTACATTCCGCTTTCTTTTGGCCTACATTATTTAAAGATGTGCAAACGCTTGTTGTTTCTAATGATGCATGCCAAAGAACAGGGAACTTATCTAGGAGAAACGAGATGCCACTCAACAACATCCAGGAAGTTGAGATTTTTGATGTATGGGGAGTTGACTTCATGGGACCTTTCCCATCGTCCGGAGGAAACCTCTACATCCTCCTAGCTGTCGATTACGTCTCTAGATGGGTGGAAGCCAATGCTTCTCCTACTAATGACGCCATGGTGGTTGTGAAGTTCTTCAATAGGACTATTTTTCCACGTTTTGGGACTCCACGCGTCATTATCAGCGATGGAAGGACACATTTCATCAGCCGGAAGTTTAAAGCACTTCTATCGAAGTATGGGGTAACCCACAAGGTAGCAACCCCTTATCACCCTCAAACTAGTGGATAGGTCGAGATCTCAAATAGAGAAATCAAAGCAATCTTGGAGAAGACCGTCTCTAGGACGAGGAAGGATTGGTCCATGAAGTTGGACGACGCTCTTTGGGCCTACAGGACCGCATTCAAGACTCCCATAGGTACCACCCCTTATAATTTGGTATATGGGAAGTCTTGTCATTTGCCCGTTGAGCTAGAACACAAAGCATATTGGGCAATCAAATGGTTGAACTTCGACATCAAAAAAGCCGGTGAGAAGCGGTTGTTGGACATCAACGAGCTGGAGGAGCTGCGTTTGAACGCTTATGAGAATGCCAAGATCCACAAGGAAAGGACAAAGAAATGGCATGACAAGCTTATCATTCCTAAGGAGTTCAAAGAAGGAGATTTAGTTCTACTCTTCAACTCCCACCTTCGCCTCTTTCCAGGTAATTTGAAATCTAGATGGAGAGGACCTTACGTTGTGAAACATGTTTTCCCTTATGGTGCAGTTGAGATTTCGGGAGAAACAAGTGGAAGCTTCAAGGCCAATGTTCATAGACTTAAGAAATACCAACCGGAAGTCCAGGTTGAGGAGATTGCACCACTATATCTTGTTTAGGGATACCGTACGGTCCAGCTAGCGACCTTAAATCAAGCGCTTTTTGGGAGGCAACACAAGGTATTGCTTTCTTTTCCCTTTTCTACTCTAGCTTTAGATAGTTTGCTTTTGCTTTGCTTTGCTTTGTTTTTGGCGTCCTAAACAGAAACCAAGTACTTTCTAAGAAAGGAATACAACCCAGGAGCAACACTGGAAGGACATAAATTCGAGAAATTGAGAAGACGGAGTTTGACTGAGACACATCTCGATCGCAGTCACGACACCTCGACCGAGATGATTCTTGAGCAAACGAGGCGACTAGGGTTGACAACAATCCACCTCGATCCGTATCACCTCGGTCCAGTTGGGACCATCTCGACCGAGGTGACAACAGAATTGGCGAGGGTATAAAAGGGGAACAGTTTTTCCCACTTTCCCTCCCAACTTCTCTCTCGACCGCGGCGGACCATCACCTCGTTTCTCCGATTTTCACTCGTTTTCGACGATTCTTGCTTCCATTCTGCAAGGAAAGAGTAGAGAATCAGTTTGCAAGCAAAAATCTGCAACAAGAACGCCTCAATTCGACTGAATCTCGGGTAAACATCCGAAAACCCTAACTTCTCTATTCTCGCAGATTTTGGAATTTAGTGGCTTTAGTTGCCATAGATCTCTGTTAAAAAAGGCTTAAGAACCCCATAGGAACAATCTGTAGTGAAATCGGGGGAAAAGAACTGAAATTCCGAGAGTTGGAATCGAGCAGCTTCGCACCTCGGTCCAGTCGACCTGCGCCTCGGCCGAGGTGTTCTTGAGTTCTGACAAGCAACCGAGGTGACCTGTCAAACAAAGAGAGAGAGAATGAGTTCCAGGTCCGATCGCTAGTTAGTTCTGAGGGACATATCCTCACCTTCTTCTTCTTCTTCTTCTCGGCCTTCCATACCGGTGATACATGAGCGTCACCGAGCTGATTATGACCGCATTTGTATGCGCCCAGTGATTGCGCCGCGGTTTTTTGATATAGCTTCTTTTGATTGTCTGTATGTTGCTGATGACTTGAGGCGGATGGTCTCGATGGTTGGGCTGGAGCAGTTCATGGAGATTAGAGCTCCAGCGTACCTCGAGCCTACATTGGAGTTTGTGAGTTTTGTGACTTACCTGCCCGAGGAGAGGGCAATCAAGTACCGGCTGCTGAACCGGAATTACTTAGTCCCGATGGATCAGTGGAGAAACATCTTTGGCTTCCCGACCCCCCACAGTTCCCGACTTCCCTTCTTGAGCCGTGGCTCGACAGTTCTAGGGTCAGATTGCTCATGTGGTTGAGCATGCTGATAGGTGGAGACCTGGAGACTCCAGGGAGAGGATTATTTTCCACCTCGCTTTCAGACTCGCCAACCGGATTTTCAGCGAGAGACTTCTGGGGCGTACTGAGACGCCCTAGACAGGGGGATCTTCTGAGTCTGTTTTGCATGGTGACCGGAGGAGTGCCTGATTTCGGTGCTATGCTAGTTGAGGATCTACACCGGATCAAGGCTAAGGGGAAGGGAAACATTTGTTGTGGCGGCTTAGTGACTCACATAGTGATTGTGATGGACCTTGATCTGAGTGCATGTACACTGGTGGCGGCTGCCAAGCCGCTAGGTCTGTAGGAGATGATCACCAGGAGGATTCTAGTTCCTCGTGGACTCACTACGCCATATGTGGCGATGCCTTGGGAGTAGACTGCCCCTCAGGGTATTAGGTGGTCAGCTCAGTTCTAAGTCTACGACCCTCAGTACTGGTCCACTACATGGATACCCTACATTGAGGATGCTAGAGATGCAGCAGCCCAAGTGCAGGAGGAGGATGAGGAGGACGATGGCGGTGCTGCCATGGAGACAGGGACGGATACAGCCGGTCCTAGTATACCATTCGTCGATCTAGACGACGAGGAGACAGAGGATGAGCTAGCTGCACCACCACCACCACGTCTTGCTAGGCGCAGAGTCCGCAAATAGAGGGATCCCGTAGCCCACCGCTGCATTGACGAGTTGACGGATCAGATGACTGACTCCTATGCCGCCCTGACAGTCGATATCAGTGAGCGTTTGGATGACCATCGCCGGAAGATGGATAGTCGGACACATCTGAAGCTGGAGAGCCAGCACTACCAGCGCCGGATGATGGAGATCTAGTTCCAGCACATGATGGGATATCCGTTTGACCCATCCCAACATCCGTACGTGCCATGTACACCACCACCACCAGCGAATCAGGACTAGAGCTTACAGGGATTTCTTTTATTTATTTATTATGCAGCTCACCTTATGTTCGGTGAGTACTCTATTTTCCTGACTTATTTTGACCCATTGGGACAATGTGTCCCAAGTATGGGTTATTTGGATGTATTTATGTTACCTTATGTGTATGCTTAATTGACTCTATCGGATATTACTGTTTTATCTTGCTCTATGTGTTTAACTGAGATTACATGCATGCATACAAGTTATTTGATTGAGAAAAACGTCAAAAACTTGTTAAGAAAAATAAATTTTGACCTCGACCGAAGTGATTCTGACCAAACGAGGAACTTCACCTCGGTTGACTTAGAACACCTCGACCGAGGCGGTTTAACTGAAAGTTTTCGAAACGATTTTTGTGCTTATTTTCTGGATATGAGCTACGTGAAGATTTTGTTTGCACACTGATTTTGAAATCTTTATATGTTTAAAAGGTTTTATGATATGTTTAAGTTGCAAAATACTTTGTCTGAAATTTTTTGCATGTTTAATACTTTGTTTTTTTCCAAATTATGTTGAATTTGAAGGTTAACACCACATGATGAGTTCTATCACTTTCTTCCTGGGATGATTAAGGCAAATCATTCTCTTCTCTTCTTCTTCTTGATCATGCTTAGCCCCTCATATTAATATTTGTCTCCCTTTACCTATCCGGGAATTTGGAAGCAAGCAAAAGTGAAAAGCAAGTGAAAGAAAAGATGAGATGTTGGCTGGAAGTTAGAAAGAAACAAATAGGTTTGGGAAAGTCAATCATGATGATGAGTAACTCGGCACCATTCACATAGCCGGGTGTTTGTGTCTTGTCAAAGTCGGATTGAGCGATATTCCTAACAGGTCATGGTATGTGCATCAAGGGTTTGAGGCATCTCAAGAAATTGATGATTGCTGATCTCCTAGGCTTCGGTTATTGTGCACCTCTGTCCATGCATTCCAAAAAGTAAAGTAAAAACGTAAATAAGCTGAGCTTATTGTGGAAGATGTTGAAGTTCAAGGCAAGTGAAGTGAAGATCCCTTTTCCCGGATTCTAGCACCACATTCCTTATATACATTCCACCCTCACACGTTTCTTGACCTTTCATTTGGAAAGCCCTTGAGACCTCGAGCTTGATGATTGACTTGGTGGTTTAAACTGGATTATACATGATTAATTTCGATAATTATGATTTATTATGCATTCTATGATTTTATGCAAAGATGAACAACTTTCTTATATTTATAAAATCTTTTGATCATATCTTGATCTTTATTGCCATGAAGCATTCTCTTAGAGTGATCTATGAGTGGAGCACACCATTAAAATGTTTTGAAATACTTTTCATTGATCTTTATGACTTATAATCCATTTTATCTTGTCTTTAAGACTTGAAACTTGCTTGGGGACAAGCAAGGGACAAGTATGGGGTATTTTGATAGCATGAATTATAGTGTATATTTTGGGACTTGTTTAGACGTTTTATCTTCAATAATTTGCATGTTTGGATGTATATTATGTGATTATGTTGTCGTTTCATCTACCTTTACGGGAATCGAGGTCTACGCCTAGTTTCGTTGTAATTATAGGTAAAATGGCACATTTTGGATCAAAATAGAGTTAAGGAGCAAAGGAGTCATTGAAGCTACATTCAGGAGCTTAAAAGAGGACTCAGGAAGCAAGGAATTAACAGAGAATATTTACTTTGGACCAGATTTAAGAGATTTCACATTCAACTGAGATTCACCTCGGTCAGCTACAGTACCACCTCCACCGAGGTGATCTTGAGGAGCGTCTCGACCGAGGCGGACACTTTGGCGCGGCGAGATAAATTTTATTTGGCTGAGATCTTTTATTTTTGGAAGAAGAGATCTAATATCTTTGGGCTGGATTTCTGGATGGAAGATCATATATTTGGGAGATCTATTTTAGAGATAAGATATATTTTATTAGGATATTATGTTTTTAAGATATCATGATCTTTGGAAGATAATTCTCCTATATAAAGGGCTGGATTTTCCACAAACCCAGCAAAACCCGCTATCGTCGAAGGCTGAGAACAATCACCAAAGGAAGGTGATAGCATGAATTATAGTCTATATTTTGGGACTTGTTTAGACGTTTTACCTTCAATAATTTGCATGTTTGAATGTATATTATGTGATTATATTGTCGTTTCATCTACTTTTACGGGAATCGAGGTCTACACCAAGTTTCGTTGTAATCGTAGGTAAAATGGCACATTTTGGACTAAAATGGAGCAAAGAAGCAAAGGATTCATGGGAGCTACATTTAGGAGCTTAAAAGGGAACTCAGGAAGCAAGGAATTAACAAAGAAGATTTACTTTGGACCAGATTTGAGAGATTTCACATTCAGCTGAGATTCACCTCGGTCAGCTACAGTACCACCTCAACCGAGGTGATCTTGAGGAGCGCCCCGACCGAGGCGAATACCCTGACGCGGCGAGATCATATATTCTTGGCTGAGATCTTTTATTTTTGGTAGGAGAGATCTTATGTTTTTGGGGTGGATTTCTGGAAGGAAGATCATATATTTTGGAGATCTATTTTAGAGATATGGATATATTTTTATTAGGATATTATCTTTTCAAGATATTTTATCTTTGGAAGATAATTCTCCTATAAAAAGGGCTTGATTTTCCACAATTCAGCATCGGCGCATCACCGAAAATCCCGCTATCATTGTAGTGGTTGAAGGAAGGAAGGAAGATTGAAGAATCAATCAAGGAAGGATTGATATCTTGTTATAGCTTTTGAGGGGATTTGTAAGACTTTCTTAGATTCCCTTTGGTTTGTTGTCTTTGATTGGATTTGTGATCCAAGGAACGCTTATTTGTGTGATATTTGATTCAGTTATTGAAGTCTTGTTCTTAAGGTTTTTGTGTTCAAATATTCATTCCCTTCTCATATATTTGATTATTGCTTTCATGATGATGAGTGGCTAATTTCTTTGTGTGATTCTAGGGTCATTGGCTGAAAGTTGTGGGAAAGACGATGATAGAATGATCTTAATCCCAGTAGGACCCTGAAAGCTCGAGTCTTTATCCTTAACCCTAGAACATCTCGTTCAGTCGATGAACATCTCGGCCGGGGTTGAATTTGACTGACCGAGGTGACCTTTTGATCCGAAACTGAGAGTTAAGTGTTAGAGTTTGCCAAATCCTATTGTTATTACACCTTTCTTGGTTCAATGCAAGCCTAGGATGAGACTTACCCGGTGATTCCTTAGTTTGTTTACCCAAGATCATAAGTGTAGGTAATAAAGGTTTATCCATTATTGGGGTTTGAGTGTGCCTTCATTCCATCTATATGAGTTGGCCTGAGACTTACCCGGTAAAGGTTGATTCTATTCCCTTAGTTGGTGTGTTGGTTTGAGGTTATAGTTCCTTTCCTTAGTACCTTGAGACTTACCCGGTAATAGGTTCTTTTGGTTTGGGAATAGTGAGTAGTGAGACTTACCCGGTATCTATTCCACTTTAGAAACACCTTCCCTTTGAAAAATCTCAACTTTGTCCGCTTATCTTTAGATCTTGAGTTGGAACCACAACTAGATACTTTAATCCCTAGAATTGCATATTCCTTTAATTGACTTTTTATCATCTTTGATTTTTTTAATCGCTTTCGTGGTTAGTAACTACATTGACTACTTACACTTGCTTAGGTTTTACCTAAGTCCTTGTGTTTGACCCTTGGAATTCTTGCTTTTTACTATAATTGACCCGTACACTGCGGATTCGCATCCTTGTTTTAAGCATATTTCCTCGGTTATAAATTTAAAGCTTGCACACACCGTTTGGAGCGAACAAGTTTTTGGCGCCGTTGCCGGGGACTTTGTCTAGACCGAGCCGGTTGCGGTAGTCTTTCGGGGAATTTGCCCCTGTTGCTACTAACCACTCTACTTGAGTGACTTTCGCAGGTTCTTTTTCTTAGGTTTATGCGAAGAACCCGCGCTGGGAAGGAAATCGTTCCTTACGATCCCGAACCAGAAAAGACGTACAAAAGACGCTTGAAAGAAGCGAAGATGGCCAACCGAGACGATCGCGATCTTGAGGCCGAATTGAAGGAGGCATTGGAACAGCTACGCCTCAGTAAAGAAGAACTGCGACTGGAAAAGGAAGAAACTCGTGCAAGGACGGAGGCGATCGAAGCAGATATGGCGACTTTACGGGACCAATATCTACCTCGACCAGATCCAGCTCCTCGACCGAGGCAAGACCTAGTTCCAGACCCTCGCCCGAGGCAGGACCCAGCTCAAGCTGCCCCGGTCGAGATACTTCCACCTCGGATGCCGGTCCGAGACGCTCTTTTTGCAGGTATTCCACAGACCCTAGGGCAGAGGATGGACCCTAACCAGCAACTAAGGCGTCTAGGAGTCAACCTAGGTGATCCAGCGGAGCATGATTATGAACTTCGACCGCAAGTTCTTTCCATGATTCGCCAATGCCAGTTTGGAGGGCTAGAGAGGGAATCTCCGCATCAACATCTGCAAAATTATGAGATCTTGATGGAGACCTTGAGACCTTCAAGGCTGGAAAACAACAACTACAAGCTAAGGCATTTCTACTTCTCTTTGAAAGATAGGGCGCTTACTTGGTATCAATCTCTTCCTCCCAGAAAAATCAACACTTGGGAAGAGATGACGACGGAGTTCTTGACTAAATCCCCCCCCCTAAGATCGCTGAAATGAGAGGGAAGATCAATGCATTTATCAAGAAGGATAAGGAGCGTTTGTCAAGTCATGGGAGAGATTCAAATACATCCTTTTGGATTGCCCACATCATGGGATTCCGAAGATAGAGTTGTTGGAGATATAATTCAAGGGATTGGATGGAAATACCCAATTCAACCTTCAACTACTATCCGCCGGCACTTTCATGGACATGCCGATTGACGAAGCTTGGGAGTTCATAGAAATAACAATCAATGTTCCCGAAACAACAACTACAGTAACAATAGAGGATCCAACAACAACAATTGGAGATCCAACAATAAAAAATCGGGTAACTCTTACTCTAACTCCAATTTAAATAATTCTTCTAAACCCTTCCTCTCTTCTTCTTCTTCTACTCCATTGAAGATCGAAGAACAAGGATCAAGTTCATCCCAACCAGAAAAGAAGGATGCAGTGTTGGAGACCATCTTGATCAAACTAAACGCGATGGAGACGTCCATGACTTCATTTTCGAAGGCATAAAAAGCCTTAGAACAACAATTCTTTAACAAGGCGAAAGAAGTGCCTAACAAGAGCAATTGCCCCGAAAGGACAGAGAGCAACCCCAAAGGACAAATCATGGCAATAATGACGAGAAGTGGACTGAAAATTGTAGATCCAGTGCCTCGGTCGATGCCAGTACGGACGAAGAACACCTCGGTCCAGGAACAGTCGAAGAACACTTCGGCCGAGGTACCAACCGAGGTGGAGCCTCAAAAAGCGGAGGAGAAATCTGAGTTTTATGTTCCACCTCCTGCTTATAAACCACCACTTCCATTCCCCCAGTCAAGGGCTGGAGCACATCTAGACAAACACTTTGGTAAGTTCCTTGACTTGATGAATAAACTACATATTAATATCCCTTTCCTTGATGCCATTCTAGGGATGCTCGCGTATGGGAAGTTCTTGAAGGAGATTCTATCAAGGAAAAGGAAGCTGGAAGACTTTGGTGAAGTTAGGATGACATCTAAATCTTCGGAACTTATTCAAATTATGAAGGAGAAAATACCACCCAAATTAAGGGATCCCGGCTCATTTTGCATTCCCATACAAGTTGGCGATGTGACTTGCGAAGCCTTGTGTGATCTAGGAGCCAGCGTGAGCATCATCCCGCTGGAGCTATGCGTGAAGATCGGCCTTGGAGAACCCAAGCCGGTGAAGATAAGGCTATGCATGGCGGATCGCTCCATTACCCATCCCGTGGGCATTTTGGAAGACGTTCCGGTTAAGTTAGGTAATTTCTATTTACCTATAGAATTTGTTGTGCTTGATATTCCCGCAGATTATCCCGTTCCTATCATTCTCGGGAGACCATTTCTAGCAACTTCGGGTTGCAATGTGGATTGGAGGGAATTGGTGAGCTCTATCCTTGTTAATGACCCTCTTGAAAAAGTTATTAGTTTTAGCTTAATGGAGGAAGGTATAGATGCTTCTTGTGATGCAGATATACGGAGGTTAAAGGCATTGGAAGAAGATCCAGGAGCTAAATTTGAAAGACTAATCCAGGAGGAGAAGATCTCCAGTTTCGGTCCCAATTGCAGTACCTCGACCGAGGCCCTCTCTGGACCAAGCGAGGTGTTCTTAGCTGAAGAACATCTCGGTCACCCACTCTGCACCTCGACCGAGGTCGCAAGCGAGATGACGTCAACTGAGAATAACAAACTTTCTACTCCCTTTTCTGAATCTCATTCACAGTTGGTGGAGCATTTTCTCCACCAAACCTCTGAAAAGAAAGAGCCTTGGTATGCTGACATTGCTAATTATCTTGTTTGTAAGGAGATACCGCCCGGATTGACGTACGCCCAAAGGAAGAAATTCTTTAAAGACGTACGCCATTACTATTGGGATGAACCTCTACTATTTAAGAGAGGTCCAGATGGGATGCTTCGAAGATGCATTCCAGAAGATGAAGCTCCTAGTGTCATACGACATTGTCACTCCCTCCCGTGCGGAGGACATGCTAGCGCTCACAAATCATGCGCTAAGATATTACGTTCCGGTTTCTTTTGGCCTACATTATTTAAGGATGTGCAAACATTTGTTGTTTCTTGTGATGCATGCCAAAGAACAGAAAACATATCTAGGAGAAACGAGATGTCACTCAACAACATCCAGGAGGTTGAGATTTTTTATGTATGGGGAGTTGACTTCATGGCACCTTTCCCATCATCCGGAGGGAACCTTTACATCCTCCTAGCTGTCGATTACGTCTCTAGATGGGTGGAAGCCATAGCCTCTCCCACTAATGACGCCATGGTGGTTGTGAAGTTCTTCAATAAGACTATCTTTCCACGAGCTGGAGCAACTACGTTTGAATGCTTATGAGAATGCCAAGATCTACAAGGAAAGGACAAAGAAATGGCATGACAAGCGTGTCATTCCTAAGGAGTTCAAAGAAGGAGACTTAGTTCTACTCTTCAACTCTCGCCTTCGCCTCTTTCCAAGTAAGTTCAAATCTAGATGGACAGGACCTTACACTGTGAAACATGTTTACCCTTATGGTGCAGTTGAGATTTGGGGAGAAACAAGTGGAAGCTTCAAGGTCAACGGTCATAAACTTAAGAAATACCGACCCGAAGTTCAGGTTGAGGAGATTGCACCACTATACCTTGTTTAGGAGTGCCGTACGGTCCAACTAGCGACCTTAAATCAATCGCTTCTTGGGAGGCAACCCAAGGTATTGCTCTCTTTTCTCTTTTCTAGTCTAGCTTTAGATAGTTTGTTTTTGCTTTGCTTTGTTTGCTTTTGGTGTCCTAGACAGAAACCAAATACTCTCTAAGGAATGAATACAACTCAGGAGGAACACTAGAAAGACAGAAGTTCAAGAATTTGAGAAGACGGAGTTTGACTAAGACACATCTCGGTTGCTATCACAGCACCTCGACCGAGATTATTCTTGAGCAACCGAGGCGACTAGGGCTTACTGAAGACTCACCTCGGTCCGTATCACCTCGGTCCAGTCGGGACCATCTCGAATGAGGTGACAGCAGTTTCAGTGAGGGGTATAAAAGGGGGAACGGTTTCTCTCTGTTCCCTCTCTCACCTTCTCGACCGCGGCACATTCCATCTTGCCTTCTTCGATTCTCGCTCGTTTTCGACGATTTTTGCTTCGGGTTTGAGAGGAAAGGCTAGAGGAACGGATTGCAAGCAACAATATGCAACATAAACGCCTCGAATCGACCGAATCTGGGGTAAAGAAATCGAAAACCCTAACTTCTCGTCTTTTACTGATTTTGAAGGAAATTGGCTTTGGTTTCCAATTATTTCTGTTGAAAAAGGATTAAGTACCCCGTAGGAACAATTTGTAGTGAAATCGGGGGAAAAGAACTGAATTCCAGAGAATTGAAATCGAACAGCGCATCACCTCGGTCCAGTCCACCTGTGCCTCAGCCTAGGTGTTCTTGAGGATTGTCAGGGCAACCGAGGTGATCTGACAGAGAGAGAGAGAATGAGTTCTAGATCTGACAAGCAGCTTATTCTGAGGGAAAGATCCTCACCTTCTTCTTCTTCTAGACCTTCCATACCGGTGATCCACGAGCGTCACCAGGTTGATTGTGACCGTATCTGCACGCGCCCAGTGATTGCGCCACGGTTTTGGGATATCTCCGCCTTCGACTGCCTCTACGTAGTCGACGATCTGAGACGGATGGCCTCGATGGTTGGGCTGGAGCACTTCATGGAGATTCGATCTCCAACCTACCTCGAGCCCACATTGGAGTTTGTGAGCTCCGTGACCTACTTGCCCGAGGAGAGGACCATCAAGTATCGGTTGCTGAACCGGAACTACATAGTCTCGATGGATCAGTGGAGGGGCATCTTCGGCTTCCCGACCCCCACAGTTCCCGATTTTCCTTCTCAAGTCGTGGCTCGACAGTTCTGTGGACAAATAGCTCACGTAGTTGAGCATGCTGATAGGTGGAGACCTGGAGGCTCCAAGGAGCGGATTATCTTCCACCTCACCTTCAAAATAGCCCACCGTATTTTTAGCGAGACACTTCTGGCGCGTATTGAGACGCCCTAGAAGATTAGACAGAGGGAGTTGTTGAGTCTATTCTGTATGTTTACCGGAGGAGTTCCCGACTTCGAAGTGATGCTGGCTGAGGATCTTCATAGGTTCAAGGCGAAGGGGAAGGGAGATATCTGTTGTGGCGGCTTAGTGACTCACCTTGCTACAGTGATGGATCTTGATTTTAGTGCTTGTACCTTAGTGGCGGCTGTCAAGCCGCTTGGTCTGCAGGAGATGATCACCAGGAGGATTCTGGTTCCTCGTGGACTTACTACGCAATATGTGGCGATGCCTTGGGAGCAGACTGCCCCTCAGGGTATTAGATGGTCATCTCAGTTCTCAGTGTTTGACCCTCAGTACTAGTCCACTGTATGGATCCCGTACATTGAGGATGCTAGAGATGCAGCAGCCCCGGTACAAGAGGATGAGAAGGCCGACGAGGAGGCTGATGAGGAGGATGATGGCGGTGCTGCCATGGAGACAAGGACGGACACAGCCGACCCTAGTGTTCCAGTCATCGATCTAGACGATGAGGAGACAGAGGATGAGCCAGCTGCAGCACCAGCACGTCCTGCCAGGCATAGAGTCCGCAGGCAGAGGGATCCCGTAGCTCACCGCCGGATTGACGATATGACGGATCAGATGATTGACTCCTACGCAGCCCTGACCGTCGATCTTGGTGGACGTTTGGATGACCATCGCCGAGAGATGGATAGCCAGACTCATCAAATGCTAGAGAGTCAGCACTACCAGCGCCGGATGATGGAGATCCAGTTCCAGCACATGATGGGATATCCGTTTGACCCATCCCAGCATCCATACGTGTTATATCCACCACCACCAGCAGATCAGGATTAGAGCTTGCAGGGATTTCTTTTATTTATTTATTATGCAGCTAAGCTTATGTCCGGTGAGTTCTTCCTGTTTCCTAGACTTATTTTGATCCATTGGGACAATGTGTCTCAAGTATGGGGTCTTTATGTGTATTATTCGACATTATGTATGCTTGTATGACTTGATTCGGATATTTATGATTTTCATATGCTCTATATGCTTATCTGAGACTACATGCATGCATACAGGTTATTTGATTGAGAAAAACGTCAAAAACTGGTTTAAGAAAAAAAAATATATTTTATGACCTCAACCGGGATGATTTTTGCCAAACGAGGTACTTCACCTCGGTTGACTTAGAACACCTCGACCGAGGCGGTTTAACTGAGAGAGTTTTCGAAACGATTTTTGTGCTTCTTATCTGGATATGACCTCAGTGAAGATTTTGTTTGCAGATTGGTTTTGAAATCTTTATATGTTTGAAAGGTTTTATGATATGTTTAAGTTGCTAAATGCTTTGTTTGGAATTTTGGCATGTTTAATACTTTGTTTTTATCAAAATTATGTTGAATTTGAAGGTTGATACCACATGATGAGTTCTCTTACTTTCTTCCTGGGATAATTGAGGCAATTCACTCTCTTCTCTTCTTCTTCTTGATCATGCTTAGCCCCTCATATACATATTTGCCTCCCTTTACCTATCCGGGAATTTGGAAGCAAGCAAAAGAGAAAAGCAAGTGAAAGAAATGTTGAAGATGTTGGGTGGAAGTTAGAAAGAAACAAAGAGGTTTGGGGAAGTCAATCATGATGATGAGTAACTCGGCACCATTCACATAGCCGGGTGTTTGTGTCTTGCCAAAGTCGGATTGAGCGATATTCCTAACGGGTCATGGTATGTGCATCAAGGGTTTGAGACATCTCGAGAAATTGATGATTGCTAATCTCCTAGGCTTCAGTTATTGTGCACCTCTGTCCATGCATCCCAAAAAGTAAAAAAAGTAAATAAGCAAAGCTTATTGATGGAAGATGTTGAAGTTCAAAAGCAAAGTGAAGTGAAGATCATTTTCCCGGATTCTAGCACCACATTCCTTATATACATCCCATCCTCACACGTTTCTTGACCTTCTCTTGAAAAGCCCTTGAGACCTCGAGCTTGTTGATTGACTTGGTGTTTAAACTGGATTATACATGATTAATTTCGATGATTATGATTTATTATGCATTCTATGATTTTATGCAAAGATGAACAACTTTCTTGTATTTATAAAATGTTTTGATCATGTTTTGATTTTAAATTACATGAAGCATTCTCTTAGAGTGATCCATGAGTGAAGCACACCACCGAAAATGTTTTGAAATACTTTTCATTGATCTTTATGAGTTATAATCCATTCTATCTTGTACTTAAGATTTGGAACTTTCTTGGGGACAAGCAAGGGACAAGTATGGGGTATTTTGATAGCATGAATTATAGTCTATATTTTGGGACTTGTTTAGACGTTTTATCTTCAATAATCTGCATGTTTGAATGTATATTATGTGATTATATTTTCGTTTCATCTACTTTTACGGGAATCAAGGTCTACACCAAGTTTCGTTGTAATCGTAGGTAAAATGGCACATTTTGGACTAAAATGGAGCTAAGAAGCAAAGGATTCATGAGAGCTACATTTAGGAGCTTAAAAAGGAACTCAAGAAGCAAGGAATTAACAAAAAAGTTTATTTTGGACCAGATTTGAGAGATCTCACATTCAGCTGAGATTCACCTCGGTCAGCTACAGTACCATCTCGACCGAGGTGCTCTTGAGGAGCACCCCGACCGAGGCGAATACCCTGACGTGGCGAGATCATATATTCTTGGCTGAGATCTTTTTTTTTTGGAAGGAGAGATCTTATATTTTTGGGCTAGATTTCTGGAAGGAAGATCATATATTTTGGAGATCTATTTTAGAGATATGGATATATTTTTATTAGGATATTATCTTTTCAAGATATTTTATCTTTGGAAGATAATTCTCATATAAAAAGGGCTTGATTTTCCACAATTCAACATCGGCACATCACCAAAAATCCCGCTATCATTGTAGTGGTTGAAGGAAGGAAGGAAGATTGAAGAATCAATCAAGGAAGGATTGATATCTTGTTATA
The DNA here is from genome assembly GCA_033239125.1 of Fagopyrum homotropicum. NCBI lineage: Eukaryota > Viridiplantae > Streptophyta > Magnoliopsida > Caryophyllales > Polygonaceae > Fagopyrum > Fagopyrum homotropicum. The sequence continues at coordinate 78,105,516 of BSWB01000008.1, forward strand.
GCTTTTGAGGGGATTTGTAATACTTTCTTAAATTCCCTTTGGTTTGTTGTCTTTGATTGGATTTGTGATCCAAGGAACGCTTATTTGTGTGATATTTGATTCAGTGATTGAAGCCTTGTTCTTAAGGTTTTTGTGTTCAAATATTCATTTCCTTCTCATATATTTGATTATTGCTTTCATGATGATGAGTGGCTAATTTCTTTGTGTGATTCTAGGGTCATTGGCTGAAAGTTGTGGGAAAGACGATGATAGAATGATCTTAATCCCAGTAGGACCCTGAAAGCTCGAGTCTTTATCCTTAACCCTAGAACATCTCGTTCAGTCGATGAACATCTCGGCCGGTGTGGAATTTGACTGACTGAGGTGACCTTTTGATCCGAAACTGAGAGTTAAGTGTTAGAGTTTGTCAAATCCTATTCTTATTACACCTTTCCTTGTTCAATGCAAGCCTAGGATGAGACTTACCCGGTGATCCCTTCGTTTGTTTACCCAAGATCATAAGTGTAGGTAATAAAGGTTTATCCTTTATTGGGGTTTGAGTGTGCCTTCATTCCATCTATGTCAATTGGCCTGAGACTTACCCAGTAAAGGTTGATTATATTCCCTTAGTTGGTGTGTTGGTTTGAAGGTATAATTCCTTTCCTTAGTACCTTGAGACTTACCCGATAATAGGTTCTTTTGGTTTGGGATTAGTGAGTAGTGAGACTTACCCGGTGATCTATTCCACTTCAGAAACACCTTCTCTTTGCAAAATCTCAGCTTTGTCCGCTTATCTTTAGATCTTGAGTTGGAACCACAACTAGATGCTTTAATCCCTAGAATTGAATATTCCTTTAATTGACTTTTTATCATCTTTGATTGCTTTAATCTCTTTCGTGGTTGGTAACTACATTGACTACTTACACTTGCTTAGGTTTCACCTAAGTCCTTGTGATCGAACTCTGGAATTCTTACTGTTTACTATAATTGACCCGTACACTGCGGGTTCGCATCCTTGTTTTAAGCATATTTCCTCGGTTATAAATTTAAAGCTTGCACACAACGTTTGGAGCAAACAGAAGGATTTTTGGAAGTTTGAAAGAAGATTGAAGATTGAAGGAAGGAAGTTCATAGCTTGTTATAGCTTTTAAGGGGATTTGTAAGACTTTCTTAAATTCCCTCTTGGTTCATTGTCTTGTTGGATTTGTGATCCAAGAAACGTTGATTGTGTTTAATATTTGATTCAGTTATTGAAGCCTTGTTCTTAAGGTTTTTGTGTTCGAATATTCATTCTCTTCCCATATATTTGATTATTGCTTTCATGATAATGAGTGGCTAATTTCTTTGTGCGATTCTAGGGTGATTGGCTGAAAGTTGTGGGAAAGACGATGATAGAATGATCTTAATCCCAGTAGGACCCTGAAAGCTCGAGTCTTTATCCTTAACCCTAGAACATCTCGTTCAGTCGATGAACATCTCAGCCGGGGTGGAACTTGACTGACCGAGGTGACCTTTTGATCCGTAACTGAGAGTTAAGTGTTAGAGTTTACCAAATCCTATTGTTATTACACCTTCTCTGGTTCAATGCAAGCCAAGGATGAGACTTACCCGGTGATTCCTTTGCTTATTTACCCAAGATCATAAGTGTAGGTAATAAAGGTTTATCCTTTATTGGGGTTTGAGTGTGCCTTCATCCATCTTTGTGAGTTAGCTTGAGACTTACCCGGTAAATGTTGATTATATACCCTTGGGTGGTGTGTTAGTTTGAGACTATAGTTCCTTTCCTTAGTTCCTTGCGACTTACCCGGTAATAGGATCTTCAGTTTGGGATTGTGAGTGGTGAGATTTACCCGGTAATCTATTCCACTTTAGAAACACCTTTCCTTTGCAAAATCTCAGCTTTGTCCGCTTTATCTTTAGATTTTAAGTTGGAACCACAACTAGATGCTTTAATCCCTAGAATTGCATATTTCCCTTAATTGACTGTATATTCATCTTTGATTGTTTTAATCGCTTTTGTGGTTAGTAATTACATTGACAACCTTTACTTGCTTAGGTTTCACCTAAGTCCCTATGATCGACCCCTAAAATTCTTGTTTTTTATTACAATTGACCCGTACATTGCCGGTTCGCATTCTTGTTTTAAGCATACTTCTTGGGTTATAAATTTAAATCTTGCACACACCTTTTGGAGCGAACACGTGCCATTTTGCGGATTCGCTTGTTGTTGTCACCTGAAAGCACTTGATACTTTCAACCTGCAGTGTAACTTTATATAGGCGGTTCTTCGATCTTGTCTTTGTCACCAACACCTGACCTAATCGACCATAGAGTATCAACATATTCTCTTTCATTCGAACCTCACACCCCGCTTCCGTAGCTTGACCGAGGCTGATTATATTTCTCTTCAAATTTGGTATGTAATACACATTATGCAATATCTTTTTTTTACCATTGTTGAACACAAATCAAACGGACCCTCTTCCTTCAATATCAATTCGTGAATCATCTCCAAATTTTACTTTCCCCGTTATACTTTCATCAATCAAGAAGAAGAATTCCCGAATTCCACACATATGGTTACTTGCTCCATTGTCAAGGTACCAAACATTCTTTGTGTTCAGGTCGGTTTCAAAAAAAACTTGCCTTCACGTTTCTTTCGTTGAGATACACCACCTCGTGCATCATCAATTCATCGGCCTCTTGTGTGTCTCTATCCTTTTTCTCTTCTGTTTCTTGTAGTTTCAACAATCTATCTGAGCAATTAGATGCACAATGACCCCTTTTATCACATCTAAAGCATGTTGTCGATGATTCTTTAATTTTATGCAATCGATCCGGGCAGTTAGATGCATAGTGACCTTGTTTATCGCATCTGAAACACGTTATTGTGGCCTCTTTCTCCTTGTCACGTTCTTGTCGATGTGGAGCATTACCAGAGCGTCCACATCCTCTTCCTCTTCCGCCAAATCAACCACCTCTTCCTCTTCCTCTATTATCACCATAGCTATCATCCGTGTGGGCATACATCATCTTGTCCTGCTCTTCTTGTTCTTCTTCATCAGCACCAATTCTTTCTTCATACGCTTTCAGTCTCCCAACAATATCTTCAAAACTCGTTGTCTTCAGATCAAGCACTTTTTCTAAAGATGCGATGATATGAATATATCTTTTCCGTGGTAAACTTTTCGAAAATTTCTTCACATGTTTTGCTTCTTCAATTGTTTCTCCAAGTGAAGCAAATTTGGACGAGATTTTTGACAATTTTCTCACAAACGCATCAATCATGTCAGTTTCTTTCATCTTGAGTCGATCAAATTCTGCCATTAGGGTTTGAAGTCTGGCTTCTTTTACTCGTTCTGCTCCAACGTGTCTCCTTTATTGCATCCCAAATAGCTTTTCATGTGTCAAGTTCTCCAACCTGAATGATCTTGGTATGGATTGAAACAACAAGGCGATTGCCATCTTGTTCTTATCTTCAGTTTTGTTACCAGATTCAATTGTTTCCCACACCTTGTTCGCCTTGAGAGCGACCTTCATTCTTATGGCCCAAACCGTGTATTTGAGGAAGTTAGCATCGGACACTTGATAGAGGATGGTCCGATTGTCTTGACCTTTGGTTCAACAGCTTCGTCCTTTACGTCTCTCATGGTGAGTCTTGTTTCCTCACCAGCTCTGATACCAAATATAGAACTTGATATTCAAAGAACACACACAATAATAAGAATATATCTCTTATTAATCTCAAGAAAAATAACTCAAAAACTCTCACAACTCATATCTCTACCATACCTCGGCATCTCCTTATATAGAAGATTACTAATCCTAATCCTAATCCCATTAGAATATATCTTATATTTTAGATAAATCCTAAACATAAATATATCCATATATATTTAGATAACTCCTAAAGATAATTCTAATCTTACTCTTTAGGAAACACAACTTGATTAGGATTAGCATAACTTCTAACTCAAGTTAACTTCAAGCTTAATCAAACATAAATATATCCATCTGTGGTCTTCTTCCACCGAAATATATCAGTATTGAATGAAATAAATAATATTCTTACAGTGAAAGATAGCAGACATCTACTCTATACATGGTTGAAGATATGAAACTAAAATTGAATTAATATTTAGTTATAAAACAACGGGTGACAAACCTTTTCTCTTAGTAGGTATATTTGGTTGGCAACATTGTTGACCTCATTTTATCAACGGTTTAGGGCGAGAGCTGGGTCGCAACATAGGCATGGTTAAGGTAAAAGAACGTGATGCAGGAAAAGATGTAATTATTAAATGTTTGATGGTTGGTTGACAATTCATGAAAACCTTTTCCATTAGAATGGGCTTTGGGAGTACAGGCATGCTGTTGATATTGCTATTGCTGTTGCTATATTGCGTACTTATGGTTATACTAAACTTAGACCAACCCATCATTCATCTTTCACCTTCATTTATTTTGTGTCCTCCAAACATATGACAATCGATGATGGATTGGATACCCCAGGCAGCCCATATTTAGTCTTGTCATTCATCTTTCTCCTGCACGCCTACGCGCTTTCACGCTTCACTCAAAATCACTTTTCCTTTCCCCAAACTACACCCATTCTAATACAATTACTTTGCTTTATTATACTTAAATATTATTAATTAAATCTACACGTGTTAATCATTTCACTGCTCATTTGTTTAAACAACAATTTTATAAGTTGACCCCCGAAAACGTGCCTCAATTTCAGATTTCAGTGGGAACCACCAAACAAGATCAACCTGCATTCCTTTCTCTTCCTCTATTAAAGATTCATTATAAGAGTATTGGCGTGTTTCTCTGCAAATTTCAGGTTATTCATACCATATATTTATCACAAAATCAACTAATAATTGCTTACTTAATTCAACTTGTACGCATGCATGCCTTCCTTTAACTATTCTTTTTTTATTAACGGAGAATTGTCCTAATGTTCCAATTTTTGAATAAGGTTCCAAAAACATGTTATTAATCCCCCTTTAAACGAACTTCATCCGCACATCTAATAAGGTTGTTGATACTATGCATATCTTAGGAATCTGGTACTCATGCCCTCCATGGACACCACTCCGAATGCAGTGGGGTCGGTGGAAGGGTCATCGCGTTACTATTATTGTTGTGGTGGTTGTGGTGCCCACGGACCGGCCAGGTACACTATTGTCCAGTTTCACCTACCCAATATAGAAAGAGAAGAGGGTGTACCTTACCCTATCGCCCTTGATATTACCTTGAGACCTTGCACGGTGTGGCTAAAGAGGTCCATGTTCCTCAAATGTGTGAGGTTGGTAAGCACAAAGCCATTGTAAATTGGAATCATGAGCAAGAAGTTAGGGTGGCAGCCTAGCACGGTCCCATGGGGTGGGTCATCAACCCACCACACATAAAAAATGACAAAACAAAGATCATACATCGATGGACTATGTAAATGGAGGTCAATGATCATCAAACAATCAAAGAAATGCACAAAAACATACAAGTTCACATAAGGTGATTTCTAGGGTTCATGGGACAAGAACATGGAGAAAATTCAGCAAACTCATGATCTCAAGGGGGAATAATAACATATATGCTATATACACGTGAATTAGGGTTTGGGGTCATATCTTACTTGATTCAATGTGAAACTTATAATACATTTTGAAACAAAAATAAATAGATCTTGAGCGATGTAGTCTTAAAATGAACAAGAACACAAAAGCGTTGGTGATGCAACTCAGGTAAGCCCTACTCTGTGAGATTATAGGAAGGGAGAATCACCCCAATCCACTAAGAAGTGTTACAGTAAGAACAAAGCTACGAAGAAGCAAAAGTTACAAGAACAGTAAATGATCTCGATCCATAAGTCTAAAGAAAAAAAAAGAATAAGACAAGAAATAGAGAAGAAGCAATCATTTGTAAAGCACTCAGGCTAGAGACCAAGCTAAGCTTCCAGTGAAGCGAGGTCAGACGAAGAAGAGAACACTAGAGAAAGGTCACACATAAAGAACTCGGCTCACAACTCTCGAACTCTCTTTTCTTTCTAATGGAATCGCTCTCCGAAAGCTCTCAAAGACTCGTGTGAGGAGAAGAAGTATTAGCATCGCTACGGGGAGAGAGAGAGAGAGAGAGAGAGAGAGAGAGAGAGAGAGTACCTAAGAACCAGAGGCAACCACTCAACACACAGTAAGTGATCACGTGAGATCTCATGTTGTCGGGCTAGAGTTAACAGGCCTTGATCAAATAGCCCCAAAACTTTGCAGTCAACCCAACATCTTATAGCCCAAGGACTCAACTATGCTTCTCGTCAAACCCAGTTCTAACATCTTCAACACAAGACCGGAGTTAGAAAAGAATCTGATCGGGTTTACATATATCCTAACAAATGTCCTCCTAAAATCGGTTTATAGACTACAATACTACCAATAGTAGATTATAAGTTCATTTGTTCGTTATCAATGTGTAAATAACTTCTACAAGAGGCAAACTTATTTGTAGTCACTATCTTGGCGCCAAAGTTAGAGGGATTCAAATCTCGCTTTATCTTCTATATCAGGATTTGCTTGTGCTTGACTTTCTTCCTGGTATAACGGTATCTAACATCAATACGCTTAATCTTTCGTGATGCATATGATCTTTGCACAGGTATAAGGCACTTTGATTATCAACTTTGAGCACAATAACATAGTTTTTGTTCTCTATTTCTTCTAGGAAACCTTTGAGTCAAGTGGGTTCTTTAGCTTCCTTAGTAGTAGTCATGTATTCAGCTTCAATTAATGGCAAGGCTACAACTGATTATTGTTGAGATTTCCTGGAGATGAAATTCTCAACCCATGTAAAATAAAGAGCGGTGGTGGATTTCTTGTTGTCTTTATTACTAGCATAGTCAAAGTCTACAAAACCAACCAGGTTAGTTCTAGATGAATGTTCTTTAACTATATACAAGAAACTTCACTTTAGCACAACATAACATACATTATGGAACCAGTTGTAGCCTTCAAACACAAGGTTGGAACTTTATTGTTGCTTTGCTATAGTTTTGATTATTAAAGACCCTTTGCTAAGTATTTCTTGTCCTTCTCTTGGTTATTTTGGTTTTATCAGTTATTTGATATCATATATCTTTGTTGATCTGAATATGTGTATTGTTGGCTAGAACCCTTGCGATTCTAGGGTGATTGGTTGTTGGTTGTGGTATAGATGATGATAGAATGAACCTTTAAGTTAGACTGGATCCTGTAAGTTGGTTTTAACCTATGTAGCTACCGAATCTCGGTTTGTTCTCAGGAATCTCGGCCGAGATTTGAGAAAGAATAGCCCGAGATTTCCCTTTTTTATCCGTTCATGTTATATCCTTAAGCTTAGGTTATAGATTGCCTAAATCCTAGCCTTGTTGAACCTTTCAAGCTTATGTCCATGCTTGAGAAGAGACTTACCCGGTGATTCCCTTTCTTGGTTGTCAAAGATGATGAGTTCTAGGTAATAAAGGTTTGTCCTTTATTGGGTTTGAGTGTGTCTTCTCCTTTCCTATGTGAGTTAGCCTGAGACTTACCCGGAAAAGGTTAGTTATATTCCCTTAGGTTGAGTTGTTGGTTTGATATTATAGTTTCTTTCCTTAGATCTTTGAGGCTTACCCTATAATAGGAGCTTCGGTTTGAAATTAGCGGATAATGAGACCTCCCCCGTAATCTATCCTACCTTAGAAACACCTTAACTTAGCAACTACAGCCTTGTCCATAGTCCATAGATCTTTAGAAGTCTTGAATCGAAAAACACAACCGGATACTTTGATCTCTAGAATCTACATTCTTTCCTCATTATCATATATTCGTTGCTTTTGATATTTGCAAGTTCTAACCTATAATACACGAAAAATTTAAACTCCGTTTAATACCGGATCAAATCGATTTCTGATCCGCCAACCTTTATTCTTTTAAATAAAATAAAACAATATTAAATTCTATCATTTTATGTGACCTTGATTCACATAAAATGATAATTTATGTAACCCGTAAATAATTCCGTACATTTTAAAAACCGAAGAACGGTTCTGTGCGAATAACGATTTATTCATTCAGCCCATTTATTTTATTTGATGAGCAGACCCAATTAACTGGCCCAATAGCCAACTGTTGGCCCATTCTCTTAACTTACCCTAATCTCTTCACTAATTAAAAGTTTAACCTAACCTAACCTTAAACCTAATCAAGCCTAATCTACACCTGTTGTTGCCGCTGCACGATAAAACCATCCTGAAACCACCACCAGCCCTTTCACGTTCGATAGCAAACCGGAGTCACCAATCTCCCTCAACCCCGGATTCTGCACGCCACCAGCGACCGACGGCGAGCCTTGCACCAACACCGCAGCCACCGGATCTCTTCCGCCGTCTCTGTCGACCACCAAGTGAGCCGTCATCTCTGTCTGCCCCTTTTCGTTCCTCACTGTCCTCATGTATTACCAGCCGGAGGACCTGACCTCGGTTTTACACATCAGCAGTACTAAGACGCCGGTGGGTGCTTGCAGTGGTGCCGATCGACACAGCAGCGAGTGTCCCTATCCGCTGCAGTAGGTAAGTGCTCCTTTCTTCTTCAGCTTTGGACCCAGATGGTGAGGGTATACACTGATGAACCGGTGGACTGTGCGGATGAATTTTGTGCACCAGGGACGTCCTCCTTTGAGATCTTCTTAGACAGTGCAACAAGGAGTCAGATTGGCCCTTTCATCGACCATCGGAAGGCAGCAGTGGTGAGCGAGGGAGCCGCTGTTTACATCGTCTGCAACAAGGTTGATACTGTAACCTCCTATACTCCTGCAGTAGATGTTCCGGTTTTTAATTTAGTTGCAGATGTTGGCAGTGAGTCATGAAGTTCAAACCATGTACCGTAATCCTTGTCTGCTGGTTTTGAGAGGAACGTACACAAGTTATAAACCTAGGTTGTTTAGTTTTAATCAGGAATAAGCTGTAATTCATGGGTTTCGAACTGGGGACCTGCTGAGCATGTTAAATAGGAGAGACTGTTGGAAGAAAGACTCGAACCTAAGACCTTCTGCACACCTTTTTCTTTAGCTTTTAGCTTCGACCTGCTGACTTTAGGACCTAATTTCTATAGCTTAAATCGAGAATCAACCGTTGAAATTTTGATATGTCGTAGATGAATAAATATAGTTTAATGGGTTAAAATTTGGAAGAAAGTTAACGGTCGGATTAGGTTTTATAAGGTCCCGAAGTAGAGCACTTGAGCTGTTTTTACAACAGGGGGAAAAATTGACCAAGTATGGAAAATTTCAGCTTTTACCTCAACTTTGGAGTTTTATGGGAGGATTATGGTTAAGTATTTTTGAGAGATCTTCACCCCTATGTTTAGTATGTATATCATAGAGGAGCTAGGATTTTATCGCAGGATTTTATATCCTTATCCAAGCCGTGTATATGAACCCAAAGTCGAACCGTAACGACTTTTGTATCAACTAAGAATGTTGAGTAACTTTTATAAATCTTTACATAACTTTTCAATGAGAACTTGATTATGGACATAGGTTCTAAAAGAGAATATTAGAACTAAATGATAGACTCTTTGGGAATTTTCGAGACCAATGGTAAAATAGTCTTTCCACCTTAAGAGAGTTTTTTTCCGTAATCTCTCTGCATGAGATTGTACATCTTAGAAGTCATAGACTTCTAAGAGTTCAGGGATGTGATTTTGATCCACGTGTCTTGTTTGACAGGCGTTTGAGTACCACGAGTACAGACCGAGTTGAGACTTGATAGAGTGGGATTTGATTCAGGTAAGTCCTTGCGACTTACTTAACTGGTTTCTGGATATTAGTTGAGTGATAATAGTGGTGTGTGTACCATGTGTGTTATAATAACAACTTGTTAGGACGATCGTCGTTATTATGTGTTAAGGCCCAAGTGTATGTATAACGGGCCGTGACATCACTGCCCAGCTCTGCCAGGAGACTGGGAGGTTCTCTATACCCACACCATACAGGTACACGGTGAGATGCATCGGATCCACTCCTGATGGGTACACGGGGGCGGAGGCAAGGTTTGGGAATCCCTCGTGTCACAAAATAAGTATCATTAGTAAGAGTGAATGACTTAAATGAAGATAATAAATGGATTGTTTGAAAGCATGATGAGTGTTTATGAATTTATGTGTGTGTGCTATTATTATTCTCCTAATGTTTAGATAACTAGCTAATGGTTATTTTGTTGTATTTTTAGATTTACCGCAGGTTAGAACAGCAGTTGAGTGATCCGGAAGTAGTGGCCAGCCGGGTCTCCGTACTCCTTAGAGTGGGGTTGGGTGTTTACCTTGTGGTTTCTTTCTTCTTGTTAAAGACAATTAGTCTTTTTGTGGTTTATGTACTATAGGTTGTTAGACGTTGTTGCATTCATCTCTTTAAAATACTATTTTATAAATTTCGGTTTTTCTTATTTGTGTCTTGTTGCAAGATCCTAGTAACATTGTTGTCAAACTGAGGTCGGGACCCATTGTGAGATCCTAACCAATAATGTCCCGAGTTTTGAAAATTCGGGGTGTTACAACATGGTATCAGAGCTCTAGGTTGGCAACAATGTCACTTGAAATCTTTGGAAAGACCGAATAAGTACTTAAGCAGAACCCGAAAAGGGATCTGAGTTTTAAAAATAGACTTTTGGTTTTCAAATGCATGCATAGTCTGGTTGGGGATAGAAAAGTACGGCTGACCACCACTACTACCGCGGATCTCAGTATGTTTAGTATGGACTTCAGGTTTTACTTTAGTTGGACTTATTAGCTTGATTATAAAGATATGTGATATAGATAAATATATGCCGAAGATTAGTGGAAATTATAGTTAGGTTATGTCCTTAACGGAGATAACATAATGAGTTCCTCACCCCTTTGACACATCTAAGTAGATTTTGAAGGATGTCAACGTGAGGATTAGTATGCACATCTTATGTGCATTAGGGTAGACGAACGGTGGACAACCCCTTCGAGCTTGGTGAGGAACGTCGAGACGGAAAAGTGAAGACTAAAAGACAACACCAACTACGATGACAAGAAGGGAATCCCGAGTCAACTCAATAGGATCAAATGAAGAATATACATGAGGGTAGTTCCGGCAACGTTACAAACAAAGGAGATGCCTTCAAAAACACAAATGGGTATGAAGGTCAAGGTGGAATATAGTAGTGATCCAGACAAGAGGCATTGAATCTGAGCTTACTGACGGACCAGAAGGTGAAAGTTTGAGGCTAGAAGCAGAGCGGAATATCACTCTCGACAAGCTACTGCCACCACAATCAAGATGGGAAACCGAGACAATCATAAGCGTAGGAGTCAAGATGAGATACATTGTCCATCCAAATACGAAGACTAAAAGAGCCGCAAAAGGAAAGCTTACAAGTTGCTAGAAAGTGAAAGGCAGGTTTCACCAACAGGGAAGTGGGGTGACCTCTTAGAACACACAAGAAATTCAACAATAATCAGGATACAACAAAGACTGGATTTCTACAAAGGCGACAGTACAAAGCAGCACACAAGGAAGAAGGTATAGGAGAATGGTTGGTGAACACGAGGGTCTATAATAACTTCTCATTCATGAAGGGATTTAAGTTAATAACACTAGCGGGTCATAACAGAGAACCACAATTGGACGATAACTCGAGTAAAAAGAATCATATAGAAATACCTACAAGTTATCGTAGAAGAATTTACAAGTCCGTTGACGGAAGACGAAGATATAACTAGACTCGTTAGAGTATAGTGCTCTTATAGGAGTGTAGTTGGTAGAAGGAGCTAAAGGAGTATAAATGGAAGAAATATATTTTCACCTGGTATATCAAACCTCAAAAGAGATAGAAGAAAAGTAAGTCTACGATCTTATAGAATGTCAACTATAGACTAATTGGTAACAACAGAGAATTTATACGTGCTGGTTAACTAGGGATGGTTGGTTGGCAGATAAAAAGAATAATCACAAGGTTATAAGAGAATCTTATCGACATCTGGAGAATTTCTCCCAGAGATCAACGAGGAAAATGGTGAAGTCAAATCAATACGAGTCCTAGTAAAACTTAATAGGTTCAAAGTCAATAACTCTAATTAAAATTTTTGTGGAAGAGCTTGACAGTAGAGGAGATACCAGTTGTATGTGAGTTTGCAGAAGTATTCAGTGACGACCTTCCAGGGCTACCCCACAGAGGAGTGTTGATTTCAACATTGAGTTAGAGCCGGGCACGAGACCGAGCTCGAAGGCCCCGTACCGTATGGCACCGATAGAGCTGCTTGAGTTGAAGAAGCAGTTAAAGGAGTTAGCAGAGAAGGGCTTCATACGCCCTAATGTATCACCTGGGGCGCGCCGGTATTGTTTGTGAGGAAGAAGGACATATCGATGAGGCTATGCATAGACTACAGAGAGTTGAACAAAGTCACTATCCTAAACTAGTATCCACTGTCGCGCATAGATGATATGTTGGACTAGTTGCATGGAGCGCCGGTGTTTTCGAGGATAGACTTGAGGTCAGGTTATCACCAGCTGAGGATGAGAGATCAAGACATACCTAAGACGGCATTCCGGACTAGGTATGATCATTATGAGTTGGTAGTGCTGCCATTTGGGCTCACTAATGCGCCAGCAGTGTTCATGGAGTTGATGAACGGGATATTCATCGACTTCTTAGACCAGTTTGTAGTGGTCTTCATTGACGACATCCTAGTTTACTCTAGGAGTCAAGAGGAGCATGCCAGGCACTTGAGGACAATATTATAGATTCTGCAGGATAGCCAGCTTTATGCTAAGAGTTACACAAGTGTGAGTTTTGTATGTCAGAGGTGGCCTCTTAGGCCATGTGGTGACTGTTGAGGATATTAAGGTCGATCCGGCAAAGATTGAGTCAATGTCTTCTTGGCAACCTCCGAAGAATTTTAAGGAGGTTCACAACTTTCTAGGTTTGGCAGGTTACTACCGCCGGTTTGTGGAAGGGTTTTCCCTGATTGCCCGACCACTTACTTGTCTTTTGAGGAAGACTACTCAGATCATGTGATTTGAGCCGTTTCAACGGAGTTTTGAGGAGTTAAAGAGGAGATTGACGTCTGCTCCGATTTTAGCACAACCTGAGGGTACGAATGACTTTGTGGATACAGTGATACATCCAAGCTAGGCTTGGGGTGTGTTTGATATAGAGGGGTAAGGTCATAGCCTATGCGTCTCGACAGTTAAAGACGTATGAGGAGAACTACCCCACACATGATCTAGAGTTAGCTGCAGTAGTCCATGCTCTTAAGATCTGGCGTCACTATCTTTATGGGGCGACATGTCAGGTCTTCACAAACCATAAGAGTCTGAAGTACATATTCACTCAGCGGGAGTTGAATAACCGCCAGAGATGGTGGTTAGAGTTGATCAAGGATTTCGACCTCGAGATTCTCTACCACCCCGGAAAGGGCGAACGTAGTAGCTGACGTTTTGAGCCGAAAGACGCCTCGGGAGAGGGCGATAGCCGGTTGACGGTACAGCCACAGTTGTAGAAAGACTTGGATTGGTTAGAGATAGAGATTCAATTTCCCGATACGGATAGTCAGTTGGCTACTTTGGAGTTACTTCCTGATCTGTTGGGTGAGATCCGACAAAAGCAGGAGACCTGCCCGACTTTGACCAGGATCCGAGACAGGATGTCTGGAGATGAGGCACCATATTTCACTATTGGCACCGATGGAGTGATGAGACGTCAGGATCGCATTTGTGTACCATCAGACAGTGAGTTGAGGCAGAGGATATTAGGTGAAGCTCATACTACCCCATACCAGTACATCCCGGAGCAAGTAAGATGTATAAGGATGTGAGACGTTCCTTCTGGTGGGGTGGTTTTAAGCCGACGTGGTTCGGTATGTAGCTTAGTGTGCGACCTGCCAGTAGGTCAAGATTGAGCATCGTAGGTCCGAAGGAGAGCTTCACCCACTTCCAGTACCACAGTGGAAGTAGGAGGATATATCTACGGATTTTGTCACGGGATTGAGACTCAGCAGAGGTTTTGATGCTATTTGGGTAGTAGTAGACCGTTTGACGAAGACCGCACGTTTCATCCCGATTAAGGAAAACGTGGCCGGTAAGTCGTCTAGCTGAGGAGTTCACTAGCACATTGTGAGACTCCATGGAGTACCGAGGACTATAATCTCCGATAGAGATGGAGGTTTTACCTCGAGATTTTGGCAGCAGGTACATACTGCTTTGGGGACGAGTCTCCACTTTACTACTACTTACCACCCACAGAATGACGGTCAGTCTGAGAGGACCATCCAAGATGTTAGAGGACATGCTGCCGGCTTGTGTACTAGATTGGGGACAGGTATGGCCATATCACCTTCCACTTGTAGAGTTTTCGTATAATAACAGTTGGCACGCGTCTATTGGATGACCCCTTATGAGGCTTTGTACGGGCGGAGATGTCGCACGCCATTGTGCTGGGATGAGACTAGTAGAGCTGATGGAGTAGCTCTAGATCAAATACAGGATGACATCACTCGGATTGCCCTGGTCCGAGAGCGGATGTTAGCAGCTTAGAGTTGCCAAAAATCCTACGCCGACAAAAGGTGTCGTCCCTTGGAGGTTAGGGTGGGTGCACAGGTGTGGTTGAGAGTGTCACCGACGAGAGGAGTCCGGCGTTTCGGCATTAAGGGGAAGCTGAGTCCCCGATATGTCGGACCTTGTGAGATCTTGGAGAGAGTTGGAGAGGTTGCCTACCGATTAGCACTACCACCGAGACTAGAGGGTGTCCATCCGGTCTTCCATGTATCTCAATTGAGAGAGTACATCCCGAACCCGAGACACGTCATCAGCCACGAGGATCTGATAGTTGAGCCCGACCATACATTTGTGGAGTACCCAGTAGCTGTCTTGGAGCGCAGTACTAGACGTCTGCGGTCCAAGGAGATACAGATGTTGAGGATCCAGTGGTCTAGACGAGGAGCTGATGAGGCCACTTGGAAAACAGAGGAGAGTATTAGGCGTATTTATCCCGAGTTCTTTGCGGAATTAGCTGCTACTTCTGTACCGACGAGTTAGTACTCGGATGCTGTGTTATTTTACTTTTCATAATTTAGTTGGATGGAGTGCTTATGTTTCCTTTAATGCGTGTCTCATTATGATGATTGAGTAGTTGCATGGTAAAAAAAAACTAAATTTTAATGAAACCAAGATATACAAAGAAAGTCGTTTGATTAGATACACTATTCTAAGTTTCGGGACGAAACTTATTTTAAGAGGGCACTGATGTAATACCCGAAAAATTTAAACTCTGTTTAATACCGGATCAATTCGATTTCTGATCCGCCAACCTTTATTCTTTTAAATAAAATAAAACAATATTAAATTCTATCATTTTATGTGACCTTGATTCACATAAAATGATAATTTATATAACCCGTAAATAATTCCGTACATTTTAAAAACCGAAGAACGGTTCCGTGCGAATAACAATTTATTCAATCAGACCATTTATTTTATTTGATGAGCAGGCCCAATTAACTGGCCCAATAGCCTTCTGCTGGCCCATTCTCTTAACTTACCCTAATCTCTTCACTAATTAAAAGTTTAACCTAACCTAACCTTAAACATAATCAAGCCTAATCTACACTTGTTGTTGCCGCTGCACGATAAAACCATCCTGAAACCACCAGCAACCCTTTCACGTTCGACAGCAAACCGGAGTCACCAATCTCCCTCAACGCCGGATTCTGCATGCCACCAGCGACCAACAGCGAGCCTTGCAGCAACACCGCAGCCACCGGATCTCTTCCGCCGTCTCTGTCGACCACCAGGTGAGCCGTCATCTCTGTCTTCCCTTTTCCTTCCTCTCTGTCCTCGTGTATTACCAGCCGAGGCCCTGACCTTGGTTTCACACAGTAGCAGTACTGAGACGCCGGTGGGTGCTTGCAATGGTGCCGATCGACACAGCATCGAGTGTCCCTATCCGCTGCAGTAGGTAAGTGCTCCTTTCTTCTTGAGCTTTGGACCCAGATGGTGAGGGTATATACTGATGAACCGGTGGACTGTGCAGACGAATTTTGTGCACTAGGGATGTTCTCCTTTGAGATCTTCTTAGACAGTGCAGCAAGGAGTCAGATTGGCCCTTTCATAGACCATCGGAAGGCAGCAGTGGTGAGCGAGGGAGCCACTGTTTACATCGTCTGCAGCAAGGTTGATACTGTAACCTCCTATACTCCTGCAGTAGATGTTCCGGTTTTTAATTTAGTTGCAGATGTTCGCAGTGAGTCCTGAAGTTCAGACCATGTGCCATAATCCTTGTCTGCTGGTTTTGAGAGGAACGTACACAAGTTATAAACCTAGGTTGTTTAGTTTTAATCAAGAATAAGCTGTAATTCATGGGTTTCGAACTGGGGACCTGCTGAGCATGTTAAATAGGAGAGACTGTTGGAAGAAAGACTTGAACCTAAGACCTTCTGCACACCTTTTTCTTTAGCTTTTAGCTTCGACCTGCTGACTTTATGACCTAATTTCTATAGCTTAAATCGAGAATCCACCGTTGAAATTATGATATGTCGTAGATGAATACATATAGTTTAATGTTTTAAAATTTGAAAGAAATTTAACGGTCGGATTAGGTTTTATAAGGTCCCGAAGTAGAGCACTTGAGCTGTTTTTACAACAGGGTGAAAAATTGACTAAGTATGGAAAATTTCAGCTTTTACCTCAACTTTGGAGTTTTATGGGAGGATTATGGTTAAGTATTTTTGAGAGATCTTCACCCCTATGTTTAGTATGTATATCATAGAGGAGCTAGAATTTTATCGTGGGATTTTAAATCCTTATCCAAGCCGTGTATATGAACCCAAAGTCGAACCGTAATGACTTTTGTATCAACTAAGAATGTTGAGTAACTTTTATAAATCTTTACCAAACTTTTCAATGAGAACTAGATTATGGACATAGGTTCTAAAAGAGAATATTAGAACTAAATGATAGACTCTTTGGGAATTTTCGAGACCAATGGTAAAATAGTCTTTCCACCTTAAGAGAGTTTTTTTTCCGTAATCTCTCTTCATGAGATTGTACATCTTAGAAGTCATAGACTTCTAAGAGTTTAGGGATGTGATTTTTATCCACGTGTCTTGTTTGACAGGCGTTTGAGTACCACGAGTACAGACCGAGTTGAGACTTGATAGAGTGGGATTTGATTCAGGTAAGTCCTTGCGACTTACTTAGCTGGTTTCTGGATATTAGTTGAGTGATAATAGTGGTGTGTGTACCATGTGTGTTATAATAACAACTTGTTAGGATGACCGTCGTTATTATGTGTTAAGGCCCAAGTGTATGTATAACGGGTCGTGACATCACTGCCCAGCTCTGCCAGGAGACTGGGAGGTTCTCTATATCCAGACCATACAGGTACACGGTGAGAGCAAACAATTGTTGTGTGAGTATTTTATTCTCTTTACTTCTTTTTCACATCGAGGACGATGTGTATTTTAAGTATTGGATGTTATACTCATATTCACATATCATGTTTTCCTTTCATGTCACACGTTTACTATTACACCTTTTTCTTTTTAACTTGAGTCTTCCCCTTTCCGCATGCATTCATAAAAACATTTTCAAAAATATTTTATAGTGTTGATTGAGTTTCCTCTTATAATTCTCACATCCAAATATTGGATAAGCAATGCTATTTCACTTGACTTGCCAACGATGCTTTGGATTACTACTTCTTGTTATTGTTTATGCACATGACTTTTTGAATGAATTATGATGATTAGCTTAACAAAACACAACCCTTGTCAGAGCTCTAGCCTTTGGACATGCACTTTCATGTGTCTTTTATTTCTTATTATTGTGTAATATCCATCATGTTTTGTTTCTTCTAGAACTTGTTATTAATTATTTCAAGACTACGCGTTAATTCGATTCTATATACTTGTTTTTTAAGATGATTGAGGCCCTCTTTGTTAAGCATATGTGACATTTCCTACCCTTTATATATGTTTCCTTCTATTAGTCACTTCTTGCCTTTATTCACCCTTCTTTGTTACTCCACAAAAAAGCCTCAAAACTGTGATAGCTTCGTATGACCCTATCCGGGGTTGTGATGGAAACAATGAATGTAGAAATCAAGAATAGGGTAATCCCCTGAACAAGTGTGAATGTCCACAAGAGTTAATGCAAGAGTTTGAAATGTATTGTACTTATGAAAAATCTTTTCTCGGTTGGTGGAAAGGACAAATAGTCCTTACTAACCTCGTTGTTGCAAATAAGTGAGAATTGGGTTGAAAGTCAAGTTTATACAATGTTTATCCCTGAAGAGTGGTTTTAAAGAGCTTAAACGTGAAGTGTTGTGAGCCTTGGAATACGCAGCAATTTATGTAAGTTTTTGCCTTTGGTTAGTGGGTTGTTTCATTGAAGAGGTTTTGAGTTTGGCCAGATTCGATGCCCCAAATATTTTTATTGCACCACATTATCAAATGTTTCCCTACCAATCTTGTTCTTTCTTTGTCCCATAAACTTGTTACCCCCTATGAAAATATCTTGTGATTCACAACTAGTATTTTAGTTTCATTTGAAAATTGATGGAGATTTAGAACATGTTGACAAGCTTATCATAAGATCCATTCAAGACTGTTGAGTTTGAGTGATTATTGATATATGCCTAAACACTTCTTGTGAGATTGAGAGCAAATACATTACCTTTGAGTGGTTTGGATGGCTATGATTCTATATTTATACTCTTATAGTGATTGATGTTATGATGACATGATTTGAGTTGTTTATTTTGCTCTTAGTTGAGGCATTCATTTTTTCTTACACATAGTATGCATACGACATGATCTTACTCGAGGACGAGCAAGGTGTAAGTATAGGGTAATTTGATGAGTGGCAAATATAACATCATATATGGAACAATCACGATAGTTGAGGCTTGTTTATGCTTTATTTTAGTGTAGAAAACTCCCCTTTCTATATTTCAATGTCTACTTAAGTTTATTTCGTGTTTCAGGCATTCAAGGTCATTTATGGAGCATAATAGTATGAAAATACCAAAGAATAAGGATTCAATCTTCTTGGAGTCATAGATTACATGGAAATATCAAAATCGATTGAAGATTGAAGAAGTCAAGTGGAAACCATTAGACTTGGATCCCATTTTATAACGACCTCTATAAGATTCCCGATTTTGACCATCTTCCCATTGAATTTGGACAATCATGCCAACTGTAAAGTTGTAGATCTTAGAAAGAGCTTCAAAAGTAGTACTCGTGTAGTTCCAATAAGAGAAGCATGAAAGTCAGTTTTAATGAACTATCAAAAAAGTTGTCAAATAGTGTTGCCAAAGGCATGAAATGGCATGCGAAATGGCCTGCTAGACCATCTCATGGTTGTTTGAGGCCAGTTCAAGGCCGTTTGGATCTACGACTTTTGCTTTTTTAATTTTGATACGGGATGGTCGAACGGCTTTTAGACCATTTTGAGGCCGTTTCGCTCGCGTTGATGATCCGAATCATATCATTTGATCTCACCTTTGGAAAGTTATTTTTTTTATCGGTTTAGATCCGTTTTAGACAATATATAAACACATGTATCATCCCTAGTTTTTCACGGTGTTATCACCCCACCATCTATCATATCTCCTATAACCCTTTCATCCCGCAATTGTCAAGTAGTTCTAGAGTAGATTTTAATTCTCCGCTTGAAGGTTCACCTTGTTGTGATGGAACTGAACATTGTGATTTTGTTTATGAAGTGTCTATATTCCATAAATATTTTTTACACTTAATCATGTCGGCTAATTTATCTCTTGATCTAAGGATTGAATGATCCCTATAATGGTTTGATTTATTGTTGCATATATGTTTGTGATTTGAGTTTGTTTACCTTTGAAAGAAGTGGTGTTTATAATTGGTTTAGATAAAACAACTGAAAAGTCAATAGAGAAGGGTGTTTTATTGGATATATTGAAAAGCCTTTGCTTTAAGGGGTTGAATCTCACCTTTTACTTCAAGAATTTCTAACTATTGTAGAAAGTTTCGATCTTTGTACTTTTTCTAACAGAAGAACCACAAGTGAAGGCTTCTCTTGCTTTTTTCCGGATTTCTAAGTTCTTACGGGTTTTCCTATACTTGCCGAACCGTCGGATTGTCGGGTTATGCGAGTTGGAAAACACGGTATTTGTTTGTCTATGTCAAAGGTTATTTTAGATAGTTACTTGCAACATTCATTTATCAATGTTCACGAGCTTTAATTCATTATAGTAGAGATTCTTGTTTTCTTATATCACTTCCATCCATTATTTGCCTACAACAATCATTAATTACATCCAAAACAGACGCGGTCCTTGTGAATTCGAAACTCGTATATACTACATCTGAACCCATATCCTTGTAGGGAAGGTTTTTGTTAACTATTTGGTTAAAACTTTCACACACAATTACCAAACCCAACCTCAACCTTTTATAGGTTTTTTGACATGTGTAGAAGGATATTCAGAATAGCAAGTAGTTGAAAGAGACAAAAGTACCAATTTATATAAATGACCAACCACCTTCACCACAAAGTGAATTTAGAGTGGAAAGACGCTAGTATTTGAAATTGGTCTAAAAGCAAATGAAGAAATACAAAAAGGAATACTTTTAAAAGAACTTGCGGAGTTACTAAAAATTGCAAGTCTTCCAAACTCGGAATTGACGAGAAAAAATTTGTACGGAAAATAAACAATTGTGGCATGTGAGGTGAAAAGGAAGGGAAATTAAATAAATAATGCTAATGGGACAAATAAATCTCTTATCAAAATTATTCAAGAAAACAATAGTTATTAAGGAAGATAATATTGTAAAGAAGGAAACTAGGTAAATAGAGAATACAATTCAAATATAATAATAATTATAAGAATGATAAATCATAGAAGGAGAGTTATATAGAGGAAACAAAATCTTTTTTGTGTTTTTTGGATGAAAGAATGTGGGGAGGGATAAATAAACAAGGAAAACCAAGGTTAAAGGAAACATAAGATCAAAAAAAATATAAAAATCAGAATTAACAAAAAAAGGTTAAAAATTAAATTTTGGTTTAAATAACAACAAAATTTATAGAAAAAAAAATCAAATGAAGAAAAGTGTGTGAAGAAAGCAAAAACAACAACAAAGGACAACAATTATCTCAAAGGATTGACTTACTCGTATTACCACTTGATGTGAACCAAGGGTATGAACCCTTGACTCCAGATGTATCGTTGATCCTTCAAATGGGATCTTCGAAGTCACCTTCAAAGAATTACTATGTCTCGTACATACTCGGTTTTTATGGTGGGAAAACTAGGTATCTAGATTCCTCGACTCAAGCAATTAACCTCCTATCCCTCACTAATACTTGAGAACTAAGAGTTGGATCTAAGAAAAGGAGACCGAGGAGAAACTTTAGAAGAAGATAATGAAAGTGACAATCTTGTGTTTCTGAAAGATCCAAAAAACACATTATCAATATGGAAACCGAATTGACAAATACAAAGGAAAAACAAAGCAAACTAGATTTAATCTAGTTGATGAAATCAAAATCACCCCTAATTCTCCTACAAGTCGGCGGCAATGGATGTTCTTATATTCCAGAAACTGCAATCTCAATTCCAAATGTTAGTAACAAAAACAAAGAAAAGGGAGAATATTCAATACCGGATTCAATCTAGAGTGATTGTGTCAAGGACCAAGTGCAAAGATGAATCAAATGTTTGTAAGCAAGAGAGCACGACTGGAGTTTCTTAGAAAAAATGCTTAAATATATTTGTGTTGGATAATCGAATAATATTGACAGCTCTTGCACAATTTTATTCAATTCCAAGCTAAAGAAATACAAAGATGATTGACGAGGCTAAAAACCTATGGTCGTTGTCTTTTAGCTTTAGTCAAAGTAGATTACCTAACGTTACACTTAATCGGATTGTATAGTGTAAGTAAGGGTCGAACCCAAGAGAGTTTAGTCGAGTTTTGATTATATTCAATTACTGAATTGTAACCAATGGGGGGGGGGGTGGATTATAACAAAACAAGACAAAAGCAAAGATGGTGATAATAGATATGGAATGAAGAGCTACACTAGGTTGGATCTTAGCATGCACACTACTTGGTTGGTTCTTTTTATAAGTAATTCACAAAAGTCTCATTTTGATCTTAGATATATGTTGATCCAACCGGCATCAACACAACTTAACTAGATTTTTGATCCGTAAACCTACAAGATCAAAGCACAAGTTAGCACTCTAGTAAAGATAAAGAGATATAAAGAATGACGAAACAAACCGTTAATCCTTCTTTATAGTTATATTCCTTTCCCTTAAGTAATTACAACCAGCTTTTACTTAAATGTTTACTACTAGATTAAGGACCCGAATCCGGAATCGATTAATCCTAGTACTTTGCATGCATTAGACACTTAAGGTGATCAATCTAAGTGATAAGAGACATGCAAACATAAGTTAAAGCTCAAGGAAATATAAGACAATTGGACTAAATAAACTTATATTATAAAAGACTTACAACCAAGTAGAAATGCAGCTTCAATCAACCCAATGTAGCAAATGAAGCTAGAAACTCATTACAAAATGGCACTTAGGAAAATAAAGCTTTTTGGGGGAAATATGGATGATTCTAGTAATCAGCCAAGGGCTCTATTTATACTGCAAATTGCATTAAAAGGGAGTAAATGGGTTGTCTAAACATCCACCTTAAATGTCATAAAGGTGGTGCAAACAACCGGAGTTAAGTCCTCAGCCGCTAAACCGCGGGGCGGGCTTCAAGGCCGCAGGGCAGTTTAGGCCAGAACGTTCGATCTTCTTCTTGGCCGATGAGATAGCCTGACAATCCCGCAGGGGCGGATCTTTAATGCTTCTTGAACGTCTACCTCTTCATCTTCGTGTCTTTTCTGATGACGATCCGCTGGGTGGCCTAGTGTCACCGCAGGGGCGGCGACACTAGCTCTTCGGCTTCACAAGTTCGCAGGCAGGGGCGCCGGCAAAGGCACAGGGGCGCGGCTTCGCTTTTAAGGTTGAGTCACAGTAGGGGCGGCCAGAGGCAGCCGTAGGGGCGGTGACAAGCTGGTTCCAGGCGTTGGCGTAGGAGCAGGCTGCGTTTCGGAGTACAATGCCACCGTAGGGGTGGTGACACTACTCCGCGGTGATGGTGTGGCACCAGAAACATTCCTTCGTTGCTTTTCTTCAACTCCCAAGTGTTGCTAATACCTTATTTTGCTTCATTTGGACTTCTTCATTTGGATCAATGTATTAGTAGCACAAATTGACTCAAAAACACTAAAAAGACACTAAAAACTATCCTAATTGATAGTGATTCCATCACCTATCAAGGATTGTCTGCTATTTATATTACTAGCTAGAATTTGAGGGTGTTAATGTAACACCCCAAATTCTCTAAACTCAGGGATTTACTGGTTAGGACCTCGCAATGGGTCCTGACCTTAGTTTGACAACAACTTAACTAGATCTTACAACAAGGCATAGATAAGGAAAACCGAATATCATAAAACAAGGTTTGAAATGTCATGAATGTGACCAAAGATCAACAAGCAACAACCATATTTTAGAACCACAATTTCTAAGAACATAAAAAGAAAGATCAACAATAATGTAAAGACTCCATCCCATCTATAGAGTACGGAAACCCGGCTGACCACTAACTTCCAAATCACTCGGCATCAGCTCTAACATGTAGCACGTCTAAACAACAATTATAGGAAATTATCTTTTTTGAGAGATTTCACATTCAGTTGAGATTCACTTCAATCAGCTACAGTGTAACCTCGACCGAGGTGATCTTGAGGAGCATCCCGACCGAGGAGAACACCTTGGCGCCGGTGAGATCTTATCTTTTGGCTGAAATCTTTTATTTTTGGAAGAAAGATATCTTATATTTTTGGGTTGGATTTTTGGAAGGAAGATCATATATTTGGGAGATCTATTTTAGAGATATGGATATATTTTATAGGAAATTATCTTTTTAAGATATTATTATCTTTGGAAGATAATTCTCCTATAAAAAGGGCTGGATTTTCCATAATTCAGCATCACCGCATGCTTGGAGATTGAAGAAGCTGCAGTTAGGAAGATTTTTTGGAAGTTTGATGGAAGTTTTGAAGATTGAAGGAAGGAAGGTTGATAGCTTTGAGATTTGAGGAACGCTGATTTGTGAACTATTTGATTCAGTTATTGAAGGCTTGTTCTTAAGGTTTTTGTGTTCAAATATTCATTCTCTTCCCATATATTTTATTATTATTATCATGATGATGAGTGGCTAATTTCCTTGTGCGATTCTAGGGTGATTGGCTGAAAGTTGTGGGAAAGACGATGATAGAATAATCTTAATCCCAGTAGGATCCTGAAAGCTCGAGTCTTTTACCTTAACCCTAGAACATCTCGCTCAGTCGATGAACATCTCGGCCGGGGTGGAACTTGACTGAACGAGGTGACCTTTTCTGATCCGAAACTAAGAGTTAAGTGTTAGAGTTTGCCAAATCCTATTCTTATTACACCTTTCCTAATTTAATGCAAGCCTAGGATGAGACTTATCCGGTGATTCCTAAGTTTGTTTACCCATGATCATAAGTGTAGGTAATAAAGGTTTATCCTTTATTGGGGTTTGAGTGCACCTTCATCCCATCTTTGTGAGTTAGCCTGAGACTTACCCGGTAAAGGTTGATTCTATTCCCTTAGTTGGAGTGTTGGTTTGAGATTATAGTTCCTTTTCTTACTACCTTGAGACTTACCCGGTAATAGGAGCTTTGGTTTGGGATAGTGAGTAGTAAGACTTACCCGGTGATCTATTCCCACTTTAGAAACACCTTCCCTTTGCAAAATCTCAGCTTTGTCCGCTTTATCTTGAGATCTTGAGTCGGAACCATAACTAGATGCTTTAATCCCTAGAATTTGCATATTCCCCTTATTTGACTTTATTATCATCTTTTGATTGCTTTAATCTCTACTTGCTTAGTTTCACCTAAGTCCTTGAGATCGACACCCCGGAATTCTTGCTTTTTACTATAATTGATCTATACACTGCGGGTTCGCATCCTTGTTTTAAGCATATTTCTTGGGATATAAATTTAAAGCTTGCACACACCTTTTGGAGCGAACACTCTCGCCTCCGTATACCATATGGAGTGGTTTGGTATCCTCTCTGCAAACAATGTTTGTCCTAGTCCCGAAAATCCTCACAGTCGCCCTTGGTCTACTGAGTAGAATGCCACCGCCCGTTACTCTTCGGCCAATTAAGGGTCGGTTATACTTACAGTAATAAATTATTGATAAACATATAACAATCACCACTATCACCACTCATACCAACATCTAGAAGCTAGTTAAGTAAGTCCAACGGACTTACTTGAATCGCGTCACATTTCTCGATAACTCAAAAACCCGATCCGCAATGAAAGCACTCAACCTCCTAATATAAAATGAATATTGATCAAAACATATTCCAACCCCTTAGAAGGTCCCAACTTCTAAGATTCTAAAGGCTATCCCAATGGAAATTACCAAAATACCCTTATAAGGGTAAAAGGACTATTTTACCCCTGGGTCTTAAAACCCTAGAAATATTCCTGGAATATTTCTAAAACTTCCTATGAAGCCCAAAACCACAATTTAACATCCACAAGAAAGATATAACTAAGTTGGAAGATTTTCCGACTTCTTAACTTTCATGATAACTCGTTAAGGGTCCCACTTTCGCTCAACATGAAGCCCTCGTACAAAAATCAAAAAATCCTAAAGAAAATATCTCAACTTTCTATGCTATGCACGCTACTCATATAAGCAGAGAAATCTCCAAAACAAATATCCAATATTCTTACACAAAATCCTCAAGTTGATTCATGAACACAAGAATTCTATACTTAGCCAAAATCTTAGCTTTTTCAAAAACTACGCTGCAAGCCTAGTTTTGGACCTTATAGATCTATATCTAACCATTGGATGAACTCCAAATTTTGATACCAAAAACAATGCATAACCATCTAAGACATTAAAAATTGAACGGTGAATTATATTTCTAAAGCATCGAAAGGTACGCTTGAAGTTGACTACTACACTAATTTTTTTAAAATCAAAAAGAGGTGCAATAGGTTCATAGTTCGAGACTCGCTACCTACAGATTTAAAGCAAGCAACAACCACACATCCTGGGTTCAATTCCCACCAGAGGCTTAAGTTGTCCTAAAACCTAGCACACCAAAAATCGAGGGGTCGAAGCATGTGGGTGACAAAAAGGGGGATTTAATCATCTATTCTCACGTAAGGAAACATGAAGGGGACTAGGTTGCTTACCCAAGTTTCTAAAGCTTGTAGGGAAGGTGTCTCTCCACTTGCTGGCCACCATTGCGTGCAAGGTTGAAGTCTTGCCATGGCCGTCGTCTGTAGGCTAGAGAAGTGGAGCATCTCATGGCTAGTGCAACCTGGACAGGAGTATGCCAAAGGCGTAGTTGTTGTTGTCGTGTAAGAGAGGGTTGCCTATATCAGAAGGAGAGATGGCGACAAGAGAAGAAGAACATGCATATACACTCACCTTGGTGTTTGTCGGGTGCAGAAGGGTGCTCTACACGGTTGATCGACAATGACTCAGATTTGTACTCAAGACTGGCGGGTTCCTTTGTTGGTTATCTTCGTTCGGAGAAGGATAGGCCTCGCTATCGTTTGTCGGGTGCAGAAGGGTGCTCTACACGGTTGATCGACCACTAGTGTCCACGACTGTGAAGGAGAGAAGCGTGCACTTGGACATTGTGAAGGAAGGGTGAAGGCCATCTTCAATAAAGGCAATACAATGGCGGGATTCTAGAAGAAAACGAGGGAAAGGAGATCTCATGGAAGGTGTGAGGAGGAAGGGTATCGACTAGTGATGATGCAGTCTGTATGTGGACATGAAGGGGGTGGTTATACATGTTGAAATCCCGGTGGTTTGGCTGAGCAAGGTAATCGTGTAAGATAGATAAGGAAGGAGGTAGTGCTGAGGTGTAGAGGTACACGTCAGAAGCAAGGTGGGAGCTCCTCTTGTTGGGCCCAATGGCATGGGCTAGGCGTGCAAGCAAGGGTGTGTGGACTGCTAGCCTAGCGACATGGGTTGTAGCATTCCGATCAAGGAAACATTGGGTTCAGAGGGTCTTGTCATGGCTTTGTCGAGTTTGTCGGATGGTGTTGTCATGGCTTCGTCATGGCCTTGTCAAAACTTGTCGGATGGCGTTGTCATAGCCACTTCAAAAGACATGAATTAATGGTTCCAAAAAAACTAGGGTTTGGTGGTCTTTTTATCATTTAATGTGAGTAAAGGATTTACATAAAATGATAGAATTTGTGTTGACACCTAGCACTAGGTACCATGTAAAAGGTCAACGTACCGAAATCTGGTTTGACTCGAAAATAAAAAGAAATAATTTTTTTGGATATTACAGTTAATCTAAGGATGAAGCTAGTTTATTTCATGCTAAAATAAAGAAGGGAATAATATAATTTAACTCCCAAAAGAACAAACTAACTAGATTAGCTAAAGTAATAAAGAAGAACATAGAATTGCACTCCTTAAATAATAAAAGCTATTTGAACCAAAAATAAGATAGATCGATCCATCTAAGGAAAGTGAAGGAGGTGTGTTGATGAATTATGGACGTTACCTCCCTCTTGAAATGGGCTTGGATCTGGGCTCCCTTCATCTGTTAAAAAATAGGTCTAGGCCCGGACTTCTTGAATTAATTTATCATCCGAATTATAAATTAATAATTGAAAGGAAATATTATAAGTTCTAAATCCACGAATATCATTAAGTTTCTTTTTTGAAAGGCTCCAAATGTGCTCCTTCGCTCCTTAGCATTATTTTCATTTGTGTTAGATTCGTGTCAAGATATGTAGTCCGGATCATATCAATAGACACGCATTGTGCAGGTTTAACTTACTCCAAATGTAACATCCGGAATTTTTATTCCGGATTGTTAGCGAGTTACCGACCTTCCCGCAGGCGCGCCTCAGTTTTCCCGCAAGCACGAAGTTCTGAGCGTCGGGTTTATTCCAAAATCTCGTTCCGATCTCTCGTTTGTCACCCTTGCTTTGGACCCCTCGGTTCCTTGTGTAATTTGGAAGGTGGCCCAGCTGACCTTTGAGCTTTCCTTTTGGTGGCAGCCTTGTCCCTTTTCTCTATCTCCCCTCATTTCACTCTTACGTGAATGTCTCCTCCTTCTCCACTTTCTCTCTCTTTCTTTGGCTTGGAACATGGAAGCACTTCCATGGAGGCCCTCTCCATTCCCTCCCTCTTATGTGTGAGTATCCAGCCTTGGTGTTCTCTGCAGATCCGTTTGGATGAGTAAGTCTTCTTCTTTACCTTCCTTCACCTTCTTCTTCTTCCTCAAGCTTCAATGGTGGAAGCCATGGATCCTAAGTTTTTTCCCCTTGTTTATGCTTGCATGTCCTTAGATCTATCTTAGATCTTGTGTGGGGGTCTTGTTGTGTGTGGAGATCTTCCTTGATGGAGCCAGCCAGCCGGAAGAGACCGGAATTGAGTGCACAACTGAGAAGAAAGTCATCGAGAGTTCGCTTTTGGAGTTCGACCGCACCCGCGGCTGGACAGCGCCGCGGGGGCGCCAACAACAGCCCATCCACAGGGGCGGCAGCCACAGCCGCAGGGGCGGCAGCCTGCAGCTCCTGGCCGCAGGGGTGGTGGCCTCTAGCCTCAAGGGCGGCGGCCTCTGGCCGCAAGGGTGCCTATCTGGGCAGCTGGGGCGGTTCTGCCCCAGTCTAGGCTCCTCTCTGGGGCCGTGTTTCCTTCCTTTCGATCCCGTGCCTTTTCTTGGTGAGTTCCCTACCTTGAGTATGTATTCTTAGATGATCTTAGAGAGTGTTGATGATAGTATCATGCTAGGATTGGACCTAGGATTGATGAGAATGCCAAGTAGTGGCTTGCACCTTAGGTGAGTGTTCGAGGATCTTGCTATGTTCTAAGGTTGGTTGATGTATGTTCTGAGTTGACTCATGGGCTGAGTGTAGGCTGTTTTTGGTGAGGTTGTGGGCTGGGGTATGCTTATCCTAGCTTAGAGTGTTACCTTTGTGATCTTGGAGACTAGGTATGTTATCCTAGTGGTTTTGTGAGTTTTGACCTTGTGAGATCCGAGGGCTTAGAAGTCTTAGGACTTGTAGCTTGTTGAGTGTGATGTGAGCATGAGGGATTCTAGGATGCGGTCCTAGAATTTGAGAGTCAAATGGTCTTATGTTGATCATTTGCATAGAAGTCTTAGACTTCTATTGTGAGTAGGTTGTTGTTGATATAGTTATCTTCTTGTGAGCAGGTTATGTTCTTCCTCCCCTAAGGAAGCGAGAGTGTTGTGAGTTGAGTGTGGTGAGGAGGTAAGTCTCCGGACTTACTTAGCTCGTATTCTTTGTATTAGCGTTAATGTGTGTTGGGTGGTGTATGTTTATTACTCATTGTTTATAACAACTAAACCGGAAATAGGATTACCGACCTTTATATTGTTTGGCCCAAGTGTATGATAACGGGTGGCGACATCACTGCCTAGATGTTGCGAGAGCTAGGAGGTTCTCGGCGACTAGCCCGTGCTGGTTAGACGGTCAGAGGCATCCGAACCGTTCCATTGCCGGAAGAAAGGACCGAGGCGAGTTTTGGGAGATTCTCGTGTCACAAAAGAAGTTGAATTAGAACGGTATATGACTTAATAATAATAAAGATAATAAACCGGATTTGTGTGCTTTTGAGTATATTGTGTGACTATGTTGAATTATTTGTGTTTGTGCCTTTCCCTTTAATTCTAATGCTTCGAATGTGAGCTAACGGTTTTATACCGAATGTTGTAGGTTGCCTTGCTGGCTAGGCATGCTCCGAGAGATCCGGATGGGTGGGCAGCCGGGGTCCGTACATTTTAGGAAGGGTTTTGAGTTAGAGTTGTCTTATGTTTTGTCTTTCGGTTATTATGTTTCGTGTGCCGCTTGTTTGGCGTTTGGTTTGAGTTGTATCTCGGCTGAAGTTGTTGTTCCATTCTTTCGGGTTTCTTATTATTTGCATTAAAATTGATTTACGATTTTGCCTTTATTTGTGCCATGTTGGAAAGGTCCGGTGAAATTGTTGTCAAGCTAAGGGTCGGAACGCATTGTGAGGTCTCGCCCGTAGCATCCCGATATCCCGCGGATTCGGGGTGATACAAAGTGGTATCAAATCCCTAGGTTGACAATAATGGCACTCGCAATCTTCTAAAGGCCGAATAAGGAATAAACAGAACCCCACGGGTTCTGAGTTTTCGTTTTCAAAATTCACATGCATGAGTCGAGGTAGAATGTACGGACCACCACTCCTTCCGCGGATCTCAGAAACTTAGTTTATTGGACTTGGTATATATATGTATATATATAGATATGGATATGAGGTTGTAGTTATGCATGATGGAATTGATGTGTATCTTTGTGGATTATAGTTGTATGATGGACATGATGTGTGTATAGTTGTATATGTGGATGATGATGTGTATTAGACTTTGTATTGATATGATGGCATGTTGGATGTTTATGATAGTAGAGATATGGACTAAGGACTTATATAGTTATGTATATGTAGACTTATACATATAGTAGTATGTAGAGCTATAGGACCTTGAGCTAAGATGATGATACGATATCATCGCCTTTAAGACGATGATGTAGCTTATAACGACGTTCATAAGTAGTAGAAGATACTCAAGTATCGAGTTGGGCATTTCGTGCTAACGAACACAATGACATTCTCGAATTCCTTTTAAAGGATGTCGAAGAGGAGGATTGGAGATGACGTAAATGAAGGACAACCAAGTAAAAGAACAACACGGGATAGCTTAAGAGAAAGAAGAATGGAGACCATACGGGAGTAACATGAAGATGTGGAAGTGGCTACCAAAGGATTTATGAATTGGGAAGACAACGGGACCTTTGGAGATAACATATACAAGTTCTTCAAGAAGATGCGGGGACAACTAGAGATACGAATCAAGGAGGAGATGGGTGCATTGCCATAATGTTAGAGACGGTGTCCCAGTACGAGAAGTAAATCTTCTTTTGGACGCTCCTAAACTTTGGAGTCAAGACGTGAAGAGTGATCGAACCCGGTGTGAGAGATGTAGGATACCGTAAGTTAAGCTTACGAGGTACCGTTAAGTGAAGAGTCAAAATTACGAGAGTTATGAGAGGAATGGTATGACAAGGATTCACGTGGAGTTGACCGTTTCTGTATGATGATAAGACTAAGAAACGCCAAGGAGATAAAAGTGCGAGTAGACGTGATCCCGAGAAGGGGAGTGACGCGATAGGAAGCTTTAGTTATGAAAAGGCTTAAGATGACGACTAGAAGACACGCAAACGGTTGCGGAATAACGTGGGAGTTGTTGGAGAAGACACGCTTACACGATGTTACGAGGTGCGGTTAAGCCTATGAAGACGAGTTATACGAAACGTGAGGCATAGAAGAGTATGGTTACATTATGGAAAAGGAAGAAAGCATGGAACGTGGAAGGAACTAACGGAGTTGAGGTAGAATACCCCAAGGAGGGTAGCCATCATGAGAATAGTGACATAAAGTATTAAGAATTGGTAAGTTGTTGACCTTGGAGAAATTAACCACAAGGTTATCGGTGATGATTGAGAACGCAATAAATACTGGTTACCATGGAAAAATTGTAGACGGGAGGTATAACCTCAAGTGGAGACTACAAAGGAACAATAACAAAGCTGGGAGTTTTTCCTATGGTTAGTTGCCAATGGTAAGAAGTACATCAGCGGAATCATGATTGTCTTGAGCAATATAATGTTGAATGGTTTAAGCAAGTGACGGTAATAGACCTTTCAAAGAGGTACGGTAATGCCCTTTTTGCGACCTTAATAGGTCTCGAGTTTTGGCATATGGAGGAATTGAGCAGTTTGAAAGCATAAAGGCTTAAGCATATAAGGACGTAGTGGATCAGGAGGAAAGTGAAGTTTCCCGAGTTGCTTTAAGCAAATGGGAAGATACGGAAAGGAGATGCATGGTATTTCGTTCTTAAGGAACAACTGATAAGTTGACGCGAACGAGAGATGAGTCAAAGTTGTTAGACACACCCAAAGGAGCCTTGAAGGCTACGGTGTGGAGCGAGGGACCGAAGCTATAGTAGCGTTGTAAGATTTAAAGCGTAAGGTGGTGGTACTTGAGGGATCATGAGTCAGAAGTTTTCGTGGCTGGAATGGAGAATTCTTTCGGTCTTTCCCTCAAGGAAATTCTAGTACGAGTTTTGAGGGAATGTATGAGTCGGAAAAGTTGTACTTTCATTTCCAGGAGAGGTGTATGGTGAACGACGAGTAAGGGTGTCCTCTTGTAGTGGATGGCCCGTTAAGACTAGTTGCATGTGAGTGCGATGTTGGCAGGATCGACTTGGAGTTGAGACGTCACCAGTTTTGGATGGTGAGAAGGAAGGACCTTAATAAGACGGTATTTAGGACCAATATGGTTACTACAAGGGTAGTAAAGCCATTTGAGATCACAAGTGCGGTGTATGAGCTGGAATTTACACGGATGAGTACCCATCGGTTTTTAAAATCGAGTTACGATGAAGTCGCGCAATTTGTGTTGTGTCAGGCGATTCCAAGGTGGACCCTAACCTAAGGATTGTTATGATAGTTATGATGTGTGAGTTCCACGAATGATTCTTATGGTCAGATTTGACGATGCCTTGTGGTACTCTCAAAATTGAGAGGAGCGAGCTTGACATGGGACGACAAGGATACCGGTTATGTAGGAAAAGAGGATACGCAGAGTTATCTAGGCTTGTTGGGACGTCTGAGGCGACCTCCTAAGAGACATAGCGGTTTGAGGATATCTAGTAGATCGGATGAGGACGAGGTGATAGTTCGGTAATACCTTCAAGGTATGTGGAAGAGATATGAAACTTATAAGTTGATGGGTCATATACACCGAGTTGCGGGATGGTTTTGACATTTTCTTCCCTTCTAAAGAAGTCAATGGGATCGTGGGATCCGAGACGCATACGTGGAGTTTTATTAGAAGCGGAAGAGGTGAGTGATCTCTTCTCCGTTTGCTTTTACACCAACGTTGAGTTATGAGGACTTACGACATGGTGGATGCATCCAAGTGGGGCTTGGGATGCGTATGAAGGGACAAGAGAGGCTTCGCGTGTACAAGGACAATTGTTGGTATGTAAGAAGAATGACCGACTAAGCGTCGAAAGTTGGCCACCTTAGGGCACGTGCGTATGGTGATGTCGGTTTGACTACGGAAAAACATGCTAGGCATGTATGAACAATGAGAGCATGATACGTGTATGTATACTCACTCACCAAGAATTGAGTACCCCGTAGAGGCGATAGTCAGAGATGTTTAAGGACTTTAATTGAAGATGGTCTTGGAAGGGCTTTGAGAAGGATCCGGGATAGAAAGTTACAAGGAGAGACCCATATATACTTTTATGGGTTGATGGTTTGTTCAGACCATGGCGTTGGTCCGGTTGAGCACCATAAGACGAGAAAGAAGACTTCATCCACCGCAAGTTCTGTAGTGAGATTGGTAAAATACTTCCAGGGAGATTATTACTGGTTTGGGACCATGTAACAGTTGTGATATGTTTGGGTCATTGGGACCAACCGATGGAGATAATGTACTTACACCCTATTGGGAAACAAGGCCGATGAGTCAGCTAGTTGGGAAGTCCTTAATGTGATAGCAAGATGTTTGGTATACCGAGTATCGTTATCTCGGTTTGAGATGAACGTCTTGTTTTGAGAATTGGTGGGCGGCAGGATCGTGCCACATAAGAGACCCTATGTCATACATGATGGTTTCACGATGGATAATGGATCGAGTACAAAGGAATTTGGTGACCAGTCGATGCCAAGTAGAGGGTATGTGTGTGAGTTAAGGGGGTAAAGGTAGACCTGATACCCTCCCTTGGGTTGAGTTATCGTGATGATAATTGAGAAGTATGGTTAAGATGCCCTAGTTCGAAGCATGATGTGGACGGAAGTGTGGTACCTAGTGATGTTAGAATTGGTGAGTATATATAAGTTTAGCTGAATAGATACATGATGACCACGTTCGAGTAGCGGTGGTCAAAGGAGGATGCTAGACAGGCTAAGTTACGAGAAAGTGTGCACCGAAAAGAGGTACAGACCCCTTGGGTTCGGATACGGAAGGAGTCGAGATAAGAGTATCACTGACGCGAGGCGTCATACATGTTGGCTACTAGAAGGGAATTGGGTCCCGGTATATTGGACCTTTTTGGAGATACGACGCGTGTTGGGAAGTGGTTTACCAGTGGCGTGGCCACCGAGAGTGGAGGATGTTCTCCAGATTTCAAGTGTGACGGTCGATGGAAGACGTGTATGGCTCAAGATATGATCGTAGTTGTGATGATGTAGGGATAGATGAGGAGCCGACAAGGCTACCGAGGGGATGTGAGATAGTTTCCTTGTTGGAGTTCGTACGATGACCTAGTTACATCGAGTTGGCCGACGGCTTAGGTATTAGGTGCTTGTGTGTTTTATGTGTTTGGTGCCCGAGAGGGAATGTGTGTATGATTGGTTAGCTTTTGGCTTTTATGCGCTATGCGGTTCACACGAGTGTGTATGCAGGCCTTACGAGGTCTTGACATGGCTACACGAGTGGGTGATGGTTATCGATTAGGGACTTGCATGTTATGGTTTTGAGCGGTTACCGAGTTCTTACCGAGAGTTTTATGTTTTGCAAGTTTCGGGACGAAACTTGTTTTTAGGGGGAGTAGTTGTAACATCCGGAATTTTTATTCCGGATTGTTAGCGAGTTACCGACCTTCCCGCAGGCGCGCCTCAGTTTTCCCGCAGGCACGAAGTTCTGAGCGTCGGTGTAATATCCGGAATTTCTTTTTCATTTAATACCGGGTCAAACCGGTTTTTCGATCCGTCGACCTTTCCTATCCTACCTAGGGTTGTATTAAAACACATTTTATCATTTTATGTATTATTTTAGTCACATAAAATGATGAATTCTATCAAACCCTAATCTAAGTCATAACGACGTCTTTTGACGAGACCACGACAAAGCTGAGACGAGATCATTATGAAGCCCGACAACCTTGTGACAAGGCCTAGACAACTTTTTACAGCCCAACTTCCTGCCTTACTGCTTGCTGAATATCTCGCTCCAGCCCAGAAGTGCAGCAACTCCTTAGTCTTACAGCCCAAGCCACGTAGCAGCCAGCCTTGTTTACCTTGCGTGTAGCCCATCCCATCAGTCGTAAACTGGTGACACGCTCAGCCAGCAGGAAAGTAACATATTCTCTCTCTCCTATCCCCCACGTTACACGCATTGAAGAGAGAATCTCACACCTTCCTTCTACGTTCTGGCTCCTCTCCCTCTACACGTCCACACTCAGTTGTAACCTGGTGTTCACTTCGCTCCTCTGCACATCCAGGCTCCTCTTCCTCATCCGCCTCACACTCTCACCTTGTAGCTTACCATTATCCCTCCTACGGGCAGTATCAACCTCCCTAGACCGACGCCTCCCAGGATCCTTACTCCCCTCTAGAGCGGCGATACGAAAGTTCACGGATGGCGTCCATCCGGGTGTGTAACAGCAAACAGAGTCATAGCTTCCTCTGAATGCCTTCGTCATTGCCTCAGTGCCATCTGGTGCCCGCTTGATCGACAATAGCAGCGAGAGATGGTTGTCTCGCTTTTGCCCAGACCACCAGCAACAGATGATGGGTACACCGGTTACCAACTCTCCTCGCCTGAGACCTGGACTTGTATCCCTACTCGCAGTCGATCGGACAAGTGCTCCTAGCCTCTGTACATAGTCGATCGGATAAGGTCGAGTTTTCTCCGACTTCGGGTGGCTCAAGAATGGCGCAACCCAACCGGTAGCCCTCTATAGTACATGGACGCCGGACCTCCTCGCCACCTCTCACGAACCAGTAACCAAGAGCCTTGGACTGTACCTGCATAGCCGTCTGCAAATCTCGGGTAAGCATCTCTTCTCCAACCTTCGGTCGGTTGATGAATTCATATGCAGAAAACAACCCTAGTACCATTGCCTTCCCAAGTTTCGAACCTGAAACATCGATACTATACAACCTTAGGACAGCTGGTTGTCGTTGATGAGTATCGAACCTCTGATGTTTGATGTGAACATATTTTAGATAGGTTGGCAGTAGGAATCAATCATGGCACCTCTTGTATTGTTCTGTTTGTTTTCAGAATCTGAGTTGTGAACTGCTGACTTAGAGAGGAAGTTTCGATGCCCTAGATTTATTATTCACCGTTCAAATTCTAGTATGAGATAGAGGGATATGCAGAGTGTAATGTATCAAAAGTTGAGACCGATCCAACGGTCGGATCTGGATCTATAAGGACTCAAAGTAGGCTGGTTGTGCTGTTTGTGAGATCACTCAATTTTGACTAAGTATAGAATTCCTGGATTTTATATCCAACTTTGGAGTTTTGTGTAGAAGTTGGTGTTGGGTATTTTTGGGTTTTCTTGCTTCTATGAGCAGAGTGCATCCTATAGAAGACCTAGATATTTTATTTGGATTTTTTTATATTTTTATTCGGTTCTCATATCTTAAGCCAAAGTTGGATCTTAGCGACTTTTTATGAAAGTCAAGAAGGTAGTTAACCCTTCAAAATCCTTAGCAAACTTCCCTTCAAGAGTTTGAGTTTGGTTTTGAGTTCCAAAGAATAATTTGGAACTTCGTTATAGAATTTTATAGAGTTTCGGGACCAGGGGTAAAATGGTCATTTAACCGTATAAGGGTATTTTGGTAATTTCTTTATGATCGATTATACATCTTAGAAGTCGGAGACTTCTAAGAAAGTGGGATACATTATTGATCCACTTGCCTTATTTAACAGGCGATTGAGTTCTACGGTTACAGGCCGAGTCGAGATAACAGGATCGAGATTTAATTCAGGTAAGTCCTTGAGGTTTACTTAGCTGACTTCTAAACATGAGTATGAATAATGATAGTGGTGTGTGATTGAGATGTTTAGAAGTATAGTTTTGTAATAAATATCTACCGACTTATACTTGGCCTAAGAGTAACGGGCGGTGGCATTATGCTCAGTTAGCCTGAGGGTGTTGGGGGTTTCTTTAGGGACTAGTCCACACTCGGTTTGTAGTGATGCTACCGGCGGAGGTAAGCTAGACCAACACCAGTTGGATAAGGAACGGAGGCGAGAACTCTTAAGATTTCTCGTGCCACAACTTTAAACGGAATAAAGTGAATCACTTAAACTAACAGATAATAACCAGATTGTGTGCCAGTATGATGATTGTTTTTATTTTGTCTGAGATGTGTTTGTGCTATTTTTTTATTCTACTTTTTTTTGGATTGTTAGCTAATGGTTTATCCGTGTTGTAGATTTGTAGAGATAGACAGTTGCAGAGAGATCCGGAACGGATGGTCAGTCGGGTCCACGTATTCATTAGATGGGGACGGC
Source organism: Fagopyrum homotropicum (assembly GCA_033239125.1). NCBI lineage: Eukaryota > Viridiplantae > Streptophyta > Magnoliopsida > Caryophyllales > Polygonaceae > Fagopyrum > Fagopyrum homotropicum. Next base: position 78,142,984 of record BSWB01000008.1, read on the forward strand.
GAAGTCTTCCATACGGCATGCATGTTATGTATCTATATATATGTTTTTTTAAGGATGTCACATGTGTATATTCATACAATAAAAATACTATATTTTGAAATTGTTTTAAATACATTTGTGCCTTATTGTAAGATCCTAGTAAACTTGTTGTTAAACCAAAGTCGGGACCCATTGTGAGGTCCTAACCAGTAGCCCCCGAGTTCCAAGAACTTGGGGTGTTACAGTCGGGTTTATTCCAAAATCTCGTTCCGATCTCTCGTTTGTCACCCTTGCTTTAGACCCCTCGGTTCCTTGCGTAATTTGGAAGGTGAGCCAGCTAACCTTTGAGCTTCCCTTTTGGTGGCAGCCTTGTCCCTTCTCTCTCTCTCCCCTCATTTCACTCTTACGTGAATGTCTCCTCCTTGTCCACTTTCTCTCTCTTTCTTTGGCTTGGAACATGGAAGCACTTCCATGGGGGGCCCTCTCCTTTCCCTCCCTCTTATGTGTGAGTATCCAGCCTGGGTGTTCTCTGCAAATCCGTTTGGATGAGTAAATCTTCTTCTTTCCCTTCCTTCACCTTCTTCTTCTTCCTCAAGCTTCAATGGTGGAAGCCATAGATCCTAAGCTTTTTCCCCTTGTTTATGCTTGCATGTCCTTAGATCTAGCTTAGATCTTGTGTGGGGGTCTTGTTGTGTGTGGAGATCTTCCTTGATGGAGCCTGCCAGCCGGAAGAGACAGGAATCGAGTGCACAGCTGAGAAGAAAGTCGTCGAGAGTTCACTTTTGGAGTTCGATCGCACACGCGGCTGGACAGCGCCGCGGGGGCGCCAGCAACAGCCTAGCCATAGGGGCGGCAGCCACAGCCGCAGGGGCGGCAGCCTGCAGCTCCTGGCCGCAGGGGCACCCATCTGGGCCGCAGGGGCGGTTCTGCCCCAGTCCAGGCTCCTCTCCGGGGCCGTGTTTCCTTCCTTTCGATCCCGTGCCTTTTCTTGGTGAGTTCTCTACCTTGAGTATGTATTCTTAGATGATCTTAGAGAGTGTTGATAATAGTATCATGCTAAGATTGGACCTAGGATTGATGAGAATGCCAAGTAGTGGCTTGCACCTTAGGTGAGTGTTTGAGGATCTTGCTATGTTCTAAGGTTGGTTGATGTATGTTCTGAGTTGACTCATGGGCTGAGTGTAGGCTGTTTCTGGCGAGGTTGTGGGCTGGGGTATGCTTATCCTAGCTTAGAGTGCTACCTTTGTGATCTTGGAGACTAGGTATGTTATCCTAGTGGTTTTGTGAGTTTTGACCTTGCGAGATCCGAGGGCTTAGAAGTCTTAGGACTTCTAGCTTGTTGAGTGTGATGTGAGCATGAGGGATTCTAGGATGCGGTCCTAGAATTTGAGAGTCAAATGATCTTATGTTGATCATTTGCATAGAAGTCTTAGACTTCTATTGTGAGTAGGTTGTTGTTGATATAGTTATCTTCTTGTGAGCACGTTATGTTCTTCCTCCCCTAAGGAAGCGAGAGTGTTGTGAGTTGAGTGTGGTGACGAGGTAAGTCTCCGGACTTACTTAACTCGTATTCTTTGTATTAGCGTTAATGTGTGTTGGGTGGTGTGTGTTTATTAATTATTGTTTATAACAACTAAACCGGAAATAGGATTACCGACCTTTATATTGTTTGGCCCAAGTGTATGATAACGGGCGGTGACATCACTGCCTAGCTCTTTCGAGAGCTAGGATGTTCTCGGTGACTGGCCCGTGCTGGTTAGACGGTCGGAGGCATCCGAACCGTTCCATTGCCGGAAGAAGGGACCGAGGCGAGTTTCGGGAGATCTCGTGTCACAAAAGAAGTTGAATTAGAACGGGATATGACTTAATAATAATAAAGATAATAAACCGGATTTGTTTGCTTTTGAGTATGTTGTGTGACTATGTTGAATTATTTGTGTTTGTGCCTTTCCCTTTAATTCTAATTCTTCGAATGTGAGCTAAAGGTTTTATACCGAATGTTGTAGTTTGCCTTGCAGGTTAGGCATGCTCCGAGAGATCCGGAAGGGTGGTCTGAGTGTAGGCTCCAAATGGTGTGTGCAAGATTTAAATTTATAACCCAAGATGTATGCTTAAAACAAGGATGCGAACCCACAGTGTACGGGTCAATCGTAGTAAAAGCAAGAATTCCGGGGTGTCGATCTCAGGGACTTCGGTGAAACAAAGCAAGTATAGGTTGTCGATATTGCAACTAACCACAAAAGCAATTAAAGCAATCAAAGATGATAAAAAGTCAATTAAAGGGAATATGCAAATTCTAGGGATTAAAGCATCCAGTTGTGGTTCCAACTCAAGATCTCTAGATAAGCGGACAAAGCTGAGATTTTGCTAAGGGAAGGTGTTACTAAAGTGGAATAGATCACCGGATAAGTCTCACTACTCACTAACTCCAAGCCAAAGAACCTATCACCGGGTAAGTCTCAAGGTACTAAGGAAAGGAACTATAATATTAAACCAACACACCAACTAAGGGACTAGAATCAACCTTTACCGGGTAAGTCTCACGCTAACTCACAAAGATGGGATGAAGGCACACTCAAATCCCAATAAAGGATAAACCTTTATTACCTACACTTATGATCTTGGGTAAACAAACAAAGGAATTACCGGGTAAGTCTCATCCTAGGCTTGCATTGAACCAGGAAAGGTGTAATAAGAATAGGATTTGGCAAACTCTAACACTTAACTCTCAGTTTCGGATCAGAAAGGTCACCTCGGTCAGACGAATTCCACCCCGGCCGAGATGTTCATCGACTGAGCGAAATGTTCTAGGGTTAAGGATAAAGACTCGAGCTTTCAGGGTCCTACTGGGATTAAGATTATTCTATCATTGTTTTCCCCACAACCTTCAGTCAATCACCCTAGAATCACACAAAGAAATTAACCACTCATCATCATGAAAGCGATGATCGAATATAAGGGAAGAAAGTGAACAATTGAACACAAAAACCTTAAGAACAAGGCTTCAATAACTGAATCACTTATCAAACAAACAAGCGTTCCTTGGATCACAATCCAATAAGACAATCAACAAGAAGGGAATCTAAGAAAACCTTACAAAAACCCTTCACAAAAGCTATAAAAGCTATCAACTTCCTTCCTTTAACCTTCCAAAAATCCTCCTAACTGCAGCTTCTTCAATCCCCGGCTGTTATGATGGTAGCGGGTTCATTACATAATCCGAATGGCATCCTCCTATAAGCGAATGTCCCCCATGGACAAGTGAAAGTGGTCTTCTCTTGATCATCCGGATGGATAGGAATCTGGAAGAAGCCACTATAGCCATCTAAATAGCAAAAATGTGAATGTTGGGCCAACCGTTCGAGCATTTGATCGATGAAGGGGAGTGGAAAATGGTCCTTCCGAGTGGCCATGTTCATCTTCCTGGAATCGATGCACACCCTCCAGCCCGTGACGGTCCTAGTTGGGATTAACTCGTTGTTCTTATTCGTCACAACGGTCATCCCTCCTTTCTTCGGAACTACATGCACTGGGCTCACCCACTTGCTGTCCGAGATAGGAAATATGATACCTGCATCCAACAACTTAAGAATTTCGTTCTTCACAACCTCTTTCATGAACGGATATAACCGTCTTTGAGGTTCCCGTGAAGTCTTATGATCATCCTCCATTAGTATTCTATGCATGCAGAAAGAAGGCTTAATGCCAATAAGATCGTCAATAGTATAACCCAAAGCCTTTTGATGCTTCCTCAGGACATGCATTAGTTTAGAAAATTCAGATTCGGAGAGGGAAGCACTAACGATGACGGGATAAGTAGAATCCGGTCCAAGAAAAGCATACCTCAAGTGACTCGGGAGTTTTTTAAGCTCCACAACTGGGGGTGCCTTCTGAGGTGAATCTTTGCTTACACCTTCCAGTGGAGTAGATTGAAGAACTGGATTTTCAGAAGTCTCAGTTGACATCATCTCGCTTTCGATCTCGGTCGAGGTACAGAGAGAGTGACCGAGATGTTCTTCAGTCAAGAACACCTCGCTTGGTCCAGAAAGTGCCTCGGTCTAGGTACTGCAACTGGGACCGAAACTGGAGATCTTCTTCTCCTGGATTAGTTTCTCAATTTTAGCTCCTGGATCTTCTTCCAGCGCCTTCAAGCTCCGTATATCTGCATCACAAGAAGCATCTATACCTTCCTCCATTAAGCTAAAACTAATAACTTTTTCAAGTGGATCTTTAATAAGGATAGAGCTCACCAATTCTCTTGATTCTTCTTCATCATAGATGTTGAAGATATCATCTCCTAGCTGCTCTCCCTTCATTGCCGCAAGCAATGCAAACTCCACTTCATCTTCGCCAATGTTGAATTTTAGCTTGACGTTCTTACAATCCATATTGCAACCCGAAGTTGCTAGAAATGGCCTCCCGAGAATGATAGGAACGGGATAATCTGCGGGAATATCAAGCACAACAAAGTCTATTGGTAAGTAGAACTTACCTAACTTAACCGGAAGGTCTTCCAAAATGCCCACGGGGTGGTGTAATGGAGCGGTCTGCCATGTATAACCGTATCTTCACCGGCTTGGGCTCTCCAAGTACGATCCTAACACATAGCTCCAGCGGGATAATGCTCACGTTGGCTCTTAGATCACACAATGCCTCACTAGTGACATCCCCAACTTGAATGGGAATGCAAAATGAGCCGGGATCTCTCAATTTGGGTGGCATCTTCTCCTTCATGATTTGAATAAGCTCCGAGGATTTAGATGTCATCCTTACTTCACCAAAATCTTCCAACTTCCTCTTCCTTGATAGAATTTCTTTCAAGAACTTCCCATAGGTGGGCATCCCTAGAATAGCATCAAGGAAAGGGATATTAATATGTAGTTATTCATCAAGTCAAGGAACTTACCAAAATGCTTGTCTAGATGTGCTCTGCCCTTGATTGGGGGAATGGAAGTGGTGCTTTATTTGCAGGAGGTGGAATGATAACACGATTTATAGCATAGTTTTAGGTGCACATTTAGGTAGAATTCTCGCTCAATCATGCATTATCTAGCACTAGTCCAATACGTTTTGCACTCAAAACATGTATTTTGTCGAGATAGACGTCTACACGGACTTGTGTGCATTTTGTAGGTATTTCGGGAAGTTTCGAGCCAAAACGACACGTTTGAGGGTCTCTCATTTAGAGGACACGTTTCCAAACTCATTAGAACGCAAGGCAAGGGCTGAGAAAGACTCAAGGAACCTTGCCAACACAGGCCATGCACCAAACCACAGCCTAATGATCCAAGGCGAAGTTTCTGCACAGAATCACGGTCCTCTGAAGAACCACGGCCGTGGAAATGACCGTGGATTTTGCCAGATTCTCGTGACAGCTGTGCCACGACTCTCATGGCCAGCTCATGAAGAATTGGTTATAAAAGTGGTCCTTGATAGTTGTTAGAGGCAGCTGGGATTGGGGTAGTTTGAGAGCAGCTCACATATTCTCCATTTTTCTTTGATAAAATATATTCCAAGAAGAAGAAGGACTTTTTCTAGGAAGGAAGGTGCAAGAAGAAGAAGAAAGGAGCCATTGCCATTGAAGAGGGAGGAGAAGACACACTTAGCTCTTGTATTTTCGGATTTATTTCTAGAAGTTTTTGAACTCTTGAACCTTCCTTTGGAAGGGTTGTAAGTCGTTCTAATTTCATCTTCAGATTTAGATTGTGTTTGAAGTTCATTTGTTCATCTTCTTTCTCTCATTTTCTTGCAATGGAGGTTATGAATCTATGCTTGTTTGTTTTGATTTCTAATATGAATGTTGTAGGCTAGATTGATGTGATTCTAGGGTAAGGAAAGGATGGTTATGGCTAGATCTATGATAGGACGAACTTAGATTTACCTTTGGATGATTTTTGTTTATGAACGTAGCTACTGTTAGAAATCACGGGTAGTTCTTGAAGAACCACGGTCGTGGTTTCTGTAGAACAAACCGTGGTTCTTCCTGGTTCGAAGGATCTTATCTTAGGTTCATAGAATTGTTGAAACCCTAAGTTTTTGCTGAGTTTAACCTACCCTAGGGTGTCCTAGTGTAGCGACTAAGTGTTAGGAGAGACTTACCCGGTAATCCTTGCCCTTAGAATCTAAAATAGCAAAACCCTAGGTAATGGTGAGCCTAATAAGCCGCCATTGGATTAAATGTGCTAGGATAGTTGATTAGGACTTCCCTTTCCGAGACTTACCCGGTGAGGATAGGTTAGATCCCTAATTAAACAATCCGGTTTGTGTTAAATTCCTCCCCTTAGGTTCTTAGAGACTTAACCGGTAATGAGACCTTAGGTGTGGATTAGTTGGATCATGAGACTTACCCGGTAATTGATCCCATTTTAGGAACACTTAATCCCAACATATCATAATCAATCCAAAGAATGAATAGATAACTTGAGTTTTATGCCATAACCGGAATTTCCAACCCCTAGAATCCGTCTTCCCTTTCTCTTGATCAATATCTCGTTTGACTCGTTTATTTGTGCTGATTTTTTGTTTGGTTTGATTTATTGCTTTGCATGAGTTATGACTCTTGCTTGATGACCATAAAAACCAACAAAAACATTGAGTTTTCCATTTTCTTGTTCCTCATCTTGTCTTAGCCTAGATTTACACTATTTTTGATCATTGCTTGACTCGATTTCACCTTAGTCTTTGAGTTCGACCTCGGAATACTTACCTTTCTACATAACGATCCGTACACTGCGGGTTTCGCTAGGTAGTTTAGGATTTAGTTCGAGTTTATAAATGTAAAGCTTTTTGTGCTATTTCCTAGCGTGACAAGTTTTTGGCGCCGTTGCCGGGGACTAGGTCTAGATTGAGTCTATTTGTGATTGTTTATAGTGTAGATCTTTCTTGTTGCTTTTGATCTCTCTTTGGTGTGTGTCTTTGCTTTTCAGGACATCTCTTACTCTTTAGGTGTATGCGAAGATCTCGTGGCAAGGATTTAGCTCCATTCGATCCCGAACCGGAGAAAACCCTTAGATCTAGATCCAAGAGCATTCGAAAAGAGAAAGAGATGGCCGGTAGGAATCTCCAAGCTGAGTTGGATGAAGCCTTAGAGCAAATTAGGCTAAGAGATGAGCTCTTGGAGGAAGAAAGGAGACTTGCCAATGAGAGGCAAGAGGCAACTAGGAGGGAGATTGAGGAGATTAGGCAAGCACTTGTGCAAAGGGAGCTTAACCGTCAACAACCTCCTCCACCTCCACCACAACCGCAGCCGGCGGTGAACGTTAGGGTTGTGCCCATTGCTATGGATGAGCCACAAACATTGGGGCAACGTATGGATCCGGCACAAAGAGCACACCGCCCGGGTGTGAACTTAGGAGATCCCGCAGCCCATGATTACGAGCTCCGCCCTCAAGTTCTACAAATGATCCGGCATAACCAATTTGGAGGGATGGAAGGAGAGTCTCCTCACCAACATTTGATGAACTATGAGATTTTGATGGAGACTCTTAGACCGCCGAGATTGGAGAGCAACAACCATAAGCTAAGGGCTTTCTCCTTCTCTCTTAAGGACAAGGCCTTAGCTTGGTATCAATCTATTCCACAAGGGAGAGTTGGTACTTGGGAGGAGATGACAACCGAGTTCTTGACCAAGTTCTTCCCACCTTCCAAGACTACCGAATTAAGGGGAAAGATCAATGCCTTTGTGATGAGGGATAGAGAAAGTTTGTTCAAGTCTTGGGAGAGATTCAAAGACCTTCTCCTAGATTGCCCACACCATGGTATACCGAAGATTGAGCTATTGGAGATCTACTTCAAGGGGCTTGATGAAGATAGCCAATTCAAGCTTCAATCTCTTTCTGGTGGGACATTTATGGAGAAACATGTAGATGATGCTTGGGAGTTTGTGGAGAAGCAAGCTCTAGTGATTGAGAAGTACTCCCATAGGAAGAGTGAAGGGAGAAAGGCGGGAGCATATGAGGTGAGCGAAGTCACCATGAGCAATTTCAAGCTTGACGCCATCAACAATGAGTTGAAGTCCTTGAGAGAGTTGTGCACTACCACCTTGAAGAGCCAAGCAACTCCTCAAGCACCTCCACGAGCCAACTTGTCTTCCAAGGAGGAAGATGTGAATTATATGGGAAGGGGCAACTTCAACAATTACCAAGGCCCAAGAAATTTCAACAATTACCGGCCAAACCACAACCATCCCGGATTTTCTTACTCTAATCCGGATGGAGCCTTGAACCCTCCCGCCTCCACAAGCACAACTCCACTACAAAGAGCTTCACAAGAACCTCCACCCGGTTTTACTCAACCTTCAAAGGACAGAACCGAAGTCATGTTTGAACAATTGCTAGGAAGATTTAGTGGACTTGAGAGCACCGTTACTTCAATTTCTAAGGCTCAAAAGGTCTTGGAAGCACAAGTCTTTCAAAAGGCGGGTGAGGCACATAGAGATCTGGGAAAGCTTCCCGGAAGAACCGAAGATAACCCAAGAGGCCAAGTTTTGGCTATCACAACAAGGAGTGGGTTGAGTATGAAGGATCCTTTGCCCAAGGACCAAGCTAAGGGGAGTCAAGTAGTGGTAGAAGAGGGAAGAAAGCAAGATGATGGAGGCAAGAGCAAGGATGTAGAGCCAACCTATGTGGCACCGCCTCCATACAAGCCACCACTACCATTCCCACAATCAAGAGCAAGAGCTCGTTTGGACAATCACTTTGGTAAGTTCCTTGAACTAATGTCCAAGTTACATATTAACATTCCGTTCATGGATGCCATCTTAGGAATGCCGGCATACGGAAAGTTCTTGAAGGAAATACTCTCCAACAAAAGGAAGTTGGAGGAGTATGGGGAGATTAGGATGACCAAGAGATCTTCGGAATTAATCCAAACAATGAAGGAAGCAATGCCTCCCAAGCTAAGGGATCCGGGCTCTTTTTGCGTCCCAATAGGAGTGGGAGATGTGAAATACGAGGCCCTTTGTGATCTTGGAGCAAGTGTAAGCATCATACCGCTTGCACTTAGCAACAAGGTCGGGTTAGGAGAGCCAAAGCCGGTCAAGATGACCCTCTATATGGCGGACCGTTCTATCACTCATCCAGTTGGGATTCTTGAGGACATTCCGGTGCAATTGGGAGGGTTCTATGTGCCTATTGACTTTGTAGTGTTGGACATTCCGGCGGATTACCCGGTTCCCATCATCCTAGGAAGACCTTTCTTAGCTACCTCCGGATGTTTAGTGGATTGCAAGAACGGGACTCTCTCCTTCAACATTGGAGAGGAGAACATCAAGTTCAAGCTGTCCACAATGATGAAAGGGCCAACCCTTGATGAAGATATCTTCAACATAGTCGAGCAAGAAGAATCTAGAGAAATGGTGAGCTCGATTTTGATCAAGGATCCCTTGGAGAAGGTTCTTACCTTGAGTAAGATGGAGGAAGACATTGAGGAGAATTGCAATGAAGAGATCAAAGCCTTGGAGGCATTGGAAGAGGAGCCAAGAGTTGGATTTGAGAGCCATGAAGAAATTGTGAACAGTTGCAAGTTCCACGGTCGAGATTTGGGTTCCACGGCCGTCAAACTCTCTGGACAACCCCGAGAAGCAAGCTTGGCAAGAACCACGGTCGTGGAAGTTGAGCCAACCGTGATTCCAACCGTGGTTTCCCCTGAATCAGCTCTTGATGATGATCAAGCTTCTAGGAGCCAAGGAGAGTCTTCATTTGCTTTGGATTCATCTCATCCAACCTTGTTTGGATCGTCTTCAACCGATAAAGGTCCTCCCTCACTTGAACTCAAACCCCTCCCCTCTCATTTAAAGTATGCATTCCTTGGTGATAATTCTACATATCCGGTGATTGTTAATGCATGCTTGAGTGACGATGAACTTGCTAAATTGCTGCATGAACTAAGATTGCATAGGAAGGCCATTGGTTATACTATTGATGATTTGGTTGGCATTAAGCCATCTTTGTGCATGCATAAGATAATGATGGAAGATAACCACAAACCCTCTATTGAACATCAAAGGAGATTGAATCCCATAATGAAAGAAGTGGTCAAAAAGGAAATCATTAAGTTGCTAGATGCGGGAATTATCTACCCTATCTCGGATAGTAAGTGGGTTAGCCCCGTTCATGTAGTACCTAAGAAGGGTGGAATGACGGTAGTAACTAATGAGAACAATGAACTAATACCAACTAGGACGGTCACGGGATGGAGAATGTGTATAGATTATAGGAAATTGAACATGGCCTCTAGGAAAGATCACTTTCCCCTCCCCTTCATTGACCAAATGCTAGAAAGATTAGCTCAACACTCTCACTTTTTCTATCTAGATGGGTATAGTGGATTCTTCTAAATTCCTATCCACCCCGATGACCAAGAGAAAACAACTTTTACATGTCCATGGGGTACATTTGCATATAGGAGAATGCCATTTGGGTTGTGTAATGCACCCGCCACCTTTCAAAGGTGTATGATGGCTATCTTTTCGGAATACATAGAAAATATCATGGAAGTGTTCATGGATGATTTCTCTGTTTACGGTTCTTCTTTTGATAATTGCTTAGCTAATTTGTCATTGGTGTTGCAAAGATGTGAGGAAACAAATCTTGTCTTAAATTGGGAAAAATGCCACTTCATGGTAAGTGAAGGGATTGTGTTAGGACACTTGGTGTCTAACCGTGGCATTGAGGTTGATAGGGCTAAGATTGAAACAATAGAGAAGTTGCCGCCACCTACCTCGGTGAAGGGGGTAAGGAGTTTCTTAGGGCATGCCGGTTTTTACCGGAGGTTTATTCAAGATTTCTCTAAAATTTCTAAGCCTCTCACTAACCTACTAATGAAAGATGTTGATTTTGTGTTTTCCAAAGATTGTCTTGAAGCGTTTTGTAGGTTGAAGAGCGCCTTGATCTCCGCACCTATCATGCAACCTCCGGATTGGAGTCTACCATTTGAGATTATGTGCGATGCAAGTGATGTGGCCGTTGGGGCCGTTTTGGGGCAAAGGAAAGAAGGGCGCACTCATGCTATTTACTATGCTAGCAAGACGCTAGATGATGCCCAACTCAATTATGCTACTACCGAGAAGGAGTTGTTAGCGGTAGTGTATGCATTTGAGAAGTTCCGCTCGTACCTTGTTGGAGCGAAGGTCATAGTTTACACGGATCATGCGGCGATCCGTTATCTACTTACAAAGAAGGATGCCAAGCCAAGGTTGATTCGGTGGATCCTTCTTCTTCAAGAGTTTGATTTGGAGATAAGAGATAAGAAGGGATCCGAGAACTCGGTGGCGGATCACCTTAGTAGACTCCCACCATTGGAGCTTGGGAAAGACAACATTCCGATAGATGACTCGTTCCGGGATGAACAATTGCAAATGGTGGAAGAATGCTTGTTCCAAGTGGCTAGAGGAAGTGAGCCATGGTATGCCGACATTGTGAATTACTTGGTGTGTGAGGAAGTGCCTCCCGGATTATCATATTCACAAAGGAAGAAGTTCTTCAACGATGTAAGGCATTACTATTGGAGCGAGCCACTTCTATTCAAGAGAGGCCCGGATGGGGTGCTTAGAAGATGCATACTAGAAGATGAAATGGAGAGTGTGATCCGGCATTGTCACTCCCTACCATGTGGAGGCCATGCTAGCTCACACAAAACGTGTGCCAAGGTATTGCAATCCGGTTTTTATTGGCCTAACTTGTTTAGAGATGTGCAAGGTTTTGTAGCGGCATGTGATGCTTGCCAAAGAACGGGGAACATCTCAAGGAGGAATGAAATGCCCTTGAACAACATCCAAGAAGTTGAGATTTTTGATGTGTGGGGTGTAGACTTCATGGGACCATTCCCTTCTTCATGTGGCAATCTATTCATTCTATTGGCGGTGGACTATGTGTCAAGATGGGTAGAGGCAATCGCCTCTCCTACGAATGATGCCAAGGTGGTGGTGCGGTTCTTCAACCGAGTGATCTTCCCTAGGTTTGGAACACCAAGGGTGATCATTAGTGATGGAGGGAAGCACTTCACAAATAGGAATTTTGGAGCACTTTTGGCCAAGTATGGGGTGACTCATAAAGTGGCCACACCCTACCACCCCCAAACTAGTGGCCAAGTGGAGATCTCCAACCGAGAAATCAAGGCCATCCTCGAGAAGACGGTGTCTAGAACAAGGAAGGATTGGGCCATGAAGCTCAATGACGCACTATGGGCATATAGAACCGCCTTCAAGACACCTATTGGCACCACTCCCTACAAATTGGTCTATGGCAAGTCTTGCCATCTTCCGGTGGAAATGGAGCATAGAGCTTATTGGGCCATTAAGTGGCTAAATTTTGACCTCAAGGAGGCGGGAGAGAAGAGATTGCTTGATATCAATGCCCTTGAGGAACTCCGGTTGGAAGCTTATGAGAATGCCTGGATTTACAAGGAGAGAACCAAAAGGTGGCATGACAAGAGGATCATTCCAAAAGAGTTGAGTGAAGGAGATCTTGTCCTTCTCTTCAACTCGAGGCTAAGGCTTTTCCCCGGAAATCTCAAATCAAGATGGACCGGGCCATATGTGGTAAAGAAGATCTTTCCCCATGGAGCTATTGAGATAGGAGGGGAGCATTGTGGAGATTTCAAAGTGAATGGGCATCGCTTGAAGAAGTACATTCCGGGAGCCCCAATAGACATGATCGCCCCGCTTCACCTTGCATAAACGCTCCCGAGCTTGGTCAAGCTAATGACCTTAAAGAAGCGCTTGGTGGGAGGCAACCCATCGGTAACATTTTTTTTCTTCATTTTAGCTTAGATTTTTCTGTTTTTGTGTGCTTTGCGTGTTTTGTCTATTTTATGTGTGCTAGAACATTAGTGGCATTGGAAACCTTTCTTGGAAATAATGATGATGAAACCCTCACTAATCATGGGTGGAGCGGACGCGGAACTTGGACGGCTAGCGGTGCCTAGCGCGGGTTTCAAAGCTTGAAGGATGCTTAGAGCTCCCTACCATGGTTGAAAGGATCATCCAACATCAATCCTCTTGAGAATTCCCAAATACCGAAGAAAACCATTTTACATTGTGAGAACCTTCTTTCACTCTCTTTACTTGAATACCACATTGGGGACAATGTGTTTCTAAGTATGGGGTGGGGTTTGCATGATCCTTTGCATGATGAGCATCTAGGATAGGTTAATATTTGCACATATCTTGCATTGTACATACTTAAATCGAAAATTCCATAAAAATCAGAAAATTTAAAAATTTTTTGTGCTTTCTAGGCTTGGATATGATCCTAATGATGAAACTTGTCTTGTGATTGGCTATGAATGGCCTTATGTGTTGAATTGATAAATGCATATGTGGACTTGAACTACTTCTCTTGAATTCCATGAATGACTTGAGATCATGATGATTGCCTAGAATGGATTGAGTATTGAAAATCGAAATTACATGATAGTTCTTGCATACCATCTAGGAATGAATAAGGCACTTCATCTTTCTCTACTTCTCATCTTGATCATGATTGCTTGAGCACCTCAATTGATATAAAATTTGACCTCCTTTTAAAAACCCATCCGGGAATAGGAGCATGCTAGTGTGTTTGAATGTGTAAAAAGCAAGTGCGGGGTGAAGATGTAATGAAAAGAATGTCGTGAATGGAATGCTGAAATTATTGTGGAAGTGTAGCCAAAATAGGTTTGGGGGCGTTGGTTTAAATGACAAGTAACTCGGTACACTTCACATAATCGGGTGTTGGTGCCTTGCCAAAGTCAAATAAGCCAATAGCCCTAACGAGCTTTGGTATGTGTGCCCGGTGTGGATGCACCTCGAAAAAGAGAAAAAGCCCGAGGATGGCTAATCACCGAGGTTTCGGCTATTGTACACCAATGCCATTGTCTCAAAAATGAGCTAAAGAAAAAGAAAAGAAAGCAAGATAGGGAAAAATATGCACTTGGGGGAAGTTGATCGAGGACAAGGAAGTGAAGTTAGTTCCGTTCCCGGATTAGCATCACATACCTAGAAAATTCCCCTCCCCAATTGAAACGTTTCTTAGCCTTTTATGTCACAAGCCCTTATGACCTACTTGCATGTTTGTAAGACTTAGTAATCTAGATTGGATAGACTCTTGATCTTCTTGACATCTCCGTCCTCCCAACTCATGCATGTTTTTGAGTTAAGTACAATTGTCTTTCCATGACTTTATTGTTTGATACATAATTGCTTATTCAATTGCCATTAATCATGACTATGAAGGTGATCCAATAGTAGAAGCACAAAACCAAAAAGATTTTGCCATTTTTCTGCATATATAAATCATGTCATCTCTTAGTCTATAGTTGGGAATTTGCTCGGGGACGAGCAAACCTTAAGTATGGGGTATTTTGATAACACGATTTATAGCATAGTTTTAGGTGCACATTTAGGTAGAATTCTCGCTCAATCATGCATTATCTAGCACTAGTCCAATACGTTTTGCACTCAAAACATGTATTTTGTCGAGATAGACGTCTACACGGACTTGTGTGCGTTTTGTAGGTATTTCGGGAAGTTTCGAGCCAAAACGACACGTTTGAGGGTCGCTCATTTAGAGGACACGTTTCCAAACTCATTAGAACGCAAGGCAAGGGCTGAGAAAGACTCAAGGAACCTTGCCAACACAGGCCATGCACCAAACCACAGCCTAATGATCCAAGGCGAAGTTTCTGCACAGAATCACGGTCCTCTGAAGAACCACGGCCGTGGAAATGACCGTGGATTTTGCCAGATTCTCGTGACAGCTGTGCCACGACTCTCATGGCCAGCTCATGAAGAATTGGTTATAAAAGTGGTCCTTGATAGTTGTTAGAGGCAGCTGGGATTGGGGTAGTTTGAGAGCAGCTCACATATTCTCCATTTTTCTTTGACAAAATATATTCCAAGAAGAAGAAGGACTTTTTCTAGGAAGGAAGGTGCAAGAAGAAGAAGAAAGGAGCCATTGCCATTGAAGAGGGAGGAGAAGACACACTTAGCTCTTGTATTTTCGGATTTATTTCTAGAAGTTTTTGAACTCTTGAACCTTCCTTTGGAAGGGTTGTAAGTCGTTCTAATTTCATCTTCAGATTTAGATTGTGTTTGAAGTTCATTTGTTCATCTTCTTTCTCTCATTTTCTTGCAATGGAGGTTATGAATCTATGCTTGTTTGTTTTGATTTCTAATATGAATGTTGTAGGCTAGATTGATGTGATTCTAGGGTAAGGAAAGGATGGTTATGGCTAGATCTATGATAGGACGAACTTAGATTTACCTTTGGATGATTTTTGTTTATGAACGTAGCTACTGTTAGAAATCACGGGTAGTTCTTGAAGAACCACGGTCGTGGTTTCTGTAGAACAAACCGTGGTTCTTCCTGGTTCGAAGGATCTTATCTTAGGTTCATAGAATTGTTGAAACCCTAAGTTTTTGCTGAGTTTAACCTACCCTAGGGTGTCCTAGTGTAGCGACTAAGTGTTAGGAGAGACTTACCCGGTAATCCTTGCCCTTAGAATCTAAAATAGCAAAACCCTAGGTAATGGTGAGCCTAATAAGCCGCCATTGGATTAAATGTGCTAGGATAGTTGATTAGGACTTCCCTTTCCGAGACTTACCCGGTGAGGATAGGTTAGATCCCTAATTAAACAATCCGGTTTGTGTTAAATTCCTCCCCTTAGGTTCTTAGAGACTTAACCGGTAATGAGACCTTAGGTGTGGATTAGTTGGATCATGAGACTTACCCGGTAATTGATCCCATTTTAGGAACACTTAATCCCAACATATCATAATCAATCCAAAGAATGAATAGATAACTTGAGTTTTATGCCATAACCGGAATTTCCAACCCCTAGAATCCGTCTTCCCTTTCTCTTGATCAATATCTCGTTTGACTCGTTTATTTGTGCTGATTTTTTGTTTGGTTTGATTTATTGCTTTGCATGAGTTATGACCCTTGCTTGATGACCATAAAAACCAACAAAAACATTGAGTTTTCCATTTTCTTGTTCCTCATCTTGTCTTAGCCTAGATTTACACTATTTTTGATCATTGCTTGACTCGATTTCACCTTAGTCTTTGAGTTCGACCTCGGAATACTTACCTTTCTACATAACGATCCGTACACTGCGGGTTTCGCTAGGTAGTTTAGGATTTAGTTCGAGTTTATAAATGTAAAGCTTTTTGTGCTATTTCCTAGCGTGACATGGAACATAAACTTCAGTTTTGTCCGACGCTCTTTGTGGCTCGACCTCGGTTGGCACCTCGGCCGAAGTGTTCTTCGACTATATCTGGACCGAGGTGATCTTCGTCTGTACTGGCATCGACCGAGGTACTGGATCTGCAGTCTTCAGTCCACTTCTCGTCGTTATTTCCATGATTTGTCCTTTAGGGTTGCTTTCCGTCCTTGCTGGAAGCTTCCCTGGATCTCTTGGCGCTTCATTCGCCTTGTTAAAGAATTGTTATTCTAAGGCTTTTTGTGCCTTCGAAAATGAAGTCATGGATGTCTCCATAGAGTTGAACTTGATCAAGATGGCCTCCAGCACCGCATCTTTCTTTCCGGCTGGGACGAACTCGATCCTTGCTCCTGGCTCTTCAATGGAGTAGAAGAAGAAGAAGAAGAAGAAGAAGAAGAAGAAGAAGAAGAAGAAGAGAGGAAAGGATTAGAGGAGTCATTCGAATTGGAGTTAGAGTAAGGGTTACCCGAATTTTGGTTGTTTGCCCTCCAATTATTACTGTTGGATCCTCTATTGTTGTTGTAGTTGTTGTTCCGGGAACCGTTGTTGTTCCGGTAACCGTTGTTCCTTGAGCCTTGATATCCTTCATCTTCTTTCTTGGTTTGAGCAACCAAAAGTTCTTTCAATTGCTTCACATTATTCTTCAAAGAGGTGAGTTGATCATTGTTTGGTGGAGCTTCTTGAAAGTTGACTCTTTTAACTCCACCTTCAGCTCTTTGGTGGGAGTATTTCTCCATGTGAAAAGCTTGCTTCTCTATGAACTCCCAAGCTTCGTCAATCGGCATGTCCAGAACATGCCGGCGGATAGTAGTTGAAGGTTGAACTGGGTGTTGCCGTCCAATCCCTTGAAGTATATCTCCAACAACTCTATCTTTGGAATCCCATGATGTGGGCAATCCAAAAGAATGTCTTTAAATCTCTCCCATGACTTGGACAAACTTTCTTTGTCCTTCATGATGAATGCATTGATCTTCCCTCTCATTTCAGCGGTTTTAGAGGGGGGAAAGAACTTAGTCAAGAACTCCGTCGTCATCTCCTCCCAAGTATTGATTTTTCCTGGAGGAAGAGATTGATACCAAGTAAGCGCTCTATCTTTCAAAGAGAAGTAGAAAGGCCTTAGCTTGTAATTGTTGTTTTCCAGCCTTGAAGGTCTCAAGGTCTCCATCAAGATCTCATAGTTTTGTAGATGTTGATGCGGAGATTCCCTCTCTAGCCCTCCAAACTGGCATTGGTGAATCATGGAAAGAACTTGCGGTCGAAGCTCATAATCATGGTCCGTTGGATCACCTAGGTTTGACTCCTGGACGCCTCAGTTGCTGGTTAGGGTCCATCCTCTGCCCTAGGGTCGTGGAATACCTGAAAAAAGAGCATCTCGGACTGGCATCCGAGGTGGAAGTATCTCGGCCGGGGCAGCTGGAGCTGGGTCCTGCCTCGGTCGAGGAGTTGGAGATGGTCGAGGTAGATATTGGTCCCGTAAAGTCGCCAAATCTGCTTCGATCGCTTCTGTTCTTGCGCGAGTTTCTTCCTTTTCCCGTCGCAATTCTTCTTTGCTGAGGCGTAGTTGTTCCAATGTCTCCTTCAATTCGGCCTCAAGATCGTGATTCTCTTGATTGGCCATCTTAGCTTCTTTCAAGCGTCTTTTATATGTCTTTTCTGGTTCGGGATCGTAAGGAACGATTTTCTTCCCAACGCGGGTTCTTCGCATAAACCTAAGAAAAAGAACCTGCGAAAGTCACTCAAGTAGAGTGGTTAGTAGAAATAGGGCAAGTGCCCCGAAAGACAACCACAACCGGCTCGGTCTAGACCAAGTCCCCGGCAACGGCACCAAAAACTTGTTTTTTGGCGAAACTCTGTTCCGTTGCCGGAACGAGAACTTCGTATGTACCTAAGAACACAAACCTGCAAGAACACTCGAGTAGAATGATTAGTAGAAAAAGCAAGAACAATCCCCGGCAACGGCGCCAAATGGTGCGTGCAAGATTTAAATTTATAACCCAAGATGTATGCTTAAAACAAGGATGTGAACCCGCAGTGTACGGGTCAATCGTAGTAAAGCAAGAATTCCGGGGTGTCGATCTCAGGGATTTAGGTGAAACAAAGCAAGTATAGGTTGTCAATATTGCAACTAACCACAAAAGCAATTAAAGCAATCAAAGATGATAAAAAGTCAATTAAAGGGAATATGCAAATTCTAGGGATTAAAGCATTCAGTTGTGGTTCCAACTCAAGATCTCAAGATAAGCGGACAAAGCTGAGATTTTGCTAAGGGAAGGTGTTACTAAAGTGGAATAGATCACCGGATAAGTCTCACTACTCACTAACTCCAAGCCAAAGAACCTATCACCGGGTAAGTCTCAAGGTACTAAGGAAAGGAACTATAATATTAAACCAACACACCAACTAAGGGATTAGAATCAACCTTTACCGGGTAAGTCTCACACTAACTCACAAAGATGGGATGAAGGCACACTCAAACCCCAATAAAGGATAAGCCTTTATTACCTACACTTATGATCTTGGGTAAACAAACAAAGGAATTACCGGGTAAGTCTCATCCTAGGCTTGCATTGAACCAGGAAAGGTGTAATAAGAATAGGATTTGTCAAACTCTAACACTTAACTCTCATTTTCGGATCAGAAAGGTCACCTCGGTCAGACGAATTCCACCCCGGCCGAGATGTTCATCGAATGAGCGAAATGTTCTAGGGTTAAGGATAAAGACTCGAGCTTTCAGGGTCCTACTGGGATTAAGATTATTCTATCATTGTTTTCCCCACAACCTTCAGCCAATCACCCTAGAATCACACAAAGAAATTAGCCACTCATCATCATGAAAGTAATGATCGAATATAAGGGAAGAAAGTGAATAATTGAACTCAAAAACCTTAAGAACAAGGCTTCAATAACTGAATCACTTATCAAACAAACAAGCGTTCCTTGGATCACAATCCAATAAGACAATCAACAAGAAGGGAATCTAAGAAAACCTTACAAAAACCCTTCACAAAAGCTATAAAATCTATCAACTTCCTTCCTTCAATCTTCCTTCAACCTTCCAAAAATCCTCCTAACTACAGCTTCTTCAATCCTCAGCTGTTATGATGGTAGCGGGTTGCTGAATTTGTGGGAAATCCAGCCCTTTATATAGGAAAACTATCTTCCAAAGATAAAATATCTTGAAAAGATATTATCCTAATAAAATATATCTATCTCTCATAAATAAACCCCTAAAATATATGATCTTCCTTCCAGAAATCCAACCTAAAAATATAAGATCTCTCCTTCCAAAAATAAAAGATCTCAGCCAAGAATAAAATATATCTCGCCGCGTCCAAGGTGTTCGCCTCGGTCGGGACGCTCCTCTGGATCACCTCGGTCGAGATGGTACTGTAGCTGACCGAGGTGGCTCTAAACTGAATTGAAATCTCTTAAATTTGGTCCAAAGTAAATCTCTAATCCATTTCCATGCTTCCTGGATTCTCCCTTAAGCTCCTGAATGTAGCTTCAATGACTCCTTGGCTCCTTTAGCTCCATTTTGATGCAAAACGTGCCGTTTTACCTACGATTACAACGAAACTTGGTGTAGACCTCGATTCCCGCAAAGGTAGATGAAACGACAATATAATCACATAATATACATTCAAACATGCAGATTATTGAAGATAAAACATCTAAACAAATCCAAAATATAGACTATAATTCATGCTATCAGGTGGGCAGCCGGGGTCCGTACATTTTAGGAAGAGTTTTGAGTTAGAGTTGTCTTGTGTTTTGTCTTTCGGTTATTATGTTTCGTGTGCCGCTTGTTTGGCGTTTGGTTTGAGTTGTACCTCGGCTGAAGTTGTTGTTGCATTCTTTTGGGTTTCTTATCATTTGCATTAAAATTGATTTACGATTTTGCCTTTATTTGTGCCATGTTGGAAAGGTCCGGTGAAATTGTTGTCAAGTTAAGGATCGGGACCCATTGTGAGGTCTCGCCCGTAGCATCCCGATATCTCGCGGATTCGGGGTGTTACATCAAATACACTCCCTTTAAATTTAGAATTTGGTGGTCAAGTGATGTAGCCAGGATCGATCTCGTGAGTCTGATTCTATAGGTGTAAGTTAAAACCACAATGTTGTGTGCATCAACAACTGCTCTTTTTCCTTCAATACTCTCCCTCTCGATTTTTAGTTATCTCTCGATTTCCATCCATAGTAAGTTTTCTCTCCCTTTCTCTCTATAGTCTTTATTTGTCTTCCCTCCTTTTTATTTCTTCTTCAATTTACGTCGCATGTAATTTTATATCTTCTTCTTCCATCTTGTTTTCTTATCCCTGTACGTCTTCATCCCTAGCTTTGGCTTCATTGTTATAACACATGCCTATGTTGAAAATATTCGCCAAACATAATCATAAATACTCAATCATCAAAGATTAAAAACATAATGAAATCAAAAGATTTAGTAACTTGAAGCTGAAAACAAAAGAGAAACGTTTAGGAGGTAACGATGGCCGAACCGGAAATTGAGAGTGAGAGGGGAATGGGAGTAAGTTAAATAACCCAAGACAAAAACACATCAACACCGTTGGAAAACTCGATATTCGTCGCAAAGTGTAGATACACGCCTTCATTGTCGGAAAAATTCAAAGTTTGATACTCATATGTATGAGTATAAACTTGAGATAGATCTAGGGTTCGTTGTTTGGAGGAGTTAGGATAAATTATTAGGGTTTTCACTAATTAGGGAAAAAAAAAAGCATTGTCATTTAAATTACTTCAGCATTCAGACCACCAAACTAAAACCAAAACTTTCATATTTTATGTTGTTTGGGTTGATTTTTGTCTTGTTAAAAAAATAGGCTCATCAAGTGTATGATACTTATTAATTATACTTGTTCAGATCTGGACCGCCAACCTATTAATTAGACTTGTTCAGATCTGGACCGCCCACCCGCCTGCAAAAATGGGCTGGTACAAACAATGTGGTAAGTCCGGCCGGGCCTAGAGGCCCGGCCCGGATGTCCCGCCGGACCGGGTATGAACAAGGCATTAGGCCCGGCCTGGGTCCGGGAAAATATTGAAATTAAAAAAAAAAATTATAACATTATCAATGTCCAGTGAATTAAACTCTAGCCCTACCTTGCGTTACTACAACTACTACCAATTACCCATCCCTTTTCTCTATTCTCTAACTTCCCTCTCGTAAAACTCTCTCAATCGTTCTCTCAATCTCTCCCCGTCGTCCCCGACTCCCCGACCTTGTCTGCACTTAAAGCCTTGTCCCTCCCGTCGTCTTCAATCGGTCTCCTCTTCGACATCTTCAATAGGTCTCCTCTTTGACATCTTCAATCGGTCTCCCTCTTTGACAATCTTTGTCCTTTTTATAGAATTTGGATTTGTCTTGCGCCATCTTTTGGATCTGCCTTCGCCACCGACTCCGTCTTCTTTCGTCTTTTGGTAGGGTTTCATTCTTTTGGATATGTCTTGAATATTCTTCTGGATATGTCTTTGAAGTCTTCAAATTATCTTCCTCTTTGTTGTTCTTCATTTCCCTCATACCTCCATTTGTTTCACCCGTAGTTGAAGGTTATAGACTTAGTGTTGTTTCTTTTATTGTGTATTGTGGGATATGAAATTGAAAGAAAATGAATACAGTAGATTGGTTTGCATAGTTTTAATTTTTCTAAACAAGTTAAACAATTTTTTATATTTTTTAAAAGAGAAAATTCAATAAAAAGAAAACTTGCACTTAAAAGACCAAAGGGAGATGAACGGAGAATAATGGCTTACTAAAGCCTTTTTTGTATCGTTGATATAACTAGGACCCTAAATTTTTTAATTACAAATAAAGGTAAAAACATTAGTTATTAAATGTAAAATGTAAAGTAGTTATAGTAACATAATCAACAGATTAGGGGGAAAAAATGGATAAAATTGGCAGAATCTTCTCTTTTTTTATTCCCTATTTTATCTTTTGGTAAGAAATAACAAGGACCTATTTCATCCATTAAACACATAAGAGTCTGATTATGTTCATTTGTAAAATAATAGCCTACAACCCATTTTATCCAACGGAATGACGTTGCAATATAAGCTTATATTAACTAATAAATATATATTTTACGATCATGAAGAGCTAATAATATGCTATTTTTTAGGTCGACCATGTCAATAAAAAGAGCAACAATGATTCACAATGACGAATGTTTTTGGACATTCCCAATGATTCATCCTATCAACCTATATTATATATTTGAATAAATAACATTATATGTATATATTATATGATATAACCTTTATTCTAAAGGTCAAGTATCACAAAGAACTCAAACCTCTAATTTCATTGAACCATAACTTTTCTCTAACATTATATGTATATATTATTTGATATAACCTTTATTTACTCAAATACCCATTCACATTTTGAAGGAGACAATTTCCCTTGATGGTTTATTTTGCTATGACAATTAATAAAAATCAAAGTCATTAACTTTCACAAGTAAGACTATATCTTTCGAGACCTTCATCGGTCATTGACAGTCATATGTTGCCATTTCCATAGTTACTAGTGGTGAAGGTCTGAAGATCATGATATGCGATACTAATAAAAATATTTTCAAGATCCTACAAGCAACGTGGTTTACATAAAGGTTTTCCAAAGAATTATTCATCCTTTCCTTCGGAAAGCTGAGCAGTTAGCTGATTCTTGAGTTACCTTCGAGTGAGGTAAGTCCCTTGGACTTACTTAGCTGCATTTTGTGTATTAGTTGACGGTATTGGTGTTGTTTGTTTACCTTATCGTTATCAAGGAAAACCGGACTAGGACGACCTCATACCTTAATTGGACAAAGTGTATTATAACCGGCTGGTGACCACTTGTCCAATTCAAAATTGTGAAACTAGGAGGTGCTCTTGTGATCAGGCCCACAGGTAACGGATAGTATGCATATGATTTATTCCTGTCGGTAACGGAAATGGAGGCGAGTTTTGGGAGATTCTCGCGTGACAAAAGAAGTTGAATTAGCAATGGATAACTATAATAAAGATAATAACCGGATGTGTGTGAGCATGATATATGTCTATATTCTTATATGTGTATGTGCCTTTACTATCTTTCTGATATATAGAATATTAGCTAATAGTTTATACCAATATTGTAGATTCCCTGCAGGTTAGGAATGTTGCTGAGTGATCCGGATGGAGTGGTCAGCTGGGGTTCCTGTACATTATAGGGCGGGATCGGGTTTATATTTCTATTGTCGTCTTTTCCAGTTTGCTGTTGAACACGGCTGAGAGTCCTTTGCTTTTTCCCTTTGTTATACCTTATGGTTTTTGTATAGTTTTGGTTTTCATTTATTTGTGTCTTGTTGCACGATCCGATGTTATTGTTGTTACTTTGAGTGTCGGGACCCATTGTGAGGTCCTACCCTGTAACGCTCTGATTTCCCAGAACTTGGGGTGTTACACTTAGTGAACAAAAAAATCTCACCATGGATGAATCTCCACTCTTTTACGATATTTCTTGCAATCTTAATTAATTAATTAAATTTTGTTAGAATAACGTTTATTTAGCATGTAAATTTTGAACCACCTGTTAATGGATCCTAACATTCAAATGGTCTAAGATCATCGGATTAGTTAAATGAGCATAATTGAATTTTAATTTTCCATTTTGATGACCCTAATTAAGTTTAATTTAGGCAATCATGAAAACGTAAAAATGAATAAATACATGTATTATCGTTACTAACTTGTTCAACGATCAAGAAGAAGCTATGTACTCTTGACGAAGCGAGCAGTAAGAGCATGACACCAAACACCGTTTCTAGTGGCTCGTGATGGTTCGTCGACATCCTGGTAGCCAGTGGAAAGGAGGTTTAACCCAAAAGCTAACAAATGAAAAATTAATTTGTATCGGGATGGAGAAAAAGAGATAAAGAACTCAATGGTATAATCATATTTCAAAACGGATTGGAGACGAAAATCATGACCAATATTTCTTGGCTTTGATTTTCAATTCTAAGCTGAGTTTGCAAAATAAAATTTTAATTCTAAATTACTTCAACCTTATTATTTATAATAATATTTTACTAACGAAAGAATTTTTGAAAAGGCTTACTTAAAATTTGTGTCACTTGCTACCTGAGGTTTGGTGCGCGGAAATATACATACTCGTGGGGGTGCAAAATAAATAAATAAATCAATTAACTTATCATATATCTATTAAAGGGCACCTCTATTGTCACGTGTCAAGCCACGGTTCTCCCAGCCCAAAATTAATTTTAAAAAGTGGTTTTAAATCTCATTATTAAAATTATTAAATAGAAGATTTGTTTAAAGTGGTTAACTCATCCGTGATATATGTTTTAGATTAAACAAAATAGTTTTAGATAATATCAAAATTAATATATATTTTTTCATTCCTACGAAATATGGAATCTGTTTCAACATATTAGTAGATAATATCAAACTTTAAAATATAATTCAATATTGACATCAGTAAATGATTTAAGCCAATCACATTCATCCTGACACCTCAATCTACATCCTATATAAACAACACCTTATTGTTATTGATTCATCCGAGTTGCTTCATCCCCACACAGACCTCACAGAGTCATTTTATCGAAAACTCCATTGTTCTATAACAGTTGCTATTGATGTATTCACCCGGGGCATCCTCCACCATATTGTGGTGAATTTAAAGAGCGTCAAAGAGCAAGATATGTCCCATCATCTTGGTTTGTGTGGGCATATATTCAGTGTTCATCCTCTTGTTGCAGTCAGTCCAACTGTTAATATCGCTATATAGGAAGAAGATAGCAATCACGTGTTTTTAATTTTGTTTCCAGTTATTTATGATATACATATGCAAATAGTCCTACCGTTTTTATCAGATGAATGATAATCATTTTAGTTGAGTCATCTTCAATATACCGTGCTGTTTCTAATTTTGTTTCCTCACCCTTCATCCGATCAACTCTCCGAAGCATTATAATCCAGCTCACAGCTGTGTCAAAATGCAAGAAAGGAAGCATTAGATATTGGCTGAGTGCAGGTCCAGGAAACTTTCTTCTCACGCCTTCTGGTTGCCCTACACCTGGATTCTACAGCATAGTGATCAATGAAGATTTCTCACAGCAGAAACAAGGGGCTAAAGTCATAACATCCACCATACCTATGAAGAGCACACTTTTCGCCACAATGAAGAATGTGAACTACCTTCCCAATGCGCTCGCGCAAATGGAGGCTGCAGAAAAAGGTGCACAAGCTTCAATTTGGATTGATGATGATGGCTATGTTGCAGAGGGTCCCAATATGAATGTAGCTTTTGTAACTCAGGATAAAGAGCTTACCTTGCCTTCATTTGATAAAATCCTTAGCGGGTGCACTGCAAAGAGGCTTCTAAAACTAGCCACACAATCATAACTGAATAGATTTATATGGTTTTAATGTAACCTTAGCTAAACTGTTACTTGACAAATTTCTAAAACCATTACAGTATTAGAAGATACTAATCTGAACCAATCAATTATCTACTGACGGAGTTAAATCCTAATTCTACATAAGCTACTTTCATAGTTGATTTGGAAATCTATTCATCACAAGTGACAAAAACCAAAAAGAATCATGCATACAAAACTTAATTGACAACATTCTCTATCGATCTATTGCCCCATTCAGCTCATCGAATGAAAGTGAAAACCTAATAATTCAAACCTGTATAGATGATAGGATTGTTTGCAAATCATGATATTCGAAAAAAATTGTGTATATGAATTACCTGATTACAGATTTTTATTTCGGATCAGGGCGGATTTTGAAGAATGAGAATCCTTCTTCAACCAGCGTCGAAATGAAGAGTCGTGTATTAGGTTTCGGAGTATTTCACCGTGTGGTGTAATTCCCTAATTAATTTTCAAATGATAGTATTTTTTAATTATATTATGTTGTTGTAATAGTTTAGAGTGGTTTTTATTGGGTTGTGTCTTATATAAGAATGGGCCTGATAATCAATTTTATTTCATATTACAATTTTAGTATTGTAAATTAATATTATCGTTTTTTTTATTGTCTAATATTGTATAATAATAAATGACATATAAAGACTCAATATTTATTAAACTTTAAAAAGAAATTTTTAACAACTTACATAGTAATTAAAATATATAGTATTTAATTTTCTTTAATAAAGAAAGAATGTCATAATTGATTATTAATTGGTATATTATATATTATGAATATTATTGTAAAATATAAATTACATATTTATTACTTTCTCATCACTTTTTCAATATATTAATATATATATATATATATATATATATATATATATATATATATATATATATTACAAAGTAAATAAATTTAGAATATATTATATAAAATAAAATTATAAAAAAACACCCGTGCATTGCACGAATAATAAACTATTTAGTAATTTATAGGCGGCGTATATAGTGTGGAACTGTTACAAAAAAAATAGTGGATGATGAATTTGAGATGCAATGTTGCAGTTCCACCGACGGCGGCGACGGCGATGGTGGTGTCCTGCCGTGCTGGCCAGATCCAAGCGCAGAGTCTTTGTCAGACCACATATCAACTTTGGATTTCGATTTCCATAATCATCAACTTACTTATTCAATTATTTTAAAATTATAAATATACATAAAGTAATCCTACCCAGCCAGCACCCCCTACTCTATATATTTAACTAATACAAACTATATGGATTAAAAGTGTTATTTTATCAATAAAACGTGACTAGTTAATAATATTGTGCACCTCTTAGTTTATAAATGTCATTTCTTTTACTAATGTCTAATAATTGGTTTTCTCCTAATTTATATTTCAATATATTTTAATCAACTTAAAACAATGTACTTAATTATTTAGCATGTTTTATAACGAAATTTTGACATATTATATTTCACTAAATATGATTCTTTGTTTCATATATTAGTAACAAATTAAATACATTATGTTTTATACCCAATATTATACTCCATTTTAGGTATTGCTGAATGTAATATTATATGGGTTTATAACGTAGTTATTAAGGATACTGTCTACCGTAGTACTACGGGTTCCCTCGTTTTCCCATTGCTTGTTTTTTTTTTTTTTTTATAACGGAAAGCGGTTCGATTCCATAGACGGCGCACCGACTATTGGATCGAAAGGCCGAAAGAGATCGGCAGATGGACAAACCGTTAAGAAAGACCATAACATAGGTGAAAAAGGAAAACACAAAAATACATCAACAAAACCCGAAAGCAAGGATGTCTTCAAGGGAAAGCAGAATGATCCAGTCCGCGGAAGCGACGAGCATGAACGTCCGTCTTCGAAGGAAGTACACAGACATAAAGCCTGTGGAACAGCTGTGGACACCTCAGATTTGGACTGTAACAGAGCCGTCAGGAGTCGATCACACATCCACGCCCCCTTCTCGACAAACACTCGAAAACGCCACCAAAGACAGCATAAAAAAGAGAAGACCAAGTTGCAACACACGGGTATCGTGATATAAATGTGTAAACCTTTGATGGTTTAACGAGTACGATTTACAAGTACGCACGGATATCGTGATAAAGAAATGTTTAGATTTTGTTCCGATTAGATTTTGAAATTTGATTTTTTTTAAATTAATTATTGGCTCGACAATAAAAAAAGTTAGTCTTAATTCATCGATCTTAATTTTATTTCAAAAAGGAAAACAACTTGGTTAGTTTCATCGCATAGAAAGGAAGTGACTCTCAGTCTAGTAGATGTGATGAGTTTATCAGTAAAAATTGGTGATTTGTTCGAAAAATTCTCTCATTGGTGATGAGATATTGTATTGGGTAAGCAATAGAGGAACGGGGTTCCCGTATGTTTGATCAATCGTTGAGAATTTGAGTTTTTTTTTTTTTTACAATCTAAACTCAAAAAAAACATATCAAAGCATACAAAGAAGATGATTACATCATAGAAATCCAAATTTAAAAGGAAAAAATCAACGAAGGTTTGAGAATATCAGCCTTTATTTTTATTTTTCTTTGTCATTCAAAGGAGGTTTGAGAAAATCAGCCTTGACTAATAGTTTGTTTTCTGTAACTGGTTTTGGGCTTTGAGGCCTCAGTGGTAGATTTGGTAGAAAGGTAGGTCAATACCATTCCTAGGAATAATCAGGGTTGAGACCCGTGCTTGCAGAACATATAGTCCAGCCATAGATAAGAGTTGGAAAGAAACAGATGCTTCACTAACTAGAAAAAGAGAAGAGGGACAAGAAGAAGCAGCAATTCCGAGCAAAGGAGCCATCGGCAACATAGCCCATATGTATTTATCATGTTCGACGGCCTACTGTCACGAACCGATTTCGGGTGCCACCTTTGAAGCAGCTCCGAGCAGAGGAGCCAAAGCCAAAAAAAAGCAGATCCTTTGTATTTGTGGGAAGAGTTGCTTCCTGATTTAAGTGGTAGATTTGAAGTGGTAAACTTAGTTAGCACTGGTGACCAACACCGGCAAAAGCTTTGTTTGCAAAGGATAGGAAAAAGCTCATATCTATGGAGATAGAGCAAAAACAGGAAGAAAATAAGCCTTTGACAAGCCAAGGAGGCCTTTGGGATGCCGGGATCCAAAGTTCCCGGCAAGCGGTGGTGAAAATGGCGGTGGCCTTTGGAATGGGTTTGGGAGGTCTTTGATTTAGGGTTTGGGAGGTCTTGAGGGTTTTCATTATTTTGGGGGTGTTACTGCTTGTGTCGCTGGAATAGAGAGGTTGTTGGAGACCTTTGCGATGCCGGGATCCAACGGCGAAAGGTTTGTTTGCAGAGAGATCGATAGTGTCGTATCTTCACCGTTGATGCATGGAGGAAAGAGCGTTGAGGCATGGAGGAAAGAGCGAAGAAGGTAGTAGCCTATCGTCGCTTTCGATTCGGATTTGATTCATGGCCATTTTTGCTCCTTCTTTAGGAAGGGGGTTGAATCCGGCTAGGGTTTTTTTGGTTTCTTTTGTGGGTGAACAGTAGAGAGCATATTTGACTCTTTCCGTTCGTTCACCATTGCTTGGTTTTTGTGACCAGTTGTATGGCCATATGCTAAGCTACATGTACGAGGAAAAACTTTTCATACATGCTACCAATACAAATGCATATGAACCCGCCATATATTTGTCAATTGTGAGACTACTACCGTTGAATGGTGACATATAAATTAATAGATTATATACGTATTTTTTTTAGGTTTCGGGTTTGTAACCAAATGAACTATTAGAGTGAATTATTTATGGAAGGTAGTTCAACCCATATAAAGTATTTAGATAAAATTAAATACGTAATTCAGGTATGTAATAATTTTGTAGGTGCATTACGCATTTGACTTCTAATACGTAAGTTGCTTGGATTTAAATGAGTCACATAATTATGCGTATGATATGCGTAATAAAAACCGACTACGCATACCCAAAGTGGAAGTTCATTAAACATATGGATCCATCATCGGAATTAAGCTATGCATCTGGTTTTTGTGTATGGTTGATGTCATCTATTCATGCATCATCTAATTATTGTTAGTTTCATGCATTTTCATCTTCATATATACCGTAATTTTACATACATTAGAATAAAAAAAATATTTATATTGCATTTATGGTGTCTACTTTGATTTATTTTATACTTCAGCCAATTAAAGCCGAAAATGTGCAGAAATCATAGAAAACACCAAATATAAGTTTCAATCCTCCGTGAGGTTCAGCATGCCAAAGAATATATTATACCGACTAAGGATCGTAGTCCCGAGATAAATCCATGGTGGAGAAATAAGAAACCAAAGAAGAAGCCCCTGATTGCACAAATTATAGGTTTCCATGTTATTCTGGTACGTCTTGTGTGTTATATTTACACGATTTATGTAAACCGTATATTATTTTCAGATAAACCGTATTGCATACGGTATTTTCCCTATAAACCATATTTTAGCCCATATAATTACACTAGTTGACGTTGCAGGCTGTTTTCGTTTATTTTTTACTTGAGTTTTTTAATCATGCTTGTGGGCTTTCTATGAATCTTACTTAAAGCTGGTTTTATGATTGAATAAGGGTTCGAACCTTCCACATTCTAATCTAGACTTTTATGTGAGACGAGATACGTTTCACACATCTCCATTGCTTTGCTTCATACAAAATTTCAGCAAGGACTTTTGAGCTAAATTTCGTTCCAATTGTTCTTGAGGCTTGCATTCGTGAGACTCTTTAAGGTAGACTTTGATAGTTTTATGCAACTTTCTGATTTTTGTTCATTTGATTCAATTTTGATGTTTTCTATTTTCCATGAGTTTATTGTTATTGTTGTTTGAATTCATTTTATTCAACTTTCGGATTTTTGTGAACTTCTTGACAAATCTTGAAATTTTTGATTTTCTTGATGTCGATTAACCTTGCTCTGGTACCACTTTGATATGCCGACAAGTCGTAAGGAATCCAAATCTTTCGACACCAACAAAGAATGACTCGTCCTCGGTTCTTGAAGGAAAAACGGTGGTGAAGGGGATGCAGAGAGGCGGCGGTACTTGTAGAAATGGGTTAATGATCCGGTGAATGATAAGGATTGGTAGATGGATAGATTAAGGTCGAACCCTGTGAAACAACTTAGAGCATCCTAGGGAAATCAAGGTCCTTGAACACAATCAAGAACGATCGTAGAACCCTTCCACTACAATCTTACACAACAGGGAAAATGATGGTCCCTAGAGCATAAAAATGAGGCTTGTGAGCGATTGAGAGCACAAACTTGTCGATTCAAGTGACAAAACAAACGATACAAGCTATAAGGTCAAATGTGACTTCAATCGTTCACTCTTCTCAATAAAAGAAAACAACACACATAAATGCAAAGAAATAATCGATATATCAAAGGTGCCGAAATTGTATGTGTTCTTCATGTGTTTAACGTGAATCATAAGGTTGGGATAATTTAGATTGAAACCCTCTTTAATCTGGCCCAAAGTAATATAAAATAAAATTTAAAATATATGGGTTAAAAACTAACTTAAGAAGCCCAACCTGTTTAAGTAAAAGCCATAATAAAAAGGGTTTAATCATAGGTTCAAAATTAAGATCTAATTAGATCCAAGTCAGCCACATAAATCCATCTCCTCCTCCTCCTTACACACCTTCATGCATGCGTGATTCACACCTAATGAATACGAGCAATACAACCTATGCATGCATCCTTCTTGATTGGCTCAGTTTCTTCTTCAATGCAGTCCTTTTTTCTCTTCTCCTAGTTGTCCATGTGATCCCTTGAGCTTTCCTTCTCCTCTCCTCTCTCATGATCTAGCTTCATTCCCTTACTCCTAGAAAAAGTTGAGTCCTAGAATACTCCTGCATCACCTTGTACCTCTCCGCGTTGCACAACCACTTCTTCTCCAACCCCTACACCTCCCCTATCCTCCACACCTCTCCCAATGCACACACCGCTCATTCTCCAACTTATACAACGTCCCTATCCTCCAAACCTCCCCTTGTTCTTACACAACTCCATCCCCAACCTCTACATCTCTCACCATACCTTACCTTGATGTGCATACTACTCCTTCTCTACCTACGTACCTTCTTGTGTATCTACGTCCACTTTAGGGGTGAGCAAAAATATCCGATCCAACCAATCCGATCTTCCAATCTGAAGATCCAATCCGGAAAAATCTGAGATATCCAACAATTGGTGATCCGAGTACGATCCGATCCAGGCATATTTTTTCGGATCATCGGATAAGATATGGATCGGGGTTTAGAGGAAAAGGTCGAATCGGATCGGATATATCCGACTAATCTAGGAAGAAATGTTTGGATCGGATCGGATATCCGGATCAGATTTTCGGATCGGATATACATCCGGATAAAACTGTTAGATATCTGAGTGTTCTCGAATCAGATTCGGATCGGACTTTTTAAGTTTGTTGGATCGGATATTCGGAGATGCTCACCCCTAATCCACTTACCCCGTGTTTTCCCTGACATAAGTGCTTCACGTATCCCTAGTACACTCAAATGATATACCAGCCAAAAGGTTGTCCCATATGGATGGGTTAGGTATGTTTGCTAAGTATAACGTATATTATTACTTTATTTGTTATTGATTAGTTAATTTACTTTTTATTTCAAATATAAGGGTATCGCGGAGGTGATGAAGGTCCACCGGTGATTAGAGAGAGCCCGTGAGCTCACACTTGATACTCCCAAGATTCACCATCCTCTCATATGTAGAATCCATCCATTCAAGCTCGTCGTTTTTAATGAGTTTGACTCAATCTCTCTATGATGTTGTTTAAGATCACTATGTTTGTTCGGTTTTATGTGAACCATGTGATCATTGTCGTTGGTTGTAGCAATTCGATCCAATATACTTGCTTTCAAAAGGGATGAAGTTCTTCCAAACTTATTGATAAATGATCCCGCATAACCTAAACAAAGTTAAAGTGAATCATGGGGTATAAAACTTGACTTTACTTATCTTGGCCCAAATTTTTTTTATTGATATCTTTGTTTTGATCCCCGAAAAAGTTCTAAGTCTCATCAATACTTGGAAACTATAGATTAGTATTTTGAAATCTGATATGAAGCAAGGGTGTAAATCTAGGTTCCTTGACTCTATTGACCTTTGATCCCTCGCCGATACTCAGGATCTAAGCGTAAAATTTCAAAAATAAAGAGGGGAAAAGAATGTCAAATGAGTTGACATGTCTTGTTCTTGAAATCAACAAACACAAACGACAATATGAAAGCAAATTGACAAAAGGAAAAGAGAGAAGAACACAATATCGGATTAAATCAAATATCAAACTCGATCAAAGAAGAGAAGCATGAATGGTTGGTAGTATTGACGATATGCTCAATATAAATTTCGATCCAAATGATAAGACAATAGTGTTCAATTTATTGTAAGTCTTTAACAGTTGATCATATTGACAATATTCTCAATATCAATCAATTCCAAGCTGAGGTTTAGAATATGCAAGGCCATCTATTTATCGGACTCTAAGGAGGCATACAAACAACACAACTATCTCCAAAAAGCATAACATAAAACTACTAAAGGATAGGATTTAAACAGAGTAGATATGATAAACTAGAAACTAAGTAAATTGTGTAATAACCGAAAATTTTAAAGTCCGTCAATCTTAAATAAATAAATAAATAAAATAAAACGAGTTTTAGTTCTATAATTTTATGTGACCTTAATTCACATAAAATGATGAAACTACGTAACCGGAAATAATTTACGCACCTTTAAAATAAAATAATAATAATTTATATAATACGGAATATAATTGCGTATTATATAAATTCCCGCACATAACCAGAAATCCGGGGCGAGTAACGAGTTTTCGTATCCTTGTTTTAATGAGAGAGCAGGCCGGATGTGGCCCACTACTAGGCCCATTTACCAAGCCCATCAGCCCACCTCCTTAAACTAATCCTAACCCTAATGCTAATTCCACGCTTAACCCTAATCTACCGATATTGCCGCTTCTCTCTCTCTCGCTCCACTGCAACTACACGCTACGGCTCTCCTTTGCCTTCTGAAAAACGATAGTAGCAGCATCCTCTTCCGCCTTCATCTGCAGACGACGCAGCCACAACTTCCTCTTCCGCCTTCCTCGTTCGCCGGCGACATCGGCCGCTAGGTGAGCCGCCTCCTCCGTCTATCTCTCCTCTTCCTCTCTAATTCCCGAACTGCAGCAACTCCTAACCTTGGCTGCACACCCAGTCGCGAGTCACGCCAGGCGAGGACGGACGGTACGGACGAAGGTTCCGGCACTGCAGCAGGCGCCAGTTAGGGAGAGCGGGTGGCGCGAGGCGTACAAGCACAACCTCCGAACCTTGCAGCCGGTCGCGAGTCGTACGGTGAGTCCTTCATCCCTTTCCGCTACTACTCTTCTCCTCCTGTGCAGACCATAACCACTCCCTCCCTACCTTCTTCTGGCTGGCTGTTTATAGTAGTTCACCTCCTCTCTTGTGCCGGACGGACCTTTTGCTTTCGGCCCCTCTGATGTGAGCAGGGAGATCGTTTAGAATCGAGCCAGTCCGATCCCTGCAGTGACCAACCTCTCCAGTGCTGCAAACCGGAGTTGACGCGGAGCCAGGTCGAGAATCGGGTGAGTCTAATGTCTGTTGAAGCTTGTGGTTGAGTATGGATATATATATATATATATATATATATATATATATATATATATATATATATATATATATATATATATATATATATATAAAATGGGAAATGTTGAGATGTGATAGTGTATGTATATATATATCGACATAGAGGTGGAATGAAGAGAGTTCGAGTACGGATATATATATATATATATATATATATATATATATATATATATATATATATATATATATATATATATATATATATATATATATATATATATATATATATATATATATATATATATATATATATATATATATATATATATATATATATATATATATATATATATATATATTAGACATTAGAGTGAGGGTACCGCAATATTTATATACTTATATATATGGATATGTAAATGCACAGTGATACGAGTATATATATATATATAGATGTATAAGTTAGTGTATGTGTAAATTATATAGAAGCATAGGATTATTAGGTATGTAAATTATATATAAGAATATATTTATAAGCATAAGTATAGTGTATATAGATATATGGGTTAATATATATGTACGAGTTGGGAGTTATGAAATTGTGTAGATAAGTGAGTTGAGGAGAAGGGTTAAAAACATGTTTGACGGTATAATATATGTAGTAGCGTAATTAGTAACCGGAGAGGAGGAGTGTTGTCCTTCTTCGAGTTGTTTCGAGTTTTGAACTTATAACCTATAAGTAACTATCTGAGAGGCACTTTTTATGGAAAACAAGTTCTAAAAGAAATTAGTAGGAGTTAAGAATAAACTTTGAGAACTTTCGGCACTAAGGGTAAAATGGTCTTTTACCGTAAGAGAACTTTTTCCGTAATTCCTTCGCATGAGGTTGGACATCTGGATGTGATTTTGATCCACATGCCTTATTTGATAGGCGTTTGAGTTACCACGAGTACGGACCGAGTTGAGATTGGTTAGAGTGTGATTTGACTCAGGTAAGTCCTTACGACTTACTTAGCCAGTTTTTGGATATTAGTTGAGTGATAGTGGTTGTGTGTGTGCGATGTGCATGATTATAATAATAACAACTTGTTAGGACGACCGTTATTATTATGTTTAAGGCCCAAGTGTATGTATAACGGGTCGTGACATCACTGCCCAGCTCTGACAGGAGACTTGGAGGTTCTCTATACCCAGACCAGGCAGGTACAAGGTGAGATGCATCGGATCCATTCCTGATGGTTACACGGGGGCGGAGGCGAGGTTTGGGAATCCCTCATGTCACAAAATAAGTATCATTAGCGTGAATGAGTAACTTAACTTAAGATAATAAATGGACTTGTTTGAAAGCATGATGGGTGTTTATTCTTTTATGTGTGTGTGTGTGCTATTATTATTCTTTTAATATTTAGATAACTATCTAATGGTTTCTTTTGTTGTGTTTTAGATTTACCGCAGGTTAGACCAGCAGCTGAGTGATCCGAAAGTAGTGGTCAGCCGGGTCTCCGTACTCCTTAGAGTGGGGGTTAGGGTTGTTGGTTGTCGTTATTTCTTTTGTTAAGACAGTTGTTCGTTTTCCCTTTGTTTAAGTACTATAGGCTGCTAGACCGTGTTGCATTCATTACCTTAAAAATACTCTTTCATGAATTTCGGTTTTTCTTATTTGTGTCTTGTTGCAAGATCCTAGTAATATTGTTGTCAAACTGAGGTCGGGACCCATTGTGAGGTCCTAACCAGTAACGTTCCGAGTTCTGAGAATTCGGGGTATTACAACATGGTATCAGAGCTCTAGGTTGGCAACAATGACACTTGAAATCTTCTGAAAGACCGAATAAGTTGTAAGCAGAACCCGAAAGGGGTGTGATTTTTTTTTTAAAAAAAGGGGAACTTTTGATTTTCAAATGCATGCATAGTCTGGTTGGGAATAGAAAAGTATGGCTGACCACCACTACTACCGCGGATCTCAGTGTGCTTAGTATGGACTTTAGGTTTTACTGTAGATGGACTTATTGACTTATTAGATAGTTTATAATTATAGTTGTTATTCCTCGCGCAGATGGCACGTACTAGAGCTACGCTAACTATTGGTCGAGGTAGAGGTCGTCCACCTCTCCCTCCAGCTGGACCAGGTAGGGGAGTTGAGACCCCTATAGTTAGAGGACGTGGCCGTGGAGGTAGACCTCCACTAGCACGAGGTCGAGGTCGAGCTCCTCGAGAAGATCCACCAACAGTGATCATGCCAGATGCTGGAGTGGAGGAAGTGGCTGAGAGTGTAGGTCCCAAGATCAGGAATGAGACCGTTGCTAGGTCTGGAGCGCAGAGAGCACGCTCGACGGAGTTAGGACGTGTTTCCATTGGAGCAACTGAGTACAGAGAGTACCGAGCATACGTCGAGCGTATGGAGGAGGCTGCTAGAACAGAGAGACTTACTCAGG
This sequence comes from Fagopyrum homotropicum, assembly GCA_033239125.1. Classification (NCBI taxonomy): domain Eukaryota; kingdom Viridiplantae; phylum Streptophyta; class Magnoliopsida; order Caryophyllales; family Polygonaceae; genus Fagopyrum; species Fagopyrum homotropicum. Next base: position 78,179,710 of record BSWB01000008.1, read on the forward strand.
TACACGGAGTGCCTCAGGTGCCGGTTGTACCTGAGAGGAGAGTTATGACTGATAGAGCTCCTACTAGGTCTAGAGCACCGAGGCCGGATGAGTGGTTGAAGGCTTTCAACTCTCAGAAGGTCCCCTCATTCAGTGGAGAGATAGGGTTAGAGGTGGAGCACTGGATTGGACAGGTAGAGACTGCACTAGAGGCGATACGTTGTCCAGAAGATCGACATGTGGATTTGGTGCAGACATGTTTCACTGAGGATGCTCATTCCTGGTGGCGGACCATACGTAGTCGAGTCACCAACTGGGAGCAGATGAGGAGCATTATTAGAGACAGATACTGCCCTGTCTCATTGAGGAGAGAGAGGTTTCAGGACTTCATTGAGGCAAGATTTGAGGACATTCCGATTGCTGCGGCCATCAAGAAGTTCCAGAAGGAACTGACTCTACATGGACCAACTGCACCTCCTGAGGAGCAGCATGTGTATCTCTTTTCACGGAGATTGAGGGAGAGCACTCGTTCCTATCTGGCAGGATTCCGCTGTGAGACTCTGTTAGACTATCAGGTTAGGGCGTCTGCATATGAGAGAGACATACCAGTTTCGAGGAGAGCTGCTCAGTCAGACAGGCCGGATAAGCGGCAAAGGACACGATATGCTAGTGGTAGTACAGGAGTAGCTGTTTTTGGACGGGGACAGACTCAGGGGTGACATAGCCATACCGCTACTAGTCAGACTTCAACTGGTGGCTTATAGTGCCACAACTGTAGTGGCTATGGACACATCCGATCGAACTGCACGAAGCCGTCAGTGACCTGCTTCCAGTGCGGTAAGGTTGGACATAGGGCTGCATTCTGCCTCCAGGGCAAGGCTCCATCTCAGCAGGGTTCTTCCCCTGCAGGTCTACCAGGGAGTGTACAGAGACAGCCACAGTACCGAGCTCCGAGTCAGCAGCAGCAGTACCGAGCCCCTGGTCAGCAACAGTCTTACAGGGCTCCAAGACACACATCTTCACAGGGCTCTATGCAAGGATCAGGTCGGGGCAGAGGACGTGGCAGTGTAGCTGATACTAGAGGAGCTCAGGCACGGCTGTTTGAGTTGAGGGACGCTGATCAGCCAGATGCACCGACTGCCACAGGTACGATCCAGATCCATGACTTACCCGTACGAGTTTTATTTGATACGGGTGCTACACACTCCTTCATATCTGATGCATGCGTAGATATGTTATCTTTTAGCATGAAATATTGTGATATTTTAGGCACGTTTTCTAGATGTTTTTCATCCATTATAGTGTTCATTGATAAGGCATTGAAGCAATTGTTAACTAGTTTGTCTATATTGTCGATATAGAGGTCTACATAAGCTTTGCGTTGATTGTAGACGAATAAGAGCTAAAACCGAACAAATTAAGAGAGGATGGAGATGAATTGAGCACATCCAAGGATTGAGGACACCACAAAGAAGCGAAGGAAGATGCTAGGATGAGGAATGGCACGAAACAAAGGAAACTACGAGCAATCTATGCTTCCACGCTCTAAAATACGGCCGTAAAGAACTCCACGCCCAAAACCACGGCCGTCGATCTTGGCAACATGAACGTGGAGCATTCCAGAGAGTTACACGGTATAAAGTACGGTCGTGGAAGTTGTGAAGAACCGTAATCCACTTTCACGCTCTAAACCACGGCCGTGGAACTCCATGAAACCGTGATTTAGGCAATCTTTTGACGAATAAAATATGGACACATTGTTTACACATATGGGCCGGACGGTTATTCTATCCTTCCTTATAAAAGGAGTGAAGGAGGGAGAATTCGGCACCTTCACTTACGCTCACTCACACGTTCCTAAGGTTTCATTGGACGTGCGGAGAATTGCACTTTGGCAAAATCACGGCCTGTTCTTGAGGTTCCACGGCCGTGGAACTCAAGATCCACCCGTAATTTGTACCAGTTTACGAACCTTGCTTTTACTTTGATCCAAAGTTAAAGATTTGCTTTAATCTAGTATTGACTTGTCTTTTCTAGTTAGTAGTGAAGCCTCAATAACCTCTACTTCGATTTCGAGTGTCACAACCTTAATCGGTTTAGTTAGTCTAGATCCTTGGGTTACAAGTTTGGGTATTTGATATTAATTCTTGCCTTTAGATCCTTTCTATACTGAAGCCTCAACAACCTTTATAGAGAGTGTCTTTAGATAAGTCATATAAAGCCTTGAAACTTCACCGTACATTGCTTTACCTTAGCATACCTTTGCAACTCTTAACTCTGTCCTTAGTTCTTTAGTATATCTTGAATCGATTTCCACAATTAGATACCTGGATCTTTAGGGCTGCTATTTTCCCAATATATTTTCAAAGCTTAACCTTTTATTGCTTGACAACTTTACAATTGAATTTGTTCCCCCCAAATCCCTGTGTTCGATACTCTGGAATTCTTGCTTAACTACGTCGATCCGTACACTGCGGGTTCGCTTGCTTGATTCTAGTTTTATAAATTTAAAGCTTATTTGCACGCACGCTAAGTGGCGAACAAGTTTTTGGCGCCGTTGCCCGGGATTTGGTCTAGGCCGAATTCGGTTACCGGTTGTCAAGCTTGGGAGCTTAGCTCTTGTTATTTGATATCTTTTGTGAGTGATATTTGTAGGTTATTTTAGGTTTATGCACAGGTCTAGGAACAACAAGGACCTCTTACCTCTTGATCAAGAACTTGAGAAGACTTTGAGGAAGAAGCTCAAGGAAAGAAAGATGACTGAAGAAAGAGAGCGAGATTACCAAACAGAGTTAGCGGAATCCGAAGCTCAACTTAGATGGAGCGAGAAGACTCGCAAGGAGGAATCGGAGCGTGATCAATCGAAAGTTGATGACCTAACGGATATGATATTTCAAATAAGGATGGAATTGAGCGATCTTAAGAAGAAGAAGAGTAGGAAACCGTCAAGATCGGTTAGAACCCATTCAACCGACGAGGATAGCGACTCTTCCATGCCACCACTAGAGGACATTGATCCGACGATCAATGTGAACCCATTTGTTCCAAGACCGGCTGCCAATTATCATGTTCCAGCTGGGAATACGAGAGCCGCTCGTGTAGATGAAGAGCCAAGAACTCTTGGCCAAAGGATGGATCCAATTCAGCAACCACGCCGTTTAGGTGTGAACTTTGATGCTGATGATATGCAAGGGTTTAGCTTCAACCCACAAGTTATTACCATCGTTCGCCAAAATCAGTTTGGAGGAACGAGTGCTGAATCTCCACATCAACATTTACAAAATTTCGAGATCATGACGGAGACAATGAAGCCAAATAATGCAACCACTAACAACTACAAGATCAAGCCATTCTTCTTCTCTTTGAAAGGGAAAGCTTTATCTTGGTATCAAGCTCTTCCAAATGAAAGACTTAACACATGGGAGGATCTTTCTGCGGAATTCCTCACCAAATTCTTTCCGCCATCCAAGACGGCGGAGTTGAGAGGTAAGATTAATGCATTTTCTATGAGATCTAACGAAAGTTTGTTTCAATCTTGGGAAACATTTCAGGACTTATTATTGGATTGCCCACACCATGGCATTTCAAAACTGGGTTTATTGGAGATATACTATAAGGGGATGGATGTGGAAACACAATTCAAGCTCCAATCCCTTTCATGTGGCACATTCATGGACATGAGGGAAGATGATGCTTGAGACTTCATTGAGAAGCAAGCCCGAGTCATTGAGAAGTATTCTCACCGGAAAGTAGAAGCAAATCATGTTGAGCAAGGAGCAAAGCTATCACAAGTTGCTCAAACTCAAATCTTTTCTCTCAATACCGAGATTAAAGAGTTGAAGGAAGCCATTAAAACCAACTTTCCAAAGCAAAAGGGGCAAGATGTGGTTATTTGGGAAACAAAAATAACCACAATGAAAATGAGAATACGAACCGCAACAACCGGAACAATTGGAACAATAACAACAACCGGAATAACAGTTGGAACAACAATAGGAGTTCAAACAACAACAATTGGCGGTCCAACCAACAACACAATTCCAGTAATTCTTATCCCAATTCAGGAAATTCACTAACCCCGCCTTCTTCTTCCTCCATTCCTTTGAAAAGTCACGAACAAGCATCTAATAGCGGAAGCACTTCGGGGAAAGAGAAGCCCGATCCCATGTTGGAAACAATCTTGGGAAAGCTTCAAGGATTGGAGAGTCACATCATTAAGGTTGATGATCACATTAATAAGGTTGATAAACCCCAAAAGGTTTTAGAAAACCAAATGTTTATCCATGCTGAGGAAGTTCCTAGAAATCAAGGAAAACTTCCAGGAAAGACGGAGGATAACCCAAAAGGAAGGGTAATGGCTATCACAACTAGGAGCGGAGCAACCACCACCGACCCGCAGCCTAAGTTTGTAGAAGTTCCCGTCGAGAAGGAGAAAGAGAAGGGGAAGGAGAAGGAAGACATCTACGTTCCTCCTCCAGCTTTCAAACCTCCCCTACCATTCCCGCAATCTAGAGCAAGAGCGCGTCTAGACAAGCAATTCGGTAAGTTTATTGAACTCATGAGCAAACTGCATATTAATATACGTTTCATTGATGCAATTGTAGGTATGCTAGCTTATGGAAACTTCCTAAAGGAGATCCTCTCTAACAAAAGGAAATTAGAAGATTTTGGAGAGGTTAAGATGAGTTCGGATCCATCGGATCTCATCAAGACAATGAAGGAAAAGATGCCCCCAAAGCTGAATGATCCGGGGTCATTTTGTATTCCCATAGGAGTGGGAGATGTCACATATGAAGCATTATGTGATTTGGGAGAAAGCGTGAGCATCATTCCACTTGCCTTATGTAGGAAGATCGGTTTAGGCGAACCTAAACCGGTGAAGATGACGTTATACATGTCGTCCCATCGGCATAGTTGAAGACGTCCCGGTCAAGCTTGGTAAGTTCTATGTTCCTATAGATTTTGTTGTGCTTGACATTCCTGCAGATAGTCCGGTCCCGATCATACTCGGAAGACCGTTTCTTACAACATCCGGTTGTATAGTTGATTGCAAGAATGCTAGACTCGCCTTCGACATAGGAGAAGAAAAGGTGGAGTTCGTTCTCTCCACTTTGGTGAAGGAACCAACTTTCGATGAGGATATATTCAACATCCATGACGAAGAGCTATCTAGAGAGGAGGTAAGTTCGATTCTCTTCAAAGATCCCTTGCAAAAAGTTATTTCTATGAGCATTATGGATATAGGGGAAGAAGAGGAATGCAATGAGGAAATTGAAGCTTTAGAGAAGCAAAAAGAAGTGTATGAAGAAGAATTTGAGAAACTCTACGATGGGTCAGAAAACGTAAGAAATCACGGTCAGTCGTGCTATTCCACGGCCGTGGAATCCACCAACATAACCGTAATTAGCTATTCAGAGGACTCCAGTAAGTTACACGGCTAAAACCACGGCCGTGGAATAAACAGAGGCACCGTAATTGATTTCCACGCCCAAAACCACGGCCGTGGAGGAAACAGGGGAGCCGTAATTTTGGGTGAATCTGAAGGAAATTGTGTTTTCTCCGCCACTTCTCTTGATTCTTCTCCAACATCTTCTACTTCCTTAGACGCTTCTATGGAAGCATTGGATACTCCTCAAGAGCCATTAGAGACTCCTATAGTGATGGACTTGAAGCCACTTCCTACACATCTAAGGTACGCATTTTTAGGACCTAATTCTACCTTTCCGGTAATTGTTAGTTCCGATTTGAGTATAGATGAACATAGTAAGCTCATGGTTGTTCTTAAGAAACATAGGAAAGCCTTAGGGTATGCTATAGAGGATCTAGTAGGAATCAAACCTTCACTATGCATGCATAAGATCCTAATGGAAGAAGACTTTAGAACTTCACGACAACCTCAAAGGCGGTTAAACTACTTGATGCAGGTATCATCTACCCTATCTCCGATAGCAAATGGGTAAGTCCCGTACAGGTGGTTCCAAAGAAGGGAGGAATGACAGTCATCACTAATAAAAACAATGAACTCATTCCCACACGAATCGTAACGGGATGGAGGATGTGCATAGATTACCGCAAGCTAAACAACGCGACGAGGAAGGATCACTTCCCACTACCCTTCATTGACCAAATGCTTGAGAGGTTAGCACAACACTCACACTTTTGCTATCTTGACGGTTATAGTGGTTTCTTTCAGATCCTGATACACCCGGACGATCGAGAGAAGACCACATTCACGTGCCCGTGGGGAACGTTTGCTTATAGGAGAATGCCGTTTGGGCTTTGCAATGCCCCAGCCACCTTTCAAAGGTGCATGATGGCTATCTTCTCGGAGTACATAGAGGAGATCATGGAGGTCTTTATGGATGATTTCTCCGTTTATGGTTCCTCTTTTGATAATTGTCTTTCTAACCTTGCTCTTGTGTTACAAAGGTGTGAAGACTCTAACCTGATTCTTAATTGGGAGAAGTGTCAATTTATGGTGAAAGAGGGCAGTGTATTAGGACACCTAATCTCTAGTAGAGGGATTGAAGTGGATAAGGCTAAGATAGAGACTATAGAAAAGCTTCCTCCCCCAACTTCGGTGAAAGGGATAAGAAGTTTTCTAGGACATGTTGGATTCTATAGACGTTTTATAAAGGATTTCTCTAAGATATCAAAACCGCTTACTAATCTATTAATGAAGGATGTAGTTTTTGATTTCTCGTAGAAATGCTTAGATGCGTTTAATATGATTCGGGAAGCTCTAATCTCAGCCCCGATTATTCAACCTCCGGATTGGAATCTTCCATTTGAGATTATGTGTGACGCAAGTGACGTAGCTATAGGAGCTGTGCTTGGGCAAAGAAAGGACGGACGAACCCACACTATCTACTACGCTAGCAAGACGCTAGATGAAGCGCAGCTCAACTACGCCACTACTGAGAAGGAATTTTTAGCAATTGTATATGCATTTGAAAAGTTTCGCTCTTATCTTGTAGGTGCTAAGGTGATTTTGTACACGGATCATGCTGCGATCCGGTATTTGCTTGCAAAGAAAGATGCGAAACCAAGGCTAATTAGATGGATTCTTCTCCTACAAGAATTCGATCTAGAGATCCGTGACAAGAAGGGTTCGGAAAACTCTGTCGCGGATCATTTGAGTTGTCTACCACATCTAGGGGATGGCAATCTACCTATAGATGACTCCTTTCCGGACGAGCATTTACATATCATAGAGGAGTGCATCGACGTGATCACCAAAGGTAACGAACCATGGTTTGCTGATTTTGTTAACTATTTGGTTTGCCAGGAATTGCCACCCGGATTATCCTACGCACAAAGAAAGAAGTTCTTTAAGGATATTCGGGAATACTTTTGGAATGAACCTCTCCTCTTTAAGAGAGGCCCCGACGGCATCATTCGACGATGTGTGCCGGAGGATGAGATGCAAAGTGTCATCCGTCATTGTCATTCACTACCTTGTGGAGGACAAGCTAGTTCAAACAAGACTAGCGCTAAGGTATTGCAATATGGATTCTTTTGGCCTACTTTATTTAAAGATGTGCAAACCTTTGTTTCCTGCTGCGATGCTTGTCAAATAACAGGGAACATATCTAGGAGAAATAAGATGCCTCTTAACAACATTCAAGAGGTGGAGATCTTTGATGTTTGGGGAGTAGACTTCATGGGACCTTTCCCATCATCTTGTGGAAACCAATACATACTTTTAGCCGTAGATTATGTTTCGAGATGGGTTGAAGCAATTGACTCTCCCACTAACGATGCCATGGTTGTGGTTAAGTTCTTTAACAAGATCATTTTCCCACGATTTGTGACACCACGGACTATCATTAGTGATGGAGGCTCTCACTTCATTGCCCGACGATTCGAAGCTCTGTTGGCTAAGAATGAGGTGATTCACAAGATCGCCACCCCTTGTCATCCACAAATTAGTGGACAAGTGGAGATCTCGAACCGGGAGATTAAAGGGATTCTAGAGAAGACGGTTTCAAGGACAAGGAAGGATTGGTCTTTGAAGCTAGATGACGCATTATGGGCATACCGGACTGCATATAAGACTCCCATAGGGACGACGCCATACAACCTTGTGTATGGGAAGTCTTGTCACTTGCCGGTAGAATTGGAGCATAAGGCGTATTGGGCGATAAAGTGGTTGAACTTCAGCTTGAAGGAAGCGGGAGAGAAGCGTCTCTTAGACCTCAACGAGCTTGAAGAACTTCCCTTGAACGCCTACGAGAACGCCAAGATCTATAAAGAAAGAGCAAAGCGTTGGCATGATAAGCATATCATCCCAAAGGACCTTAAAGAAGGGGATCAAGTTCTCCTCTTCAATTCAAGGCTTTGTCTCTTACCAGGTAAGCTTAAATCTCGTTGGACTGGACCTTATCTAATCAAACGTGTTTTTCCCCATGGTGCAGTTGAAGTATGGGGTGAAAAGGGCGGAAGCTTTAAGGTGAACGGTCAACGACTCAAGAAGTATTCTCCGGAACTCCAAGCTGAAGAGTTCGCGCCCACCGCACTCGAATAAGTGCAAATTTGGTCTAGCTACGGACCTTAAACAAGCGCTTCTTGGGAGGCAACCCAAGGTATTGCACTTACGTTTTGTTTTTGATTCGTAGATTAGAATAGTTTAGACCTTTTTGTTTTATTTTGCCTTCGATACCTTCCGGTATGTTCGTGTTTTTGGATTTAGGATCAGTGGAAGAGGGAAGAAAGAAGAGAAACTTAGAAGAAATTGATGAAACTTGGACTTTGGCACATTACAGAGAGTTCCACGGCCGTGACAGCTACAGTGACCGTAATTTGCAAAAGCCTGAGAAAAATCACCAAAACCACGGTTTCGTACATTTCCACGGCCGTGGAACCCCTCGAGTGACCGTAATTTTCAAAAACTTTTACGGCCACTATAAAAACCATGTTTCTTCACAAAACACACCAAAACACCATTTTCCACGCCCAAAATCGCCGGTTGAATCCCCCTCTCTCAAATCTCCGTTCGTTAATCGTTCGAACGATTCTTTAACCCAAACTGGAGCAAATTCGATCATCTACAAGATCCAAACAACGATTCGAGTGAACAATCGCCGGAGAAGACGGAATTTGGATTTTAAAATCCAAAAACCTAGGTTTTTCTTCTCTTCTTTCACTTTGTCGATTCGATTAAGTTTTTGCAAGATATATTAGGAGAATTGATTGGAACTGGATTGAAATTAGTCTAGAGCTGCTATCTGCTGACTGTGGTGTTGATTGAGTGATTTTTGAGGATTTTCGAGCCGAGTCACGGTCACTGGGTATTCCACGGCCGTGGAAATTCAAGAACAGACCGTGGTTTTGAACAGAATATGGACTTTGTTAGGAGAATGTCTAATAGGACCAAGAAGAGGAAAGGTAATGTTTCCTCCTCCTAGGCACCCCTAGTGCACCACCATCACCACCATCACCCCCACCCCCTAGAGTTCCACAAATTCATGATGATTATCTAGATGCTTTAGAGAGAATTGTGAAGAGAACGGTCATAGGACCTCGTTACTTGCTTCTTGAGGAGTTAGAGCCACTGAATGTGGTAGGTGACCTTACTTGGTTACTTGATAGGGCTGGGTTGATCGTCTTCTCCGCTATTCGGGAAGACGCTTATGAGGAGATCACTAGAGAGTTTGTGATCTCATTTGAGCATAGCCATGTGGATAGGACAATTTCTTTCCGACTGATGGAGAGGAACTATGAGTTTTCGATCCGAGAGTTTGGAGCCTTCTTTGGGTTCCATGAGACCTTTAATGGTTGATTTCCTAGTGGCGTGTACGCCAATGATTTTTGGGAGGACATCGCCATGGTATATGCTAGTGAGGACCGCTGGCAGCCTGTTGATACCAAGGCTAAGTTGATTTATCACTTAGCCTTAAAGATTGCCTACCGAGTGCTTTCTGAGTGTCTCTTCCCTAGGACGGAGACTCCTCAGAAGATCAAGACTGACGAGTTGTTTCTGTTGTATTCGATGCTGCATGGACGGTCTGCTGACTGTGCCACCCTCTTAGCTTCTACCATGAGTAAGCTAAAGAACAAGAGGGCTGACAATATTGGATATGGTGGGATGGTCACCCACATTGCTAGACAGTTAGGAGTAGACTTCTCCGCCTGCACTAGGATAGCGGCAAGGCCGTTAGGACTTCAGATTCTCATGAGTAGAGGGCTGATTTTCCCTAGACATAGAGGTCCACCCATCGCCGCCATGCCTTGGGAGGATAGAGGAGGTAGAGGTGTGGCATGGCTCCCCGAGTACTCCATTATGGCTGGACGCCATAACTGAAAGGAGACATTCGCTGTTATGCATGCGAATAGGTTGGCAGCACCCCCTTACGTTCCCCCTGAGGCACCTGCTGCAGATGAGAGGAGATGATGGTTTTGAGGGAGGAGGTAAGGAGCACGACTTTGGTACCTTTCCGGATCAGCCGGATACATTTCCCGACCTCCCTAGACATTCTCCCCGCCCTGCTAGAGCTTCCGCCTCTTCCTCTCGCCGTGCTAGCGTGAGTGAAAGGCCGACATGGATGGCGACCCCTCCTGAGTGGTATAGCACGCAGCCGGAGTGGATGAGAGCTCCACCGACTTGGCATGCACAGCCACCACCTGCACCAACACCATCAGATGCACCAGCTTGGTATAGACAGGCGCCGGAGTGGTACAAGCAGCTGCCGGAGTGGGCCAACGACCTTTCCAGTAGAGTCGGAGCCTTGGAGATCCGCGCGGATGCTAGGGATGCACGAGCTGATGCACATGACCGGATGATGAGAGACATTTACCGCTAGCAGTTTGGGCGGAACTACGACCCCGGCTTCTTCCCGTTTCCACCACCACCAACACCCTAGTGCGGATGATGATGATGATGATCTACCGCATTAGCCGCTCCACCGCCGTCTTGTGAGTTCATTTTCTTTCTTTCTTTTCTTTATTTCTTTTTTAACATTAAGGACAATGTTTGTCTCAAGTATGGGGTGGGGTGTGACTATTCGTTTGTAATAACTCTACTCACTTTTGCTTGCTTTGATTGAGAACACTTTACATGTTTCATTAAGGAATGTTACACGTTTCATTATCGCATTGCATGAAAAAGCTTTTGAAAAACCCATAAAAATCGAAAAATTTTAAAAAATTTTGTGCTTCTAAGAATTGAGATGATTTCTATGATAATCACCACTTGTGAATTGAGTTTTTGATGACAATTGTATGCCTAAACAAATAGTGAATTGAAAAGAAATTGAATGTGTTAATTATTCCTCTTTTGCAAGTTTCATAATGTGAAGAGTGTTACCTATATCATATTGAGAAATCAAGGTTGGAATCACATGATAAGTTTTTATACTTCTTGTTGAGATGATTAAGGCAATTCACTTTTCTTTCTTCTTTCTTTGATCATTTAGCCCCTCAATGAAATAATGGCCTCCCTTACCTATCCGGGAATTTGGAGGAGTTGATATTTGGCACGTTTGATGTGGGAGGGCCATGAAAGCAAAATTTTGCATTCAAAGAATAGAAAGAATTTGTAGGTTTGGGGAAGTCAATCATGACGACGAGTAACTCGGCACCATTCACATAGCCAGGTGTTTGTGTCTTGCCAAAGTCGGATTGAGCGATATTCCTAACGGATTATGGTATGTGCATAAAGGGTTTGAGACATCTCGCAAAATTGAGAACCGCCAATCTCCTAGGCTTCGGTTTTTGTGCACCTCTGTCCATAACTCCAAAAGTAAAGTCGAAAAATAACGTGAAAAGAAGAGAGCAAAGCTCTAAGTTGAAAGTGTTGCAAAACCGCAAGAGAAAAAGAAAAGAGTTAGTTATCCACTTTCCCGGATTCATGCACCACATTCCTTATAGTTTCCTCTCCCTTTCCGCATTTTAGACCTTATTTGAAAGCCCTTAAGATCAAGAGAATGTTATATGACTTGGTGATCTAAATTGAAGTTTCTTATGATTGATTTTGATAATGTTTGAAGGTTATGATGCTTACATTGAAGTTTGATCAATTCACGATGTTTCCTTTCTCTTTATTCTTTGCTTATGTATATAAGTGTCTCATAGATGAATGAAGCAAGGTTTGAGAATGATCTATTGACTAGAAGCACATTCACCTAAAAGATGTTTTGTTTTTGAGATTGCATACATATTTCATCCTAACTTGAGTTCTAAAGCTTTTGAAAGACCTTGCTTGGGGACAAGCAAGTGGCAAGTATGGGGTATTTTGTTAGCATGAAATATTGTGATATTTTAGGCACGTTTTCTAGATATTTTTCATCCATTATAGTGTTCATTGATAAGGCATTGAAGCAATTGTTAGCTAGTTTGTCTATATTGTCGATATAGAGGTCTACATAAGCTTTGCGTTGATTGTAGGCGAATAAGAGCTAAAACCGAACAAATTAAGAGAGGATGGAGATGAATTGAGCACATCCAAGGATTGATGACACCACAAAGAAGCCAAGGAAGATGCTAGGATGAGGAATGGCACGAAACAAAGGAAACTACGAGCAATCTATGCTTCCACGCTCTAAAATACGGCCGTAAAGAAGTCCACGCCCAAAACCACGGCCGTGGATCTTGGCAACATGAACGTGGAGCATTCCAGAGAGTTACACGGTATAAAGTACGGTCGTGGAAGTTGTGAAGAACCGTAATCCACTTCCACGCTCTAAACCACGGCCGTGGAACTCCATGAAACGGTGATTTAGGCAATCTTTTGACGAATAAAATATGGACACATTGTTTACGCATATGGGCCGGACGGTTATTCTATCCTTCCTTATAAAAGGACTGAAGGAGGGAGAATTCGGCACCTTCGCTTACGCTCACTCACACGTTCCTAGGGTTTCATTGGACGTACGGAGAATTGCACTTTGGCAACGGAGATTTACGAAGGCTTGAAGATTTGGAAGTTGTTTGTGGCGGAAGTTGCGCCTTTTATTCCTAGGTTTGATTAGAAGACGGATTGACATCCCGCTCTTCATTCTTATCAAGGATTGTGATTGGTTTGTGGTATTCCAAATCTTATATACATTATTACCCTTGTTTGTGGATTTGAGATTGATTTGAAGTTTATTGAAGATTTTCGAAGGTTTTCATCTTTCATTCTTCTTAATCTTGAATTTGATATCATAATGACCGTTATTTGCTAAAACCCTTTAGCAATTCTAAGGTGAAGGGTTGATAGTTGTGGCTTAGATGATGATAGATCGATCGTAAACAGATTGGACCTTGAGAGTTAGAGAGATTCGCCGACGAACCAAAATCACGGCCTGTTCTTGAGGTTCCACGGCCGTGGAACTCAAGATCCACCCGTAATTTGTACCAGTTTACGAACCTTGCTTTTACTTTGATCCAAAGTTAAATATTTGCTTTAATCTAGTCTTGACTTGTCTTTTTTAGGTAGTAGTGAAGCCCCAACAACCTCTACTTCGATTTCGAGTGTCACAACCTTAATCGGTTTAGTTAGTCTTGATCCTTGGGTTACAAGTTTGGGTATTTGATATTAATTCTTGCCTTTAGATCCTTTCTATACTGAAGCCTCAACAACCTTTATAGAGAGTGTCTTTAGATAAGTCATATAAAGCCTTGGAACTTCACCGTACACTACTTTACCTTAGCATACCTTTGCAACTCTTAACTCTGTCCTTAGTTCTTTAGTATATCTTGAATCGATTGCCACAATTAGATACCTGGATCTTTAGGGTTGTTGTTTTCCCAATATATTTGCAAAGCTTAACCTTTTATTGCTTGACAACTTTACAATTGAATTTGTTCCCCCCAAATCCCTGTGTTCGATACTTTGGAATTCTTGCTTAACTACGTCGATCCGTACACTGCGGGTTCGCTTGCTTGATTCTAGTTTTATAAATTTAAAGCTTATTTGCACGCACGCTAAGTGGCGAACATTATCCTTAGCTACTGTAGAGGGGATACCTTTTATGATTGGCTTACCTGATGGGAGTAAGGTAAGAGGGACTAGAGAGATCTATGGTTGTCCTGTTCGTATGGGAGATCTAGACTGGCTGGTAAATTTTCTAGTCATGCCCTTAGCTCATGAGGATGTGATTTTAGGGATAGATTGGATGAAGAGACACAGAGCAGTCTTAAACATTGGGAGGAGGACAGTGACAGTTTCCACTGAGGAGGGTCATAGGGTGATATTCCGAGGTTGGGACCTCGGAAAGTCCGGCACAATTATCAGTGCAGTGAGAGCAGCGAGACTGATAGCACAGGGTTGCGAGGCCTTTTGGTGTTATGCCATGAAGGAAAGCAAGAGCCTGACCATAGAGGAGATACCTGTTGCATGCGAGTTTGTAGAGGTATTTAGTGACGACCTGCTAGGACTACCCCCACAGAGGAGCGTTGATTTCAGCATTGACTTAGAGCCGGTCACGAGACCGATCTCGAAGGCTCCGTACCGTATGACACTGATAGAGCTGCTTGAGCTGAAGAAGCAGTTAGAGGAGTTAGCAGAGAAGGGCTTCATACGCCCTAGTGTGTCTCTTGGGGGCGCGCCAGTATTATTTGTGAAGAAGAAAGACGGATCGATGAGGTTGTGCATAGACTACAGGGAGTTGAACAAAGTAACCATCAAGAACAAGTATCCACTACCGCGCATAGATGATCTGTTGGACTAGTTGCATGGAGCGTCCGTGTTTTCGAGGATAGACTTGAGGTCCGGTTATCACCAGCTGCGGGTGAGAGATCAGGACATACCTAAGACGGCATTTCGGACTAGGTATGGTCATTATGAGTTCGTAGTGATGCCTTTTGGGCTCACTAATGCACCAGCGGTGTTCATGGAGTTGATGAATGGGATATTCATTGACTTCTTAGACCAGTTTGTAGTGGTCTTCATTGACGATATCCTAGTGTACTCTAGGAGTCGAGAGGAGCATGCCGGACACTTGAGGACAGTATTGCAGATTCTACAGGATAGTCAGCTGTATGCTAAGCTATCCAAGTGTGAGTTTTGGATGTCAGAGGTGGTTTTCTTAGGTCACGTGGTGACTGCTAAGGGTATTAAAGTCGATCCGGCGAAGGTCGAGTCAGTATCTTCTTGGCAACCTCCTAAGAATGTTAAGGAGGTTCGCAGCTTTCTAGGTTTGGCAGGTTACTACCGCCGGTTTGTGGAAGGGTTCTCCTTGATTGCCCAACCACTTACTTGTTTTTTGAGGAAGACTACTCGGTTTGTCTGGTCCGAGCCGTGTTAGCAGAGTTTTGAGGAATTGAAGAGGAGGTTGATGTCTGCTCTGATTTTAGCACAACCTGAGGGTACCGATGACTTTGTGGTATACAGTGACGCATCCAAGCTAGGCTTGGGGTGTGTTTTGATGCAGAGGGGTAAGGTTATAGCCTATGTGTCTCGGCAGTTGAAGACGTATGAGGAGAACTACCCCACACATGATCTAGAGTTGGCTGTAGTAGTCCATGCTCTTAAGATCTGGCGTCACTATCTTTATGGGCGACATGTCAGATCTTTACAGACCATAAGAGTCTGAAGTATATATTCACTCAAAGAGAGTTGAATAACCGCCAGAGGCGGTGGTTAGAGTTGATCAAGGACTTTGACCTTGAGATTCTTTACCACCCCGGGAAGGCGAATGTGGTAGCTGATGCTTTGAGGCGGAAGACGCCTAGGGAGAGGGCGATAGCCCGGTTGAAAGTACAGCCACAGTTGCAGAGAGACTTGGCTTGGTTGGAGATAGAGATTCAGTTTCCCGATACTGATAGTCAGTTGGCTACTTTGGAGTTACTTCCTGATCTGTTGGATGAGATCCGATAGAAGCAAGAGACTTGCCCGACTTTGACCAGGATCCGAGACAGGATGTCTCGAGACGAGGCCCCACAGTTCACTATTGGTGCAGATGGAGTGATGAGACGTCAGGACCGTGTTTGTGTGCCGTCAGACAGTGAGTTGAGACAGAGGATACTAGGTGAGGCTCATGCTACCCCATACTCAGTACATCCTGGAGCGAGTAAGATGTACAAGGATGTGAGACGGTCCTTCTGGTGGGGTGGTTTGAAGCCCGATGTGACTCGGTATGTAGCTCAGTGTGCGACCTGCCAGTAGGTCAAGATTGAGCATCGTAGGTCCAGAGGAGAGCTCCACCCACTTCCAGTACCACAGTGGAAGTGGGAGGATATATCTATGGATTTTGTCACCGGATTGAGGCTCAGCAGAGGTTTTTATGCTATTTAGGTAGTAGTAGACCGTCTGACGAAGACCGCACGTTTCATTCCGATTAAGGAAACGTGGCCGGTAAGTCGTCTAACTGAGGAGTTCACCAGACATATTGTGAGACTCCATGGGGTACCGAGGACTATCGTCTCTGACAGAGATGGACGTTTTACCTCGAGATTTTGGCAGTAGGTACATACCGCTTTGGGGACAAGTCTCCACTTTACCACTGCCTATCACCCACAAATAGACGGTCAGTCTGAGAGGACCATTCAGACCTTAGAGGACATGCTGCGGGCGTGTGTACTAGATTGGGGACAGGTATGGCCAGATCACCTCCCACTGGTAGAGTTTTCATATAATAACATTTGGCACGTGTTAGCATGAAATATTGTGATATTTTAGGCACGTTTTCTAAACGTATTTGATTCATATTGATAGTCTTTGATTGAACTTTGTGCATATGTGAGCTAGTATTACCTATATTGTCGATATGGATGTCTACACTAGTTCTATGTTGATTATAGGTGATTTGGAGCTATTTCCGAATGGAATCGAGTAAAGGAAAGTTGATTTGATATGTCCAAGGATTGAGGACATTCTTAGGAAGCAAATTGGAGTTTTAGCTTGAGGAATGCACGAGGCTAGGGAAGAATCACGTTCTTGCCCTAAACCACGCTCTAAAATACGGCCGTACTACGAACCACGTTCAGTTCCACGGCCGTGGAACCCTGCAAGAGAGGCGTGAGCATTCCAGTAACTTACACGGCCGTGGAATACATGGTACAAACCGTGATCTAATCCACGCCCTAAATTACGGTCGTGGGAACTTCCACGACCGTGATCTTGGCGGATCTTTTCGCCATACTTTGAAGCCACGATCTTTTGAAGATTGGGCCGGGCCGACATTTTGCCCTGCACTATAAAAAGACGGACGAAGCAAGATTCCGTCATCTTCGCTTAGGGGGGAATTTTGGCAATCCACGTTCTATCAACGCATAGGCCGGCTACACTTCGTTTAGCCTTGCTTGGAAGCATTGACATCTCGTTGGAGATTGAAGTTCGTGTTTAGGAACTGCCCTAATCTCGCACTTTTGGTGGAGATTGCTGTTGAGATCTCCGGATTGGCGGAAGATCGAAGTTTTCGGAAGATTTTGCAAGAAGATCTCTCTTCTTGTTTAGGTTTGAGTTGGAAAACGGATTGACATCCCGTTTTCCCTTCTTCCCTAAGGTTGTGATTGTTTGTTTTATTCCGAATTCTTTGACAATATTTGTTCTCTTTGTGACTTTGAGATTTGTTTGAAGATTATTGAAAGTTCTTGAAAGTTTTCATCTTTCTATCTTTTAATTCTTGAATTGATATCAACATGACTGTTATTGGCTAAAAACCCTTAACAATTCTAAGGTGAAGGGTTGATAGTTGTGGCTTAGATGATGATAGATCGATCGCAAATAGATTGGACCCTGAGAGTTAGAGAGAATCGCCGACAACCCTAAATTACGGCCTGTTCTTGAGTCCACGGCCGTGGAACCTCAAGAACTAACCGTGATTTCCCTTAAGTCTACGAACTTGCTTTTACTTTAATCCAAAGTTAAAGATTTGCTTTAACTTAGTTTAGACTTGTCTTTTCTAGGTGGTAGTGAAGCCTCAACAACCTCTACCTCGATTGTGAGTGTCACAACCTCAATCGGTTAAGTTAGTCTTGATCCTTGGGTTATAAGTTTGGGTATTTGACATTAATTCTCACCTTTAGAATCTTTCTATATTGAGCCTCAACAACCTGTATAGAGAGTGCCTTGTAGGTGAGTTACATAAGGTGTTTGGAACTTCACCGTACGATTACCTTACATTAGTATACCTTTGCATATCTCAACTCTGTCTTTATATCATTAAGTATATCTTGAATCGATTGCCACAGCTGGATACTTGAATCTTTAGGATTGTTGTTTTCCCAATATTTGCAAAACTCTCATATTTACTCGCTTGATAATCTGCAATCGTATTTGTTCCCACCCAAATCCCTGTGTTCGATACTCTGGAATTCTTGCTTAGCTACGTCGATCCGTACACTGCGGGTTTGCTGCTTGATTCTAGTTTTATAAATTTAAAGCTTATTTGCACACACCTTTAGGGGCGAACAGCACGCGTCTATTGGGATGGCTCCTTATGAAGCTTTGTACGGGCGGAGATGCCGTACGCCATTATGCTGGGATGAGCCCAGCAGAGCTGATGGAGTAGCTCCAGATCATATACAGGATGACATCGCTCGGATTGGCCTAGTCCGAGAGCGGATGTTAGCAGCTCAGAGTTGTCAAAATTCCTACGCCGACAAGAGGCGTCAACCCTTGGAGTTTAGGGTGGGTGCTCAGGTGTGGTTGAGAGTGTCACCTACGAGAGGAGTCAGGCGTTTCGGCATTAAGGGGAAGCTGAGTCCCCGATATATCGGACCTTTTGAGATCTTGGAGAGAGTTGGAGAGGTGGCCTACAGATTAGCATTACCGCCGAGACTAGAGGGTGTCCATCCGGTCTTCCATGTATCTCAGTTGAGAGAGTACATTCCGGATCCGAGACACGTCATCAGCCATGAGGATCTGATAGTTGAGCCCGATCACACTTTTGTAGAGTACCCAGTAGCTGTCTTGGAGCGCAGCACTAGACATCTATGGTCCAAGGAGATATCTATGTTGAGGATCCAGTGGTCTAAACGAGGAGCTGATGAGGCCACTTGGGAGACCGAGGAGAGTATTAGGCATAACTACCCCGAGTTCTTTGCGGAGTTAGAGGTTACTTCTGTATCGACGAGTTAGTACTCGGATGTGGTGTTGTCTGACCATTCAGGTTTTTATATTGGATTGGGTGATTATGTTTTATGTGATGCATGTTGGATTATGATGATTGAGTAGTTGCATGGTAGGAAATGGAAAATGTTGAAAATTAAGTATATTAAGATAAATCATGTGAACAGGTATATTATCCTAAGTTTCGGGACAAAACTTCTTTTAAGGGGGCACTGATGTAATAACCGAAAATTTTAAAGTCCGTCAATCTTAAATAAATAAATAAATAAATAAATAAAATAAAACGAGTTTTAGTTCTATCATTTTATGTGACCTTAATTCACATAAAATGATGAAACTACGTAACCGGAAATAATTTACGCACCTTTAAAATAAAATAATAATAATTTATATAATACGGAATATAATTCCGTATTATATAAATTCCCGCACATAACCAGAAATTCGGGGCGAGTAACGAGTTTTCGTATCCTTGTTTTAATGAGATAGCAGGCCGGATGTGGCCCACTACTAGGCCCATTTACCAAGCCCATCAGCCCACCTCCTTAAACTAATCCTAACCCTAGTGCTAATTCCACGCTTAACCCTAATCTACTGAGATTGCCGCTTCTCTCTCTCTCGCTCCACTACAACTACACGCTACGGCTCTCCTTTGCCATCTGAAAAACGACAGCAGCAGCATCCTCTTCCGCCTTCATCTGCAGACGACGCAGTCACAACTTCCTCTTCCGCCTTCCTCGTTCGCCGGCGAAATCGGCCGCTAGGTGAGCTACCTCCTCCGTCTATCTCTCCTCTTCCTCTCTAATTACCGAACTACAGCAACTCCTAACCTTGGCTGCACACCCAGTCGCGAGTCACGCCAGGCTAGGACGGACGATTCGGACGAAGGTTCCGGCACTGCAGCAGGCGCCAGTTAGGGAGAGCGGGTGGCGCGAAGCGTACAAGCACAACCTCCGAACCTTGCAGCCGGTCGCGAGTCGTACGGTGAGTCCTTCATCCCTTTCCGCTGCTACTCTTCTCCTCCTGTGCAAACCATAACCAATCCCTCCCTACCTTCTTCTGGCTGGCTGTTTACAGTAGTTCACCTCCTCTCTTGTGCCGGACGGACCTTTTGCTTTCGCCCCCTCTGATGTGAGTAGAGAGATCGTTTAGAATCGAGCCAGTCCGATCCCTGCAGTGACCAACCTCTCCAGTGCTGCAAACCGGAGTTGACGCGGAGCCAGGTCGAGAATCGGGTGAGTCTAATGTCTGTTGAAGCTTGTGGTTGAGTATGGATATATATATATATATATATATCTGTAATGAGAAATGTTGAGATGTGATAGTGTATGTATATATATATATCGACATTGATGTGGAAGGAAGAGAGTTCGAGTACGGATATATATATACATATATATATTAGACATTAGAGTGAGGGTACCGCAGTATTTATATACTTATTTATATGGATATGTAAATGCACAGTGATACGAGTATATATATATATATATAGATGTATAAGTTAGTGTATGTGTAAATTATATAGAAGCATAGGATTATTAGGTATGTAAATTATATATAAGAATATATTTATAAGCATAAGTATAGTGTATATAGATATATGGGTTAATATATAAGTACGAGTTGGGAGTTATGAAATTATGTAGATAAGTGAGTTGAGGAGAAGGGTTAAAAACATGTTTGACGGTATAATATATGTAGTAGCGTAATTAGTAACCGGAGAGGAGGAGTGTTGTCCTTCTTCGAGTTGTTTCGAGTTTTGAACTTATAACCTATAAGTAACTATCCGAGAGACACTTTTTATGGAAAACAAGTTCTAAAAGAAATTAGTAGGAGTGAAGAATAAACTTTGAGAACTTTCGGCACTAAGGGTAAAATGGGTCTTTTACCGTAAGAGAACTTTTTCCATAATTCCTTCGCATGAGGTTGGACATCTGGATGTGATTTTGATCCACATGCCTTATTTGACAGGCGTTTGAGTTACCACGAGTACGGACCGAGTTGAGATTGGTTAGAGTGTGATTTGACTCAGGTAAGTCCTTGCGACTTACTTAGCCAGTTTCTGGATATTAGTTGAGTGATAGTGGTTGTGTGTGTACGATGTGCATGATTATAATAATAACAACTTGTTCGGACGACCGTTATTATTATGTTTAAGGCCCAAGTGTATGTATAACGGGCCGTGACATCACTGCCCAGCTCTGACAGGAGACTGGGAGGTTCTCTATACCCAGACCAGGCAGGTACAAGGTGAGATGCATCGGATCCATTCCTGATGGTTACACGGGGGCGGAGGCGAGGTTTGGGAATCCCTCGTGTCACAAAATAAGTATCATTAGCGTGAATGAGTAACTTAACTTAAGATAATAAATGGACTTGTTTGAAAGCATGATGGGTGTTTATTCTTTTATGTGTGTGTAACACCCCAAATCTTACAACTCGGGGAGCTACTGGTTAGGACCTCACAATGGGTCCCGACCTTGGTTTAACAACAACATTACTTGGATCTTACAACAAGGCACAAATGTATTTAAAACAATTTCTAAAACATAATATTTTTAATGGTATAAACGTACACATGTGACAGCCTTACAAACAATTATATAAAGATACATAACATGCATGACGTATGGAAGACTCCCCCGTCCCATCTAATGAGTACGTGGACCCGGCTGACCATCCGTTCCGGATCTCTCTGCAACTGTCTATCTCTACAGATCTACAACACGGATAAACCGTTAGCTAACTATCCAAATATAAGCAAAAATGATAACAGCACAAACACAAGCAGAAACAAAAAAAAAAACAAACATCATGCTGGCACTCAACCGTTTATTATCTATTATTTAAGTGATTCACATTATTCAATTTAAGTTGTGGCACGAGAATTATTATTAGTTCTCGCCTCCGTTCCTTATCCAACTGGTGTAGGTCTAGCTGACTTCCACTAGTAGCATCACTACAAACCACGTATGGACTAGTCCCGAAAGAAACCCCCAGCGCCCCGCGAGCTACTGAGCAGAATGCCACCGCCCGTTACTCTTAGGCCAAAATATAGGTCGGTAATTATATATCACAACCTATCTCTCTAACATTTCAATCACACACCACCATCATCATTTATACTCATATTTAGCAGTCAGCTAAGTAAGCCCAAAGGACTTACCTGTTATAACGCTCGACTCTTTATCAACCACTCGTTCTGTAAACTGTAACCACTCAGTTGTCTGTCAAAGGCGATAAGTGTATTAGCACACTCTCACGTAGATAGAAGTCTAAAACTTCTAAGATAGAATAAGGTATTAAGACATACTAGTTACAGTATTAGTTTAGGGTAAAATGACCATTTTACCCTTGGTTCCGATTTTCTCGAAAACCCTAAAATTCATGTCTAAATTCCTATTTGAGGTTCTAACTTTATATTCTAACTCTTAAAATTTTATTTGGTTCCAAACTGACATTTTTCCTATGTTTCTATTTTCCGGAAGAAACGTAAAGGTCTAACTTCGGTTCTAAATATAAAATTCGTAACAACTTATAACAGTTCCGAATTAAATCTCTAGATCATCTATGAGGTTCTATCTAACCTTAAAAGAAAGAATTCCTCAAAACTGTTCAGCCATTATTTTTATAAAAATTCACAAAGTTGGCTACTCCCTTTACAATTTCTATACTTAGCCAAAATTCTAAGGTTTACAAAACTGCTTAACTACCCTACTTTGGAAGCTTATAACTTCTAATCCGACCGTTCATTTCTTCTCAAATTTTAACACAGTAAACTTCATACTTCTATCTATAATATATCAAAAATTCAACGGTGGATGTTCGAGTTAAAGCATCAAACTGCAGCCTTACATTCAACAGTTTCTACCTCCACACAAAAGAAACTAAACCCTTAAGTAGACAAGTTCTACTACAATTCCCCAGCCAGCAGCCCTAGATGACATCCTATGCAGAAACATACACAACCACAACCTTTCTACACACTCCTCTCTCACCCATCTTACCATCTCCACTATCCCTAATGTAACAGATTCAAACCGGAAATAAGAAGAGACGGGAGGCTAAACTGAGGACTCGCAGGAAAGGCGACTCGCGGCTGGGCAGGTTCCGTGTGCAGAGTGACTCGGTATGGCTGCACTGGAGGCTTGCTCGGCGTGTTCGGGTTCTGGGCTGCAAGGGTTACGATCCCGTGCTTCGGGCTGCACTAGAGCAATACGAGGTTTACAGCTTTGATCGAAAAGAGAGGAGGATGGACAGCAAGGGACAAAGCTTACCCGTTTTCTGTCTGCAGCAGGCTGAACACAATCGGCTCCGTCTCGTCTCCGCTAGAAGCGTGCAGCCGCGTGGGTGCAGCAGCGAGGGTCTTCCGGCGTGAACTGCAGCAGATCGAACAGAGGCGAAGCGTTGCAGCGGCGTTTGTTGTTTGCAGGAGGCTGCTCGGCTCTCCTGGCTCCCAACGAAGACAAAGTGGCGCTTGCAGCGGCGTCCCTGATGAGGTGGTGTTGGCGGTTGAGCAGAGGCGGCGCGGTGGCTCGTTTGCTGCTGCTGTCTTCGTATAGAGAGGAAGGGGACGGAAGGTGTGACTAGCGGTTGATGTCGCCGGCGGACGAGGAAGGCGGACGGGGATGTTGTGGCTGCGTCGTCTGTAGATGAAGGCGGAAGAGGGTTGTCGTGGCTGCGTCGTTTTTCAGAAAGCAAGGTATGGCTGCGTCGTTTGTTTTCTTTTCAGAAAGCGTAGCGTGTAATTGCAGTGGAGGAGAGAGAGAAGCAGCAGTATCATTAGATTAGGGTTAGATTAGGGTTAAGCGTAGAATTAGAATTAGGGTTAGGATTAGTTTAAGGAGGTGGGCCGGTGGGCTTGGGCCTGGTGTTGGGCCAGAACCGGACTGCTCTCCCATTAGAATAAGGGATACGAAACTCGTTAATCGTTCCGGATCGAAAGAAAATTTTCGGAATACTTACGGAATTATTTTCCGTCTAATATAAGTTATTATTTAATTTTAAAGGTACGTGAATTATTTCCGGTTATGTAGTTTCATCATTTTATGTGAATTAAGGTCACATAAAATGATAGAACTTAAACTCATTTCATTTTATTTATTTATTTAAGATTGACTTATCGGAATTTGGTTAATTTCAGATTTAACGGAGTTTAAAAATTTTCGGTTATTACAGTGTGTGTGTGTGCTATTATTATTCTTCTAATATTTAGATAACTAGCTAATGGTTTCTTTTGTTGTGTTTTAGATTTACCGCAGGTTAGACCAGCAGCTGAGTGAACCGGAAGTAGTGGTCAGCCGGGTCTCCGTACTCCTTAGAGTGGGGGTTGGGGTTGTTGGTTGTCGTTCTTTCTTTTGTTAAGACAGTTGTTCGTTTTCCCTTTGTTAAGTACTATAGGCTGCTAGACCGTGTTGCATTCATTACCTTAAAAATACTCTTTCATGAATTTCGGTTTTTCTTATTTGTGTCTTGTTGCAAGATCCTAGTAATATTGTTGTCAAACTGAGGTCGGGACCTATTGTGAGGTCCTAACCAGTAACGTTCCGAGTTCTGAGAATTCGGGGTGTTACAAATTGTTGGAATGAAACAAGGTAAACCTAAACAACTAACTAACTGAAGATAAGCTTAAAATGTTGCCTTATCAACAAAGCAACTGTACGATGAGTAGGTGTGTGATGCTTGCATCTTAAGCTCGGGGTATCTTTGTTTGGTTGAGAATAAGAGTAGATCTATAAAAAAGAGAGTTTGGGTCCGAGTTTATTATTCCTTCCAAATTCTTATTTCCATCTCCAACTTTTTCTTAACCCCGGTTTCAAGCTCAAAATTCTTATTCATATCAAAAACCGTGATCACACAACAAACCATGATCAATCCTAAAAACTTGAACTACCCTTAAGCTTATTTGCATTGTTATAACTCTTCAACAATAGCGTGGAACACTCGTTATTGACTTTGTTATGGAGCAACTCAAATATTAGGATGTAAACAGACAACCAAACTAGGAGAGAGAGTGCTTGTAGCTAGCTCTTTCCTTGTTGGGTAGTTAAGAAGAGGTTTTCTTACCCTTAAACACCCATAGGAATTTCAAAATAGTCCTCAAGCACTCAACTAGGGAGCCCACCGTCAGATCTATTGTGGACCAACTTGGGTTAGCTTAGGGGACAGTCCAGCTCCCTACTGGTCGGGAATGACCTGTACTGGATTGATATGGGTCGGTTTAGGGTTAATCATCCTTAGTTCATGTTGGTTCTTCCTTGACATTTCTTTCTTGCTTGAGTGGGTTAAACAAGCATTTTTGGTCTATCTTGGGACACTTGTTTTGGATTTTAGGGTACTTCATTTGACACTTTTTCTTTTTTTACTTTACTTTTTGGGATGCATGGATAGAGGTGCACAATAACCGAAGCCTAGGAAATCAGCAATCATCAATTTCTTGAGATGCATCAAACCCTTGATGCACATACCATGACCCGTTAGGAATATCGCTCAATCCGACTTTGGCAAGACACAAACACCCGGCTATGTGAATGGTGCCGAGTTACTCATCTTCATGATTGACTTCCCCAAACCTATTATTGCTTTCTAACACTTCACTTCCAGCCACTTCTCAACTTTAACTTGCTTTCACCACTTCGCTTGCTTCCAAATTCCCGGATAGGTAAAGGGAGGCAAAATGTATATGAGGGGCTAAGCATGATCAAGAAGAAGAAGAAGAAGAAGAGAATGAATTGCCTTGGTCTTTCCAAGAAGAAAGTGAGAGAACTTAACCTGCGGTGTCAACCTTAAAATTCAACATAATTTGGATAAAAACAAAGTATTAAACATGCTAATAATTTCAAACAAAGCATTTAGCAACTTAAACATATTGTAAAACCTTTCAAACACATAAAGAATTTAGAACCAGTAAGTAAACAAGATCTTCACTGAGATCATATCCAGATAAGTAACACAAAATCGTTTTTGAAAACTCTCAGTTAACACACCTCGGTCGAGGTGTTCTTGGTTCAACCGAGGTGAAACGCCTCGTTTGGCCAATACTGACTCGGTCGAGGTCGAAAAAAATTTTTTAAAACCATTTTTTTTTTTCAGTTTCGACGTTTTTCTCAATCAAATAACCTGTAGGTATGCATGTAATATCAGATAATCATATAAATGCAGAAGGGAAGCATAAATAAAATATCCGATAAATAAAATACATCCAAGGTGGTCAAATAACATACATCACGTAGTCAAATAACATACAAATACCCCCATACTTGAGACACACTGTCCCAGTGGGTATAATAAAAGGTCTAATCATGAGAGTACTCACCGGATAAAAGCCGAACTGCATAAAAGAAAATAAAGAAAATCCAGCAGCTCCTCAATAGTCTCGATCCGGTGGTGGTGGTGGTATGTAGGGATACTTAGTCGGATCATAAGGATGGCCCATGATACGCTCGAACTGCAGCTGAGCCATGATGTGCTGATGGTGCTGCCGCTCCTGCATCTCGCGGATATCCAGCGATAATGCAGCATATGAGTCGATAACCTGATCTGTCAGGTCATCGATCCGTCGGTGAGCAGCTCTATCCCTCACTCCATGCCTCCTGCGTCTAGCAGGTCTGACTGGAGAAGTCTCAGCTGGTGCCGGCTCTGTATCCTCCTCGTCATCCAAATCTATAATAGGTGGCGCGCTCGTCCCAGCTGTATCTGTCCCTGTGTCCATCGGGACGCCACCTCCTCTCTCATCTACTGTATCCTCGTCGTCGTCGTCATCCTCAGCCTCCTCCTCCTCCTCTGCAGCAGGGGCAGCTGCTGCCTCTCTGTAATCCTCCATCAGTGGACCCCAAGCGGTCTGCCAATAATGTGGATCAAAGACTGAGAACTGTGCAGACCACCTGATGCCCTGAGGCGCAGTCAGCTCCCATGGCATAGCGACGTAGGGTGTAGTCAGTCCACGGGGAACTAGAATCCTCCGTGTGATCATCTCCTGTAGTCCGAGCGGCTTGGCAGCCGCCACCATAATACACCTACTCAGATCCATATCCTGATAAGTAGCGATATGGGTCACTATCCTACCATAGCATATATCTCCCTTCCCTTTGGCCTTGATCCTGTGCAGATCCTCTGCCAGCATCAATCCAAAGTCGGGGAATCCACCTGTAACCATGCAGTACAAAGCAAAGAGCTCCCCCTGTCGGACCTTCTGGGGCGTCTCAGTACGCGCCAAAAGCGTCTCGCTGAAGATCCTGTGGGCTAATCGAAAAGCAAGATGGAAGATAAGCTTCTCCCTGGAATCACCAGGGCGCCACCTATCTGCATGCTTCACAACATGAGCAATCTGACCCCAGAACTCTCTAGCTACGGCTCGGGTCGGGAAGTCTACAGCAGTGGGGGTAGGGAAGCCAAAGATGTCTCTCCAGTGGTCTAGGGGTACTAAGAAGTTCCGGTTCATCAACCGGTACTTCACAGCCCTCTCTGTGGGGAGGTAAGTGAAGGAGCTGACAAACTCAAGGGTCGGCTCTAAGTAGGCTGGGGCTCGGATCTCAGTAAACTGATCCAGCCCGACGGTGGTGATCATCCTCCTAAGCTCTCCATCAACGTGGAGACAGTCAAAAACAGAAATGTCCAGAAATCTAGGTGCGATCACTGGACGGCTAGCAATGCGCTCATAATCTACCTGGTGTCTCTCGTGGATCACCAAGTCGGGATGAGGAAGAAGAAGGGGAAGGGGAGGATCTATCTCTAAGGGCTAACAACCTGTCAGAACTCATCTTCAATCAATACTGCCAGACCACCTCGGTCGACTGACAAAACTCAAGAACACCTCGGTCGAGGTGCAGGTCGACTGGACCGAGGCGAAGACAGTCGCGATTCCAACTCTCAGAAATTCAGTTCTTTTCCCCCTAAAATCACTACAAATGCTTCCTAAGGGGTACTTAAGCTTTTCCTCAACAAATTCAAGGGCAACCAAAGCCCAAATTGCAGTAAACGAGTGAGTTAGGGTTTCGGTCGTTTTTACCTCGTTCCGGCCGATGCACTCGATTTTCTTGCAGATCTGCAGTTGCAATCGGTTCCTCTACTCTTCAATCTCAATTTAGAAGCAGAAATCTTCGAAAACGAGCAAGATTTGAGAGGGAGCGAAATGGATCTGTCGCCGCGGTCGAGGTAGGTAAAAAAATGTGAAAAGTAATTTTTCCCCCTTTTATACTGTTACTGGATCTGCTGTCACCTCGGTCGAGATGGTCTCGACTGGACCGAGGTGGTGTGGACCGAGGCAGTTCTGCAGAAACCCTAGTCGCCTCGGTTGCTCAAGAATCAACTCGGTCGAGGTGCTCTGACAGTAACCGAGGTGCTTCTGTCTTCTCAGAATCTCGAACTTTTGTCCTTCCAGTTGTGCTCCTTCCTTAGATGTCCCCTGTTGTCTGTCCAGAACGCCAAAAACAAAGCAAAGCAAAGCAAAAACAAAACTATCTAAGCTAGACTAGAAAACGGGGAAAGAAAGCAATACCTTGGGTTGCCTCCCAAGAAGCGCTTGATTTAAGGTCGCTAGCTGGACCATGATGCGTCTCAAACGAGGTGGGAGGTGCCCTCACCCCATACTTCACCTCCATCGTGGGGTGAAGTAAGTAGATCCATCAAACGTTCCAACAAGTGTAAGTGCTCATCGGGGAATGAATCGTCTATGGGTGGATTATCCGCCTCGCGGGAGGATTCCGGTAGCCGGCTGAGGTGATCCGCAACGGAGTTCTCGGATCCCTTCTTATCGCGGATCTCTAGGTCAAACTCTTGGAGCAAGAGAATCCATCGAATAAGGCGCGGCTTGGCATCTTTCTTAGCCAACAAGTAACGAATGGCTGCGTGGTCGGTGTAGACAATGACTTTCGCCCCTACTAGATAGGAACGAAACTTCTCGAAAGCATATACAACCGCCAATAACTCCTTCTCGGTGGTAGCGTAGTTGCGTTGTGCTTCATCTAGCGTCTTGCTAGCATAGTAAATGGCGGTGGTCCGTCCATCCTTCTTCTATCCAAGCACCGCTCCTACGGCTACATCACTAGCGTCACACATGACCTCAAAGGGCAAGGTCCAATCAGGAGGTTGGATAATGGGAGCGGAGATCAACGCTTCCTTAATCCTGTAAAAAGCATCAACACACTCCTGCGAAAACTCAAAAACAACATCTTTATTCAAGAGGTTAGTTAGAGGTTTAGAAATCTTAGAGAAGTCCTTGATGAATCTCCTGTAGAAACCCGCATGCCCGAGAAAACTCCTCACACCTTTAACAGAACAAGGAGGAGGGAGTTTCTCAATAGTCTCGATCTTAGCTCGATCGACCTCAATACCTCGATTAGAAATGAGGTGTCCTAGCACAATGCCTTCATTGACCATAAAATGACACTTCTCCCAATTTAAAACAAGGTTAGTGTCTTCACATCTTTTAAGAACTAGAGAAAGGTTAGATAGGCAATCGTCAAAAGAGGAACCATATACAGAAAAATCATCCATGAATACCTCCATGATCTCCTCTATGTACTCGGAAAAGATAGCCATCATGCATCGCTGGAAGGTAGCGGGTGCATTGCACAATCCAAATGGCATCCTCCGATAGGCAAATGTCCCCCAAGGACAAGTGAAAGTGGTCTTCTCCTGATCATCCGGATGGATAGGAATCTGGAAGAATCCACTATAGCCGTCCAAGTAGCAAAAGTGTGAATGCTGGGCCAACCGTTCGAGCATTTGATCAATGAAGGGAAGCGGAAAATGATCCTTCCGAGTCGCCGTGTTCAGCTTCCTATAATCGATGCAAACTCTCCAGCCCGTAACGGTCCTTGTTGGGATCAACTCGTTGTTCTTATTCGTCACAACGGTCATCCCTTCTTTCTTCGGAACGACATGCACCGGGCTAACCCACTTGCTGTCCGAGATAGGATAAATAATACCTGCATCCAACAACTTAAGAACTTCCTTCTTCACAACCTCTTTCATGATCGGATTTAACCGTCTTTGAGGTTCCCGTGAAGTCTTATGATTATCTTCCATTAGAATTCTATGCATGCAGAAAGAAGGTTTAATGCCAATAAGATCATCCGTAGTGTAACCTATAGCCCTTCGGTGCTTTCTCAGGACATGCATTAACTTAGACAATTCAGATTCGGAAAGGGAAGCACTAACAATAACGGGATAAGTAGAATCCGGTCCAAGAAAGATATACCTCAAGTTATTGGGGAGCTGTTTAAGCTCCACGACTGGGGGCGCTTTCTGGGGGGAATCCATGCTTCCTCTTTCCAGTGGAGTGGTATCAGAAACTGGACTCGATGAAGTCTCAGTTTGAATCACCTCGCCTTCGACCTCGGTCGAGGCACATAAGCGTTGACCGAGATGTTCTTCGGTCGCCTCGCTCAGTCCAGAAAGTGCCTCGGTCGAGGTACTGCTACTGGATCCGAGACTGAAGATCTTCGTCTCCTGGATTAGCTTCTCAGTTTTAGCTCCTGGATCCTCTTCCAGTGCCTTCAAGCTCCGTATATCTGCATCACAAGAAGCATCTATACCTTCCTCCATTAAACTGAAGCTAATAACTCTTTCGAGTGGATCGTTAATAAGGATAGAGCTCACCAATTCTCTTGATTCTTCTTCATCGTAGATGTTGAAGATATCATCAGTTAGTTGCTCCCCTTTCATGGCTGCAAGTAGTGCGAACTCCACCTCATCGCCACCAACGTTGAATTTCAACTTGGCGTTCTTGCAATCCACGTTGCAACCCGAAGTTGCTAGAAATGGCCTCCCGAGAATAATAGGAACAGGATAATCTGCGGAAATGTCAAGTACGACAAAATCTATGGGTAGATAGAAGTTACCTAACTTGACCGGAACGTCCTCCAAGATGCCCACGGGATGGGTAATGGAGCGATCCGCCATGTAGAGTCGAATCTTGACCGGCTTGGGCTCTCCAAGACCGATCTTCGTGCATAGCTCCAGCGGAATGATGCTCACGCTGGCTCCTAGATCACAAAGGGCTTCACAAGTTACATCCCCAACTTGAATGGGAATGCAAAATGAGCCGGGATCTCTCAACTTAGGTGGCATCTTTTCCTTCATGATCTTGATAAGCTTTGAAGATTTAGATGTCATCCTAACTTCACCAACATCCTCCAGCTTCCTCTTCCTTGATAAGATCTCTTTTAAGAACTTCCCATAGGCGGGCATACCTAAAATAGCATCAAGGAAAGGAATATTAATATGTAGCTTATTCATCAAGTCAAGAAACTTACCAAAGTGCTTGTCAAGATGTGCTCTGGCTCTGGACTGAGGGAATGGAAGTGGTGGCTTATATGCAGGGGGTGGAACATAAGTTTCTGTCGTTCCTCCTGCTTTCTGTTGCTCCGCCTCGGTTGGCATCTCGGTCGAGGTGTTCTTCGACTGGATCTGGACCGAGGTGGTCTGCGTCGAGCGAGGTACTGGATCTGCAGTTTTGAGTCCACTCCTCGTCGTTATGGCCATGCACTGGCCCTTAGGGTTAGTTTCCGTCTTTGCTGGAAGCTTCCCTGGATCTCTTGGCGCTTCATTCGCCCTATTAGCAAGTTGTTGTTCGAAGGACTTTTGGGCCCTCGAAAATGAAGTCATAGAATTCTCCATAGCGCTAAGCTTGATCAAGATTGCCTCCAGAACTGCGTCTTTCTTTTCTGGCTGAGACGAACTTGATCCTTGCCCTTGGCTTTTCAATGGAGTAGAAGAAGAAGAAGAAGAAGGGGGAGAGAGGAAAGGGTTAGAGGAATCATTAGAATTGGAGTTTCAATGATTGTTACCGTGATTTTGGTTGTTCGCCCTCCAGTTGTTGCTATTGGATCCTCTATTGTTGTTGTTGTAGTTGTTGTTTCGGGGACCGTTGTTGTTGTTACGGTACCCGTTATTGTTGTTGTTCCTTTGCCCTTGCTCTTCCTTCTTAGTTTGAGCCATCAAGAGCTCCTTCAATTGCTTCACGTCGTTCTTCAATGACGTGAGTTGATTGCTGTTGGATTGAGTCTCTTGAAAGTTGACTCTTTTAACTCCACCTTCAGCTCCTTGGTGGGTATATTTCTCCATGTGCAAGGCTTGCTTCTCAATGAAGTCCCAAGCCTCATCAATTGCCATGTCCATGAAGGTACCGGCGGAGAGTAGTTGGAGATTGAACTGGGTGCTTCCGTCTAGCCCTTTGAAGTAGATCTCCAACAACTCGATCTTTGGAATCCCATGATGTGGGCAATCCAAAAGGATATCCTTGAACCGCTCCCAAGATTTGGACAAGCTCTCCTTGTCCTTCATAATGAAAGCATTGATCTTCCCTCTCATTTCGGCGGTCTTTGAGGGGGGAAAGAATTTGGTCAAGAATTCCGTGGTCATCTCCTCCCATGTGCTGATTTTTCCTGGAGGAAGAGATTGATACCAAGTAAGAGCTCTATCTTTTAAAGAAAAGTAAAAAGGTCTTAGCTTGTAGTTGTTATTTTCAATTCTGGACGGTCGCAAGGTTTCCATCAAGATCTCGTAGTTTTGAAGATGTTGATGCGGCGACTCCTTCTCTAGCCCTCCGAATTGGCATTGGCGAATCATGGCTAGAACTTGCGGTCGAAGTTCGTAGTCATGATCTGCTGGATCTCCTAGGTTCACTCCTGGACGCCTCAGTTGTTGATTAGGGTCCATCCTTTGACCTAGGGTTTGTGGAATTCCTGCAAGAAGAACATCTCGGACTGGCATCCGAGGTGGAAGTACATCGGCCGGGGCGTCAGGTACTGGAATCTGCCTCGGTCGAGGATCAGCTACTGGATTCTGCATCGGTCGAGGATCAACAGGAGGATCTTCCCTCGGTCGAAGTAGAATCTGGTCTCGTATGACTGCAATCTCAGCTTCGATTGCTGCAGTCCTGGCGCGATTCTCCTCTTTCTCTTGCATTAGTTCTTCCTTACTGAGACGCAGCAGTTCTTGCGTCTCCTTTAATTCGGCCGCAAGATCGCGATCGTCTTGTTGGGCCATCTTCGCTTCTCTTAAGCGTCGCTTGTAAGTCTTTTCTGGTTCGGGATCGTAAGGAACGATTTCCTTCCCAGCGCGGGTTCTTCGCATATACCTAAGAGAGAACCTGCAAAAGTCGTCACTCAAGTAGAGTGGTTAGATGAAACGGGGCAAGCGCCCCAAGAGCAAACCGTACCGGCTCGGTCTAAACCAAGTCCCCGGCAACGGCGCCAAAAACTTGTTCGCTCCAAACGGTGTGTGCAAGCTTTAAATTTATAACCCTAGACTTAAGCTTAAAACAAGGATGCGAACCCGCAGTGTACGGGTCAATCGTAGTAAAAGCAAGAAAATTCCAGGGGTCGATCACAGGGACTCGGTGAAACAAAGTCAATACGGTGTGCTATGTCGATTCTAACCACTAGAGCAATTAACACAATCAAAGATGAATAAGAAGTCAATAAAGCAAATATGCGATTCTAGGGATTAAAGCATCTAGTTGTGGTTCCAACTCAAGATCTATAGATAAGCGGACAAAGCTGAGATTTTTGCGTGGGGAAGGTGTTTCTAAAGTGGAGTAGATCACCGGGTAAGTCTCACTACTCACTAATCCAAAACCGTAACTCCTATTACCGGGTAAGTCTCAAGGAATCATGATAAAGAACTATAACCTCAAACTAACACACCATCTAAGGGAATAGAATCAACCTTTACCGGGTAAGTCTCAGGCTAACTCACAAAGATGGGATGGAAGCACGCTCAAACCCCAATAAAGGACAAACCTTTATTACCTACACTTATGATCGTTAATACACAAACTAAGGAATTACCGGGTAAGTCTCATCCTAAGCTTGCTTTGAACCAGGAAGGGTGTAATAAGAATAGGATTTGGCAAACTCTAACACTTAACTCTCAGTTATGGATCAGATAAGTCACCTCGGTCAGCCAGTTTCCACCCCGGCCGAGGTGTTCATCGACTGAACGAGATGCTTAGGGTTAAGGTTAAAGACTCGAACTTTCAGGATCCTACTAGAATCTAAGATTATTCTATCATTGTTTTTCCCACAACCTTCAGCCAATCACCCTAGAATCACACAAGGAAATTAGCCACTCATCATCATAATGAAAGTATTAAAATATATGGGAAGAAGGTGAATATTTGAACAAAGAAGAATTTAATGAAAAGACTTCAATAACTGAATCAAATATCACAACAAAGCGTTCCTTGGATAACAATCCAAAAAGACAAGACAACAATTGAGGGAATTGAAGACAATCTTACAAAACCCTTCAATAAAGCTATAAAAGCTATGGACTTTAATCTTCCTTCAACCTTCAAAAAAGGTTCTTCAACTCTCCCAACTTGGAGTAGGCTGCTGCTGCGTATTTTTTGGTGTAAGCGGGATTGTATGCCAGATGTTGAATTTGTGGAAATCCAACCCTTTTTATAGGAAAATAACCCTCCAAAGATAATAAATCTTAGAAAGATATTTTCCCATAAATATAGGTAAAATATATGATTCTGCATATCTCCTTCCTTCCAGGAGCCAAGCCCAAAAATATAAGATCACTTTCCAATTTTAAAAGATCTCAGCCAAGAATAAAATATTCTCGCCGCGTCCTAGGTGTTCGCCTCGGTCGAGTCGGCATCTCTGGATCACCTCGGTCGAGATGAATCGCTGGTCAACCGAGGTGAGTCTCAACTGAACGTGAAATCTCTCAAAACTGGTCCAAAGTAAATCTTTAATCCATGGCTATGCTTCCTGGATGTAGCTCCAAATGACTCATGATTCCTTTTGCTCCTTTTTAATGCAAAACGTACCATATTACCTGCAATTACAACGAAACTAGGTGTAGACCTCGATTCTCGCAAAGGTAGATGAAATGGTAGTAAAATCACATAATGTACATACAAACATGCAGATTATGAAAGATAAAACGTCCAAACAAACCCCAAAATATAGACTATAATTCATGCTATCACCGACCTAGCCCCGAAAGGTTTTAAAAAAGAAAATACCTGGAAACAACCCGTTTGAAATCGATTTAACGTGAAATAATAGCTAACCCGAACAATCGAACCCAAAAATGAATCGAAATTGATAAAACCCTAGTTGAATAATCCGATAACGACCCGACAACCTGAAGTAACCCGACCCGGTAGCCCGAAGTAACCCGACCTGAAATGACCCGTTATCCCAAAGTAACCCGACCCGAAATAACCCAATAGCCAAAGTATCCCAACCCGAAGTAACCGGACCCTGCATAACCTTGATAATTTGAAGTAAAATGATGTGATAGTATGAACTATGTGGTAATCCGGGCCAAAATGACTTGCCAATACAAAGTAAACTGATAAAAAAGATTACATAACAAAATCCTAAAATTATTAAATCAATTATCCTCTTACATGTATCATAAGTTCATAACATGTATAGAATATATTAAGTTTTCATCTTTTATTTTTCTCCAACAAAATGAGAAATTATTCAATTTGAATTAATAGAATTGGAGTTTTGAGTTAAATTTATGTTTTGACATGATTTATCAGCAAAGAGAAAATAGATAGTATTTATCCCAAGTAGGATCATTTTGCAAATAAATTAGTCATACACCGACTATATTAAATGCATATATTGATTAAACAAGTTCTACCTAAATAACATTTAATATCATGCTTAGAGTATCAACAATTCTAACAAAATTAAGTAGAACTTATAAATTCATATGGAGAATGTGAGATGACGTCATCACAAACTGATAACTTTAAGTTACATATTTTGTCTTCTTCAAGCTTGATGCAAAGCGATGCTATGCAAGTCTAAGTTCAAATGTATATAAAAAGCTACATCATTGATCCATATAACCAAAAGGTTTGAAGCATCCATTGTTTTAAATTTTATTCTAATAACTCGTTCGCTTTAAATATAGCACACGTATTAAAGTATCAAATATAAGTTTTTTTTATTAATATAAAGTACGATGAAGATGAATAATGAATTTAAAATAATGATAATCGTAATGATTATGCGTGTTAAATACTTCCGCCTTTAATATCTAGTTTACTATTTAAGATTTTACTTTAATTTTACAAATTCCTTTTTTAACTCAAGGTTTATTAAACATATTTGATACTAGAAATTGAGCGAGTTATTTTAATTCATATTCTAATACCTCGTTCGTGTTAAAATTATTAAAACTTTTCTCGTAACATTTTCAAGTTAATCCTAATTTCAATCAGATTTTCTCGTAACATTTATAATTATGCTTTGAACTAATTTAGATTTTTTTGAAATCTGAATTTTAAAAATCTGAATTTTAAAAATTTGGATTTCAAAGTTTACCTATCAAATTTTGTTAAATAATATGAAAATATTTTATAAAAAACGATTATAAAATTTTTATTAAGGTTAATGCAAATATTTTATAAGAAATATTGTTATATCTCATATTGTAACCAATAAGATTTAAAAATTAGTTCAGAGTTATTTTGTAAAATCTAGAATCCAAACAAAATCCATTGAAATTTCTAAATTCGGTTAGGTGATATGATATTTTTTTTTGAATTATTTTTATAACCGTAAGATATATGAATATGATGAGATGGAATTAATTATGTTGAATTGGCATGATGAGATGGAAAATGTTTTAAATTTGAATTAAAAATGTTATTGAATAATGGCAAAATTGTAATTAAAATATGGCAAAATTGTAAATATTTGCCAAAAAATCCTAGGTGGCATAGTTAAGAGGTTGACATGTGGACTAAAAGAGTTCTATTTTAGTAGTATATATAGATTAGAGTAGTCAAAATAATAATTTTTATTTGCTTGATAAAAAATGAGAAAGGGTGTTGCTCACGAAACTTGAGCCTAAAACCTCTTAGTTCTCAATGCCCACCAAAACCAATTGAGCTACTTGAGTAACACATAATGTAGCAACCTTACATTCAAATATTTGCAAGTACAACATGCTTTATGACCCCTATGTCCCACCAGGCTCTATCGTTGGATCAAATGGATCGGTCATAATTTTGATCAAACGGATTAGCCGAATCTAAAGAATCAGTCGGATATCCATGTCAAATTAAAGTTATTTTTAATCAAACAGATTTAGTCACTCGGATCACTAATCATATTGGCGAATAATTATCCCATCCAACTAAAATCATCTTCGGATACCATGTTCTAAAATCCGGATTAAACAAATAATTAACCGGATATAAATCGCTTCTAGATCGTATCCGGATTAGGGTTTTCTAAAAAAATTGAATTCGGGTCGGATCGATTTGTTGCCTAAAATTTGTCATAATTTATACATGATCACCAAAAAATATTTGATTAGATCGAAATCTTCACATAAATGTTAATGAAAAAAGTGTATATTTATGACTACTTGACCTAACAAGGTAATCCGGATTCAACTCGACAAATTGCACCATCCAAAACCGACCTGAATCAAGATGTTAGAAAATCATATCATGTTTTGACCCAACCAAACTTGACCCGCCTTAATTGGCACCTCTAATTGAAACATTAAAAACCAAAAATGATCCGTCCCGAAATGACCCAAGAACCAACTAAACCGATTTGTTATGGCCCACGAACCTAGGCTACCCGATCACCCGCTCCAAACTGAACAACTAGTACCCGACCCAAATTGACTCGATCCGAAACAACTCGCTTAAAAACCAAACTACGACCCGATTCCACCCCGAGCCTATTGTGAACTAACCCAAACTCGACCCACCAACCCCGTTTAACACAGTAAAAATAATTGATGCTACCTGCTAACCCGTTTTAACCCGGACAATTGGTACCCGACCCAAACCGACCCGGCTCGAAACAAACCGTTTAAAAACCGGGACTATTTTTTACCTAACCCAATTCTAACCCGAGCCTGTTGTGATCCCCGAACCCGACCCCTCAGCCCCATTTAACACCTCTAAATATATATTCCCTTTCAAGTGCTAGGAAAATGTGTGGTTATGAACTCGAAATATCACCTAAATGCTCATTTTATAAGATCGTTTTGTGAACCGTCTAGTTTAAAGCTACACCTTTCTTTCTTCGATCTCTTATCTCGGATAGTTGATGACTCAATACCAAGATCAATGTCTTTCTCCTTCCTAGAATTTTCATACATCTACGTGTCAAACAAAATGTTCAAGCACCACTTTTGTTTAACCATGATCTATTTGTGATGAAAGTCATTGATGTAATTCGAAAAGACGAACTCGACAATTAACGAAAGCAGTTTATCCCACGAACAATGGATTAGAAAGATGACAAATAAAAACAAAAGTATTAATATTATGTAATGGGTAGTACCACTCGAAGGCTCAAAGCAGTCAAAAGCTCAAAAGAAGGGAAACAAAAGAGCAGAGCCCGGCTCCAGCCCACGTGAGGCCCAACGAATCGCTCCAGCCCATCCTTCATGCGCGCTCCTGCATTTTGGGCCGGCCCATCGGAAAGAATTTGCCCACCTCTTTGTTGTCTTCTTTCTTCCTGGGGCCAGCAGTAATGACATCTGTCCTTTCAGACGAACTCTTGCGCCCACTTTTTTCTTTGCTTCTCGTTGGACAAAATCACATGGATACAAAAATTTGGCACACTAGGTCTATTTTTTTGGCCTAATTTAAATTATTTATTTTTAGACAATAAATAATATCCGTAACGACTGCATTTTTTATAATTCAATCGCTACAAGGTTAAAATCACACACTAAATCTTATAAGTTAGTTTGACAACAACATCACTTATAAAACTTTTAACAACTAACAATGACAAATTATAAAAAACATTCAACCTCCTATTTAAAAGATCACACCAAAAAATTAAGTGCTTGTGCATGCACCCAAAACGACAACAACAACTTTATTGTAAAAACGCAGCCGTCGTTCCTGCAAAACAACTTTTGACAACACCGTATACATGCACATGCACCTAAAACACCAACAACCTTTCACTCGAGCAAATAAAAATTGTAAGTGAAGTTGTCAACTAAGCTCGAGTTTACATCATGATTCGAGAAAAAAAGATAGAAAACTTAAGTAAGGAAGACACTTCACTCGACCAAGGAAGACCTAGTTGCACAAAGTTACATGTTGCTCGAGTGGCACCTCGAGTGACATCTCACTCGAGCAAGTAGTACCTATCCACTCGATCAAGGAAGCCAAAAATCACATTTGTCAACGTGACGCGGGGATAAGCCGCAATTCCCGATCTAGATTGAAAGTTCTTAACTGAGATAAAAATTAGGTTGTTCTATAGAATAAATCGGTCGATTTATATGAAGAACATATCGATTTTTCTGCAAACTCAAAGCATGGGTTAGTGAATGCTATGGAAAGATAAGATGATGAAGATGGAATGATAAATGAAAGATATAAGAATATATGAACTAAGATAGTTCTGCAAAGAACTTTGACCAAACATGTGCCAAAACCCTTGAACGAGAAGATTACCTTAACCCGCACTTCTTTAACCTTACACAAGTCTTCTAATTAAGGCAAGCACAAGGAGGGACTAGAATTGACCAAGAGTTTCCTTGAGAACCGCGTGGACTATTTCTTCCTTGAGAATTGCGGGGATAAGCCGTCTACCATGTTGGATATCATGGTCATTATTTGCTTGAACATGTCCACTATATCAGGAGTCTTGTCCTTCTGAGAACCGCGTGAACTATCTCTTCCTAACATCTATACAAATACGCGCAATAACAACAAACTTGTATGGTTAGAGAAATCGAAAAAGGTCTTCCTTGTTTTCTCTCGCACTAATCTACCAAACAATCTCCCCCCCTAAGGGCCTGTTTACTTGTAGCTTATTTGTGTTTCATTTAGTTTATAAACCCTGAGTTTAATTTTTGTAGGTGTTTACTTAGGGATTGTTTATTTCTCTAGGGGTTTATATGGGTTTATAAACCACTCAAAAATAAACTTTTCAGACCAAGGATATTTTTGCTTCTATGAGTTTATTTTTGTTTAAAACCCGATTTTGACCTTGTGGCTTTCCATCTTGATATTATATGTTCATGCTTGGGTATTCAACGTTATTGTTCGGTTTTTTAGGGGCATGGTAGTCTTTTAAAGTAAAATAAACCAAAAAAATAAACTTCAAGTAAACAACCTTATCTAATTTATTTATATAAACCCATCCAGAAATAAATTTGAAAATAAACTATAAACCCATATAAAATCATTTAGTTTATAAACCCAAAAATAAACTAATCTGAAAGTAAACAAGCCCTAAGGCTATTTATAAGGGAGATTAATTATGAAAACTAGAAAGATATACTTGAAGATAATCTTGAAAAGATATCTTTAAGTTATATAAAATATAAAAACTATAAAGATAAAATCTAAACTAATAATCTCTTAAGATAGATTGAGAGCTTTAAGGAATCACTAAAAGATATAATTGCCAAAGATAGAAGATCATGACCGGATCTTGAAAAAACTCGTCTCAATGAGAAAAATCGGATCAGAAATCGGTCGAATTTCCTACCGGAAAATTGGACGATTTATTAGGTTGTTTTTTCCTCTCAGAGGCTCTTTCTTGCTCTTATCCTTTTTATTTGCTTGGTGGATCTTCTTGGTCATGGCTTGACTCTTCTATAACAGTCAATAATGTCGTCAAGAACACTTGAGAGTGAGAAAAGTTTCCTTGAGCGTACATGTCGTGAGTATCTTTGTAACTTCATCTTGAATTGCCTTTGCATTTGACCTTGTGATCGCTCCATCCATGGCGGAATCCGAAGAAGGTGAAGGGGTTGCTGGTTTGTCCTTCAATGCATTATCCTTTGCGCGTGTGACTGGTCCTTGTGTTGGACATGATCCCACATCACAACGACTCTTAAGTTTATCAAAAAACCCGAGCAAGGAAGATACACAAACTTGAGAGAAGAAGATGAAGAACTCGAGCAAAGAGTATCAAACTAAGGCGGTGGAGAAACTCAAGGCTCACTCAGCCAAAGAAGAATGTTCACTTGTACATCACAAACAAAAGATGGAATAAAACGTTGCTGTAAAGTTCAACTATGTTCCCATTATTGTCTATGCGTGACTCCAAATCTGGAAGTAAATCATCAATCTCTATCTGAAACTATGGTCATAGGAACTCCTTGTAATTGGACTATCTGATTCACAAATTCCTCGGCCAATCTATTCACAACCCAACTCTCCTTGATAGGAATGAATCTTGCGGTCTTCGTCAATCGATCTACCACAACCCATAAGGAGCAATAACCTTACTACTACGTTGAATGGTTACAAAATCAATAGTGATGTGTTCCTAGTTCCATTTTGGTATCTTGATGGTCCTAGAACCTACCCGCAAGGATGACGGAGTCAATTGTAGTATATCGAGTTTTGAATTTACAAGGACTACTTCTTATTTGAAGATACTAATAACTAATTATTCTAAGTAAAAAGAAGAAGAAGAAGAAGAAGAAGAAGAAGTAGAAGAAGAAGAATGAAAGGAAAAATATGTCTTTTGAAGAAGAAGAGAAGAAGAAGAAGAATGAAAGGAAAAATATATCTTTTGATGTAAACAGAGAGAACAAGAGAAAACAATGATTGATTGTGGGCACATATATGGATGAAAGCAATCTAAGGAAACATGAATCTGAACTTGAAAGTTTTAACCGAATAGTTAACAACAACCTCACCCACAAGTATTACGGGATCATATGTAGTATATTGGGTATCAAATCATGGAGCCTACGTCTGTTTAGATATAAATGATAGAAATTATGCTAAGTAAAGGGAGAAGAGAAAGAGAAAGGGTGAGGAGAATCTGTTTGTTTGTTTTCAAGAAAGGACAAAGAAAGAAAAGATCGAAGTTGGTAAGAATAAGGAGGGAAGTGATCTAAGGAAACAAGAAACCCACTATAATGAATTAAAGTAAGATTTCATATATAAAACTCATGAACATTGATATATGAACAAAGTAGGTAACTATTTAAAATAACATTTGGCATAGACAAACGAATACCTTGCTTTTTAACTCGCATAACTATCAATCCAGCAGTTCAACAAGTATTAGAAAAACCCATTAAAAACATAGAAATCTGGAAAAGACCAAGAGCAACCTTCATTTTGGCTCTTTAGTTAGAAAAAAGGTATAAAGACAAGAACTTTCTACGATAGTTAGAAATCCTCAAGACAATGATAAAGCGCTACTCTCAAAACCAAATTCTTTTCAATAAATCCAACAAAACCAAATTATAAACACCATTTCTTTCAAGGTAATATAAGGTATGAATGAAGTACTTTGAAAAGAAGCAATATAACCTTAATTCACAAACATATATGCATAATAAATCAAACCATTTTAGGGATCATAAAATCCTTAGATCAAGAAGAATCAACCTGGCACAATAAAATAAAAGACTTTCATAAATATCAAATATAAAAAGTATATAGAAAGCAAAGGAAAGGGAATCTAACTCTACTATGACGCGGTGTGGACTTGGAACCTTGAAGCCGTGGAGACTCGTCGACCTTAAGGTGGGATGTGGCAAACCTCTAATCTAACCTAACAAAAATCTATATATATTGTTTACAGCAAATCCCATGGCGGAAAGATAAGATGATGAAGATGGAATGATAAATGAAAGATATAGGAAGATATGAACTAAGATAATTCTGCAAAGAACCTTGACCAATGATGTGTCAAAACACTTGAACGAGAAGATTACCTTAACCCGCACTTCTTTAACCTTACACAAGTCTTCGAATTAAGACAAACACAAGGAGGGAGTAGAATTGACCATGAGCACCAACATTCAATAAGATTAACACACGCAAGCACAATCTAGCAAGGACTTCACAACGATTCCTCAAAAAACTATCTTTTTGATTGAATAATAATGAATAAATTACAAACTCCGTAAATGAAGCTGCAAGTCTCACAAATCTGTTGAAAATGTCAAAAACTAATATACCAAACAATCTCCCTCACTAAGACTATTTATAAGGGAGACTAACTATGAAAATTAGAAAGATATACTTAAAGATAATCTTGAGAAGATATCTTTAAGATATATAAAATATTAAAACTATAAAGATAAAATCTAAACTAATAATCCCTTAAGATAGTCTGAGAGGTTTAAAGAATCACTATAAGATATAATTTCCAAAAATAGAAGATCATGACCGGATCTTGCAAAAACTCGTCTCAATGAGGAAAATCGGATCAGAAATTGGTCAAATTTCCTACCGGAAAATCGGCCGATTTATCAGGTCGATTTTTCCTCTCAAAGGCTCTTTCTTGGTGTTATCCTTCTTCTTTGCTTGGTGGATCTTCTTGATCATGTTTTGGATCTTCTATAACAGTCAATAATTTCACCAAGGAACTCTTGAGAGTGAGAAGAGTTTCCTTAAGCATACATGTCGTGAGTATGTTTGCAACTTTACCTTGAATCGCCTTTGCTCTTGACCTTGTGATCACATCCATGAGGGAGTCCGAAGAAGGTGAAGGGTTGCTAGTTTGTCCTTTAATGCCTTAGCCTTTGAGCGTGTAACTAGTCCTTGTGTTGGACATGATCCCACATCACAACGTCTCTTAAGTTTATTAGAAAGCCCGAGCAAGCAAGATACAAAAACTCAAGAGAAGAAGACGAAAAACTCAAGCAAAGAGTATCAAACTAAGTCGGTGGAGAAACTCAAGGCTCACTTAGCCAAAGAAGAAAGTTTACTCGTACATCACAAACAAAAGATAGAATAAAATGCTGTTGTAAAGTTCAACTATGTTCCCATTATTGTCTGTGCGTGACTCCAAATCTGGAAGTAAATCATCAATCTTTATATGAAACTATGGTCATAGGAACTCCTTGTAATCAGACTATCTAATTCACGAATTCCTCGGCCAATCT
The DNA here is from genome assembly GCA_033239125.1 of Fagopyrum homotropicum. Taxonomy (NCBI): domain Eukaryota; kingdom Viridiplantae; phylum Streptophyta; class Magnoliopsida; order Caryophyllales; family Polygonaceae; genus Fagopyrum; species Fagopyrum homotropicum. The sequence goes on from BSWB01000008.1 coordinate 78,223,529, forward strand.
ATTCACAACCCAACTCTTCTTGATAGGAATTGAAGAACTGGTAGGTAAAATAAAAGGTTAAAAGAAACTCTAGAAGGGGGGTTGAATAGAGTATGAGAACTTTTCGCAAAAACCTATCTTAAGACTTTGAAATAATTTCAAAGGCCTTGATGTCAATCTATGCTCTTTGTGACACAAATTGATTTCAAGGGCTTTGAAACTGATTTCAAGGGCTTTGAAACTGCTTTCAAGGGTCTTGTCTTCGTAGACCTGCAAAACAAAGTTAGTCACAATAAAGCAGATATGGTGCGGAATTGAAAAGATTTACACGAGGATATGTTTAGGAAGTTCGGCTCTAAATAGCCTATTCTCCGTCCCAGGGTATAGCCGTAGGATCTAACTATCTATTATCAGCTTCAAAAGAGTCCTAGATACAACCTAGAAGAAATCCCCTTCTTCTCTCACTATAGCCAATGCTACGATCTAGCTCCGACTCTTAACCTAGCTATAATAGCCTAATTACTTCGCAGAGTAACAAAACCTTCGAGTATAATGCTCTTTAGATATGCCAATGGATCTCTCGAGTTTATCTCTCTCTAAGGAATAAAGCTTTTGTATAAAGAGAGAAAGAAAAACTTCTTGGATCGAATGAAGACGCTTTTAGATCTCTTGAAGACTTTGAATATTTCCGTGTAAGCTTCTGTTCTCTTCTTCTTCAATCTTCATCTTCATTTATAGTCTTCTAGGAGGAACTTGTAGCCGTTGTAGAGAGCCGTTGTAACGTTCATATTTTCTCCATAGAAAATGCTACTTGGTTGAGGTAAAGTAGCCGTTGTAAGATCTTCTATCTTCTATCTTTTATCTTCTCTCTCCTTCTTCTCTTTCTTCTTCTTCTTCTTCTTCTTCTTCTTCTTCTTGACGCTCGTTGAATCACCGTAATCTTCTCTTTGAAAATCAGCCGTTGAAGATCTTTGTTTGTTGAAGATCCTAGATTTTCTTGTTATCTTAAGATCTTTATGAGATCTTGTTGTTGGGGCCAAGATCTTCTAATCAAATCTGTTGAATATCTTTTAGTTGGCTGGCCAAGATCTTCTTTTAAATCTTGTTGGAAGATCTTCTTTTTATCCTTTAAATATCTTTTTGTTGGCTGGCCAAAATCTTCAATTAAAATCTTGTTGAAAGATTTTCTTTTTTATTCTTTGAATATCTTTTTATTGGCTGGCCAAAATCTTCTCTTAAAATCTTGTTGGAAGATCTTCTTGTTATCCTTGGTAGAGATCCTTGATTTGGTTGTTGAGATTTGAATCTTGTTTAAGAAAGCCTTCAGCCGAATCTTCCTTCGCATCACTTTTCAAGGCTTCACTGTTTATCCCTTGAAACGCTTTTCAAGGCTTCTTGTTTGTCCTTTGAAATCTGTTTTAAATCTGCTTGTCCTTTGTAATTTGTTTCAAGGCCTACGTTCTTCTTTTGAAGATCTTTTCAAGGCCTGTATAGTTTTAACAAACACAAACCAAAACAAGCAATCTAGAAATATGATCGATATTTGTTAGTTAATAAAACCGCTCATAAACGTTAAGTCTTCCATCATCCACATAGACAATTCATAATCAAGGTGGACTTATCAGGAATGAATCTTGCGGTCTTTGTCAATCGATCTACCACAACCCATAAGGAGCAATAACCTTACTACTACGTAGAATGGTTACGAAATCTATAGTAATGTGTTCCTAGTTCCATTTTGGTATCTTGATGGTCCTAGAACCTACCCGCAAGGATGACGGAGTCAATTGTAGTATATCGAGTTTTGAATTTACAAGGACTACTTCTAATTTGAAAAATACTAATAACTAATTGTTCTAAGTAAGAAGATGAAGAAGAATGAAAGAGGAAAAATATGTCTTTTGATGTAAATAGGGAGAGCAAGAGAAAACAATGATTGATTGTAGGCACATATATGGATGGAAGCAATCTAAGGAAACAAGAATCTGAATGTGGAAGTTTTAACCGAATAGTTAACAACAACCTCACCCACAAGTATTACATGATCATATATATCGGGTATCGAATCATTATTACTACGTCTGTTTAGATATAAATGATAGAAATTATGCTAAGTAAAGGGAGAAGAGAAAGAGAAAGGGTGAGGAGAATCTATTTGTTGGTTTTCAAGAAAGGTCAAAGAAAGAAAAGATCGGAGTTGGTAAGAATAATGAGGGAAGTGATATAAGGAACCAAGAAACCCACTATAATGAATTATATATGAAACTCATGAACATTGATATAGGAACAAAGTAGGTAACTATTTAAAATAGCATTTGGCATAGACAAACGAATACCTTGCTTTTTAACTCACATGACTATCAATCGAGCAGTTCAACAAGTATAGAAAAACCCATTAAAAACATAGAAATTCGGAAAAGACCAAAAACAACCTTCATTTTGGCTCTTCAGTCGTATAAAGACCAGAACTTTCTATGATAGTTAGAAATCCTCAAGTCAATGATAAAGCGCTACTCTCAAAACCAAGTTATTTTCAATAAATCCAATAAAACGCCCTTCAAATGTGGCTCTTCAGTTGTTTTATCTAAATAAATAATAAACACCACTTCTTTCAAGGTAATATAAGGTATGAATGAAGTACTTTGAAAAGAAGCAATATCACAACCTTAATTCTCAAACATATATGCATAATAAATCAAACCATTTTAGGGATCATCAAATCCTTAGATCAAGAAGAACCAACCTGACATAATAAAAGAAAAGACTTTCATAAATATCAAATATGAAAAGTATATAGAAAGAAAAGGAAAGGGAAATCTAACTCTACTATGACGCGGTGCGGACTTGGAACCTTGAAGCCGTGGATACTCATCGACCCTAAGGTGGGATGCGGCACAACTCTAATCTGAACTAGAAAGATCTATATATATTGTTTATAGCAGACCCTATGGCGGAAAGATAAGATGATGAAGATAGAATGATAAATGAAAGTTATAGGAAGATATGAACTAAGATAGTTCTGCAAAGAACCTTGAACAATGATGTGTCAAAACCCTTGAACGAGAAGATTACCTTAACCCGTACTTCTTTAACCTTAGACAAGTCTTCTAATTAAGACAAGCACAAGGAGGGAGTATAATTGACCAAGAGCACCAAGCTTCAATAAGATTAACACACAGAAGCACAATCTAACAAGGACTTCACAACGATTCTACAAAAAACTATCTTTTTGATTGAATAATAATGAATAAAATACAAACTCCGTAAATGAAGCTGCAAGTCTCACAAATCTATGAAAAATATCAAAATCTAATCTACCAAACAATATCCCTCACTAAGGCTATTTATAAGGGAGATTAACTATGAAAACTAGAAAGATATACTTAAAGATAATCTTGAGAAGATATCTTTAAGATATATAAAATATAAAAACTATAAAGAGAAAATCCAAACTAATAATCCCTTAAGATAGTCTGAGAGCTTTAAGGAATCTCTAAAAGATATAATTGCCAAAGATAGAAGATCCTGACCGGATCTTGCAAAAACTCGTCCCAGTAAGAAAAAATCGGACCAGAAATCGGTCGAATTTCCTACTGGAAAATCGGCTGATTTATTAGGTCGATTTTTCCTCTCAAAGGCTCTTTCTTGCTCTTATCCTTCTTCTTTGCTTGGTGGATCTTCTTGGTCATGGCTTGGCTCTTCTATAACAGTTAGTAATGCCGCCAAGGAACTCTTGAGAGTGAGAAGTGTTTCCTTGAGTCTACATGTCGTGAGTATATATGTAACTTCATCTTGAATCGCCTTTGCTCTTGACCTTGTGATCGCTCCATCCATGATGAAATCCGAAGAAGGTGAAGGGGTTGCTTGTTTATCCTTCAATGCCTTAGCCTTTGCGCGTGTGACTGGTCCTTCTGTTGGAGATGATCCCACATCACAACGTGTCTTAAGTTTATCAGAAAACCCGAGCAAGGAATATACAAAAACTTGAGAGAAGAAGACGAAGAGCTCAAGCAAAGAGTATCAAACTAAGTCGGTGGAGAAACTCGAGGCTCACTCAGCCAAAGAATAAAGTTCACTCGTACATCACAAACAAAAGATGGAATAAAATGTTGCAGTAAAATTTAACTATGTTCCCATTATTGTCTGTGCGTGACTCCAAATCTGGAAATTAATTATCAATCTCTATCTGAAACTATGGCCTTAGGAACTCATTGTAATCGGACTATCTGATTCCCGAATTCCTCGGCTAATCTATTCCAAACCCAACTCTCCTTGATAGGAATGAATCTTGCGGTAGCAATAACCTTAATACTACGTACAATGGTTACGAAATCTATAGTGATGTGTTCCTAGTTCCATTTTGGTATCTTGATGGTCCTAGAACCTACCCACAAGGATGACGGAGTCAATTGTAGTATATCGAGTTTTGAATTTACAAGGACTACTTCTAATTTGAAAAATACTAATAACTAATTGTTCTAAGTAAGAAGACAAAGAATGAAAGAGGAAAAATATGTCTTTTGATGTAAATAGGGAGAACAAGAGAAAACAATGATTGATTGTAGGCACATATATGGATGGAAGCAATCTAAGGAAACAAGAATCGGAACGTGGAAGTTTTAACCGAATAGTTAACAACCACCTCACCCACAAGTACTACACGATCATATATATCGGGTATCGAATCATTATGACTACGTCTGTTTAGATATAAATGATAGAAATTATGCTATGTAAAGGGAGAAGAGAAAGAGAAAGGGTGAGGAGAATCTGTTTGTTGGTTTTCAAGAAAGGACAAAGAAAGAAAAGATCGGTTTGGTAAGAATAAGGAGGGAAGTGATATAAGGAACCAAGAAACCCACTATAATGAATTAAAGTAAGATTTTATATATGAAACTCATGAAAATTTATATATGAACAAAGTAGGTAACTATTTAAAATAGCATTTGGTATAGACAAACGAATACCTTGCTTTTTAACTCACGTAACTATCAATCGAGCAGTTCAACAAGTATAGAAAAACCCATTAAAAACATAGAAATCCGGAAAAGACAAAAAAACTTTCATTTTGGTTCTTCAGTTAGAAAAAAGGTATAAAAACCAGAACTTTCTACGATAGTTAGAAATCCTCAAGACAATGATAAAACGCTACTCTCAAAACAAAGTTCTTTTCAATAAATCCAATAAAACGCCCTTCAATTGTGTCTCTTTAGTTGTTTTATCAAATAAATTATAAACACCTCTTTTTGCAAGGTAATATAAGGTATGAATGAAGTACTTTGAAAAGAAGTAATATCACAACCTTAATTCGCAAACATATATGCAAAATAAATCAAACCATTTTAGGGATCATCAAATCTTAGATCAAGAAGAATCAACCTGACATAATAAAAGAAAAGACTTTCATAATTATCAAATATTAAAAGTATATAGAAAGAAAAGGAAAGGGAAATCTAACTCTACTATGACGCGGTGCGAACTTGGAACCTTGAAGCCGTGGAAACTCGTCGACCCTAAGGTGGGATGCGGCACACCTCTAATCTGATCTAGAAAGATCTATATATATTGTTTATAGCAAACCCTATGGCGGAAATAAGAAGTGCAACCCATAAACATAATATAAAATAGGAGAAATATAATTTTCAGCAAAACGGTGACGGTAAAACGACGACCAAACGGCCTATAGACGGCCGTTTGGTATCATCATCAACATTTGATATCTTTTCGACAGTTTAATAAAACTGACATTCACGCTGCTCTAGTTGGAACAACGAGATCCATGATTACTACTTTCAAAGTTCTTTCAAAGATCTACAACTTTGTAGTTGACTTAATTGTCCAAATTTAAAGGGAAGATGGTAAAAATTGGGAATATCTCGAGGCCGTCATAAAAAAAGGTCCAACATCAATGATCTTCACATGGTTCTTCAATTCTTTATTCTCCAACACAAATCCTCCTTGAAACTTCGATCCTTAGTCAATATAGAAATGTCTTATATGATATGCTTGACCTCAGGGAGGATAGAAGCTTGTACTCTAGCATTCTTTTATCGTTTTTGCTCATTTAAGGCCTCAAACGCCTGAAATATGAAATAAACCAAAGTAGACACCACAATATGTAATAGGAAGGGGTTATGCTCTATATGAAAACAAACCAAGCCAAATGAGGTATGAAATGCATGCAAATAATGACTTAAAAGACGTATGTTTTGGACTTATCAAAAGAACCACTATAATATATTAAAGTAATATTGTATATACGAGACCCATGAACATTGATGTGAATATTGCAGGTAGATATCTAATATAGCCTTTGACATGGACAAATAAAGACTATATCTTCCAACTTGATTATGCCTTCAATATGGCGGTTGTGTCAAGTAATTAGGAAAAACCCTTTAAACATGTAGAAATCCAAATAGACCAAGAAAAACCTAGCTTTTGGCACATGAGCTAGAAAATGTACAAAGATTGGGACTTTCCACGATAGTTAGAAATCCTTCAAGTAAAAGGTAGGGTCCAATCTTTTAAACCCAATGATTTTCAATATATCCAATATAAAAACCTCTCTTGTGGCACATACACTTTTATCTAAACCAATTATAAACGCCACTTCTTTCGAAGGTAAATAAAAGGAAAAAACAAAGAGTTTTGAAAAGAAGCAATATAACAATCTCAATTCACAAACATATATGCAATAATGAATAAAATCATTATAAGGATCATTCAATCCTTAGATCGGGAGGGAGATTAACCAAACATGATTAAATAAAAATCAAAGTAAATGTATAAATCAGAAAGGATATAAACTCACAAATTTTCGGTTTTGGCACAATGAGGTGAACCTTCCATTCTAAAGTTACTTGACGGCTATGGGAATTAGGGCAAGAGATTAAGATAGCGAGATGTGTAGTTTATCTAACCCTAAGACTAACATGTGCTTTTATAGGGGAGATCTCGGAGTCTAGGGTTACATAAAATATATCTTTTCTAAAGATAAGATCGAAATATATGATTTACTTTCACTACGTAGACGAAACGTCATAGAGTTGGGGTGAGACAACATCGGAGACGGCTTGGGAAGCCGTCGGACGTCGTCTGGCATCTCGTCTCTATAAAATCCGGAATTTTAATTCCGTTTATTTGCAAATCGAACCGGATTTCGAACCGTTGATCTTTTTACATGTTACCTAGTGTCATGTATCAACACAAGTTTTATCATTTATGTGAGTCTTTCAATCACATAAAATGATAATAAGTTCGCAAACCCCTAATTTCGCATTTAGATAATAAGTTCGCAAACCCCTAATTTCGCATTTACCGAATAATGGTTCCGTTTGATCAAGACAACCCAAACACAAACCCATTCTCTATTTGTATGAGTAGGCCCATCTGAAGAAGCCCAATGTCACATGATTCTTTTTGTGTCCAGCAAGGAACATCCAGCCATTACAATGAGAAGCCCTAACCATCCTTAATCACGTTTAACACAAAACCTAATTAATCCTACCCTAATACGTTTTCAACCAGTCATCTTCCCCGATACGTCCCCTGTATTCACGCCCTACAAGAACGCATATAGCTCCTCCCCCTCTCGTTCCGCTCAGCCGTTACCACCACTCCGGATATGCTATTCCACATCACCGTCGGGGACCCTAGAGGATGCACCGACAACCTGCTCTGCGTCACGTCGGAAGCAACAAGCACACCACCTTACCTGGCGTTGCCAACCACCTCACCGCACCCCAGTCGTCTTAAAACAGCGGATATACTCGGCCATCAACTTCAGAAGGAATCGACTCCCTTAGCCAGCCTTCGACGTCGCCGGAGCCAAGATCGGACCTCCCTTTGACCTTCTGCATACACGACTCATCCGGTAAGAGTACTCTCCCTGCCCTCGTCCTTCGCTCGTACCCGGTATTCCGGAGCAATGACCTCCACCGTGGCTTGCTCCAGCGGTGCAGCATACCAGGGACCCCTCTAACGTGAACCCGGAGCCTCCTCGCCACCTCGGTTACAGACCAGTAACCAGGGAACTCGGAATACCACCACCCTGCTGCCGGTAAGCCTCTCCTGTCTGCTCCTTCTTGTTGTTGTCACGCTGGGTGCAGGGTAGAGTAGACAGACTTGGTTCCAAGGTCTGAGTTGTGCATTGTATGGACTTAGAGTAAAGGTGTGGTGTAGCTATTACTAGGTATCGAACCTAGGATGTGTGGGAGTAGAGAGTTATCCCAGAATCGCTGGTAGTGAGTAGAGAGTTATCCCAGAACCAAGGTCTGTGTTGTGAAATTTCCTGTTTCCAGAATTTTGTTTTGTGCATATAAACTGTCTATTTGGGAGATAATTTTCGATACCTTATAATCATAATCCACCATTCAATTTTTAGTATGATATAGAGGGACATGTATTCTGTGACATATTAAAAGTTGGGATCAACGGTCGGATCTAGATCCATTGGTGTCCAATGTAGGCTGGTTGTGCTGTTTGTAAAATCTCTCAGATTTTGGCTAAGGAATTTCTGGATTTGTAACCATCTTTAGAGATTTGTGTAGGAGTTGTTGTCTAGAGTTTTTGAGAGTTCTTGGATCCTACGAGTAGAAGGCATATCATAGATGACCTAGAGATCTATTTTGAAATTTTTATATTTTTATTCGAGCCTCGTATCTTAAGCCAAAGTTGGACCTTGACTTTTTATGAAAATCAAGATTTTGTTTAACCCTTCTAAATCTTTAGCGAACTATCTCTTGAGAGCTAGATTGTGAAAATAGGTTCCACATGAGAGTTTGGAACTATGTTATAGAATTATCTAGAGTTTCGGGAGTAGGGGTAAAATAGTCATTTTACCTTAGGAGGGTATTTTAATAATTTCCATTATGATGAGATTGTACATCTTAGAAGTTATAGACTTCTAAGAATATGGGATGTATTTTGATCCACTTGCCTCCTCCTATGACAGACAATTGAGTTTCTACGGTTGTAGATCGAGTTGTGATTAAGAGAGTCGAGATTTGATTGAGGTAAGTCCTTTGGGCTTACTTAACTATCTTATGGATATGAGTGTGAATAACGATAGTGGTGTTTGAATGATGTGTTTATAAGTATACTTTTATTAATTATTGACCGTCCTAGATATTTGGCCTAAGAGTAACGGGTGGTGGCATTCTGCCCAGTTAGCCCGAGGGCGCTGGGGGTTTCTTTAGGGACTAGTCCATACTTGGTTTGTAGTGATGCTACCGGCGGAGGTGTGCTAGACCTGCACCAGTTAGATAAGGAATGGAGGTGAGAAATCTTAAGATTTCTCGTGCCACAACTTTTAAACGGAATAAAGTGAATCACCTAAGCTATCAGATAATAACCGGTTTGTGTGCCAACATGATAATTGTTTTATGTTTTCTTGGGTGTGTTTGCGCTATTCTTATTTTCCTTATATCTGGTCAGTTAGCTAACAGTTGTGTTATTGTTGTTTAGACGTACCATATGTTAGAGCAGATGCCGAGTGATCCGGAAGGTAGTGGTCATACGGGCTGCCGTACTCCATAGGACGGGTTGCAGTCTTTTCTTTATGTTGGTCTTTCAGTTATGACATTCCTTGTTCTTAGTTTGTAAGATATTACTGTTGCCGACTGTTAGTATTTCTGGTCACATTCATGACATAATCAAACGTATTTTATGATTTCTGGTTTTCCTTATTTGTGCCTTGTTGTAAGATCTAGTTAAAATTGTTGTCAAACTAAGGTCAAGACCCATTGTGAGGTCCTAACCAGTGGCTCCCCGAGTTTCGAAAACCTGGGGTGTTACAGTCTCACATCGTCTGGGCATGGACTAGGTATGAGCTCGAATAAGTCAAATGAAGTGGTGATGGTCCAAACGGCTTGAAACAGATTGGGAAGCCGTCTCATAAGCAGTTTGGCTAGCGTTGTAGCTTTAATCTTGGATCTTGTCTTCTTGACTTGGTCGGGGGAATTCGTGTTGCAGTTCATCAATCATGTATGGTCTTCTCTTGAGCTATGACTTTAAGGAGGATGTATGTACTTTTGGCACATCTGATGACGGAAATGGCTGAAACACAAAAAAGCCAAAGTAGATACTGAAATATTAAAAGTGAAAGCTTTCTATACAAATAATGATGTATGAAAGAGCAATAGATGTATGAAATGCATGATTCTAAAGCCTATAAGATGTTACATTTGACACTCATCAAAATACCCCATACTTCAACCCAGCTCGTCCTCAAGTAAGATCATGTTATATGCATACTATGTGTAAGAACAAGTGAGTACCTCAACCAAGTGAAAAACAAACAACTCAAACCATGTTATCATGGCATCAATCATTATCAAAGGATAAATAAAGAATCATAGCCATCCAAACTACTCAGGGGTAATATGTTTGCTCCCAATCTCACATGATGTGTTTAGGCATCTATCAACAATCACTCAAGTTCAACAATCATGAATAAATCTTACCATAAGATTGTAAGGCGTGCTCAAGGTCCACTGCCTATCCAACGAAACTAATATGCAAGATATATATCATGAGGTTTGTTATAAGGACATAACGGGAATATGCGACATGGATAAGTGATGTTGGTAGGCAAAAAAGTAGGTCAAAATGGCAAAAAATATTCGAGGTACCTAATCTTCATTACTCAAAACACCCTCAATGCATCACCACTTCACACTTTTCTTCATAATTGTACTATTTTATAAACCATAACACTTCATCTTTGTAGCACTTGATATTTCTTTCAGGGATAAGCTTTTACTCACTTTTGAATCAATCATTATTTATTTGCTACAACATATTTGTTGGGAACTTTTTGTCCTCTCCACCAAACATCAACATATCTTGAATAAGAATAATATGTATCCAGACTCACGCATTTACTTCTCGAATTCACTTTCACACTTAAATGGAACACCCCATATTTAATTTCTTCATTCTCTTCTTCCATTCAAAACCCGAAGAGGGTCAAATGAAGTTACACATGGTTGTGAGGCATTATTGAGGGGCACCAAATAAAGAAAAATAAAGGCAAAAAGTGACTAATAGAAGGGAAATATATGTAAGGGTGGAAAAGGTCACATAGATTTATCAAAGAGAGCCTAAATTTTTTAAATATCATAACATATAGTATCAAATGAGCATGTAGTTTTGAAAGAGAGTCGGTCACAAGTTCTAGAAAAAACTAAACATGTTGGAGATCATACAAATATAAGAAACAAAGGACACATGAAAATGCATGTCCATAAGCTCGAGCGCTCACAGGAGTTATGTTTGGGAAAGCTAATCATTAATAATTAATCCAAAAACTCATGTGCATAAACATTAGCAAGAAGTAATAATCTAAAACATCGTTGGCAAGTCAAGTGCAATAGCATAGAAAATTCAAAATTCTGGAAGTAAGAATGATGAGAACCGACTCAATCTACGGTAAGTGAAATATTTTTGTGAATTTTGTTTTATGAATGCATGATAAAGGGAAAGGCTCAAGAAAAAGAAAAAAAGGCATAAAAGTAAATATGTGACATGAAAGGGAAACATGATATGCGAATATGAGTATAACACCCCATACATAACTACATATTGCCCTCAATGTGAAAAAGAAGTAAGGAGAATAAAATACTTACAAAGCAATGTAATGCATGTAAGATCCCAATTTTCACCTTCATTGCCCCCGCGGTGAAGAAGGCCGCCCCAACAGCCTTGGTGTTTGTCACCGCCCCCGCGATTGTAACACCCTGAATCCACGGGACTTGGAGTGTCACATTGGGCTAGGATCTCACAATGGATCCTGACCATAGCCTGACAACAAGTTCACTGGATTTTACAACAAGGCACAGGTAGATTAAAACCAAATACATAAAAGCTGTATATGATACATCAAAAGAGTTTACAAACTCAAAGTCGAGTACAAAACATCAAACCACAACATCTGATACAAAAGATCTCATATCCAATGCATCCTAATATACAGAAGTCTTCGGCTGGCCACACCATCTGTCTCACCCTGCAGTCTTCCTAACCTGCAGATCATCTACAACACGGTATGAAACCATTAGCTACAACAATAAAAAGAATGAAGGTAATAGCACAACCACACATCAACATCTATCTCATACATGCAATGCCACACACATTTATTTATTATCTTTCATTACGTTATTCCATTACTAATTCAACTTCTTTTGTAACACGAGGAACCTAAAGAACCTCGTCCCTTTCCCCGTTAACACAGGGGTTTGCATTGGGGGTGATCGTCACTCGTCCCCCCCGTGTTACTGGCTTCCAAGCAACTCCTCCTAACCAGCAGGCGGAGACCGGTGGTTACCGCCCGTTATAATACACTTGGGCCAAATAAATGTAATAAATGGTCATCCTAGTCCGATTTAGGTTATAAATGCACAATCATATGAACACACACAACCATCACAATCATACAATCCACAATTACACGCTAAGTAAGTCATATGGACTTACCTGATATGTTCGTAACCTGTATCACGTCACAACTTCTCCTTGGGGAAGTAATCAACGCTTGCAATAGCAAGGCACACACAATCACATACTGCAAAGGTTAGGAGACTCGTCTCACTAACCACAACCAACCTATATCTCAAATCTAAACCTCACATCCTCAACACATTCATAAATGCCTAAGGCATATCCTCAACATAACATCTCATCATACTCGTACACATACTAAACCCTAAAGGCACAACCGATATCCATAACATCATCATAATCCTCAACTCATTCTGACACCTAGCATGCATCTAATAAGTATTCCTTAATCTCAAATTTAATCCTAATTTAATTAAATAACCTTTAATTAATTAATTTAATTTCACCAGAATAACGCTTATTCCGCAGGCCATTTCTAAACCCACCTGTCATCAGATTTCATCAACAAACAACCCATAAATACCAGAATAATATAATGATCATAATGAAATTTCTAATTATCCATTTTGAAAAGCCTAAGGTCAATTTAGGCCAAATCACAGTACGAAAAACGAATAAATTCATAACTTATTCGTTACTAACCCGATTGACGATCTAAAAGAAGATTCGGAATCACAACGACGCAGGCTACGCATGTACAACATCAATTTCACCGGAATCTGAGCGACGGAACCGTCCTGGTGACACATATGCTCGACCAGGTCTTCATCTGCTCGGAAATGCAAAAACTCGGTACCGATATGAAGAGAAAGAAGAGAGGAATCCAGAAACTCAAACGGAATTGAAATCGGATTAGAAACGGAGAGTAGATATGAGTTTGAAGTTTGAGAGAAATCAGAGCTTTTATGAGGAAACGTGAAAGGAAATGAATTAATAAAGGATTTTCCGCTATTTATAGTGAAGTCGATAATTATCTTTTAGCGAAGTCGATAATTATCCTTTAACAGATTCAATGGTGGGTTGAACCCCCTTTTCAAAACTTCTCGAAATTGGAACAATAAATCTTGAATATTGTATGGATAATTATCCCACAATTGCCTCGAAAAACGTGTATTCGTAAACCGTCTTTCTTAGCCGTTAAGAAACGAAATATCGACTATTTTGGCCGTTTTGCCTTTCCATGTTATTTCATATCTAGGACATGCCCGATGTCCTGATCATTTCTCTCAACTGCATTTTTATTAATTGGAGCTCCCAAATGTACCAAATGATACCGGAGGGTAAAAATAATTACCCAGGGAAAAAAGTGAAAATTTCATCATAAGCCAAAAATTACGCCAGGAACATAACGGTGAGACTTATACTCAACACTTACGCAATCTTCGCGAGTTATATGTCAATTACTATCACTGATTAAGTTAATCAACATTAAATTGAATTTGGAAATCCTAGCTATTACATCACACCCGCCTTAAGAAAAAGTTTCGTCCCGAAACTTGAACAATTCCCAAATCCTCTCGGTCCCATACGCCGAGGTATAGACACTCTCTCTATCGGAGGTATCACATCTCCGTTCAAACATATCAACCTATAACACTCTATAACCTCAAAACACAGCATGGAGGAATCACCAACTCCAGCAACAAGATCATAACGCTATCCAAAGGCATAGAGGAAAAATCATCTCTAGCCAACTACTAACCACGTCACAAGGCATGAAGGAAAGCCGTCTCCAGCCAATCGTACTCGAAACAACTATGTGTAGGAAAACCGTCTCCACTCACACTATGCCCATCAATAATAGCATGGAGGAAAGAACCATCTCCAGCTAATCCTAAACATATTACAATAGCATGGAGGAAAGAACCATCTCCAGCTATACCTATATCATGCTAGCAAACAAGATCAAACAGATCAGATGCACATATCAAAGCTAGCACGAAAACACATCATATCACATAAGCACATAGCATACAAGCACTAACCAAAAAGGCACTAAGATCTACTCGTGGATCCTACGGGTGCCTCTAACTCCGCATAGAACTCTGGATAGTTCCTCTGGATACTATCCTCTGTCTCCCAGGTAGCCTCATCCGGTCCTCATCTCGACCACTGTATCCTCATCATAGGAATATCCTTCGAATGCAGGCGTCTCATACCTCTCTTTCTAGAACTGCAAAAGGTTGTTCTGCAAAAATGTGGTCCGGCTCAACCACTAGATCATCATAACTCACAGTGTGCCTCAGGTCTAGTATGTACTCCCTCAACCAAGACACATGAAATATAGGGTGAACACCCTCTAACTTCGGTGGCAAAGCCAATCTGTGCACTGCTCTCCCAACTCTATCTAGTATCTCGAAAGGACTGACATATCGGAGACTCAACTTCCCCTTTATGCCAAAACGTCCAACGCCTCGCGTCAGAGTTACTCTCAACCAGACATGAGCTCTTACCCTGAACTCTAGAGGTCGACGCCTCCTATCTGCATACAGCTTCTGGCGACTCTGTGCAGCCAACATCCTCTATCTGATCAGCTTTACTCGAGCCATATCATCCTGAATCTATTTTGGCGCTATCCCACTGGTACTGCTAGGCTCCTCCCAGCATAAAGGTGTATGACACCTATCTCTACACAACGCCTCATAGGGTCCATCCCTATAGATGCATACCAACGGTGGTGGTATAAGAACTTAACGAGTGGGAGATAAACAGATCGTCCCTGTTCCCAATCTATCCCACAAGCTCACAACATGTCCTCTACGATATGGAGGGTTCTCCCAGAATGACCGTCTGTCTGAGGTAAAACTCAATCATGATATGTGGACGCGTTCCCTAAACAGTCTGAATCTGCTATCAAAACCTCAAAGTAAACCGTCTACTAAAATCATAGTCGATCGTCCTCGGTACACTTATGGAGTCCCACCATCTGTCTAGTGTACTCCTTTGTTACTTCATTCACTGACCACGTCTCTCTGTAGAGATGGAACGTGTCGTCTTCGTAAATCTGTTACTAATAATCTGGATAACACCAAAACTCTTACTGGGTCTCAATCCCATCACAAGTCCACAGAAAAGTCCTCTCACTTCCACTGCAGCACTGGTAGTGGATGAGCTCATCTCTAGGTCAGTAACACTTTAACCTGATTTACTACTTCGTGGTATCTCTTATTCGTACATGGATGTATTAAAGAAGGTGTACTATGAGTGTACTGTAATCTTCTCTACTCGACTCCGCATAAGCGGTTATACTAACGCAGTTGCAGCACCTCATACTCCTTTTGTTCCATTAAAGATCCGTGGTGCCTCGCCATGAGGCATCCTTCCATCAAGTTTCCTCAGGGTCAGGCAAGTCCCCTGTTTTTGTTGGACCTCATCCAACAAACCAGGTAAAATCCCTAAACATGAAACTAACGTCCTTATCAGCAGTTGTAGGTCCAACTCTAACCAAGCTAGATCATTTTGAAACCGAGACTGTACACCAATTCCGACAATTGCCTTCTCTCGAGGCATCTTCTTATTCAAGGCATCAATGACCACATTCTCCTTGCCAAAATGGTACAAATCTCAAGGTCAACGTCCTTGATCAACTCAAACCATCAACACTGGCAGTTATTCAACCTTTATTGCATAAAAATATGCTTCAACCTCCTATGATCTGTGAAACTCTGACACGAAATGTCACACAGGTATTATCTTCAAATCTTGGAACTTGAACTACCACCACTAACTCGAAATCATGAGTCGGACAGTTCTCCTCATACGTTCTCAGCACCGTAGTCACGTGATTCCCAGAATCTTCTGATTATCACCGATAGAAGTAGAGGTCAAATGCTTCCTCTACTCTTCAAAGTTTCGACATACTACTTCAACCACACAATTATGGTGGTCTTCCTTAGAAGACTCGTAAATGGATGCACAATCACATAGAATCCTTCCTCAAAGCGTTGGTAGCAATCGGCTGGGCCGAGAACTACGCATTCCCTTAACATTCATTAGTATCATCCATAAGACTTCATACTTACTCCTCGTCACATCAATCAGGATCCTACTGGCGGAACAACATGAACTTTAAGGTTATTTCTGGCATCTCAATTCACATTTAGGGAGCATAACACACTGGCTTCTATCCCTCGGATTCTGCAAAACCGTCCTCAAATAACCGGTACGTTCCTCTCCGTTGTGAGAGTACACCAAACGTCATCAATAAGGTCTACCACCAACTGATCAAGGAAGTAGATGAAGACATTGTTCATCAACTCCTATAACGACTACTAGGACGTTCCTCAACTCAGATGACAGCACTACAACTCGTAGTGTCTATAACGGGTATGGAATGCTGTCCTATGCCCACGGTGCTCTCTCATCCTTAGCTGATGATATCGTAAGCATACGGAAATCTTAAAAACAGAATTGCTTCTCTTAGTTGATCCAACAAGTCGTCCATACATAGCAATGAACGTGCTAAGGCGAACGGAGCCCGTCTCAAACCACTCTTCAAATTGCTTCTTCAATTTCTAACAACTCAACAAACCATATACCTCATAGGCCTTCTCCCAACCAGTCTCGTACCATACTTTAACGCAATATCAAAGTCCTCATTCCGCTGATGTGATAGATTAGACGGTTCAGTAACACGTCTATAAGATCATATACCACTGGAATACTCTTTAACGTGAAACTATCTCTTTCCTTCATGGCACAACATAAAAAAAACATCACCCTCTGGTGTTATCAACCTCACGGCTCATACGGCACTAAGGACAACTCACCTCCTCAAAGGTCATAACCTCGGAAAAACTCTACTTAGTCGATCTCAGTAGAGACTATAATAGTCCTCCTACTGCTATCTAAACCAACATGATATCTATTCGTCCACCACACATATAAAGACCTTCTCATGCACCTAATGCATGACAAAGAAGTCTTCAAGCCATACACAAGTCCCTGAACAAAGGGAACAACCACATATCTCGCAGGTACCTAAGACCCGTAACTCGTAATCCTATAAAGGAATATCTATCTTCTAATGTATCCACAATTAACTATTAACACATGCATCGAAAGACAAGAGGTGCATATCACTCACAACAAACAAAACTCCACTAGGTAAACCATTAACAAGAATGGTACCTGTAACAGCTAACGCCCGAAGCTCTACTGCATATCATTACTCAATCTCAGACCTATGCTCCTCAGGTATCACTGAGTTCATCGCCATAGCCTCCACTTCCACTCTTTCTGCATCGGAAAGAGGAAGGTCTTGATGAGAAGAAACACTATCTTGCTGACAGAAAGGGGCCAGATGGCCTATTTCACCACAAGTGAAGCAAGCTATCGGTGCCATGGGGCACTCAGAGCGCACATGATCTGGATAACCACAGTTGAGACATATACGTCTCATCCCTGCCACTAGTATGGGTGACTCCTCTGCACTGCCTAGCTCAAAGGCTCTACCTTGAGCTCTTATAGTATCCGTGGTACTCCTACCACGACCCTTACCTCTACTCAGCCTGGGAACGGATCCCTGAGTAAAAGGATGATCTAGGACTCTCTGCTGTCCCCGCATCTGCTGCTGAGGTGTCTTCTGAGCACCTCCCGTCACACTAGCAGAAGTAAAACCTGTCGCAATGCCACTCTAGTTTGCTTATAGAAGACAGCTCTATGACCCTGTCTACCATAGGTTAAACAAGTCACTGACGATCTTGGACACTGTGGTCGTATATGTCCAGGCTTCCCACAGTTGTAACAGGTCCTCGTTTCACCAGAAGTCCATGTGAAACGAGAAGTACTTAAACGTCCACAAGTCGGGCTCGGTTTGCAACCCGGATATCCAACCTCGTCTTTCACTGATTCAACCCGTTGTTTCTTCTCTAATCCATAAGGTTCAGTCGATCTCACAGATGTTGGTAAATCCGGTGTAGATCTACCCGCTATCACCACCTCATATACTTGCTGCATATACTCTTGAAACTCGAATATACTCATAGAGACACGATCAACCTCTTTAAACTCGTTCTTTACCATAGGCAACACAACAACGAATACTGGTCCCTGACTTGACGCTACTGGAGGAAGAGGGGGTGTACCCCTATCTCATCCCACTACAGATACCACTCTAGTCTGAGCCTTCTGTAGAATATACGCTCCTAACTTATAAGGCTGTATATATATATATGCCATATGTATCGATATATATATATATAATACTCATTATTACATGCATACACATCAGCACATAAAAGATATCTATATATATATATCTACATTGTCGAGATCCTCAAATGGGTGACGACTTCTGTACATACTATCCTAAAACATCTATACTCGCTTTAAAACCAAAATCTTCTAAAAAGTCAGACCCCATGTGCGTTCTGTTTATTTATACTCTCTACCTTTATTGTAGATAGCAAATGCCATTGTTGTCAACCTAAGGCTCTAATACCAACTCTGTAACACCCCAAATTCACGGGACTTGGAGTGTCACATTGGGCTAGGATCTCACAATGGATCCTGACCCTAGCCTGACAACAAGTTCACTGGATTTTACAACAAGGCACATGTAGATTAAAACCAAATACATAAAAGCTGTATATGATACATCAAAAGAGTTTACAAACTCAGAGTCGAGTACAAAACATCAAACCACAACATCTGATACAAAAGATCTCATACCCCGCGCATCCTAATGTACAGAAATCCTAGACTGGCCACACCATCTGTCTCACCCTGCAGTCTTCCTAACCTGCAGATTATCTACAACATGGTATGAAACCGTTAGCTATAGCAATGAAAAGAATGACGGTAATAGCACAACCACACATCAACATCTCATACATGCAATGCCACACACATTCATTTATTATCTTTCATTTCGTTATTCCATTACTAATTCAACTTCTTTTGTAACACGAGGAACCTAAAGAACCTCGTCCCTTTCCCGTTAACACAGGGGTTTGCATTGGGGGTGATCGTCACTCGTCCCCCCGTGTTACTGGCTTCCAAGCAACTCTTCCTAACCAGCAGGCGGAGACCGGTGGTTACCGCCCGTTATAATACACTTGGGCCAAATAAATGTAATAAATGGTCATCCTAGTCCGGTTTAGGTTATAAATGCACAATCATATGAACACACACAACCATCACAATAATACAATCCACAACTTCACGCTAAGTAAGTCCTATGGACTTACCTGATATAATCGTAACCTGTATCACGTCACAGCTTCCCCTTGGTGAAGTAATCAACTCCTACAATAGCAAGACACACACAATCACATACTGCAAAGGTTAGGAGACTCGTCTCACTAACCACAACCAAACTATATCTCAAATCTAAACCTCATATCCTCAACACATTCATAAATGCCTAAGGCATATCCTCAACATAACATCTCATCATACTCGGATATATACTAAACCTTAAAGCCATAACTGATATCCATAACATCATTATAATCCTCAACTCATTCTGACACCTAGCATGCATCTAATAAGTATTCCTCAATCTCAAATTTAATCCTAATTTAATTAAATAACCTTTAATTAATTAATTAAATTTCACCAAAATAACGTTTTGCCCGCAGGCCATTTCTAAACCCACCTGTCATCAGATTTCATCAAACAAACAACCCATAAACAGTAGAATAATATAATGATCATAATGAAATTTCTAATTATCCATTTTAAATAGCCTAAGGTCAATTTAGGCCAAATTGTAGTACGGAAAACGAAAAAATTCATAACTTATTCGTTACTAACCCGATTGACGATTTGAAAGAAGATTCGGAATCACAACGACGCAGGCTACGCATGTACAACATCAATTTCACCGGAAACTGAGCGACGGAACTGTCCTGGTGACACATATGCTCGACCAGGTCTTCATCTGCTCGGAAATGCAGAAACTCGGTAACAATATGAAGAGAATGAAGAGAGGAATCCAAAAACTCAAACGGAATTGAAATCGGATTAGAAATGGAGTGTAGATATGAGTTTGAAGTTTGAGAGAAAATCGGAGCTTTTACGAGTAAACGTGAAAGGAAATGAATTAATAAACGATTTTTCGCTATTTATAGTGAAGTCGATAATTATCCTTTAGTGAAATCGATAATTATCCTTTAATCGATCCAATGGCGGGTTGAACCCCCTTCTCCAAACTTCTCGAAATTGGAACAATAAATCTTGAATATTGTATGGATAATTATCCCACAATTTCCTCGGAAAACGTGTATTCCTAAGCCGTCTTTCTTAGCCGCTAAGAAACGAAATAGCGACTCTTTTGACCGTTTTGCCTTTCCTTGTTATTTCATATCTAGGACATGTCCGATGTCCTGATCATTTCTCTCAACTGCATTTTTATTAATTGGAGCTCCCAAATACTCCAAATAATACCGGAGGGTAAAAATAATTACCCGGAGAAAAAAGTGAAAATTTCACCATAAGCCCAAAATTACGCCAGGAACATAACGGTGGGACTTATACTCAACACTTACGCAATCTTCGCGAGTTATATGTCAATTACTATCACTGATTAATGACAAGACCTTTTCCTATTGTCGTTTTTATCTTATCAAAATATAATCCCGACTTAGCACTAAAACGAGTATAGTGGTTAAGTAAGGGTCGAACCCAAGAGAGTTTTGTTATCCTTATTAAACTCAATTATTGATTATAGATTCAAGTAACAGGGGGGGGTTGAGTGAATTTATACACACAAAACTTATGAAAGCGAGTAACGCAACGATTAAGACAATGATAGGTGAATCTACACTAGGTTGATTCTTAGCATGCGATTACTACTTTAGTGAGTTCCTTTTTTTATAAGTTTTCAGGTAATCTCCCGTCTCGATCATATATATGTGTTGAGCCAACCGGCATCAACACAACTTAACAAGTTAGTGTTCCGTAAACTACAAGAAAATTAACAAGTTTGCTTTCAAATAAAGACTAAGAGATATAAAGAAAAGATTAAAACCGTTAAACTTATCTTTATATTTGTGTTCCTTTCCTTTAATCAACTACAACCCGTTATTACTTAAAGTTTACTACTAGATTAAAGACCCGAACCCGGAATCTATTAATCCTAGTTCTTTGCATGTACTTTAGAACCTAAGGTGATCAATCTTAAGTGATAGTGAAACATGCAATTAGACAATGAAGATCAAGGAAACACAAAGTGTTACTGAATGAAAACTTATATTAGAAAGAACTTACAACCAAAGTAACAATGCAGCTTCAAACCAACCCAATATAGCAAGGGAGTTAGCAACTCATTACAAAGGTAGCAAGAGAATTATGATGGAAAAAGTGGATTCTAATTGGATGATTCTAGCAATCAACCTTAGGTCTATTTATAGTACAAATGACACTAAATAGGAGTAAATGGCCGGCCCAAAACAGCCACCTTTAATGCCATAAAGGTGGTGTAAACAGCCGGAGTAAAGTCTCTGTCGCTGAACCGCAAGGGCGGCCTTCAGATCCGCAGGGGCGGTACAGGTGAAAACGTTTGATCTTCTTCGTAACCGCAGGGGCAGCCTAGAAATTCCGCAGGGACGGATATTTAATGATCTTCAAATGTCCGACTCTTCAACTTCCTGTCGTTTCTGATGCCGAACCGCAGGGGCGTCCTAGTTTCAACGCGGGGGCGGTGACACTGACTCTTCATCTTCCAACTCCAAGTTGAGGCGCAGGGGCACTGGCTTCACTTCTTCAGGGCAAGTCACCACAGGGGCGCCAAGGGTTGACGCAGGTGCAGTGACAGTCTTCGTTCCTGGCGCTGGCGAAGGCGCAGGCTGCGCTCCGGAGTATGGTGTCACCCGCAGGGGCGGTGACACTGCTCCGCAGGGGCGGTGAAGCAACAGAAGCTTTGTTTCGTGAATGATCTTCACTCCTAAGTGCTTATAACTCCTTCTTTATATTCTTTTAGTTTTCTTCTTCTGGACCAAGGAGTTAGTAGCATAAACCGACACTAATGTAACAAAAAGACTCTAAAAACTAACCTAAATGATAGTGATTCCATCACCTATCAAACTCCCCCATACTTAGACCTTTTACTCGTCCCGAGTAAAATAAATATGACAGTAGTTTTTAAACTCAAAGGCCTCAGGAAGCATGGGCAAGCAGGAAAGACAATGAAAACAAAAGAAAAGCCAAGAAAGAAAGAAGAAAAGAGAGAAAATGTGAGAAAGAGGTGAGAACACTACCATCCTTATTGCTCCAAGAGTGACCTACCCGGACAACCTCCTTATGACTCCCCTTCTTATGCCATCAAACGCCAAAAAAGGAACCTACACTCGGTGCCGCTCATTTTGCCAAGGTGCCCTTTCGGGTTTTCACCTTGCCACTCTTCTTTTTCTTTGATGATCTCACTTGAAACTCACATCCCTCAAGTCCAATTTTGCACCAACCTAAGGTTGGTCGGACTACCTTCTTTTTGCCTTAACCGCCCTTTCGGATTTTCAGTTTATCCAAGGATTTTCATGCTTTTTTTTCATTTTCTTTGGCTTTTTCTCTCTTTTTTTTTCTTTTTTTATATGAACTTCAAACTGAATTACAATTCATAAGACTCATTGCAAACATACTCAAAACAACTCAAATAAACTATACATGCAATGATATGTCCCTCCCCCATACTTGAAGCATACTTTGCCCTCAAAGTGGAAAATGAAGCAAAGATAAATGTGGGAAAGGGAGAAATGATGATACCACTAGTGGGATGGTCCGGCTGGACCATCCGGACCCTCCTCCGGTGGGTACAAGAAGTGGCGGAAGAAGTGCTCCTGCCGGCGGTAGAGCGTGTCGATGTGGTCCTCCTAAGCGTCCATCCTCTGCCCAAATAAAGTCTCAAAGCTGGCTTGCCAAGCCAGCTACTGAGCCTCTAGCTGCTGCTGATGAACCGCCTGCCAAGCATCCTGCCGACGGTCAAAATGGGTGGTCATAGAGGAAGCGAAGCTGGACTGCCACGCCTGTTGCTGCTCAAGCATGGACCGCTGGTACTCGGTTTGCCATGCCTGATGCTGGGTAGTCAAGGATGCCATCTGAGCCCGAGGGCTCTCCATGGCTGGACTGTCGTCCGGTGCTACAGTAGGCATCTCCTCATCATTCCGTATGGGCACGTGGTCAGCAACAGGAGCCCGGCTGGAGCTCGTAGCATATCTCTCAACAATGGCCCCCTGAGGCCGTCTCGGAACGAAGGGACCAGCTGGTATGTATAGCTCGAAGAGCTCGTCTTCAAGTGGAAGTGGCCGGGGGGGGTATGTGATGTGACTCCCATCTGCCAATGAGAGCCAAAAGAGGTTCTCCCCGTCTCTCTTGAGGAGCCTGCACCTCCTCAACATCCCTTTCCGTGTATAGTGGGGCCTCTAACCCATCCTCCAAGTCGGAGAGGTCCATCACCTGTGCAGCGATCAAGGAGATCACCCCACCTCCCACAATATCTCGTGGCTTGTTCTTCCTAATCCACTTCAAAGCGGTAAGGAAGAGGTATGACCAATCTAGTATCTTATCTTTCGTGGGGAGGCAGGCGTACAACAGTGGAAGGTCCTTGAGAGCGACCTTGTTCTCCTCCTTGTGTCCACAAAAGACACTCATGAAGATCTTAGAGATGAGCCTCAAATAGGGGTGAGTGAGTTTGTTGGAATACTCACCCCGTACATGAAACTCGGATCTGGTGGCGGACTGCCAAAACTCGCATAAGTCGGGTGTCGGGACGGGTTACCACTAGTCTTCGGAGGCACAAATAGTCACCCCGAATGCCTCTTACAGTTGGGTATAGTCCAATGTATACTTTCTCTTGTTGAACTTAAATGAAAGTCCAACACAAATATGGTCCTCCTTCTCCATGGTGAATGTGGCGATGAATTGGCGGCTGAGCTTGGGGTATGTTGGAGCATTCATGCCCAGAAAATCGCCGAGCCCAGGATTGTTGAGGAATGCCTGCATGCTCTCCAACATGCCCAATTTTTCCAAAGTAGGAACGTGTAAAAACCGAGTTGTATACACAACCCGATCTTGCACAATCCTATACTGCTCCTTCTGAGCTTCCGACAACTTGTATTTCTTCTGTTTTTCCATTTCTTGCAATTAAACAAGTAAGAGAATTATAAAGTTCAAAAACTGGATTAAGAAATGAACCCTCTGTTGCTATTTCCGCAGGGGTGGCTGAAGGATGCGCAGGGGCGGCGAGGCGCAGGGGCGGCATCTTGCAGGCGCAGGGGCGGGAGAAGTGCAGAGGGCGATTTTTGAAAGCTGCGAAGGTGGCGGTGCTGAGGGGCATTTTGGTGGCTTCTTGTTGGTGGAGATGTCGCCGGCGGTGATGAGCGGTGGAGGGAAGAGAGTGTGAGGGGGAAGGGTGTTTTAGGGTTAGAGTTTTGGGAGGATGAGGGAGGTGTTTGGTAGTAGCGAGGGCAGGTGTCGCAGGGGGTGTGTTGACGGCTTTGGCTAGGTCGTTGGAGGTGGCACGGGGGGCGTTGCACAAGGTGGCGTGTGAGAGCTCGATGAGGGCGCAGGGGCGTGGGAGATAGAGGGGGTGTAAGGTTCGAAGAGTGAGTGGTGAGAGAGGAGAGGGGTTGGTGGGATAGTTATAGGTTATTTTTGGGAAGTGTATTTTTTTCTTTCCTTGATAAAACCGCAGGGGCGGGGGCTTGTCGCCGCGGGGGCGGTGACAAGGAAGAGGGGACGCAGGCTCAGCGCCGCCCCGGCGCTGAGGATGCCTATCAAGGGTGGCTGCCGCAAGGGCGTAAGGGGGTTACCGCGGGGGCGGTGACCAGTATGTTTCAGAAGTAGGCCCAGCGTTGGGGGCGGCGCTGGGCATGGGTGTCACCGCGGGGGCGGGGCACTGAGCGCAAGGGTGGTTTTCTTGACAGAGGCTCCTCTTCTTATTACTTCGGATTGCCTCCCGAGCAACGCCTTTGTTTTACGTCATTGGCTCTACGTAAGGATTCTACCTCTCCGATTGGGCCTCTTCCAGCATCACCTTGGGCTTTATAACCGTCTGTGAAGGCAATCCTCTGGAGGACCTAGTTTCAATCCTTGTTATGGCTTCCGCCATTTGCCCAACCTGTTTTTCAAGGTTCTTGATGCTGGATTATGTTGTTTGGGCATGAGTAGCAAAATGCTTAGTCAAAACCTGCAACATATCTTCAGTTGTTTGATACTTACCTTGTCGGGGCTGTTGTTGGTTTTGTTGGTCCCTCCAACGAAAGTTTTGTTGATCACGCCAGTTGGGCATGAAATTCTGCACATAGGGATCGTTCCTAGGCCTCTGCTGCTGTGGCTGTCCATAACCCATTGCATTCACCTCAACATCGTCATCCTGGACTTGGGGACACATATCCGTTGGATGGTATGGGTCAGCACACACTCCACATACCTTCAGCTGTTGTGGGGTTCCCATAAGTGTTAATCTGTTCACCATTTCCTTCAGTTCCGCAAGCTCAGTGGAGATCTCACTCTTCCCGGAATTCACAACATGAACACCTCTCTTGGAAGGGGTCCTTCCAAAGTTTCGGGTTCCTTCAGCTAGTTCCTGTATCTTTTTCAAAGCAAGGTCAGGGGTAGAGTTAAGAATGTTACCTCCACAAGCCGCATCGACGATCCTCCTTTCATTGTCTAGCAAGCCATTGTACAAGTACAAGACTAGATCTTGAGTCGAATATCCGTGGAAAGGACAGTTGGATCGGAGGCGTGCGAATCTTTCAAAGTACTCATAGAGAGTTTTGTCCGCCTCTTGCTCGATGTTGCTTATAGCTTTCTTCAAGCTATTTGCCTTCTTGGCTGGGAAGTATTTCTCCAAAAACGCCTTGTGGAGGTTCTCCCAAGTATCGATACTCCCGGATGGAAGGTGGTAATACCAATCATCCGCTGCATCTTTGAGTGTGAAGCCGAATGCCCTCATCTTGATTTGCTCTTCGGTAATGTCGGCCAGCTTCATGCTCATACACATGGTATGAAACTTCCCAAGGTGTTTGATGGGGTCTTCACCACTTAACCCATGAAAAGATGGGAGCAAGTGAATGAGACCCGGCTTGAGCTCGAAGTTGATTCCTTCCCCTAATGCCGGTATAGTAACCGCAAGAGGGTTTTGAGCCAAAGTGGGCTGAGTGAGTCGACGAAGAGTACGATCAGCCATTTCTTGTTGGAGTTGTTGTTGTCTACATTGCCGGATGTGCGTCCTCTCAATTTCTGGATCAAAGGAAGCAAAGCCGGAGTTAGTAGCACGGATTTGACCATAAAAATGGTTCAAACCAATAATCAATAACAATAAAATAAAAATAACTAAACTCCCCGGCAATGGCGCCAAAATTTGACAAGAGCTTTTCCTATGCTCGTTTTTATCTTATCAAAATATAATCCCGACTTAGCACTAAAACGAGTATAGTGGTTAAGTAAGGGTCGAACCCAAGAGAGTTTTGTTATCCTTATTAAATTCAATTATTGATTTTAGATTCAAGTAACAAGGGGGAGGGGTTGAGTGAATTTATACACACAAAACTTATGAAAGCAAGTAACACAACGATTAAGACAATAATGGGTGAATCTACACTAGGTTGATTCTTAGCATGCGATTACTACTTTGGTGAGTTCCTTTTTATAAGTTTTCAAGTAATCTCCCGTCTCGATCATATATATGTGTTGAGCCAACCGGCATCAACACAACTTAACAGGTTAGTGTTCCGTAAACCTACAAGAATAATTAACAAGTTAGCTTTCAAATAAAGACTAAGGGATATAAAGAAAAGATTAAAGCCGTTAAACTTATCTTTATATTTGTGTTCCTTTCTTTTAAGCAACTACAACCCGTTATTACTTAAAGTTTACTACTAGATTAAAGACCCGAACCCGGAATCTATTAATCCTAGTTCTTTGCATGCACTTTAGAACCTAAGGTGATCAATCTTAAGTGATAGTGAAACATGCAATTAGACAATGAAGATCAAGGAAACACAAAGTATTACTGAATGAAAACTTATATTAGAAAGAACTTACAACCAAAGTAACAATGCAGCTTCAAACCAACCCAATGTAGCAAGGGAGTTAGCAACTCATTACAAAGGTAGCAAGAGAATCATGATGGAAAAAGTGGATTCTAATTGGATGATTCTTGTAATCAACCTTAGGTCTATTTATAGTACAAATGACAATAAATAGGAGTAAATGGCCGGCCCAAAACAACCACCTTTAATGCCATAAAGGTGGTGTAAACAGCCGGAGTGAAGCCTTTGTCGCTGAACCGCAAGGGCGGCCTTTAGATCCGCAGGGGCGGTACAGGTGAAAACGTTTGATATTCTTCGTAACCGCAGGGGCGGCCTAGCAATTCCGCAGGGACAGATATTTAATGATCTTCAAATGTCCGACTCTTCAACTTCTTGTTGTTTCTGATGCCGAACCGCAGGGGCGTCCCAGTGTCAAGGCGGGGACGGTGACACTGACTCTTCATCTTCCAGCTCCCAAGTTGAGGCGCAGGGGCGTTGGCTTCGCTTCTTCAGGGCAAGTCACCGCAGGGGTGCCAAGGGTTGACGCAGGTGCGGTGACAGTCTTCGTTCCTGGCGCTGGCGAAGGCGCATGCTGTGCTCCGGAGTATGGTGTCACCCGCAAGAGCGGTGACACTGCTCCGCGGGGGCGGTGAAGCAACAGAAGCTTTTCTTCGTGAATGATCTTCACTCCTAAGTGCTTATAACTCCTTCTTTATCTTCTTTTATTCTTCTTCTTCTGGACCAAGGAGTTAGTAGCATAAACTGACACTAATGTAACAAAAAGACTCTAAAAACTAACCTAAATGATAGTGATTCCATCATCTATCAATTAAGTTAATCAACATTAATTAGAATACAGAAATCCTAGCTATTACAGCGATGACAAGGGGCCACCCCAGCGGCCGGCCTCCCCTGCGGCTGAGACGATCCGCCCCTGCGGATACGCTGCAGATCTTACCCGATTTATTTTTGTTCATTTTATCTTCCTAACCCTAGACGTCCTTTCTTTTATTCTTTTTCCCGTTTATAACTTATGAGCCAACTTCCTTATCTTCTTCCTAACCCTAGACGTCCTTTCCATCTATCTTTCCAGCGTCTTCTATATATTCCCTTCTTTTATTCTTTTTCCCGTTTCTTGCATACGCCTTCTTCAACCCACGAGTGCTGCGGCATTGCCTTGTGTTCTTGCTGAACGTGTAAGTTCTTACTCCCTTGGTCTTCATCACGTTCATGTGCTTCTACACCTTGCTTCTCTTTTGTTTAGTTCTCCCTTCGTTTCCTCTTTTCTTCTTCTACAAGAATCATGTTTGATCCTTGATTCTTGTGGAGCCTTCCGTTGATGATCCTTTGATGTTCACAAGCTCCCTTGGTTGAGTTGTGAAGTGTGAGAGTGTTGGAAGAACAAGTGTTGGCCTTTGTCGTGGTTTTGCTGTCGTCGAGAAGTCGACAAACGCTTCTGTCAAGGACCCGGCCCGTGCCTCTATGGTTCCGCTCCTGCGGATTTCCCTCGCTGTCGCCCCTGCGCTTTTACCCAGCCGCTCCTGCGGTTTCTTCTACAATAACTCCTGTTCTTGTGAGTTATTTCCTTCCTTTATTTCCTCGTTCCTTTACTTAGTTCTTGTGGATGTTCTTTTCCCCCTGAGTGTTTTGTAAGACTAAGGTTGAGACCTTAGCTTGTGGAGATCTATTAGAGATCATTGAAGCTAGAAGTTATAGACTTGTAGCAATATTTCGCTCCTGATTCGTGATGCTTGTGTGAACAGGCTTTCCTTGCTTTTTTCCCGAGGGAAACTGAGTCGTTCTCTGAGTGTTTGCTGAGTTGTAAATTACCTTTGAGTGAGGTAAGTCCCTTGGACTTACTTAGCTTCATTCCGCGTATTGGTTTGATTGTATTGACTTGTTTGTGTTGTTTATTATGTTATAACTGATAATCGGAATAGGATTGACCTTTTTTATACCTTAATTGGCCCAAGTGTATTATAACTAGGAGGTTACCGCTTGTCCACTTTAGAATGGGGAAACTAGGAGGTGCTCTCGCGACCAGTCCAACAAGTGATAGAAGGATGCATATGTTCTATTCTTGTTGGTGAAAGGGGACGGAGGCGAGATCGTAGCGATACTCGTGTAACAACCATAAGTTGAATTAGTAATCGGATAACGTAATAAAAGATAATAACCGGCTGTTTGTGAGCATGATGGTGTGTTTACTTTGCCTTATGTGTGTTTCTGCCTTTACTGTCTTTCTAGTATCAAGAATGTTAGCTAACGGTTTATACCAATGTTGTAGATGTTCCACATGTTCAGGATACTGCTGAGTGATCCAAATGGTGTGGTCAGCCGGGGTTCCCGTACATTATAGGACATGATCGGGTTTTTGTTATGTTGTTGCTTTTCCTTTTATTTTGAACTCGGTTGTGAGTCTTTTACGCTTCCCTTTGTTTAAACCTTTGGTTTTATATTGAGTTTTGGTTTTCATTTGCCTATTCCTTGTTGTAAGATTCGTTGTGTCGTTGCCACTCTGAGGGTCGGGACCCATTGTGAGGTCCTAGCCCGTAACGCTTCGAGTTCCCAAAACTTCGGGTGTTACAATATGGTATTAGAGCTTTAGGTTGACAACAATGGCACTCAAAGTCTTCTAAAGGTCGTATAGATATATAAATAGAACCCGCAAGGGGTCTAACGTTTTCAAAAGGGGTTTTGTTTTAAACTTGTCGGTCTGGGATAGATGCACGGACGACCACCACTACCTCCACGGATCTCAACAGTGTAGTTTCTTATATGTTGGCCTTTATATGCTTTTTGTGGATTTCTACTTTAGTTGTAGTGTAGCCTTATATTTATATATTCTTATAGAAAATGGTGCGTACTAGAGCTACATCTGCTATGGGGCGAGGAAGGGGTCGACCAACACTTCCACCTACCATCCGTGGACGAGGACGTGCGGGAAGACCTCTACTAGCTAGAGGTCGGGGCCAGGCCCTAGTTGCTGATCTTCCTATCGCTGAGGCATTTGTTGAGGAGGTTGCTGAGAGTGTTGTTCCTCAGGTCGGGAATGGGACCGCTGCTAGGTCTGGAGCACAGGGCGCACCATCGACGGAGTCGGTTCGAGAGTCCATATGAGTTTCTGTATATCGCGATTATGTACAGAGAGTTGAGGAGGCTATCAAGGCTGGAGAAACTACTCCAGCAGCACCAGTTCCTGTGAGAACTGGTGAGGTTTCGCAGAGAGTTACACAAGTCGTTGCCCCGCCTACTAGAGTTGCTGAAGTTGTTAGAGCGCCGACTGAGGCGAGAGAGCGGAAGCCCGATAGTTGGTTGAAGGCTTTCGACTAGTTGAAGTTTCTCACTTTCATGGGAAAGACTAGATTGGAGATGGAGCTGTGGCTAGGACAGTTGGATTCTGCTATGGAGGCAATCGGTTGCCTAGAGGGACATCGAGTCAACATAGCACAAACGCCGCTGAAGAATCATACTCGTTCTTGGTGGAGGACAACTCGCAGTAAGGTCACTAGTTATGAGCAGATGAAGACGGTGATTAGAGATCGATACTGCCCTGCAGCTATGAGGAGGGACCGTCTTCAAGATTTTCTCGAGGTTGGATTCGAGTACTTGCCTATTGTAGAGATCATCAACAAGTTTCAGGATGAGTTGTCTGTTCGCCACTTAGCGTGCGTGCAAATAAGCTTTAAATTTATAAAACTAGAATCAAGCAAGCGAACCCGCAATGTACGGATCGGCGTAGTAAAGCAAGAATTCTAGAGTATCGAACACAGGGATTTGGGGGGAACACATTCAGTTGTAAAGTTGTCAAGCAAGTAAAACGGTAAAGCTTTGCAAATATATTGGGAAAACAGCAACCCTAAAGATCCAGGTATCAAATTGTGGCAATCGATTCAAGATATAATAAAGAGTTAAGGACAGAGTTAAGAGTTGCAAAGGTATGCTAAGGTAAAGCAATGTACGGTGAAGTTCCAAGACTTTATATGACTTATCTAAAGACACTCTCTATAAAGGTTGTTGAGGCTTCAGTATAGAAAGGATCTAAAGGCAAGAATTAATCTCAAATACCCAAACTTGTAATCCAAGGATCAAGACTAACTAAACCGATTAAGGTTGTGACACTCGAAATCGAAGTAGAGGTTGTTGAGGCTTCACTACTACCTAGAAAAGGGCAAACCTAGACTAGATTAAAGCTAATCTTTAACCTTGGATCAAAGTAAAAGCGAAGTTCGTAAACTGGTGTAAATTACGGGCAAATCTTGAATTCCACGGCCGTGGAAGCTCAAGAACAGGCCGTAATTTTGGGTGTCATTATAATATCGTTCTATCATCATCTAAGCCACAACTATCAACCCTTAACCTTAGAATTGCTAAAGGGTTTTAGCCAATAACTGTCATTATAATATCAAATTCAAGATTAAGAAGCATGAAAGATGAAAACCTTCAAAACCTTTCAATAAATCTCAAATCAATCTCAAATCCACAAACAAGGGTGATAATGTCTATCAGATTTGGAATAAACAAAAACCAATAACGATCCTTGATAAGAGCAAAGAACGGGATGTCAATCTGTCTTCTAATCAAACCTAGGAATAATAGGTGCAACTTCCGCCACAATCAACTTCCAAATCTTCAAGCCTTCGTAGATCTCCGTTTGCAAAATGCAAATTCTCCACACGTCTAATGAAACCCTAGGCACGTGTGTAAGCGAGTGTAAGCGAAGGACGAAAATTCTCCCTCCTCTAGCCTTTTTATAAGGAAGAATAAATTAACCGTCCGACCCATATACGTAAATGATATGTCAATATTTTATTCGTCAAAAGATCGCCTAAATCACGGTTTCATGAAGTTCCACGGCCGTGGTTTAGAGCGTGGAATTGGATTACGGTTCTTCATGATTTCTACGTCCGTACTTTTGACCGTATAACTCTCTGGAATGCTCCACGCTCATGATGCCAAGTTCCACGGCCGTGGTTTTGGGCGTGGACTTCTCTACGACCGTATTTTAGAGCGTGGAAGTGTAAATTGCTTGTGGTTTCCTTTGTGTCGTGGCATTCCTCATCCTAGAATAACGCAATATTTCATTGTCTTATTAATGAACACTATAATGGATGAAAAACTACTATAAAAAGTGCCTAGAATAACGCAATATTTCATGCTAACAAAATACCCCATACTTGCCACTTGCTTGTCCCCAAGCAAGGTCTTTCAAAAGATTTAGAACTCAAGTTAGGATGAAATATGCATACAACCTCAAAAACAAAACATCTTTTAGGTTAATGTGCTTCTAGTCAATAGATCATTCTCAAACCTTGCTTCATTCATTCATGAGACGCTCATATACATAACTAAAGAATAAAGAGGAAAGAAACATCATGAATTGATCAAACTTCAATGTAAGCATCATAACCTTCAAACATTATCAAAATCAATCATAAGAAACTTCAATTTAGACCACCAAGTCATATAACACCCTCTTGATCTTAAGGACTTTAAAATAAGGTCTAGGATGTGGAAAGGAAGGGGAAACTATAAGGAATGTGGTGCATGAATCCCGGAAAATGGACAACTAACTCTTTTCTTTTTTCTCTTGCGGTTTTGCAAAACTTTCAACTTAGAGCTTTGCTTTCTTCTTTTTCACATTATTTTTCGACTTTACTTTTGGAGTTATGGACAGAGGTGCACAAAAACCGAAGCCTAGGAGATTGGCGTTTCTCAATTTTGCGAGATGCCTCAAACCCTTGATGCACATACCATAATCCGTTAGGAATATCGCTCAATCCGACTTTGGCAAGACACAAACACCCGGCTATGTGAATGGTGCCGAGTTACTCATCGTCATGATTGACTTCCCCAAACCTACAACTTTTTTTTTTCTATTCTTTGAATGCAAAATTTTGCTTTCATGGCCCTCCCACATCAAACATGCCAAAATTCAACTCCTCCAAATTCCCGGATAGGTAAGGGAGGCTATTATTTCATTGAGGGGCTAAATGATCAAGGAAAGAAGAAAGAAAATCGAATTGCCTTAATCATTTCAACAAGAAGTATAAGAACTTATCATGTGATTTCAACCTTGATTTCTCAATATGATTTAGATAAAACTCTTCACATTATGAAACTTGCAAGAGAGGAATAATCAACACATTCAATTTCTTTTCAATTCATTATTTGTTTAGGCATACAATTGTCATCAAAAACTCAATTCACAAGTAGTGATTATCATAGAAATCATCTCAATTCTTAGAAGCACAAAATTTTCAAAATTTTTCAACTTTTATGGGTTTTTCAAAAGCGTTTTTATGCAATGCGATAATGAAACGTGTGACAATGGAATGAAACATGCAAAGTGTTCTCAATCAAGGCAAGCAAAAGTGAGTAGAGTTATTACAAACGATAGTCACACCCCACCCCATACTTGAGACAAACATTGTCCCTAATGTTCAAAAAGAAATATAGAAAAGAAAGAAAGGAAAAGAACTCACAAGACGGCGGTGGAGTGGCTAATGCTACGATCATCCATGGTCATCACTGAGGAGCTGGTGGTGGTGGAAACGGGAAGAAGCTGGAGTCGAAGTTCCGCCCGAACTACTGGCGGTAGATGTCCCTCATCATCCTATCATGCTCATCGGCTCGGACATCTCTAGCATCCTGTCGGATCTCCAAGGCACCGACTCTCCTGGAAAGGTCGGTGGCCCACTCCGGTAGCTGCTCATACCACTCCGGTGCCTGACTGTACCAGGCTGATGCATCTGATGGTGCTGGTGCTGATGGTTGCTGTGCGTACCATGTCGGTGGAGCTCCCATCCACTCCGGCTGCGTGCTATACCAATCTGGAGGGGTCGCCATCCATGTCGGCCTCTCACTCATGCTGGTACGGCGAGAAGAGGAGCCGGAAGGTCTAGCAGGGCGAGGAGACTGCCTAGGGAGGTCGGGAAAAGTGTCCGGCTGATCCGGAAAACTGCCAAAGTCGTGCTCCTCACCTCCTCCCTCAAAACTGTTATCTCCTCTCATCTCCTCCTCGTCTGTAGCTGGCATCTCTGGGGGAACGTAAGGAGGGGCTACTAATCTGTTCACATGCATAGCTGCGAATGTCTGCTTCCAATTATGGCATCCAGCCATAATGGAATACTCAGGTAGCCATGCCACACCTATACCTCCTCTATCCTCCCAAGGCATGGCATCGGTGGGTGGACCTCTATGTCTAGGGAAAATCAAGCCTCTAGTCATGAGACTCTGAAGTCCTAACGGCCTCGCCGCTATCCTAGTGCAGGCGGAGAAGTCTACTCCTAACTGTCTAGCAATGTGGGTGACCATCCCACCATATCCAATATTGTCGGCCCTCTTGTTCTTTAGCTTACTAATGTTAGAAGCTAAGAGGGTGGCACAGTCAGCAGGCCTGCCATGCAGCATCGCATACAACAAGAATAACTCATCAGTCTTGATCTTCTGAGGAGTCTCTATCCTAGGGAAGAGACACTCAGAAAGTACTCGGTGGGCAATCTTCAAGGCTAAGTGATAGATCAACTTAGCCTTGGTATCAGCAGGTTGTTAGCGGTCCTCGCTGGCGTAAATCATGGCAATATCCTCCCAAAAATCCTTGGCGTATATGCTACTAGGAAAACGACCATTGAAGGTCTCATAAAACCCAAAGAAGGCTCCAAACTCTATAATCGAGAACTCATAGTTCCTCTCCATCAGCCTGAAAGAAACTGTCCTCTCTACATGACTATGCTCAAAAGAGATCACAAACTCTCTAGTGATCTCCTCATACGCATCTTCCCGAATAACGGAGAAGATGATCAATCCAGCCCTATCTAATAGCCAAGTAATGTCATTAACCATATTCAGTAGCTCTAAATCCTCAAGCAGCAGATATCGAGGTCCTATGACCGGTCTCTTCGCAATTCTCTCTAAAGCATCACTAGTCATCATGGATTTTTGGAATTCTAGGGGGTGGGGGTGATGGTGGCTCACTAGGGGGTGCTTGGGAGGAGGAGGAAGCATTACCTTTCCTCTTCTTGGTCCTATTAGATATTCTCCTAACCAAATCCATATTCTGTTCAAAATTACGGCCTGTTCTTCAGTTTCCACAGCCGTGGAATACCCAGTGATCGTGGTTCGGCTCGTAATTTCTCAAAATCCCTCAATCAACACCAAATTCAACAAACAATAGCCCTAGACTAATTCTAATCCAGTTCTAATTAGTTCTCCTAAAAATTCTTTCAAAAACTGAATCAAATCGACAAAGTGAGAGAAGAGAAGAAAAACCTAGGTTTTGGATTTTTAAAATCCAAATTCCGTCTTCTCCAGAGATTTTCCACTCGAATTGTTGCTTGGATCTTGTAGATGGTTGAATTTGCTTCACTTTGGGTTAAAGAATCGTTCGAAACGATTAACGAACAGAGATTTGAGAGAGGGGGATCGAATCGGCGATTTTGGGGCGTGGAATTGGGTGTTTTTGTGTTCCTTGTGAAGAAACGTGGTTTATATAGTGACCGTAAAATTTTTGGAAAATTACGGTCAATCGGGGGTTTCCACGGCTGTGGAAATGTACGGAACCGTGGTTTTGGTGATTTTTCTCAGGCTTTTGCAAATTACGGTCATTGTAGTTGTCACGGCCGTGGTTTTGACCGTGGAACTCTCTGTAATGTGCCAAAGTCCAAGTTTCGTCAATTTCTTCTAACTTTTCCTTCTTCCTTGCCTCTTCCATTGATTCTACATCCAAAAACACGAACATACCGGAAGGTATCGAAGACAAAACAAAACAAAACGTCTAAACTACTCTAATCTATGAATCAAAAACAAAAACATAAGTGCAATACCTTGGGTTGCCTCCCAAGAAGCGCTTGTTTAAGGTCCGTAGCTAGACCATACTTACACCTATTCAAGTGCGGTAGGTGCGAACTCTTCAGCTTGGAGTTCCGGCGAGTACTTCTTGAGTCATTGACCGTTCACCTTAAAGCTTCCGCCCTTTTCACCCCATACTTCAACTGCACCATGGGGAAAAACACGTTTGATCAGATAAGGTCCGGTCCAACGAGATTTAAGCTTACCTGGAAAGAGACGAAGTCTTGAATTGAAGAGAAGAACTTGATCTCCTTCTTTGAGGTCCTTTGGAATGATATGCTTATCATGTCAACGCTTCACTCTTTCTTTATAGATCTTGGCGTTTTCGTAGGCGTCAAGCGGAGTTCTTCAAGCTCGTTAAGGTCCAAGAGACGCTTCTCTCCCGCTTCCTTCATGCCGAAGTTCAGCCACTTTATTTCCCAATACGCTTTATGTTCCAACTCTACCGGCAAGTGACAAGACTTCCCATACACAAGGTTCTATGGCGTCGTACCTATGGGAGTCTTATATGCAGTCCGGTATGCCCACAATGCGTCATCTAGATTCAAAGACCAATCCTTCCTTGTCCTTAAAACCGTCTTCTCTAGAATCCCTTTAATCTCCCGGTTTGAGATCTCCACTTGCCCACTCGTTTGTGGATGGTAAGGGGTGGCGATCTTGTGAGTCACCCTATACTTAGCTAATAGAGCTTCGAACCGTCGGGCAATGAAGTGAGAGCCTCCATCACTAATGATAGTCCGTGGTGTCCCAAATTGTGGGAAAATGGTCTTGTTAAAGAACTTAACCACAACCATGGCATCATTAGTAGGAGAGGCAATTGCTTCAACCCATCTCGAAACATAATCTACAGCTAGGAGTATGTATTGGTTTCCACAAGATGATGGGAAAGGTCCCATGAAGTCTACTCCCCAAACGTCAAAGATCTCCACCTCTTGAATGTTGTTAAGAGGCATCTCGTTTCTCCTTGATATGTTCCCTGTTCTTTGACAAGCATCGCAGCAGGAAACAAAGGTTTACACATCTTTAAATAAAGTAGGCCAAAAGAATCCAGATTGCAATACCTTAGCGCTAGTCTTGTTCGAACTAGCGTGTCCTCCACAAGGTAGTGAATGACAATGACGGATGACACTTTGCATCTCATCTTCCGGCACACATCGTCGAATGATGCCGTCAGGACCTCTCTTAAAGAGGAGAGGTTCATTCCAAAAGTATCCCCGAACATCCTTAAAGAACTTCTTTCTTTGTGCATAGGATAATCCGGGTGCTAATTCCTGGCAAACCAAATAATTAACAAAATCAGCAAACCATGGTTCATTACCTTTACTAATCTTATCGATACACTCCTCTATGATGTATAAATGCTCGTCTGGAAAGGAGTCATCTATGGGTAGATTGTCGTCCTCAAGGTGTGGTAGACGACTCAAATGATCCGCAACAGAATTTTCCGAACCCTTCTTGTCACGGATCTCTAGATCGAATTCTTGTAGAAGAAGAATCCATCTAATTAGCCTTGGCTTCGCATCTTTCTTTGCAAGCAAATACCGGATTGCAGCATGATCCGTGTACACAATCACCTTTGCACCTACAAGATAAGAGCAAAACTTTTCAAATGCATATACAATTGCTAAGAATTCTTTCTCGGTAGTGGCGTAGTTGAGCTACGCTTCATCTAGCGTCTTGCTAGCATAGTAGATAGCGTGGGTTCGTCCTTCCTTCTTTTGCCCAAGCACAGCTCCTATAGCTACGTCACTTGCGTCACATATAACCTCGAATGGAAGATTCCAATCCGGGGGTTGAATAATCGGGGCTGAAATTAGAGCTTCACGAATCTTATTAAACGTATCTAAGCATTCCTCCGAAAAATCAAAAACTGCATCTTTCATCAATAGATTAGTAAGCGGTTTTGATATCTTAGAGAAATCCTTTATAAAACGTCTATAAAATCCAGCATGTCCTAGAAAACTTCTTATCCCTTTCACCGAAGTTGGGGGAGAAAGCTTTTCTATAGTTTCTATCTTAACCTTATCCACTTCAATCCCTCTACTAGAGATTAAGTGTCCTAATACAATGCCTTCTTTCACCATAAATTGACACTTTTCCCAATTAAGGACCACGTTAGTGTCTTCACACCTTTATAGCATAAGAGCAAGGTTAGAAAGACAATTATCGAAGGAGGAACCATAAACAGAAAAATCATCCATAAAAACTCCATGATTTCCTCTATGTACTCCGAGAAGATAGCCATCATGCACCTTTGAAAGGTGGCTGGGGCGTTGCAAAGCCCAAACGGCATTCTCCTGTAAGTAAACGTACCCCATGGGCACGTGAATGTGGTCTTCTCTTGATCGTCCGGATGTATCGGAATCTGAAAGAAACCACTATAACCGTAAAGATTACAGAAATGTGAGTGTTGTGCTAACCTCTCAAGCATTTGGTCGATGAAGGGTAGTGGGAAGTGATCCTTCCTCGTCGCGTTGTTTATCTTGCGGTAATCTATGCACAACCTCAATCCCGTCACGGTTCGTGTAGGAATGAGTTCATTGTTTTTGTTGGTGATGACTGTCATTCCTCCCTTCTTCGGAACCACCTACACGGGACTCACCCACTTGCTATCGGAGATAGGGTAGATGATACCTGGATCAAGTAGTTTAAGAATTTCCTTCTTGACAACCTCCTTCATGGTCGGATTTAACCGCCTTTGAGGTTGTCGCGAAGTTCTAAAGTCTTCTTCCATTAGGATCTTATGCATGCATAGTGAAGGTTTGATTCCTACTAGATCCTCTATAGTATATCCTAAGGCTTTCCTATGTTTCTTAAGTACAACCATAAGCTTACTATTTTCATTTATGCTCAAATCGGAACTAACAATTACCGGAAAGGTAGAATTAGGTCCTAGAAATGCGTACCTTAGATGTGCGGGAAGTGGCTTCAATTCGATCACTATAGGACTCTCTAATGGCTCTTGAGGAGTGTCCGATGATTCCTTAGGAGTTTCTAAGGGTGTAGAAGCTGTTGGAGAAGAATCAAAAGAAGTGGTGGAAAGTACACAATTGCTTTCGGATTCACCCAAAATTACGGCTCCCCTGTTTCCTCCACGACCGTGGTTTTGGGCGTGGAAATCAATTACGGTGTCTCTGTTTGTTCCACGGCCGTGGTTTTGGCCGTGTAACTTACTGGAGTCCTCTGAATAGCTAATTACGGTCATGTTGGTGGATTCCACGGCCGTGGAATAGCACGACTGGCCGTGATTTCTCACGTTCTCTGACCCATCGTAGGGGTTCTCAAATTCTTCTTTATACACTTCTTTTTGCTTCTCTAAAGCTTCAATTTCCTCATTGCATTCCTCTTCTTCCCCTATATCCATAATGCTCATAGAGATCACCTTTTGCAAGGGATCTTTGAAGAGAATCGAACTTACCTCCTCTCTAGATAGCTCTTCGTCATGGATGTTGAATATATCATCTTCAAAAGCTGGTTCCTTCACCAAAGTGGAGAGAACGAACTCTACCTTTTCTTCTCCTATGTCGAAAGCGAGTCTAGCATTCTTGCAATCAACCATACAACCGGATGTTGCAAGAAACGGTCTTCCGAGTATGATCGGGACCGGACTATCTGCAGGAATGTCAAGCACAAAAAAATCTATAGAAACATAGAACTTACCAAGCTTGACCGGGACGTCTTCAACTCTGCCGACGGGACGAGTTATGGATCGATCCGCCATGTATAACGTCATCTTCACCGGTTTAGGTTCGCCTAAACCGATCTTCCTGCATAAGGCAAGCGGAATGATGCTCACGCTTGCTCCTAAATCACATAATGCATCATATGTGACATCTCTCGCTCCTATGGGAATACAAAACGACCCCGGATCTTTCAGCTTTGGGGGCATCTTTTCCTTCATTGTCTTGATGAGATCCGACGAATCTGAACTCATCTTGACCTCTCCAAAATCCTCCAATTTCCTCTTGTTAGAGAGGATCTCCTTTACGAACTTCCCATAAGCTGGCATACCTACAATTGCATCAATGAAAGGTATATTAATATGCAGTTTGCTCATGAGCTCAATAAACTTACCGAATTATTTGTCTAGGCGCGCTCTCGCTCTAGATTGAGGGAATGGTAGGGGAGGTTTGTAAGCTGGAGGAGGAATGTAGGTGTCTTCCTTCTCCTTCCCCTTCTCTTTCTCCTTCTCGACGGGAACTTCCACAAACTTAGGTTGCGAGTCGGTGGTTGTTGCTCCGCTCCTAGTTGTGATAGCCATCACCCTTCCTTTTGGCTTATCCTCCGTCTTTCCTGGAAGTTTTCCTTGATTCCTAGGAACTTCCTCAGTATTGCTAAACATTTGGTTTTCTAAAACCTTTTGGGCTTTATCAACCTTAGTAATGGTGCTATCAACCTTGGTGAGATGACTTTCCAATCCTTGAAGTTTTCCCAAGATTGTTTCCAACATGGGATTGGGCTTCTCTTTCCCTGAAGTGCTTCCACTATTAGATGCTTGTTCCTGGCTTTCCAAAGGAATGGAAGAAGAAGAAGGTGGAGTTAGTGAATTTCCTTAATTGGGATAAGAATTACCAGAATTGTGTTGTTGGTTGGAACGCCAATTGTTGTTGTTTGAACCCCTATCGTTGTTCCAATTGTTATTCCGGTTATTGTTGTTATTGTTCCAATTGTTCCGGTTGTTGCGGTTTGTATTCTCATTCTCATTGTGGTTATTGTTGTTTCCTAGATAACCAACGTCTTGCCCCTTTTGATTTGGAAAGATAGCGTTGATGACTTCCTTCAATTCTTTAATCTCGGAGTTGAGAGAAAAGATTTGAGTTTGAGCGGCTTGTGTTAGCTTTGCTCCTTGCTCCACTCGATTTGCTTTTACTTTCTGGTGAGAATACTTCTCAATGACTCGGGCTTACTTCTCAATGAAGTCCCAAACGTCATCTTCCCTCATGTCCATGAATGTACCACATGAAAGGGATTGGAGCTTGAATTGTGTTTCCATATCCAGCCCCTTATAGTATATCTCCAATAGCTCCAACTTGGAAATGCCATGATGTGGGCAATCCAATAGTAAATCCTGAAATCTTTCCCATGATTGAAACAAACTTTCTTTAGATCTAATAGAAAATGCATTAATCTTACCTCTTAACTCCGCCGTTTTGGATGGAGGAAAGAATTTGGTGAGGAACTCCGAAGAAAGATCCTCCCATGTGTTGAGGCTTCCATTTGGAAGAGCTTGATACCAAGATAAAGCTTTCCCTTTCAATGAGAAGAAGAATGGCTTGATCTTGTAATTGTTGGTGGTTGCATTCTTTGGCTTCATTGTCTCCATCAAGATCTCAAAATTTTGTAAATGTTGATGTGGAGATTCGCTACTCGTTCCCCCAAACTGACTTTGGCGAACGATGGTAATGACTTGTGGGTTGAAGCTAAACCCCTGCATATCATCAGCATCAAAGTTCACACCTAGACGGCGTGGTTGCTGAATTGGATCCATCCTTTGGCCAAGAGTTCTTGGCTCTTCATCTACACGAGCGCCTCTCACACCCCCAGCCGGGACACGATAGTTGGCAGCCGGTCCTTGCCTTGGATTAAATTGATTCATGTTGACCGTTGGATTAAGATCTTCAAGAGATGGCATGGAAGAGTCGTTGTCCTCATCGGTAGAGTTGGCTCTAACCGGTCTTGATGGTTTCCTCCTCTCTTTCTTTTTGGAATCGCTCAATTCCAGCCTCATTTGAAACATCATATCCCTTAGCTCATCAATTTGCAATTGACGACGGTCCGATTCTTCTTGGCGAGTCTTCTCGCTCCATCTAAGTTGGGCTTCGGATTCCGCTAACTCTGTTTGATAATCCCGCTCTTTATTTTCAGCCATCTTCCTTTCTTTGAGTTTCTTCCTCAAAGTCTTCTCAAGTTCTTGAGGTCCTTGTTGTTCCTAGACTTACGCATATACCTAAAGTAACCTGCAAATATCACTCAAAGGAGATATCAAATAACAAGAGCAAGCTCCCAAGCTTGACAACCGGTAACCGAATTCGGCTTAAACCAAATCCCCGGCAACGGCGCCAAAAACTTGTTCGCCACTTAGCGTGCGTGCAAATAAGCTTTAAATTTATAAAACTAGAATCAAGCAAGCGAACCCGCAGTGTACGTATCGGCGTAGTAAAGCAAGAATTTCAGAGTATCGAACACAGGGATTTGGGGGAACAAATTCAGTTGTAAAGTTGTCAAGCAAGTAAAAGGGTAAAGCTTTGCAAATATATTGGGAAAACAGCAACCCTAAAGATCCAGGTATCAAATTTTGGCAATCGATTCAAGATATACTAAAGAATTAAGGACAGAGTTAAGAGTTGTAAAGATATGCTAAGGTAAAGCAATGTACGGTGAAGTTCCAAGACTTTATATGACTTATCTAAAGACACTCTCTATAAAGGTTGTTGAAGCTTCAGTATAGAAAGGGTCTAAAGGCAAGAATTAATCTCAAATACCCAAACTTGTAACCCAAGGATCAAGACTAACTAAACCGATTAAGGTTGTGACACTCGAAATCGAAGTAGAGGTTGTTGAGGCTTCACTACTACCTAGAAAAGGGCAAACCTAGACTAGATTAAAGCTAATCTTTAACCTTGGATCAAAGTAAAAGCAAAGTTCGTAAACTGGTGTAAATTACGGGCAAATCTTGAGTTCCACGGCCGTGGAAGCTCAAGAACAGGCCGTAATTTTGGGTGTCATTATAATATCGATCTATCATCATCTAAGCCACAACTATCAACCCTTCACCTTAGAATTGCTAAAGGGTTTTAGCCAATAACTGTCATTATAATATCAAATTCAAGATTAAGAAGCATGAAAGATGAAAACCTTCGAAAACTTTCAATAAATCTCAAATCAATCTCAAATCTACAAACAAGGGTGATAATGTCTATCAGATTTGGAATAAACACAAACCAATAACGATCCTTGATAAGAGCAAAGAACGGGATGTCAATCCGTATTCTAATCAAACCAAGGAATAATAGGCGCAACTTCCACCACAATCAACTTCCAAATCTTCAAGCCTTCGTAGATCTCCGTTTGCAAAATGCAAATTCTCCACACGTCCAATGAAACCCTAGGCACGTGTGTAAGCGAGTGTAAGCAAAGGACGAAAATTCTCCCTCCTCCAGCCTTTTTATAAGGAAGGATAAAATAACCGTCCAACCCATATACGTAAATGATATGTCAATATTTTATTCGTCAAAAGATCGTCTAAATCACGGTTTCATGAAGTTCCACGGCCGTGGTTTAGAGCATGTAATTGGATTACGGTTCTTCATGATTTCCACGACCGTACTTTTGACCGTGTAACTCTCTGGAATGCTCCACGCTCATGATGCCAAGTTCCACGGCCGTGGTTTTGGGCGTGGACTTCTCTACGACCGTATTTTAGAGCGTGGAAGTGTAAATTGCTTGTGGTTTCCTTTGTGTCGTGGCATTCCTCATCCTAGCATCTTCCTTGGCTCCTTTGATGTGTCCTTAATCCTTGGATGTGCTCAAATCTTCTCCTTTCTCTCTCAATTGGTTCGGTTTTAGCTCTTATTCACCTATAATCAATACAAAGCTTATGTAGACCTCTACATCGACAATATAGACAAACTAACTAACAATTGCTTCATTGCCCTATTAATGAACACTATAATAGATGAAAAACTACTATAAAAAGTGCCTAGAATAACGCAATATTTCATGCTAACATTGTCTTTCCTGGGTCCGTCTACACCACCTGCGGATCAGCATGTTTACCTTTTCTCTCAGAGGCTGAGAGAGTCGATACGCTCTTATCTTGCTAGTTTCTGTTGTGATTCTTTGACGGACTATCAGGATAAAGTTTCTACTTATGAGCGACAACGACCGGTTCAGAAGAGAGCTTCTCAGACAGGAGGTCCTGAGAAGAGACAAAGGACTAGATAAACTAGTCTTGGACCTGGAGCAGCTGGGTTTGGGCGTAGTCAGACGTTGGGACGTTATGGTTTCCAGCAGTCTGTACAGAGTTCCGACAAAGGACGACA
Source organism: Fagopyrum homotropicum (assembly GCA_033239125.1). NCBI lineage: Eukaryota > Viridiplantae > Streptophyta > Magnoliopsida > Caryophyllales > Polygonaceae > Fagopyrum > Fagopyrum homotropicum. Next base: position 78,267,777 of record BSWB01000008.1, read on the forward strand.
GTGATTTAACTGCGGAGGTTTTGGACACATGAGAGTTGATTGCAAGAAGGATGCTATGACTTGCTTTTCTTGTGGCAAGCCAGGACACAGAGTTGTGTTTTTCCGTCAAGGCAAGGCGCCATCGCAGCAGGGCTCTTCACTTGCTAGTGTTGTAGGAGGTGGACAAAGATCTTAGTATCAACAGAAGTGAAGAGTTCCTGGTTCTACCGCTCCTCAGGGTTCCACCCCGGGTCAGGGAAGAGGACGAGGAGGTAGTACTACGGATACCAGAGGTGCCCCAACTAGATTTTATGAGCTGAGGAGTGCAGTAGAGCCGACCGATCCAACGACCACATATACCATTCATATTAATGGTTTTCCTGTCAGAGTTCTTTTCGATACCGGTGCTACGCATTGTTTTATATCTGATGCATATGTAGATAGATTGACCTTAGTTACTGAAGAAGGTAGACCCTTCTTTATAGGATTACCCGATGGAGGTAAGATTAGAGGTACACGAGAGGTTCGCAATTGTCCTATTAGATTGGGAGGTCGCGATTGGCCAACTAACTTCTTCGTCGTGTACTTAGTACATGAAGAAGTTATCCTTGGCATGGATTAAATGAATCGACATCGAGCAGTTCTGGACATCGGCAAGAGGATAGTGACGGTAATGACATATGCATGCCATGTGGAGATCTTCAGAGGATGGGATCTTGGGAAGACTGGTATAGTCATCAGTACAGTGCAAGCTGCGAGACTTATCAATCAGCGATGCGAGGCTTTTTGGTGCTATGCCATGAAGGATAGTACAAGTCTAGCTTTGGAGGAGATTCTATAGCTTGCAAGTTTTCCGAAGTTTTTGGAGAGCCATCCGATTTAACTCCAAAGAGGAGTGTAGACTTTGGCATTGAGCTAGAGCCCGATACGATACCGATCTCTAAGGCTCCTTATCATATGGCACCTATCGAGATGCTTGAGTTGAAGAAGCAGCTCGAGGAGTTAGTAGAGATGGGCTTCATCCGCCCTAGTGTATCTCCTTGGGATGCACTAGTAGTCTTCGTCAGGAAGAAGGACGGGTCAATGAGATTATGTATCGACTACTGAGAGCTTAACAAGGTGACGATCAAGAATAAGTACCCATTGCCCTGCATCGACGATCTTTTGGATGAGCTGCATGGAGCTTCAGTTTTTTCGAGGATCGATCTGAGATCCGGATATCACCAACTGAGGGTGAGAGAGCAGGACATAGCCAAGACGGCATTTCGGACCAGGTATGACCACTACGAGTTTGTAGTGATGCCATTCGGGCTTACGAATGTGTTCGCCCAAAAGCGTGCGTGCAATCAAGTCTTAAATTTATAAAACTAGAATCAAAGCAAGCGAACCCGCAGTGTACGGATCGGCGTAGTAAAGCAAGAATTTCAGAGTATCGAACTTAGGGATTTGGGGGGAACAAATTCAATTCACAAATCGTCAAGCAAGTAAGTATAATAAGCTTTGCAAATATTGGGAAAACAACAACCCTAGAAAACTCAAATATAACTCAAAGTCAATCTAAAATCCAAAGCACAAATTGGAATACTCAATGGATCCAGAATATAACACAAAACCTCACAATAATCTAGGGTAAATATGAAGGACAGGTTGTCAATCCGTCTTCAATAACTAACCCTAAGAAAGAGGTAAAAACCTTCGGCGATCTTCAATCCGCCCTAGGCAAGAATATTCCAAGCAAGGTAAGCGGCCGTCACGTCTCCGCCAGATCCAACGCCAATGTCACGAGAATAGGTCGTAAGCGTCGATGTCCAAAACTCTCTTCTCTGACCTTTTTATAAGACGGGGCAAAAGTAACCGTCCCGGCCCATCACGTAAATAACGTGGTAAATGAAGTCTCGTCAAAAGATCGCCTTAATCACGGTCTCAAAGGGTTCCACGACCGTGGTTTAGGGCGTTGAATTGGATTACGGTGTCTCTCATCTTCCACGACTGTACTTTAGGCCGTGTAACTTAGTGGAATGCTCCACACTCATGATGCCAAGATCCACGGCCGTGGTTTAGGGCGTGGACTCTTCTACGGCCGTATTTTAGGGCGTGGAAGTGTAGATTGCTTGTGGTTTCCTTTGTGTCGTGCCATTCTCCATCTTAGCTCCTTCTTTGACTTCCTTGATGTGTTCCTAATCCTTGTATATGCTCAAATCCTCTCTTATCTCTCTCAAATGGTCCAGTTTCAGCTCTTATTCTCCTATAATCAATCATAAACTAATATAGACCTCCATATCGAAAATATAGATAAACAAGCTAACAAATGCTTCAATATCTTATCCATGAACACTATAATGAAGGAAAAACAACTAGAATGAATGCCTATAATATCGCAATATTTCATGCTAACAAAATAGCCCATACTTGCCTCTTGCTTGTCCCCAAGCAAGGTCTTTAAAAGCTTAGAACATAGGTTAGGATGAAATATGCATGCAAACTCAAAAACAAAACATCTTTTAGGTAAGTGTGCTTCTAGGCAATAGATCATTCTCAAACCTTGCTTCATTCACCCTTGAAACGCTTATATACATAAACCAAAGAATGTAAAGTAAAGAAACATCATGAATTGGTTAAACTTTAAAGTAAACATCATAACCTTCAAGCATTATCAAAATCGAGCATAATAAACTTCAATTTAGATCACCAAGTCAAATAACATTCTTTTGATCTTAAGGACTTCCAAGTAAGGTCTAGAATGCGGAAGGGAGGGAAACTTATAAGGGATGTGATGCATGAATCCGGGAAAGTGGACAACTAATTCTTTTTCTTTTTATTTTGCTTTGCAACACCATCAACTTTGAGCTTTGCTCTCTTCTTTTTCACATTATTTTTCTACTTTACTTTTGGAGTTATGGACAACGGTGCACAAAAACCGAAGCCTAGGAGATTGGCGTTTCTCAATTTCGAGATGCCTCAAACTTTTGATGCACATACCATAATCCGCTAGGAATATCGCTCAATCCGACTTTGGCAAGACACAAACACCCGGCTATGTGAATGGTGTCGAGTTACTCATCATCATGATTGACTTCCCCAAACCTATTATTTCTATTCTTTGAAAGCAAACAATTGCTTTCATGGCCCTCCAACATCAAACATGCCAAATATCAACTCCTCCAAATTCCCGGATAGGTAAGGGAGGCAATTGCTTTCATTGAGGGGCTAAATGAACAAAGAAAAGAGAAAGAAAGATCGAATTGCCTTAATCATTTCATAAAGAAGTATAAGAACTCATCATGTGATTTCAACCTTGATTTCTCAATATGATTTAGATAAAACTCGTCATATTATGAAAATTGCAAGAAAGGATAATCAACACATTCAATTCTTTTTCAATTCATTATTCGTTTAGGCATACAATTGTCATCAAAAGCTCAATCCGCAAGTGGTAACTATCATAGAAATCATCTCAACTCTTAGAAGCACAAAACCTTTATATAATTTTTCAAAATTTTTCACATTTTTATGGGTTTTTCAAAAGCTTTTTCATGCAATGCAATAATGAAACGTGTGACTATGAAATGAAACATGCAAAGTGTTCTCGATCAAGGCAAGCAAAGTGAGTAGAGTTATTACAAACGATAGTCACACCCACCCCATACTTGAGACAAACATTGTCCCTAATGTTCAAAAAGAAATAAGGAAAAGAAGGAAAAGAAAAATGAACTCACTAGACGGCGGTGGGGCGGCTGAAACTGGCAATCGGCATAGCTCATCACTGTGGTGGAGGCGGTGGCGGGAACGGGTAGAAACCGGAGTCGAAGTTCTGCCCAAACTGCTGGCGGTAGATGTCCCTCATCATCCGGTCATGCTCATCAGCTCGTACATCTCGAGCGTCCTGGCGGATCTCCAAATTACCGACCCTCCTGGAAAGGTCGGTAGCCAGTCCGGTAGCTGCTCATACCATGCCGGTGCCTCGTTGTACCATGCAGGTGCATCCTGTGGGGCCGGTGCTGCTGGTGGTTGTGCATACCATGGTGGTGGAGCTCCCATACCAAGCAGGAGGAGTCTCCATCCATGTCGGTCACTCCCTCACACTAGCACGGCGAGAGGAAGAAGCACCGGAAGGTCTAGAAGGGCGGGGAGACTGTCTAGGTAGGTCCGGGAAGGTGACCGACTGATCCGGAAAGGTACCAAAATCCTGCTCATCCCCTCCTCCTATATCCACATCAACATCAGCAGCTGGAATCTCATCGGGGATGTAGGGAGGTGCTGCTAACCTATTCGCATGCATAGAAGCGAATGTCTCCTTCCAATTATGGCGTCTTACCATAATGGAATACTCCGGAAGCCATGGAATGCCTCTACCTCCTCTATCCTCCCATGGCATAGAAGCAATAGGTGGACCTCGGTGCCTAGGAAAGATCAAACCCCTAGTCATAAGGCTCTTGAGACCCAAAGGTCTCGCTACTATCCTAGTGCATGCGGAGCAATCAATCCCAAGTTGTGTAGCTATGTGGGTAACCATCCTACCATACCCAATGTTCCCGGCCCTCTTATTCTTAAGCTTACTAATGGTGGAGGCTAAGAGGGTGGCACAATCGGCGGGTCTACCGTGTAGCATAGCATAGAGAAGGAATAGCTCATCAGTCTTAATCTTTTGGGGGGGTCTCGGTCCTAGGAAATAGGCACTCGGAAAGGACCCTATGAGCTATCTTCAAGGCTAAGTGGTAGATGAGCTTAGCCTTGGTATCAGCCGGCTGCCAGTGGTCCTCGCTAGCGTAGATCATAGCTATATCCTCCCAAAAATCCTTAGAGTATACACCGCTAGGGAAACGAGCGTTAAAGGTCTCATGGAACCCAAAGAAGGCTCCAAACTGCTGGATGGAGAACTCATAGTCCGTCTCCATCAATCTAAAAGACACCGTCCTGCCGACGTGGCTATGCTCGAAGGAAATAACAAACTCCCTCGTGATCTCCTCATATGCATCCGCTCTAATAGCGGAGAAAATAATCAGTCCGGCTCTATTCAAGAGCCATGCCAAATCATTCACCATATTAAGTGGCTCTAACTCCTCAAACAAGAGGTATCTTGGTCCTATGACCGGTCTCTCCTCGATCTTTTCTAAGGCTTGGAGATAGTTTGGGTGAATGGTTGGGATTCTAGGGCGAGGAGGTGATACTGGTTCACTAGGGGCTTGGGAAGAAGAGGAATTATCTCCCTTTCTCTTCTTTTTCTTTCCTGCACTTCTCGTAAACATTTTCTCATATCCAGAAAAAACCATGGTCTGTTCTTCCTTTTCGACGGCCGTGGAAGTCCCAGAGACCGTGATTCGGCTCTGAATTGCTCAAAACTCAACCAAATCAACACCAAAATCAACAGAACCTGTCCTAGACTAATTCAAATCTCAATCCTATGCAATTTCTCTAAGTTCTTGCGAAAATTTAGCCCGAATTGACAAAGAAGAGAAGAAGAGTAAAAACCTAGGTTTTTGGATCTTTGAATCCAAATTCTGCTTTCTTGATGGATTGTTCACTTGTTTTGTCGATTGGATCTTGTAAGGGAATGAATTTTCTCCACTTTTGCACCAAGAATCGTTCAAAACGATTACCGAATGAAGAATTGCGAGAGGTGGAGATTTTTCGGAGTTTAGGGCGTGGAAAGGGGCGTGGAAGATGGAATAAGGGTGTTTTTATGAAGGAAGGTGGTTTATATAGTGGCCGTAAAAGTTTTTGAAAATCACAGTCACTCGGGGTTTCCACGGCCGTGGTTTTGTACGGACCCGTGGTTTTTGGTGAGTTTTCTCAGATTTTGAAGAATTACGGTCACTGTAGCCTCCACGACCGTGGTTTAGGGCGTGGAACTCTCTGTAATGTGTCGAAATCCAAGTTTCGTCAATTCCTTCTAACTTTTACTCCTTCCTTTGCCTATTTCATTGCTCCTACATCCAAAAACACAACATACCGGAAGGTATCAAGGGCATAACAAAACAAAAACGTCTAAACTAATCTAATCTACGAATGACAAACAAAAGCATAAGTGCAATACCTTGGGTTGCCTCCCAAGAAGCGCTTGTTTAAGATCCGTAGCTAGACCGTATTTGCACCTATTCAAGTGCGGTAGGCGCGAACTCCTCAGCTTGGAGCTCCGGTGAGTACTTCTTGAGTCGTTGACCGTTCACCTTGAAGCTTCCACCCTTTTCACCCCATACTTCAACTGCGCAATGGGGAAAAACATGTTTTATTAGATATGGTCCAGTCCAACGAGATTTAAGCTTACCTTGAAAGAGACGAAGTTTTGAATTGAAGAGGAGAACTTGATCTCCTTCCTTGAGGTCCTTTGGAATGATATGCTTATCATGCCAACGCTTCTCTCTCTCTTTGTAGATCTTGGCGTTCTCGTAGGCGTTAAAGCGAAGTTCTTCAAGCTCGTTAAGCTCCAAGAGGCGCTTCTCGCCCGCTTCCTTCATGCTGAAGTTCAACCACTTTACCGCCCAATATGCCTTATTCTCCAACTGTACCGGTAAGTGACAAGACTTCCCATACACAAGGTTGTATGGTGTCCTTCCTATGGGAGTCTTGTAAGCAGTCCGGTATGCCCACAATGCGTCATCTAGCTTCAAAGACCAATCTTTCTTTGTCTTCAAAACTATTTTCTCCAGGATTCCTTTAATTTCCCGGTTCGAAATCTCCACTTGTCCACTTGTTTGTGGATGGTAAGGGCTGGCGATCTTGTGAGTCACCCCATACTTAGCTAGTAGAGCTTCGAATCGTCGGGCAATGAAGTGAGAGCCTCTGTCACTAATGATAGTCCATGGTGTCCTAAATCGTGGGAAAATAGTCTTGTTAAAGAACTTAACCACAACCATGACATCATTAGTGGGAGAGGCAATTGCTTCAACCCATCTCGAAACATAATCTACAACTAGAAGTATGTATTGGTTTCTACAATATGATGGGAAAGGTCCCATGAAATCTACTCCCTAAACGTCAAAGATCTCTACCTCCTGAATGTTGTTAAGAGGCATTTCGTTTCTCCTAGATATGTTCCCTGTTCTTTGACAAGCATCGCAGCAGGAAACAAAGGTTTGCACATCTTTAAATAAGGTAGGCCAAAAGAATCCAGATTGCAATACCTTAGCGCTAGTCTTGTTCGAGCTAGCGTGTCCTCCACAAGGTAGTGAATGACAATGACGGATGACGCTTTGCATCTCGTCTTCCGGAACACATCGTCGAATGATGCCGTCAGGACCTCTCTTGAAGAGGAGAGGTTCATTCCAAAAGTATTCCCGGACATCCTTAAAGAACTTCTTCCGTTGTGCATAGGATAATCCGGGTAGTATTTCCTGGCAAACCAAATAGTTAACAAAATCAGGAAACCATGGTTCGTTACCTTTAGTAATCTTGTCGATGCACTCCTCTATGATGTGTAAATGCTTGTCCGGAAAGGAGTCATCTATAGGTAGATTGTCGTCCTCTAGATGTGGTAGACGACTCAAATGATCCGCAACAGAATTTTCGAACCCTTCTTGTCACGGATCTCTAGATCGAATTCTTGAAAGAGAAGAATCCATCTAATCAGTCTTGGTTTCGCATCCTTCTTTGCAAGTAGGTACCGGATCACAGCATGATCTGTGTATACAATCACCTTTGCACCTACAAGATAAGAACAAAACTTTTCAAATGCATAAACAATAGCTAGAAATTCCTTTTCAGTTGTAGCATAGTTAAGCTACACTTCATCTAGCGTCTTGCTAGGGTAGTAAATAGCATGGGTTCGTCCTTCCTTCTTTTGCCCTGGCACAGATCCTATAGCTACGTCCCTTGCATCACACATGACCTCGAATGGAAGATTCCAATCCGGAGGTTGAATGATCGGGGCTGAGATTAGAGCTTCCCGAATCTTATGAAACACATCTAAGCACTCCTGCGAGAAATAAAAAACTGCATCCTTCATCAATAGATTAGTTAGCGGTTTTGATATCTTAGAGAAATCCTTTATAAAACATCTATAAAGCCCTGCATGTCCTAGAAAGCTTCTTATTCCCTTCACTGAAGATGGAGGATGGAGCTTTTCTATAGTTTCTATCTTAGCCTTATTTACTTCAATCCCTCAACTAGAGATCAAGTATCCTAGTACAATGCCTTTTTTCACCATAAATTGACACTTCTCCCAATTAAGAACTAGGTTAGTGTCTTCACACCTTTGTAGCACAAGAGAAAGGTTAGAAAGACAATTATCGAAAGAGGAACCGTAAACAGAAAAGTCATCCATGAAAACCTCCATGATTTCCTCTATGTACTCCGAGAATATAGCCATCATGCACCTTTGGAAGGTGGCTGGGGCATTGCAAAGCCCGAACGGCATTCTCCTATAAGCAAACGTACCCCATGGGCACGTGAAAGAAACCACTATAACCATCAAGATAACAGAAATGTGAGTGTTGTGCTAACCTCTCAAACATTTGATCGATGAATGGTAATGGGAAGTGGTCCTTCCTCGTTGCGTTATTTAGCTTGCGGTAGTCTATGCACATCCTCCATCCCGTCACGGTTCTTGTAGGAATAAGCTCATTGTTCTTATTGGTGATGACCGTCATTCCTCTCTTCTTTGGAACAACCTGTACGGGACTCACCCACTTGCTATCGGAGATAGGGTAGATGATACCTGCATCAAGTAGCTTAAGAATCTCCTTCCTGATAACCTCCTTCATGGTCGGATTTAACCGCCTTTGAGGTTGTCGCGAAGTTCTAAAATCTTCTTCCATTAGGATCTTATGCATGCATAATGAAGCCTTGATTCCTACTAGATCCTCTATAGTATAACCTAAGGCTTTCCTATATTTCTTTAGAACAACCATAAGCTTACTATGTTCATCTTCACTTAGATCGGAACTAACAATTACCGGAAAGGTAGAATTAGATCCTAGAAATACGTACCTTAGATGTGCGGGAAGTGGCATCAATTCCATCACTATTGGAGTCTCTAGTGGCTCTTGAGGAGTGTCCAATGCTTCCTTAGAAGTCTCTAAGGGTATAGAAGTTGTTGGAGAAGAATCGAGAGAAGTGGTAGAAAGAACGTAATTGTCCTCAGATTTTCCCAAAATCACGGCACCTCTGTTTCCTCCACGGCCGTGGTTTAGGAGGTGGAAATCAATTACGGCACCTCTGATAGTTCCACGGCCGTGGTTTTGGCCGTGTAACTTACTGGAGTCCTCTGAATATCTAATTACGGTCATGTTGGTGGGAACCACGGCCGTGGAATAGCACGACTGGCCGTGATTCCTCATGTTTTCTGACCCATCATAGAGTTTTTCAAACTCTTCTTCATGTACTTCCTTTTGCTCCTCTAAAGCTTCAATTTCCTCATTGCATTCCTCTTCCTCTCATATGTCCACAATCCTCATAGTAATCACCTTTTGCAAAGGATCTTTGAAGAGAATCGAGCTTACTTCCTCTCTAGATGCCTCTTCGTCATGGATGTTACACATATCCTCTTCAAGAGCCGGTTCTTTCATCAAAGTAGAAAGAACGAACTCTACCTTTTCCTCTCCTATGTCGAAGGCGAGTCTAGCATTCTTGCAATCCACCATACAACCGGATGTTGCAAGAAACGGTCTTCCGAGTATAATCGGGACCGGACTATCTGCAGGAATGTCAAGCACAACAAAATCTATTGGAACATAGAACTTACCAAGCTTGACCGGGACGTCTTCAACGATACCGACGGGACAAGTTATGGATCGATCCGCCATATATAACGTTATCTTCACCGGTTTAGGCTCGCCTAGACCGATCTTCCTGCATAAGGCAAGCGGAATGATGCTAACGCTTGCTCCTAAATCACATAATGCATCATATGTGATATCTCCTACTCCGATTGGAACACAAAATGACCCCAGATCCTTCAGCTTTGGGGGCATCTTTTCCTTCATCATCTTAATGAGATCCGACGAATCCGAACTCATCTTGACTTCTCCAAAGTCTTCTAGTTTCCTCTTGTTAGAGAGGATCTCCTTTAAGAACTTTCCATATGCTAGCATACCTACAATTGCATCAATGAAAGGTATATTAATATGCAGTTTGCTCATGAGTTCAATGTACTTACCGAATTGCTTGTCTAGACGCGCTGTTGCTCTAGATTGTGGGAATGGTAGGGGAGGTTTGTAAGCTGGAGGAGGAATGTAGATATCTTCCTTCTCCTTTCCTTTTTCCTTCTCCTTTTCGACGGGAACTTCCACGAATTTGGGCTGCGGGTCGGTGGTTGTTGCTCCGCTCCTAGTTGTGATAGCCATCACCCTTCCTTTCGGGTTATCCTCCGTCTTTCCTGGAAGTTTTCCTTGATTTTTAGGAACTTCCTCAGCATTGCTGAACATTTGGTTTTCTATAACCTTTTGGGCTTTATCAACCTTAGTGATGTGACTCTCCAATCCTTGAAGCTTTCCCAAGATCGTTTCCAGCATGGGATCGGGCTTCTCTTTCCCCGAAGTGCTTCCACTATTAGATGTTTGCCCCTGGCTTTTCAAAGGAATGGAAGAAGAAGATGGTGAAGTTAGTGAATTTCCTGAATTGGGATAAGAATTACGGGAGTTTTGTTGTTGGTTGGAATGCCAATTGTTATTTTAACCCCTATTGTTGTTCCAATTGTTGTTCCGGTTGTTGTTGTTCCAATTGTTCCGGTTATTGTTCTGGCTGTTGCGATTGGTGTTATCATTCCCATTGTGGTTATTGTTGTTTCCTAGATAACCAACATCTTGTTCCTTAGGCTTTGGAAAGCTGACCTTGATGACTTCCTTCAATTCTTTAATCTCGGTGTTGAGAGAAAAGATTTGAGTTTGAGCAGCTTGTGTTAGCTTTGCTCCTTGCTCCACTCGATTACCTTCCACTTTCCGGTGAGAGTACTTCTCAATGACTCGGGCTTGCTTCTCAATGAAGTCCCAAGCGTCATCTTCCCTCATGTCTATGAATGTGCCACATGAAAGGGATTGGAGCTTAAATTGTGTTTCCACATCCAGCCCCTTATAGTATATCTCCAATAACTCCAATTTAGAAATGCCATGGTGTGGGAAATCCAATAATAAATCCTGAAATCTTTCCCAAGACTGGAACAAACTCTCATTAGATCTCATAGAAAAAGCATTAATTTTACCTCTCAACTCCGCCGTCTTGGATGGCGGAAAGAATTTCGTGAGGAACTCCGAAGAAAGATCCTCCCATGTGTTGAGTCTTCCATTTGGAAGAGCTTGATACCAAGACAAAGCTTTCCCTTTCAAGGAGAAAAAGAATGGCTTAATCTTGTAATTGTTGGTGGTTGCATTCTTTGGCTTCATTGTCTCCATCAAGATCTCAAAATTCTGTAGATGTTGGTGTGGAGATTCGACACTCGGTCCTCCAAACTGGCTTGTCGAACGATGGTAATAACTTGTTGGTTGAAGCTAAACCCTTGAATATCATCAGCACCAAAGTTCACACCTAGACGGCGTGGTTGCTGAATCGGATCCATTCTTTGGCCAAGAGTTCTTGGCTCTTCATCTACACGAGCGGCCCTCGCACCTCCAGCCGGGACACGATAATTGGTGGCTGGTCTTGGATTATTCTAGTTCGCATTGATCGCTGGATCAATGTCCTCTAGCGATGGCATGGAGGAGTCCCTATCCTCATCGGATGAGTCGGTTCTAACCGATCTTGTCGGTTTCCTTCTCTTCTTCTTCTTGGAATCACTCATCTCCAGCCTCATTTGCAGCATCATATCCCTGAGCTCATCAATTTGCAATTGATGACGCTCCGATTCTTCTTTGCGAGTATTCTCGCTCCATCTAAGTCGAGCTTCGGAATCATCCAACTCCGCTTGGATATCCCTCTCCTTACTTTCAACAATCTTTCTTTCTTTGAGTTTCTTCCTCAAAGTCTTCTCAAGTTCTTGATCAAGAGGTAAGAGGTATTTGTTGGTGCTAGACCTGCGCATATACTTAAGGTAACCTGCAAATATCACTCACAAGAGATATCAAATAACAAGAGCAAAGCTCCCAAGCTTGACAACCGATAACCAAATTCGGCTTAAACCAAATCCTCGGCAACGGCGCCAAAAACTTGTTCGCCCAAAAGCGTGCATGCAATCAAGTCTTAAATTTATAAAACTAGAATCAAAGCAAGCGAACCCGCAGTGTACGGATCGGCGTAGTAAAGCAAGAATTCCAAAGTATCGAACTCAGGGATTTGGGGGGAACAAATTCAGTTCACAAATCGTCAACCAAGTAAGTATAATAAGCTTTGCAAATATTGGGAAAACAACAACCCTAAAGATCCAATTATCTAATTGTGGCAATCGATTCAAGATATACTAAAGAACTAAGGACAGAGTTAAGAGTTGCAAACGTATGCAAAGGTAAAGTAATGTACGATGAAGTTCCAGAACTTTATATGACTTATCTAAAGACACTCTCTATAAAGGTTGTTGAGGCTTCAGTATAGAAAGGATCTAAAGACAAGAATTAATCTCAAATACCCAAACTTGTAACCCAAGGGTCAAAACTAACTAAAACGATTAAGGTTGTGACACTCGAAATCGAAATAGAGGATGATGAGTCTCACTACTACCTAGAAAAGGATAGACCAAGACTAGATTAAAGCTAATCTTTAACCTTGGATCAAAGTAAAAGCAAAGTTCGTAAACTAGGGTAAATCACGGGTAGTTCTTGAGTTCCACGGCCGTGGAAGTTCAAGAAAAGACCGTGATCTTGGTTCGTCGACGAGATCTCTCTAACTCTGAAGGTCCAATCTGTTTACGATCGATCTATCATCATCTAAGCCACAACTATCAACCCTTCACCTTAGAATTGCTAAAGGGTTTTAGCCAATAACCATTGTCATCAAATCAAAATCAAGTTTAAGAAGAATGAAAGATGAAAACCCTCGAAAACTCAAATATGACTCAAAGTCAATCTCAAATCCAAAGTAGAAATTGGAATACTCAATGGATTCAGAATATAACACAAAACCTCACAATAATCTAGGGTAAATATGAAGGACAGGTTGTCAATCCGTCTTCAATAACCAACCCTAAGAAAGAGGTAAAAACCTTCGGCGATCTTCAATCCGCCCTAGGCAAGAATATTCCAAGCAAGGTAAGCGGCCGTCACGTCTCCGCCAGATCCAACGCCAATGTCACGAGAATAGGTCGTAAGCGTCGATGTCCAAAACTCTCTTCTCTGACATTTTTATAAGACGGGGCAAAAGTAAACGTCCCGGCCCATCACGTAAATAACATGGTAAACGAAGTCTCGTCAAAAGATCGCCTTAATCACGGTCTCAAAGGGTTCCACGACCGTGGTTTAGGGCGTGGAATTGGATTACAGTGTCTCTCATCTTCCACGACCGTACTTTAGGCCGTGTAACTTAGTGGAATGCTCCACGCTCATGATGCCAAGATCCACGGCCGTGGTTTAGGGCGTGGACTCTTCTACGGCCGTATTTTAGGGCGTGGAAGTGTAGATTGCTTGTGGTTTCCTTTGTGTCGTGCCATTCTCCATCTTAGCTCCTTCTTTGACTTCCTTGATGTGTTCCTAATCCTTGTATATGCTCAAATCCTCTCTTATCTCTCTCAAATGGTCCAGTTTCAACTCTTATTCACCTATAATCAATCATAAACTAATGTAGACCTCCATATCGAAAATATAGATAAACAAGCTAACAAATGCTTCAATACCTTATCCATGAACACTATAATGAATGAAAAACAACTAGAATGAATGCCTATAATATCGCAATATTTCATGCTAACAGAATGTGCCCGCAATGTTCATGGAGTTGATGAACAACATCTTTATCAACTTCCTAGACCAGTTTGTAGTTGTCTTCATAGATGGCATTCTGATTTAATCTCGTTGTAGAGAGGAGCATGCAAGACACTTGAGGATCGTTCTTCAGGTTTTACAAGATAAAGAGCTTTACACCAAGCTCTCTAAGTGCGAGTTTTGGATGTCCGAGGTAGCATTCCTTGGTCACATTATTTCAGCTGAAGGGATCAAGGTAGTTCCGGCGAAGATCGAGTCAGTAATATCATGGCCACCTCCTAAGAACGTCAAGGAGGTACGCAGCTTCTTAGGATTGGCGGGCTACTACCGGCGTTTTATGGAGGGCTTTTAGTTATCGCCCGACCGCTCACTTCCTTGCTGAACAAGTCTACGAGGTTCGTATGGTCTGAGCCGTGCCTGCAAAGCGTTGAGGAGCTGAAGAAGAGGTTAACCTCTGCTTCTACACTAGCTTAGCCAAAGGGCATTGAGGAATTCATGGTTTATAACGACGCATCCAAGCTGGGCTTGGGATGTGTTCTAATGTAGAGGTTAAGGTGATTGCTTACGCATCGAGATAGCTAAAGAAGTACGAGGAGAATTATCCTACCCATGATCTGGAGTTAGATGATATCGTTCATGCTTTGAAGAATTACAGGCATTATTTGTATGGACCTACGTGTCTGATCTTCACACACCATAAGAGTGTGAAGTACATATTCACTCAACGGGACTTTAATAACCGCCAGCACATATGGTTGGAGTTGATCAAGGATTTTGATCTGGAGACCTTATATCATCCGGGGAAGGAAAATGTGGTAGGATATTCCCTTAGTAGGAAGACTCCCCGGGAGATGGAGATCGTTAGGCTGACAGCTCAGCCACAGTTACAGTGAGACCTTGCATGGCTAGAGATGGATATCCACTTTCTGGATTCCGACATCTACCTATCCACCTTATAAGTTCTACTTGATCTGTTGGTTGAGATCCGACAGAAGTTGAAGAGTTACTTAGCTATGACACAGATCCGAGACAGGATGTCTCGAGGAGAGGCACCGCATTTTGCAGTAGGTGTTGATGGGATCTTGAGACGCCAGGAGCGTGTATGTGTGCCTTCAGATCGAGAGTTGACACAGAGGATCCTTTAGGAGGCTCATTCTTCACCTTACTTAGTGCACCCCGGTGCGAGTAAGATGTATCAAGATATCAAACTTTCTTTCTGGTTGGGAGGTCTGAAGCCATATGTGACGAGATATGTAGCTCAGTCTGCGACCTATCAGTAGGTTAAGATCGAGCATGACAGACCAGATGGAGAGCTACATGCACTTCCTATCCCTCTGTGTAGGAGGACACCTCGATGGATTTTGTCACCGGTTTGAGACCGAGTCGAGGTCTTGATGCTATCTAGGTTATAGTTGATCGACTGACGAAGACTGCACGGTTCATTCCGATCAAGGAAACGTGGCCGGTAAGTCAATTGGTAGAGAAGTTCACTAGGCAGATAGTTAGACTTCATGGAGTACCTAGGACTATAGTCTTTGATAGAGATGGACGGTTCACTTCTAGGTTCTAGCAGCAAGTTCATGACACCCTAGGCACGAGTCTACAATTCACGACTGCTTATCATTCTCAGACCAATGGTCAATCCGAATGGACCATCCAGACTTTGGAGGACATGCTGCGAGCCTACATGTTAGACTGTGGATAGGTGTGGCCAGATCAACTTCCCTTAGTGGAGTTTTCGTACAACAATAGTTGGCACACATCGATCAGGATGACTCCTTATGAGGCTTTATATGGACAGAGATGTTGTACACCGTTGTGCTGGGACGAGCCGAGTAGTGCTAGCGGTGTAGCAACTGAGCAGATACAAGATGACATGGCTCGAGTAGTGGTGATTTGTGAGCGGATGTTAGCAGCACAGAGTCGACATAAGTCTTATGAAGATAAGAGGCGCATACCTCTGGAGTTCAGAGTTAGAACTCAGATTTGGTTGAGAGTATCCCCAACACGAGGCGTAAGACATTTTGGTGTCAAGGGGAACTTGAGTCCCAGATACGTCCGACCTTTTGAGATCCTGTAGCAAGTTGGAGAGGCAGTATACAGACTTGCTTTGCCACCGAGGCTTGAGGGTGTCCACCCCGTCCTCCATGTGTCTTAGTTATGGGAGTACATATTAGACCTGAGACACATCGTCAGTCATGAAGATCTAGTGGTCGAGTCAGACCACACGTTTGTTGAGCACCCGGTAGCTGTCTTAGAGCGTAGTACGAGATACTTGCATTCGAAGGACATACCGATGATGAAGATTCAGTGGTTGATGCGAGGAGCTGATGAGGCGACTTGGGAGACAGAGGATAGTATCCAGAGGAACTATCCGGAGTTTTACACAAAGCTTGATGCACCTTTAGCGTAGTTGTTATATTTGGTTTTTTCTTGGTTGTATTACGTACGCTTTTGGGACATTTTGAGTTTTGCCCTGAGTGGGAGTATATGAGTGGTCTTCAACGTTCTGTGTTGTTATGTGATTGTTCGGGTTGTTGCAAGTTTCAGGACGAAACTTCTTTTTAGGGGGATCCAATGTAAGATCCCAGTTTTCACCTTCATCACCCCCGCGGTGAAGAAGGTCACCCCAACGGCCTTGGTGTCTGTCACTGCCCCTGCGGTGATAAGGGGCCGCCCCTGCGGATACGCTGTAGATCTTACCCAATCTGTTTTTGTTCGTTTTATCTTCCTTCCATAGATAGAATATCCGATCTTCTATCTTACGGACCGGATTCCTTATCTTCTTCCTAACCTTAGACGTCCTTCCCATCTATCTTTTCAGCCTCTTCTATATATTCCCGTCTTTTATTCTTTTTCCCGTTTCTTGCTTACGTCTTCTTCAACCCTCGAGTGTTGCAGCCTTGCCCTTGTGTTCTTGCTGAACGTGTAAGTTCTTCCTCCCTTTGTTTTCATCACGTTCATGTGCTGTTGCACCTTGCTTCTTTTTTGTTTAGTTTCTCCCTTCATTTCCTCTTTTCTTCTTCTCCAAGAATCAAGTTTGATCCTTGATTCTTATGGAGCGTTCTGTTGATGATCCTTTGATGTTCACAAGATCCCTCGGTTGAGTTGTGAAGTGTGAGAGTGTTGGAAGAACAAGTGTTGGCATTTGTCGTGGTTCTACTATCGTCGAGAAGTCGACAGACACTTCTGTCAAGGATCCGCCCCCGCGCCTCTATGGTGCCGCCCCTGCGGATTTCCCTCACTGCCGTCCCTAAGCCTTTACCCATCCGGCCTTGCGGTTTCTTCTGCAGTAACTCCCATTCATGTGAGTTGCTTCCTTCCTTGCTTTCCTCGTTCCTTTCCTTGATTCTTAAGGATGTTCTTTGCCCCCTGAGTGTTTTGTAAGACTAAGGTTGAGACCTTAGCTTGTGAAGATCTATTAGAGATCATTTAGGCTAGAAGTTATAGACTTCTAGCAATCGTTCGCTCTTGATTCATGATGCTTGTGTGAACAGGCTTTCCTTTCTCCTTTCCTTAGGGAAACTGAGTCGTTCTCTGAGTGTTTACCAGTTGTAGATTACCTTCGAGTGAGATAAGTCCCTTGGACTTAGCTTCATTCTGCGTATTGGTTTGATTGTATTGACTTGTTTGTATTGTATATTTTGTTATAGCTGATAATTGGAATAGGATTTACCTTTGTAATACCTTAATTGGCCCAAGTGTATTATAACCAGGCGGTTACCGCTTGTCCAGTTCAGAATGGGGAAACTGGGAGGTGCTCTCGCAACCAGTCCAACATGTGACATAAGGATTCATACTTTCTATTCCTGTTGGTGAAATAGGACGGAGGCAAGATCATAGTGATACCCGTGTAATAACCATAAGTTGAATTAGTAATCGGATAACCTAATGAAAGATAATAACCGGTTGCTTGTGAGCATGATGATGTGTTTACTTTACCTTATGTGTGTGTTTGTGCCTTTACGTTCATGATTATATCTAGAATGTTAGCTAACGGTTTATACCGTCGTTGTAGATGTTCCGCAGGTTCAAGATGCCGCTGAGTGATCTGGATGGTGTGGTCATCCGGGGTTCCCGTACATTATAGGATGGGATCGGATTTTTGTTATGTTGTTGCTTTTCCTTTTGTTTTGAACTCGGCTGCGAGTCTTTTACGCTTCCCTTTGTTTAAACCTTTGGTTTTATATTGAGTTTTGGTTTTCATTTATCTATGCCTTGTTGTAAGATCCATTGTGTCGTTGCTACTATGAGGGTCGGGACCCATTGTACAGTTCTAGCCCATAATGCTTCGAGTTCCCAGAACTTAGAGTGTTACAATGCATATGGTGGTGAGAAAGAAGGGTGGTAGAATGGTTGAATGATGTGGTAGCCATTGAATTCCACTTCTTGTAACCTTCAAATACTCAAATATACCTATATAAAGCATAACAAATAACCGTCAAAATAGAAAAATTCAAGGCAACCCCTTCCCAAACTCTTTCTACTATTCACCTAGTGAAAAAGAAAACCCTTTTGATGGACCAAATTCTTCTCAGTCTCAATCAAATAAAATTCAAGGCAACCCCTTCCCAAACTTACTCGTAACCAGTCGAACCACCTGTGAATGATCAAAACTATCTTACTTCTTAGCAGATCTCATTCCTTGCCGGTGTCAAAGCCGGATCAGAATCCACAAGGCCTTTGAAGAAGACATTCATCTCTCTCTACAGATCAACCCTTCTTTCTCATCATCCTCCACTGACACATGGGCGCACTCGACAGATCCAAGTCCCTTTCCTCCATGGGAGTCATTGTCGGCGTTTCTCTCTTGAAATGGTGGAACTTCTTCTAGGAATGGTGCTCCGTTTCTATTTCAGGCCTCCCCTGTTTTCGCCTATGTCTCCGTCATCAACAAAGCTATGGTTAATCCCTCTTTTTGAATGAACTGCTGACTCCCTTGTTCACAATAGAGGAAACCCCTCATTTTTGGAAAACCATAGATTTATTTCTCTGATTTCCTAAGACAACAACCTTTGTCTTAACATCGACAACCTTGACCACAAAACTATGTGCTAGTTTCCGGAAAAAAGTATAAAACCCTCTAAGGTCTTAAATCCAAAAATATGAACCAAGATCTGGCAACAATGTTGCGTCTTTTGCATGCTCACATTCTAGAGATGGACTTCTCTCTTCCAATCAGAATCCTGAAAACACAAACATCAACTTCATCGAAGAATGTGAAACAACCTTTCTCTATGTCTCGACTGATTGCTTCATTTTACCAATTTATGTTTTTTCATTGCTGGAAGGTTTAATTTGGATAGATGATTGCTAGCTGAATGTCTTTTTTTTAACTTTCTCTTCCTTAATTTGTTCCTTATATCTCCTCACCTTAAAATGGATGTAACTCAGACTGCTTTTGAGCAAATTAACCTCTATACTATCAATTCAGTAATGCTTAGGTTAGTTGATCTCTTTAAACTATGTTTAAATGCAGCTTCTAGGTTGTTAGAATCTGTGTTTTGTTTTGAAACTGTGTTTGATGAGGGCCCTTTGGATTCTTTTGTAACTCAACAACACCTCTTGAAATTCAGCAATTTGTGGAGTGTTAGTTGAACACCTCTATTAATCAATTAAAGTTAGCACAATTTGCAAGTACTGTGTTTCTATATGCTTACACCATTTGCAAGGACAGTGTATCTATAATTTTGATAACAATCACCTGCGGCTACAACCCTTGAAGCTTGGGCTATGACTCAATTTTCTGGGCTCAACACAAAGATTTTGTTGGGATGTCCATCCTCGATTCTTACCAAATTCCTTTGGTTACCATTTTTGTGGCCTAACGGCTCCATTTACACCAAATTTGATTAACAAAATTAGTAATTATGTTCGATTGTGAATTGCCTCCATCTTTATTTCCCTTATCAAATAAAGATCTTTTAAAATCATAATCGAATTTATTCTGATCAATGAAAATGAGAGCACTTCTCTTTTCATTGGCATTACATGCCACGAGGGAATAAAACTTTCGATTTATATCATGGAGTAAACCTACCATACTCTCTTAATGATCTAAATTCATTTATATATATTTTACGCTTTTATCATTAAAAGAGATCCTTTGTTTCACTTTGTTTGGTCTAATGGAGTGGTTTTCGATATGATGTTTTGTTCATGAGAAGGAGTCGAGGACAGATGATCGAAACCTGAAGGCTGAAAATAGGAGTACAAATCTTAGGTTTCCACCAGTGGTCCCTCGGAGTTTACTCTGCACTACTTCTACTTTCATTGTCTCGATGTTCTTCTTCTCTGTGCTTGTCTTGCTCTTCTTTAGCCCCTCCTCCATCGGCTTGTTGTGATCGAAGATTTCTTTTGTTGTATTTTTCTTCTTTTTCCGTTTTTTCGTATTTGGGTTCTCTCACGACGGCTATTCCGTCTGCCGATTTATTCGGCCTTTCGATCCATTAGACAACGTGCCGCCTAAGTGCATCGAACCACTTTCCTTTTTTCAAAAAAAAACCCACCAATATAGAAAAAAAAGATAAAGAAAAAGCAAAAGAAAAAAGAAAAAAAGGGAAAGAAATTTCAAACTCATGGGTTGCCTCTTGATTCTGTTTGAATTAATTTTTTTGGCTACAAAGTTTTGAATTATTTTCCGGAAATTTGTCCTCATCTTCCCAAACGGCTTGTGAGACGGCTTTGGATGCCATCTCACAGGCCATCTTTGGGCGTCTCATCGCCGTCACCATGTCGTATGTGGCTACAACATTTTGCACTTAATTCAGTTGAATTATTTAAATTCAGCACAATTTCAACTTTTTCAAGGATAAACTCTGGGACATCCAACTTCTCAATGGCATCATTCAGGGAAACTTTGACGTGTTCTAGACGGTCAATAACCTCCTTGCGAGCGTCTTCCATGATGGAAACTTGATATTCCACAAGGTCAACCACAATTTCTTGCAGTTCATGAATTGTCCTCTTCGTGGTGGCTTGGTATCTTAAAACTTCTCTCGTCATTAACTACACGAGAGTTGCTTGAGGTTCTTTCTACGTGTTGCGGGAATTCTCTCTCCTTTCTCCTACAAGACAAAGACATCTAAAGAGGGATCCTTTATGATCATGCACTCATCATTGTCAATAGTGTTAGTGATATAAACATATATCATCATCTTCATCATCAATGAGAGAATGTTTAAGGATGTTAGGAAGTGTGAACTTTACTATTTCTTGATGAGATTGAAAAATGATGAATCCCTCACAAACGTGAATGAGACCTCCAGCTGTGTCAAGGAAGTGTCATCCAACGATCATACGCACAGTGATACCTACATCAACAACCACAAAATCCACAAGCATCTTGTGCTTGTCTATCCTTACAACAATGTTTTCAAGCATGCCGGCCGGTCTAATGACAAACTTGTCGGCCAACGTCAAGGTGAATTTCACAGGTGAAAGTTCTCCTAGATCTTACCTATTACGCAATCACACTAGAACCTAAATCACATAAAAAAATGTGCTTCCTTCCTCCGAAGGTCAAGGGAATATAGAAGCTTCTAGGATCTCCTCTATTGTGTGGAATCTTGGTCCTTAGCATAATGGTGCACTCATTGGTGACTTCAATTGAATCTTTATAGTTACGAATCTTTTTGTTTGATGACAAATCTCTCATAAACTTTGAATACATGGGCATTTAAATTCAATGCCTCAATAAGTAGAATCTCCAAGTATATCTTGTTCATCCTCTTCATAAATGATACAAAATCATCATCCATTTTCTTCATGTTATGAGCCTGAGAAAAAGGAAGGGGAGATCTATATCGCTTAGGAGGTATAATGATAGTTACCTCCTCTAGAGTGGCTTCTACCTCACTATTCTTCTTTATAGTCTTTTCATCTACTACAAGATATGCGGTCTCTTTCCGCTTCTCAGGGTAATGGTGCAAACTCTTCTTGAATTTGGTTCCGGAGTTGTAGGGTGTTTTTCTTAAGCCTTCTCCATTAGTTGGCTTAGTTGAACAACTTGATTCTCCAACATCTAATGACCTTTACCAATCACATCCACCACAACCTCCAACCTACTGAATTTTTCTTTGAACTTCATATTTGAGTTTCTAATTTCTCCAATGGATCCGCAAAGCGCTTCGTGTCCTTGTGCAAGGAACTCTAGGATTTTATCATGAGTGGATAACATGGGATCTTGTGCAAGAGCTTGTGCTTGATCAGGGGTTGGATCTTTGGGTGGGAAATTTCTTCTTTGGAATTATGGAAAAATCTTATTGGGGAAGGGAAGTCTTTCGAAAGAATACTTCTTTTGATATTCTCTTTGATTTTCTAAATAATTCACTTGTTCCATGACCTCATAATATATCACATTTTCATTAAAGGCTGAACAATCCTCTATCTCATGACTTGTTCCCTTGTAAAGTTGACAATTTATATTAGTATCTAAATTAGCGACTGAGAATGTGATTACCATCAACGAGTTTCATCAAAGATTGCACGTTCTCAACGAGCTTGTCGATCCTATCATCATATTTGATATTGTAGACATATCGTGTCTTGTTGCGCATCATGGCATACTTCTCTATGTGTTCAACATTAGTCACAAGGTAGTCCTAGGCTTCATCCTCATTTAGTCTTGTAAATGCATAGGAGTTAGTAGTGTCAACTATTTTCCTAATAGTATCATTTAAACCACTATAAAAATATTCAAGAAGTGCTACCTTCTCAAATCCATGGTGAGGGCATGAATGCAACAACGCATTAAATCTCTTCCAAGCGACATGAGTATTTACACCATCTTCTATGTTGAAGTGATACATCTTCTCCCTAATCTCAACAATCTCGTGGGGAGGAAAATATTTGCTCAGGAAACTGCATTTAAAATCCCCCAAGTAGTGAATGTACTTGGAATGTGATTTTGGAGCCAATTTGCAGCCTTTCTTGTTAAAGAAAAATAAATTCCCGCATTCTCAAAGCACCAGGATTAATATTCTCTAGTTCAAATTGTTTATAATTTTCTCAAATTTTCGTAGATGTTAATGTCGATTCTTATTCATCATTCATGAGAATTGGTCATTTTGGATGAGCCTTATGGTGTCCGTCCTGAGGTTAAATTCTCAACCTCCAAGTGCTAGGAGGAAGAAAGCATGATCCGGGACCTTTTACCTAGGATTCATGGTAGCATCTAACATTTGAGGGTGATGAGCCCTTTCAACAACAAGGGTAGCATTGAGCCTAGCAATTTCAGCTTGTGGATCAATCAAAGGAAGTTGATTATAGGGTACTTTGACTTGATTTCCGATTCCGTCCATGACTTGATTTTGTAATAGCCAGGATTTCCGAATTCTAACTAATGTTGATTAACTTAAAAATTGGTAGTATTTGACACATAACTCGCGAAGATTGCGTAAGTGATAAGTATGAGTCCCACCGTTATGTTCCTGGCGCAATTTTGGGCTAATGGGAAATTTTTCACTTTTTTCTCAAGGTAATTATTTTTACCCTCCGGTGTTATTTGGAGCATTTGGGAGCTCCAATTAACAAAAATACAGTCGCAAGAAATGATCAGGATATCGGACATGTCCTAGATATGAAATAACATGGAAAGGCAATGGTCAAAAGAGTCATTATTTCGTTTCTTAACGGCTAAAAAAGACGGCTTAGGAATACACGTTTTTTGAGGAAGTTGAGGAATAATTATCCCTACGATATTCCAGATTTATTATTCCAATTTCAGTAAATTTTGAGAAGGGGGTTCAACCCGCCTTTGGATCGTTTTTAGGATAATTATAGACTTCGCTAAAGGATAATTATCGTCTTTGCTGTAAATAGTGGAAAATCGTATATTAATTCATTATCTTTCACTTTTCCTCGTAAAAGCTTTGATTTCTCTCAACCTTCAAACTCATATCTACTCTCCGTTTCTAATCCAATTTCAATTCTGTTTGAGTTTCTAGATTCTTCTCTTCATTCTCTTCATATCAGTATTGAGTTTTTATATTTCCGAGCATATGAAGATCTAGTCGAGCATATATGTCACCAGGACGGTTCTGTCGCTCAGATTCCGGTGAATTTGATGATGTCCATGCGTAGTCTGCATCGTTGTGATTCCGAATCTTCTTTCAGATAGTCAATCGGGCTAGTAACGAATAAGTTATCAATTTATGGATTTGATGCTGGTTTTTATGGGTTGTTTGTTTGATAAAATCTGATGACAGGTTGGTTTATAAATTGCCAGCGGGCAAATGGTTATTTTGGCAAAATCTAATTAATTAATCAATTAAAGGTTTAATTAATTAAATTAGGATTAGAATTGAGATTGAGGAATGTTGATTAGATGCTACCTTGAGATTTGAGGAATTGTGAGTTATGTTGAGATATTGAGGTTTAGTTGGTTGTAAGGCTTATAGGTTGACTATGATCCTTATGAATCCCTTGGGTCTAGGTGTGACCCCTTTAATTGATAGGAGATTTGATATCTCTTTATGCCTTGTTATTAGGCAGTGCTATCCTCCAGATCGGAGTTGATCATGTTTGAGGTTATCTTGAGGTTGAGGTAAGTCCGTAGGACTTACTTAGCTGTCATCCCTATGTTTGATGTATGCATGAGTGATGTTTGTTATATGCTTGATAGCATGCAATATTGATTATTACCGACCTATGGTTTATTGCATAGCCCCCTTGTAGTGGCAGTGATAACCTTTCTCTTTCATCTTGTAAGGAGTGTGGGTGGTTCTCTATGGTCAGGCCAATTTTGGTATACGGGATGGACACTTCATCACTCCCTTAGAGTACACGAGAAGTGTGCCGATACTACTCCAGATGGATATGGTACCCAAAGGCGAGGATGATATATTCGTCGTGTCACATATTTTCATCGATATATATTTATACCTTGAGTGCATGATGTTATAAAGATAATTAAACGGGTAAATGTGTGATAGCATGATTATGTATTTATGATTCCATGACCCGTGTTTGTGCTTATGCATTATCTTATATATGAATAGTTAGCTAACGGTTTATACCGTGTTGTAAATGATCTGCAGGTTAGGGGGACTATAGAGTGAGCCAGATGGGTAATCCGCTGAGGGCTTCCATACACTACGATGATGCGAGAGATTATGGGATATTTTGTATATGTATTGATCGCTGTTTTGTACTCAATGGTGCTTATGTAAACCTTGTTGTATGTATTTACACAGTTTGATGTTTTGGTTTCAATCTATACGTTCCTTGTGGTAAGATCCAATGAACTTGTTGTCAGGCTAGGGTCAGGATCCACTGTGAGATCCTAGCCCAGTGACGCCCCGAGTCCCACGTATTCGGGGTGTTACAATGTTTGTATTAGAGCCTTAGGTTGATAACAATGACACTTGCAATATGCGATAAAGGTCGAATAGATAAAATAAACAGAACCCAAAAGGGGTTTGACTTTTTAAAAGGATTTTGGTTTTGAAAAGTGTATAGCTGTTTTGGGATAGTGTGTACGGGAAGTCATCACCCTTCTGAGGATCTCGATAGTATAGATGTTTATATATAGATAAACATTGTGTGTTTAAATGTGCATGTATGTTTGATTTGAGTATTATATATATATATATATATATATATATATATATATATATGCGCATTATATAGCCTTTTACGTAGCTATGTTATTATCTCTGATGGCTCAGACTAGAGCAACATCTGCTATAGCACAGGGAAGAGGTAGACCACCTCTATCTCCAGTAATCGTAAGTCGTGAACGAGTTGGTGGACCTCTAGTCCCGAGAGGTCGGGGTTAAGTCCCCATTGCTGATTCGCTAGAGGCGGAAGACCAAGTTATGGAAGATGTTGAGAATGTAATTTTCAAGGCTGTCGGCGACGTACGGATCGTATTAAGGAACGAGATAGTTACCCTACTTAGACGGTAGAGTACCCAAGTGGAAGATTTAAGTTGCACCTCGATGAAGCAACGAGCTTGAGAAGATGTCTAGCGTGTAACGGAAGTGGCAAAGTAGGAAAGATGCATTCCATATCCTTCGGCATCACCAGATCCGTTGAGGTGTTGTAAAAGGAAATTTCGGTGTTATTTACACCAATGAGGATGGCTAAGGATGTTAAAGCTAAAGAGAAGTCAGAGATTAGAGCATGCCAATAGTGGGGAATGAAGCTTTTGATTATGACGAGGTTCAATAGAGAAACGAACGGGTTATTCTAGTATATGATATCTTCTTTCGTGGGAACCTGTATCGAGACGAAGTCGTGATAATAGACGTGTGAATAGTATCGTGAATACCTAAGAAATTCATTTGTGAGTTTTGGAGCTGAAGAACCGACATCGCCAGTTGTTGCCGGTACCATTCATATTAATGGTTTACCTATCAGAGATTTTTGTGATACGAGTGCGATGCACTTATTGATTTTTGTATTATGTGTTGAGCATTTGGTGTTAGATACGATATAAGGGATATTCTATATTATAGGGTCACCCGATGATAGTAGGGTCAAAGGTACCCGCGAGATACTTGTTTGTCCTATTCATTAGGAACTTGTGATTTTCTTGTTGACTTCTTTGTCATGCCGCTAGTGCATGAGGAAGTCATTATGGGTATGGATTGGATGGATAGACATCGTGCTATGTTAGATGTAGGTAGTAGGACCGTGACGGTCTCTACCGAGTTAGGTCAGATCGAGATTTTCTGAGGTTGGGACCTTGGAAAGACGTTTATGGTTATTAGTGCAGTCCGAGCAGTGAGGTTGATTGCATAGGGTGCAAAGCCTTCTGGTGTTATGCCATGAAGGAGGGCAAGAGTCCAACGTTAGAGGATATTCCCGTGGTTGGCGAGTTTATAGATTTGTTTGCTGAACCATCTAGCTTACCGCCCCAAAGGAGCGTGGATATCGGCATCGAGTTGGAGCCTGGTACGAGACCGATCTCGAAGGCCCCATATCGTATGACGCCTATCGAGTTGATTAGAGCTGAAGAAGCAACTGAAAGAGTTGGCTGAGAAGGGCTTCATTCGCCCAAGCGTATCCCCGTAGGGAGCACCAGTCCTCTTCGTACGGAAGAAGGACGGATCATTGAGGTTGTGTATCGACTACAAAGAGTTGAACAAGTTGACCATCAAAAACAAGTATCATTTGCCTCGCATCGATGATTTTTTAGATCAGTTTCAGGGAGCGACTTTGTTCTCCAGGATCTACTAGCGCTCGGGATATCATCAGTTGAGGGTTAGAGAGCAGGATGTGCATAAGACGCTATTTCAGACGCGGTATATCCACTACGAGTTTGCAGTGATATCATTTGGAATCATGAATGCACCCGCCATCTTTATGGAGTTGATGAATGTCATACTCATCATATTTTATGGATCAGTTTGTAGTAGTCTTCATAGACGATATCCTGGTGTACTCTCGTAGTAGAGAGCAGCATGCAAGACATCTAAGGACAGTGTTGCGAGTTTTGTGAGATAGAGAACTGTGTGTCAAGTTCTCTAAGTACGAGTACTGGATGCTAGAGATAGCATTTATGGGTCATATTGTCTCTACCGAAGAGATCAAGGTTGATCCGGAGAATATAGAGTCGGTAGCAGCATGGACGACACCGATGAACATCAAGGAAGTGCGCAGTTTCCTTGGACTTGCAGGTTACTACCGACGGTTTGTGGAGGGATTCTTTGTGATTTCTTGTCCACTCACCAGTCTGTTGAGGAAGACTACCCGGTTTGTATGGTCCGAGCCGTGTACTCAGAGTTTTGAGGAGGTGAAGAGACGTCTGACTTCTGCTCCCATCTTAGCGCAGCCGAAGGGCATAGAGGACTTGTAGTCTACAGTGATGCATCCAAGCTAGGCTTAGGGTGTGTTTTAATGTAGCGTGTTAGAGTGATTGGATATGCGTCTAGACAGTTGAAGACGTATGAGGAGAACTACCCGACTCATGATCTGGAGTTGGCAACGGTAGTTCATGCTTTGAAGATTTGGAGACATTACTTGTACGACGCTACATGCCAGATCTTCACAGACCATAAGAGTCTGAATTATATTTTTCACGCAGCGAGAATTGAATAACCGCTAGCGTAGATGGCTTGAGCTGATTAAGGACTTTGACCTTGAGAATCTGTATCATCTAGGGAAGGCGAATGTTGTCGCCGCTGCCCTTAGCAGGAAGACGTCTTGAGAGTAGGCGATTGCACGATTGACAATTCAGCCTCAATTGTAGAGAGATCTAGCATGGCTAGAGATGGACATCCAGTTTCCTGATGAGGATCCCCAGTTGTGTACTTTAGAGCTTCCACCTGATCTCTTGGGTGAGATCCAACAGAAACATGAGACCTACCCGACGTTGAGAAGGATACGAGATAGGATGTCTCGTGGTGATGCACCACAGTTCTCCATAAGAGTAGATGGAGTGATGAGACGTCGCGATCGTGTCTGTGTACCCGCAAATGCGGATCTGAGACAGAGGATCTTACAGGAGGCTCACTCCACACCTTACTCAATGCACCCAAGCGCGAGTAAGATGTATCAAGATGTGAGACGTTCATACTGGTGGGGAGTGCTGAAGCCCGATGTAGCCAGGTTTGTGGCTCAGTGTGCGACTTGTCAACAGGTCATGATAGAGCATTGCAGACCAGGAGGAGAGCTCCACCCACTACCAGTACCGAAGTGGAAGTGGAAGGACATCTCCATGGACATTGTGATAGGATTGAGGCCGAGCAGGAGTTTTGATGCTATTTGGGTTGTAGTTGATAGATTGACGAAGACGGCACGGTTTAAACCTATCAGGGAAACGTGTTTAGTGAGTAGATTAAGTAAGGAGTTCACTATATAGATAGTGAGACTCCATGGTGTGTCAAGGACGATCGTCTCAAATCGAGATGGACGATATACCTCGAGGTTCTGGTAGCAGATTCAAGCTGCCATGGGGACGAGTTTGCACTTCACGACTGCATTCCATCCTTAGAAAAATAGTCAGTCAGAGAGGAACATTTAGACGTTAGAGGACATGTTGCGAGCTTGTGTGTTGGACTGGGGATAGGGATGGTCAAATCACCTCCCATTGGTTGAGTTCAACTACAACAACAACTGTCATGCATCGATTGGGATGGCTCCATATGAGGCATTGTATGGACGTAGATGTCGTACACCACTATGCTGGGATGATATTGCCCGTGTAGAATTGATCAAAGAGAGGATGCTAGCTGCACAGAGTCGCTAGAAATCGTATGTAGACAAGAGGTGTCGGCCTCTAGAGTTCAGGGTTAGAACTCATGTCTGGCTGAGAGTATCTCCGACGCGTGGCGTCGGACGTTTTGGCATAAAGGGGAAGTTGAGTCACCGATATGTCAGTCCTTTAGAGATACTAGGCAGAGTTAGGAGAACAGCATAAAGATTGGCTTTACCACCGAGATTAGAGGTTGTTCACTCTATGTTTTATGTGTCTTAGTTAAGAGAGTACATACCAGATCCAAGACACGTCGTCAACTATGATAGTATAGTGTTTGATCCGGGCCACACTTTTACCGAGCACCCGATTGAAGCCCTAGAGCGAGGTGTGAGACGCCTGCGTTTGAAGGACATTCCTTTGCCAAGGATACAGTGGTCTAGACGAGGACCTGATGAGGCCACATGGGAGACTGAGGATAGTATCCAAATGAACTATCCAGAGTTCTATGTCGAGATAGATGCACCTGTAGGATCGATGAGTAGATATTAGTGCTATTTTGGTGAGTGTTATGATTATGTGCTTATGTGCTTTGATGTGTTTTCGTGCTAGCTGTGATGTATGCATACAATCTTATTAGATCTTGTTTGCTAGCGCGAGTTGTGTTTATAGCTGGAGATGGTTCTTCCTCCATGCTATTGAGTTGTGATTAGGGTTTAGCTGGAGATGGTTATTCCTCCATACTATTGTTTATGGACATATTTTGAGTGGAGATGGTTTTCCTCCACGCCCCGCGTTAGGTGTACGGTTTGGCTGGAGAAGGTTTTCCTCCATGCCTTGTGATGTGGTTATAGGTTGGCTAGAGATGGTTTTCCTCTATGTCTTTGGATAGCGTTATGATCTTGTTACCGGAGTTGGTGATTCCTCCATGCTGTGTATTGAGGTTATAGATTGTTATAGGTTGATACCTTTGAACGGAGAAGTGATACCTCTAATAGAGAGAGTGTTTATACCTCGGCGTATGGGTCCGAGAGGATTTGGGAATTGTTCAAGTTTCGGGACGAAACTTTTTCTTAAGGGGTGTGTGATGTAATAGCTAGGTTTTCCGAATTCTAACTAATGTTGATTAACTTAATATTATATGGTATTTGACACACAACTCGCGAAGATTGCGTGAGTGATGAGTATGAGTCCCACCGTTATGTTCTTAGCGTAATTTTGGGCTTATGGAGATTTTTTTACTTTTTCCCCGATAATTATTTTTACCCTCCGGTGTTATTTGGTGCATTTGGGAGATCCATTTAATAATAATGCAGTTGAGAGAAATGATCAGGACATCGGACATGTCCTAGATATTGAATTACATGAAAAGACAAAACGGCCAAAAGAGTCGTTATTTCGTTTCTTAACGGCTAAGAAAGACGACTTAGGAATACACGTTTTCCGAGGTAGTTGTGGAATAGTTATCCCTACGATATTCCAGATTTATTATTCCAATTTCGAGAAGTTTGGAGAAGGGGTTCAACCCGCCTTTGGATCGGTTAAAGGATAATTATCGACTTCGCTAAAGGATAATTATCGTCTTCACTATAAATGATGGAAAATCATTTATTAATTCATGTTCTTTCACGTTTCCTCATAAAAGATCTGACTTCTCTCAACTTTCAAACTCATATCTACTCTCCGTTTCTAATCCGATTTCAATTCCGTTTGAGTTTCTGGATTCCTCTCTTCATTCTCTTCATATTGGTACCGAGTTTCTACATTTCCGAGCATATGAAGATCTGGTCGAGCATATATGTCATCAGGACGGTTCCGTCGCTCAAATTCCGGTGAATTTGATGTTGTCCATACGTAGCCTGCGTCGTTGTGATTCCGAATCTTCTTTCAGATCGTCAATCGGGTTAGTAACGAATAAGTTATGAATTTATTCGTTTTTCGTATTGCGATTTAGCCCAAATTGACCTTAGGCTTGTCAAAATGGATAATTAGAAATTCCATTATGATCGTTATATTATTCTGGTATTTATGGGTTGTTTGTTTGATGAAATCTGATGACATGTGGGTTTAAAAATTGCCTACGGGCAAAACGTTATTCTAGCGAAATTTAATTAATTAACTAAAGGTTCATATTTAATTAGGATTAGAATTGAGATTGAGGAATGTTGATTAGATGCTACCATGAGATTTGAGAAATTGTGAGTTATGTTTAGATATTGAGGTTTAGTTGGTTGTGAGGCTTATAGGTTGATTATGATCCTTATGAATCCCTTGGGTCTAGGTGAGACCCCTTTGATTGATAGTAGATTTGATATCTCTTTATGCCTTGTTATTAGGTAGGCCTATCCTCCGGATCGGAGTTGATCGTGGTTGAGGTTATTTTGAGGTTGAGGTAAGTCCGTAGGACTTACTTAGCTATCATCCCTATATTGGATGTATGCATGAGTGGTGTTTGTTATATGTTTGATACCATGCGATATTCAATATTACCGACCTATGGTTTATTGCATAGCCCCCTTGCAGTGGCAGTGATAACCTTTCCCTTTCATCCTGTAAAGAGTGTGGGAGGCGCTCTGTGGTCAGGCCAATACTGGTATACGGGATGGACACTTCACCACTCCCTTAGAGTACACGAGAAGTGTGCCGATACTATTCCAGATGGATATGGTACCCAAAGGCGAGGATGATATATTCCTCGTGTCACATATTTTCATCTATATATATTTATACCTTGAGTGCATGACGTTATAAAAATAATTAAACGGGTAAATGTGTGATACCATGATTATGTGTTTATGATTCCATGACCAGTGTTTGTGCTTATGCATTATCTTATATATGAATGGTTAGCTAATGGTTTATACCGTGTTGTAAATGATCTGCAGGTTAGAAAACTGCACAGTGAGCCAGATGGGTGATCCGTTGAGGTCTTCCGTACACTAGGATGATGCGAGGGATTATGGGATATTTTGTATATGTATGGATTTCTATTTGTACTCAGCGGTGCTTTTGTAAACCTTTGTTGTATATATTTATACATTTTGATGTTTTGGTTTTAATCTATCTGTGCTTTGTTGTAAGATCCAACGAACTTGTTGTCATACTATGGTCAGGATCCGCTGTGAGATCCTAGCCTAGTGACGCCCCGAGTCCCTCGGATTCTGGGTGTTACAGATTTGTAGCGGCTTTCTTGGAAGATTTTGGTCCATGGAGGGTGTGCTCAATCTCGTTGTCTTGAGGGAAAAATTTGTTTGAGTCGTGAACTCTTCGCATTCACCAATCTAACATGCAATTCAAAAACAAAAGGGGAAATATATGTCTTTAGATGTAAACAATGTGAACAAGAGAAATCAGTGATTGATTGTATGCAAATATATGGATGAAACACTTTTTTTTTTATGGAAGTAATTTAAGGAAACATGAATCTCCACTATAATAAATTAAAGTAATATTGCATTTATGACACTCATGAACATTGATATGTGAATATTGTAGGTAACTATCTAATATAGCCATTAGCATAGACAAACAAATACCATATCTACCTACTTGATTGAATCCTCAATCTGGCGACTAGGTCAAGTAATTAGGAGAATCCTTTAAAAATTTAGAAATCCAAAAAAGATCAAGAAAAGCTACACTTTTGGCGCTTGAGCTAAGAAAGGTACAAAGACCGGGACTTTCTACAATTGTTAAAAATTCTGGAAGTAAAAGGTAGGATTCAATCCCTTAAACCAAGTATTTTTCAATATATTCAATAAAAACAATCTCGCTTGTGGCACATGCACTTTTATTGAAACCAAATATAAACAGAACTTCTTTCGAAGGTGAAAACAAAGAGTTTTAAAAAGAAGCAATATCACAATCTCAACTCACAAACATATAAGCAATAATAAATCAAACCATTATAGGGATCATCCAATCTTTAGATTAGGAGAGAGATTAACCAAACATGATTAACTATAAAGCAAAGTCAATATATAAAAGCATAAAAGACTTAAAATCACAAGTTTTCGGTTCCAGCACAATGAGGCGAACCTTCTATTGTAAAGCTACTTGACGGCTCTTGAAATCAGGTCAAGAGAGTAAGGGAGCAAGATATGCGACATATCTAACCCTAAGACTGACATATGCTTATATAGGGGAAAACATCAAGGTCTAGGGTTATACCAAATATTATTTTGCCAAAGATAAGTTTGAATGATATGATTTTCTTTCACTATGTAAACGAGACGACATAGAGACGAGATGAGACTGCATCAGGGACGGCCTATGAAGCCATTTGACGTCGTTTGGCATCGTCTCACATCGTCTTTGCCTTGACAAGTTCTAGGATCGAAGAAGTCTAATGCAACGGTGATGTGTCCATACAGCTTGGGAAGCCATCTAGCTTGTGTTGTGGCTTTAATCATGAATCTTGTCACCGGGACTTGGTTTTGAGGGACTTTGTGTTGTAGTTCCTCAGCCATGTACGGTCTTCTCTTGAGCTCTTACTTTCGGGAGGATATACTTCTAGTACAATTGATGCCGAAAATGACTGAAACATAAAAAGGCCAAGGTAGATACCGAAATATGGAAAGTGGAAGCTTTTTTATACCAATAGTGATGCATGAGAGAGCAATAAATGTATAAAATACATGATTCTAAAGCCTATATGATGTTACATTTGACAATCATCATATCTCTAGTGATTGAAGTTATCCTCTTGGTCTTGGATATTCATTCTTAACTTGTTGACATGTTTAACAACGTGTCACAAATTTGACAATGTCATTTTTCATACCTTTCAACCAAAAGCATGGTCAAACATCCCGATACATTTTATTTGATCTTAGATGTATGGAATATGTTGTTGTATGAGCTTCAACAAGCATTTTTGTTCTAATCTCATCATCATGAGGCACACATATCCTTCTTTGGTATCAAATCATATTATAGACATCTATATGAAAGTTTGTACTTTCACCATTCATGATCATTGACCTTACCTTGGTCAGATCAGGGCAACTTAGTTATTTTTGGTGGATCTCTTCCAACCAACTAGGCACTATCTCCAAGGTACACAAATATTCTTGGTCATTTTGAATCCACACTTCGATGTCAATACGAATTAGATCTTTTTTTTTATCTCTGGTTGTGAAGTTAAACAGGCAATCACTTTTTCTTGAACAAACTTTCTACTCAGAGCTTCGGCCACCACATTTGCCAAGATTAGTAAAAATGTACTTTCAATTCTTATGATCTTTCATAATCTTGCACGTTGTTCCAAACAAGTAGTGCCGCCAAATCTTCAGTGAATGAACTATTGCTACTAACTCTAAGTAATGTGTTGGGTAGTTTTGCTCATACTGCCTCAATTATCTAGATGCATATGCTATGCCTCTTTTATTCTACATCAGAACATATCTAGACCATCTTGGAAGGATCATTGTAAACAGTGAATCCTAGAGTTTCAATTGGCTGAGTAACACATGTGCAGTTGTCATTCTCTTCTTAATTCTACAAAGCTTGCATAACACTTGTCAACCCATACAAACTTTATTTCTTCTACAACAAGTTGGTCATGGGCCTACATATGGTGGAAAACCCTTCCACAAAACGTTTAGAGTATCTTGATAATCCTAGAAAATTGCCTATCTCCTTCACATTTTTGGCGGTTCCCATGCTAGCACAGTTTCAATCTTGGATGGGTCAACTTTGACTCCTTCCGCAGTAATCACATGTCCCAGGAATACAACTTCCTTATTCCAAAAATTACACTTGGATAACTTGGCATAAAGCTTATCTTTTCTCAACACTTGGAGGACAACTTTAAAATGATCTGGATACTCCTCCTTACTTCCTGAATAAACCAATACATAAGTGATGAAGACCACACCAAATCTGTCCAAGTAATCGATGAAAATCCGATTCATCATCTCTATAAACGTAGCTGGTGCGTTAGTTAATCAAAATGGCATAACCACAAACTCATAGAGTCCATATGGAGTACGAAATGTCGTCTTAGGATATCCTCTTCCCGAATCTTCAATTGATGATAAAATGATTGCTAATTTATTTTGGTGAACATTCTTACTCCTTGTAATTGATCCAACAAATTATCAATCGGTGGCAGAGAGTACTTGTTATCGATAGTCACCTTATTCAATTCTTTGTAATCGATCCAAGAACCACAATGTACCATACTTCTTCCTCACAAACAACACATGCACTCCACACGGTGATACACTTGGCCGAATAAATCTTTAGGCCGCCAAATGTTCTAACTACTTATTTAGCTCTAACATTTCCACATGTGTCAATCCATAAGGCGCTTTAGAAGTTGGTATAGATCTAGGCTCTAGATCAATACTAAAGTCAACTTGCATTGTAGGTGGAAATCCAGGTAGTTCATCTTGAAAAATATCCTTAAACTCACGAGCAATTGGAATGTCTTTCAAATGAATCTTCCCTTCTTTCTTCAAAGCATAACACAAGTATGCTTCGCATCCCTTTCTGATCACATTCACATTTTTCACAAAAAAAATCGAAATTAAAGGCTCTTGGAAATTATATCCTTTGAACGCATGACAAGTTGTGTCCTTAGCTAACATCATTATTGTTAGTGTTTCTGCATCTATCTTAGTCTTATCATCCAATCCATGCCTAGACTAAAATCATCACTATCAAATCGGGTAATAGGGAAATTTGTTTGCCATTCTACTTGACCAACCTTAAAGAATATTGATGAATTTCCTTAGATTATGTTTCTTGATTACCGTTAGATAGTTTTACCGAGTATCGTATTTCCTCAATGGTATCTAATCCAACTTTAGACACACATTCATTAGATATAAACGAATAGGTAGCACCAATATCAAACATAATCTTAACAAGTTGTCGTTGAATCAAAGTTGTACTGGTAACTGATGGTGTATCATGCTCTTTACTCCTTTTCAACTTGATTATCCTGAGTTGACTATTTCCATTCCCAATTCTACGGTCCACACTATGTCCCTGCCCTTGCGGCGCCATATGATAACCTTGTTGTCCACACTAATTTTGAAGGTATGTTGTTGACTTTGTCCCTGATTGTGGAAGTCTTACCAAAGTACAACGACCTCCCGTGCTAATATTACGAGATCGTGTGTAAATTGGATAACATTAATTATTATATATTTTAAGCATAAAAGAAAGCAATAAACAAGCAATGTTGAAAGCAAAGCAATGATAGATGTATGCCAATGGGAGGAAAGTTGATTTAAGGAATAGGAATTCACATTATAATAATTCTATATATATATATATATAGATCATGAACATTGGATAATGAATAAAGTAGGTAACCATCTAAAATCCCCTTGGACATAGACAAACTAAGACCGTGCTTTTTTGCTCACATAGCTCTCAATCCAACGGTTCTGCGAGTATATACTCATTAAGCATTTAGAAATCCAAAAAACGACAAGAAAAACCTTCGCTTGTAGCCCTTCATTTTAAAAAGCTTCAAAGACTGGAATCGTGTTAGACGATTAGAAATCTTCAAAGTTTTGATAAACTAGTACTCTCAAAACCAAGTTCTTTTCAATGAATTCAATAAAATGAACTTTGCTTTTGACACTTCACTTATTTTATCTAAACCAATAAAAACAACGGCAGTCCTTTTGAAGGTTTTCAAAAGGTGGAGTGAAACACTTTGAAATGAAACAATTTCAAAACCTTAATTCATAAACATATATGGATACAATATACTAAAGCATAATAGGGTTCATCCAATCCTTAAATTAAGAAGGAATTTTAGCTAACCATGATAAAATATAAATCAAAGATCATATGCTAAATCAAGAAGGACAAAACTTACAATAGTTTGATTCCTTCAGAGCAACCTTCAATCAAAACTAACAACACCTGACATCTATAATAAGGACCGAATAGATGACTATTGTATTCAGAAGGAATCAACGTATCTAACCCTAAGGTTGGGGTGTTTACATAGGGGGGAAACTGGAGTGCATGGTTTAACACAATATATACAGTTTCCATAGATGAAGTTGAGATTTTGGAAGCTCTCGATCTGGCGGCAGAACGGCCAAGAAAATGGTATAACAACGGTCATCATATGGTCGTATGACTACCGTTTGGTGGCAATTTCACACCCTTTTCACGGATGTATGGGATGAGCAATGACATCGAAGTCTCGGGCCAAAGGGTAGGTCAAACGGCCTAGAAACGACCATCATACTACCGTGGATTTGCCGTATGGAGGGCGTTTTGCTTGTTATTTTCTTTTGATCTCGAATCTTTCTGTTCTGCTCTGATCATGCGGACTTTGTGTTCAAATTCCTCAGTCATATTAATATGTTGTTCTACTCTGACCTCAGGGAGGATGCAAATCTTGTCACTTTCGATTTCTTAAATGCCTAAAACACATAAAAGCCAAGGTAGATACCAAAACACAAAAGGTGGATGATCTCCGTATGAAACAACATATATGGGATGAAATAGAGGGTAGAATATGCATGTAAACATGGTATAAAAAGTGTTACATTTGACACTCATAAAAATACCTCATACTTAGACCTTGTTCATCCTTGAGTAAGATTATATCGTATGAAAGCTATGTGTAAGAACTAATAAGTGTCTCATCTAGAAGAAAAACATACAAATTAAATCATGTCAATATAACATCAACTATAGTAAGAGATATGAATAAAGAATCATAGCCATCCAAACCGCTCAAGGATAATGTGTTTGCTTTCAATCTCACAAGATGTGTTTGGGGGTAAACTCTCAAACTCAATAATCATGAATAGATCTTACCATATACATGTCAAGGCGTTCTCTAACTCTAGCACCTGTCAAATGAAATAATATGCAAGATAATTATTACAAGGTTGTTGTTAAAGGGTTTAACGGGGTTACGGAACATGAAAAAATGATGTTGGTAGGCCGAAAGGGTGTCAAAATAGGCAAATTGTATCTAGGGCTGATAATGGAAGAAAGAAGAGAGGAAATCGGCTTTCATTGTATCGAATCTTGCAAGTCAAAACTTCCTTCAAGGCATTGTCACTTGGCACTTTCCTTTATAAAATTATATTTTTTTATGAACCATGACACTTGAACTTTGCAACACTTGATATCTCTTTCAGGGATAAGTTTTTTTCTTCACTTTAGAACTGATTCACTATTTATTTGATGCAACACTTGTGGCGGTAACCTTTTGTCCTCTCCATCAAACATGGAAATATCTTCAATAATGGCAATATGCATCCAAACTTGCGCATTAACTTCTTGGCTTTTATTTCACATTTCAGGGATACCCATACTTGATTGCTTCATTCTCTTCTTCCATCACAACCTCATATAAGGTCAAATGAGGCTAAGCATGGTTGTTAGGATTTTTTAAGGGGGACCAAAGAAGGGATAATAAAAGGCAAGATGTGGCTAATAGAAAGAAAACATATTTAAAGGTGGGAATGGTAACATAAGCTTATCAAAGAGGGTCTCAATCATTTATATAAATGTATATAGAATCAAATGAATGTGTAGTTTTGAAAGAGAGTCAATCAAAAGTTCTATAACACTAAACATGTTGGAGATCACTCATAAAATAAGAAAGAAAGACCACTTGAAAATTGCATGTTCAAAGGCTAGATCGCTCACAAGGGTTATGTTTGGGCAGAATAATAATCAATAATCATTCAAAAACTCATGTGCATAAACAATAGGAATATGTAGAAATCCAAAGCATCATTGACAAATCAAGAGTATTAGCAAGACATATTCCAATTATTGGAAGTAACAATGATGT
This sequence comes from Fagopyrum homotropicum, assembly GCA_033239125.1. Classification (NCBI taxonomy): domain Eukaryota; kingdom Viridiplantae; phylum Streptophyta; class Magnoliopsida; order Caryophyllales; family Polygonaceae; genus Fagopyrum; species Fagopyrum homotropicum. The sequence goes on from BSWB01000008.1 coordinate 78,306,466, forward strand.
GAGTCGACTCAATCAATGCTAAATGCAATATTTTTGTGGTGTTTGTGGTTGCAGCGGAAAGGGAAAAGACTCAATAAAGGGCATAATGCAAAATATGAAACATGTGACATGAAAGGAAAATATGATATGCGAATACGAGTAAAGCACCCCATACTTAAACTACAAATTGTCCTCTATGTGAAAAAGAAGTAAAGAGAAGAAGGTACTCACATAGCAATACAATGCCTATGGTGGAAGGGAAAAAGAGTGGTAGAAAGGCGGAATAATGTGGAGGCTTCTTGAAGTTTGTTTTGTGTATCCTTAGAATCCTCAAATATCCTACATAGAACATACCCAACTACCGTCATCTGTAAAAAGGAAAATTAGTTGGAACAAATGACAAAAGCAAATTATATAAAAGGGAAAAAAAAATCAAACCAATGAGTTGTCTCCCATGCCACGCTTGTTTTTTGTCATTAGCTCAACCCATATGTCCTAGTCCGGAGGAAATCCTTCACCACCACGAATGAAGGTGTAGGCCAAGTTTGAATAAGTGGAGCGTAGAAAGTGTGGGGGGGGGGGAGGTGACAAATAAGAGTTTCTTCTATCGTTGAGGGTGGTTAGAACGGCAAACGGCGGGTGTGGGTGAGATGAGGCATTTCTAAGATGAGGGTGGTGGTGTGTGTAGGGTAGTAAGGGGGTTTATAGTAGAAGGTAGTATGATGGTGGGTGAAAAGGTGGGATTAGAGCTTATGGAGGGTGTGGGTGAGAGTTGGCAGCGTGATATAATGGAGGGTGATTAAGGTGTGGTGGTTAGAGATTAAGTGGTGCGGGAGGTACATAGAGGGTTGTAGGGGTTAGAGTGTGAATGAGGAGAAGGTGATGGGGAGGGGGGGAGTAGGGTAACTTAATATCATTCCTAGGTGGTATAATGATGAATGGAGTTTCCGTTGTAGGTTTCTTGGACATAAGATATGCGGTCTATGGTTGTCAAAGCGTTTGGAGTCATCATTGTCTACACTCGATGAAACGGCCAGCTTGGCCGTTTGGGAGGTCGTGGGGTGACCGTCTGGTGGCAATTTGGGAGTTGAGGTATGGCTACAACCTTTGATTTTTATTTTAATTAAATTCATGGCTGGTACTATAATGGGCATGAGACATCCATCTGGTGGCCGTCTCCTGATCATTTCAGCTCTCTGTTTTATGGCTTTACTTCTTCCGAAGTTGTGGGAGTTAGGCCGAACTCGAATGTCTCGCCTTCAAAAGTAGGGGCATCAAACGTTGCTTGAATATCCTCCATCATTATGTCGAAGTAATCAATATGAGTGATAAGCTCACAACAGTCGGATACGAAAGAGTATACTCCATATTCCATTAGGCTGTGGTGATTACGGAGAACATTGAGTCCTTTATCCAGCTGTTAGTTATTTTTGACAAGATTCTTCATAGATGTAGTGAGTTGAAGGACAGTGGAGTGCATCTTCATTTGGTCTCAAATAAGTTCTCGCAAGAGTATGTCGGAGGGTTCAACAACTGGAGTGTCCTCAAAGTAAATATCTCTAAAGAGGGGATATCCTCAATGATCATGCAATTGTCATTAATGATGGAATCATGAATGAAACAAATACCATCATCAATTAAAGAATGTTTAGGGAGGTGAGGTAGAATAAACTTCACTATGTCATCATCAAATTGGAAAATGATGAATCCATCCCGAACACCAATGAGGCCACCTACGGTGACAAGAAATGGTCTTCCAATGATGAGATGAACGTTGATGTTTGCATCAACATCTAACGATCACGAAGTCAACAAGCATCTCATGCTTGTCAATCTTTACCACAATACCATCAAGCATTCCCGTAGGCTTGATTATGGACTGATCGGCTAATGTTAATGTGAACTTAACGGGGAGAGTTCTCCAAGTGTCAAATCGTTATATAACTTGAGATAAATCACACTCACACTAGCACCAAGGTCACAAAGAGATAATTGCTTCTGTCCACCAGAGGTTAATGGTATCCAAAAGCTTCTTAGGTCGCCCTTCTTCGGTGGCATCTTTATGCTGATCATAACAATACATTCCTTGGTTACATCAATGGAACCTTCAAATTTCCTCAACTTCCTTTTGGAGAGGAGTTTCTTTTTGTACTTTGAGTACTTGGGCATTTGTTTCTATGCCTCTACCAATGGTAACTCTAGGTAGATCTTGTTCATTTTCTCCAAGAACTTGCCGAAATCTTCACCGAGCCTCTTCTTGCTGTGAGCTTGGGGGAAGGAAAAGGAGGACGATAAATTTTAGGATGTGTGGTAATTGTTACCTCTTCCGGAGTATCCTTTTCTTCGACATTATTCTTGGTAAGGGTGGAGGTAGTACGGGTTTTCCTATACTCGCCGAACCGCTGGATGGAGAGATACATGAGTTAGAAAGCACGGTCTTGATTTATATATGCCCAAGACTACTTTAGATGATTACCTCAAATGTTAATTGAAGTTCATGTTTTTAACATACGTGGCTACCATTTGTTTATAATAGCGGGAATACATAATTCCTTAGATCATTCATCCTTATCATATCACAACGCACTTTATTACCAAATTGTTCCATGATTGTTGCTTCATGATATTACAACCCCGTTTACCTCTGTCTCCCTCCTTTTATCTTAGTATGTATTTTATTTGTTTCAACCAATACAGACGTGGTCATTGAGAATTCTATACCCGATTATACTACATCTGATCATGTATCCTTGCTGGGAAAGTTGTATATACTTCGGTAAAACTTGTATCAAGTTTTTGGCGTCGTTGCCAAGAATAACGTTTTTCTTGTGTGGTCTCTAGCCTAACGATTGGGGTTATTAAAAACCCATGTTTTTAATAACCCAAGACGTCACTTGTCTGCTCTTGTATGCTTGCGGGAAATTAGTTTGTAATTCGATACCCGATTATTCTACACGGATGGACTTGGGTAAGAATTCCGTATTATACTACATCTGATTCTATATCCTTGAAGGTTCTTAATAACCCAAGTCATCACTTGGCCGGATTCCCATCATTTAGCCTAATAATAACATCACTTATAGGACCTTTCAATAAGAAGCACGGACAAATTTCTAAAAACTTCAACCTCCTATTAAAAGTTCACCCACAAAACCATGTACATGCACATGCAACCAAAACGACAACAACGACTTCATATTTGTAACACACAACCGCCATTCCTACAAAACAACCTTTGACAACACCGTACACAGGCAAGCAGATACATCCGCCAACAAATGGAAAACTCAAAATAAAACAAACCAAGCCATGTGATATCACTGCCCCGGTGGACCACCATTAGCAATTGACGTTCTTGCAGCATCCCTATGAGCAAGAATACCTAAGAAGATGTCGATATAAACAGTTAGTTCAAGATCATATATTTCACGAGAGATTCTACTAACACATATACATAATATGCAACACATCAATCTAGCCACACTATACGTACATGCACTTATGGTCGTAACATTCATTTAGATGCTTATTATAGGTCGGTGATATCATCTTATTATTCATTTTCACTATGATCGCCCCATGGATAAAGCCCCTATATTTGTACCCCATGATAGCAAGCATATCCTATTCGTAATGGTCGTATCCTCCATTTCTAGTATTGAGTAAATCCCGAAGGTTTATCATCAATTCAGGCTAACACCAACCCATGCTAATACGACATTCTTACCCAAGTCTATAGGTATAGTTGGTGTACTTTTATGCCTTGTCCCATATGGCTTATGACCATATGATTTTAGGCTCGTTCTCACATACACATATCAAATCCATTCACACATCTTGCATGTTAGCTATATGCTACATATTAATAATTCAACTTGAATTAATATACCAATTTCACACATTACCACACATCATAGCTAATATAGGTATATATCTCTCTCTCTCACACACACACATATATATATACCATAACAATATATGAGCATGCTTATCAATACACGTTCAATATCATATCAATTACTTATATCACACAACATGCTCAACAAATCATTTAAATATCGCAATCATCATGGTGTCACAACATAATACTTTTACAACAACACCTACTCCACACAATTCGAATCTCTTAGGTAGTAATCTCTGCAGATCGAAAAATAAGTAAGTCCGAAGAGTTACCTAGATACACTCGCAAGCGACAAAGCTACACTTAGACAAAAGCCTTTAACACCACTTGTCAAGAATACTATATTCTGCATATTAAACTTCTCACTTCAAACATCACTTAATTTCATTCCTTTGAACTTAATTAGCTTTATGACATTTCTCGTATATTAAATTAATTAATTAATCCTTTAATTAATTAAATATCGGTAGCGTATCGTTTTGCCTGAAGGCAATTTCAAAACCACTTGTTATTAGATCTTGACATTCAAAAAACCTAAGATCATCATAATAATTAAACGAACACAATGAAACTTTCAGTTATCCATTTTGACAAGCTTAAGGTCAATTTATGCCAAATCGCAATATTGAAAACGAAATAAGTTCATAACTTATTCGTTACTAACCCGATTGATGAAGTAGAAGAAGATTCAAAATCACAACAACCAAGGCTATGCTCGGCCACCATCAAATCCGCCGGAATCTAGGCGGAACCACCAGCCAAACAAGGAATATGCTCGACCTGCCCTTTCTTTGTTCGGAAATACGAAAACTCGGTAGCGATATGAAGAGAACGAAGATAGGAATCCAAAAACTTAAAACGAAATTGAACTCAGATTACAAATGAAGAGTATATATGAATTTGAAGGTTGAGAGAAATCATATATTTTACGAGGAAATGTGAAAGGAAATGAATTAATAAATGAATTTCCGCTATATATAACAAAGACAATAATTATCCTTTAGCGAAGTTGATAATTATCCTTTCACTAATCCGAAGGTGGTTTGAGCCCCTTATCCAAGCTTCTCTAAATTGAAATCTTAAATCCGGGATATTGTTTGGATAACTATTCCGCAACTTCCTTGGAAATCGCATATTCATAAGTCGTCTTTCTATGCCACTAAGAAACAAAATAACGACTATTTTGTTTGTTTTGTCTTTCCATATTATTTCACATCTAGGACATATCCGACCGATGTCTTGATCATTTCTCTTCATTGAAATTTTATTATCGGAGCTTCCAAATGCTCCAAATAACACTAGAGATAAGAATTATTTTCGAATAAGAAAGTGAAAAATTTCCTACCAATCTAATTTCAAGCCAAAAACATAATAGTGAAATTTGTACTCTTTAATTCGACAACATTCACAAGTTATAACTCAACTAATGTCCATAATAAAGTCTAATTCAACGTAATCATAATTAATAAGGATTAAAAAAATCCTAACTTTTACAATGTCTTCTTTGTTAATGATATAATTTATGATATTAGATATTTCTTTTAATACTTATTTATATTTTAGGCCCTAGAGGTATCTATTTCTTGTGATCGTCATCTTACAGTTGATTGATATTGAGCATTGCCAATATTTGTAATGGGTGGAAGGTTAAGGAGTCAAGCGAATGACCCTACTTGATGTTACACAATTTTGGAAATTTAGGAATATGACATTTTATATCATTAGAAAGTTAAGTAAACTCTTAGAAAGTCTGATGAGGGCATTGAACTCCTAAAGGTTCCTAAGAAAGTCTTAGGAATGGTCCCATAAGTTGATAAATATATTTGATACGCACGTTCAACTTTTGATTAGGTATTTGTTATTGTATGGACGTGTGGATTATGCTTGTAATGACCGATTGTCAATAAGTTCACGTAAGTTTTATGGATTTACTTAGCTAACTTTTCGTGTGCATCACCCTGTTTGATGGTAGTGATATGTGTTTATTAATTTATTAAATATGAAATTGTGTAGAATAACCTCACGTTATTTTTAGAACACAAGTGTATGGATAGGATGGGTTATGACACCTGAACCACTCCAATCATGGTATACAGGAAGGGTCTATAAAACCATTCCATCTTAGCTTACTTCTCGTGCATTTTTTGTACGTTTTTAGTTATTGTTTTGTCTAATTTTACATTTGTGTCTTGTTGAAAGATCATATTCTATTGTTATCAAGCTAGAGTCAAAATCCATATTAAGGTCCTAACCCGTGACATTTCGGGTTTAAAAGTTCGAGGTCTTACAGTATGAACCAATTATTCGGGCCTTTTGAAAGCAATAAAGTTATGTAGTTTTTCTTTTGAGTACTTATCCTATTACATCCCAATTACCGATGCCTTATCCCCTTTTGAGATCCCTTGATCGAGTTTAAAACTTGATTCAGTCAATCTAAATTGAATATGAGATTGTGTTGTAGTTTTATTTCCATTAGTCAATTGTTAGATCTTAGAGTTCCTATAAGGTCTCCATATGTTTTGATGATTGACAAACTCCATTTGAACGTTTTAATGTATCTTCAAGTTTTAGGAGCAAAGAACATCCTAGAGGGATGTCACAATTAAAATGTCCATGAAACGGACGTTAGAACTTAAGAAGGGAGGAAACGCCAATTAAACACAAGTGGTCAAAGGGTTTCAGAGTTAATTATGGAAAGGCCGACTAACCTGCACGCATATTACCCGATCTTATCCATGGAGGATCTTTAAGATTTGAGATAGAGTTTATCTTTGAATAATCGATTCAACAAGAAAGTCAAGGGTTTGTACTCTTGGTTCACATTAAGTGGTATCGTGAAAAAACTTCATTTTTTTTTTAGACTTTATTGATTATTAGTTTTTACTTCCTTTCACATATTATTTTCTTAGTTCTAGAAGAGTTTTAGGCCCATAGATACCCTAGAACATTACAAAAATAACCCTAAAATAGGCAAAAACAACACACTCAACCAAGGGAAAGAGGGCCCCACCGGAGCTACTTGGGACCGACCTAGCTCGGCCCATGGGGTCGGTCCGGCTTCCTGAGTCTAGAATTGACTTGGTCATGGCTGCATGGTTGAAACTAAGTCGGTCCAAGGGTAGTCCACTTGCTTCTTTTTTGGTTCTTTACTTGGCATGCTTCCTTGCTTGTGAAAGGTGAGTCAAGCTTTCTTAGCCCAACTTAGGACACTCGATTTGGATTTTGGGGGAGGCTTCTTTGGATATTTGGAAAATTGTTTGAATTTGAGGGAGACTTCATTTGGATTGTGGGAGAGACACCTTTCATGCAATCATCATTGATCTTCATGGAACTTGTAAAGTACACAAGAAAGCACCCAATGCATGAACTTGATCGACTTGGATGAGGATGCATAATTCTCTTAAGCTCATACAAATCCCTCAAACACCTATAGAAACAAAAAGAAGGGAAGTAGACATTCATATAGCAAGGTATGCTCAAAAAGCTAATCAAAAGATGTCTAAATCAGGCAAAACTACACTACACATGCACCTAAAAACTAAAATGAAAACATGCTATCACTCCTACCTTCGAATATCTTGTTTTGATTTTGATAAAAATACAATATTGCCCCTCTCTTTGTTTCTTATTGTTTACCTATTTTCCGAGGAGGTCGATCAATATCACTCCTTAATGTCTAACGGTCATACTGAGGCGTTTCGCTCTTATTTCTTCGATTTCATTTCTTCTTTCTTTTTTTTGTTTTTATTTATTTGTTTATTTATTTATTTATCTAGGTCAAAGTTTATATCTTTGGCCGATCGAATCTACTGAGGCCGATCAACCTTACTAGTTTAGGAAATTAAAACAACTTAAAATCTTGAAAAGGCAAAATAAGCTTTAAATAGTTTTCTACATATAAAATAATTAAAAACATATTAAGATGTGTTAATCAAGTCTTAAATGATAATGAATTAAAATATTAAAACACACTCATTTAAAAGTCTCATTACTAAGTGCAGTGAGAACTTCCCTAGACGGTCTTCATGCTCCTGCAGAGACTTGTTGTAAATAAGGATGTAATCAAAGTATACAACAATAAAAATCCCTATGATTTGCCTAGTTATATGATTCATAAGGCACATAAAGTATTAGGTGCGTAGTTAAGCCAAAATCCATAACCAACTATTCATACAAACCAAGACTCTGGAGGAGCATGAAGAGCATCTAGGGATGAACATCTACACACATCCTCTAAGTTCCACTCATCGTCTTCTCTCATCCGATCAAGTTTGTTGATAGCCATTCTTTAGACCAGCATCTGAAAAGATGATGATTCCATGCAGCTCGTCCAACATGTCGTCCATTCGGGACATATGATGCATGTACTTAACGGTTGTATTATTGATGGATCTACATCTACACACATCCTCTAAGTTCCATCCTTCTTAGACACTACAAAGATGGAAACCACACAAGGACTAAATCTTTCTCACACATACTCCTTATCTAGCAACTCCTTAACTTGAGATTGTACCTCAGGGGTCTCTGATATAATAATGGGTGATCTAGATCGAGGAGAAACTTCAACAACTCCTTCTTGATTGTTTGAGATGGATCAAACTATGAATTTGGTGGCGGATGCGTTTGGTCGATCCTTCAAAAGGATCCTCGAATGTGGAGGCTTGGATCAAAGACTAGATCCAAGCAAGAACTCTAAGAGGGTGGGAGAAGAAGGTGATGCCTAAACTAAGTAAGAGGATTTTCCTTCTCAATACTTAGTATTCATCTTAGACATGAATTACAAATGAGCCAAGCCATCCTTATATAGTGGATGGGGGCTAACCAAAGGTCAAAACATAAATGACGGAATTAAAAGCCGGAATTAAGTTCCGGTAAACGAAAGGCCTAAAATATGAAAGGTCGGAATTTAATTCACGGAATTAAGTTTCGGAATTAAAGTTCCGAATATAGAAAGACTTATTATTAAATAGCCGAATAATAATAAATGTCTTTAAAATTGTGCGGGTCCTTCTAGCCGGAAACACGGATGGCATCGCCATCCGGGGGCGTATCATTCTCCTCCTCTTAAATGTGAAACGTCCTCGTTTCACCGTAAAAAAAGAAAGGAGTCACTTGAAGAACAAGACCCTTGAAAATCAATCTTGGATGCATAATGTCGGAGTCGGGCGGCTTCGACTTGTAGTCTTTCACAAGGATGTTGGGGCTGCCAAGCTTGTTGAAATCGGGAGGCTCAAACTTGTAGTACATGAGGATGGCCTCGCCGGTGAGTTTGTCTTTCATGCCCTTTAAGCTTATGACATTGTACGTCGGAGGCATGCCGGAAAGAAGCAAGGGTAAGCCGGTAAATATGTCATTAGACAAAACAAAGTCAAACCTCGGGTCAGCCGGCTCGAATTTGTAGGCCAACAACATAATGGTGTCATTGTCATGGTTGATGGCTTCTTCACCCTCGGGAATGATGATTTCTTCCTTGGCCTCTTCCAATGGATCATCACACAACGGTTCTTCTTGTTGGGCGGCCGTCATGAGGGAAGCCATTTGTGCCTTCAAAGCTTCTAACTCACGCTTTAGAGCGTCATTTTCTTTGGCTAAGATGGCAGCACGTTGTTGGCGTTCATGTGGATATCGGTGGTGCCCATCCATGGAAAAAGTCGGCCTTGGTGGATCCGGAGGAGGCAACCACTCCTCATCCTCAAAATATTGTCTTCGTCGGTATCTCCGGGAGGTTTGTCGGGCCGTTTTGAGCTTTAGTTCCTGAGGAGAAGGCAACCATTCTCCATATATATCAAACTGATCATCATCGTCATAAAACATGATGAACGATGAAGATCTTCAAAGAACTCTTGAATATCTTCGAAGAACACTGAAGAACGGTTGAAGATCTTCAAAGAACACTTGAATATCTTCGAAGAACACCGAAGAACGGTTGAAGATCTTCAAAGAACACTTGAAGATCTTCAAGAACACTGAAGAGAAAAAAATTTTGATGAAGAACAATCAAGAACACAAGTAAAGAACTTGACCTCGATTCCGTGCTCTGATACCAATGATATAATAATGGGTGATCTAGATCGAGGAGAAACTTCAACTACTCCTTCTTGATTGTTTGAGATGAATCAAACTATGAATTTGGTGGCGGATGCGTTTGGTCGATCCTTCAAAAGGATCCTCGAATGTGGAGGCTTGGATCAAAGACTAGATTCAAGCAAGAACTCTAAGAGGGTGGAAGAAGAAGGTGATGCCTAAACTAAGTAAGAGGGTTTTCCTTCTCAATACTTAGTATTCATCTTAGACATGAATTGCAAATGAGCCAAGCCATCCTTATATAGTGGATGGGGGCTAACCAAAGGTCAAAACATAAATGACGGAATTAAAAGCCGGAATTAAGTTCCGGTAAACGAAAGGCCTAAAATATGAAAGGTCGGAATTTAATTCACGGAATTAAGTTTCGGAATTAAAGTTCCAAATATAAAAAGACTTATTATTAAATAGCCGAATAATAATAAATGTCTTCAAAATTGTGCGGGTCCTTCTTGCCGGAAATACGGATGACATCGCCATCCGGGGGCGTATCAGTCTCCTTAGGATTCATGTTCATCCTATAGACTGACTGGTTAGGTAAAGTAGCTATCGGGATACGATCTATTTGATGTTCTATTCCTCTAATACGAGGTAATCCTATGGGCCGGTAGATCATTCGGAAACACATCTATAAAGTCCTTCACAACTTTGTAGATGCTCCTTGATAAGGTAGCTCTAAGGTTTTCACTCAAAAGACTTAAATCCTTACATGAAAGCATTTATAAGATGGATATCTAAATTATATAAAATAATCTTGATCGGGATGAAATCGCTAATTAGGGGTCTCGAAGAAGAAACAGCAAGAAAGGAAGGAGAGTGGCCGAAACATTGCTTGCAAACAAATTGTAAAAGGAGCAACGACGGGAACGCGATGGTTTACGATAAAAAATATATGTTACAATCAGTGTTAATCTTAATATAGTTTTATTTACAGCACATAATTTTTTCTAGTCCCAGCAATAAGTAGCAGTGATGTTTGGTATGTTCGTCCTATTGATCAGTTCGGCCTGTCATTATGAAATTGTACAATAAGTTAAGTGAGATTGGCAGTGCATCCACCCACTCACTCAGATATGATGCTTATATAAAAAGTTAAAATTCTCTGAATAACATAATAATAAGCCAAATTTATAACATCGTTACATTTGTAAGAGAATACTATATTAAAAACCCCCGTGTGATGGGCCATTAAGAATGTTTGCGTTTGGTTGTTCGAATGTAGTGTATTATGTATAAGAAAAAGAAAGGGTAAAAAGTGAAAAGCTTGGAGATGGCGTCGTGGTTGTGGGAGTTAATGCATGCGTCTTCGAAATGAAGGCGATGGCTCGGCGGTAAGCAATAATTAATATTTGATTTGGTGGAAACGTTTATAATTAATTAAAAACACGGCGATTCGGTTTCTTGTAGACTAATGTTGTTGGCCCATTAAATGGCCTCTAAACCCTCAACTACTCACTCGTCCATCCACGCCCACACACTTGTGCAATATTTTTTCATCCAATCAATTTCCCATTTACATGTCATTATCAATAACCTTCTTTTATCAATATTTTATACAACTATTGTCTTAAGCCACCTCCTCTACCTCTTTAATCTTGATCGCCGAGGCTACGCTAAGGGAGTATTAAATCGTATATAAACGCAACACACCATTTGCACAACTCCTCAGCTCTTCCGCTCCATACATCTAATAATAGTAACCTGTCAACTCACATTCTTCCCATGCTCTCTACCCTTATATTTACTCAACACCCAACCTCTCTCATTTGCAATTTGCAATTCACAAACCATATCAAATGGGTGCTCAACCATTCTTCCCACCTATCTCTAAATGCACACTAGATAGCCGTTCTACCCAAACCGTCGCATCCGATCTCGACGGAACCCTACTCGTCTCCAAGACCCCTTTCCCCTACTATCTCCTCGTCGCTCTCGAAGCCGGGAGCATCCTACGGGCACTCATCCTTCTCCTCTCCTCACCATTTCTCTATTTCATCTCTCTTTTCGTATCTCCTTCTTTCGCCTTCCGTGCTTTTGTCTTCATCACCTTCGCCGGCCTCAGGGTCCGCGATATCGAGCTCGTGGCCCGTTCCGTCCTCCCAAGGTTCTACGCCGAGGATGTGCACCCGGAGAGTTGGCGAGTCTTTAGCGCTTTCGGGAAGCGATGTGTGATCACCGCTAACCCCAGGATCATGGTCGAACACTTCGCTAAGGCTTACTTGGGCGCCGATAAGGTCATTGGAACCGAGCTTCATGTTACCGGGTCGGGTCGGGCCACCGGGCTTCTCAAGCGCCCTGGACTGCTCGTCGGGAGGCATAAGCGGGCCGCGCTCAAGGAGGAGTTCGGCCTTGACTCGCCCGACGTTGGTCTTGGAGATCAGAGGAGCGATTGTGACTTTATGGCTCTTTGCAAGGTACTTCATTTTTAAAATTTATTATGCATTTTAATCATTCAAGTATAATCATAATTGAATGAAGATAGGAATAACCATATGAACATCTTTCGGGTATGGAAATTAAATTTGTACAGTCGATACAAGCATAGGAGAAGCTGGCGTTGCTATAACTGTGATGAATTGGCGCATGTGGACTTGATAGATAGGTGTTAATTCTTTCCCAACGGTCCCTTTCAAGTGGGGAGAATACCAAACAAAAATATTGCTTTCTCAAATTGTTTGATATACATACCTAACAAAAATGGGAGATGAAGCAACTACGAATAATCAACCTCCGTACCATATAGGTCCCGTCCAACAAAGGTGTCACTACTCCCAACAACACATACCCTAGTTTAAACCGAACATCATAATCTCATTAAACCTTAATATTATGTGCAAATGATCAAGACTTTAAATCTTAATTTTATTTATTTATCTATGACTTCCGAAATTCATTGGACGGTACTGAAAAAATATGATAAATTTGTGTTTTTTTTGGCGCGTTTGGTATTGGTGCAGGAAGGATACATGGTGCCTAGAACAAAGGTAGAGCCTCTTCCAAAGAATAAGCTCCTAAGCCCAGTGATTTTCCATGATGGAAGGCTAGCTCAAAGGCCAACCCCTTTGGTTGCTCTCTTGACATTCCTTTGGCTCCCAATCGGCTTCCTCCTCTCGCTCGTAAGGATCTACTTGAACATACCGTTTCCAGAGCGGATAGTTAGGTACAACTACAAGGTCATGGGAATCAAACTTGTGGTGAAGGGCACCCCGCCTCCCCCGCCGAGGAAAGGCCAACCGGGGGTACTATTCATATGCAACCATCGCACGGTCATAGATCCCGTAGTGGTAGCGGTTGCCCTAGGAAGGAAGGTGAGTTGCGTGACGTATAGCATAAGCAAGTTCTCGGAGCTCATTTCTCCGATCAAGGCAGTGGCTTTGTCAAGGGAACGTGAGAAAGACGCGGCGAATATCAAGAGGTTACTTGAAGAAGGCGATTTGGTGATTTGCCCTGAAGGAACGACGTGCAGGGAGCCCTTCTTGTTAAGGTTTAGCGCTCTCTTTGCGGAGCTGACCGATAGGATTGTCCCCGTGGCGATCGACACTAAGCAAGGTGTGTTCTTTGGCACAACGGTGAGAGGTCACAAGCTTTTGGACCCTTATTTCGTGTACATGAATCCTAGGCCAAGGTACGAGATTACGTTCTTGGATCAGCTGCCGGTTGAGCTAAGTTGCAAAGGCGGGAAATCGGCGATTGAAGTGGCGAATTATGTACAAAGAGTGATAGGCGCTACTTTAGGGTTTGAATGCACGAGTTTGACTAGGAAGGACAAGTATGCAATTCTTGCGGGGACGGACGGACGTGTTGCATCCAACAAGGAAAACGGTAAGCACAAGTGAACAATGCTTATTATGTAAGAATATAGATTATTTTAAAATTCATGTATGTCAAATATATATATCTGTTGTATTAAGAAAATAAGATTTCAATTACAGCAAGTGTACTTACAGTGGCAAGTAATATTGGATCTAAAGCTATCTGTTATTTCCTTTGAGTTTTGAACATAGTAACCTTATTGGACCCAAAACAAACGCCTACAAAGCTGATCAACTCCTAGGATGTTTGGACATGTTGGATGAACTACTTACCATAGGGAAACTTATGAAAAAAGGATTTAAGATCCAACCATATTTGACCTACTCAATGTTTGCCCCGTTATGACTGTAGATAAGTGATGTGTCTGACAGCACAAAGCAGTCTCCTTTAATCCCATTCCAACCAACCAATTTCTGTAGTCCTCTGACCAACTCATGTAATTCCTATTGCTTCCAACAAAATAAAGAAACACAATTTCCTTCTACCATAATAATTCCTTTCTTTATTTTCATCACAACTATTCATCTACTAGTTGATTACAAGGGAAAATGGATATTATAATACTAGGACATGTATAAAAGCGGGATCGGGCCGGACCATAACTAAAAACTCTACTCGGAAATTGTGGGTTGAGCCACAAACGTTGCCCATTTTCACCCACGTAAAAAGAGGGCGGGTTGTCGGGGTGGCCCGTATATTTTGATTGTGCATTTTTCCACGGAATTTCTAGCTCAAAGCAAGTAATATAATGTATTTAACGCAAACTCTCAATCCATATATACTTGCATAATACACTACAAACGAGTTCAACAACAATTAACGCACATAAATAACTAAGTTCATATACCGGAAAAACAACAAGTACCATTATAATTAAGCTATCTCTGCAATCTTGTATTTTAAACAAGTATAACTCGTCGAAATACTCTAAAACAAACTAAATGAAAAAGTAGAGTCTGTAACACTTAAAACAATCTAAGTTTTATATATATATATACACATACACGGGACGTGCCGGTTGACCCGTGATTAAATTATTTGCCTATACCCGTCCCACACAAAATACGGGTCAAACTAGTCAATACCTATTTTTTTCGGACGGACGGGCTGAACGGACCGGCCCGAATTTGTACATGTCTATATAATACGTACATGTAGCTGTAATATGTATAATGTATGTATACTCTTAGCTTGGTTGCGAATGTGGCATTATTATTTGATGAGCAGTACATTTAATTTACAGTTTGAGCACAGCAAGCTTTGATGACTCACCTTGGTTCCAAATTAATGAGGATGCATAGTGAACAGCTAGGAATTCGTTAGAGGATTTTAATGTGGGTGAGCCCCTACATATTTATACTTCAACATGGTTTCTCAGCCAACCAAACCACAGACGTTGTATTTTGACTTGTACCCCCAATCATTCTTGTTTGTAAGCCACCAATGAGTTTTTACTCTACAAGAACCGCTGTTTACTGGGGAGAGTCATCGAGGTAACACAAGCTGTAGGGACGATAGACCATGTTTGGTGACATGGGATTAGGATCACTTAATAAATTATATATCTTTGCTCGAAAGTGTTAACAAAATGTTTAATTTTATCTATTTTTATCGTCATTCTTGCCAAATTTATGATCTGTACTATTACTACAACAACCCACATTTGAACCACTCACTATAGTTTATTACTTTTTTTAATCGAATATTTTACATTTTGTTAATATAAATTTTGCTGAGATTTGTTATGCTATATTCAAACTTTAATCAAATTAGTTTGTTTAGTTTTTTTCTGAAAACTAAATTTGCTTATAATCTATTTAAGTTAAAATTTAATTAGAATTATCTTATGTAATCACTACATGAGTATTAACCTTTTTTTTCCTTCTAAGGTGGAGGTGCCCGGTACTCATTCAAGATCAACGGAGTGATCGACGGAGCGGTAACCCCTTAACGTGGACTACGTCACCGATTCTCTTTATTTTAGGTGCTGAGGGGTTGTCTAACATCATCGCTCACGTCATGGAGTCTCGCACAATCCATGGAGTTTCCGTTTGTACGGGTGCGCCTTCCATTACTCACCTATTCTTCGCTAATGACAGCCTTTTTTTGGGAAAACAACTCCGATAGAATGCTCTAGCATAACTGAGTTACTCAGTTACTACGAGAGAGCTTCAAGACATATTATTAACTTGCAAAAATCGGAGGTATCTTTCAGCGCAAGTGTGGATCGCAACCAGCAAGCTTTATTGTCGCATATCTTAGGTGTTAATCTTGTCGTCCGTCATGCAAAATACCTTAGTCTCCCTGCGGTTATAGGCCGTTCGAAAAAAGTCGTGTTCTCGTTCATTATAGAGGGAATCTGGAAGAAAGCGCAAGGAATTTTTCACCTCTGTCTTTAAGTTTACTCCTAGTAATCTCTACATCCGTCTCACAACATAAAAACTCTATCTTCGATACTCCATGAACACAAATTGTTCGATTCGAAAGGAATTTTTCAAATCTACTATTTATATTCATCATTTGATTATTTCAATATATAGTCAAAACCCAAATTTCTCCATCAATGGTACCTATTCGATCTACCCTTTCTTCCTATAAAGGCAAAAATCTTTGATTCTGATTTTATTTTTCATATCTGCTCTTTATCAATCCCACGGATTTAAGTTACCCAATATTATTTTTTTTTATGAAAGGTTAATGTATTAGAATAAGAAGAATTTAAATGGAGGGTCAACTTGACCATGAGAAGTACATAGATAACATAACAGAAGAGAGGCTAATCTAAGTGAATACCGAGAATCTTCGCCCACATGAGAGAGTTGGGAGAACGGTCTTTCCACTTGCTAGATGAGAAGTTCTTGGTAGAATCGATGACGTTCTGAGCACATTTGGATGCATGCGTGTAATAATTCTTATATAAGATGTCATTTCTTGCATTCCACACAAAGTAAATAAAGTCAATGATGGAGGAGATACGGATATGGGTGATCATATCATGCTTTTGCGGTTTAAGAGAGCGAAGTCATTGCCATATATTATGGATGTATGGGTAAGGAGGAGGAGTTCTAGACCATCTGGAGATGAGGTTAAGATCAAGGGAAGAGTAGCTGCAATGGTGAAAGAGGTGGTCCTCATCCTCAATCTGGTTTGAGCAGACTTTACAAATATCATCTTGGATAAGGTTCCACTGAGTGAGCTTGGATAAAGTAGGGAGACGATGGTGGCTAGCAATCAAAGAGATGAAGCTACATTTTGGCACGTTAATTCCCTTCCAAATGATATTAAGGATTTAAGAATTAGTGGGAGGGTGAGGCTTCCAAATCAGATTGTAAGCAGAGGTGGTGGAGAAGCATCCACTGGGATCAGAAGAGAGCTTGGCGAAGCTAGGGCCATTCACGAAATCAATTATCTTATACCTAACCTTTAAAATCATGCACCAGACAAAACTATGCTTATATGAAGCCGGTTCGTTCCAAATAGACTGAGCTTTTAGTATGTTCTTATTGATCCAGTCGGTCCATAGATTGTCGTGGCTACTACTTTGATCAAGATCGAAAATGAGCTTCGAGATACAAGCGTTATTCCAGGAAAAAAGTTCTTTAAAACGGAGCCCTCCATTGGTTGTAGACAACTTTCCAAGCCACTAAAGCGCGAGAGCTAGAAGCTTTACTAGACAAAATAAAGGATCGAAGAAGTCCTTAGATTTTGAGAATGGTTGTTGAAGGTATAAGCAGCATGGAGCACCAATAGAAATATATGGACATGAGAATGGAAGATATGATATGTTTCCTTCCGGCATAGGAGAGGTTACTAGCACTCCACAAATTGATCTTGTTTGTGATCTTGGTGATAAGGGGGAGGTACTCCCTGGAGCAAAGGCGCTTTCTACCCACATGTATGCCCAGGTAAATGAAAGGAAGAGATCCCAAAGGCAGGCAAGTAGTGTGAGAAAGGAGGTTGTAGTCCTAAGAAGAGAGGCCTCCAAGATAATGAGCAGATTTAGCTGGATTTAAGTGAAGACGTACCAGAGAAACAACCAAACGAGCCTAGAGTGCCCTTCAAGATGTTAATAGACGTAATATCACCCTTGCAAAACAGCATAAGGCCGTCAGCAAAACAAAGGTGGGTGATGCGGGGGGAGGCACACTTAGGGTGAATGTTGAAGTCAGGGTTGGTAGTGTTGGTTCGGATCATCGCTGAGAGCACCTCTATGGAGATAACAAAGAGAGAGTGTGAAAGGAGGTAGCCTTGCCTTAGCCCCCAAGTTCCTTTGAAGAAGCCATTTTGGGACCCATTTAGGTTTATCGAGTAAGTTGGGGTAGTTATGCAGCTTTCGATCAAACCAGTAAACTCCTCAGGGAACCCCATTCTTCTTAGACAATTTAGAATGAAATTGTAATCGATAGTTGACGAACGCTAAAACCTAGGTCGTTGTATTTTAGCTTAGGTCAAAGTAGAAGTCCTAACGTTACACTAACAAGTTCTTGTATAGCGTAAGTAAGGGTCGAACCCAAGAGAGTTAAGTTAAGTTTCGATTAGATTCAATTATTGATTATGTAACCAAGTAAGGGGGGGTGGGGGGTTGGACTGAAATGTAACGAAACAAGAGAATAAGAAAGCAAACAAAGAGATGAATAGATTGATGAGAAATGGACTACACTAGGTTGAATCTTAGCATGCAATGCTACTTTGGTTGGTTCCTTTTATAAGTATTTAGCAATGTACTCGTCTATTAATCCTACAAGAACAAGTCACAAGTCAGCTTTCAAATAAAGACAAATATAAAGAGAAGAATAAAACCATTAGACTTTTCTTTATATTTGTATTCCTTTTCCTTTTTAAGTAATCACAACCAGTTTTTACCTAAAGGTTTTCTACTAGATTAAAAACCCGAACCCGGAATCTATTAATCCTAGTTCTTTGCATGCAATTAAACACTAAGGTGATCAAGTTAAGTGGTAAGAAACATGCAATTTGATAAGTAAAGCGCAAGGAATTCTAAACATATAGTGAATAATACTTATATTAAAAAGGACTTACAACCAAAGCAGCAATACAGCTTCAAAACAACCTAATGTAGCAAGGAATTTAGAAGCTCATTACACAAAAAAAGCAAGGGAAAAGAGAGAATAATGTGGGAAATGGTGGATGATTCTAGCAATCAGCCATGGACCTATTTATACTACAATGGGCACTAAATGGGAGTAAATGGCCGGCCTAAATAGACACCTTTAATACCAAAAAGGTGGTGCAAACAACCGGAGTAAAGTCTCTGACGCTAAACCGTAGGGGCGGGCTTCAGGACCCCAGGGGCGGTTTAGGCCAAAACGCTTGATGCTCTTCATGGCCGCAGGGGCGGCCTGGCAATTCCACAGGGGCAGATCTTTAAAGTTCTTCAAACGTCCGACTCTTCATCTTTCTATCGCTTCTGATGTCGAGCCATAGGAGCGTGATAGCATATATTATATTCTATATTTTGGGATTGGTTTAGATGTTTTATCTTCATAAATCTGCATGTATGGATGTATATTCTTTTATTATATTGTTGCTTTGTCTACCTTTGCGGGAATCGAGGTCTACACCTAGTTTCATTGTAATTGTAGTTAAAATGGCACGTTTTGGACCGAAATGGAGCTAAGGAAGCTAAGGAGTCATTGGAGCTACATTCTGGAGCTTTAAGAAGATCTCAGGAAGCATGGAAATGATTAAGAAGATTGATTTTGGACCAGATTCGAGATGATTTACATTTAGTTGAGATTCACCTCGGTCAACTACAGTACCACCTCGACCGAGGTGATCTTGAGGAGTGTCCCGACCGAGGCGAACACCCTGTCGCCGGCGAGATCTTTATTTTTTGGTTGAGATCTTCTATTTTTGGAAGGAGGATATCATATATTTTTAGCTAGATTTCTGAAAGGAAGATAATATATTTGGCTGATATATTTTGAGAGATTTGGATATATTATCAAGGAAATTATCTTTTTAAGATATCTTATCTTTGGAAGATAATTCTCCTATATAAAGGGTTGATTTTCTGCAATTCATCCATCTTCGGATCAAGGATTTTCTGGAGTATTTTCTGCGGAGTTGAAGTAAGAGTTGAAGGAAGTTTGAAGGTTGAAGCGCAAGGAAGGAAGGAATCATAATTGGGGTTAGCTTTTGAAAGAGTTTGTAAGATCTTCTTAGATTGCTTTTGGTTTGTTGTCTTTTCTGATTGTGATTTGAGGAACGTTGATTGTTGTTTGTTTGATTCATTCAGTTATTGAGACATTTGCCTTAAGGTTTTCTTGTTTGAATATTGATTTGTTTCTCCTATATTTGATTATTGTTATCATGATGATTGTTGGCTAAGTTTCTTATGCGATTCTAGGGTGATTGACTGAAAGTTGTGGGAAAGATGATGATAGAATGATCTTAACCCTAGCAGGACCCTGAATGCTCGAATCTTTACCTTAACCGTAGAACACCTCGGTCAGTCATTGAACATCTCGGCCGGGATGAAATTTAATTGAACGAGGTGAACCTTTCCTGAACCTTATCTGAGTTAAGAGTTTAAGTTTGCCAAATCCTATCCTTATTATACCTTTCCTGGTTCAACGCAAGCCTAGGATGAGACTTACCCGGTGATTCCTTTGTTTGTTTATACAAGATCATAAGTGTAGGTAATAAAGGTTTATCCTTTGTTAGGGTTTGAGTGTGCCTTCATCCCATCCTTGTGAGTTAGCTTGAGACTTACCTGGTAAAGGTTGATTCTATTCCATTGGGTGGTGTGTTGGTTTGAGATTATAGTTCCTTTCCTTAGTACCTTGAGACTTATCCGGTGATAGGAGCTTAGGTTTGGGATAGTGAGTAGTGAGACTTACCCGGTAATCTATTCCGGCCTTAATCACCTTCCCTTTGCAAACCTCAGCTTTGTCCATGTTATCTTTTGAGATCTTGAGTCGGAACCACAACTAGATGCTTTAATCCCTAGAATCCACATTCCCCTTATCTGACTTTATATCATCTTTGATTGCTTTAATTTGTGGTCATTAGTTATTTGACAACCTGATTTCCGATCTTTGTTTCACCATAGTCTCTGTGATCGACCCTTGGAATTCTTGCTTTTATTACAATTGATCCGTACACTACGGGTTCGTATATTGTTCAAGCATACTTCTTGGGTTATAAATATTAAAGCTTGCACACACCTTTTGGAGCAAACAAGTTTTTTGCGCCGTTGCCGGGGACTTGGTCTAGACCAAGTTCGGTTTCGGTTGTCTTACGGGGCTATTGCCCTTGTTGCTTTTGACTACTTTACTTGAGTGTTTTTGTAGGATCTTTCCTTAGGTTTATGCAAAGAACTCATGCTAGAAAGGAAATCGTTCCCTACGATCCCGAACCAGAAAGACCTACAAGAGAAGATTGAAAGAAGCTAAGATGGCCAATCAAGACAATCGCGATCTTGAAGCCGAATTGAAGGAGGCATTGGAACCGCTACGCCTCGTTAAGGTAGAACTGCAGTGAGAGAAAGACGAGACTCACGCTAGAACAGAAGGAATTGAAGCAGATATGGCCGCTCTAAGGTCCTAGTTTCTGCCTCGCCCGATCCTAGATCCTCGACCGAGGCAAGACCCAATTCATGTTGCCCCGGCCGAGGTACACTTACCACCTCGGATGCCTATCCGAGACGTTCTTTTTGTTGGAGTTCCACAAACCCTAGGACAGAGGATGGATCCTAATCAGCAAGTCAGGCGTCCAGGATTCAACCTAGGTGATCCAGCTGAGCATGATTATGAACTTCGACCGCAAGTTCTAACTATGATTCGACAATGTCAATTTGGAGGTTTGGAGAGAGAGTATCCGCATCAGCACTTGCAAAATTATGAGATTCTGATGGAGACTTTGAGACCATCAAGAGTCGAGAACAAAAATTACAAGTTAAGGCCTTTCTATTTCTCCTTGAAAGACAAGGCGCTTGCTTGGTATCAATCTCTTCCGGCCGGAAAAATCAACACTTGGGAAGAGATGACTACGGAGTTTCTTACTAAATTCTTTCCTCCCTCTAAGACCGCTGAATTGAGGGGAAAGATCAATGCTTTTATTATGAAGGACAAGGAGAGTTTGTCCAAGTCATGGGAAAGATTCAAGGATCTTCTATTGGATTGCCACATCATGGGATTCCAAAGATCGAGTTGCAGGAAATTTATTTCAAAGGTTTGGATGAAGCTACTCAATTCAATCTCCAACTACTTTCCGCCGGCACATTCATGGATATGCGAATAGATTATTAATGTAACAAACACTTGTTTAAAAATTAATAATCTCAAATAAGCCAAGCCGACAAGGGTCAAACCTCAACCTCGTTCTAAACAAAGGTACATTATTGTTAACCAACTTGTTTTTAACCTGTTTGAACAATTCCTCCTTACTAATCATTTAATCTTTAAACCTTCAAGTTATACACCTGTATATGTCATGATATCCGCTTTCAGTAGTTTCGTCTTCCGAGGTATGATGCTGTCTTTTGGTGGCGGTTTGAGTAGTTTGTTGAGAAGGAGGCGTGAATTTATGATAGAATCCTAATGGCTCTAATGCAGTCCAAATCTGAGGTGTCCACAGTGTGAGAACGTGAATGAACTCCCCTTAGGGTTTCCCATTGATAGATGGATCATATAAATAATAATCACAAGTTTACATAATAACATAGCCATCCCTTTATTTACATTAATTACATAAACTGTCATATCCCCGCATTCAAAACTGGAGGAGGCAAAATAGTAAGAGTGGATCTAAAATCGAGAAACAACTGTCGGGGAAGACCCTTTGTGAAGATATCTACATACATGAAAAGCCGAAGGGACGTGAAGAACTCTTACGTGACCGCGGGCAACATTATGTCGGACAAAATGAATATCAATCTTAATATGCTTGGTCCGTTAGTGTTGAACCGGGTTGCTGGCAAGATAAGTAGCCGAAATATTGTCAGTGTAGACAATAGAGGCCTTGGTAAGCGGGCAATGTAACTCAAGTAACATGTTGCACAACCATGAACATTCAAAGACCACATTGGCAACCCTTCTGATTCCGCCTCAGCACTGGATCGGGAAACCACAGATTGTCTTTTGGCAAACCACGAGATTAGAGTGTCATTGAAGAAGACGCAATAACTGGAGGTGGAACGTCTTGTATCAGAACAACCGGCCTAGTCGGCGTCTGTATAGGCAATAAGGTCGGATTTCGGACAAGAGAATATGGTTATACCAAAAGTTGACGTGCTAGAGATGTAGTGAATGATGCGCTTGAGAGTAGCAAATGAGCTTCCCTGGGGTCGTGCATAAAAAGACACACCTGTTGGACTACATAACTGATGTCAAGGCATGTGAAAGTTAAGTATTGAAGTGCCTCAACCAAACTCCTATAAAGTGTTGGATCACTGATAGCTAGGCTAGAAGAGGCATTTAACTTGACAGACGTTTCAACAGGGGTAGTAGATGGTTTGCAGTTGGTCATTTTGGCTCTTTCAAAAGTTTCACGAGCATACTTTTCCTGGGATAAGAACAAATCGGAAGTGGTCTGACGAACAGAAATGCCCAAGAAATAGGATAAAGGGCCTAAGTCTTTAAGAGCAAATTCTTTACTTAAAAGTTGTATTAGATGCTTGTGCAAAACGTCAGAAGAGTCAGTAAGGATAATGTCATCAACATATAGGAGCAGATAGGTAGTGTCAAATCCCTATTTATAAATAAAAAGAGATGAGTCGCTCTTACTTTCCATAAATCCATGTGATGCAAGAAGCTAGCAAAACGGTGAAACCAAGATCTAGATGTTTGATTAAGACCATAGATGGACTTCTATAGTAGACAAACATGATTGGGTCGGGAAGAGTCGCAAAAACCCAGTGGTTGAAACATATAGACTATTTCATGTAAATGCCCGTGAAGGAAAGCATTCTGAACATCCAATTGATGAATGGACCAAGATCGAGATACGGCAATGCTTAGGACCATACGGATGGTTGTTGGTTTAACAACAGGACTGAAAGTCTCATCACAGTCAAAGCCAATCTGCTGAGAACATCCATTAGTGACGAGGCGGGCTTTATACCGCTCAAGGGAGCCATCTGACCTGTACTTGTGCTTAAAATTCCACATACATCGCACAATGTTAGCATCAATAGGACGAGGAACCAGGACCCATGTCTTATTTAGCATAAGGGCTCGATATTCATCAAGCATGGGAGCGGTTCAGTACGGGTCTTGAAGAGCTACATTGTGGGATTTGGGTAGAGGTGAAATTTTGATGGTGGTAACGGAAAGGTAAAAAATGGGTTTGAGTATGATAATTCCGGATTGACTCCGAGTTTGTGGGTGGTTCGGACAAGGCAATTGCAGAGGTCCGAGTTGGAGGCATTTATTTGTGAGGAAGGTGGGTTGGCGGGTGCAGAAAAAGGGTTTGGGATGGTAGGGGTTGGGTGGGCCGGAGCGCGTGGCTGGAGAGGGCCAATTGAAGGAAGGGGGCCACCAGTGGTAAATGGGCAGGGATGCTGGGGTGAAGATGGGCCGGCTTGAGGCTGGGAGGGCAGCAAGCCCGTGTCATAGGGTCGGACAGGGGTAGTGGGTGGAGGCTGCGAAGTGGGCCGCGATTGTCGGGCTGGCAGGGCTGGTGAGGATGGGCTAGCAGTGGTAGGTGTGGCTGGGGCAATGAAGTGCCGTAAAAAATATGGGGAATACTCGTTGTCGGAATTTGATGATGTAAGTGGATCCGGGGAACTATGAGAATGGGTAGAGAACGGAAAAACTAACTCATTATAAGTGACATTGCGAGAAATGATAATTTTTGTGTGTGGCCAATTCTAAGCATTTAAATCCCCGATGATGATTGGGGTAATCAAGGAATACACAAGGGCGCGAACAATGTTGAAGCTTGTGGGAAATGGTAACACTTTGATTAGGATAACAAAGACAACCAAAAATCCGGAGGTGAGCTAGAGATGGTGTGGAATGATATAACATCCTAGTAGGAGAGTTATTGTGAATTGATTAGGAGGGAAGAATGTTAAGGAGATAGCATGAATTTTCCACGGCATGGGCCAATAGGAAATTGGAATGGGAATGTGGAATAAAAGTGAACGCATCATGATATTGATCTTTCGAATGATTCGTTCGGCTTGACCATTTTGAGGAGACGTGTGAGGGCAAGAGAACCGGAAGACAATACCGTGGTCAACAAAGAATTTGTGAAAGTTGGTGTTGTTAAATTCACCACCCATGTCACATTGGAAACTTTTTATAGGTAGGTTAAACAGAGTTTGGACAAACCGGTGAAATTGGATGAAAAGATCAAGCACTTGAGAGGATAAATCCATAGAAAATGAGAAAAATCATCAAGAAAAAGTAAGTAGTATGAATGATGTCGAACGGTGCAACCGAAAGAGTTATAGAGCGATCAAAAGCTAGCCTATGGTGTTTTCCTAATTGACAAGCATGCCAAAGAGAATTCATCATGGACTTATTACATTTTATAAAAAGAAGAACGTCTAAGGTAATCTAGAACCGGAGCTCCGGGATGACCAAGACGGGCATGTCAAAGACTGGACGACTCGGCGGAAAGAACATGATGAAGACGGGTGAGAGGATGAGTGACATGATAGAGTTCCCTAAAAACTATTACATCTCAGACGTGTGATCCCCATGTATAGATCCTTCACAAAAAAACCAAAGGGGTCAAATTTCACGGATGCATTGTTATCTATTGTAAAACGTCTAACAGAAACTAAATTTTTGACAATTTTTGGGACAATAAGGACATTAGATAGGTGAAGTGGGGATGTAGTGGTAGAGATAGTTGTATCTTCAATACCTGTAGAAAGAACACGCATATCATTCCCAACAATTATCGAATTTAATGAACCATTATGTAAAACAAACGAGAGGGAATCTGAATTATTCGTCATATGTGATGTCGTGCCCATGTCCATGTACCAATAATTGTCCGCCGGATTTAATGTCATGGTAGCAAAGGAATGGTCCAATTATGTGGGTTGTGGAGAAGCAGCAAAATGGGCCTGTTACTAAGGCGGAGATGGGCCGGGTCCAAGTAGTTCGGGCTGAGGGAAAAAGGGCTACTGCTGCTGAGGGAAGGGGCATGGTGGGCGACTTGGGCATGTCTGAAACTAGGCCGGCTGCCAAGTGAATGGGCTTCTAGAGTTGGGCTGCTGCAGAGGGTACCAACCCTGGGGACGCCAGCCATACCGAACATGTTGAGGATTGCCACCGCCAACAGAGTTGCCGGTGCCACCAGCCTGACGTATGCAACCCTTTTGGCTTCGACCACACCGGCTAGCCGACTGGTCCGGTGGTGCAGAAGGGGTGCTGGTGCGGGACTGCGAAGGTGAACCAGAAGAGGCCGAACGAGCCTCAACCGATAACACCGTTGTGGAGGAGTCGGAACCGGACTTAGAAGCTATACGAGTTTCTTCATGATGTAATTGAGACCGGGCCTTTGTGAAACTTGGAAGCGGTTTAGTTTGTTGAATGAAACTAGCTGCAACATTATACTCATAAGGTAAACCTGAAATTAATTGAAGAACGAGACGGGTGTTAGGAAAAAGAGAGTCAATTCCTTTGAGTTGATCTGCCAAAGTCTTGAGTTGAAGACAATAAGTGTTAATGGAAGCGAAGCCATACAATATACAATTCACGAACTCGTGTTCGAGATAGACGGTGTGAGTATTCTTGATATCTTAAAAGATGTCTTTGACTCGATTCCATGCCTGAAGCGCAATATCATCAGAGTCAAGGATTTGGAGAAGGATATCCCATGAGACTGTGCTACAAATCCATTGAAGAACTGCAGCGCCGACTTGTAGGCATAAGGAATCATCAATATCCGTTGGTTTGGGAACCTTTTCATCGATATGATCGAGAACGTTGTGCGCTTTCGTAGTAACGCGAAATAAGGTGACCCAAGAAGCATACGGAGTGTCATGGTTAAGGACGAGAGCAATATTGTTCTTGATGTTGAAGATTCCGAGGGTAGAATGGAAAGAAGGCTTCCGTTCAACAGCCATCGAGGAAGATGATGAAGGG
The DNA here is from genome assembly GCA_033239125.1 of Fagopyrum homotropicum. Lineage (NCBI taxonomy): Eukaryota > Viridiplantae > Streptophyta > Magnoliopsida > Caryophyllales > Polygonaceae > Fagopyrum > Fagopyrum homotropicum. The sequence goes on from BSWB01000008.1 coordinate 78,333,316, forward strand.
GAGAAATCGGCGTTTATGAAGGCGACCGTAGGGCTAGAGGGAGCGGAAGATTTTTGAGAGGAACGAGAAGGCTGATACCATGTTAGAACATGAATGAATTACTCTTAGGTTTCCCATCGACAGATGGATCATATGAATAATAATTACAAGTTCACATAATTACATGGGCAACCCTCTATTGACATTAATTACATAAACTGTCACACAGTTGTTCCCTAGGCTTCTTACCTGTGTACTTCCTTTGAAGAAAACGGTTATGCAACCCTCTTGAGCATTTTATTTGAATCCAGGATTTAAAATGCCGCATTAGAAGAAGAGAGCGAGACCTCTCTTTGTTATCGGTTTTTGATGTATAATTGAGCTGTTTGACGAAATACACAAGAGAACATATGTGAAGCATCTTCCACTTGTGTGCATGACTCTAATATATTGATTAGCCAAATGAAACCACAAAAAAGTTGTTAAGGTGTTAATTATCCTTCGTCAATCATTTCATCGGTTTAGTTAATTAAAATCCTTGTAATTTAGTCTGAAATGCCTTCTCAATGTTGACAGCTTTCAATGCGGATCTTTCAAGGAATGAGAGCCCTTCCATCTCTGTCAATGAAGAAAGCATATTTTAAGTGCATAAAACGTTATTTAGTAAGCTACTGTAGTAGATATCAAATCAGCATAAGAAAAAGGAGTTGGATTTGGCGGATAAGCATCAATTCTTCAGTTGCACAATGATGTTTCCTTCTTAAGTTATCAACTATGCATCAGGAATTAATGTAAAGATTTAGATGAATGGTCGACCAAATTTAAGGGGTTCCCTAAGGAAATATGCACTTACCACTGCTATCAATCAAAATTCAGGGATTTCCGCTGCTTAATTAGCATCATGCTTCACCAAATCTAAGGGGTTCCCTGAGTGACCTCTTCGTTATCTAGTGCTTTTTTTTTCATGGTCAGCCAGTGTTTACAAAATGAAATAAAATTAACAAAGTCAAAAGTTAAATTTTGAAAATTATTTTAAAAAATAACTAACATTATAGCTTGGAACTCTTTATGAGCTACGTAAAAAATCCAATATCGAATTAAATTCGATTCATTCGCTCGTTCAAATAAAGTTTTATTTAACTCTAATCTTTGACTTAAAATAAAAAATGCCAAATTTTCTGAACTAGGTATAAAATATCAGTTCATCGAGTTTAACCACAAAAAATATACAAACCAAATTTTCTTTATACAAATGATTTGATGTCTCCAAAAAAGATTAAGTAAGAATCTCGGCTTATAAATTGTCGAGTCCAATCAGACATGTTAAATAGACTTTACAATATAAACAAAGTCGCATATAAAATAAAATAAAACTTCCAGAACTACATTATGACTTGATGCACATTTCTGAACTACGTAATCCAATATTGGAATTCAGTCCCACCGCCCAAATAAAATAACTCTATAAATAAATTTTGGATTTAAACCAAAATTCTCAAGTATTTCTAAACTCGATATAAAACATCATCTCATCGAGTTTAACCACAAAAAGTTCAATCGGATGCATACTCTTTATGTATAAATCCAATGACATAAATTAAGGCTAAAATTAAAGTCCAAAATTCATAAAATACCAATATATATAAAAAATACATTTTCTTATTTTGCACATGATATTAGGAGAGTTAAGAAACTATTCTCAAAAAACTAGATTTAATCTCACGCCTTTGATATATGATTAGAATTATAAAGTCATGCAAATAATAGTTGGGTTATATTCATACAAACTTTCATAGAATGGATTAGATTACATTCTTTGATGCATGCAATCAACTGAACTACGTAAGATTTAATTTTGTTTAAAGAGATACGTAAACAACCCTTAAAATTCTGGGTGTAGCCCAATCAATAAAAACTTTAAAATATTTTATATTAATATTAATTAGAATTATATATAAGTAAATAATAGGGTCAAACTAATATTTAATTAAAATTAAAGAAAAAAGTATTTTAGTAACTTAGTACACATTTTCCTTCAACATTGTCGAAGGATAAGATTGAGTAACTTTGATTTACATATTCTATTCATAAAATGACTGACAGTTTGAGGAAATGGCTGGAGATGAGTGATATGTAAAGAATGAACAATCAACTTCAAGCAGTGGAAGTATTATCAAGCAAAAAATGGAGTAGCAGTCAATGGAACATTCAGATACAACTCAAGTACCCAACACATATATTTTATTTGACATATAACCTTTAAATTATGACTTTAGGTTTGGACTATAATAAACGTTTAAACCGTTGTATTTTTTCCCATACAATGTTTTAACAAGAAAATGTTCTATCTCCAAGTACTGTACTTTAGCCAAACTGTCCAATCACTGTACATTACTTACATATGTATTTATGATTATCCTTATTTATTTCCATTCAGCACACTTTGGTAAACTATTTGACAAATAATTGATTCAACAACGCGCGTCTGATGCAAACATCGTCAACGAAATGCCCAATTAAATAAATCCGATTATTTATTGAATTTTCAAGCAACAAGTAAACACTCGACAACCAACTCATAACCTTACAATTATACAAATTCAAAGAAACAGTGATGGAGAAACAACCCAAAGTTTAAAATTAGAGGACCTTGGGATGTAAATCAACAAAAGGTTAAAAAGTCGAGGTGAGAAGGAAAAGGTCAGAATGTGAGAAGGAGATGGAATCGGGGTTGTAGTCTCCCAAACAATGGAAGAAGTCGGGGGTTAGAAAATAGAGAAGCACAAAAGAGAGTACGAGAGATGGTTACTAGAAGAGAAACGACACCCATGGGTTGAAAAGAGAGAGGGGGAAAGTGGGGAGTAGAAACTAGAGAATTGCGTGAGAGAGGGGTATAGGTGAGATGGGATTTGACCTAAACTGTTCAAACCGTCCAACCCATTCAACATGTCTAGCTTATCTTGAACCCCTTCACACCCCAAAACCATCCAAGAACCCCTCATCCAACCTAAAAAGGGGGAGTCGTCGGGGTCATTTTTCATATTAGTGCATAGAGTTAAATGAGGCTAAGTATAGTCTTAGGGAAAAATTTCTGAAGCTAGAAAGAAAAGAGTTTATCAAGGCAAAACAAAACAATAAGATAGATAATCCTATATGGAAGGGGAAAACATTAGTCTCATTAAAGACATGCCTCAATCATATTTTTAGATATTTTTTCTAGCTTTTTTTATTTTGGAGTTCTATAAATTCATGTTTCAACCTCATTATAAAATAAAATTTGATTAATAAAAAGTATGAGTGTTTAGCCATTGTTGACATCTCATTATCTTGTCCTAAGGAGTTACACGGTGTCAAGCTACTCTTAATTGAAACATCAACGGAGATAACTTCAATGCGGTGAAAGATTGGGTCACCCACTCTTGATTTTCATTTACCAATAAATATTAGAGAAACGATTTATCATCTGAAAGTTCATCCTCTATCCGTCAAATCCTTAATTTATCTCCTCACCCCGTTTTAAAAAAAGAAAGAAAATTACACAATTATTAAACTCTTTTTCTTAAATAAAGGTAACTTCATTGAAGAAAATAAAACATACACGAACTCATTATGAGTTTCTATATGTAAGAAGAACAATAATCATATGTATAAATGCCCTGACATACCGTCAATTGCTAAACCACACCAATACGATGTACTCAAGAGAAGAATGTAAACCCCGAGAAGTACCCACTACCCTCGATAAAACATAGCATATACAATTAAACATCAACATGGTAATGCTCATATAGCTCGTACACATTCGGTTATGCCATCAGTAGACTAAGACCATACGATCCTAACAATGTCAAACCCCGAAGTAAGGTCGTCCACCTTCGACAATGCCATTAGTAAATGAACGCATGCCCTGTCCATAAATCAATAAAAATATACAAAACTACAACCCAATACAAAAATAAAGACTTAGATACAATCCTCTCGTCTAATCAATAAAAATGTACAAAACATATTTGCTCTTACAACTTCTTCTACATATTGAATATGCATTATTGTTGGATCATCTAATTGAATGAACTTAACAAACAATTGTAGTAAATATGGAGAGCACACCAATTTTCTTATGATTAGATTGATTGTGGAATATTCTTTTCCTAAAATGATGTAGAGCCTCGTCACTATTCTGTTTAATAAATAAAATGAAAACATTGTAGTAATAAGTATGCATTTTATGTTATTAACAACAACACAATCACTAAGAACAATGTTTGCTTGTGTTGTCAACAAATACTCAAAGCACTATAAATTAATGATATTTTCAATATCACCTATTTTACTACAAAGCAATATTATAATTTTGTTTGCAACAACATAAACACTAAGACATTATTTTGTGTGTTATCAACAAGTTTAAAAGCCTCATCCCACAAGACTACCTATAAATACCTATGGGGACAAAGCCAACCATAAAGGAACCAAAGCAAAGGAGCTAAACAAGTTGAGAGATGATTACATCTGTAACGCCCCGTTTATTGGGTGCGTTTTCGATATTTATTTTTCCTACTTCTATCGATATTTTATCATCTCAAGTATTTTTTTAAAGCTATTTTATGACGTAAAATATATTTTTCGAGTATATTATTATTTAGGATACATTCGTGTATATCCATATTATTATTTTCGGAAAAGTCGGAAAGTTTTTCGATTCGAAAATCCCGTTCTGAATGTTTTTACCGAGTCCATTCTATTACTCTCTTCTTCTTTTTTTTCCTTTTTTATTTTTATTTAATTTCTTTTTCTTTCTTCTTTTTCTTCCCAGCTGATGAGCAACCCGACCCCTTGCCATTGCTGCCACCTTTGCTCTACACCTTCGACCCCTCGCTCTCTTTGCTGCCTTTGTAACCCGACCTCTCGACCACCACCGACCCCTCAACCTTTCCTTTGTCCGCTCCAACCCACAACAAGCGACGACACCCTTGATTCCCTCTTGTTCTGGCAGCCTCGCCCCTACTCTCTATGGATCTCCACCCTCGCAAGCAGAAACCTCGCCCTTTCCATTGTAAAGCCACAACAAGCGTCGTAGCAGCACAGTTCGAGCTCTGTTTCCCCTCCTCTTTTGTCGAATCGGCATGCCGGAAGCAGCTGACGCCGGGAGTCAAAGCCCTCGCCGGAAAGCTTCTACCCTGCCTCTTCTCGCATGGGCATCCAAACCCACCGGAGCCTGGAGTCGCCGCCCCTCGTGCAGTCCAATCCGCCACCGCCTGTAACTCTTTCAGTTCGTCTTCTTGTCACGATGTGCTGCCACCACCACCCCCCGGAGCCTAGAGTCGCCGCCCCTCGCGCAGTCCAAAGTCGCCCTCAAAGCTAGCCGGAGAAGCCCTGCCCGCCGTCGCCTGCCTTTCCTCCTCGCCGCCGCATCTCTTGTTGTTCTCCCTCCGCCATCACTATCGGGTTTAAGAAAACCCGTGGCAAACATTTAAATCTCCCCCCCTTAAATTTGGTATATTTACAGAATGTACCCATATTTTCAAAATTTCAATTTTGACCCACATTTTTGGAAGTTTGCAATTTATGCCCTCTGTAGGAAATTAATTACATATATTGACCCGGTTTTATAAATTATCAATTATGCCCTTGTTGGATTAATTTCGGTTTACGGCTCAAGGTTTTAATCACGGTTTTATGACCAAGTTTCTAGTATTGTACTTTTTGCCCAGGAAGGGTAATTACGGATTTTATGTTTGGCTTTTTAAAACGAGTTTTACCTTAGGATTTTATATATTATATTTTATGATCAAATTTAGCGTATGAGCTAAAATTTTTTAGCTTCGGTTTTAGGTCCGGAAGCGCCCCGATAAAGGCCAACGAATCCCTTCTCGACATCCGTGATTCGTCTTCCGCCTTTGACCTTGTTAGAGTACCTTCTTGCTTGATCTAGTTATGTTTAGTAGTAATATCATGCTAAGTTGGATCTAGCATAACTTAGAGTGAATGCCAAGTAGTGACTTTGTACCTTAGGTGAGTGTTTGAGAATTACGGAATGTTCTAAAGCTTGAGGTTTTGATGTTATCTTGTGAGGTTTGGTTATGTCTTTGAGTGGATGCTTGATCTTGTGAGAATCTGAGTTGTGAGATTGTATGGTTGTTGAGGTTGTAGCGCCTACGATGTGAGTACCCTAGCGTAGCTTTACGATCATTGAAAACTTTGAGACTAGGAACGAGTTGTCCTAACATGTAAGTTGTACGACCTTGTAGAGGTCATTTGGGGTAGAAGTATAAGGACTTCTAGCATGAGAGATAGATGTTGATCTTGTGCCTCGTTTGGTCAGGTTGAGAGTATCTTCCCTCGGGAAGCGGAGTGTAGTATATTTTCGGGTTGAACGTTTGTGACATGTAAGTCTCCGGACTTACTTAGCTCATAATCTTTGTATTAGCATCAATGTGTGTTTGGTTGTGTGTGTGTGTTGATTATGTTATAATAACGAAAACAGAATTAGGACCACCGACATATATTGATATTTGGCCCAAGTGTATGATAACGGGCGGTGACATCACTACCTAGCTCTTGTGAGAGCTAGGAGGTTCTCGGTGACTAGCCCGTGCGGGTAGATGGTTAGATGCATTAGTACCATTCCTTGCCGGTAAGTGGGGACCGAGGCAAGATAACGGTGATTCTCGTGTCACAACCTTAAGTTGAATTAGTAATGGGATGACGTAAATAAAAAGATAATAAACCGGACTTGTGTGTTTTGGAGCATGTTGTGTGTTTATGATGATTTATGTGTGTGTATGTGTGCCGATACCATGATTCTAATACCTTGAATATTAGCTAACGGTTTTATACTAATGTTGTAGTTGCCTTGCAGATTAGGGATGCGGTCGAGAGATCTGGAAGAGAGGGCAGCCGGGGTTCCGTACATTTTAGGATGGATTTGGTTGAGAGTCGTGTATACAGTATATTGTATTTTGTTGTATTTTTGACGTTTGGTCTTTGGAAATGTAAACTCGGCGGGAGTCTTTCGTTTGTATACTTTCGGGAATCATATAATTTGCATAAAAATGTATTTCGGTTTTGCCTTTATTTGTGTCTTGTTGTAATATCTGGTGAAATTGTTGTTAGGCTAAGGGTCGGGACCCATTGTGAGGTCTCCGCTCGTAGCGCCCCGAGTCCCGCGGATTCGGGGTGTTACAACATCTTAGTTTTTGGTTCTGTGGAGTTGTATTTTGCTTTTTTACTTTGATGTACTCACTAGTACGAAATAGCATTTTATCCCACTTAATTTATCATGGTTGTACCTTTCATGTCTTAAAATGCTCATAGTAATTTTTTTTTATCTCGGTTCGTAATGTTACCTATGGTTAAAAGTAAATTTAACGTCAGATCTTGCTTTTTCTAAGTGGGATAAAATAAAATTGAGTTTACCACACGGTTTACTAGATCCCGCCTTTTCTATAACATGCCAAGTTGTGGGAACTCGAAGCATTACGGGCTAGGACCTCACAATGGGTCCCGACCCTCAGAGTAGCAACGACAACATCAAATCTTACAACAAGGCACAAATAAATGAAAACCAAAACTTTTATAAAATCAAAGGTTATAACAAGAGAAAATGTAGATGACTCGCAGCCGAGTTCAAAACAAAATGAAAGAATAACAACTGAAATATAAACACAATCCCGTCCTATAATGCACGGGAACCCCGACTGACCACCACATCTGGATCACTCAGTAGTACCTATAGCCTTCAAGACATCTACAACATCGGTATAAACCTTTAGCTAACATTCTAGATATTAGAAAGATAGTAAAGGCACAAACACACATATGGTAATATAAACATATAACATGCTCACACTCAACCGGTTATTATCTTTCATTAAGTTAAACCCTTTACAAATTCAACTTATGTTGCCACACGAGAATTGCTACGATCTCGCCTCTATCCCCTTTCACCAACAGGAATAGAACGTATGCTTCCTTGTGTCACCTACTAGACTGGTCGCAAGAGCACCTCCCAGTTTCCCCATTTTGAACTGGACAAGCGGTCACCACCTGATTTATATACATTTGAGCCAATTACGGTTATAAAGGTCAATCCTAGTACAGTCATCCGTTATAACAATAAACAACAACACAAACAATTCAATACACTCAAACCAATATACGGACTGCAACTAAGTAATGTAAGAGCCTTAGTCTTTGGAGCCTAGATGAGCTAGAGTGTGCTTAGCCTTGACCCAGTCAGCCGCCCCTGCGCACCACATGGGCCGCCCCTGTTCCACAGATGAGCCACACCTGCGCCTTAGTCGGTCCGCCCCTGCGGTTTTGTGCGGCTGCAACCACCTTTGTTGACTTTTGATCTTGCTTTTGGGAAGCTTCGTATATAAGCCTCCTAACTTGCTGAGGAAGGGTTTCTTCACTTTATTCCAGCTCCTACATCACCTTTACGTTCTTCTTTTCCTTCCTCTTCTCATCTTTGCTTCTTCTTGATCTTGTGAGAGAGTTTTGAGAGTTTGATTGTGGCTTTGGCCTTGGATGACCTTGATGATGTTGTTGTGTGTTGTTGTTGATGTGCTGAAGTGGTGAGAGGTATGGATGCTCTATAGTTGCATCCTAGGTTAGTGTGGTAAGCTCTTTCTCTTCTTCTCTCTTCTTTCCTTCACCCTTGCTTCTTTCTTCTTCCTTATATCTTAGGATCACAAGCTAGGCTTGTGTTGAATCCTTTCTTGGCTGTCTTGTTGATCATATGTGTGTATATATGCATATGTGTTGCTGTGGTGTGTTGAAGACGTGAATAGAATCGAGAAAGGGATCGAAGAGAAGTCGGGACCAACTCTCTGCATAGTTGGCCGCCTCTGCGCCTGCCCTGAGCCGCACCTGCGCCTCTGGTGAGCCACCCCTGCGCCTCACTAGATTGGCTGGTGTATAATAGCACACACACATAACAACATCTCATACATGCAATGTCACACACATTCATTTATTATCTTTAATTACGTTATTCCATTACTAATTCAACTTCTTTTGTAACATGGGGAGCCTCAAGAACCCCATCCCATCCAATGTAACACAGGAGTTTTGCATGGGGGTGAATTCACTCGTCCTCTCCTATGAGATCATCTTCCGGGCACCTCCTCCTACCCAGCAGACGGAGACCGGTGGTTACCGCCCGTTATAATACACTTGGGCCATATAAATATATTGAATGGTCATCCTAGTCTGGTTTAGGTTATAAATGCACAACCATATGAACACACACAACCATTACAATCATACAATCCACAACCGTACGCTAAGTAAGTCCTATGGACTTACCTGATACACTTGTATCCTCTACCACGTCACAGCTTCCCCTTGGGGAAGAAACCAACGCCTGCAAGAGCAAGGCACACAACATCACAACCTGGAAGGGTTAGGAGACTCGTCTCCATAAAAGAACCATCCTACAACCTACAATCATAACAAGATCACATATGCCTAAAGAATAACCTCAACATCAACACAAGTGCCTAAGACACATCTCTATCATACAACTCATCCTAACCATCCTAACCTAGCCAACAACTAAGACAAGGCCAAAGGAAAGGAGGGAAGGAAGACATACCAACAATGTATGCACCAACAAAAGCAAGAACACACCAGCCAATCCAGTGAGGCGCAGGGACGGCTCACCAGAGGCGCAGGAGCGCCTCCACACCAGGCCCAGGTGCAACTCAGGACAAGCGCAGGGGCGGCCAACTATGTAGAGAGTTGGTCCCGACTTCTCTTCAATCCCTTTCTCGATTCTCTTCACGTCTTCAACACACCACAACAACACATATGCATATATACACATATATGATCAACAAGACAACCAAGAAAGGATCCAACACAAGCCTAGCTTGTGATCCTAAGATATAAGGAAGAAGAAAGAAACAAGGGTGAAGGAAAGAAGAGAGAAGAAGAGAAAGAGCTTACCACACTAACCTAGGCTGTAACTATAGAGCATCCACACCTCTCACTACTTCAGCACATCAACAACAATACACAACAACATCATCAAGGTCATCAAAGGTCAAAGCCACACTCAAACTCTCAAAACTCTCTCACAAGATCAAGAATAAGCAAAGATGAGAAGAGGAAGGAAAAGAAGAACGTAAAGGTGATGAAGGAGCTGGAATGAAGTGAAGAAACCCTTCATCAGCAAGTTAGGAGGCTTATATACGAAGCTTCCCAAAAGCAAGATCAAAAGTCAACAAAGGTGGCTGCAGCCGCACAAAACCACAAGGGCGGACCGACTAAGGCTCAGGGGCGGCTCACCTGTGGCGCAAAGGCGGCCCATATGGTGCGTAGGGGCGGCTGACTGGGTCAAGGCTAAGCACACTCTAGCTCATCTGGGCTCCAAAGACTAAGTCTCTTACATCTCACCCCCCTAAAAACAAGTTTCATCCCGAAACTTGCAGAATTCCAAAGCCTCTCGGACTTGTAAGCCGAGGAAAACACTCCCCTTAAGAACGTCAGGTCACAACCTTTAACATTCTATATCCTCAACACAACATGGAGGAATCACACTCCAGCAAAACAACTCTAAACAAGGCCTAGAGGAAGATCATCTCTAGCCAAACACTAACCACATCACACTGGCATGGAGGAAAACCGTCTCCAACCACCACGTACACATAACACTACTATGTGGAGGAAAACCATCTCCACTAACACTATATCCATCAAAGGTAGCATGGAGGAAAGAACCATCTCCTGCTAATCCTAGCACACACCAAAGCATGGAATAAAGAACCATCTCCAGCTATACCTGTCTCGTGCTAGCAAACAGGATCTAACAAATCATATACACATAACTAGCACGGAAACACAACATATCACAAAGCACATAGCATACAGGCACTCACCAAAAGACGCTAAGATCTACTCGTGCATCCTACTGGTGCCTCTAACTCAGCATAAAACTCTGGATAGTTCCTCTAGATACTATCATCTGTCTCCCAGGTAGCCTCATCTAGTCCTCATCTAGACCATTGTATCCTCAACATAGGAATGTCTTTCGAACGCAGGCGTCTCACACCTCGCTCTAGGACTACAATAGGGTGCTCTGCAAACGTGTGGTCTGACTCAACCACCAGATCATCATAACTCACAATGTGCCTCGGATCTGGTATGTACTCCCGCAGCTGAGACACATGAAACACAGGGTGAACACCCTCTAACCTCGGAGGCAATGTTAATATGTAGGCTGCTCGTCCAACTCTATCCAGTATCTCGAAAGGACCGACATATCGGTGACTTAGCTTCCCCTTTATGCCAAAATGTCTGACGTCTCGCGTTGGAGATACCCTCAACCAGACATGAGCTCCTACTCTAAAATCTAGAGGTCGACGCCTCTTGTCTGCATACGACTTCTGGCGACTCTGTACAGCCAGCATCCTCTCTCTAATCAGCGCTACTCGAGTCATATCATCATGAATCTTCTCTGGCGCTATCCCACTGATACTACTAGGCTCGTCCCAACATACAGGTGTACGGCATCTACATCCATATAGTGCCTCATAAGGAGCCATCCCTATAGATGCATGTCAGTTGTTGTTGTATGAGAACTCAACGAGTGGGGGGTAATTAGACCATCCCTGTCCCCAATCCAATACACAGGCTCGCAGCATGTCATCTAGAGTCTGGATGGTCCTCTCTGACTGACCATCTGTCTGGGGGTGAAACGCAGTCATGAAGTGTAGACTCGTCCCCAAAGCATCCTGAATCTGTTGCTAGAATCTCGATGTAAATCGTCCATCACGATCAGAAACAATCGTCCTCGGTACCCCACGGAGTCTCACTATCTGTCTAGTGTACTCCTCAGCTAGTCTACTCATGGGACACGTCTCTCTAATGGGAATGAAACGTGCCGTCTTCGTCAATCTATCAACGACCACCCAGATGGCATCAAAGCTCCTACTGGTCTTCAGCCTAGTCACAAAATCCATGGAGACGTCCTCCCACTTCCATTGCGGTACTAGCAGTGGATAGAGCTTGCCTCCAGGCCTGAAATGCTCTATCTTGACCTGCTAACAGGTTGTACACTGAGCCACAAATCTGGCTACATTGGGCTTCAGCCCTCCCCACCAAAATGAGCCTCTCACATCATGGTACATCTTACTCGTACCAGGGTGTACTGAGTAAGGTGTACAGTGAGCCTCCTACAGTATTCGTTGTCTCAGCTCTGCATCTACAGGAACATAGATACGTCTTTCTACTCAAGGCGTCAGCTACTACATTCGCCTTGCTTCTATTGCATCTCATCCAACAAACCAGGTAGAACCTCTAAAGCAAACAACTGGGCATCCTCATCAGGAAACTGGATGTCCATCTCTAGCCAGGCTAGATCCCTCTGAAGCTGAGGCTGTATAGTAAATCTGGCAATCGCCTTCTCTCAAGGCGTCTTTCTACTCAAGGCATCAGCTACTACATTCGCCTTGCCAGGATGATACAAAATCTCAAGGTCAAAGTCCTTGATCAACTCAAGCCATCGACGCTGGTGGTTATTCAATTCCCGCTGCGTGAAAATATACTTCAGACTCTTATGGTCTGTGAAGATCTGGCATGTAGCACCATACAGGTAATGTCTCCAGATCTTCAATGCATGAACTACCGCTGCCAACTCCAGATCATGAGTCGGGTAGTTCTCCTCATATGTCTTCAGCTGTCGAGACGCATATGCAATCACTCTGCCCCTCTGCATCAGCACACATCCCAAGCCCAGCTTGGATGCTTCACTGTAGACTACAAAATCATCAGAACCCTCTGGTTGTGCCAACACAGGAGTAGAAGTCAAACGCCTCTTCAACTCCTCAAAACTCTGAGCACACTGGTCGGTCCATACAAATCTGGTAGTCTTTCTCAAAAGACTCGTCAGTGGACGGGCAATCAAAGAGAATCCCTCCACAAAGCGTCTGTAATAACCGGCTAAGCCAAGAAAGCTACGCACTTCCTTGACGTTCGTCGGTGTTGTCCATGTAGCAACATACTTGATCTTTGCCGGGTCAACCATGATCCCATCGGCGGAGATTATGTGTCCGAGAAATGCAACCTCAGGCATCCAAAACTCACACTTAGAGAGCTTGGCATAAAGCTCTCTGACCCTCAAAATCTGCAAAATCGTCCTCAAGTGTCCCGCATGCTCCTCTCTGCTACGAGAGTATACCAAAATGACATTAATGAAGGCCACCACAAACTGGTCCAGGAAGTCGATGAAATTGTTGTTCATCAACTCCATGAATACTGCTGGGGCATTCGTCAACCCAAATGGCATCACTACAAACTCGTAGTGTCCATAACGGGTACGAAATGCCGTCCTGTTCACATCCTCTTCTCTCACCCTCAACTGGTGATATCCTGAACCCAAGTTAATCCTAGAGAAGACTGTCGCTCCCTGCAGCTGATCAAGTAGGTCATCAATACGAGGTAGTGGGTACCTGTTCTTGATGGTTACCTTGTTCAGCTCTCTGTAATCTATGCATAGTCTCAACGATCCATCCTTCTTCCGCACGAAGAGGACCGGTGCACCCCATGGTGAAACGTTAGGGCGTATGAAGCCCTTCTCAACAAACTCCTCGAGTTGCTTCTTCAACTCCAACATCTCGACAGGTGTCATACGGTATGGGGCCTTCGAGATGGGTCTCGTGCCAGGCTCCAAGTCAATCCCAAAATCTACGCTCCTTTGAGGTGGCAAGCTAGACGGCTCTACAAATACGTCTGTGAACTCACAAACCACCGGTATGTCCTACAAAGCTGGACTCTCTCCCTTCTTCATGGCGTAACACCAAAAGGCATCACATCCCTGCGCAATCAGTCTAGCCGCTCGTACTGTACTGATGACAGATCCTGTCTTCCCAAGGTCCCAACCCCGGAAGACCTCTATCGGACCTAAGTCGGTAGAGACTGTAACAGTTCTCTTACCCACATCTAACACCGCAGGTGTCTAGGCATCCATTCTATACCTAATATGACTTCTTCATGCATCAAAGGCATGACTAAGAAGTCAACAAGTAGTACACGAGTCCCTAAGCGTAGGGGACAACTACGTATCTACTGGGTACCTCTGACCCTACTACCATCAGGTAACCCTATAGTAAAGGGTTCCCCCTCTATGGTAGACAAACTTAAACGCTCAACACAAGAAGCAGAAATAAACGAATGCGTAGCATCCGTATCAAATAGAACTCTAACAGGTAAACCATATAATAAAATGGTACTTGTAGCAGCTGCTGCTGACGGCTCCTCAACACTCCTCAACTCAAAAGCACGGCCTCGAACTCCTCGGGCATCACTAGTGCTAGCCTCTCTACCTCTACCCCTACTCAGTCCAAGAGTTGAACCCTGAGTAGCAGGTGTCCCTGGGACCCTCTGCGGTCCCTGATGTTGAGGCGGTCTCTGCCCACCTCCTGCTGCACCTGCAGGGGAAGAACCCTGCTGTGATGGCGCCTTTCCCTGACGGCAAAATGTAGCTATATGTCCTGGCTTCCCGCACGAGAAGCAAGTCAGCGGTGCTTTGGGGCAATCAGTCCTCATATTCCCATAGGCCCCGCAGTTGTAACACTTCCGGCCTCTATCAGTAGTCTGTGCGGACACTGGAATACTCGAGCGACCCTGAGTCTGACCTCGCCCGAATCTAGATGCTCCTGCACCAGTCGGTGCTATACGCTGTCTCTTCTTAGACCGTCCGGTCTGAGAAGTCCTCCTCTGGCTAGCCCTCTCTCTCTCATAAGTAGAGACCCGATCCTGGTAATCTGCCAAAGAGTCACAATAAAATCCCGCCATGTATGAATGTGTGCTCTCTCTCAGACGTCTAGAAAATAGGTACAGGTGCTGGTCCTCAAAAGGTGTAGCTGGACCAAACAAAGCTAACTCAGTCCGGAAGCGGCGAATAACATCTGTAATAGGTACATCCTCAAAGCCTACTTCCATAAAATCCTGCAACTTCTCCCTCCTTAATGAGGCAGGGCAGAACTGCTCCCTCAGTAGAGTCCTCATCTGCTCATAGCTGGTAACTCGTGATCTAACTGTCCTCCACCACTGATGTGCCAAGTCACGGAGTAGAGACTGTACTAGCTCTATCCGTCTATCCTCCGGGCAACGAATAGACTCCAAGGCTGAGTCTACATGCCCAATCCACACCTCAGTCTCTAGGCCGATCTCCCCAGAGAATTGTGGTACTCCCTGCTGGTGGAATGCCTTCAACCAGGTATCTGGTCGAGGCCCTCTAGTCTCCTCTACAGCTCGAGCAACCTCAGCAGCATGTGCCGGCCTAGCTGGAACCTGAGTAGCTCCATGGGATTCCTCAGATAATCCCTCTTGCCCTAGTAGATTTGGGGCTCGTCGACCAGCTCTGATGTCATCCTCAAACTGCCTGAGATACTCTCTAAACTCAGGTTCTCCTATAAAAACACGATGTGAATCATCTGACTGGGCTCGATGTGACTAATGTCTCTTGGATCCATCACTCCTCGTTGCTGGAACAAAGCTCTCAATAACCTCCTCATGGGCCTCCTCCACCACTGGTGGATCTGCAGCGGGAACTGGTCCCTATCTCCTCCCTCTTGGAGGAAGAGGTGGTCTACCTCTACCTCTTCCTGCAGTAGTAGCTCTAGTCCGAGCCATCTGTGGGGCATGCACACGTAACGTATAAGGCTCTATATAGGCCATATGTATAGATATATATAATACTTAATAACACATGCTTACATATCATCACATAAGAGGTATTTATATATATATATATATATATATATATATATATATATTTTCGAGATCCTCATATGGGTGAAGACTTCTGTACACACTATCCTAAAACATCTATACTCGCTTTAAAACCAAAACCCTTTAAAAAGTCAGACCCCACGTGGGTTTTGTTTATTTATCCACTCTACCTTTATTGCAGATAGCAAGTGCCATTGTTGTCAACCTAAGGCTTTGATACCAACTCTGTAACACCACAATGGATCCTGACCCTAGCCTGACAACAAGTTCACTAGATCTTACAACAAGGCACAAGTAGAGTGAAACAAATACATAAAAATTGTATGATACAACCAAAAGAGTTTACAAACTCAAAGCCGAGTACAAAACCATAACAACATCTGATACAAAAGATCCCAACCCACGTATCCTAATGTACGGAAGTCCTCGGCTGGTCACACCATCTGCAGGTTAGGAAGACTACAAAGTGAGCCAGATGGTGTGACCAGCCGAGGACTTCCGTACATTAGGATACGTGGGTTGGGATCTTTTGTATCAGATGTTGTTGTTATGGTTTTGTTCTCGGCTTTGAGTTTGTGAACTCTTTTGGTTGTATCATACAACTTTTATGTATTTTTTTTACTCTACTTGTGCCTTGTTGTAAGATCCAGTGAACTTGTTGTCAGGTTAGGGTCAGGATCATTGTGAGATCCTAGCCCAATGTAGCATTCCGAGTCATGCGGATTCGGGTTGTTACAAGTAAGTCCAAAGGACTTACCTCACTCGAAGGTAAACTCAAAGGTAACATAAGGGTCAACGAACAACTCAGTTTCCCGAAGGAAAAGAAAGAATGCCTGATCAAACAAGGCATAACGAATCAGGAATGGAACGATGGCTAGAAGTCTATAACTTCTAGTCTCCATGATCTCTAAGAGATCTCCACAAGCTAGGGTCACAAACCCTAGTTTACAGATCACCAAGGGTTAACAAGATCAAACATAACTCAGGGAAGGAACGAGGGAAGCAAGGAAGGAAGCAGCTCACCAAAGACGGGAGCAACTGAGGAAAAGCCTCAGTGGCGGCCAAACAACACCGCAGGGGTGACACTAGGCAACATCCGTAGGGGCGGTCTGTGCAGGCGCGGAGGCGGGTTCGACGCAAAAGGCGCTTCTTCTCCTTCGACAACAAGGAACTCAACAAGGATTTAAATCTTGCTTCTTTCCACACACACACATGTCACAACTCAACCAATGGAGCATGTGAACATCAACATATTAACAACATAAGACCAACAAGAATGAAGACTCGATCATGATCCTCATGAAGAGAAAGGAGAAGAACGAAGAGAAAAGAAGAAGGAAGCAAAAGATGAAGCATGCAGCGAATATCATGAACATACAGAAGATCAACAAAAAAAGAACTTACAGTTCTACAGAAGATCAATAGGGAACAACTGCAACTTTGCTCGAGGTGGAAAAAAAACGTATGCAAGAAACGGAAAAAAGAAGAGAAGGCAGAATATATAGAAAACGATTGGGAAGGATAAGGATAGACGTTTTAGGGTTTAGAAGATCCAAGAAATCCGGCCCAAAGATATACAATTGGATCTTCTATGAAAGGAAACAAGATAAAAATGAAAAAGGAAAGTAGTTCTTCGTGATGTGGGGTCTACCGCACCGTCAGATCCACCACGCCGCGACCGGGGCTGGCCTTTGGGGCGGCCACTATCACCGCAAGGGCGGTAACAAACACATGCTTGCCGCAGGAGCGGCGGCTGTCACTGCGGGGGCGGTGACAACCACATACTGGCTGTTACATCAGATCGCCCTAAGAAGAAGTTTCGTCCCAAATATTACAGCGAACCACAAGATCACACAACCACAAGGGTGAAGTAGAAACACTGTAGTCAACTCATCTATTCCCACTCGGGGCACATAACTCAAAACGTCAAAAAAGCGTCTACACAACTCAACAAAAGGAACCGAAACTCAAACGTCTACGCTAAAGGTACAACCACTTTAGCATAGAACTCGGGGTAGTTCCTGTGAATATAATCCTTTGTCTCCCAAGTCGCCTCATCAGCTCCTCGCATCGACCACTAGATCTTCATCATCGGCATGTCCTTCGATCGCAAGCGTCTCGTACTATGCTCTAAGATAACTACCGGATGCTCTACAAACGTATGGTTTGACTCAACTACTAAATCCTTATGACTAACGATGTGTCTTGGGTCTTGTACGTACTCCCGTAAGTGAGACATATGGAAGACTGGGTGAACACCCTCAAGTCTCGGTGGCAGAGAAAGTCTTTATGTTGCTTCTCCAACCCGCTCAAGAGTCTCAAAATGTCCGACGTATTTGGGACTCAGGTTCCCCTTAACGCTAAAATGTCTAACACCTCATTTCGGAGATACTCTTAACCATACTTGATCTTCAACTCTGAACTCTAGAGGTTTGCGCCTCTCATCCGCATACGTCTTCTGTCGACTTTGTGCTGCTAATATCCACTCTCAAATTATCGCTACTCGAGCCATATCGTCCTGTATGTGCTTAGGTGCTACATTGCTAGCACTACTCGGCTCGTCCCAACACAACGGGGTACGGAATCTTTGTTCGTATAAAGCCTCATAAGGAGCCATCTTGATCAATGCCTGCCAACTGTTGTTATTCAAAAACTCTACTAAGGGAGGTGATATGGCCACACTTGTCCCTAGTATAACAGAAGGCTCTCAACATATCCTCTAGAGTCTGGATGGTTTGCTCCGACACACCATCATTCTGTGGATGATAAGTAGTCGTGAACTGCAAACTCGTATCTAGGGCGGCATGCACTTGCTACCAGAACCTCGAAGTGATCCGAGATTTTCATGCCACGTCTGTCTAGTGAACTCCTCTGTCTAGTGAACTCCTCTGCTAATCAATTTACATGTCACATCTCCTTGATAGGAATTGATGCAGGGATAATCCGCCATTGCCGATCTAGATTCAAAGCCCACTACAAAAGCTAAATCTCGGAAGGATAATAGAAATCTCGGGAGAGATTTCGTAAGAATAGACCGAGATTTTCCGAAACGCAGAACACGGACTAATGGAAGATATGGAAAGATAAGAAGATGAATATGAATTGATAAATGATGGATATAGGAAGATATGAACCAAGATATTCTCGTAAAGAACTTTGACCAATGATGTGTCGAAAGCCCTTAACGAAGAGCTTACCTTAACCCTCACTTCTTTAACCTTACACAAGTCTTCTAAGTAAGACAAGCACAAGGAGGGACTAGAATTGACCAGTAGCACCAACCTTCAAAAAGATTAACACACACAAGCACAATCTAGCAAGAACTTCACAAACATTCAAACAAGACTCTCTCTTTTATTAAATATGAATGAATAAAATACAACTTCATAAACGAAGCCCCAAGTTGAAACAATATGTGGAAAATATATCAAAACTAATCTATCTAACAATCTCCCCCTCTAAGGCTATTTATAAGGGAGATTTCTATGTAAACTAGGAAATATATGTGACAAGTCCACCTTGATTATACATTTGTATAAGTGATGATGATGGAAGACCTAAACACAAATGAAGTGGTTTTTTATACTAACAATTTATTGATTGTATATCGAGTTGCTTGGTTTTGTTTGGTGGTTTGTCTAGAATGTATGCAGGTCTTGAAACGCATTTCAAGGGACATTCGGAGGCCTTGAAATCAGATACAAGGGACATACGAACATTTTAGAGGGATTCAACACGAAGGCCTTGAAAGCCATTTCAAGGGACCAGAAACCAAAACCTTGAAATCAAAATCGAAACAAAGCAAGCGGCTGGAAGGAATTCAAAACTCTAACAAACTAGATCTACAAGTATCAAAGAAGATCTTCCAAGGAGATATGCCCAACAAGAAGATAAGCTCAAAGAAGATCTCAACCGACCAAGTATATTTTATTCGAAACAGGTTCTCACAAAGATCCTCAACCAAAAGCGCAAAGATTCTCTCTCAACGGATTTCAGATATCTTCACAATAAGTATGAGAAGATTATGGACAAGGGAGATCAACGTGCTTTAAGGAGATGAAGATGATAGAAGATCTATAACGTCTACCTCATCTAAACCAAGAAGCGGCTTTCATGGAGAAGAAGAATCATTTTCAACGGTCATCTTCCCAACGGCTAGAAGACCTCTCCATCAAAGACTATAAATGAAGATGTTGATTGAAGAACAAATTACATAAGCTTTCACGGAAACATTCAAAGTCTTCTAACGATCCAAAACATCTTCATTCGATCAAACAAGTTTTTCTTTCTCTCTTTTACAAAAAACTTTATCCCCTAGAGAGATATAAAACTCGAGATCTCTATTGGAATATCTAAAGAGTGTTATACTAGAGTGTGTTTACTTTGTGAAGTAACTAGGCTATTATTGCAAGTTGAAGAGTTTGAGCTAGATCGTAACATTGACTACAGTGGGAGAAGAAGGGGATTTCTTCACGTTTGTATCTAGAACTCTTTGAAGATGATAATAGATAGTTAGATCCTACGGCTATACCCTGGGACGGAGAGTAAGCTATTTAGAGTCGAACTTCGTAAACATATCCTCGTGTCAATATTTTACTTTCCGCACTTTATCTGCTTTATTGTGACTAAATTTGTCTTGCATGTAAACAAAGTCAAGGCCCTTGAAGTCAGTTTCAAAGCCCTTGTAATCAAAGTGCGTCACAAAGAGCTCAAATCCACATCAAGGCCTTTGAAATCATTTTCAAAGCCTTGAGATAGGTTTTTGCGAAAAGTTCACATACTCTATTCTACCCTATTTCAAGAGTATCATTTATCCTTTATATTCACTTAACGGTTCTTCAATTGGTATCAGAGCTAGAATCACGTATATTGATTTAACCATGAGTGAGACTAATCATGAATCTTGTAGGTGATGGATGATTTGCTCAAGGAAGATCCTCATCTCGACCGCCACTCTTCTGTGGTAACAACTTTGCCCATTGGAGAGCACTCATGCACATGTTCATTATTGACCAGGACATGGAACTATGGAGCATTATTTAGAATGACCCTAAAATTCTAACTACCACAGTTGAAGGTGTCCAAGTCCCAAAGAAGGAAGTTGACTTCACACAAGCTGACTTGGACAGTGTGTCAAAGAACTACAAAGCTATGAACCTGCTCTACTGTGGATTAGATGCAAATGAATTCAACCGCATCTCATCATGCAAGAGTGCAAAGGAAATATGGGACAAACTCGTTGTCACATATGAAGGAACAAGTCAAGTCAAGGAAACAAAGATTAGCATCTTCCTCAGACTGTATGATCTATTCAAGATGAACCCAAATGAACAAGTCAATGAAATGTTCACAAGATTTACTGAGATTGTGAATAATCTAGACTCACTTGGAAAGGTCTTCACAAACGAAGAAAAAGTTAGGAAGCTTCTAAGGAGTCTGCCTAAAGCTAAGTGGGGACCAAAGATGACTGCCTTCGAAGAAGCTCAGAATCTCTCAACTCTTCCTCTTGACGACCTCCTTGGAAAACTCATCACACACGAAATGGTTCTTGGTGAAAAAGATGGAGAGCTCCCATCCAATACAAAGAATCTAGCATTGAGATCAAAAAAGGATGAGTTACAATCTGAAGAGGAAGACAGTGATGGTGATGATGAATAAGATGCAATTGTTATGATTTCTAAGGGCCTCGCGAGAATTTTCAAAATAAAGAAACAATCTGCAGACAATAGAGAATATCCGCGAACATCAAGACCCCGATGTAAGTTTTCTAACTCTAACAAGAAAACTAAAATTCTGATTTGTTTTGAATGTGATGAAACAAATCATCTCGTTAAGGACTGTCCATAAAAGAAGGGACCAATTTAAGAAGAATGATCGAAAGAAGAAAGCTATGGTAGCTTCATGGAGTGATTCAGATTCCTTAAATGAATCAAAAGACGAAAAAGAACAAGCAAACCTATGTCTTATGACCGATCATGAAGAAGATTCAAATCTCTACGTTGATAATGTGGTGAGTACTATCATGTCTCAACCTGAATCTGATCTCACACAATTCCTTAAAGACATTATCATATGTAACAAAGAACATAGGATAAGGATAAATTCTCTAAAAGAAAAGCTTCTTGAACAAGAAAAACAACTAAGTGAGATGTCTCTAGAGATTGAAAATCTTAAAACGGAGAAGGAAGACCTTGATGATAGTATCGAGGCCTTGGAATTTGAAAATGAGATTCTCAAGTACAACCTCTCTTCTCTTCATCGAAACTATATCGATCTAGAGAAAGATAAAGTTGATCTAACTTTGACGTGTCAAGACCAGAAGACTACACTTGTGAAATTCACTCGTTCAAAAGCCCATGTTGAAAGAATGATGGGTGAACAACAATCCTTACTTAAAAAAAATGGTATAGGTTATCATAAGAGTTTTCCTAGAAAACCGACTACCACATTTGTCAAGGCTAAAGGAAGTATTCATATGCCCACATGTTTCTACTGTTGTAAAAAGGGTCATGTAAAATCTACATGTCCATATAGAAGAAATGATCCTTACATTATTAGAAACACTTATCCTCTATGCTTAAGGAAACAGGTCAAGTGATTCTGGGTTCCTAAAGGTACCAGACCACCAAACATGATCGAGCCTGAATATGGACGAAAATATGCCATTTGGTCGACCCGGAAAGGCTGATGTTTGTTGTTTTGTAGGATATCACCAAGGCAAAGGAGCATAAATGGATATTAGATAGTGGTTGCTCAAGACACATGAGTGGAAAATTTTCACTATTCTATGATTTATAGAAGCAATCATCTGGAAGCATTACGCTTGGTGATAAATGAAAGTGTGACATTATCGGCATTGGTAAAATATGTTATAGCTCATCTAACTTTATTGATGATATCTTGTTGACGGTTTAAAGTTTAACTTACTTAGCATCTCTCAAATATGTGATAAAGGCAACAAGGTAATGTTTGATTCAGAAAAATGTGAAGTTCAAGACAAGACGACGGGTGATATTGTGCTTACTGCTCCTAGATGGAACAATGTTTATTCTATGAGTACTAACCAAGTTTCAGGAACTAAGTGAAAGTGTCTCAAGGCCTTGATTGATGATCCAAGGCTTTGGCATAGAAGACTTGGTCACGTAAGCATGCATACAATTCAGAAGTTACTTTCAAACGATTTGGTACGTGGCTTGCCAAACCAAAACTTCAAGGTAGATGAACTATGTAAAGCTTGTACACAAGGTAAGCAAACAAGAGGTTCATTCAAACCAAAGAAGGTTGTAAGTTCTTCTCGACCCATTGAGCTTTTACATATGGATCTTTGTGGACCTATGCGTGTCAAATCTCCCAAAGGTAAATAGTACATTCTTGTTATTGTGGATGATATTTCTCGTTTTACATGGATATCATTCTTACAGGAAAAATTTGAAGCATTGTTTGAGTTTTCAAAATTATGTAAGGACTTGCAAACTTTGAAAAACCTACCAATCATTTCTATAAGAAGTGATCATGGTAGAGAATTTGATCAACTAAAGTTTGATTTGTTTTGTGCAAAATATGGTATTTCACACTACTTTTTAGCTCCTAGAACTCCTCAATAAAACGGAGTTTCTTGGTTTGGTTTGGTGGTTTGTCTAGAATGTATGCAGGTCTTGAAACGCATTTCAAGGGACATTAGGAGACCTTGAAATCGGATACAAGGGATAGACGAAGAGTTTAGAGAGATTCAACACGGAGGCCTTGAAAGCCATTTCAAGGGACCAGAAGCCAAAACCTTGAAATCGAAATCGAACCAAAGCAAGCAGCTAGAAGGAATTCAAAACTCTAACAAACTAGATATACCAAGTATCAAAGAAGATCTTCCAAGGATATATGCCCAACAAGAAGATAAGCTCAAAGAAGATCTCAACCGACCAAGTAGATTTTATTCGAAACAAGATGACGCAAACATCCTCAACCAAAAGCACAAAGATTCTCTCTCAACGGATTTCGGATATCTTCACAACAAGAATGAGAAGATTATGGACAAGGGAGATCAACAAGGTTTAAGGAGATGAAGATGATAGAAAATCTATAACGTCTACCTCATCTCAACCAAGAAGTGGCTTTCATGGAGAAGAAGAATCATCTTCAACGGTCGTCTTCCCAACAACTAGAAGACCTCAAAGACTATAGATGAAGATGTCGATTGAAAAACAAAGTACACAGGCTTGCACAGAAACATTCAAAGTCTTCAAGCGATCCAAAGCATCTTCAATCAATCAAACAAGTTTTTCTTTCTCTCTTTTACAAAAAGCTTTATCCCCTAGAGAGAGATAAAACTCAAGAGCTCTATTGGAATATCTAAAGAGTGTTATACTAGAGTGTGTGTTACTTTGCAAAATAACTAGGCTATTATAGCAAGGTGAAGAGTTGGAGCTAGATCGTAGCGTTGGCTACAGTGAGAGAAGAAGGGGATTTCTTCTAGTTTGTATCTAGGACTCTTTGAAGCTGATAATAGATAGTTAGATCCTACGACTATACTCTGGGACGGAGAGTAGGCTATTTAGAGCCGAACTTCATAAACATATCCTCGTGTCGATCTTTTACATTCCGCACTTTATCTGCTTTATTGTGACTAACTTTTTCTTGCAGGTAAACAAAGTCAAGGCCTTTGAAATCAGTTTCAAAGCCCTTGAAATCAAAGTGTGTCATAATGAGCTCAAATCGACATCAAGGCCTTTGAAATCAGTTTCAAAGCCTTGAGATAGGTTTTTGCGAAAAGTTTCCATACTCTATTCAACCCCCCTTCTAGAGTATCTTTTATCATTTATCTTCTCTTAACGGTTCTTCAATATCTTTAAAAGATAATCTAGGAAAATATATCCTTTTATGATAATTCCAAAACTAAACTAATCCAAAAATAAGTATTTACCTTAAATAATGTTTTAATAGCTTTAAGGTAATCAACAAAAATATAAAATATATGTTCCAAAAATAAGATCATTGGTCGGATCTTCAAACGCGCGTCAAAGACCAAATCTGAAAGAGTAATCTCGGCCGAGATTCCTGGGAGTGGACCGAGATTTCTTCCCTAAGACTCTTTCTTTGTCCTATCTTTCTTTGTTGCTTAATGGATCTTCTTGGTCGTGGCTTGGTTCCTCTATTACAGTCAGTAACATCACTAAAGGCTTCCTGGTAGTTAGTAAGGACTCCTTGAGTGTACATGTTGTAAGTATACTTGTAACTTCATCTTGAATAGTGTTTGCTCTTGACCCCATGATTGTACCTTCCATGATAGGATGCGACGAAGATGTAGATGACTTGTCCTTCAATGCTTTGGCTTGTCATATTTTGATTGGTCCTTGATGACGTGTTGGAGATGGCCCCACATCAGACTCCACTTCTTGAAAAGGATTTGTCCTCGAATCATCAACTTGCTCATCTCTAAACTCGTAAGGACTCAAATCTCCGACATTGAAGATGGGACTTACACCATCGTCAACTGGAAGTTCCAAGACATAAGCATTGTCACCAACTTTCCGCATTACGTGAAATGGTCCATCTTCTCTTGGAGACAACTTAGACTTCCTCTTCTCTAGAAATCGCACTTTCCTTAGATGCAGCCAAACTAAATCTCCGGGTTTGAACAACATCTCCTTGCGATTCCAATTTGCCTTTGAAGTGACGGTTTTCCCTTTTTCCTCCAGCCGTTGGCACATCCTCTCATGTAATTCCTTAATGAATTCCACCTGTTGTCCTGCAATGAAAACTACTCGCTCCTCTTGAGGCAATGGTATAAGATCAAAAGGAGTCAAATGATTCACTCCATAGACACACTCAAAAGGCGTTAGATTAGTAGATGAATGCAAGGTACGATTATAGGAAAACTCCACGTGTGGTAAAACATCCTCCCAAGCATTCAAATGATCCTTTAAAATGGCTCTCAAAATAGTAGTCAAAGACCTATTAGTTACCTCCGTTTGACCATCCGTTTGAGGATGACTAGAAGTTGAAAATAACAACTTGGTACCTAGTTTTTCCCAAAGTGTTTTCCAAAAGTAGCTAAGGAATTTGACATCTCGATCACTTACAATGGTCCGTGGAACTCCATGCAACCTAACAACTTCCCTAAAGAACAAGTTAGCCACATTATATGCATCATTAGTTTTATGGCATGCAATGAAATGAGCCATCTTAGAAAAGCGGTCAACAACCACAAAGATAGAATCTCTCCCCTTCTTAGTCCTTGGAAATTCTACAACAAAATTCATACTAATGTCAAGCCAAGGTGAAGTAGGAATTGGAAAAGGAGTATACAAACCGTGTGGCTTTAGTCTTGACTTTTCTTTCAAGCAAATGATGCATCTCTTAACCAAATTTTCAACATCCTTAAGCATGTGGGGCCAAAAGAAGTGTGAATGAAGCATATGATAAGTTTTATCCCTTCCAAAGTGTCCCATTAAACCTCCCATATGCGCCTCTTCAACTAATAATAATCTCAGAGAACATCTAGGAATACAAACTTTATCCTCATGGAACAGAAATCCTTCAAAAAGAAAAATACTTACCTCTCGATAGTGGCAAATCTCGGTATAAATCTCGGCCGAGATTCCTGGTAGTTGGCCGAGATTTACACTGAATGTAAATATCGCCGAAATTAGCATCCTCCTCGCACAACTCTTTGATGTAATTGAATCCTAAGACCTTAGAATCCATGGTAGCGATCAAAGTGTACCTCTTGGAAAGAGCATCAGCTACAACATTATCCTTTCCCTTTTTGTATTTAATAACGTAAGGAAATGTCTCAATGAACTCCATCCATCTTCCGTGTCTCCTGTCCAACTTATCTTGACTTCGAAAATGCTTCTAAGACTCATGAACAGTTCTAAGGATGAATTCATTAGGCCAAAGGTAATGTTGTCATGTCTTGAAAACTCGAAAAAAAGATGATAACTCCTTATCATAGGTAGAATAATTCAAGTATGGATTCTTTAATTTCTCACTATTGTAGGCTAAAGGTTTACCTTCTTGCATGAGTACTCCTCCAATACCAATACCTGAAGCGTCGCATTCTAGTTCAAAGGGTTTTGTAAAATCCAGTAATGCAAGAAGAGGTGCGTGTGATACTTGCCTCTTTAGTTCCGTGAATGCCTTCTCTTGCGCTTCTCTCCACTCAAACTGTACTTGCTTCTTCGTGAGATGTGTGAGAGGGGCTGCGATGGTGCTGAAATCCTTCACAAAGCACCTATAGAATAGTGCCAATCCATTGAAAGATCGCACATGCCCAACGGTTGTAGGTGTAGGCCATTCTTGAATGGCTTTGATCTTCTCCTTATCCACTTCAAGACCTCTTGTGCTTACTACAAATCCAAGCAAAACCACTTGATTAGTACGAAATTCGCATTTCTTAATATTAGCATATAAAGATTGAAATCTAATAATTTCAAGTACTTCCCTTAAGTGCTCTTCATGCTCTTCAATGGATTTGCTATTGATGAGAATGTCGTCAAAGTATACAACAACAAACTTTCCAATAAAATGGCGTAAGACATGATTCATTAACCTCATAGAAGTAATAGGAGCGTTAGTCAAACCAAAAGGAATTACCAACCACTCATAAAGTCCAAACTTGGTCTTGAATGCTGTCTTCCACTCATCTTCTTCCCTCATCCGGATTTGATGATATCCACTCTTGAGATCGATCATGGAAAACAAAGTGGAACCGCTAAGTTCATCTAGCATGTCATCTAATCGAGGAACGAGGTGTCAATACTTTATGGCGATGTTATTGATTGCTCTACAATCAACACACATCCTCCAAGTGTTGTTCTTTTGGATACCAACAGAACAGGAACCGCACAAAGACTCAAACTCTCACGCACATAACCTTTGTTCAAAAGGTCTTGCACCTGATCTTGTATTTCTTGACTTTCCCGCGGAATCATTCCTTAAGCAGGTTGGTTAGGAAGTGATGAACCTAGAATGAATTCAATTCGATGCTCAATGCCTCGAAAAGGAGGGAGACCGACAGAAATCTCATCTGGAAAGACGTCTTTTTATTCATCCAAAGCCTGTAGAATGTTTGAAGGCAAAGCGGCCTTCACTTCATCACTTAAAGTAAGTAGGCTCTTATATAAACTCAGTAAAGAAAGATCTAAAGGAACATAATCGTCAAGAAACTCCCTTTGGGATGATCGGAGGGCTTGTTGATGTCCCAAAGAAGAAATCTCAGGTGGATCACAGGAATCTCGGGCGAGATTTCCTTGATCGGGCCGAGATTGATCGCTGGAGCGTGTTTGGCCATCAAACCTCGGGCGAGATTTCGATGTTTTGCCCCTGGTTTCTTCTTTGAGGGTTAGTTCTTGTTCCTTCTCCTTGAGTTTGTCCTTCTTTTTGTCGTAATGCTCATCAATCTACAAAGGTGTCATAGGCTTAAGGGAAATTGACTTCCCATTAAACTCAAATGAGTGCTTATTAGAAAAACCATCATGTGTCACCTTCCTATCAAATTGCCAAGGACGACCTAACAAAATATGACATGCTTGCATCGGGACAACATCACAAACAATGGCATCCTCATATTTTCCCAAGGTAAATGCAATTCGATCCTTTTTGTTTACTTTTAATTCCCCACAATCATTCATCCAATGCAATTTATAAGGTCGAGGATGATAGAAAGTAGTGATTTGCAACTTAGTGCTCAATTCCTCACTAGCAATGTTACAACAACTACCCCCATCAATAATCATATTACAAACCTTTCCTTGAACAAGACATCTAGTATGAAAAAGTTTTTCTCATTGATTATCCTCACATGGAGCAATTTTAGCATGTAAAGTGCATCTAGCAATCAAAGAGTCATCATGCTCATATTCACAATCGCTATCACTATGGTTATTATGCTCATGAATTGAATTGACATGTGTATGATCATGTACATTTTCTTCTTCACTTTCATATTGCCCATGTTGATTAAGAAGTAAAACCCTTTTATTAGGACAATATCGCACGTAGTGACCTCAACCTTGACATTTAAAGCACACAATATCTCTAGATCGTAAGGTTGAGTTAGAAGTACTCCCTTTGTTATCCTTTGAAGGCTCATTCAAAGGACGAGACTGAGTGGAGGTTTTATGGACTGCGGAATCCATAAGGGTTTTCTTTCCTTTGTCTTTCTAGGGAAAATCCCGGTTGGAATCTCGGCCGGGATTCTTGTAAGTTGGCCGAGATTTCTTCTCTAACGTACAAGAATCCGTCCCTTGATTCCGTCCTTTGATCTTCTTCTCCACCGTGATAGCCAAATATAATAAAGTAGTCATGGAAGCATAGGGATAAAGATCAATCTTTAGCTAATGATGTAATAGCTTGGATTTCCGAATTCTAATTAATGTTAATTAACTTAATCGTTGATAGTAATTGACATATAACTCGCGAAGATTTCGCAAGTGATGAGTATGAGTCCCACTGTTATGTTCCTGGCGTAATTTTGGACGTGTGGGGAAATTTTCACTTTTTCCCCTTGGTAATTATGTTTACCCTCCGGTGTTATTTGGAGCATTTGGGAGCTCCAATTAATAAAAATGCAGTTGAGAGAAATGATCAGGACATCATATATGTCCTAGATATGAAATCACATGGAGAGGCAAAACGGCCAAAAGAGTTGTTATTTCATTTCTTAGCAGCTAAGAAAGACGGCTTAGGAATACATGTTTTCCGAGGAAGTTGTGGAATAATTATCCCTGCAATATTCCAGATTTATCATTCCAATCTCGAAAAGTTTTGAGAAGGGGGTTCGACCTGCCTTTGGATCGGTTAAAGGACAATTATCGACTTCGCTAAAGGATAATTATCGTCTTCACTATAAATAGAGGAAAATCCTTTATTAATTCATTTCCTTTCAAGTTTCCTCGTAAAATCTCTGATTTCTCTAAACCTTCAAACTCATATCTACTCCCCGTTTGTAATCCGATTTGAATTCCATTTGAGTTTCTGGATTCCTCTCTTCATTATCTTCATATCGGTACCGAGTTTCTACATTTCCGAGCAGATGAAGAGCTGGTCGAGCATATATGTCACCAGGCGGGTTCCGTCGCTTATATTCCGGTGAATTTGATGTTGTCCATGCGTAGCCTGCATCGATGTGATTCCGATTCTTCTTTCAGATCGTCAATCTGGTTAGTAACGAATAAGTTATGAATTTATTTGGTTTCTGTCACGCTAAGATCGTGTGATGTGCACGCAATAAGCTTTAAATTTATACTCGTTATAATTATCCTAACTCCTAGCGAACCCGCAGTGTACGGGACGTTTGTAGTAGGGATAGTATTCCGAGGTCGAACACAAAGACTAAGGTGAAATCGAGTCAAACAATGGTCATAGATAGTGTGAATCTAGGCTAAGATAAGATGAGGAACAAAGAAAATGGAAAACTCAATGTTTCGGAGGTTTTTGTGGTGATCGAACAAAGATCACAAAGCAAGAAAGGTAATAAAACAACTAACAACTTAAGCTAGCAAACGAACAAGTAACACAAAGCACAAAGTATATGATCAAGAGAGAAAAGTGGATTCTAGAGGTCAAGATTTCCGGTTATGGCATTGGACTCAAGGTTCTAAGGATTCTAAGGACAAGCTGCGGTGTTGGGGAAAGAATGTTTCACTAATGGAAGCAATTACCGGGTAGGTCTCTCACTTCACTAATCCCGCATCAAACTCCTATTACCGGGTAAGTCTCAAGGAGGTAAAGTTGGGAATTCTACACAAACCGGACACTACTTAAGGGGTAACCCTCTCCTTACCGGGTAAGTCTCGAAATAGGGAAATCTCAAGCAATAATCCTAGCACACTCGATCCAATAGCGGCTTATGAGGCTCACTACTACCTAGAATTCATCTTCTAAAGTGTCTAAGATCGGAAATCATCGGGTAGATCTCTTCCCTCACTTAGGTTGATAACATTAGGTGATCCTAAGCTAAATTAGGCTTAATAAACACTAGGATTTAACAACCTAACACCCCAATCATACAGATTCATCATTTAAAGAGCAACAGAGGAGGAAATCGGGTGGATCATGGGGGAAATCGGCCGATTTACCTGATGAACAGGCCGATTTTCCCTTCTGTTGTGATCTTTGTGCATACAAGTCATCCTAAACTAACATATAAACCCATCCTATCATCACCCAATCCATAACCATCAATCCATCACTCTAGAGTCACAAT
Organism: Fagopyrum homotropicum; assembly: GCA_033239125.1. Classification (NCBI taxonomy): domain Eukaryota; kingdom Viridiplantae; phylum Streptophyta; class Magnoliopsida; order Caryophyllales; family Polygonaceae; genus Fagopyrum; species Fagopyrum homotropicum. The sequence continues at coordinate 78,364,241 of BSWB01000008.1, forward strand.
AAACTAGCCAACAATATGCATATCAAGATCCAAAATCATCAAACAAGCATACATGGTGTTCATAGATGGATAATGAAAGATAAGCAAGCAAATCAATAAATCTCAACTAAATCTAAGTTGTAGCAAGACTTACAAACTCTTAAATGAAGATCCAAAACGTTCCTAACAATCCTTGCAATAGTTCTTCAATCCAAGACTACAAAAGTAACTCAAAATCACTCAAAATCTCACTATCACTCTTAGAATGGTGTTCTTCTTCTTCCTTCAATCCTTGAGAGTTTTTCTTCTCCTCCAATCTTTCCCCCAAATTGATCAGCTGTGAATGAGAGTGTGGGAGAGGAGAGATGCTCATCAACAACCTGCAGGACCACTTATATTCTCCACCAAGAGCAAGGCCGGACAAGAGATCGTGGGACACGTGGCTTAAGCTGTCAAAGGCCCAAAAATCGACCCAGTAGGATTAAATCGGCCGATTTAGCTGCTAGTTGGTCCGATTTTCTTCAGCAGAAACATGCTATGATCGTCTAGCCATGAGTTGCTCCATTGCTTGCACCAATAGTGGTCTTTGTGTCCTTTGTTGCTCCAATTATGCTCCTCCAAAGCTTTGGATGTGTACCATCATGAGGCTTGGCCCTCTAATGTATCGGTTAATGTCCAAAAGACCCCCAAAATACCTACAAAGCAACTCACAAGTCCGTGTAGACGTCTATCTCGACAAAATACGTGATTTGAGTGCAAACGTCGTGAATTAGTGCTAAACCGTGCATGAATGAGTGAGAAATCTATCTAAATGATTACCTAAACCTAAGTCATAAATCGTGTTATCAAAAATACCCAATACTTAAGGTTTGCTCGTCCCTGAGCAAATTCTCAACTATAGACTACAAGATGACATGATTTATGTATGCAGAAAAATGGCAAAATCTTTTTGGGTTTGTGCTTCTACTATTGGATCACCTTCATAGTCATGTTTTACGGCAACGGACAAGCAATTATGTATCAAATAAATGAAGGCATGGAAAGACAATTGTACTTAACTCAAAAGCATGCATGAAATGTAAAGATGACAAAGTCAAGATGATCAAGAGCATATCCAATCTAGATTACTAAGTCTTACAAACATGCAAACAGGTCATAAGGTCTTGTGAAATAAAAGGCCAAGAAGCGTTGTGATTAGGTGGGGATTTTTCTAGGCTATGTGATGCTAATCCGGGAATGGAACTAACTCCACAATCTTGTCCTCGATCAACTTCCCTCAAGTGTATATTTTCTCTATCTTTTCTTTCTTTTCTTTTTCTTTGACTTATTTTTGAGACAATGGCATTGGTGTACAAAAGCCGAAACCTTGGTGATTAGCCATCCTCGGGCTTTTTCTATTTTTCGAGGTGCATCCACACCGGGCACACATACCAAAGCTCGTTAGGACTATTGGTTTATTTGACTTTGGCAAGGCACCAACACCCGATTATGTGAAGTGTACCGAGTTACTTGTCATTTAAACCAACGTCCCCAAACCTATGTTTTTGTCTACACTTTCACAACAAATTCAGCATTTTATGCATGACATTCTTTCATCAACATCTTCACCCCACACTTGCTTTTCACACACATCAACACACTATCAAGCTCCTATTCCCGGATGGGTCAAAAGAGGTCAAATTTATATCAATTGAGGTGCTCAAACAATCATGATCAAGATGAGAATTAGAGGAAGATGAATTGCCTCATTCATTCCTAGATGGTGTGCAAGAACTAGCATGTAATTTCGACCTTCAATGCTCAATCCATTCTAGGCAAACATCATGATCACAATTCATTCATGGAATTCAAGAGAAGTACTTCAAGTCCACATATGCATTCATCAATTTAACACATAAGGCCATCCATAGCCAATTTACAAGACAATTTTCATCATAAGGGTCATTCCCAAGCTTAGAAGCACTAAAATTTTTAAAATTTTCTGATTTTTTGGATTTTTCGAAATATGTATGTACAATGCAAGACATAATGAAACATGTGACAATATTAAACTATCCTAGATGCTAATCATGCAAGTGATCATGAAAACCACCCCACCCCATACTTAGAAACACATTGTCCCCAATGTGGAAACTAAATAAAGAAGTGAAAGAGAGTCCTCACAATGTAAAATTGGTGATGCTTTGGTATTTCGGTTCACATTGGATGATGATGGTGGATGATCGATCAAGGATGGTAGAGAGCTCTTGATGTTCATTATGATGTCGGAACCCGCGCTTGGCACCGCAAGCCGTCCAAGTTCCACGTCCGCTCCACCCATGTTTGATTGGAGATCATCACTTTCCTTTATACAGAGGAAAAATCGCCCCATAGCCAAGGAAAATCGGCCGATCTGTCTGAAGAACGGGCCGATTTTTCTGGGTGCTTTCCTCCTCGTCTATGTGCTTGGATCTTGTACCTTCAACTGGTCCATGAGGCTTTCACATGACCTCCAACGTCTCATAACTCATGACAATCAACAAGATCTAGCACCCAAAAAACACAAAAGAAAAACAAAGCACACCAAGAGTGAGATTAAACAAAAGCAAGAAAAACAAAAGGGAAAAATATATACCAATGGGTTGCCTCCCATTAAGCGCTTCTTTAAGGTCATTAGCTTGACCAAATTCAGGAGCGTTTCAATCAAGGTGAAGCGGGGCAATCACTTCCACCGGGGCTTCCGGGATATACTTCTTCAAACGATGCCCATTCACCTTGAAGTTACCACAATGATCTCCTCCTATCTCCACCGCTCCATGAGGAAAAACTTTCTTCACTACATATGGCCCGGTCCATCTTGATTTGAGCTTCCCGGGGAAGAGCCGCAGCCTTGAGTTGAAAAGAAGGACAAGGTCTCCCTCACTCAACTCCTTCGGGATGATCCTCTTGTCATGCCATCGCTTGGTTCTCTCCGTGTAGATCCGAGCATTCTCATATGCATCCAACCGGATCTCCTCAAGGGCGTTCATGTCTAGCAACCGCTTTTCTCTGGCCTCCTTGAGATCAAAATTTAGCCACTTAATGGCCCAATGTGCTCTATGCTCCATCTCTACCGGAAGGTGGCAAGACTTGCCATAAACTAACTTGTAAGGAGTGGTGTCAATTGGTGTTTTGAAGGCGGTCCTATATGCCCACAAGGCATCATCGAGCTTCATAGCCCAATCTTTTCTCGTCCTTGATACCGTCTTCTCAAGAATGGCCTTGATCTCCCGGTTGGAGATCTCCACTTGGCCACTTGTTTGGGGATGGTAAGGTGTTGCCACCTTATGAGTCACCCCATACTTAGCCAAAAGTGCCCCAAAGTTCCTATTGGTGAAGTGCTTCCCTCCATCACTTATGATCACCCTTGGTGTTCCAAACCTAGGGAAGATCACTCAGTTGAAGAATCGCACCACGACCTTGGCGTCATTTGTAGGAGAGGCGATTGCTTCCACCCATCTCGAAACATAGTCAACCGCCAATAGGATGTAGAGGTTGCCACATGAAGAAGGGAATGGTCCCATGAAGTCCACACCCCACACATCAAATATCTCCACTTCTTGTATGTTGTTCAAGGGCATCTCATTTCTCCTTGAGATGTTGCCCGTCCTTTGGCAAGCATCACAAGCTACCACAAAGCTTTGCACATCCTTGAACAAGTTTGGCCAAAAGAAGCCCGATTGCAACACTTTCGCACATGTCTTGTGTGCGCTAGTATGCCCTCCACATGGCAAGCAATGACAATGGCGGATTACACTCTCCACCTCATCTTCCGGTATGCATCTTCTGAACATTCCATCCGGCCCTCTTTTGAACAAAAGTGGCTCACTCCAATAGTAGTGCCTCACATCCTTGAAGAACTTCTTCCTTTGGGCATATGTTAATCCGGGAGGCACTTCCTCACACACTAAGTAGTTCACAATGTCGGCAAACCATGGCTCGCTTCCTCTAGACATTTGGAACAAGCATTCCTCCACCATTTGCAATTGCTCATCCCGGAATGAGTCATCAATCGGGATGTCATCTTTTTCAAGCTCTAATGGTGGGAGTCTACTAAGGTGATCCACCACTGAGTTCTCGGATCCCTTCTTGTCCCGGATTTCCAAATCAAACTCTTGTAGAAGAAGGATCCACCGAATCAACCTAGGCTTGGCATCCTTCTTGGTAAGTAGATAACGGATCGCAGCATGATCCGTATAAACTATGACCTTCGCTCCAACAAGATATGAGCGGAACTTCTCAAATGCATACACAACCGCTAGCAACTCCTTCTCGGTGGTAGCATAATTGAGTTGGGCATCATCTAGCATCTTGCTAGCATAATAAATGGCATGAGTGCGCCCATCTTTCCTTTGCCCCAAAACAGCCCCAATGGCTACATCGCTTGCATCACACATGATCTCAAACGGTAGGCTCCAATCCGGAGGTTGCATGATAGGTGCGGAGACCAAAGCGTTCTTCAACCTACAAAACGCCTCAAGGTAATCTTTGGAGAAAACAAATTCAACATCCTTCATTAGTAGGTTAGTAAGGGGCTTAGAAATTTTAGAGAAGTCTTGAATAAACCTCCGGTAAAAACCGGCATGCCCTAGAAAGCTCCTTACCCCCTTCACCGAGGTAGGTGGTGGCAACTTCTCTATCGTCTCAATCTTGGCCCTATCAACCTCAATGCCACGGTTAGACACCAAGTTTCCTAACACAATACCTTCACTTACCATGAAGTGGCATTTTTCCCAATTCAAGACAAGATTTGTCTCCTCACATCTTTGCAATACTAATGACAAGTTATCCAAGCAATTATCAAAGGAAGAACCATAAACAGAGAAATCATCCATGAACACTTCCATGATATTTTCAATGTATTCCGAAAAGATAGCCATCATACGCCTTTGGAAGGTGGCGGGTGCATTACACAACCCAAACGGCATTCTCCTATATGCAAAAGTACTCCATGGACATGTAAAGGTTGTTTTCTCTTGGTCATCGGGGTGGATAGGGATTTGAAAGAATCCACTATAGCCATCTAGGTAGCAAAAATGGGAATGTTGAGCTAACCTCTCTAGCATTTGGTCAATGAAAGGGAGAGGGAAGTGATCTTTCCTAGAGACCATGTTCAACTTCCTATAATCAATGCACATCCTCCATCCCGTAACCGTCCTAGTTGGGATTAGTTCATTGTTCTCATTGGTCACTACGGTCATCCCACCCTTCTTAGGTACTACATGAACGGGACTAACCCACTTACTATCCGAGATAGGGTAGATAATTCCCGCATCAAGCAACTTAATGATCTCCTTCTTAACTACCTCTTTCATTATAGGATTCAATCTCCTTTGATGTTCAATAGAGGGTTTATGATTATCTTCCATCATTATCCTATGCATGCACAAAGATGGTTTGATGCCAACAAGATTATCAATGGTGTATCATATTGCCTTTCTATGCAGTTTCAATTCATTCAACAGTCTATTAAGCTCATCATCATTCAAAGATGCATTCACAATCACCGGATAAGTAGAATTTGAACCAAGGAAAGCATACTTTAAATGAGAGGGAAGGGGTTTAAGATCAAGTTGAGGAGGACCTTTTTCGGTTGGAGATGATCCATACAATGTAGGTTGAGATGATTGCAAAGCCATGGAAGCCTCCTTGAAGTCCCTTGATCATTGCTCACACTCAAGTGGTTGATGCTGAAAAGACTCAGGAAAATCGGCCCAGGAGGAAAAATCGGACGATTTTTCTGGCAGTGGGTCGATCTGAGTTTCTATTTTTGCAAAACTGGCTGAAATTTCAGCACAAGGACAAAAATCGGCCGATTTCTGCCCTCCAGTCCGATTTTTCTGTGTGTTTTCCTCTTCTTCTAGCACTTCAAATCCAACACTTGGTAGCTCGTCCAATGTATTCAAGGCCTTGATTACTTCATTGCTACTCTCCTCAACTCCTTCTTCCATCAAGCTTGAGCTAAGAACTCTCTCAAGTGGATCCTTGAGCAAGATTGAGCTCACAACCTCTCTAGACTCCTCTTCTTCAACTATGTTGAATACGTCTTCATCAAGGGTTGGCCCTTTCATCATTGTGGATAGCTTGAACTTGATGTTCTCTTCTCCAATGTTGAAGGAGAGAGTCCCATTCTTGCAATCTACTAGACACCCGAAAGTAGCTAAGAAAGGTCTTCCCAAGATGATAGGAACCGGATAGTCCGCCGGGATGTCCAAAACAACGAAGTCTATGGGCACATAGAACTTCCCTAGTTGCACCGGGATGTCTTCCAAGATTCCAACCAAATGAGTGATCGAGCGGTCCGCCATGTAAAGGGTCATCTTGACCGGCTTTGGCTCTCCTAGCCCAACCTTGTTGCAAAGTGCAAGCGGGATGATGCTTACACTTGCCCCGAGGTCACATAAGGCGTCATACTTCACTTCTCCTACTCCGATTGGCACACAAAAGGATCCCGGATCCCTTAGCTTAGGAGGCATCTCCTCCTTCATCGTTTGAATCAACTCCGAAGATCTCTTTGTCATCCTTATCTCCCCATACTCCTCCAACTTCCTTTTGTTGGAGAGTATTTCCTTCAAGAATTTGCCATATGCCGGCATACCTAAGATAGCATTCATGAACGGAATGTTAATATGCAATTTAGACATTAGTTCAAGGAACTTACTAAAATGATTGTCCAAGCGAGCTCTTGCTCGTGATTATGGGAACGGTAGTGGTGGCTTGTATGGAGGTGGCGCCACATATGTTGGCTCAACATCCTTGCTCTTGCCTCCATCTTCTTGCAATTTTTCCTCTTCTACCACTATTTGCTTCCCCTTAGCATTGTCCTTGGGCAAAGGCTCCTTCATACTCAACCCACTTCTTGTTGTAATAGCCAACACTTGGCCTCTTGGGTTTTCTTCGGTTCTTCCGGGAAGCTTTCCCGGATCTCTATGTGCTTCACCCGCCTTTTGGAACACTTGTGCTTCCAAAACCTTTTGAGCTTTAGAAATTGAAGTCACGGTGCTCTCAAGACCACTCAACCTTCCAAGCAATTGCTCAAACATCATTTCGGTTCTATCCTTTGGAGGTTGAGTAAATCCGGGTGGAGGTTCTTGTGAAGCTTTTGGTGGTGGAGTTGTGCTTGTGGAAGCGGGAGGGTTCAAGGCTCCATCCGGGTTAGAGTAAGAAAACCCGGGGTGATTATGGTTGGGCCGGTAATTGTTGAATTGCCGGTTGTTGTTGAAGTTCCTTGGGTCTTGATAGTTGTTGTAATTGCCCCTTCCCATGTAATTCACATCCTCCTCCTTGGAAGATAAGTTAGCTTGTGGAAGCACTTGAGGAGTTGCTTGGTTCTTCAAAGTTGTAGCACACAACTCCCTCAAGGACTTTAGCTCATTGTTGATGGCGTCAAGCTTGAAATTGCTCATGGTGACCTCACTCACCTCATATGCTCCCGCCTTTCTCCCTTCACTCTTCCTATGGGAGTATTTCTCAATCACTAGAGCTTGTTTCTCTACAAACTCCCAAGCATCATCTACATGTTTCTCCATGAAAGTCCCACCGGAGAGGGATTGAAGCTTGAATTGGCTATCTTCATCAAGTCCCTTGAAGTAGATCTCCAATAGCTCAATTTTCGGTATGCCATGGTGTGGACAATCTAGGAGAAGGTCTTTGAATCTCTCCCAAGACTTGAACAAGCTCTCTCTATCCTTCATCACGAAGGCATTGATCTTCCCTCTTAATTCGGTAGTCTTGGAAGGTAGGAAGAACTTAGTCAAAAACTCGGTTGTCATCTCCTCCCAAGTACCAACTCGCCCTTGTGGAATAGATTGATACCAAGCTAAGGCTTTGTCCTTAAGAGAGAAGGAAAAAGCCCTAAGCTTATGGTTGTTGCTCTCCAATCTTGGCGGTCTAAGAGTCTCCATCAAAATCTCATAGTTCATCAAGTGTTGATGAGGGGACTCTCCTTCCATCCCTCCAAATTGATTATGCCGGATCATTTGTAGAACTTGAGGGAGGAGTTCGTAGTTGTGGGCTGCAGGATCTCCTAAGTTCACACCCGGACGGTGTGCTCTTTGTGCCGGATCCATACGTCTCCCCAAAGTTTGTGGCTCTTCAATAGCAATGGGTACAACCCTAACATTCACCGCCGGCTGCGGTTGTGGTGGAGGAGGTGGAGGTTGTTGACGATTAAGCTCTCCTTGTACAAGGGCTTGCCTAATCTCATCAATCTCCCTCCTAATTGCTTCTTGCCTCTCATTGGCAAGTCTCCTTTCTTCCTCCAAGAGCTCATCTCTTAGCCTTATTTGCTCTAAGGCTTCATCCAATTCAGCTTGGAGATCTCTTCCGGCCATCTTTTTCCCCTTTTTGATGCTCTTGGATCTAGATCTAAGGGTTTTCTCCGGTTCGGGATCGAATGGAGCTAAATCCTTGCCACGAGATCTTCGCATACACCTAAAGAGTAAGAGATGTCCTGAAAAGCAAAAACACACACCAAAGAGAGATCAAAAGCAACAAGAAAGATCTACACTATAAACAATCACAAATAGACTCGATCTAGACCTAGTCCCCGGCAACGGCGCCAAAAACTTGTCACGCTAAGATCGTGTGATGTGCACGCAATAAGCTTTAAATTTATACTCGTTATAATTATCCTAACTCCTAGCGAACCCGCAGTGTACGGGACGTTTGTAGTAGGGATAGTATTCCGAGGTTGAACACAAAGACTAAGGTGAAATCGAGTCAAACAATGGTCATAGATAGTGTGAATCTAGGCTAAGATAAGATGAGGAACAAAGAAAATGGAAAACTCAATGTTTCGGAGGTTTTTGTGGTGATCGAACAAAGATCACAAAGCAAGAAAGGTAATAAAACAACTAACAACTTAAGCTAGCAAACGAACAAGTAACACAAAGCACAAAGTATATGATCAAGAGAGAAAAGTGGATTCTAGAGGTCAAGATTTCCGGTTATGGCATTGGACTCAAGGTTCTAAGGATTCTAAGGACAAGCTGCGGTGTTGGGGAAAGAATGTTTCACTAATGGAAGCAATTACCGGGTAGGTCTCTCACTTCACTAATCCCGCATCAAACTCCTATTACCGGGTAAGTCTCAAGGAGGTAAAGTTGGGAATTCTACACAAACCGGACACTACTTAAGGGGTAACCCTCTCCTTACCGGGTAAGTCTCGGAATAGGGAAATCTCAAGCAATAATCCTAGCACACTCGATCCAATAGCGGCTTATGAGGCTCACTACTACCTAGAATTCATCTTCTAAAGTGTCTAAGATCGGAAATCATCGGGTAGATCTCTTCCCTCACTTAGGTTGATAGCATTAGGTGATCCTAAGCTAAATTAGGCTTAATAAACACTAGGATTTAACAACCTAACACCCCAATCATACAGATTCATCATTTAAAGAGCAACAGAGGAGGAAATCGGGTGGATCATGGGGGAAATCGGCCGATTTACTTGATGAACAGGCCGATTTTCCCTTCTGTTGTGATCTTTGTGCATACAAGTCATCCTAAACTAACATATAAACCCATCCTATCATCACCCAATCCATAACCATCAATCCATCACTCCAGAGTCACAATAAACTAGCCAACAATATGCATATCAAGATCCAAAATCATCAAACAAGCATACATGGTGTTCATAGATGGATAATGAAAGATAAGCAAGCAAATCAATAAATCTCAACTAAATCTAAGTTGTAGCAAGACTTACAAACTCTTAAATGAAGATCCAAAACGTTCCTAACAATCCTTGCAATAGTTCTTCAATCCAAGACTACAAAAGTAACTCAAAATCACTCAAAATCTCACTATCACTCTTAGAATGGTGTTCTTCTTCTTCCTTCAATCCTTGAGAGTTTTTCTTCTCCTCCAATCTTTCCCCCAAATTGATCAGCTGTGAATGAGAGTGTGGGAGAGGAGAGATGCTCATCAACAACCTGCAGGACCACTTATATTCTCCACCAAGAGCAAGGCCGGACAAGAGATCGTGGGACACGTGGCTTAAGCTGTCAAAGGCCCAAAAATCGACCCAGTAGGATTAAATCGGCCGATTTAGCTGCTAGTTGGTCCGATTTTCTTCAGCAGAAACATGCTATGATCGTCTAGCCATGAGTTGCTCCATTGCTTGCACCAATAGTGGTCTTTGTGTCCTTTGTTGCTCAAATTTGCTCCTCCAAAGCTTTGGATGTGTACCATCATGAGGCTTGGCCCTCTAATGTATCGGTTAATGTCCAAAAGACCCCCGAAATACCTACAAAGCTACGCACAAGTCCGTGTAGACGTCTATCTCGACAAAATACGTGATTTGAGTGCAAACGTCGTGAATTAGTGCTAAACCGTGCATGAATGAGTGAGAAATCTATCTAAATGATTACCTAAACCTAAGTCATAAATCGTGTTATCAGTTTCCATACTGCGATTTGGCCTAAATTGACGTTAGACTTGTCAAAATGGATAATTTGGAATTCCATTATGGTCGTTATATTTTTCTGGTGATTATGGGTTGTTTGTTTGATGCAATTTGATGACAGGTGGGCTTAGAAATTGTCTGCGGGCAAAACGTTATTCTGGCGAAATTTAATTAATTAATTAAAGGTTAATTAATTAAATTAGGATTAGAATTGAGATTGAGGAATGTTGATTAGATACTACCTTGAGATTTGAGGAATTATGAATTATGTTGAGATATTGAGGTTTAGTTGGTTGTGAGGCTTACAGATTGAGTATGATCCTTATGGATCCCTTGGGTCTATGTGTGACCTTTTTGATTGATAGGAGTATTGATATCTCTTTATTCCTTGTTATTAGGCAGTGTCCCTCTCAGGATTGGAGGTTGATCGTGGTTGTGATTGTACGTGGTTGAGGTATGTCCGTAGGACTTACTTAGCTACCATCCTTATATCCCGCCGTGGAGTCTAGGAGGTTCTCTGACGTCAGGCTAGACTGGCTTTACAGGAAGGGCGCAATCCACTCTCATAGGGTACATGGATTGTGTGACCAATAATACTACAACTGGCTAGCAGGCCCATAGGCGAGGATGATACGTTCCTCGTGTCACATAGTTTCATATATATATATATAGGGTATGGTTCCCATGAGAACAACCTTTAACATGAGAACATGAGAACAATCACAGACCGTAGGATTGTTTATTATTAAGGGTCGAGATTTAGGATTAGTATCGTAATTATTAATAAAATTTCAACACACACGCGCTTCCAAATATAGCACAATTTGGAATCCCTAATTTCACTCCATACAAGCTGAACATTCGGAAAGAAGGTTTTAGGGTTGTGGCGGTCGAATAGGGTGTTTTGAAGCCGAATCAGCGAACCTCCCGGTGTTGGTGGCGCAACAAAGACGACGAGGAGCATTCTGGTAACTCAGTTGCGGTTTGGTGTTACGGGTTCGTCGTGGATCTAGATCAACCGGCGGCTCGTTTGCCCTGTACTGCGTCCGGCGACCTCCAGGCGGCTCGTTTGCCCAGTACTGCGTCCGGCGACTCGGTTGTGGCCGCACAAGAAGCGGTTTTTCTCTCGTTGTAATTCTCCTGGCTGTTTGGTATATTGCTTACCCTAAATCGACCCCTTTACAAATCAAATCTCCATCTTCCAATCGATCTAGGTTTTTTTGTCGCCGCTGAAAGGTATCCTCTCCTCTCTCCTTGTTATTAGATCCATTTCGTTTGTAGACTTCTCTGCACTTTTATGATTTACAAGAATGACAACGAGTCAATTTAGACAGTGTTTAAGAATGCTTAATTTCTTTTTTACAAGATTGATAAAACTGATCGTTGATTAGCACTTGTATCGCTTGATAATTACAATCTCTTCTGAATCCGATTGATTGTTAACAATGGTTCCGGGTAATATCATAATCAATTTGGTCAATTGCTCAAATCATCTGTTTGGTGATATATTTTCATATAAGGGAGCTTCGAGTTGTATACAATTATGACGATTCATTTGATTTGGATGCTAGGTTAGGATTATTCTGATTATAGCGTTGTTATTCAGCTCCATATTCGAATGTGATAGTTTCTCTTCTTAGATTATGTCAAATTGTTTAGATGATTTCGTTGTTTCGAAGTTAACAAAGCCTTCAACCGTCTATTTGCAAACTGTGGACCTAATCTCCATTCCAATTGACTAGCAACAACGGCCCAATTACTCTCCCCATAAGTTTTAACAGCAACTTCCAGTTTCTTATGTTCATCGCAACTCCACTCTCCTTTAGTTTATTCGAATATTTAGGAAGGAAAAGAAACTTTGATTCAAAGTTTTTTCTGAAACTTTGGAGGTTTGGTGTACGGGTTTTCACTTTGTTTATCTGTTGGTTGTTTTTGCATACTAACTTATTATTACGTTATATGTAGGGGAATTTGTTTCGTGTCAGAGATCTCTTGTGAAGTTTGCTTGATTGGAGAGGACATTTTCGGGGATAATGGCACATTCTTCTATAGGTATGTCTTGCTTGCATTGCTTGATTGAATATTGTTGGTGGTTTTGTGATTGGTGTGTTGATATTTGCTTGCATTGTTGTTTTTGATTAATTATGAATAATCTTTGACCGACCTTAAAGTAATGTTGGTGGAATATGTTGATGAAATATATTCTATAATTACGAATGATATTGATGATGTGCTTTTTGTTATCAACAATATAGTTTGTAAATATTATTCATAGTTATTAATTTGTTTTACGCGTTTTAAGCTTATGTTCTCAACTATAAGTTAACATATATGATGCATATGTTTTCAACTAACTATGAATAATGCGAATATGAAGTGCATATTAGATTTCAAAACATAAACTAACTATGAATAATTATTGTGTAGACTATTTATGTATGTTAATACTGTAATTATATGGAACGCGTATTAGGTTTGAAGAAACTACACTAACTAGGAATAGTAACTGTGTATACTAATTATGTATATTAATACAGTACGTAGGTAAATGATGCTTGAATTTAAGTAGCTATGTTGTCACTTTTTGTGTTGTATATTGAAAACTTGTTTGTGTGTTAGATAATGAAGACTATTTTGTGTTGTATGATGAAAACTATAGATCTGAGTTCCAAAAGGAAGCGTATTCTGAGTTCTGGATCAGTGCGTACAAAGACATCGGGAAAGAGGAAAGAAATTCTAAAGGGGGAACACATCGTTTGTGATGATGGTAGTTCTGAAGATTTTGAAGACGTGCCTATTTCCAAGATACTGGATAGAAAGACTAGAGGAAAGAGCACGATTTTAATGATAGAAAATCGTAAGAATGAGGATGGTATGTTTTTTTTCCTAACGAACCGTATTGGGTGCATTTGTATTTTTAACCTTATTTTTATGTTTGCTATACAAAAACTCGTAGGCATGGAATTAATTAGTCAACATGTTCTCATATTTATTATACAAAAAAATTTCGATTGACATGTAAAATAGTAGACAATTATGAATAAATTGTGATTATATCGATTTACTAATATGATAATGCATTATTAATTACGAATAATGACGAGTAATGAAAATGTTGTTTATGCAGTTGTGAAGAATGTCACCAAGCCTAAGGACATTAAAGGAAAGGGTAAAGGGAAGTTGACTAGTGATGAAGAGGAACATGATCTTGACGATAGTTCTGATGGGGATAAGGTTATTACCAAATAGAAGAGAGTTGCTAAAGGTCCAAGGCAAAGCAGGGGGAAGCTTGAAGGGTACAACAACTTGCCTACCAGGTGCTCTCTGAAATCTTTTATGAATGGCATTAAAGAACTTTTGTCGGATGGAGAAAAGCATGTTGCGCAGATAATTGCAATTAGGGACATTGGATTTGGTAGTTTCTTGGAATTGGAATTAAGAAATACGCCATTGTCCCTTTGTTCTTGGTTAGTTGATCACTTTGATCCTAACAAGTGCAGCTTAGAATTTGAGGATGGACGAAGCCTTTACATAACAGCTGAAGATGTTCATATTTGTCTTGGGTTGCCGTTGGGTGGTAACAAAGAAAGTGGAAAGAAGGAGAGTGATACCGACAAGGTTAGGGATAAATGGAGGCTTCAATATACTCAAAAATATGTTAATTTGAGGCCAGATCATGTAAGGCAACGGATGGTTGAGGGTTTGGATGGAGGGCTTGAGTTTCTTCAGAATTTTCTAGTGTTGTTTGATACTTGTGTGGTAAACAACATTAAGAGCGGTTGTGTGAATCAAGGGATTGTGACCCGCTTGTCAAGTGTTGTAGCAATAAAGAAAGTCAATTGGTGTGAACGCGTTATTAAGAGTCTTGTTTCATCGAAGTCAAGATTTGTGGAAGATGGTTTATGTTTTACAGGGCCACTGTTGTTCCTGGTGGTAAGTATTGAATTTTGTTTCATTGGTTCTCTATTCTTTATTGAACATAAATATATTTTGTTTATGGATATGTAGCTATTCTATCTTGATCGTGTGGTGCATCGAGGAGTTAGAGAGGTCGAAAGGTGTATACCTGTATTCCGTGGATGGACAGATTCTATGGTTGCTGAACGAGAAAAAAGTGAGATGTTAGGAGGGGGATTTGGACGAGAACGGATAGAGGATGTTCAAATACTACCATCAAATGCAAATATTTTGGTCACAACTGAGGTATATTACACACGTTTTTTGTGTATGTAAATAACTATTATTCGTAATTACTATGAATTCAAGATATATATAATTATGAATAATTTCAGCTATTATTCCTGCGCTTGTAAGGACATGTAAATTATTCGTAATTATTATGTATTATTAGTATTAGTAACTATGAATAAACTCAGCTAATCTATCTGGATTGTGTGTGGTCGTATAAATTATTCGTAATCACTGTGTATTCATAATTTCAATAATTATGAATAAATGTTTTAAAGTTTTTGTTATCTTTTTATTAAAATGTAGGATTACAAACGTGATCTGTTGAGTGGAGTCTTGGAGATGATTGCTGGTATAAAGGGTTTCATTGAAAAATCTAACAAAATCCCAAGGAATATGATGAGTGAATCTGGAATAAGGGCTTGTTATGATTTGGGGAAGATGGCTTTGAGTGGTTGTGGGTACAGTGGAGAAGGAAGTAGTGGGAACGTGGGTACTCAATTTAAGGATGTTATGACTCAAAGTACTCAATCCGTATGGAATGATCTCGTATTGTTGGCAAACATGAAGAAGATTGACGATGCAATCAAGCTTAGGGACAAACTGTTGAAGGATAAGAATAGTTGGCCTAGTTTTGACTTAGGGGTTTTCACAAGTCAAAGTGCTAAAGGAGTTGATCCCGTAGATATTGCTATAAGGGACATTGTTAGTGGATATAAGGATGATGTGTCCGTTGAAGATGATGGAAATGAAGACATCTTAGAAGGTGATGTTGAAAAGGTCGGTGTATTTAACAATTCATTCGATACCAAATGTTTGTACACATTATCAAAATTTATTTTGTACTATTTTATTTTTGTTAGGGGGATGCGGAAGGAGATTTAGGAGGACCATCGGATATGCGGAATGAGGACGATTGCGGTCGTGCTTTTGTCGAGGTTTATTTTTTTTTTTTGTTGTGCCATTATTACAATTGATTTGAATATGTGCTGCATGAATGAAGATGTAGTGTAATAACAGGTATGATATCATTATTGGTGTATATGCTAAGTAAAAGTTATGTATTCGTAATTATAATTAAAAAATTATGTTGTAAAGGTGAACCCAACCGGGCGTGATGCCGGTCAGGATAGTGATGAGCATGTCGGTGACGACCCATACGTTGAACAAGAAGGCAATGAGGTAATCCCCGAATTGTTCTATTATTCGTTTTTATTATAATATATTATTCTGGTTACTCGTTAGTCAACACTTTGCTATTGAACTCTATATTCTGCGACTATTGTGTACTCATAAACTAATTGTATTCGTATTTATTTTTATAAATTGTTGTTGTATAGATGGACCCTATTGATCATGTTGTGGGTAAGGATAGCGATCATGTGACCGGTGACAACACACACGTTGAACAAGAGGACAATAAGGTATTGATTTGTAATGTTAGTGTTTTTGGGTTTATTTATGTAGTTGTAAACGGGGAATATGAATTTACTTGTTTAGGTTGTTGAGGAACAATTTGATGATGTTGCTTATGTTCTGAGTACGGATGAGGATGTAACCGAAACAAATGAACCAGCAAATAAGGTGTCTGAACCATTGTATGATGGATACCGTGTCCCTAAACGGCATGATAAGGTACTAATAAATTTTTTATTTTTTCGTTTGTTATGTAATTGTTAGATATTATGTTTTTTTTACTTGGCTTTTTATTCATTGTGTTATCTAATGTCATGACAAGAGGAAGGAGATTGTGGGGTACAACGCAACCCCACCACGTGGGAAGAGGATTGGTAAACGTGCAGTGACGGATAAGAGTCCTTACATTGATAGATTTGTCGATCCATCAAAGAAGATAACTAAAATTCAACGGCAAATAGCACAGTTCGTCATTGACCTTTGTTTGAGGTATATATAGTAACATTATTATTGTTTTACAGATTTATTAAAACAACGTTGTTGAGGGACTATATTGATTAAGCTAATACATTTTGTCGTGTAGCAAAGACGTTTTTCAGATATCTTATGAAGTAATTTCCGGAGGGGAAGACATTGAGATGTTCACCCTAAAATCTATAGAATGTGGTAGGATGGAAGAGGGTGGTGTTGTATGTGCAAGCATAATGGATGTGTGGTGTATCTATCTAAGTAGACAGGAAAAATTGCGAAGTCCATCGTCTCCACACGTCTAATTTTTGCCTCCCTTTGTCACGGTCAGTTTATTCGTAATTAACGTCTTTTCTTCATTGAATATATTATTGGATATAAATATATATTCGTCATTAGCTAACTTTTTTTAAAAACATGTGTCTACCTTTTGTTATAGTATGTACCTGTTGTGAAAAAGTTGGGGTAGGGTTTGAACGTAGATATGAAAATTTTACTAGCGATTTCGATGTTGCCCTTCGCTTTTGTGGAGATAGTGTTGATTTGACTGATTTTGACATGGTTAGTGCTCATATTGTAAGTTGATTTATTGTATTTTTTTAAGCTTATACTGAATTTTTTTTATTTCTTCTATTTGTTTCAAGATAATGTTCCCACTGAGTTGTAAGATGCATCACTTTGTGGTGTGTTTCCATATGAAGACTGATGTGGCTGAGATACTTGATAATCGTAGAGATTCCGACATTGATTACAACTACTATGTCACTCGACTGGTAAGGTTTAGTTTAAAAGATGCATCACTTTAATCGTTGGATTCGTAATTATACATTGTTTGTTACATTAATTTCAGGCGTTGCTATTTGGTCTACACCTTATTAATGTTGGATTAGACTTTATGGGTGGAAGGATACGTGAGATAGAGGAAGCCAAGGTTTTGAAGATGGTGTTGAAAGATAACAGGGTATCTGATGATAGTGGAATATATGCTATGAGACATATGGAAACATACAAAGGGGATGCTAAGTGGGAATGTTGCTTCAAGTATCAGAGGGTACAGAGTCTAAAGACATTAAGGGTTCAATATCTGCACCGATTCCTTACCAGTGAGATTAATGAGGTAAAGGAGAATCTTTTGAATGCCTTGGAGATGGGTGCTAAACAGATTGACGAGTGGACATCAAGAATGGATGATAATGATGAGCGTTTAGATAGACTTCCTTGACTTAATGTAATATACTAGTAGCAACTTGATATCTTCAAACTTAGTTGTGTCTATTGGGTTTTTAGGACAATTGTTGGATTTATTTTGTTTATGTCTACTTTGATTTGACTGGTTCTTACTCGTTGTGTCGTGGGTGTTTGATGAATGCTTATTCGTAGTTAATATTATTTTTGTTATATAGTTGTCATATCGAGTAATATAACAATCGTATTTATTATAAGTGATTGTACTTTGGTCAATGAAAATTATAACGTTTGTATAATATTTACTATTAATTTTAAAAACAACATTACCAATACTATATTATGTACTTGTGTTTGACATAATAGCGATTATTCGTAATTACCACTGTTTTTTAATTGATAAATGACAATGTATACACGAAATTATTCGTAATTACAAATATTTTTTAAGTGAGCTATAACAAAGTATAAAAGCATTAAGTTCGTAATTACAAGCGTTTTGTTAGTTATACAAAACAATGTATAGAAGCATTAAGTTCGTAATTACAAACGGTCATTGTTGTGACCGTTTAAATAGACTTCCTTTACTTAATGTACTCTACTACTAGCAACTTGAAATCTTCAAACTTAGCTATTTTTATGGTTTTTTAGGATTATTGTTTGACTTATATTGTTAATGTCTAGATTGTTTTGACTAGTTATTAATCGATGTGTCGTGGATGTTTGCATAATTTACACTATGAAGTTTTAAAACCAAATTGACAATAATATATTATTTACTTGTGTTTGACATAATAGTGATGATTCGTAATTAGAAATGTTTTTAAAGTGAGATTTAACAATGTATAGTAGCCCATAATTCGTAATTACAATCGTTTGTTAAGTGAAATAATACATTGATGATAAGCACTAAGTCCTAAATGGACTTAAAGGTTTGAATAATTACGAATTCAAATAATGTAAAATACCACCAACTACATTCTATATAACTTCCTTGTAGTTCCGTTTGTCATGATCTGTAAGTTTCTTACACCGAGCACACTTCCTTAAAGGTTTTACAACCTTGCTTGTTGCATTCTCCAGGGAACCTTTCATACGAGTACCTTTGTTCTTGGCTTTGACAGGATCTTCAACTTCAACTTCAAAAGGTGGCTTGACACCCACATATTTATCTAATAATGACTCTTTACATGAAGATTGTGTGGTGTCGTCAAGGACTTCGCTTGTATGTTTTTGTTTCACATAATTCAGCACATTAATCAAATCCCTTATCCGAGCAGTATCGTTCTCTACTACCGCAACCGTTGAGTAAATCGTGTCCCATAACTTGTTGAGCATTCCTTTTCTCCCTTCGATGACAATGCATTGCTTTAGTACTTCTTGGTCAATCATTGAAGATGCAAGGATCCTAGCATCCTTCCTCTACCATGTCATTACCATACCTTGGGGGATCTCCTCTATGTTCATGTACTTATATGTTGAGAAAATGTGTTGGCACGGAATGCCAACCCGGTTGTACATGTTACACGAACACTCTGATTTCCCACTGTTGTGCTCGAATGTTACGCAGAAAGATCCGATGTTAATCTCTTGGACTTGATGTAACTTATCCAAACCGTTCATAGTCTCAATTGTAACTTGACATGACCACGACCCCTCGTATATTTCATCTTGCACCATCTCAAACGCCTTTAATGTAAGAATGTCTGCTGCATGCTTCTCAACTTTAAGCGGGGTCTTGAACTTTGGTATCATGGTTTCGGATTCCATTAGTTTTGCTTGAGTGTGCCGTTGCGCATCCATAGCATTATCGAATTGATCCATCAACTGTGTCAAGGTGAAATGTCGGCTTGAAAATCTTCCAAAGAAACTGTTTGCTGATTCAGAAATGGAGGTAGTCCTCATTAACCCCCCGAGTCGAACATCACGGAAAAAAGCAGGTATCCAGTATTCTCTTAATGAGTACATTAGTGTCAGTTAGTCGTTGTCTTGTAACTCCCATTGCACTATAATCATGTTCCATTCAATCTCAAATTGTTCGATTGTCAACTCATAACTCCAAACCGCATGGTTTAATCTACGCCTAAATTCCATGTCAGCACATATTTTGGGGTCAACCTATACACGGAAAAAAGTCAAGTTAGTTCGTATAATCATACAAATACGATGGAGCATACGTTTTAATAATTATGAATAATAAGTATCAATAAGCATAGTATTATAACAATTAATAATAAATACCTATTTTGGAACTTTCATCATAATATGCCACATGCAAAATCGATGACGTGTGTTTGGGAATATGTTAGGGACCGCAATTCTTAGAGACGGATCTTGATCGGTCACAAGCACGTTTGGATCTTTGTACATGGCTTCCTTAAAATGCTCAAGTAACCATGTGTATGATACAACATCCTCTTTCAAAAGGAGGCCACCCCCAAATGTGACAGATTGCCTATGGTTGTCCACTCCAGTAAATTGAGCAAAATCCATGTTGTACCTTTTATATAAATGTACAAATCGTAAGTAAAGTGTACTCCTTATCGATATTGAATAATAAATGTCTTAATAAATATGAATAAAAATTGAGCTTTACATGCTAAAAGTATTGAAAAAATAATATTAATTACGAATAAAAACGACACTGCACAATTGTTTAATTCAACTTACTTGTTTGAACGATACGTTGAATCGAATGAGACAACTTCACCAAACGCCGTGTAGTTTGCCCTTGCAATTGGGTCATACCAAAATAATTTGGTAAGACGTTGATTTTCATCGGTGTCATATGCAAAGCAAAACCCACAACATGTCTCTTTCTTGCGCTTAAACCTATCTATTATCATCTGTGCATCAGCACCACAAATGAATGCCATAAGATCCCTTTTGAAATTCTTGAAGTCCGTAATCAATGGTCCAACATTTTCATATCCACCCATAATTTCTTTCAGAAGGCGATGTGTCATGGATGTGCCAATATTTGCCTTCATGCAGTTAATCATGAATTGGTGTTGTCCATCATCCATCTTTCTGCTCGATTTCGAAAACTGTTTTGTTTCATCTTGAAGGAGTGTGTGGTTATGTCGCTCCTCAAACTTTGTAATCTCATATCCGGCGTTGCCTATGAACTTGATATAAACTTCTGCATCACACCCACAACGGTTTGAAACACGTAGTCGCTTACATTGACTTGACGAGCTATCAGCAAATCCTTGTCTACTACACATCAAAATCCTATGCCTCATTGTTCCATCCGTATCCTCACGAGAAGCTCCCCTTCTAACATCAAACCCGACTGTAGATGCATAACTCTTATAAAAAGCTTCTTCATCCTGAATTGTTTTGAACCTCTTTCCAATTGTCGGTATCAACATTTTATCGCATGTTGGTATCCAGTACACTGATCCATCTGGTGTTTTTGTATTGACAAAACCAACCGGAATATCCTCATCACATTCTAAATTTTGAAAAATGTAATCCATATATTCGCCTTCTTGAACTGCATTAGACTTAAGAACCTCCCATTGTTTGGTTGTGCCTGAAAAAACAAATACTCTATTAGACGTCAATTTATTTTATTCGTAATTATAATGATATTTTCAACTGAAACTAAAATGATACAAATGTGTTATTCGTAGTTACTCTGTTTATTATATTTATTATCAACCTGGAATTTGTTTATTCGTACTTATAATGATCTTTTCAACTGAAACTAAATATAATACAATTGTGTTATTCGTAGTTAATCTATTTATTATGAACAACGAATTTCTTTTGTCTATTGGTTTTTCTTACGAGTTTCAACTATGCAACTCTACAATTCATGCGGTTATTCACACGATTTATGTCAAAGCAATTCAATTACAACGATTAAATTTGAATACATACACTTACTTAGATTTGCATATGGAGAAACAAACTGCTTTCTTGACGGGATATGATTTTCTTGATAGGATATGACAGCTTGTTGAATTCTGTTGTTATGATCGACTTGAACAGATGTTGTAGAGTGACCGAACTGAATAAATTTGCAAATGCACACTCAATCTGAGTTTTCCATTGTTTCGTTTTTTGATTTGGCGGAATCGGGGAGAACGGTTAATGGAGTTTACGTATAATAGAGAGGAGGAAGGAGATATCTGGTGAATCTTTTTTAACTAACGGTTTCCTATAATACAATATATATTTTTAAAAAACAATTAAGAGAGAGTGGGTTCACTCTCTTTTAATGAGAGTGAGTAATTATTATACATTATTTGGTTTTCTATTTATCATTTTCTACCATTAATCTAGACCATTGAATTTTAAAAATTGGATGGTCATGATTTGTTCTCATGTTCTCATGTTAGAGGGTGTTCTCATATGATCTATCCTCTATATATATATATATATATATATATATATATATATATATATATATATATATATATATACGATTTGAGTGAATGACTATTATATAAACATAGTAAAATGGGTAAATGTGTGACAACATGATTATGTGTTTATCTTTCATGATTTGTGCTTGCGCTTATGCATTACCTTATGTACGTATGGTTAGCTAATGGTTTCATACCATGTTGTAGATGCCTTGCACGATAGATGAGCTGCTGAGTGATCTGGCAGGGTGACCGGCCGAGGACTCTCGTTCTTTAAGTGGTTATAGTTTTAGGGATGTTTATGTTTCCCTCCTGCGTGAGGATGATGTTTTGTATACCTCCTGTGTGAGGATGATGTTTTATACTCGGCTATGATCTTGTATACTTTTGGATGTACAATTTTCTACAATTTTATGTATTTGTTTTATATTTGTCAGTGCCATGTTGTAAGGTCGACTAAACTTATTGTCAGGCTAGGGTCAGGATCCACTATGAGATCCTAGCCCAATGTGACATCCCAAGTCCCGCGGATTTGGGGTGTTACAAAGTTGGTATTAGAGTCTTAGGTTGACAACAATGGCACTTGCTACATGCAATGAGGTCAGATGGATAAAATAAACAAAACCCGAAAGGGGTCTGACATTTTCAAAATATTTTGGTTTTAAAAGTTGTTGTTTTGGGATAGAATGTACGAGAAGTCGTCACCTCTACCGTGGATCTCAGCAGTATAGATATGTATATATATGGGTTATGGATTGTATGTGGATGTGTTATATATAAATATATATATATAGCCTTATAAATTAGGTGTGCATACCCCTCAGATGGCTCAGACTAGAGTAACATTTGTAGAAGGATGGGGTAGAGGTAAATCACCTCTTCCTAGGTCAGGGACCAGTTTCCGTTGTTGTTTCGCCTATAGCAGATAACGAGCCTGATGAGACTGATTACGTGTCGATAAGTGGACCCGAGTTTCGAGAATTTATACGCCAAGTACAAGATGCTACAACAACATGTAGACCTATACCGGGTTTAACAACATCGTTGGGACCTACTGTTCGCTCAAAAGGGTGTGCGTCAAAGTCTTAATATTTATATCTAGAACTCAAAAGCAAAGCGAACCCGCAGTGTACGGATCAGCTGTAGAAAGGTAAGAATTCCAGAGTCGAACTCAGGGATTTGGTGAGAATGATTCCGATTTCAATTATCTAGCGAAAGTGTAAAAACTTTTGTGATTTAATAAAGAGAGAAATGATTCCAAGGATTCAAGTATCCGATTTAGGCTTTCGATTCAAGACACTTCTATAGGTATAGGACAGAATTTATATTGCCAAGATTAATTGTTCAAAAGTAGGATTCGTATGGTGAAGTTCCGAACCCTATATGACTAATCGAAAGGTTCTCTCTATAAGGGTTGTTGAGGCTGCAATATAGAAATATCTAAAGATAAGAATTATGTTCAAACTAACTATCTAGAACTCCAGGATATGACTCTCCAAAGTAAAGAATAGCAAGCACAATTAAAATCTCAATAAAGGATGTTGAGTCTCTTTATTACCCAAATCTTGAAATCTTAATCTAATAAACGTAGAATCAGGTTTGAAGTGTCTTCATACATTCAATTAGAGGGTAAAAAGGTAAATCAAGATTGGGATTTAGGCAAGGATTAGTTTTGGTTAAAGATTGATTCAATTAAAGTTCGTCAGAAGAATAAATCGCCCTGTTCATAAGAAAAATCGGCCGATTTTCCTCAAGAACAGCCCGATTTTCCTGTTTGTCGCAAAACTAAAATCTAAACTCTCAGGGTCCTAATGTTTGAATGAGTTCAGTCTATCATCATCTAAGCCTTAATCATCAACTATTCTCCCCAGAATCACAAGGTTTTTAGCCAACCATTTTCAAAATCGAATCAAATTAATTATTGAAGAAGATATCGCAAAGAAACAAAATCTTGAACGGAAAATTCAACAACTTCCAAATCCGTAAAACAATCGTCAAATCTGTTCAATGTATCTCTCAAACAACTCAGTTTCGTATTCACAAACCACAAACAAGGCAATGGAATAAAGAAATCTCACAATCAAAGATCAAGAATGACTTTCCGGTAAAAGCTCTTCAATCTCTCTCCAAGAATCGTTGATTTCTCCAAAACGTGTAAAGATTCTCCAGTGCGACCTCCTCGTCTCCGTTCCTAGGGTTCTCCTCTATACTTTCTTGCAGATGGGCTGTTTGGCAAAACTCTCCTCTAGCCCAAAATAATTGGGCTTTGTGTCGTCTATCCATTTGGCCGAATCGTGAAGAAAATCGACCCAGTCGATTTAGGTGCAAAACCGTTCGATTTCAGGGTAAGAAAATCGTCCGATTTTTATATATATTGGCACGATTTTCTTCAACAGAAAGTGCTCTTCCTTCGGTTCGTCTTCTATGCTTCTCCTTTGCAATTCCTTAGCTCTTTGTGATCCTTCTAAGACTCCTTTAGCTTCCTTTTCATCCTTAGATGCTCCTTGCTCCATTTTTGCTTCCAATTCCGTTCCATTTACCTACAATTCATCAAAATCTCGTGTAGACCTCTATTTCCGACAATTGGTTGAATAGAACATAAAAAGCCCACAAAATCTCTCTAAATGCAAGGTAAACTGAGACAATCTTCTACAATATGCATGAATATGATGGTACATAATTCATGTCATCAAAATACCCCATACTTGCCCCTTGCTTGTCCCTAAGCAAGACTCAAATTTAGAATATAAGATGTCATGGATTATGTATGTATGAAAACTCAAAAACTTTTCTTTTGGTAGTGCTTCTTCTTATTGGATCACCCTCAAAGTGACATTTCAAGGCATAAAAAGGGGCAAAGCATGTATCAATGGTAATTATAAGATGAACTAATCTCCTTTTCTTTCATGAAAACACAAATAAAGAACATGATAAAGGTGTAGAGGTAATCAAAGTCAAACAAATCTAAGCCATGAAGCCTTAAACACATGCATAAAAGTCTCAAGGTCTTCTAATCAAAGAAAAGGTTCAAGAAACGTATTAAGGGAAGGAATTCTTTTTGGCAATTGTGGTGCTAATCCGGGAAAGAGGAACACATAATACCTTCAAAATTTTTCTTCACCGCACATGCTTCGCATGTAGAAAGCTTTGCTTTCATTATACTTTACTTTTTGAGAGTATGGACAACGGTGCACAAAAACCGAAGCCTAGGAGATCGGCGTTTCTCAATTTTGAGATGCCTCAAACCCTTGATGCACATGCCATATCCCGTTAGGACTTGTCGTTCAATCGGACTTTGGCAAGACACAAACACCCGGCTATGTGAATGGTGCCGAGTTACTCATCCTCATGTTCAACGTCCCCAAACTTATGAATTTATGCACTTTCTTTTACATCTTCCTTGGCCCTTCCACATCAAACATGCCTTTTTCAATCATCTATCCTAATTCCCGGATGGTAAAAGGAGGGTTACATATTTCATTGAGGGGCTAGCATGATCACGATATGAGAAAAGAAAAGAAGTGAATTGCCTTAGTCATTCTTAAATGATGTAAAAGAACTTGCAATATAGCTTCGACTATTATTTCATTCTCTTATCAAAACAACTAAATCATATAACTTATTCATGTGTTCAAGTAACAAAAGCAAACGCATTCATGCTATAATCAACATCTCAACATAACTAAGCATCTTTTTGCCTATCCATATACACAAACTTCATCATAGAGGTCATTTCCATATAAGAAGCACTAAAAATTTTTGAAAATTCATAGGATTTGAAAAAGGTCATATAAATGCGAGTGTCA
Organism: Fagopyrum homotropicum; assembly: GCA_033239125.1. NCBI lineage: Eukaryota > Viridiplantae > Streptophyta > Magnoliopsida > Caryophyllales > Polygonaceae > Fagopyrum > Fagopyrum homotropicum. The sequence continues at coordinate 78,390,088 of BSWB01000008.1, forward strand.
TGATGGAAAGCAAGTAGTGCAAGAGTTATTACAAGCCAAATTGTCAAGAGTAGTGGAAAGTACATAAAGTGCTAGAATGAGACATAAGGTATTGTAAGTACCCCCACCCCATACTTGACATCCACATTGTCCCCAATGTGAAAATCAAGCATAAGAAGGAGAAAAATACTTACAATGTAAAAGAAGTGGAAGCTCAATCCTCTGTCGGCGGTGGAGGTGGTGGATACGGATACATCGGTGCGCTAGGATCGTAGAAATGGCCGAACTGGTGGTAGTACATGTCTCTCATCTGGCCATCATATGAAGAATGCCTAGCGTCCGTCTCCTCCCTGTAATTCCTGAACTGAGTGTTCAGGGTCTGAAAGTCGGTGTGGAGAGCATGATAGTCGGTGCTGAGGCTCTGGAAGCTAGTAACGAGCTCCCTGAAGTGGCGTGGAGCTCGGCGTCCTCGTCTAGGGTCTGGAGCATGTGCATAAGAATGTCGAGGTGGCTGCATATCATCCTCCGTCTCCTCATCCTGCCCACTAGTCCTGCTCGGTCCTGCACCATGAGTATCGGTGTCCATGGCATCCGTAGCGTGTCCGCTAGGAGGGTCACTCTCAAACTCGAGCATGGTCTCCTGTCCTCCATCCTCATCCTCCTCGTCTGAATCACCTGCATCATCATCACAGTAAGTAGGAGGTGAGAACTCCTCAAGCATCGCCTCAAAGGTCTCCTTCCAGTTCCTCTTGTTCCGAATGGTGTATTCGGATTTCCATATAATCTCGGATGGCTTCTTCTTCGGGTCCCTGTGCCATGGCATCGGCACATGAAGAGTTCCTCTCCCTCGAGGAATCAAGACCTGTCGAACCACCAATCTCTGCGAGCCTAAAGGGAGGGCACTCTCAGCTAGAGTGCATCCGGAGTAGTCGAATCCCATGGTCTTAGCCACATGAGTGACAAGACCTCCTGGGCAAATGTCGCTCTTAGCTTTGTTGGCTATCTTTCCTAGATAGTCAGCAAGCATGGTGGCGATGTCGGGAATGGTGGTAGATGTCATGCAGTAGAGAATGAAGAGCTCATCAGCCTTGAGCTTCTGTGGGGTCTCTGTCCGGGCAAATAAACTCTCACTAAGTATCCTATGCACTACCTTAGAGGAAAGTTTGTACATACTTGTCTCCTTGGAATTTCCGGGTCTCCACTTATCCCCTCCGTACTCACCTACGGAAATGGCCTCCCAAAAATCACTAGCACTGAGACCTCTGGCAAATGTGCCTGCATCTGAATAAGAGAAACCAAACAAGTCGCCAAAAGTATCAATGGACATAGTGTGGTCTTGGCTCATGAGGCGGAAAGTGACCATCCTTTCCCTAGGGTCGTGCTCAAACGTGCTAAGGAATTCTAGGGTGATCTCTCTATAGGCATCCTCCCTAATCGTAGCAAACTGTCTCAACCCAGCTCTATCTAGCATCATATCAACATCCTCTCGAACATACAACGAATCTAAGTCGTCAAGCACTATGTAGCGAGGAGGGGTGAATGGGCGATCTACAATGCGTGCATAGCGTTTCTTGTGCTTGGATAGGGGAGGAGGGAGCTTAGGGATGTTGGTAGGTGGTGGTGGAGGTGGGGCAGGGGCTTTGGAAGAAGATCCCTTCTTCTTCCCCGTGTTTCTAGTTATCCTCTTTACAAGATCCATTCTAAGTCCCAAAAAATCGACCTGTTCTTCACAAAAATCGGCCGATTTTTCTGGGTTGGGTCGATTTTTGTTTCGATTTCAACGATTCTCACAATTCTGTAAAGTTCTGTTCAATCTATCACCACAAACAGTTCCCTACAATGGTTTCTAAGCAGATTCCTCTATCAATTCCAACAAACAAACACTTGCTAAGCAAACTTCAAATTCGAGCGAGAAACTTAGGTTTTGGAAAGAAAAACCTGAATTCCTTGTGGAGGAGTCGATTGCCGTGCGTGCTGTTGTTAGATCCTTGTTCCTTGTTGAAAATGCTTCAGTTTAGAGCCAAGAATCACTCAAAATGGTTAAGGAATGAAGATTGCAGGGTGTGGCGATTTTTCGGCCTTCTTGAGAGAGAGAAATCGAGAATTGGGGGTTTTGGAATGATGAAGATCGAGTGTGAAGTCCTTATAAAGGGTCGACGATTTCTGAAGAAAATCGGCCGATTTTTCAGGTCGATTTATTTGTCGGGTCGATTTTTGTTTCTGTCGAAAAAAATCGGCCGATTTATTTTGGCAGGTCGATCTCCAGGTCGATTTTTGTTTCTGTTGAGAAAAATCTACTTGCTCTGTTACTGAATCGGACGATCTTCTTATGGTAGGTCGATTTCCTTCCTTGTTTTTCTTGAATCTCGAAGTTATAACTCAATTGTGCTACATTATCCCTGATCCCTGAATCTCTCACATTTGAACCTAGTTTCCTGCGAATAATGACACGGCAAACCAAGAGTGCATCGAGGAACATATAAAAACGAAAAACGAAGAAACAAAGCAATTAATCTATTCTAACTAAGTGAGGGAAAGAGGGGAAAACTATACTATCATTGGGTTGCCTCCCAAGAAGCGCTTTATTTATCGTCTTTAGCTGGACGGTGTATGATGTTGAGTTCAATGGAGGAGGATAGGAGCTATCTCCTCGACCGGAGCTTCCGGTGTATATTTCTTCAACCGTTGGCCATTAACCTTAAAACTTCCGCTTTGTTCACCCCATACTTCAACTGCACCATGGGGGAAAATTCTTTTAATCACAAAAGGTCCTGTCCAACGGGATTTGAGCTTACCTGGAAATAGACGCAGCCTTGAGTTGAATAGGAGGACTTGGTCTCCCTCCTTCAAGTCTTTTGGAATGATGTGCTTATCATGCCAGCGCTTTGTCCGTTCCTTGTAAATCTTTGCGTTCTCGTACGCATTTAGCCGGATCTCATCCAGCTCATTGATGTCGAAGAGCCGTTTCTCTCCGGCTTCTTTCATGTCGAAGTTGAGCCACTTGATAGCCCAATAAGCTTTGTGTTCTAGCTCTACAGGAAGATGACATGATTTACCATAAACAAGATTATAGGGAGTCGTACCTATTGGTGTCTTGAAGGCTGTTCTGTATGCCCATAGTGCATCGTCGAGCTTCATTGACCAATCTTTCCTCGTTTTAGAGACGGTTTTCTCTAAAATTCCTTTAATCTCTCTATTGGATATCTCGACTTGTCCGCTGGTTTGCGGGTGGTAAGGTGTAGCTATCTTATGGGTCACCCCATACTTAGCCAATAGAGTCTCAAATCGACGGGCTGTGAAATGCGTTCCTCCGTCCCTAATGATGGTTCGGGGAGTTCCGAACCTTGGGAAGATCGTTTTGTTGAGGAACTTCACCACTACCATTGCATCATTAGTAGGAGAAGCGATTGCCTCCACCCATCTTGAGACATAGTCTACGGCAAGAAGTATATACTGGTTGCCGCATGAAGATGGGAAAGGTCCCATAAAATCGATGCCCCATACATCAAAGATCTCTACTTCTTGTATGTTGTTGAAAGGCATCTCATTCCTCCTGGATATATTACCTGTCCTTTGACAAGCATCACAAGAAACAACAAACTTTTGCACATCTTTGAAAAGTGTAGGCCAATAAAAGCCGGAGCGAAGTACCTAAGCACAAGTCTTGTGGGAACTAGCATGTCCGCCACATGGTAGAGAATGGCAGTGTCGGATGACACTATCTACCTCATCTTCGGGAATACATCTCCTGTAGATGCCATCTGGACCTCTTTTGAATAGAAGAGGTTCGTTCAAATAGAATTGCCGGACGTCTCTAAAGAACTTCTTCTTTTGAGCATATGAAAGTCCGGGTGGAATCTCCTGACAAACAAGGTAATTTACAATGTCAGCAAACCATGGATCATTACCTTGTGATATGTGTTGAAGACACTCTTCAATCTCGTGCAGTTGCTCGTCAGGGAAGGAATCGTCTATCGGAAGTTCATCCGACTCGCCAGTGAGTTGCGGAAGACGACTAAGGTGATCGGCAACTGAGTTCTCTGATCCTTTCTTATCACGGATCTCTAAATCGAATTCTTGCAAGAGTAAGATCCATCTTAAAAGCCTGGGCTTCGCATCCTTCTTCGTGAAGAGGTATCGGATTGCGGAATGGTCCGTATAGACTATCACTTTCGCACCTACAAGATAGGAACGAAATTTCTCAAAGGCGTATACTACGGCTAAAAGTTCCTTTTCCGTAGTTGCATAATTGTATTGAGCCTCATCTAGCGTTTTGCTAACGTAGTAGATGGCATGAGTGCGACCATCTTTCTTCTGTCCAAGAACGGCTCCTATAGCGACGTCGCTTGCGTCGCACATGACCTCGAAAGGAAGAGTCCAATCGGGTGGTTGAATGATTGGTGCTGAAATCAAAGCTTCTTTGATCCTGCAAAAAGCATCTAAGCAATCTTTCGAGAATTCGAAAGTCGCATCTTTCATCAAAAGATTAGTCAAAGGTTTTGAAATCTTAGAAAAATCCTTTATGAATCTCCTATAGAAGCCCGCATGTCCTAAGAAGCTTCTAATTCCTTTTACTGATGAAGGGGGAGGTAACTTCTCAATGGTTTCTATCTTTGATCGATCTACCTCTATTCCCCTTTGTGACACTAAGTGACCTAACACAATTCCTTCGGTGACCATGAAATGACACTTTTCCCAGTTTAAGACTAAGTTAGTGTCCTCACATCTCTTAAGAACTAGTGAAAGGTTATAGAGACAGTTATCAAAGGAAGAACCATATACCGAAAAGTCGTCCATGAAGACTTCTATGATATTCTCTACATATTCGGAGAAGATTGCCATCATACACCTTTGGAAGGTGGCTGGAGCGTTGCATAAGCCGAATGGCATTTTTCTATAAGCGAACGTACCCCATGGGCACGTAAAGGTTGTCTTCTCTTGATCATCCGGATGAATTGGTATCTGAAAGAAACCGCTATATCCATCTAAATAACAAAAGTAAGCATGTTGGGCTAACCTTTCCAACATTTGATCGATGAAAGGAAGGGGAAAGTGATCCTTCCTTGTAGCCACGTTCAGTTTGCGGTAGTCGATACACATTCGCCATCCCGTAACTGTCCGTGTTGGGATAAGTTCATTGTTCTTGTTGGCAACAACGGTAATGCCTCCTTTCTTGGGGACTACTTGTACTGGACTTACCCATTTGCTGTCAGAAATAGGGAAGATGATACCTGCATCAAGTAGCTTAAGGATTTCTTTCTTCACGACCTCTTTCATTGCCGGGTTTAACCGTCGTTGAGGTTGGCGTGAAGGTTTGTAATCCTCTTCCATTAGAATTTTGTGCATACAAAGGGAAGGCTTTATTCCTACTATATCATCAATAGTATAGCCTAATGCTCTCCTATGTTGCTTCAAAACATGCATGAGTTTCTCTAATTCGGCATCATTCAAATTCGCATTGACAATGACTAGATATGTAGAGTTAGTGCCAAGGAAAATGTACCTTAAATGCGCGGGAAGTGGCTTCAATTCTAATGATGGAGGTACCTTGATTGTTGTAGGAGAGGCTTCTAGAGGGGGGGGTACTTCATCATTAGATTCGGAAGCGGCTGCGGTGAAGTTTGGAGAATCCAAAGAATTACTCATTGAATCGACCTCCCCTGTAATAAATCGGTCGATCTGCTGTACGATTTTTCTTTCTGTCGGAAAAAATCGGGTTACCTCTTCATAAATCGGACGATTTAATGTTGTCAGGTCGATTTTTGTTTCTGTCGAGAAAAATCGACTTGCATCTTCATAAATCAGACGATTTACTTCTGGCAGGTCGATTTTCTTCACAGTTTCCGGAGTCAATTCTAATTCTTCAATCTTTACTCCTAGTTCTTCTTCCACATCATTTAATGCTCTCACATCCTCATTGCGATCATGCTCTACTCCTTCTTCCATGATGCTCATACTAAGAACCTTTTGGAGAGGGTCTTTCATCAACATTGAACTTACTACCTCTCTAGACTCTTCTTCCTCCAAAATGTCAAAAACGTCGTCTTTCAAGGCTGGTTCCTTGATTAAGGAGGAGAGTGTGAATTCTATCTTTTCTTCACCAATGTGGAAGGATAGCTGGCCGTTCTTGCAATCTACCATGCATCCGGAGGTAGCAAGGAATGGTCTCCCAAGGATGATGGGAACCGGATAATCTACAGGTATGTCAAGAACTACAAAATCTATTGGGATGTAAAACTTACCAAGCTTTACCGGAATGTCTTCTAATATTCCCACCGGCTTAGTGGTGGAACGATCAGCCATGTAGAGTGTGATCTTCACCGGTCTTGGCTCTCCTAGACCAACTGCCTTGCATAGAGCTAGAGGTATGATACTCACACTCGCTCCAAGATCGCAAAGTGCATCATAGGTAGCTTCTCCTAAAGTGATGGGTATGCAAAAAGATCCTGGATCACGGAGCTTGGGTGGCATGTTTTCCGTCATAGTCTTGATGAGTTCGGATGACTCCATACTCATCTTGACTTCTCCTATATCTTCCAACTTCCGCTTGTTAGAGAGGAATTCCTTGAGAAATTTCCCGTAAGCCGGCATACCTAAAATCGCATCCATAAAAGGTATGTTAGTATGGAGTTTACTCATAAGTTCAACAAAACTTACCGAAATGTTTATCTAGGCGTGCACGCGCTCTAGATTGAGGAAAAGGTAGAGGTGGTTTGTAAGCGGGAGGAGGAACATAGATTTCTTCCTTCTCTTTTGCCTCTCCTTCTTTTGTGGAGGTATCAACTACTTTAGGTTAAGGGTCGGCGGTCGTCTTTCCGCTCCTAGTAGTTATTGCCATAGCCCTTCCCTTTGGGTTATCTTCTGTCTTTCCGGGAAGCTTCCCTTGATCTCTTGGAACTTCTCCGGCCTTGTTGAATACTTGGTTTTCTAAAGCTTTGTGAGCTTTGTCAACCGAAGTTATGTAACTCTCCAATCCTTGTAGCTTGCCTAGGATCGTTTCTAGCATGGGATCGGGTTTGCTTGATCCGCTTGATTGTCCCTGGCTTGTTGAAGGAGTAGAAGAAGATGGAGGTATTAGAGCCTTTTCAGCATAAGAGTAAGGATTACCTGGATTTTGCTGGTTTGACCTCCAATTGTTGTTATTTGAGTTCCTATTGTTGTTGTTATTCCAATTGGAGTTTCGGTTGTTATTGTTGTTGTTGCTCCAATTGGAATTCCTGTTATCGTTCCTTTGATTGTTGTCCCGCCCCATGTAGTTGGCTTCTTGCTCCTTAGTCTTTTGAAGACTCGTTTTGAGAACTTCCCTCAATTCGTTGATGTCCTCCTTGAGGGAGAATATTTGTGTTTGGGCGGATTGGTTCAGCTTAGCCCCCGAATCGCCTTGATTCCGGTTAGTTGAGTCCACCTTCCGGTGGGAATACTTCTCAATGATTTGGGCTTGCTTCTCAATGAAGTCCCAAGCATCATCCTCTCTCATGTCCATGAATGTGCCACAAGAGAGAGATTGGAGGTTGAATTGAGTCTCCACATCCAACCCTTTGTAGTAGATCTCCAATAATTCCAGCTTGGAAATGCCGTGGTGCGGGCAATCCAATAAGAGATCTTGAAACCTTTCCCAGGATTGAAACAAGCTTTCGTTAGGTTTCATAGAAAAAGCGTTTATTTTACCTCTCAATTCCGCCGTTTTGGATGGCGGAAAGAACTTGGTGAGGAATTCCGAAGACAATTCCTCCCATGTAGCTAACTTCGCAGCCGGAAGTGTTTGGTACCAAGCTAGAGCCTTGTCCTTCAAAGAAAAGAAGAACGGTTTGATCTTGTAGTTGCTTGTAGTAGCCTTCTTCGGCTTCATAGTCTCCATGAGAATCTCAAAATTCTACAAGTGTTGATGCGGAGATTCAGTACTTGCTCCGCCATATTGACTTTGGCGAACCATAGTGATGACTTGTGGTGAGAAGCTAAACTCTTGGATGTCTTCAGCTCCGAAATCCACACCTAGACGGCGTGGTTGTTGAATTGGATCCATCCGTTGCCCCAAAGTTCGGGGTCTATCTTCGTTGTTGACAGCTCTAACGTTCCTAGTCGTAATGTGAGGGACGACCTTTGGTGTTGGAGTGTTTCGGGTAGGACGAAGTGATGGATCAATCTCTTCAAGTTCCGGCATGTCCGGATCAATCTCTTCATCATCGGATGAGTCATTTTGAATGGATTTAGTTGGTGTCTTGACTTTCTTCTTCTTCTTGGAGTCGTTCAACACCAACTTCATGTCCAACATCATAGCTCGTAGTTCATCAATCTGAAATTGATGACTTATTTCAGCTTCTTTTCGAGCTTTCTCACTCAATTGGAGCTGGCGTTGAGCTTCGTTCAGTTCAGCCTTGTAGTTTCTCTCATCGTTTTCAGCTATTTTCTTCTCCTTCAACTTTCTCCTCAAAGTTCTTTCTAATTCAGGGTCGAAAGGAATTAGATCTTTAGTGGATCTAGTCTTTCGCATATACCTAAAGAACCTGCAAAGATCACTCAAGTAGACAAATCAAATCACAAAAGCAAGAGCTCTCAAGCTAGACAACCGAAAACCGGGTTCGATCTAGACCAAATCCCCGGCAACGGCGCCAAAAACTTGTTCGCTCAAAAGGGTGTGCGTCAAAGTCTTAATATTTATTTCTAGAACTCAAAAGCAAAGCGAACCCGCAGTGTACGGATCAGCTGTAGAAAGGTAAGAATTCCAGAGTCGAACTCATGGATTTGGTGAGAATGATTCCGATTTCAATTATCTAGCGAAAGTGTAAAAACTTTTGTGATTTAATAAAGAGAGAAATGATTCCAAGGATTCAAGTATCCGATTTAGGCTTTCGATTCAAGACACTTCTATAGGTATAGGACAGAATTTATATTGCCAAGATTAATTGTTCAAAAGTAGGATTCGTATGGTGAAGTTCCGAACCCTATATGACTAATCGAAAGGTTCTCTCTATAAGGGTTGTTGAGGCTGCAATATAGAAATATCTAAAGATAAGAATTATGTTCAAACTAACTATCTAGAACTCCAGGATATGACTCTCCAAAGTAAAGAATAGCAAGCACAATTAAAATCTCAATAAAGGATGTTGAGTCTCTTTATTACCCAAATCTTGAAATCTTAATCTAATAAACGTAGAATCAGGTTTGAAGTGTCTTCATACATTCAATTAGAGGGTAAAAAGGTAAATCAAGATTGGGATTTAGGCAAGGATTAGTTTTGGTTAAAGATTGATTCAATTAAAGTTCGTCAGAAGAATAAATCGCCCTGTTCATAAGAAAAATCGGCCGATTTTCCTCAAGAACAGCCCGATTTTCCTGTTTGTCGCAAAACTAAAATCTAAACTCTCAGGGTCCTAATGTTTGAATGAGTTCAGTCTATCATCATCTAAGCCTTAATCATCAACTATTCTCCCCAGAATCACAAGGTTTTTAGCCAACCATTTTCAAAATCGAATCAAATTAATTATTGAAGAAGATATCGCAAAGAAACCAAATCTTGAACGGAAAATTCAACAACTTCCAAATCCGTAAAACAATCGTCAAATCTGTTCAATGTATCTCTCAAACAACTCAGTTTCGTATTCACAAACCACAAACAAGGCAATGGAATAAAGAAATCTCACAATCAAAGATCAAGAATGACTTTCCGGTAAAAGCTCTTCAATCTCTCTCCAAGAATCGTTGATTTCTCCAAAACGTGTAAAGATTCTCCAGTGCGACCTCCTCGTCTCCGTTCCTAGGGTTCTCCTCTATACTTTCTTGCAGATGGGCTGTTTGGCAAAACTCTCCTCTAGCCCAAAATAATTGGGCTTTGTGTCGTCTATCCATTTGGCCGAATCGTGAAGAAAATCGACCCAGTCGATTTAGGTGCAAAACCGTTCGATTTCAGGGTAAGAAAATCGTCCGATTTTTATATATATTGGCACGATTTTCTTCAACAGAAAGTGCTCTTCCTTCGGTTCGTCTTCTATGCTTCTCCTTTGCAATTCCTTAGCTCTTTGTGATCCTTCTAAGACTCCTTTAGCTTCCTTTTCATCCTTAGATGCTCCTTGCTCCATTTTTGCTTCCAATTCCGTTCCATTTACCTACAATTCATCAAAATCTCGTGTAGACCTCTATTTCCGACAATTGGTTGAATAAAACATAAAAAGCCCACAAAATCTCTCTAAATGCAAGGTAAACTGAGACAATCTTCTACAATATGCATGAATATGATGGTACATAATTCATGTCATCACCTACTGAAGCTTCCGGATCAAGGAAGGAACAACGAACTGAACTAGTAAGTGATGAAGCAGATCCTTCATGTGTTAGACAGAGTCTGGCACATGGACGTTCGAGTGATCCCTTGTCCACATGGACTTTTGGTGGGATAAGATCTTGTTTCAACTGTGGGGAGACTGGACACCTACAACCGAAGTGTAAGCGACCTTTAGTGACGTGTTTTACCTGGGGTAAGATCGGACATCGATCGATTTTCTGTCGACAAAACAAGATACTGCATCACCAAGTTTCTTCCCATGCTAAGGTTACTAAGGTTGAACGAAGAAGATAGAGTTTCCCTTTAGCCACACAGGTTGTGAAGACGGGACGACCGTGTTTAAACTATGGTGATCCAAGCCATTTGTTCTCTGAGTGTTCTTTAGCACCGATAGCTTGCTTCACATGTGGTGAACTAGGCCATTTGGCTCCCTTTTGTCAACAAGGCAATGTTCCTTCTTAGTTGGACTCTCCTCTTTGTGGTGTAGATGGGGTAGAGGCAGAGATCATGAAGATGACGTCAGTGATACCTGAAGAGCGTAGACTCGAGTTATGAGAGGTGAGGTGTAGTGGAGTTGTTAACGTTAGTTGTTTTCTGGTACCATTTTTAGTAATGGTTTACCTTTTTGAGTTCTTTTGGTGATGGTGTTATGCCCTCTTTTTGATGTATGCGTTGAACGTGGGTTTAGATTTAATATAGGGAGTACCCTTTACTTAGGGTTACTCAGTTGTTTTGGGGTCAGAGGTACCCGCGAGATGTGTGTTTAGCCCAGTTATATCGGGACTTGCAATTTTCTCTTGTAGACTTCTTTGTTATGTCTTTGAACGTGAGGAAGTTGTGGATCGAGTAGATCGCTATAAGTTTAGTTTGAACTATGATAGATGGACCATATTGACCACTATTATAATGGATTAGATTGTGACCTTTCTTGTGATAGAGATCTTGAAGGATGTGTACTGTTATCAACAACGAGGCTGGTTGCGTGAGCCTGTGAGGCCTTCTGGTGTATGTAATGTGGAATGCGAGAGTCTTGGTACTACGAGGATTTGTGAGTATGTTTGATATACCATCTAGTCTATGGTATAGAAGAGCGTGGATTTTGGCATCAAGTTAGAGTTGGAGCATCTGAATGATTTTGAATATATCCATGTTTTCGTATTGAAGAAGGAATGTAGTGGCTGTGCGCGAATTTTCGAGAGGAAGTAAGATGATTATTAAGAACGAGTGTTCATTACCCCACAGGGATAGTGGTGTGGGTCGCAAAACTAAACCGCCGGTTTAGGTTTAACCTAAACCGTCAAACCGGCGGTTTGGCGGTTTGGCACATGAAATTAAAAAAAATATTATAATATATAAGTTAATAGTTATTTTAGTTATTAAAAGAATAAAATATACATTTGTCATTTTTTGTAAATAAATAAAATTACTAAATAAGTAAATTAAAAAAAAATTGTACATTTAAAATTTATATTACATTAGTAAATTTTTGTAGAATGGAATTTGGAACTTTACATTATTAAATTAATAATAAAATTATGCATTTGTTAATCTTTGTACATTTTTAATTTTTAGTAAAGTTTTAAAATTGGAATTTTACATAACTATCTTTTTATAATTTATACATTGAATTTTTTTTATTACAATAGCATTTTAATAGAATTACTAAGTAAATGAAAGAGAGCAAGTAAAAATAATGGCAACAATCATATATTAAGAATCTTTAGCAATCTATATAAATTACTAAAACAAAGGACACTAATGCCACATGTTAAGCAACGAGTGATGCCACATCAGCTTTTTGGTAAAATATTTACTAAATTGTCATTGATGTTAAAATTTATATTTTAAATAGTTAAAAAATTTATTGTTAGAAGATTAACCTCAACCCACATTAAAATTTTAAAATTATAAATTTTTTTAAAATTTGTTAAAATGCCAAACAATATCAACAAAAAATAACATTTATAAAAAACCCTAATATTTTAAAAAAAAGTTGCAAAATATTCGGCAATTAACCTTTGGTCAATTTTTAAATTTAGTAATCTAAATGTGATTAAAATAACTAAAATTTTTTTATTCCATTTAAGCCGATCCAATATTCCATTTAAACTGATTTTTTTATAATTTGAAATAGCAACCAAATCTTTCAAAGATATAAATCTTTAAATTTTACCCCAAATATTGAAAATTATTAAAAAGGTTTTATGGTATCTAAATCTGAATAAAAAAAATTAAAAAAGGAGAACAAGATAAAGATGCAAGATATTACGTAATCAATATTTCAAATCTCAAGTCAATAAATTTTTAACGGGATTACTTTTAGTTTTTATTTACTTTTATTTATTAATTATTACAATTTTGATTTGATTTTTAATTTTTAGTTTTTAATTCTTAATTAATCCGTTATTATGTTGTTTTAGTCAAATCTTCTATATCTATATCTATAAAACTTCCTCTCAAAGTTACAAATCTTCATTGAGATAATATTGAATTAATAAATATATATTTTAACGAGTGTTCCATCGTACACTAACCCACTATAAATATTTGCTACTCTTATCGTCACAAACCTACACAATTTCCATTGCTTCCTTCTAAATGTACGCTCACAAGTTGTCAAGGTAGATGATACATCTCTCATTCATATTTAAGGTCACCGTTTGTTTTTTTTTAATGTCATTACATTGATCATCTCACTTTCTTTATTTTTACGGTGGTGGTACGAAATCTGCTTGCTTATTCTTTCCAATTTCGATCAAACAAATTTTTTTTTCATGATAATTAACGATGGAACGAACAAACTTCGATCCACCGATCAAACGAACAAACTCTTGTCGATCGATGAACTAATGCTTTCTGATTATTCGTTAAATATTTCCAATCGTCGGCAAACTTTTCTCTTTTTACCCAAAAATCCAAAATTTGTTTTTTACATTTTATAAAAATTTAGTTAATAATCATCAAATTATCAATGTAATCAAATTGAGATTTTCTGTTAATTTAATATAAATGAATATGATTTAGTTTTCCTTTTATTTTAATGTGAAATTTTGTTGTTATATAGATTTGATTTAGTTTTTCTTTTCTTTTTAATATGAAAATTGGCAAAACTAATTTCTATAGATTAGCTTTGATTTTGAATGTATATTTTTCTGTTTTTTCCTTAATTAAAATTTTGGTTATTTTGATTTTCTAACAAGAATTAATCAACATTTATTTGAAATTGTAATCGTTTTATCAAATTTATTTTTTTGACGTTAAATATAGGTTTAGTTTAATTTTGAAATGTAACCATAATCTTAATTTATTTGTATTGATTCAGTTGAAGGAAAATCTTTAAAGCGAAATCATGCATCTTTAGAAATTTATGTATATATTTAACCGAAAATGTCTCACGTATGTAATTCATATTTTATTTTATTACGGAAATTGTATGTAATAAAATATAGTTAACGTTCTAAGTCAACCATCTCACAATTTCAATTCTTTATTTTTTTTTATTGTTTTGAATCAATATGTAAAATCAGATTTTTTTTTAAAACTACCTTAACAAATTTGATTATTCTACAATTATCTAACTAAAAAACCCACAATTTTTTATATTTAAAATTTTGTTTGATTTATACTTAAATAAATACACTTACAATGTAAGATTTAAAGTGTTAATATTTGATTGAAATTGTGATTAATTAGTATTATATATGTGTTATTGCAAATAATAGATATAACATTTTATATCCTTATAATTATACACGTACACTACATTCAAATTATCTTTTAACAAAATACCCGTGCAAGGCACGGGAACTAAACTAGTTAATAATAAAATTATGCATTTGTTAATCTTTGTACATTTTTAATTTTTAGTAAAGTTTTAAAATTGGAATTTTACATAACTATCTTTTTATAATTTATACATTGAATTTTTTTTTATTACAATAGCATTTTAATAGAATTACTAAGTAAATGAAAGAGAGCAAGTAAAATAAAAAAGACCAAGTAAAATAATTACAAGAAAGAAAATTCATTTATTTATACATCTAAATTTTTGTTATTACATTAGCTTTTGAATAAAATAATTACTAAGTAAATAAAATTACTAATTACGATAAAAGAAAGCAACTAAAAAGATAATTATATAGGACTAAAATACATGAAAGAAAATACTTATTTTTTTTATACATTCAATGTTTTTTTATTACATTATAATTTTATTTTGAATAGAAGTAATTGAAAAAAAAAGGAGAGGGCTTGAACCGGTTTTCCGGTTGCCTACGTATCCTCTTGGGGTATAAGAGGAATCAAAGCCTACGTAGTTCTCTTACCTTTGCTTACCTTTTTTCGGACTTCCGCGTTGTTTTCGTTACCCCCTTACCTTTGCGCCTCGGACTCGGAAGTAGTGGCCGGATCATCAGAGTTGGAATCCGATTTTGAGTCATAAACGGGTGCATTCCGTTGTTGCCTCTTCTACGCCATTATCCAATCTTGAACACATACTTGAACCTCCAATTTATCGGGCTTCAATTGACTCCTCTTGTAGCTTAGCATGTTTCCTCCTTGACTAAAAGCTTGCTCCACGGCCACCGTTGATGCGGGTACGGCCATAATTTGTTGCACAATCTTGGCCAATGTTGGATACTTTGGGGTCATCTTCTTCCAATATTCTAAAACTTGAAAACTATCAATTTCACCATCAAAACTAAAAGGAGTTGTTAGATAATCTTCAAATTCCGCACTTGCGGATGAATGTCTAGGTGTTTTTGTTCTTTTAGCTAAAATTTGTTTAGCTTTAGAAAGAATAGAAGAAGAAGAAGAAGAAGAAGAAGAAGAAGAGGAGGGTGGGGGAGTTGATTGGGAAGAAGCACTAGCACTTGTTTCCAATAAAAAAAGTAATTTACCAATTTCAACACGAATATTACTAGTAATAGAATTAACGTTCTTAATAGAAGATAAATCTAAACATTCATAATAAGCATTTAAAAATTCCGTAACACCATCAATTTTTAGTCTAGGATCGAAAACGGAGGATATAAGATAAACTAGGGGAATGTCATCATAATATCTTAGCCATTTTGTTATCATTTCGGTTGCCGCATATTTAAGTGATTCTAAACCTAAACCGGTTTGTAAAGCTTCGGTAACATTTACGGTTATTTCTAAAAAACTACAAGAGGTTGGAATGTAAACATAACTCAACATATTAGTAGAATCACTAAAAACTTTTAAAACACTACAATTATCAAAACAAGTTTGCCAAATACTTTCATAATCTAAAATAGACAAAAAAATAAATTGTGAGGAAAATTCTTGTAAAACATCTTTATAACGAAGAGCTCGACTAAGTAGTTTATAGGTTGAGTTCCAACGAGTTCCAATATCTTTTGAAAAAGCAATCGGAGGAACATTGTTTTCTATACAAGTTGATCTCCATTTTCTTCTTAAGTCGGTTGAATGCCAAATATGTTCAATTACGTCGGTTATAGGTTTTAACATTTCATGTAAAACTTTTAGGCCATCTTGGATACATAAATTTAATATATGACATGAACATCTTTGGTGAGTAAAAGGTGTTTTTATAAGTTGACCCGCATTTCCCACCAAATTGTTTATGGCGCGGGTGTTAGATGAAGCATTATCAAATGAGTATGAAAAAAATTCGATTTTGTAAATTAAATTCTTGTAAAACCGTTCTTATTAAATTAGCAATATTGGCGGAAGTATGTCTTTCATTAAAATGGTGAAATGCAATAACAAATTTATGCAAGTACATATCATTATCGATAAAATGTAAAGGCATGCCCATGTAAAAATGTTTTTGTGATAAAGTACTCCAAATATCACTACAAATTGAAACTTGATGCGAAAAAGATTGTAAAATAGTAAGAATTTTTGTTTCTTTTGTTCATAAGATTGAGAAATTAATTTCAAAACTTGTTTATGCGAAGTTGGTTTATAAGCCGGTTGAAGAAAAGTAGTGTTATATTCTCTTACATTAATAGATTATGCATAAGAAAATGGAAAAGCTTTGGATGCAATTAAGTTGGCTAATCCTAAAGATTCATCAACATGATTATAAGTAAATAAAGAAGATTGGGACAATTGTGTTTGTCCCCTTGATATATTCCGAGCTTCTCCGGATGATTCTTTTGCATGTGGGTTTGCAAAGTCCCGTATCCGCCCTTCGCCTTCCACTTGTACACCTTCGGACAATAATTGCACGTAACTTGGCAATGATCATCCGCCACCGGACCCTTCTTGTAATGCTTCGTGAATATGTCGGAGGTGAGCATTTTCGGTGGAGGAGCTTGTCGGAATGGCCCTTCACCTTGACCTTGTGGCATTTCCGAATCCGGCATTTGAGTCTCACTTTCTTGTGTGCTAGGAAAGAAAGCGGGACTCGGAGTGAAGTCAAAGTCGCTTTGGTGATCCGGGTTTTCCATTTCGAAAGATCGAGAATACGAGAAAGAGAATACGAGATGGAGATTGAGAGTAGTAGTAGATAGATGAGCATGTTGGTGTGAGATAAATGGAAGAATTGTATGGTATTTATAGGAATTGTAGGTAGGAATTTTTTTTTAATTAAACTAATTTAAAAAAACTAAAAAAAAAAAAATACCCCAACGGCTCTAAGAGCCGTTGCGAAGTGGGGCCCACCGGCTTATAGCCGTTGTGGGCCAAAGAGTCGTTGGCAATGCCAACGGCTCTTTTTTTTGCCAAACCGCCGGTTTAGGCTTAAAAAATTAAAAAAAAATTAAAAAAAGGTCCAAACCGGCGGTTAAACGGCCGGTTTGGGTTTGGCCGAGAGCCAAACCTAAACCTAAACCGTAAACCCCGGTTCAACCAAACCGGCGAACTTAAACCGCCGGTTTGGTTTGAACCGGACCCACCTCTACACAGGGATGAATTGATAGATTTGTTGCAAGGAACTTCTATGTATTCTAAATAAGAGTGGAGACCAGGATATCACCAGATGAGAATGAGCGAATAGGATGTGCCCAAAACGGCATTTCGGACTCGGTATGACCACTACGAGTTGTAGTGATGTCATTCGGGCTTGATAGCATGTATTATAGTCTATATTTTGGGCTTAGTTTAAACGTTTTATCTTCATAAATCTGCATGTATGGATGTATATTCTTTGATTATATTGTTGTTTTGTCTACCTTTGCGGGAATCGAGGTCTACACCTAGTTTTGTTGTAATTGTATGGAAAATGGCACGTTTTGGACTAAAATGGAGCTAAGGAAGCTAAGGAGTCATTGGAGCTACATTCTAGAGCTTTGAGGAGCGTCCCGACCGAGGCAAACACCCTGTCGCCGGCAAGATCTTTATTTTTGGCTGAGATCTTATATTTTTGGAAGGAGAATATCATATATTTTTGGCTGGATTTCTGGAAGGAAGATATTATATTTAGCTTATTTATTTTGAGAGATATGGATATATTTTCTAGGAAAATATATTTTTAAGATATTATTATCTTTGGAAGATAATTCTCCTATATAAAGGGCTGATTTTCTACAATTCAGCCATCCAGCAATTGGCGGATCACCCATTCTTTGAAGTTTGAAGGAAGTTTGAAGGAAGTTTTGAAGTTCGAGGAAGGAAGGAATTAAGTTGGAGATAGCTTGGAAGGAAGTAGTAAGACTTTCTTAGTTGGCTTGTTTGGTGTCTTTTCAAGTTTCGATTTGAGGAACGTTGATTTGTTGTGTGATTCATTCAGTTATTGAGACCTTTGTCTTAAGGTTTTCTTGTTTGAATATTTATTCCATTCTTATAAATTTGATTATTGTTATCATGATGATTGTTGGCTAAGTTCTTTATGCGATTCTAGGTTGATTGGATGAAAGTTGTGGGAAAGACGATGATAGAATGATCTTAATCCCAGCAGGACCTTGAAAGCTCGAGCCTTTACCTTAACCGATGAACACCTCGTTCAGTCATTGAACGCCTCGGCCGGGGTGGAATATAACTGAACGAGGTGAACCTTTTCCTGAACCTATCTGAGTTAAGATTCCAATTTGCCAAATCCTATTCTTATTACACCTTTCCTGGTTGAACGCAAGCCTAGGATGAGACTTACCCGGTGATTCCATTGTTTGTTTACCCAAGATCATGAGTGTAGGTAATAAAGGTTTATCCTTTATTGGGGTTTGAGTGTGCCTTCATCCAATCTTTGTGAGTTAGCCTGCGACTATCCCGGTAAAGGTTGATTCTATTCCCTTGGGTGGTGTGTTGGTTTGAGATTATAGTTCCTTTCCTTAGTACCTTGATACTTACCCGGTGATCTATTCCCACCTTAGAAGCATCTTCCCTTTGCAAACATCAGATTTGTCCACGCTATCTTTTGAGATCTTGAGTAGGAACCACAACTGGATGCTTTAATCCCTAGAATCCGCATTCCCTTTATATGACTTTTATATCATCTTTGATTGCTTTAATTTGTGGTTAGTAGTTATTTGACAACCTGATTTCCGAATTTTGTTTCACCATAGTTCCTGTGATTGACCCCTGTAATTCTTGCTTTTATTACAATTGATCCGACACTATGGGTTCGCATATTGTTCAAGCGTACTTCTTGAGTTATAAATATTAAAGCTTGCACACACCTTTTGGAGCGAACAAGTTTTTGGCGCCGTTGTCGGGGACTTGGTCTAGACCAAGTTCGGTTTCGGTTGTCTTCTGGAGATATTGCCCTTGTTGCTTTTGACTATTTTACTTGAGTGTTTTCGCAAGATCATTCCTTAGGTTTATGCGAAGAGCTCGTGCTGGAAAGGAAATCGTTCCCTACGATCCCGAACCAGAAAAGACTTTCAAGAGAAGATTGAAAGAAGCTAAGATGGCCAATCAAGACAATCGCGATCTTGAAGCCGAATTGAAGGAGGCATTGGAATAGCTACGCCTCAGTAAGGAAGAACTGCAGCGAGAGAAAGACAAGACTCGCGCCAGAACAGAAGGAATTGAAGCAGATATGGCCGCTCTAAAGGCCTGGTTTCTGCCTCGACCGTTCCCAAATCCTCGATTTAAAACTTGTTCTCATCTTTAGAACTTTCTCTTCTCCAATATCAAAAGCGAGTCTCCCATTCTTGCAATCGACCATGCAGCCGGAAGTTGCAAGAAACGGTCTTCCGAGTATAATCGGGACCGGACTATCTGCAGGAATGTCAAGCACGACAAAATCAATGGGGACAAAGAATTTACCTAGCTTGACCGGGACGTCTTCTACAATACCGATGGGGCGAGTGATGGATCGGTCCGCCATGTATAACGTCATCTTGACCGGTTTAGGATCGCCTAAACCGATCTTCCTACACAATGCAAGTGGTATGATGCTCACACTTGCTCCCAAGTCACATAAAGCGTCATATGTGACATCTCCCACTCCAATGGGAATGCAAAATGACCCCGGATCCTTCAACTTTGGGGGCATTTTCTCCTTCATAGTCCTGATCAGATCCGAAGAATCCGAACTCATCTTGACCTCACCTAAATCTTCTAGCTTCCTCTTGTTAGAGAGAAGCTCCTTCAAGAATTTGCCATAAGCCGGCATACCTACAATAGCATCAATGAAGGGTATATTAATATGCAGCTTGCTCATGAATTCTATGAACTTACCGAATTGTTTGTCTAGGCACGCTCGCGCTCTAGATTGAGGGAACGGTAGGGGAGGTTTGTAAGCTGGAGGAGGAACATAGACATCTTCCTTCTCCTTCCCCTTTCCTTTGTCCTTCTCTACGGGGACTTCAACAAACGTAGGCTGCGGATCGGTGGTAGTCACTCCGCTCCTAGTTGTAATCGCCATTACCCTTCCCTTAGGGTTGTCCTCCGTCTTTCCTGGAAGTTTTCCTTGATTTCTAGGAACTTCCTCCGCGTGGTTGAACAATTGGTTCTCCAAAACTTTTTGAGCTTTGTCAACCTTGGAGACTTGATCATCAACCTTGATGAGGCGGTTCTCCAACCCTTGAAGCTTTCCCAAGATTCTCTCCAACATGGGATCGGACTTCTCCTTTCCCGTATTGTTTCCTCCATTAGATGATTGCCCTTGGCTTTTCAAAGGAGTAGAGGAAGAGGAAGGTGGAGTTAGCGAATTAGAATTGGAAGGATAGGAGTTACCGGAATTTTGTTGATTGGAGTGCCAATTGTTGTTGTTTGAACCCCGATTGTTGTTCCAATTGTTGTTGTTCCGGTTGTTGTTGTTTCCATTCCAATTGTTATTCCGGTTATTATTCCGGTTGTTGTTGTTGCGGTTGGTGTTATCACCGCCATTGTTGTTGCCCAAATAGCCAACATCCTTCTCTTGTTGCTTTGGGAAGTTGGTCTTGATAGTCTCCTTCAACTCTTTGATCTCATTGTTGAGGGAGAAAATCTGATTTTGAGCTTCATGTGTGAGCTTCGCTCCTTGCTCCACACGATTTCCCTCTGCTTTCCGGTGGGAATACTTCTCTATGACTCTTGCTTGCTTCTCAATGAAGTCTCAAGCGTCATCTTCTCTCATGTCCATGAATGTTCCGCATGAGAGGGATTGGAGGTTGAATTGCGTTCCCGCATCCAACCCTTTGTAGTAGATTTCCAGCAAGGCAAGCTTGGATATGCCATGATGAGGGCAATCCAAGAGTAAATCCTGAAACCTTTCCCACGATTGAAACAAACTTTCGTTAGGTCTCATGGAAAAAGCATTAATCCTACCTCTAAGTTCCGCCGTTTTGGAAGGCGGAAAGAATTTGGTGAGAAACTCCGCGGAAAGGTCTTCCCACGTGTCTAGTTTCCCATTGGGAAGAGCTTGATACCATGACAACGCTTTCCCTTTCAAAGAGAAAAAGAAAGGTTTGAGCTTATAGCTGTTGGTAGTAGCGTTCTTCGGTCTCATCGTCTCCATCATACACTCAAAGTTTTGCAAGTGTTGGTGTGGAGATTCAGCGCTTGTACCGCCAAATTGGCTTTGGCGAACAAGAGTGATAACTTGAGGGTTAAAACTAAACCCTTGCATATCTTCAGCATCAAAATTCACACCCAAGCGGCGTGGTTGTTGTGTTGGATCCATCCGCTGGCCAAGAGTTCTTGGCTCATTATCCACACGTTCGACTCTCGCATTCCTAGGTGGAATGCGGCGATTAGTAGCTCCTTGTGGATGGAAAGGATTCATATTGATCGTGGGATCAATCTCTTCTAACGGTGGCATGGAAGAGTCACTATCATCGGCGGATGAGTGGCTTTTTCTTCTAGACCTTGATCTCCTTCTTGAGGACTTCTTGCCTACCTTATTCTCAAGGTCGCTCATCTTTATCCTCATTTGGAAGATCATGTCTTGTAGACCGTTAACTTGAGATTGATGACGATCCATCTCATCCTGGCGGAGAGTCTCATTCCATCGGAGTTGAGCTTCCTTCTCCGCCAACTCCGTTTGAAGATCACGTTCGTGTTCTTCGGCCATCTTCTTTTCCTTGCGCTTTTGCCTCAAGGTTTTCTCTAGCTCTTGATCAAGAGGTAAGAGATCTGCGGTGTTCCTAGACCTGCGCATGCACTCAAAAAGATATCAAATAACGAGAGCAAGCTCCCAAGCATGACAACCGGCTACCGGATTCGGTCTAAACCAAATCCCCGGCAACGGCGCCAAGAACTTGTTCGCCCCTAGAGGTGTGTGCAAATAAGTTTTAAATTTATAAAACTAGAATCAAGCAGCGAACCCGCAGTGTACGGATCGATATAGTTAAGCAAGGATTCCAGAGTATCGAACACAGGGATTTGGGGGGAACGAACTCGATTGCAGGTTATCAAGCAAGTAAATATAGGAGTTTTGCAAATTATTGGGAAAATAACAATCCTAAAGATCCAAGTATCCAGCTGTGGCAATCGATTCAAGATATACTTAATGATGTAATAGACAGAGTTGAGATATGCAAAGGTATACTAATGTAAGGTAATCGTACGGTGAAGTTCCAAAAACCTTATATAACTCACCTACAAGGCACTCTCTATACAGGTTGTTGAGGCTCAATATAGAAGGATTCTAAAGATGAGAATTAGTGTCAAATACCCAACTTGTAACCCAAGGATCAAGACTAACTCAACCGATTGAGGTTGCAACATATGTTCCACGGCCGTGTAATCCCCTGGAATGAACATGAATTTCTGACTCCGAATCCACGGCCGTAATTCTGAACGTGGTTTGTGATACGGCCGTATTTTAGGGCGTAATTTAGGGTAAGAACGTGATTCTTCCCTAAACTCGTGCATTCCTCAAGCTAAGACTCCAAATTGCTTCCAAAGAATGTCCTCAATCTATGGACATATCAACTCAACTCTCCTTTGCTCGTTTCCGTTCGGAAATAGCTCCAAATCACCTATAATCAACATAGAACTAGTGTAGACATCCATATCGACAATATAGGTAATACTAGCTCACATATGCATAAAGTTCAATCAAAGACTATCAATATGAACAAATACGTTTAGAAAACGTGCCTAAAATATCACAATATTTCATGCTAACATGCTTTTATGTCCACCACCCTCATCCCCCTCATCCCCCTCATCCCCCTCACTACCATCCTCACCTTCACCTCCATCTTCACCTCCTCACCCTAGCATCCCAACCATACATGAGAACCACCTTGTAGCACTTGACCGGATCAAGGAGAGGACAGTGATAGGTCCTAGGTATTTGTTGTTGGAGGATCTACATCCTCTCAACATTGTTGATGATCTTACATGGCTCTTGGATAGAGCCGGATTGCTTGTCTTCACGAACATTCGTGAAGACGCCTATGAGGAGATTACCCGGGAGGTTGTGACGTCCTTCGAGCACAGCCACGTAGATAGGACCGTCTCCTTCCGTCTCATGGAACAAGACTATCAGTTGAGCATTGTTGAGTTTGGGACCATTTTCGGGTTCCATGAGACCTATAACGGTCGATTTCCGAGCGGAGTTTACCCCAAGGATTTTTGGGAGGAAGTAGCTATGATTTACGCCGACGAGGACCGTTGGCAACCCGCCGATACCAAGGCTAGATTGATGTACCATCTAGCCTTGAAGATAGCACACCGCGTTCTTTCGGAGTGTCTCTTTCCTAGGACGGAGACGCCCCAAAAGATCAAGACGGATGAGCTATTCTTGCTCTATAGTATGCTATACGGTCGCCGTGCAGATTGTGCCACTCTTTTGGCGTCTACGATGAGTAAAATTAAGAACAAGAAGAAGGGGAACATTGGATACGGTGGGATAGTGACCCACATTGCTAGGACGTTTGGTGTAGATTTTTCAGCTTGCACCCGTATACCGGCGGTTCCCTTAGGGCTACATGCTTTTATGGTTAGGGGACTCATCTTCCCCACACATGGAGGTCCGCCTTATGCGGGCATGCCTTGGGAGACTAGGACGGGTAGGGGGATTGAGTGGCTGCCGGAGTATTCCATTGTGGCGGGACGCCACAATTGGAAGGAGACGTTCGCTGCGATGCATGTGAACAGGCTAGTGGCTCCCCCTTACGTTCCACCACCGGTTGTGGAGGAGGAGGACATGGGAGGTCAGTACGAGAGTGGTGGAGGAGCGGAGCACGAGTTCGGCACGTTTCCGGATCAGCCGGAGGCGGCCCCGGATGTACCTAGACGCTCTCCACGTCCAGCTAGAGCTTCAGGCTCATCATCTCGCCGCGCTAGCGTGAGTGAGAGGCCCACGTGGATGACTACACCTCCCACTTGGTATGACACACCCCCTCCTTGGTCCACGGCGCAGCCAGCAGCACCACCACTGCCACCAGCACCAGCACCATCCGATGCTCCATCATGGTACAGTCACGCCCCGGGATGGTACGAGCAGATGCCGGATTGGGCTACCGGACTTTCGGAGAGAGTTGGAGCGCTAGAGATCCGGGCGGATGCTAGAGACGGACGCTTAGACGACCTTGACCACATGATGAGGGACGTCTACCGCCAGCAGTTTGGGCGGTACTATGATCCGAGTTTCTCTCCATTCCCACCTCCGCCGGCGCCGTAGTGATTGATGCATGATCGTTGTTTTAGACATTCCCGCCACCACTTGTGAGTTTCTTTTTTTCTTTTCTTTATTTTGTTCTTTCCTTTGAACATTAGGGACAATGTTCGTCCTAAGTATGGGGTGGGATGTACTAAAAGTTTGTAATAACTCTACTCTCTATGTTTGCTTTCATTCGAGACTATCGTTGCATCTTCATTATGTGTTACACGTTTCCTTATTGCATTGCATGAAAAATGACTTGAAAAACCCATAAAAATTGAAAAAAAAATTTTGAAAATTTTGTGCTTCTAATGAATTGAGATGATTTCCATGATAATCACTACTTGTGAATTGAGTTTGATGACAATTGCATGCTTAAAAGGATTGTGAATTGGAAAGAATTTGAATGAATGAATTTTACCTCTTTTGCAAGTTTTATAATGTGAGAATGTTACCTAAATCATGCTAGAAAATTGAAGTTGAAATCACGTTATAAGTTCCTATACTTCCTTTTAAAATGTTGCGGAAAGTGAAAAGAAGAGAGCGAAGCTCTAAGTTGAAGTGTTGCGGAAACCGCATAAGAAGAAGAAGGTAGTTGTCCACTTTCCCGGATTTATGCACCACTTTCCCTTAAAGTTTTCCCTTCCCTTCCATGTTCTAGACCTTTTCTTTGGAAGTCCTTAAGATCAAAAGAATGTTATATGACTTGGTGATCTAAATTGAAGTTTCTTGAGATTGATTTTGTTAATGTTTGAAGGTTATAATGCTTGTTTAGAAGTTGAGTTGATTCATGAGTTTTCTTTGCCTTTTACTCTTTGATTAAGAGTGTGAAAGTTTGAAAAACGATTGAAGCAAGGTTTGAGAATGATCTATTCTTTAGAAGTCACATTCATCCAAAAGAAGGTATACATATTTCATCCTAACTCTTGTTCAAAGCTTTTTGAAAGACCTTGCTTAGGGACAAGCAAGTGTTAAGTATGGGGTTATTTGTTAGCATGAAATATTATGATATTTTAGGCACGTTTTCTAAACGTATTTGTTCATATTGATAGTCTTTGATTGAACTTTATGCATATGTGAGCTAGTATTACCTATATTGTCGATATGGATGTCTACACTAGTTCTATGTTGATTATAGGTGATTTGGAGCTATTTCCGAACGGAAACGAGCAAAGGAGAGTTGAGTTGATATGTCCATAGATTGAGGACATTCTTTGGAAGCAATTTGGAGTCTTAGCTTGAAGAATGCACGAGTTTAGGGAAGAATCACGTTCTTACCCTAAATTACGCCCTAAAATACGGCCGTATCACAAACCACGTTCAGAATTACGGCCGTGGATTCGGAGTCAGAAATTCATGTTCATTCCAGGGGATTACACGGCCGTGGAACATATGTTGCAAACCGTATTTGTTTCCACGCTCTAAATTACGGTCGTGGAACACTTCCACGACCGTGATCTTGGCGAATCTTTTCGCCACACTTTGAAGCCACGATCTTTTAAAGATTGGGTCGGGCCGACATTTGCCCTGCACTATAAAAAGACGGACGAAGCAAGATTCCGTCACCTTGGCTACCCCGTTTACTCTCATTCATCGCCGCTTAGACACGAGCACGTTTTGCTTAGTTTGCTTGGAAGCAATTGACATCTCTTTGGGAGATCGAAGTTCGTGTTTGGAATTCCTCTAATCTCGCACTTTTGGTGGAGATTGCTGTCAAGATCTCCGGATTTGCGGAAGATCGTAGTTCTTGGAAGATTTTGCAAGAAGATCTCTCTTCTTGATTAGGTTCGATTTGGAAAACGGATTGACATCCCGTTTTCTTTTCTTTCCTAGGATTACGATTGTTTGTTCTATTGTGAATCTTTTGACATTGCTTATTCTCTTTGTGACTTTGAGATTGAATTGAAGATTATTGAAAGTTATTGAAAGTTTTCATCTTTTTATCTTTTAATTCTTGAATTGATATCAACATGACTGTTATTGGCTAAAAACCCTTAACAATTCTAAGGTGAAGGGTTGATAGTTGTGGCTTAGATGATGATAGATCGATCGCAAACAGATTAGACCCTGAGAGTTAGAGAATTATCGCCGACAACCCTAAATTACGGGATGTTCTTGAGTCCACGGCCGTGGAACCTCAAGAACTAACCGTGATTTCCCTTAAGTCTACGAACCTGCTTTTACTTTAATCTAAAGTTCAAGATTTGCTTTAGCTTAGTTTAGACTTGTCTTTTCTAGGTGGTAGTGAAGCCTCAACAACCTCTACCTCGATTGTGAGTGTCACAACCTCAATCGGTTGAGTTAGTCTTGATCCTTGGGTTACAAGTTTGGGTATTTGACACTAATTCTCATCTTTAGAATCCTTCTATATTGAGCCTCAACAACCTGTATAGAGAGTGCCTTGTAGGTGAGTTATATAAGGTTTTTGGAACTTCACCGTACGATTACCTTACATTAGTATACCTTTGCATATCTCAACTCTGTCTATTACATCATTAAGTATATCTTGAATCGATTGCCACAGCTGGATACTTGGATCTTTAGGATTGTTGTTTTCCCAATAATTTGCAAAACTCCTATATTTACTTGCTTGATAACCTGCAATCGAGTTCGTTCCCCCCAAATCCCTGTGTTCGATACTCTGGAATCCTTGCTTAACTATATCGATCCGTACACTGCGGGTTCGCTGCTTGATTCTAGTTTTATAAATTTAAAACTTATTTGCACACACCTCTAGGGGCGAACAAGGCAAGACCCAGTTCACGTTGTCCCGGGCCGAGATACACCCACCACCTCGGATGCCTATCCGAGATGTTCTTTTTGTTGGAGTTCCACAAACCATAGGACAAAGAAGTGACCCTAATCAGCAAGTCAGGCGTCCAGGAGTCAACCAAGGTGATCCAGCTGAGAATGATTATGAATTTCGACCGCAAGTTCTAACCATGATTCGGCAATGTCAATTTGGACGTTTGGAGAGAGAGTCTCAGCATTAGCATTTGCAAAACTATGAGATTCTGATGGAGACCTTGAGACCTTCAAGAGTGGAGAACAACAACTACAAGTTAAGGCTTTCTATTTCTCCTTGAAAGAAAACGCACTTGCTTGGTATCAATATCTTCCGGCGGGATGAGTGGTTTCCATCATCGGGACGGTCTCATATCACTAATTGTCTTTCTGAACGACGTAGTTTTATGAATTAGGGTTTGATCTTGTAACACCCCAAATTCGCGGGACTCGGGATGCTACGGGTTGAGACCTCACAATGGGTCCCGACCCTTAACTTGACAACAATTTCACCGGATCTTGCAACAAGGCACAAATAAAGGCCAAAACTTAAATACATTTTTATGCAATGAAAGAAAACCCGAAAGAAACAACAAACCAAAGACTTCAGCCGAGATACAACCGAAAGACCAAATCCCATACACGCGGCATACAATATATAAGAATAATATACAAACTCAACTCTAACTAAAACCCACTCCTAAAATGTACGGAACCCCGGTTGCCCACTCTTCCGGATCTCTCGGCAGCATTCCTAACCTGCAAGGCAATCTACAACAATCGGTGTAAAACTGTTAGCTCATATTCGAAGCATTAGAATTAATGGGAAAGACACATACACAAGTAATCTCATCACAAGCATACAACATACATAAAATCACACCAATCCGGTTTATTATCTTAATTATTGTTAAGTCGTATCCCGTTCTAATTCAACTTACGTTGTGACACGAGAGTCACCGAAACTCGCCTCGGTCCCTACTTACCGGCATGGAATGGTACTGATGCATCCGACCGTCTACCAACACGGGATAGTCGCCGAGAACCTCCTAGCTCTCGCGGGAGCCAGGCAAGTTATCACCGCCCGTTATCATACACTTGGGCCAAAATAATATAAAGGTCGGTAATCCTAATTCCGTTTTAATGGTTATAAACAATAAACACACACCACCAAACACACATCAATGCTAATACAAGGAATAAGAGCTAAGTAAGTCCGGAGACTTACCTCGTCCCAAAGATAAACCCGATAACCACTGCTCACAACTTCCTGTAGGAAGGCACTCAATGCCTGGTCAAAACAAGGCACACGATCAACATCTCACTCACATGCTAGAAGTCTTTAGACTTCTAGTACCAATGATCTCGCAAGATCATAAACTATAACAACATAGGGACATCTACCCTCCCAAGGATCTCGCAAGATCGTAACTCATAACAACATACTAGGATAACTTAAAGCCTTATAACCCCAACCTCGAGCCTCAAAATGCTCACAAGATCAACCATATAACTTAAAGCCTTATAACAACCTCACAAGATAACCAAACACCTCAAGTCTTAGCACAATCATAAATCCTCAAAACTCACATAAGGTTCAAGGCCACTACTTGGCATTCACTCTAAGTTATGCTAGATCCAACCTAGCATGATACTAATACTAAACATAATTAAATCGAGAAAGATAATACTCACACGACGTCAAGACGGATGTCGAACTTGGACTCGTTAGGCCTTTATTGGGGCGCTTCCAGACCTAAAACCAAAGCTAAGCAAATTTAGCTAAATGCTAAATTTGAAAGGAAGATTTAACGCATAAAATATTCTAAGGAAAACTCGGTTTCAAAACCAAGGTTAAAACTCGTAAAAACATTTTCCGGGAATTTATACAATTTTAAAAATTTGGGTCATAAACCACAAATTAAATCCTTGGACCATATTCCGAAAATAATCCAACAAAGGCATTATATATAGTGTATATAAATATAAGAATATCCCCGTAATTAAAATCTAAGGTTAAAAACCGCTAACGCATTTTCCGGGCAAAAAATATAACTCTAGAACCTTAGGTCATATTCTGAAAATAAAACTTTGGTCATATTCTGTAATTACTTTAGGAGAGGGCATCATAGTTAAATCCAAAACCTGGGGCATAAATCATAAATGAAAGTCTGGGGCATTTTTATAATTACACCAGAATTGAGGAGATCCGTTCGTAATTAATGTAAAGGGTTTTAAACCCGTAGGAGCCTTCTTCTTCTTCGGCTGGGCAAGGACGAAGCACAGGCGGCGGCGGCTCGGTGTGCTCCGGCAGGTAGGGCGAGGCGAAGACAGCGACGCTGGTAGGCCCCTTGGCGGCGCTGCCAGCAGTCCCGGCGAGCGAGACTCTTCGCCGGTGTCAATCCCGGCGGATCGAAGGCGGCAGAAGGCTTGCAGCCGGGTAGGTAGCGTCAAGGGCGCAACTTCTCCTTCTATTTGCTATTACTGACAGCAGTAGGTTACGGTGGTGACTCTCGGCGGCAGTGGACCTCATTTCCGGTGGACTCGACAGAGGGATTTCGATGGAGGCGTGACTGTTGGAGGAACTTGCATAACAGTGGGAGAGAGCAAGTGGGTCGAGATTGAGGTGAGACTGAGTGAAGGGTTGAGAGGCTGCTGTGCATCCGAGAGGGGAAAGGTGGAGAGAAGAGGGTGAGAGGCAGGGTTGCAGCTGTGGTTGAGAGACAGACGAGGAGATGGGAGAGGAGACAAACAAGGGAGTCTAAAGGCAGCAGAGGGAGCGAGGTTAGCGAGGGGTCCGAATTGAGTGGTCTGCTGCTGCTGTAGAGGCTAGGACGACAGGGTAGCTGGGCGGCATCACATGAGAGGCTGAGCGGAAGGCAAAGGGCTGTAATTTGGTTTGCTCTCTTGGCACTACCAAGTCATGGGAAGGAGATAGGAAAGAAGACAATAAAAAAAATAACTAATAAAAAAACGGAAATCGTATTCGCACGGTTCAGGATTTACGTATTGCACGACTCATTCGCAAAGCGTGAACGTAAGGCCACATTCACGCTTTGCGAATGAGTGAAAGGGTCACGCATTCGCAATGCGTGACCGTGACGGTCACGCATTGCGAATGCGTGACTCTTTCACGCCCTAAAAGCGCTTACGGAATGAGAATCCGTAAGCGCTATCATTCAAAACAAAAATTTTCGGCAACAGCGACGGCGACGACGAAGAGGCCAAAGCCGAATCAAGCACCATTCGACACAAAATCAGCAATGGACAAAGACGTTAACGAAGGAAGGCCATTTTAGAAGCGGAAACACGACCCGAGAGAGGTATCGTTTGATTTTTGTTCGGTTTTTGTTCGGTTTTTGCTCGGTTTTTGTTTTTCACTTTTCGGTTCGTAATTGAGCATGAAATGGACATGAATAGGTTAGATTGTTGTTGAATTAGTTAGTTTTAGGTTGATTGAAGAGAGATTGTTGAAATGGTGGGCATAGGAGCTTCGACAGTCCGCCTTCAATGGCGGATTGTCGAAGAAGATGAACAGTGATCCCACGGTCACGCATTGCGAAACCGTGGGAGTACTGTTCATCTTTTAATGCATTGGAATGCATTATAATGCATTCCAATGCATTAAATTAAATAAAAATATATTAAATATATAATTAATTTTAAAAAAATTAATTTAATTAAAGAATAATAAATACAAATTAAATTAAATAAAAATATATTTATTTAATTTAATTGTAACATATTAAATATATTAAATTAGTTTATCCAATTTAATTTAAAATAAAATGGATTAAAAATATTATATTAAATATATTAACATTATATAATCTTAATTAATGTATATTAATTCAAAATAAATGGAATAAAAATATATCTAATTAATTTAATTGTAATATATTAAATATATTAAATTAGTTTATCCATTATACTTTAAAATAAAATGGATTAGAAATATTGTATTAAATATATTATTATTATATAATTTTAATTAATGTATATTATCATAATAAATGGAATAAAAATATATCTAATTAATTTAATTGTAATATATTAAATATATTAAATTAGTTTATCCATTATACTTTAAAATAAAATGGATTAGAAATATTGTATTAAATATATTAATATTATATAATTTTAATTAATGTATATTAATTCATAATAAATGGAATAAAAATATATCTAATTAATTTAATTGTAATATATTAACGGAAACTAAATAAAAGAAAATGGAATTAGTTTATTAAATTAGTTTATCCATTTTAATATAAAATAAGATGGATTAAAAATATATAAAATAAAATAGATTAAAAATATATTAAATTAAAATCTCTACCTTTACTTTTTCCCCCTAATTTTATTTATGTAATTATAATTTATTTAATTTCTTTTAGTTTCTTTTAAATTCAATTTAAATGAAAGTAAAGGAAACTAAATAAAAGAAAATTAATTAAATTGGCCTGTAATATCAAATATAGATATTACAGGCCATGCAGAGACATAGACGGAGGCGTCCCACGGCCTCGGCTCGTAGAGATGGTCTCGCCACCCGCGAGGGCTACGATGGGGAGGAGGTCCCAGGTAGCTGGTTCGGCTGCCGACACACCACCACCACAGCAGCCACAGAGACCATGCATCTCAGATGCATCTCCGGCTCTCCCTCGGGAGGTTCTTCCACCACCGACATATGGATCTGACTCGGACCAAGATGTGGCCCGTCCTTCTGTACAGGCAGGGGAGATAGATCCCACATCTGGCCAGCGCGTTGATACTACTGCTGACGAGCAGGTTGAGCCACCTACTGATATTACTGCTGACGAGCACATGGAGACAACTGCAGATATTCCTGCTGAGGAGCAGGTAGAGCCACCGGTTGGCGATCATACCGAGCAGCGAGATTTTGACTTCGATGCTCCAGCTGCAGATCCTGTAGTACCGCCGCAGCAGGAGCCATTTGTACCGGCTGATCGAGGCCGTGTAGTTGCTGATACAGGGGCACCATTGATCAGCGATGTGCTCACTTGCTATGCCGGACACCGTGCTCGAGGTGTCTGGATGGGAGAGGTAGATAACTAATCACAATTACAACACATTATCTTACAAAAACTAAATTAATAAAACGTTTAATTGAATATTCGTTGTGTTATGAAGGAGGATTACAGGAGGCCGATGGCAGCTTTACGGCGGATAGAGCACATTCAGACACTCAGTAGATGGATTTCCGACGCTGATAGAGCGGACCCCACTTCCTGGTTTGCTTTAGCATCTCAGAGTGGATTGATGGGTTTGCTAGATGTCTCTTTTGCTGGAGTTGACCACGCCCTCATACATGCATTTGTGGAGCGCTGGCATCCAGAGACTAGCAGCTTCCATCTACCTTGGGGTGAGATGACCATCACCCTGCACGATGTAGCCGTCATCCTAGGCATTAGGATTGATGGAGAGGCCATGGTCACACCTATGCTGGCACGAGATAGGGTTAGGTGGCTGAGTGATACATTTCACATATCAGAGGTGGAGGCTAGGAGTCACCAGACAGCTCTACCAGTGGACTTGTTGAGGACTGCGTATGATGCCATTCGGCGCGACCCAGCTACCCCAGCTGGGGAGGTGGCATCTGTATTTCTTCTTTTCTTTTTAGGGTCATCCTTGTTCGTCGATAAATCGACGAACAAGATTCGACCTTTTTTGATCGACTTGGTGCGAGACCATGGGCGGACTAGAGACTATGCTTGGGGCACCGGCGTCCTAGCGTACTTGTACTCGTACGTATAACTATCACTCTACTTCAATACCTAATAAATTCTTATTGTTACTGTTATGATAAAATGACAAATCTGGACTTTACCTACATTATGTTGGGCGATGCCTCACGACTGAAGGTGAAGACGATAGGAGGATGTACATCACTTCTACAGGTAAGAACTTTCATTGTAATTAGTCACTTTAGATAAGAACTTTCATTTGTTAATCTTACTAATAACATCTTTCATTTACTTTAATATTTACAGTTCTGGATCTATGCCCACTTCCCGTCCTTGGGTTGTTCAGCGGCAGAGGATCCAGGACGTCATGGATCGGCCATATGGGCTTCTAGACTGTCTGTTCTGAGGACACCAACACCCACTCTTGAGAGGCTGAGATCCTTGCGCTCACAGTTAGATCAGATGAGAGTGGAGGACATCAAGTTCATGCCATATAGCGATAGAGTGTTAGATTTTAAGGGCGAGTTTGTTGTGTCGACGTACCGAGGGACGATCCAGATAGGAGATATCATCGAGGCATATATGCCGGATCGAGTCCTCCGACAGTTTGGGTACATTCAGACGATCCCACTTCAGAGGATTGTCCCTTATTTGGAGCAGCGCCCCGCTTCTGGCAGTAGAGGGTATAGGGTGAGATTACATGGCGCAGATGATCGTTGGGCTGATAGACACGAGGAGGCGAGCAGATTTGCGCTTCAGGGTCAGACTAGGGCCCCTTTACCATGGACAGTATCTGAGGACTACATGTCCTGGTTTAGCGAGCGGTGCAATCCATTTCTCCTTCCTGGCTCAGCTATGCAGTCTCCACCGGTAGATCGTCCTCCTCCGGTCCTTATTTCAGATACTCGGGTATGTGCTGATATATTTATCTTTAAAGTTTTAAAGTATTATGCTTTACCTTTAACTGACAACTTTATTTTCCAATGCAGAGGCTACACATTATTCAGACCCGCCTACGGGATATTATTAGTCATGGCTCAGTGACTATGGAGGACATACATACGATGTACGACAAGTTTGTTGGCCAAGACGTTCATATAGCACCATCTCAGGTCAGGGCGACACAGCCGAGACGAGATTGATGTACTTTACATTTTGTAGTATGGAGGACATACATGTCATGTATTTTAACTTTTGGTGTATACAAGTTTATTGAAAGTTATGAAGTTTATTGAATCTTCATTTGTCTCCTTTTCATTTATCTCACATCATATATGCTCCATATCTTTATCTTTAACGTTTATTGAAGCTTACAAGTTTATTGAAGCTTATGAAGCTTATGAAGTTTAATGAATCCATTCCTTAATATTCATCAAGTGGAGCATTGTAGTCATAGCTAGTAGCAATGAATCATCCATTAGTATTTCCGAAGAAGAAGAGAAGAATGGTTAGGATCGACGAAGAAGAAAAGATTAAGAGATTGACTATCACTTCATAAGCTTGTCTTACAATACAAACATCCATCAACCAAATGAAACCCTGAAATACATATAACATATCACTCTGAAATGTCTGAATAAGATACGAGATTGATCCACACTTCTCTAGGACACTCTTTGCGCCGGAGGTCGTCGTACATCTTGAATCTATCACGGAAGTGTGCATCCCATCCATCAACGCTAGAATCATGTTCACACCTCCATGGAAGGGTCAAAGGTGGTAATGGAGAGTCTGGTTTAAGCCAAACCTAACGAAAGATGATTGCCAAATGAAAAATTGATTACCTTTTTTTGTCATCCTTGAATAAAAGTAACAGAATATATGAGATATAAGTGGTGTAGAAAGAAAGAAAACTTACGGCTACAAAGTGATTGCCATTGACCCACGCTATTGCACGAATC
This sequence comes from Fagopyrum homotropicum, assembly GCA_033239125.1. NCBI lineage: Eukaryota > Viridiplantae > Streptophyta > Magnoliopsida > Caryophyllales > Polygonaceae > Fagopyrum > Fagopyrum homotropicum. Next base: position 78,424,708 of record BSWB01000008.1, read on the forward strand.
TCTATTGGTGGTTCTTGGTTCTCAACCGTTGCAACAATTGGTAAACATGTCTCGGGGGTAGAGCCAAGTATAACAACTGCACACCGGTAATATGTCGCTACTACTGTTGCAACAAGTGGACACTTCATCCAATTCTCCGGCCCACAAGGTATAGGATCAGTCCACCAAGTGGCCTCGATAACTTGATCAACCGTCCATTTTACCGCCGACTATTGACAAAAAAAAACAAATATTAGTGAAATTTATCATTTTATCAACAAAATATAGTAAATCAAAGAAAAGGATGAAGGGGTTATCAACAAAAAATACTCACATGTGCGTACAAGTCCTTTCTCATCAACAACTCCGTAGCCATTTCCCTTCTAACAATCAAGTAATCTTCTTCCGAGTATCCCGAAACCACGGCAAAAGATCTAAATCCACAATGTCCATCTCCTTTAACATCATAGGCTGAAAGGATGAAGGGTTTCATGAACTTCTGCATCTGATCACCCTTGAACCGATAGTTCTTAGAACGTCTGGTGGTGCCTTTCTTACCACGTGGCTCAGCCTCCTCAACTTTAACTTCAACTTTGGCCTCTTCAGGCTCGGGCTCCTCCACTTTAACTTCCACATGTTGTCTTGCTTTAGGTGGACGACCTCGAGGACGTGGACGTGCCGATCTAGTACCATGTTCAAACCGACTTGGTTCTCTCCTTGTTGAAAGAATGCCGTACTTTGGTGGTCTTCCTTTAGTTCTGACTTTCTGCTCTGGTACTCTCAGCGTTGATTTTCCCGGACTTGTAATATCTTCATATGATGAAGCCATCCGCTCAAGCACATCTCTCGGAAGCAAATTCTTGTCCAATCGCTCCCTAAAGTCATTGAGTGACTCCATGTATGGATCAATATGGACAACCTCATCTTCATGCATCGGATTCAATTTTTCCCATCGTACTTGCTTCCAATAAGGGTGAATCTGATCCAAACGTATTGGCTCCCGATGCCTAATAGCAATATAGAACTCGTGCGTACAAGGCAATCCATGAGCTTCCCTCCAATATGAATCCTTACATGTTGTCAAGCTTCTAATTTGCTTTGCCTTCTCGTAGATCTCCAACAACTCCAAAAAGCACTCGTTACTTACTTTGTTTCGGAGCAAATCAAATATAGGCACACGCACAACCAACAACATCCTCTCACGTGACATCTCTATTGACGCTTGAATCTTATCAATCTGATCATTTACCATCAAGTCAATGTTCTCCATCACCAACTGAAATCCTTGAACGGTAGAACGCAATGTACCCTTCAACAATGAGTGTGCTGACTCACACCTAATAACCAATATCAATTCAATAAATTAATCTACAAGACAAACATTAGAAAACAATTGCAAACAATATAAAAATAAGTTCTTACGCATTCGTTGTCCTCGTGCCAAAGTGTAGATGCAAGTCGCACCAATATCGAACAATTGCTTCCTTGTAGGGGATTAGCCATGTAGTTTCCAAATACTCCATCAACCTCGGATACGCTTACCAATGCACTTTCATTTCACCCAAACGACGCTCGTAACTCTCAGGAGATCTAGATTCAATAAAAGCATGGTAGTGTGCTGCAAAAACAGCTTGTAATTCCTTTGACCGAGTCACCGCCCAAGATCTATGTTGGATGTTGCACTTTATATGAAAGGTGCAAATCATGTGCTTCACATCCGGAAAAACAACACCGAGGGCACTTATGAGTCCTAGCTCTTTGTCCGTCACAATCACCCCCGGTGTAACATTTCCGCACACATGTCGGAGTCTCCGTAATGCCCACTGGTAATGATTGGCGTTTTCCTTGGCCATGAAAACAAATGCTATTGCAAACGTCAACCTCGTGCTAGTGATACCGACAATCTCTAACAACGGCATCTTGTACCTATATAGGATATATTATGAGTTTACATTTATATTAAACTAAAATCATAATAACATGTATATTAAAACTTACTCGTTCCTCTTGTACGTCGTGTCCATTATGATGACATAAGGAAATAGGTTGAGGAGATGTCTTGAATCCGGATGCATGATGAAAAAATCTGAAATTTCTTCCGATTCCGAGCATCTTCTCACATTTACATAATAACGACGCTCCTCTAAAATATGTAGTGCTTGTTCGAGAGGACTCCATCCTTCGGCTTGTAGCTTCCTAATCTTCATTCCAGCATTGTATATTTGTTCAATTGTGCTGACGTTGTATGGATCATCTAACTTTATTGACTTCAATATATTTCTCGGCTTGAAACCCGACCCAAGCTCACGTCCCACCTTCCGAAATTGTTTCTCCGTCAATCTCCCAACATATGTGTGTCCCTTCAATTGCTCGGGAAGTGTATGATTGTGCACTCCATTTATAACATGCAACGTCCACTTCTCAGCCTCGCTTTGTACGCCCTCAAGCTCAAAACAACATCCGTCTTTCTTCGATTTCTGTGCTCGGCTAGAAGATGACTCGGTATCAGGATCCACATCTTTCTTCTTACGAGGGGCTCCAAAACGTTCGCATGTCAAACGAAACGTAACGAACCCCCAAGAATTTTTCCACGACCTACTAGTAACCAACACCATGTTCATGGTTCCACCCATGAATCGAGCCCAATCCACCATCGTCTCGCGATCATGGAAAAACCGCGAATTTCAAACATTCGCGAATAATCACTCCCTTCGTCACGAGAATAATTCGGAAGATCCTAGTTCACATAGAAAAAAAAACTATAAAATTTCTAGTTTTCGGTTTACTAATTTCCAAATAATAAAAACACGAATTATAATAAATGTTTCCTAATTAATTGCAACTGTATCTAACTTAAAAATACATTATATACAACAATTCTAGTTTTTCTATATTTTCGGTTATAAAGTACTTACCTCGAAATGCCGAAGAAACTCGTCTGGATCACTAAATTTTGTATCGTCGAACGGAATCATCACTTCATCATCCTCGTGTGTTGACATTCTCGCAGCTGTTCTCCAGAAAATGTTGTGTTGTTTTTTCGAAGATGTTGTGAGCGTTTTTCACCTCTTATATTACTATCTTTATATAACCAAATGAAATCAATAACGTTCAAATTACAACGGTCACTTTTACAACGTTCGAATTACAACGTTCGGATTACAACGTTCGAATCTCAACGGTCATAAATCCACGTAGACGTGATGCGTAACCTTCACGGTCACGCATCGCGTAACCGTGAACCTTTCACGGTTACGCGATGCGTGAAGTGGAGATTGAAGCTGGAGAAGTTGTTGTAGCGTTGTTCCCGTCAGTTTAGATCAAATAATCGTCAAAAACGGGGGAGAATCGAGCTTTTTAAGGATTAGGGCGTGTCTTAGTCGAGACGGTGTCGGGAGGGAGAAGTGGGGAAGAGAGAGAAATCCGTTTCCCCTTTTATACCCTTCAGAAAATTTAACTGCATCTCGGTCGAGATGGTTGTTAGTGACCGAGGTGGTCAACCGAGGTCAATCCCTATTGCCTTCATCTCGGTTGCTCGAAAAGTATTTCGGTCGAGATGAACTGATGGTGTCCGAGATGGCCCTTGTATTTGTAACTTTCCCAGATTTTCGAATTGTAGCTCCGTTCATGTGTTTCCCTTGTGTTGTTTTCCTTGGGTGGTACCTAGGTTCTGTTATAATAGACACAAAGAACGCAATCTATACTAATCTAAACTAGAAAGCTAGAAAAAAAGCAATACCTTGGGTTGCCTTCCAAGAAGCGCTTGTTTAAAGGTCGCTAGTTGGACCTAACTTTGTATGTCTAATTTAGATGCATTGATGCAATCTCTTTGATCGGCAGTCTTGGTTTATGTTTCTTTAGCCGAAGACTGTCGACTTGAAAGGTTCCCTAATGTTCACCCCACACTTTAATTGCACCATGAGATAAAACATTCTTTATAATAAAAGGTCCTGTCCATTTTGATTTTGGTTTATTTGGGTGGGTGTGAGAATGATAATCGTAAAGAAGAACAATTTCTCCTTCTTTGATTCCTCTCTGGGTGATGTGCTTTTTGTTTCAATTCTTCGCTTGTTCATTGTAGATCCTTGTAACTTTAGCTATCATTCTGCAGAGTGGTGGTTTCACCTTCTTATCTTTGTCTTGCAATGCATCGGAAGAGTTAAGACAGATGCTTGTATTACTTGATGTTGAAGAATCAATCACCTCGTTTGCTTCATATGTATCTCGACCGAGGTCCGGTTCGAGGTGATTCCTTGTTACCTTCACCTTAATTAGTCCAGAAGTTGCTTCGGTCGAAATGGTTTTCCCTATGTCGAGGCAGTATGTTGTCTCTTCTTCAAACCTTTCAAACATAGCTGATGGATCTTCCTCCAAGGTTTCCAAGCTGTGTATATCTGCATCACATAAAACATCTACACCTTTCTCTATCATACTAAAACTCAAAAATCTTTCAAGAGGATCTTTAATAAGGATAAAGCTAACCAATTCACGAGATTCCTCTTCATCATAGATGTTGTAGATGTCCTCTTCCAGTTCATTGTCTTCCATTAAGGCTGATAGTATGAATTCCACCTCTTCTTCTCCAATATTGAAAGACAACTTCACATGTTTGCAATCCACGTAGCAACCGGATGTTGCAAGGCATGGCCTCCCAAGGATAATAGAAACTGGATAATCTAGAGGAATATCCAAAACCACAAAGTCTATGGGAATATAGAATTTACCTAGTCTTACAGGAATGTCTTCTAACATGCCTATGAGTCAAGTGATGGATCGATCCGCCATGTAAAGTGTCATCTTAACTAGTTTAGGTTCCCCTAAGCCAACCTTCTCACACAATGCAAGTGGGATGATGTTCACACTTGCTCCTAAGTCACATAATGCATCATATGTGATGTTTCCAACTCCAATAGGGATGTAGAACGATCTCGGGTCTCTTAGTTTGGGTGGCATCTTCTCTCTCATGATCTTGATGAGTTCTAATGACCTTGAGGGCATCTTGACTTCACCAAAGTCTTCCAGCTTCCTCTTGTTAGAGAGGATTTCTTTTTACGAACTTCCCGTATGCGGGCATACCTAGAATAGCATCAATTAAAGGTATGTTTATATGGAGCTTACTCATGAGATCTATAACTTACCGAAGTGCTTGTCTAGACGTGCTCTCGCTCTAGACTGCGGGAATGGTAGTGGCAGCTTGTACGCAGGAGGTGGTACGTAAATTTCTTATTTCTCTTTCATTTCTGTTGACCCAGAAGTTTCTCAGTCGAGGTCCTTTCCGAGGTGACTCCCTGTTATGGTCTCCTCGGTCAGCTCACATTTTACCTCGGTCGAGATGCGCTCCTTACCAGCTTCATTCGATCGAGGTTGTGGGTCAACGGTCTTCACGCCACTCCTTGTTGTAATCGCCATGATTTGGCCTTTTGGGTTGTTCTTTGTACGTTCTGGAAGTTTCCCTTAATCTCTAGGAACTTCTACGGCTTTGCTAAACACTTGATTTTCCAAGGCTTTTTGTGCCTTAGAAATCGAAGTAATCGCGCTCTCTATTACACTCATCTTTCCTGTCAGCGCTTCGATCGTAGCTTCCAACTTATTACTTGGTGGTTGGCTTGAGCTTGATGACGGTTCCTGGCTTTTTAATTGTGTAGAAGATGAAGAAGGTGGTATTAGAGCATTTTCAGCATATGAATAAGGATTACCGATATTGTTTTGATTGGATCTCCAATTGTTGTAGTTCCGGTTGTTGTTGTTGTAGTTATTGTTCTTGTTCCCTTGGTAGTTTCCTCTTCCAACATACCCAACATCTTGCTCCTTGGTTTGTTGGGTTTTCGCTTTTATGAACTCCTTCAAGGCATTCATCTCATTTATGAGGGTGCTGATTTGTTCCACACTGGAAGAGGTAAGATTCCGCTCATGAGGTCTAGAATTTTGACCTCCCGTTTTTGTACTCCAGTGGGAGTATTTCTCCAGAGTGAGAGTTTGTTTCTCAAGAAAATCTCACGCTTCATCAACTCGCTTGTCCATGAATGTTCCAACTGAGAGTGATTGTAGTTTGAACTACGCTTCAGCATCCAAACCCTTGAAATAGATCACTAGTAAGTCAATCTTTGGAATCCCCATGGTGTGGGCAATCCAACAAAAGGTCTTTAAATCTTTCCCATGACTTGAAGAGGCTTTCACCATTCCTCATCACAAATGCATTTATTTTGGCCCCCAACTCCTCCGTCTTTGATGACGGGAGGAATTTGGTGAAGAACTCTGCGGTCATCTCCTCCCATGTGTGTGTTCACACTTCCAATTGGAAGCGAATGATACCATGCAAGTGATTTATTCTTCAAAGAGAAAAAGCAAGCACACAATTTATAGTCATTATTATCACATCTAGAAGGTCTCAAAGTTTCCATCAAAATGTCATAGTTTTGCAAGTGTTATTGTGGTGATTCTCTCTCCATTCCTCCAAAATGATTTTGCTGAATCATTGTGATGACTTGAGGTCTGAACTCATAATCCCTGTTGGTTGGATCACCTAGGTTGATGTTGAAACGGTGTGTTTGTTGAACGGGATCCATACGTTGACCAAGTGTTTTTGGAATGCCCACAAATGAATCAAGTGGCTCCACCCTTGGTGGAGGTGGTCGTACATAAGCGGGTGCTGGTGGAGGTGGGTTAATCACAACCCTAGCACCTCTCTTCGCTTCCCGATGCACTAGTCGCATCTGCTCTCTCATTTCTGCCAAGTCGGCTTGAACTTGCTCATGTTGAGTAAGGTTGTCAGCTCTCTCTTTCCTTAGAGCTTCTTCTTGTAGCCTTATTTGATCTCAAGTTGCAACTAATTCAGCTCTAAGATCCTCTACTTCCTTATCATTGGTAGCGGCCATTTTCTTAGCTTCCTTCAACCTTTTTCTTGTTAATCTTTTCTGGTTTAAGATCGTAAGGAACGATTTCTTTACAAGTTCTAGTTTTTCGCATAAACCTAAGGAAAGGTCCTGCAAGAACACTCAGGCAAAAAGATCAATAGTAAAGCAAGAAGCTTCCAAGTTGGACAACCGTACACAAGATTGGTCTTGACCAATTTCCCGGCAACGGCGCCAAAAACTTGTTTGCACCAAAAGGTGTGTGCAAACAAAGCTAAAATTTATAATCCGATTAATAAACCTAACGATAAGCGAACCCGCAGTATACGGATCAATCATAGTAAGAGCTTATATTCCGGAGTCGGTCTCAGGGAATCGGTGAGAACAATCAGAGTAAAGCAATATAGCTTCAAAAGCATGCAATAATATTGATCAAAAGCAAAAGCAAGAATATGTATCAAGATGGAAAAATGCAGATTCTAAAGATCACAGTATCTAGTTGTGATTTCGACTCAAGATTTCTACGGATAACGCGGACAAAGCTGAGGTTTGCTGATGGAAGGCATTGCTACTATGGGCTATATCACCGGGTAAGTCTCACTACCCACTTTTTGAAACCAAAGCTCCTATCACCGGGTAAGTCTCAAGGAACTAGGGAAAGGTAAAGGCACTCAAACAAACATCACTCACCTAAGGGTACTGAACTAACCATCACCGGGTAAGTCTCAGGTTAACTCTCAAAGGTAGGATAAAGACACACTTTAACCCTAATAAAGGATAAACCTTTATTACCTAACACTCATCATCATCATCGGTATTCAAGCAAAGGAATCACCGGGTAAGACTCATCCTAGGCTTGCGTATAAACCAAGAACGATGCAACAAGGATAGGATTTGGCAAACTATAACCTAAACTCGAGATAGGCACTGCAGTGAGTGATCTCGTTCTGTTCTATATCGATCTCGGTCGAGATGCTCAACGAACAGCCCGAGACGGGTTTTGGATTAGGGTTAACTCAAGCTTTCAGGGTCCACTTGGATAAAGGTCTATTCTTTCATCGTCTATACCACAACCTTTAACAAATCACCCTAGAATCACACGGATGTTTAGCCAACAATCATCATAATTAATGCAATATCAATTATATAAAGAATATCAAGAATATCAAGAAAAGGGAAATAAGCAAGCAACGAAGATGTCTCAATTATCAAAGCAAACAAACCAACAAGAGTATCAATTACGTGTTCCGAAAAGGGATGATAACAACTCACTAGTAATCCCCAAATAAATCCTCGCAAAATAGGGTTCCTTCAACTCTAAGTATTCTTCCTTCAAATCTTCCCTTCCTTCAACTACTCGGTTACTCCTTTTCCCCTTCATTAGTCCGTTCTATCCTCCCCATTTCCATTTCCTTAGGCCAACTCTCTTTCTCGAGTCCCCTAGGTCATTCTCACAGGTTCTTTCATTAGCGTTGTTTATAATATTGCTCTGTTGAACTCCATTGACTCTGCTACCGGCCTCCTACTCTTTTTGATACTGGCGTTGTGATTCCTCGCCACTTCTTATCTCTGTGACGAGGTCAAAACTTCTCTACACTTGTGGGGTTCTATCTTCGCTCTTACACTCAATTGTAGGTCTTCATTCCGTGCATCTCTTAGTCAAAAGGGTTTCTTCCGCAAATATCGTAGGAGAATCATCATTCTTCCTTGTATGAAATGCTATGCACACTCTGTCTGGACTGACATAGAACCTTATCAAAAGTGTATACTTCTTACTCCTCTAGTTCTCCTTTTATAATCCATCTATACTAGTTGTGATATGTAACCTTTTTCCTAGCCAGTAGGTAGTAATCACTTACACAATTCCCTGGGTCTCAAATAACATAAGGGGATCATTCCTGGCCGTCTAGTCTTTCTTCTTAAGTTCTTAATTTAGATTTACTTACTCGACTCACTCCATGTTACTATTAAGGTTACTAGCACGTGTACCGTTTTAACTTCCCATTTGTCGCCGTTGATCTCTTGAAGGGTCCTCCAGATGTCTATAAAATTCTTTCATAAGTCTACGGTTATCCTCCTTATCTGCCAACCAGTCACTATTAGTTGACCCGCACGTGTTATGTCTCAGCTATTACCAACTAGTTTGTAGTTGACCATCTATAAGATCACGGACTTATTGTTCTTATATCTCTTTTGAAGTTTTACACACTTGGTGAAATCTATCTCCTCCAGTTTCTTTGTTAATACTCCTTCAGCTCCTTTCAAGTCTGTACTTCTCTTGTTCTCTTATGGGATCACTATACTCTTCTGAGTCTAGTCCTAACATTCATCTGTTGTACCAATACTCAGTTGGTCTAGTGGTTGTGATGCTAGACTCCTTAAGTGTTAGCCCGGAGATTCGAGTTTGAATCCTCCAAGAGACATGTATGGAAAAATTGGTATTGGGAGGGTATCCCCTTAATGGGCCACTGTATATACCCTATCCGGACGTAGGCGAAGCCGAAACGGAAACGTACCAATTCAAAAAAAAAACATTCATCTGTTGTCAATGAGTTTATTAAGTCTTCCACGATAACTTATAAGCGTGTCTTCACAATTTTTTTTTTTACTTTGTTCATCGTCTGTTTGCGGTTCTCTGATATGACTGTTAATGTTGGTAACTTAGATCTTTACTAGAATGAGAGGTTATTGTGGAATCTCTAGTCTACCAAAATCACTTTCCCACATTCTTCCCTTTATCTGACGTTGTGTTATAATGCCACCTTTATAGAATTCCGTTGTCTTAATTTCAGACTTCTATTGTATTTGATACTTACGTCATAATTTCTTGCAAACTCTTGCATCTCTGAGTAAGTCAAACCGTCTCTATGATGATGAAATTTATTTCATGTCTTTAAACTCATTTGTCAATGTTTGTCCTTGTACTCCTTTAATTCTTCACCTCGGGGTCAACACCATATCTTCTTTCTACTCTCATGCTCATGATTGCATATGGCGACGTCCGCCTCGATTGTAACGTCATGTACTCCGCAAACCTTGGTTTCTACTCAATTCTATATGATTCTTGTTCCCCTATTGTTATCTCTAATTTGATCTCTTGTCGTCGCTTGTCTGGTTTTTCTAATTCATCTCTAGGTTTCATACGACCAAGTCCCTTGCATGACTTCATATTCCTTCTATCTGCTGACTCGGTAATTTCTTTCTCAACGGGTTGTACTTGTGGGGAAAATTATCTTAACATCTTTCCTTCCTTTCCCACACGTTCTTCGGATGATTTACCGGTCACCAAGACGCCCCCAAAGTATAATACTCAATCCTAGGGTTGAATCCATTGTCTCGTGTTGAAAACTCTTCCAGTCCGCTACCGATTTATCATGAAGCGATAATCGCTTCATGATATCACGACTATAGGATATAAGATATCCTTTAGGATACTAACATGCTACAATACACATATATCTAATCATATATTAAAACATATCAATATAAGTCTATATACTAACTCACCTATCGTTCTAAGTTGCAAATATTCACGGAGAACGATGGTGGTTCGACGTACTACTAACCCAACAACCCGACTATGCACGTGTGTAAAAACAAAAATCCGTTTTGAAAATTATAGACCCCTTTCGGGTTCTAGTTATTTTATATGTTCGGTCTTTTAGAAGATTTCAAGTGTCATTGTTGCCAACCCAGAGCTCTGATACCATGTTGTAACACCCCAAGTTTTTGGAACCCAGGGAGCTACTGGTTAGGACCTCACAATGGGTCCCGACCCTGGTTTAACAACAATTTTACTGAGATCTTACAACAAGGCACAAATGTATTTTAAACAATTTTAAAAACATAATACTTTGTTGAATGAATGTACACATGTGACAACCTTACAAAACATATATATATATATACAACATGCATGCCGAAAGGAAGACTCCCCCGTCCTCCCCCTCTAATGAGTACGTGAACCCGGCTGACCATGCGGCCCGGATCTCTCTGCAACTGTCTATCTCTACAAAATCTACAACACGGATAAACCGTTAGCTAACAATCTAAACATCAGTAAAATAAAGATAGCACAAACACAACCAAGATAACATAAAACAATCATTATGCTGGCACACAAACCGGTTATTATCTAATAATTTCGTGATTCACCTTATTCGATTTTACAGTTGTGGCACGAGAAATCTTAAGAGTTCTCGCCTCCGTTCCTTATCCAACTGGGTGTAGGTCTAGCTTACCTCCGCCGGTAGCATCACTACAAACCGAGTGTGGACTAGTCCCTAAAGAAACCCCCAGCGCCCTCAGGCAAATTGAGCAGGATGCCACCGTCCGTTACTCTTAGGCCAATGTATAGGTCGGTAGGTAATTACTACTAACTATAAACACATCATTCATCCACCACTATCATTATTCACACTCATATTTGGAAGCTAGCTAAGTAAGCCCAAAGGACTTACCTGAATCGAAATTCGATTCCCGTTATCTCAACTCGGTCTGCAACTGTTGGAACTCGATTGCCTGTCATAAGGGCAAGTGGATCAAAATACATCTCATATTCTTAGAAGTCTAAAACTTCTAAGATGTACAATCCCTTCAAGAGAAACTACTACAATGCCCTCCTAAGGTAAAATGACCATTTTACCCCTAGTCCCGAAACTCTCAAAAATCCTATAATATATGCCTAAACCTTACTTTGAGACCTATTTTCATAATCTAACTCTTAAGAGTTAGTTTAGGTAGAACTTATAGATTACACACTTAACTTTTAAAAAGGTCACTAAGGTCCAACTTTAGCCGATAATACGAGGCTCGAGTAAATTTATAAATATTCTAAGCAAATAACCCAAGTCATTTGTGATATGTATACAAATCATAATGTCAAAGATCTCCCGAAAATACTCAGTCCAGAATCCTACATAAATTTCCAAAGTTTGGTTCAACATCCATCAATTCCATACTTAGCTAGATAATCACTTCTTTTCCCAAAACTGCCTAACTAGCTTACTTTGAAACCTTGTAAATCTAGATTTGACCGTTAGATCGAGCTAAACTTTTGATACCTCACTATATGCGTATCACTATATACTTTATCAAAATTTGAACGGTGATTTAACGATTTAAGGCCACGAAACCTGGACTCAAAGAGGCTGCAGAATACAGTTTTCTGGAAATGAAATAAGAGGTGCAAATGGTCCATGGTTCGAGTCTTACCCCTGTTTCTCAGATTGCAAAAATTCTCACACGTCACCTGTTCTATTCCTTCAACTGTCAAACAAAAGATCTTGTTTTCTCCCACTTTCATCTCTTTGCACATATCGATAGTTAAGGCCAAACAATTGCTTACTCCGGCAAGGAAGGAAGAGGGAGGACGCTCCTGCTTTGTTGGTTACCAGCAGCAAGGGGAAAGAGTTCATCACGTGGGTAACGAGGGGAGGACAATTGGGCAGCGATTGATGTTCCTGTGTATAGAGGACCTCCGGTTCCTTGCTGCATCGGTACCCATAGAAGAGGAACCCACTTCGGTTCAGCAGACATGGAAAGGAAGAAGTGAAGGGGTGGACATGTAGGGTCTTACCTTTCTCATGGTACACAAGCAACCAAGGAGGAGGGCTCGTCTTGGTTCTGACCCTTACCCTTGAGAGCCCTGTGCAGAAGATTGGGCTCGTCTTGGTTCCGATTGCTAGTCGACGACGGGGATGTTGTATACGGCGTTGTTGTTGGGTGCTGAGAAGGAGAGCGAGGGTTGGAGGAGTTGGGGTAGATTGCTTCTATCGAATATGCAGGAGGCCGAGAGGAGGGTTGCTGAAGGAGTGTGCAGACGCTGAGCTTGTCGATAGGAGCTGTTGGGAATCGGCTAGGTTGCGGGAGTGTGTAAATGAGGGAGGAGGGAGATCGATCCGGCTGCTCCTTGCTCGAGTTTTGGTTGTCGTCATCTGCTACCCATCTACCGGGAGGGTTCCACAGAGGTTTAGGTTAGAAGGTAAACGTGGATGAAGGTAGCAAGATCTGGAGAGATATGGAAGGAGAGAGGCAAGTCCGGTGCTGAATCAACGGAGAGATCCTTCACGATCCGGCAGTTACGTTTTGGAAGGAGATAGTGGGAGATCCTCAGCTTTACTAGCTGACGTGAGGCAGGTATGACTGGGCTGGCGTAGAGATGGGTTTGGGTCCGGGAAGGCAAGACGATTGGTTGGGCCTGCTGTATGACTCGTTATACACAACACACAAGGGATGGCAAGAAGCTTGGGCTGAATAAGTGAGGAAAGGAGTGGATGAAATAAATTTACGGGCCTGGGCTTGTCACAATAAGGATGGGGTGACAATGGGCTGAGAGAGTCATGTGAGAGTGGCAATGGCTGAGAGAGTCATGTGAGATGTTCTTATTACGGCCTTGTCGAGCTTGTCGGTGACGTTGTCATGGTCTCGTCATGGCTTCGTCGAGATCTTGTCCAAGGGCATAACTCATGATTGCAAATTAGGGTTTGGGTGGTATATTTTTATTATTTTATGTGGGAAAAGCTCACATAAAATGATAGAATATGTGATGATACATGATGCTATGTATCCTAAAAATTAAACAACGGGTTGACATCCGGTAATATACGGAAATAAACGGAATTAAAAATTCCGGGTATTACAATAGCTTCCTTAGCTCTTTATGCTCCAATTCCACCCAAAACGTGTCATATTCCCTACAATTACAATAAAACGTGGTGTAGACCTCGTTTTTTGCAAAGTAACCGAATAATGACATAAGCACTATAAATACATATATATGCATGCGGAATTATGATGAAAAAATAACAAAATCATGTCCGAAATATAAACAATAATTCATGCTATCAAGTAGACATTACATCAAATGTCACAACATTCACTTGTAGGAAACCAAGAAAGTTTATGATACTGATTATAATTTTCTCGTCAGTGTTTATGATACTGATTGTAATACCATGTTGATATGAAAACCTATGATATAAATTTCATGCTACAAATGAAATATGAAGGCATAAGACACTTTTCGGGCACTTACTCCATATTGATCTAATGCGGTTATATTTTGTATTTTTTTTGTATGGATATATTTTTGGGAGTCATAAATGCACGACGATAGATTTTAAAAGGCATGACGGTTACATAACGCGTGAGTGTGGAGGTCACGTGTTCCGTAACCGTCAAAATAATTCCACGGTTACGGAACCCGTGATCGCCACGGTCACGCGTTCTGTAACCGTGAAATTATAACCCTACTTGACAAGGCCGCAACCCGTAGCCGCCGTCACTCTTCAGCAAACCCTACTTGACGAGGCCACAACCATGAAATTATCACCTGGACACCTTTTATCACGATTCACAACCGGAATAAAAGGTCATATACAACCATGATAAAATGCCTTTTTAATTCAAGTGACTCATGATCTTTATTTGTACTAGGCTTGTTTATTGTCTATTGATGGATTTTCCATAGGTGGACGAGCCATTATCTCAAAGTTTTGGCACTTGTATGGCTTGTGAATGTCTTTGTCTACTGATAGCTTTGCCGAAGGTGAACGAGTCTCATGAGTTGTGCCGGATTGATGTTTGCTATTTTTGCGCAGTTTGAAGGTAGTTGGTATGTTTATGAGGATTTTTTTGGAATACTCTATTTGTTATTTTAGGTCATAGACTATTGGTTGTAGACATGTACATATACTTTGTTATGTTAGTATAACTAGGCTTCCAACGGGTCCAATTACGCTTGTTTTCTCTTTTCTATGCATTTACCTCACCTAAATTTTTTTTTTATAAAAGTATTATAAAACAAAAGTATAATTAATAAGAACAAATACATTAAACTTACATCTTCCCATATACATACTTCATTTGTCACTACATCTTCAAACGAGAATAAAATAATATTAGAAAACAATAAATACCGAATGAAAAAAAATAAAAAGAATTAATGTGTTATTGTACTGCCATAAAAAATAATAAAGCACAAAACTAAGTTGTTGGTTCTTTCAACAACACTAAAATTATAAAATAATGTGTTTAAGTGTTTTTTACATTATCAAAATTAACAAAATAAAGTGTTTTCAATAACACAAAAATAACAAGATAAGGTGTTCTGGTGATGTAAATAACACAACAAACACACAAACAAGTGTGTTTGTGCTATCAACTACACCAAAATCACCCAAAATATGGAAGTTAGTGGTGTCAACAATACTATGATGATAATATAATGTGTTTAACTTTTGCCAACAACACTAGAATAACAAAATAGTGTGTTTAGATACTGCCAACATTAGCAAATTAAATTAGCAAAATAAAAGTGATGTCGAAAATACAAGAATAACAAAATAAGATGTTCAAGTGTGTTGTCAACAACACCAAAAACACTAAAATAAGTAGTGTTGATGTTGTCAACAACACTACAATTGCAAAATAACGTGCTTAATTATTGTCAACAACACTAGAATAACAAAATAGTGTTATTAAGTGATGTCAACAACTTCATAATAGCAATATATAGTGTGTAAGTGTTGCCAACAACACCAAAACCACAAAATAAGTTGTGTTAAGGGTTGTCAACAACATAATAAATAAACACAAAAAAATCGATGTTGGTGATGTCAACAAAAACACCACATAGTAAAAAAAAATGATAGAATAATGTTATAGTTTTTTCAACATTCTAATTTAACCAATGTCAACAACATAAAACAAAAAAATGAGAATGATTATAAACGGAAGCATTCAACAATCGATAAAAACAATGTGAAAAAATAATTTTACTATTTTCAACAATTTAAATCAGATTGATCACAAACTTAATTCTAATTATATATCAAATGTGAACAAAAAGTTAATGAGTGAAGTTGAATGTTTTTGAACGGTTATAGTTTGGAAGGGAAAAAGGGATCGTTTTTAGCAGTTTTAGTAAGAAGAGATAATTTTCTTTAATTCATGCAATTTATAGTGATAATTTTTTCAATATTGAGAAATTGGTGATTAGTTTTGCAATTTTATATTTTGTATGTTAATGGTAATTGAGAGTGTACTAACGAGCGACGGATATTAAGGCTTTTCTGGATCGAGGGTGGCCGAGTAATCGGGCGGGCCTTTCGGCCCAATGGTATATCTGACCTTGATGAAGTGGGTTAAGGGTGATCGAGTGAGTATTGGTAAATGGTAACACTTGTTTTGAAGTATTATTGTATCTTTTTATGATAAAAGGCTTAGTTTTTGGTATATGGAAAGAGGTATGCGATAATAGTGGCCCCTGTGTTTTATGTGCGGTGGAAATTGTCGAAATTAATATACTGATACGTCAAACAATCATCATCCAGCTCTTGACAAATTGTCCACCATTGGTTTCCATCCTTATTTATATTATAGATATCATCATCTTATTACAACTGCTACACTTTAATGCCTCTCAATCAATGCAAACGCCCCATCCAACCCACATGCTTTTCATTTTTCATCTTTAATTGCTTTTTTATAATATTCATAATTTACATTTTAGTAACTACATCTAAATTCTTATTTATTCTACATAAAAATGTTTCAACTTTCTAATATATTATATTTATTTTTATAAATGGTTAAAAATATAAGAAAAATTTCGAATGGTGCCCTTTTGATTTAAAGTTTTCAAGATTTTGCCCAAAGATTTTTTTAGTTCTGATCATGCCATTGTGTTTTAATATTTTTCGAAAAATGTCCAATTCCGTTTAAATTGTAAAGGGATGTCAACTAAAATAATTTTTTTTAAATGAGATAAACGTTTTAAAAATATATATATAAGAGGGTAAATATTTTGCTCATACATCTTTTTCTTAAAATCATTTTAAGTTGACATACTTTACCATTTAAACGGATATATCATCCGAACTAAAAAAAAACCTCTGAATAAAATTTGAAAAACCTCAAACGACATAAGCACCATCTGAAATTTTCCAAAATAGAATGAATGGTTATAGCTAAAATTTTAAATAAGATTCACTATAGGTTTTTTGTATGGTCATCTGGGGCCCTTTAGTTTGAATTGGACCCGAGTTTATAGGGCCCGTTACAAACTTTGAATGTCAAAATGAATGTTCTGGTGTTAGATCTACTACGCCCAAAAAGAAGACTTGCATACTCTTTCTTTACGAGTCTTTGAATCCTTGTATTGAACCCAACAGAGGAGAATTGCTTGAAACATTAAAAGCAGGGCAGAAACAGAGCAATGAATCATTGACCCAGAAACACAGCAATACACACACACACAAAACCATTCTCTCTATTCTAACCTACCTATAAAGCTATTCCACTAATTACATACCCAAGGCTGAAATTCAAATAAAAATCAAATAGGAGAGGAAGAAACGGTATTTGATCTTGGCAAGGAAGAAGAATTGAGGAAATCGATGCAGTCTCCGATGGCCTCTGCTCTGTGGGAATTATCAGTGATTGGGTCAGCGCAAGACCTTGACCGAGCCAGAGCAGCCGACGAACATACTTTACAAGAAGACCTCTGTTTTCTCATAGACATCATTCTCATAGCCTTCGCAAGCTGCGACCCCACTCTTCTCAGGAACTTCACCGGCTGAAACCTCGACGACCTTGTCGGCAGCCGGAAAGTACAAACTCCGATCACCCCGTCACCGTCTCCAACAGCCCATCTTCCGCCGTGCTTCGGAGTTATGGCTGCTGGATTTCGGGGGGTTTGGTGATCAGAGGAATTCAGGATGGTTTCTGTGGTTGAATTCCTTGACATTTAGAATTGTCTCTGTTTCAAAAGAGATTGGAGGAAAAGAGGAGGAGAACAGGGTGGAACTATGGGAAACAGTAGTGTTGTTCAAACTTATAAGAGGCAAGGATCGTTTGTAACAAAATAACAGGAAAGAATGTCAAGTTGGGATTCGATTATCTACATACTAATTTTATCTTTTCATTTCCTTAATCTTTTTAATTAATTTTAGTCCATCATTATCTTTAAAACTGAAATTTATATATATAATACTTTGTTAATAATATATATTTATTTACTTGCTTTGATTGAAGATAACGAAACTATATATATTAATAAGTAAATAAGACCTCTTTCTAATTTAACAGTATAAAGATTTTATTTAAATTTGTTTACAATAAAAAGTCAAGTATACGATAAATATATATACCTATCAATGATATATTAAAACGACCCACACTAGATATCGTTTTATGCAATTATGTAATTCATCCACCACAAGTCATAATTTAATAAAATTACGTATCATTATCATATTACTCATTTATCTAAATATGTCATTACTCACAAATTTTAGTAATGATTCTTTTTCCTTTATAAATCGTCAAATTAAATCACCATATATATTGTTGTAAAATATATTTTGTGTTTATGAAAGATTAATATAAAAAAGTTCATTAAACAAGAAACTAATAACTCTGTGATGATAACAAGCCAAAATTTGGTTTGACGATAACACACCGGTGAAAATCATAACTTCTTTAACAAACCTAAATTTTCAATTTATAACGATGACGTACTTGTGAAAATAAGACTTTTTATGTAAGTCCAAAACTACATTATCATTTTGCTAAACGTTACAATATAAAAAAAAAAACTTGATAAACCTCAAAGCAACCCTAATAGTTTCTTTATTTTAAAATACTAGTATAATACCTGCACCTTGTGCGGGTTTTGAAAAAAATGAGAAAGAATATTGTGAAATAGGTTTTTTTACGTGCTTTTGTTTTATATACTTCTCTAATCTAATCCTGCGTCCACAACGCGCCACGTCATCAACCCGTGCTCTGTTTTAGTAAGTATAATAGATTTGGTTTCTATAAAATTATTATTTTAATAATAAAAGATTTTATGGTTTAGAAAATAGTGTAAAAAATAAAGATTTATTGGCTTTAATTGTGGGAGCTCAATTTCGAAAATCCTGCGTCCACAGCGCGCTACGTCATCAACCCGTGCTCTGTTTTAGTAAGTATAATAGATTTGGAGAATTTTAAAGTTTTTTTGGTCCAACATATTCTCCATTTCATTCTTCAAAATGAAAAATAATGGAAAAAGTGGGACTCTTCCCTAAATTTGAAGACATTCTCCAAATAAATGGAGAATTTTCCAAGATTGGGAATCTGTTGGATTTGATAAAAATATAAAAGGTAGATTTTTACTTTTAATTCTCCATTTTGTACAAGAGTTTAGGAAAGCTGTTACTTTAATTAATAAATAAATAAAACAATAGTTTTTTTTTTCTTAAATCCTAATAATTTGTAGGTAATTTTTTTGAAGTAATCTATAAAAAACGTTGAAAATTGCGAAAACTAACTTTTCAATATTTTAAAACTAATCAATAAATATAACCTTTTTTTAAACTGAAAAAACGAATCAACTTCAATCACCTGGGCGGAATAAATTCTTCAGAAATTAAGAGATTTTGGCTTTCTTCTAACTTCTTCATCAAAGCTAAATTCGATTTAACGAGAAGAACACAAATTTCATCTTTTCAATTCAAAGATTCATAAAAAGGGAGATCGGACCAAATTTATTAACATCAAAATTTTCAATTTAGGGTTTCAAACTCCATGTATAGGCTTTTGCTCATAGTTCATATGTAAGCATGATTAAATATTTGTTGAATATCTTTTTTATTATTTTAAAGACGGAAAGAGGTTAGGTTGGTCTACCTTCTAAAGGGAGTCCACTCTAAATCATCATTGCAGATGAGAACACGAATGTCTTTTATATTATTAACGGTAGTTGAATCATTCATATTGATAATATATTTAACCATCTTTTAGTTATTCTACATTATTAAGTGTGTTTTATGTTGTTTACAGTAGTTGAATGATTTTGCATTGATGAATTATTGAGTTTTTAATGATTCTCCATTGTTGAATGTATTTTAGGTTTGAATTCACGAAAAGCCTTAAATTTGTGTTTGTGGTTTTGTTGACATCACTAAAAAACTTAATTTGGTGTTGAAAACACCATACACCTTATTTTGGTGTTATAGTGTTGTAGATAACACATACACAACTTATATTTTGAGTGTTGTTGAAGTCACCAAAACAACTTATTCTAGTATTGTGGTGTTGTTGACGAAAAAAACAACAACTTAACTTAGTATTGTGATGTCGTTGAAAACAAAAAAAGCACATTAATTTAGTATCGTGGTGTTAACATCACCTAAATATCAAAATAAGGTGTTGTGATGTTGTTGACAACACCTAAACACATTACTTGATGTTTTGATTGATGTTGACAATACCGGAATACTTTATTATGATGTTGTGGTGTTGTTGGTGTGATAACCCCCTTCTTCTTAGGCTAGCCGCGACCGCGCCGGGACCTTGCCGCATGTTCGGGCCACCGCAGGCACGATGTTGTCGAGTCGCGACCGCGGAAAAGGCGGTCACAACCGCCTTTCTTGACCCTATTGACCCGTGCTTTTGCTACCTTATCCTATAAGTTGCCTCCTCTCCTTCAGATGAAGGGTTTCTTGCTTTCTCTAGGCTTCTTCCTTTCCTCCTCACGCTCTTCTTCTTATCTTTCTTCTTTCCTCAATTTCTTCTTGTTTTGAGTTGGATCTTCTTCAAGTTGCAAGCAAGCTTTGTTGATGTTGTGTTGTGTTGGTGGTTGTTGGGTATTCTGAGAGCCAACAACTGTGAGTTCTTCCCTGCCTTGGTCGGAGTTGTGGTAAGTAGGGTTTCCCTTCTCTTCTCCTTCCTTTAATCTTCTTTATTCCATCTTCCTTAGATCCAACAGTTGGATCTTGTGATGTTGAGCTTATGGATGATTGGATGTGTATGTGTATGTATATATGATGGCTTTAAAACTTTAGGTACTCCCTGTGACGGAGTATTGAAGAGTGGAGAAAGAGATTGTTCGAACAACTCTTGAGAGCTGTCTTCTATTGAACTTTCCGCCGCCGCGGATCGTCATCGCCGCCCCGCGGCGTGAGCTTCTCACCGCCCCTGCGGTTGTGAGTTACTGCCCCAGCGGCTTGTCACCGCCCCCGCGTCTAATCTTTTCCGCGGGTGCGCCTTCCTTAAGAACTACCAAGTTATGGTAAGTTCTTTCCTTTCCCTTGGTTATGGCTTTTGTTTAGAAGCATGCTAGTGTGTGTGCGAGAGTTGATGAGGATATCATAATATGGATCTATTCCTTGATGTGGCTTTGAGGTTTAGATGTTATTCGAGGTTATACGATGATTATGATCCTTATGGATCCCTTGGGTCTAGGTGTCATCCCTTTGATTGATAAGAGGTTAGATACCTCTTTATACCTTGTTATTAGGCAGTGCATTCCTACGGGTTGGAGGTTGATCGTAGTTGAGATTATTCTGAGATTGAGGTAAGTCCTTGACACTTACTTAGTTGCGTTCCTACATTGGATGTATGCATGAGTGGTGATTGTTATGTGCTTTATAGCATGCGATATTGATTATTACCGACGTATGATTAGCCCCCTTGCAGTGGGAGTAATAACCTTTCTCTTTCATCCTGAGGGAGTCTGAGAGGTTCTTTGTGGTCATGCTATACTTAGTATACGGACCGGATACGTCACCTCCCCATTCCATATGGCCTACGAGGACGTGTGCCGGATGCCGCTCCAAGATGGCTATTGTACCTAGAGGCGAGAATGATATACTTCTCGTCTCACATATGTATCTATCTATACACATATATATATATATATATATATATATATATATATATATATATATATATATATATATATATATGATGTGAGTGTACAACGTTATAAAGATGATTAAACGGGTAAATGATGTGATAACATGCTTGGTGTTTACCGTTATTCTGATGTGTGTATGTGCTTATGCATTATCTTATATATGAATTGTTAGCTATCGGTTTATACCGTGTTGTAGATCCTTTGTAGGTTAGGAGGACTGCAGAGTGATCTAGAGGAGTGATCAGCCGATGATTTCCGTACATTAGGTGTTGTGGGCTTTTGGGATGGTTATGTATACATTGTTGTGTTTTGTACTCGGCTATGGGGTTTTGTATGGATTATATACTCTGATGTTTCTGTTTTATAAAGATTGTTTGTGCCTTGTTGTAAGATCCAGTGAACTTGTTGTTAGACTAGGGTCAGGACCCATTGCGAGGCCCTGTCCCAGTAGCACTCCAAGTCCTATGGATTTGGGATATTACAAAGTTGGTAACAGAGCCTTAGGTTAACAACAATGGCACTTGCAATATGCGATAAAGGTCGAATAGATAAAATAAACAGAACCCAAAAGGGGTTTGAGTTTTCAAAGTAGTATTGGTTTTAAAACCCTGTTTACAGTCATTTTGGGATAGATTGTACTGGAAGTCATCACTCCTTCCATGGATCTCAACAGTTTAGTTATATATATATATATATATATATATATATATATATATATATGTGTGTGTGTGTGTGTGTGTGTGTGTATACTAGACTGTGTGTATATATGGACTTGATATGTATATGATATTAACTATCCTTATACGATAGATATGTATATACCGCAGATGGCTCAGACTAGAGCGACATCTGTAGTAGGACGAGGTAGAGGTAGACCCCCTCTTCCTCTGGTAGTGATAGGTCCAGGACACGTTCCCACTGCTGATCTGCCTACAGCGGAGGATGTATATGAGGAGATTACTGAGAGTGTCGTTCCTGAAACTGGGAACAGGATGGCAGCGAGGCAGAGACCTCAACCCATACAGTCTGACGATTCAGACTATGTCTCGATGAGGGGACCAGAGTTCCGCGCTTACATTCGTCGAGTCGAGGAGGCTGCCATGGTAGGTAGATGTGCCCTGGATTTACCAACACATGAGGGATCATTTGAGATGTCCCACGAAGCTACTCAAGTGCCTGTCATACCGGCACGTGTTGTTGAGATTGTGAGAGCTTATGAGGAGCCTAGAGGACCACGACCTGATTCGTGGTTGAAGGTTTTTTATTATATGGGAGTACCCCCTTTCGCTGGAAAGGTGGGCCTGGAAGTCGAGCTATGGTTGTACATGTGGAATATGCTCTTGAGCCTATCAAATGTCTAGAGGATAGACATATAAAGTTGGTACAACCTCTATTCCGTGATTTTGCCCAACTATTGAAAGGGACCATACGAAGTAAAGCCACCAGTTACGACCAGATGCGGAGCGTGATTAGAGAGCGTTTATGGCTTGCCTCCTGAGGAGGGAGAAACTGCAGTATTTTATTGAGGTTGGGTTCGAGGATGTTCTTATATCCGAGCAATCAGGAAGTTCCAAGAGGAGCTGACGTTACTAGGTCCAGCTGCACCTCTAAAGGACCATCATGTGCACCTGTTCTTCCGCAGACTGAGGGAGAGTACCTGTTTCTCAATTGTGGGTTTTCACTGTGATTCCCTGACTTATTATCAGGATAGAGCTTCGGCTTATGAGCAGGAGCGAGCTACGCATATGAGAGATTCACAAATCGGTGGGTTTGAGAAGAGGTAGAGGACTGGTCAGACCAGTGGTGGTGTTGAAGCGTCACGTTCGGGACGGATCCAAAGACGCCAGAGTTATCCATCCACTTCACAGGTTGTAGAGAGGGGATGACAGTGCTTCAGTTGTGGAGATTTTGGACACATGAGGCCTGAGTGCCCACGACTGCCAATGATTTGCTTCTCTTGTGGCAAGCCAGGTCATCAAGATGTTTATTACCGTTAGAGCAAGTCGTTATCTCAACAAGGTTCTTCCCCTGTTGGGGTTGCTGAAGGTAGTCAGAGGACGTCTCCTTATCAGGGGAAACAACAGTGTGTCCCAGATCAGTCGGCTACTCAGGGTTCTGTACCAGGGCCGAGTAGAAGCAGAGGCCGTGGCGGAGGTACCATGGATACTAGAGGAGCACAAACTTGCGTTTTTTAGTTGTGGAGTGTTGAGGAGCCGCCAGTGCCAGCCGCTACAAGTACCATAGGTATTAATGGTTTAACTGTTAGAGTTCTTTTTGATACGGGTGCTACGCACTCATTTATTGCCGATGTGTGCATTGAGCATTTAGATTTAGATATGATAGAGGGGATACCCTTCATGATAGGGTTAAGACGGTAGTAGGGTCCGAGGTACCCGCGAGATACCTGAAAGTCCCATTTGTTTAGGGACTTGTGTGTTGCTTGTAGACTTCTTTATCATGTAATTAGAACATGAGGAAGTCATTTTGGGATGGATTTGATGAACCGTCATGGTGCGGTTCTTGATATTAGTAGACGGATCGTGTCGGTCACTACCGCGATGGGTCCAGATGAGGTTTTCCGAGGTTGGGGCCTTGGAAAATCTAGTACGATTATCAGCGTAGTCCGAGCGGCAAGGTAGATTGTATAGGGTTGCGAGGCCTTCGGGTGTTATGCCATGAAGGAGGGCGAGCGTCCAACTTTACAGGATATTCCCGTCGTGTGCAAGTTCACCGACGTTTTGGATGAGCCATCCAACTTACCGCCACAGCGGAGCGTGGATTTCGGTATAGAGTTAGAGACGGGGACGAGACCGATCTTGAAGGCCCCATATCATATGTCGCCTGTCGAGCTGTTAGAGATGAAGAAGCAACTTGAGGTTGTGTATAGACTACATAGAGCTGAATAAGGTGACCATCATGAAAAAGTACCCGCTACCCAATATTGATGATTTGCTGGATTAGCTACAGGGAGCTTATGTGTTCTCCAAGATTGATTTATGCTCCGGATATCACCATCTGAGGGTGAGAGAGCAGGATATACATAAGACGACATTTCGGACTCGATATGGTCACTACGAGTTTGTAGTGATGCCATTCGGGCTCAAGAATGCACCTGCTATCTTTATGGAGTTGATGAATGACATCTTGGATCAGTTTGTTGTGGTCTTCATTGAAGGTATCCTGGTGTACTCTCGTAGCAGAGAGGAACACGCAGGACACTTGAGGACAGTTTTGCGGGTCCTACAAGATAAAGAGTTGTTTACCAAGCTCTCTAAGTTCGAGTTTTGGATGTCTGAGGTGGCCTTTCTAGGTCATGTGGTTTTCGCCGAAGGGATCAAGTTTGATCCGGCAAAGATTGAGGCTATTGCAGCATGGACGACTCCAACGAATGTCGAGGAAGTGAGTAGCTTCCTTGGCTTAGCCGTATATTATCATAGATTTGTGGAAGGGTTTTTAGTGATTGCCCGACCACTTACCAGCCTATTGAGGAAGACTACCCGCTTTGTATGGTCCGAGTCGTGTGCTCAAAGTTTTGAGGAGCTGAAGAGGAGATTGACTTTTGCTCCTATCTTAGCACAGCCGGACGGCACAAATGATTTTGTGGTTTATAGTGATGCATCCAAGCTAGGCTTGGGATGTGTTCTGATGCAGCGGGATAGAGTGATTGCCGATGCGTCTAGATAGTTGAAGACGTATGAGGAGAACTATCTGACTTATGACTTGGAGTTGGTTGCGGTAGTTCATGCCTTGAAGATCTGGAGACATTACCTGTACTGAGTTACATGCCAAATCTTCACAGACCATAAGAGTCTAAAGTATATTTTCACGCAACGGGAATTGAATAACCGTCAGCGTAGATGACTTGAGTTGATCAAGGACTTTGACCTTACGATTTTGTATCATCTAGGGAAGGCGAATGCTTTCACCGACGCTTTGAGAAGGAAGACGCCTCGAGAGAAGGCGATTACGCAACATGACAGTTCAACCTCAGTTGTAGAGAGACCTAGCATGGCTAGAGATGGGCATATGGTTCCCTGATGAGGATGTCCATTTGTCTACCTTAGAGGTTCTACCTGATATGTAGGGAGAGATCCAACAAAAACAGGAGACATGCTTGACGTTGAGACGGATCAGAGATAGAATGTCTCAAGGTAAGGCTCCACAGTTCACTAATAACATGAATTATTGTTTATATTTCAGGCATGGTTTTTTTGTTTTCTCATCATAATTCTGTATGCATGTATACATATTTGTAGCATTTATGCCATTATTCGGTTACTTTGCAAGAATTGAGATCTGCACCACGTTTTGTTGTATTTGTAGGGAATATGGCACGTTTTGGGTGAAATGGAGCATAAACAGCTAAGGAGGCTCTGGAGCTACATTTGAGAGCATTAGGAAGGACAAAAAGAAGAACAAGAATCAAGCTGGAAGGATAGAAGAAAGATCCAGACAAAGATATGATTTCATGCATGTTGATCACTACTGATCTCAAATGGACACAACCATGCATTTCGACCGAGATGGCCCACTAGGCCTGGATCGAAGTCGATGTCCGACAGCCCAAGAAGACAAGATATATTTTTGACCTTAAATTCTTCTATAAGAATGGACGGTGACGGCTGGATTTAGTAGGTTGGACGCTCGAGATTGAGACGTCATAAAGGGTTTTTTGGAAAATTGATTTGAAGAATTGAAAGAAGGATTGCTTAGGGTTTGAATAACCCTAGATTGTGAGTATTTCTTGGGGATTACTAGTGAGTTGTTATCATCCCTTTTTTTGGAACACATTATTGATACTTTGATTGGTTTGTTTGTTTTGATAATTGAGATACCTTTGTTGATTGCTTTATTCCCTTTTCTTGATCATCTTGATAATATTGATATCGATTTGATTACGATGATTGTTGTCTAAACACCCTTGCGATTCTAGGGTGATTAGTTGAAGGTTGTTGTATAGACGATGAAAGCTTGAGTTTACCCTAATCCGAAACCCATCTCAGGCTGTTCGTTGACCATCTCGACCGGGATCGATTTAGAACAGAACGAGATTGCCCACTGCAGTACGTATCTAGAGTTTAGGTTATAGTTTGCCAAATCCTATCCTTGTTGCACCTTTCCTGGTTTATACGCAAGCCTAGGATGAGACTTACCCGGTGATTTCTTTGCTTGTATACCGATGATGATGAAGTTAGGTAATAAAGGTTTATGCTCTATTAGGGTTTGAGTGTGCCTTTATCCTACCTTTGAGAGTTAACCTTAGACTTACCCGGTGATGGTTAGTTCTATAGCCTTAGGCGAGTGATGTTGGTTTGAGCACCTTTACCTTTCCCTAGTTCCTTGAGACTTACCCGGTGATAGGAGCTTTGGTTTGGGAAAGCGCGTAGTAAGACTTACCCGGTGATCTATCCCATAGCAGCAATACCTTCCCTTATCAAACCTCAACTTTGTCCATGTTATGTGAAGATATCTTGAGTCAAAACCACAACTGGATACTATGACCTTTAGAATATGCATTTCCCTATCTTGATTCATACATTTTGTCTTTTGCTTTTGATCAATATTATTGCATGCTTTTGATATTGGATTTCCTTACAGTGATTGTTCTCACCGATTCCCTGAGATCGACTCCGGAATATAAGCCCTTACTATGATTGATCCGTACACTTCCGATTCGCTTATCGTTAGGTTTATTATTCCGATTATAAATTTAAAGCTTTGTCTGCACACACCTTTTGGAGAGAACAAGTTTTTGGCGCCGTTGCCGGGGAATCGTTCAAGACCAATCCGTGTACGGTTGTCCATTCTTGAGAGCTTTCTACTTTACTATTGATCTTTTTGCTAGAGTGTTCTTGCACGACCTTTTCTTAGGTTTATGCGAAGAAGTAGAACTGGTAAAGAAATTATTCCTTACGATCCTGAACCAAAAAAAGACTTACAAGAAAAGGTTGAAGGAAGCTAAGAAAATGGCCGCTACCAATGATAAGGAAGTAGAGGATCTTAGAGTTGAATTAGCTACAACTCGAGATCAAATAAGGCTCCAAGAAAAAGCTCTAAGGCAAGGTCAAGCTGACCAACTTACTCAACAAGAGCAAGTTCAGGCCGACATGACCGCTATGAGAGAACAAATACGACAAGTGCATCTACCCACCTCCACTAGCACCCACTTATGTACCACCACTACCTTCACCAAGGGTGGAGTCAGTTGATCCATTTATGGGCATCCCACAAACACTAGGTCAACATATGTATCCCATTCAGCAAATACGCCGTCCCGGCGTCAACCTAGGAGATCCAGCTAATAGGGATTATGAGTTCAGACCTCAAATAATCACAATGATTCAACAAAATCGCTTTGGAGGAATGAAGATAGAATCACCACACCAACACTTGCAAAATTATGACATTTTGATGGAAACTTTGAGACCTTCTAGACGTGATAATAATGACTATAAGCTGCGTGTTTTCTTTTTCTCTTTTAGGAAAAACCACTTGCATGGTATCATTCGCTTCCAACTGGAAGTGTGAACACATGGGAGGAGATGACCGCAAAATTTCTCACCAAATTCTTCCCGCCATCAAAGATGGCGGAGTTGAGGGCCAAAATAAATACTTTTGTGATGAGGAATGGTGAAAGCCTCTTCAAGTCATGGAAAAGGTTTAAAGACCTTTTGTTGGATTTCCCACACCATGGTATTCCAAAGGTTGATCTGCTGGTGATATATTTCAAGGGTTTGGATGTTGAAGCACAATTCAAACTACAATCACTTTCAGCTGGGACGTTTATGGACAAGCTAGTTGATGAATGATATCATGTATTATAGTCTATATTTTGGGATTGGTTTGTACACTTGGGATTGGTTTGGAAGTTTTATCTTCATAAATCTACATGTATGGATGTATATTCTTGATCATTATGTTGTTTTCTTTACCTTTGCAAGAATCAAGGTCTGCACCTAGTTTTGTTGTAATTGTAGGGAAAATAATGTGTTTTGGAGCGATATGAAGCTAAGGGATCTAAGGAGTCGTTGGAGCTACATTATGGAACATTGAGGAACTACAAGAAAGGCTTAGGAACCATGGAAGTTGGACAGAAGTTTGATTTTGGACCAGATTGGAAGAGATTTGTACGCAGATGAGGATCACCTCGGATGGCTACAATACCATCTCGACCGAGGTGACTCCGCTGGGCTGGACCGAGACGGACGGCCCACAACCCATAAGATCTTTTATTCATGGCTGGAGATCTTTTATTTTTGGCAAGTGATTTTCCTATATGTTGGGATGGTTTTTCTGGATGGAAGCATGTCCAGTTGGTTGATTAGTTTTGAAGATTGAAGATATTCCAAGGAACGAAGGAAGTTGGCTTTGAAGATAAAGTTGAAGGCTTTTGAAGAAAGTTGTAAGGTTTTCTTAGATTGTTTGATGGTTGTCTTTTGGTTTGTGATTGAGGAACGCAGTTTGCTATTTGTTTGATTGCTTGACTGAGTTATTGACACCTTTTTGTTAAGATTTTCTTGTTTGGATATTGATTCCCGTCTTATATATATTTGATTATTGTTATCATGATGATTATTGGCTAAGTTCTTTGTGCGATTCTAGGGTGATTGGCTGAAAGTTGTGGGGAAGACGATAAAAGAATGAGCCTTTACCCTAGTGGAACCTTAAAGCTCGAGCCATACCTTAACCGAACCTCACCTTGGTCCATTCATAGAACATCTCGACCGAGATGGAACATGAACTGAGCGAGGTGATTCCTTTCCTAATCCTTATCTGAGTTGAGGTTTCAGTTTGCCAAATCCTATCCTTGTTATACCTATCTTGGTCCATACGCAAGCCTAGGATGAGACTTACCCGATGATTCCTTTGCTTGTATACCCAAGATCATGAGTGTTAGATAATAAAGGTTTATCCTTTATTAGGGTTTGAGTGTGCGTTCATCCTATCTTTGAGAGTTAGCATGAGACTTACCCGGTAAAGGTTAGTTCTATCCCCTTAGGTGGTGTGTTGGTTTGAGATCATAGTTCGTTTCCTTAGTTCCTTGAGACTTATCCAGTTAGAGGATCTTTGGTTTGGGATATTGAGTAGTGAGACTTACCCGGTGATCTATTCCCACCTTAGAAATACCTTCCCTTGCAAACCTCAACTTTGTCCACGTTATCCTTTGAGATCTTAAGTCGGAACCACAACCGGATGCTTTGACCACTAGAATTTTCATTTTCTTTATATGATTATTACATCATCTTTAATACACTTTCTTTATTTCTTGTTTTCTATTGACAACCTGAATTGCCGTGTTTTGTTTCACCATAATCCCTGTGTTCGACCCTGGAGTATTTACTGTTATTACAATTGATCCGTACACTGCAGGTTCGCATATTGTTTCAGGCTTATATTTTAGGTTATAAATTTAAAGCTATATCGTTCACCATAGACACACGTCTGAGAGCGAACAAGTTTTTGGTGCCATTGCTGGGGACTTGGTCAAGACCAAGTTCGGTTTCGGTTGTCTTTTAGGGTTGCTGCCCTTGTTGCTATTGATTACTTTACTTGAGTGATTTCGCAGGATCTTTCTTTAGGTTTATACAAAGAACTCGTGCTGGAAAGGAAATTGTTCCATAGGATCCCGAACCAGAAAAGACATACAAAAGGAGATTGAAAGAAGCTAATATGGCCGATCAAGATAATCGAGATCTTGAAGCCGAATTGAAGGATGCATTGGAACTACTTCAGCTCAGTAAAGAAGAATTTCAGAGAAAGAAAGAAGAGACTCGTGCAAGAACTGAAGAGATTCAAGCATATATGGCCGTACTACGAGCCTAGGTCTTACCTCGACCGGACCCAGTTGCTCGACCAAGGCAGGATCCAGCCCTAGTTGCACCGACCGAGATACACCCACCACCTCGGTTACTGGCTATGGTTGACCTTGGTAACCTTTTTGCTGGAGCTCCGCAAACCCTAGGTCAAATGATGGACCCGAATCAGAAAGTGCGGCGTCCAGCAGTTAATCTAGGAGATCCAACTGAGCATGATTATGAGCTTCGACTTCCAGTTCTAACTATGATTCGAGAATGTCAATTTGGAGGCATGTAAAGAGAATCTCTACATCAACACATTCAAAACTACGAGATTTTTATGGAGACGTTGAGACCATCAAGAGTGGAGAACAACAACTACAAGCTAAGGCCTTTCTACTTCTCTTTGAAAGACAAGGCTCTAGTTTGATATCAATCTCTCCCATCTGGAAGAGTTAGCACATGGGAAGAGATGACTACAGAGTTTCTTACTAAGTTCCTTCCCCATCAAAAGCCGCTGAATTGAAGGGTAAGATCAATGATTTTATTATGAAGGATAAAGAAAGTTTGTTCAAGTCATGGGAGAGGTTCAAGGACCTTTTATTAGATTGCCCTCACCATGGGATTCCTAAGATTGAGTTGCTAGAGATTTAGTTCAAGGTGTTGGATGAGGAAACTCAATTCAAACTCTAATCACTATCTATTGGAGCTTTTATGGATACACTGGTTGATGAAGCTTGGGAGTTTATTGAGAAGCAAACTTTATACAAGGAGAAGTACTTCCATCGAAGAGTTGAAGATGGAGCGAGGCGAGTTAGCTTTCCGGATGCAAGTCTTACAAATTCAAGTGCTGCTCAACTCACCACACTCAACAATGAAGTCAAGGCTTTGAAGGAGCTTTTGTTAGCTCAAACTTAAAAGGAGCAAGATGCTGGATACGTGGGCAGAGGAAACTATCAAGGGACGAGGAACAACAACAATTACAATAACAACAACAATAACAACAACAGGAATTTCAATAACAATTGGAGATCAAATCAACAAAATCCCGGTAACCCTTATTCTCCTGCTGAAAATGCTCTTAACCCCCCTTCTTCTTCTTCTTCCACTCCATTGAGGAGCGAGGAGCCGCCATCAAGCTCTTCCCAACAGCCCAAGGAGAAGCCGGATGCTGTGCTGGAAGCTATTTTGATAAAGCTCAACGCTATGGAGAATTCTATGAACTCGTTTTCGAAGGCACAAAAAGCCTTAGAACAACAAGTTTTTAACAAGGCTAATGAAGCACCAAGAGATCTTGGTAAACTTCCAGGAAGGACAGAGAACAACCCAAAAGGGTAGGTCATGGCAATCACCACAAGCAGTGGATTGAAGACTGTAAATTCAGTACCTCGGTCGGACCACGATGAGACGAGTAACACCTCGTTCGAGGTGCCAACCAAGATGGAGCCCCAGAAAGCGAAAGAAAAAGCTGATGTTTATGTTCCACCACCTACTTATAAACCTCCACTACCGTTCTCTCAGTCTAGGGCACGGATACATCTGGACAAGCACTTTGTTAAGTTTCTTGACCTTATGAATAAGATACATATTAACATCCCTTTCATTGATGCTATCCTAGGAATGCCTGCCTATGGGAAGTTTCTGAAAGAGATCTTGTCAAGGAAGAGAATGCTGGAAGACATTGGAGAAGTGCGGATGACCTCTAGATCTTCGGAGCTCTTTCAAATCATGAAGAAGAACATGCCGCCTAAGTTGAGAGATCCCGGTTGATTTTGCATTCCTATCCAAGTTGGGGATGTGACTTATGATGCACTTTACGATCTAGGAGCTAGTGTAAGCATCATTCCTCTAGCACTTTGTGAGAATATCAGCCTTGGAGATCCCAAGCCCGTAAAGATGACGTTATACCTGGCGGATCGTTCCATTACCCGTCCCGTTGGAATCTTGGAGGACGTTCCCGTCAAGCTAGGTAATTTCTATATACCTATAGACTTTGTTGTGTTGGGCATTTCCGTAGATTATCCCATTCCTATCATTCTCGGAAGACCATTTCTCACAACATCGGGTTGCAACGTTGATTGTAAGAATGCCAAGTTGTCATTCAAAATCGGTGGCGATCATGTGGAGTTTGCACTTTTGGATACAATGAAAGGAGAGCCTTTGGAATATGATATCTTCAACATCTATGATGAAGAAGATTCTCGAGAATTGGTGAGCTCTATCCTTATTAAAGATCCTCTCGACAAAGTTTTTAGTTTTAGTATGATGGAGGAAGGTGTAGATGTTTTGTGTGATGCAGATGTACGAAGCTTTGAAGCATTGGAAGCACATCCAGGAGCTGGATTCAACGATGTCATTTAGGAGACGAAAAGCACGTTAGGTTTCGGTCGCAGTTCCAGTACCTCGACCGAGACAGTTTCGGAGCAAGCGAGGTGACCTTCTCTGAAAAACACCTCGGTCTATCATCTCGGACCACGACGGAGACAACAAGCGAGATAAAGTCAACTTAGGACCACCTCGGTCCAGCACTTCGACCTAACCCTAGATGCCTCGAGACAGACAATATGGTCCATTTATGATTCATTCTCTGATGACCATTCGCAGTTAGTGGAGCATTGGCTTTGCTAAGTTTTTGATGGTAAAGAGCCTTGGTATGGTGATATTGTTAAATATCTTGTTTGTCAGGAAGTACCTCCGGGATTGACATACGCTCAATGGAATAAGTTCTTCAAGGACGTACGTCACTACTATTGGAATGAACCTCTACTCTTCAAGAGAGGTCCGGATGGGATGCTTCGACGATGCGTTCCGGAGGATGAAACTACTAGTGTCATACGGCATTGCCGCTCACTTCCTTGTGGAGGACATGCTAGCGCTCACAAAACATGCGCTAAGGTATTACGTTCCGGTTTCTTTTGGCCTACATTATTTAAGGATGTACAAACGTTTGTTGTCTCTTGTGATGCATGCGAAAGAACAGGGAATTTGTCTAGGAGAAATAAGATGTCACTCAACAACATTCAGGAAGTTAAAATCTTTAATGTATGAGGAGATTTTATGGGACCTTTCCCATCATCAGCGGGGAACCTCTACATCCTCTTAGCTGTTGATTACGTTTCTAGATGGGTGGAAGCCATTGCCTCTCCCACTAATGACGCCATGATGGTTGTGAAGTTCTTAAATAGAACTATCTTTCCACGTTTTGGAACACCGTGCATCATCATCAGCGATGGAGGGACACATTTCATCAACCGGAAGTTCAAGACACTTTTATCGAAGTATGGGGTGACCTACAAGGTAGCAACCCTTTATCACCCTCAAATTAGTGGGTAGGTGGAGATCACTAATAGAGAAATCAAGGCAATTTTGGAGAAAACCGTTTGAAGGACAAGGAAGGATTGGTCCATGAAGTTGGACGATGCTCTTTGGGTTTATAAGACCGCATTCAAGACTCCCATTGGTAATACCCCTTACAATTTGGTATATGGGAAATCTTGTCATCTTCCCGTTGAGTTGGAGCACAAGGCATATTGGGGCAATCAAGTGGTCGAATTTCAACATCAAGGAAGCTGGAGAGAAGAGACTTGTAGACATTAATGAGCTGGAGGAGTTGCGCTTAAACGCTTATGAGAATGTCAAAATCTACAAAGAAAGAATGAAGAAATGGCATGAAAAGCATATCGTTCCTAAGGAGTTCAAAGAAGGAGATCTTGTTATACTCTTCAATTGTAATAGGTAGAATTTTCGAATTCTAATTGATGTTGATTAACGTAATTAGTGATAGTAATTGACATATAACTCGCGAAGATTGCGTAAGTGTTGAGTATAAGTCCCACCGTTATGTTCCTGGCGTAATTTTGGGCTTATGGTGAAAATTTCACTTTTTCCCCAGGTAATTATCTTTGCCCTCCGGTATTATTTGGAGCATTTGAGAGCTCCAATTAATAAAAATGCAGTTGAGAGAAATGATTAGGACATCGGACATGTTCTAGATATGAAATAACATGGAAAGTCAAAAGGGACAAAAGAGTCGCTATTTCGTTTCTTAACGGCTAAGAAAGACGGCTTAGGAATACACGTTTTCCGAGGCAATTGTGGAATAATTATCTCTACAATATTCAAGATCTATTATTCCAATTTCGAGAAGTTTGGAGAAGGGGGTTCAACCCGCCATTGGATCGATAAAAGGATAATTATCGACTTCGCTAAAGGATAATTATCGACTTCACTATAAATAGCGGAAAATCGTTTATTAATTCATTTCCTTTCACGTTTCCTCGTAAAAGCTCTGATTTCTCTTAAACTTCAAACTTAGATCTACTCTCCGTTTCTAATCCGATTTCAATTCCGTTTGAGTTTTTGGATTCCTCTCTTCATTCTCTTCATATCGGTACTGAGTTTCTGCATTTCCGAGCAGTTTTCGAGCATATATGTCACCAGGACAGTTCCGTCGCTCAAATTCCGGTGAATTTGATATTGTACATGCGTAGCCTGCGTCGTTGTGATTCCGAATCTTCTTTCAGATCGTCAATCGGGTTAGTAACTAATAAGTGATGAATTTATTCGTTTTCCGTACTACGATTTGGCCTAAATCGACCTTAGGCTTTTCAAAATGGATAATTAGAAATTCCATTATGATCATTATATTGTTCTGGTGTTTATGGGTTGTTCGTTGATAAAATTTGATGATAGGTGGGTTTAGAAATGGCATGCGGGCAAAACGTTGTTCTGGTGAAATTTAATTAATAAATTAAAGGTTAATTAATTAAATTAGGATTAAATTTGAGATTTAGGAATACTGATTAGATGCATGCTAGGTGTCAGAATGATTTGAGGATCATGATGATGTTATGGATATCGGTTATGGCTTTAAGGATTAGTATGTGTACGAGTATGATGAGATGTTATGTTTAGGATATGCCTTAGGCATTTATGAATGTGTTGAGGATCTGAGGTTTAAATTTGAGATATAGGTTGATTGTGGTTAGTGAGACGAGTCTCCTAACCTTTGCAGTATGTGATTGTGTGTGCCTTGCTATTGCAGGCGTTGATTACTTCCCCAAGGGGAAGCTGTGACGTGGTACAGGTTACGAGTATATCAGGTAAGTCCATAGGACTTACTTAGCATGCAGTTGTGGATTGTATGATTGTAATGGTTGTGTGTGTTCATATGATTGTGCATTTATAACCTAAACCGGACTAGGATGACCATTCATTACATTTATTTGGCCCAAGTGTATTATAACGGGCGGTAACCGCCGGTCTCCGCCTGCTGGTAAGGAGGAGGTGCCCTGAAGATGATCTCACAGGAGGGGACGAGTGAAGGTTATCCCCATGCAAAACTCTTGTGTTACGTTGGATGGGACGGGGTTCTTGAGGCTCCTCGTATTACAAAAGAAGTTGAATTAGTAATGGAATAACGTAATGAAAGATTATAAATGAATGTGCGTGGCATTACATGTTTGAGATGTTGATGTGTGGTTGTGCTATTACCTTCATGCTTTTCATTGCTGTAGCTAACGGTTTCATACCGTGTTGTAGTGTTCTACAGGTTAGGAATATTGTAGAGTGAGCCAGATGGTGTGACAAGCCGAGGACTTCTGTACATTAGGATGCGTGGGATGTGGGATCTTTTGTGGTTGTGGTTTATGATGTTGTTTTGTACTCGGCTATGAGTTTGTAAACTCTTTTGATGTATCATACTCAGCTTTTATGTATTTGATTTTAATCTACCTGTGTCTTGTTGTAAGATCCAGTGAACTTGTTGTTAGGCTAGGGTCAGGGTCCATTGTGAGATCCTAGCCCAATGTGACACTCCAAGTCCCGCGGATTTGGGGTGTTACATCAATTCCCGCCTCCGCCTCTTTTCTAGTAAGTTGAAATCTAGATGGACAGGACCTTACATTGTGATAAATGTCTTTCTTCATGGTGCAGTTGAAGTATGGGGTGAAGCTACCGGAAGCTTTAAGGTCAACGGTCATAGGTCGAAGAAGTATCAACCGGAAGTTCCGCTTGAGGAGATTGCACCTTTGCACCTTGTTTGAGATGGCGTACGGTCCAGCTAGCGACCTTAAACCAAGCGCTTCTTGGGAGGTAACTGTTACGCTAAGATCGTGATGCGCAAATGGGTTTTAAATTTATAACTCGAACTAAATCCTAACTACCTAGCGAAACCCACAGTGTACGGGACGTTTGTAGAAGGGATAGTATTCCGAGGTCGAACACAAAGACTAAGATGAAATTGATTCGATTTGTGATTGAGTTTAGTAAAGACCTAGGTTGAAAGAAAAGAAAGAAACAAAGAAATGAAAATCTCAAATGTTTTTAGTTGGTTTTTGGTGATCAATCAAAGATCACAATTCATGCAAAGTAAACAATCAAACTAAACTAAAAATCAACACAAATAAACAAGCTAAACAAGATAATGATCAAGAAAAGAAAAGACGGATTCTAGGGGTTGGAAGTTCCGGTTATGGCATAGGACTCAAGTTATCTATTCATTTCTTGGATTAACTATGACATGTTGGGATTAAGCGTTTCTAGATTGGGATCAATTACCGGGTAGGTCTCATGGTCCAACTAGTCCACTCCTAAGGTCTCATCACCGGGTAAGTCTCTAAGAACCTAAGGATAGGAATTCTACACAAACCGGATTTTTAGCTAGGGGTCTAACCTATCCTTACCGGGTAAGTCTTGGAAAGGGAAGTCCTAAACAACTATCCTAGCACACCTAATCCAATGGCGGCTTATTAGGCTCACCACTACCTAAGGGTTGTTATCTTTGGAATCTAAGAGTAAGGATTACCGGGTAAGTCTCTCCTAACACTTAGTTACTAACACTAGGTCACCCTAGGGTAGATTAAACTCAACAAACACTTAGGATTTCAACATTCTATAGATCTAAGACAAGATCCATCGAGCCAGGGAAAATCACGGTTTGTTCTACCTAAACCACGGCCGTGGTCAGACAAGAACTACCCCTGATTTCTAACAGCAGCTACGTTCATACACACAAGTCATCCAAAGGTAAATCTAAGTCCGTCCTATCATAGCCCTAGCCATAACCATCCTTTCCTTACCCTAGAACCACATCAATTTAGCCTACAACGTTCATAATAGAAATCGAAACAAACAAACATAAAATCATGACATCTATTTGCAAGATAATGAAGGAAAAGAGATGGACAAGTGAACTAAAGCAAAACCAAGCTGAAAATAGAATTAGAGTAACTCACAATCCTTCCAAAAGAAGGTTCAAATGATTCATACTACTCTTAGAAATAGAATCCGGAATCCTTCAATACAAAACTATCAAGTGTGGTAATGGTGTGTGTTCTTCTTCTCCTCTTCAATGGAGCTCTTCTTCTTCCTCTTTGACACTTTCCTTCCTAGAAAGACTTCTTGTTGAGAGAATATTTTTGTTAGAAGATAATGGATAATGGAGAGCTGCTCCCAGATATCCCTCACAGCCCATGAAGGACCACTTTTATAACAAACTTGCATGAGCTGGCCATGAGAGTCGTGGCACAGCTGTCACAAGAATCTGGCAAAATCCACGGGTGATTCCACGGCCGTGGAGTGTTAGAGAACCGTGATTATGTGCAGAAACTTCGCCTTGGATCATTAAGCTGTGATTTGGTGCATGGCTTGTGTTGGCAAGGCTCCATGAGTCCTCCTTAGCCTTTAGCTTGTGTCCTAATGAGTCCGAGGGTGTGTCATCTAGATGAACGATCCTCAAACGTATCGTTTTTGCTCCTAAATCTCCCGAAATACCTATAAAACACGCACAAGTCCGTGTAGACGTCTATCTCGGCAAAATACATGAATTGAGTGCAAAACGTCGTGAACTAGTGCTAAACCACGCATGAATGAGTGAGAAATCTATCTAAATGATTACCTAAAACTAAGTCATAAATCGTGTTATCAGTATCCCAAGATATTGCTTTCTTTTCCCTTTTGTAGTTTAGTTTAGATAGTTTGCTTGTGTTTTTTGTGTCCTTCTAGATAGGAATCAGGTGATCTCTAGAAGAAATTACAACTAAGGAGCTACATGGAAGGACTGACGTTCGAGAAGTTGAGAAGACGGAGTTTGATTGAGACACATCTCGGATGCTGTCATAGTGTCTCGACCGAAGTTTTCTCCGTCAACCGAGGTGCCTAGGTCTGACAAGCACCTCGCTCTGGCACCTCGGTCCGCCCAAAAACACCTCTGCCGAGGTGAAATCAAATTCAGCGAGGGGTATAAAAGGGCCCCGACATTTCTCTCTCCTCTCACTTCCTCCCTCTCTTTGCCCTCCTCGACCGCGGCGTCTCTCCTTGCTCCAATTCTCTATTGAAGCCCGTTTTCAAAGATTCTTGGCTTGAAATCCACAAGAGAAGTACAAGAATCAGTTTCCAAGCATCAAACAGCGCAAACATCGACCGAAATCTGCGCATTTGGGGTATTTCATCCAAAACCCTAACTTGGTTCTTTTTCTTCGATTCCGCTTCGTTGGCTTTGGTTGCCATTGTTTGCTGTTGAGAAGAGCATAAGTACCCCTTAGGAAGCTGTTGGTAGTGATTTTTGGGGGAAAAACTTTCATTTTCTAGATCTCGAATCGCCCAACGACTTCCTCGGTTGACCCTTCTGCATCTCGGCCGAGGTGTTCTTGATCCGACTGAGGTGAATTTCAGCTATGAGCAATACAAGTAGATCTGATTGCCAGTTGGCCCTGAGAGATAAGCCAAGCAGTTCCCACCACTCTTCTCCTTCTCCTCCTTCACAGCCTATAGTCCCGGTGATCCACGAGCGATTCCAGCAGGACTTTGATAGGATTAGTGGGCGCCCCATTGTTACCCCACGTTATGTTGATGTTGCTGACTTCGAGTGCCTTCACGTGGTGGAGGACTTGAAGAAGATGATATCTATGGTTGGCCTTGAGGATTTTATGGCCATACAAGCGCCGGCTTATCTGAAGTCGACGTTCGAGTTTTTGAGCTCAGTTATGTACATGCCGGAGTGCAGAGAAATCAAGTACCGGCTTTTGAAAAAGAATTACATTGTCCCCTTAGAGCAGTTTGGGGAGATTTTTTGTTTTCCTACCCCCACAGCGACTGATTTTTCTTCTCGAGCGTAGACGTGTAAATTCTGGGGAGAGATAGCTTACGTGACCGACCACCGTGATAGATGGCAGCACGAAGATTCCCGGGAACGGATCATCTTCCATCTTGCTTTCCGTTTAGCTCACATGATCTTCAGTGAGATGCTTCTGGAGCGTACTAAGACGCCCTTGAAGGTCCGACAGTGTGAGCTTTTCAGTTTGTTTTGTATGGTTACAGGAGCAGTTCCAGACTTTGCTGTCATGCTGGTAGAGGATCTTCATAGGATAAAGGGGAAGGCGAAGGGAGACATTTGTTGTGGTGGGTTGGTGACCCACATTGCTACATACATGGAGCTGGATCTATCAGGTTGTACATTGGTGGCGGCACCGAAGCCACTGGGTTTGCAAAAGATGATCATGCGACAGATACTCGTTCCTCGTGGGCTTGGCACACCTTATGTTGCCATGCCATGGGAAACGAAGTTTCCTCAGGGCATTGTCTGGTCGTCATAGTTCTCGGTTTATGATCGTCAGTAAGAGTCGGCTGCTTGGTTCCCTTACATGCAGGAGGATGTTGCTAGAGAGGCAGTTGACAGAGATCATGGAGATGGTTTTGGAGGAGCTGTTGACATGGATATTGGTACTGATACCGGCGTTCCTATATTGGATGTATGCATGAATGATGATTGTTATGTGTTTTATAGCATGCGATATTGATTATTACTGACGTATGATTAGCCCCTTGTAGTGGAAGTGGTAACCTTTCTCTTTCATCCTGAGGGAGTCTGAGAGGATCTTTGTAGTCATGCCATACTTCCTATACCGACCAGATACGTCGCCTCCCCATTCCATAAGGCCTACGGGGACGTGTGCCGGATTCCACTCCAAGATGTTTATTGTACCCAGACGCGAGAATGATATACTTCTCGTGTCACATATGTAGCTATATATATGTGATGTGAGTGTACAACGTTATAAAGATAATTAAACGGGTAAATGATGTGACAACATGCTTGGTGTTTACCGTTATTTTGATGTGTGTATGTGCTTATGAATTATCTTATATATGAATTGTTAGCTAACGGTTTATACTGTGTTGTAGATCCTTTGTAGGTTAGGAGAACTGCAGAGTAATATGGAGGATTGATTAGCCGAGGACTTCCGTACATTAGGTGTTGTGGGCTTTTGGGATGATTATGTATACGCTGTTGTGTTTCGTACTCGGTTGTGGGGTTTTGTATATATTATATAATATGATGTTTCTGTTTTATAAAGGTTATTTTAAATTTATTTAACCTTGTTGTAAGATCCAATGAAGTTGTTGCCAGGCTTGGGTCAGGACCCATTATGAGGCCCTAACCCAGTAGCACTCCGAGTCCTACGGATTTGGGGTGTTATAGTTGGCAACACCTCACTACGGATTTTATAGATATCAGGGGAAGTTTAAGATAAAGTCATATCGTACATACAATTAATATTTTTTCAGAAACCTCGAATGAATTAAGATGAGGTGAAACTCTTTTTCCTTATCTCTTAAATCGCCCATATGGTGTTTGTGCGATTAGAATCACAAGATACAACTACTTCATTGTCTCAGACTACGTAATCAAATTTAGAGAGACCTACGAGACTGCTTATATGGCATACTCTCAAATGCTAGGAAGAAGAAATAAAGGAGAGATGTTTTGATGTGTTGTTAGTTTGTTTTCTGAATGAGTGAGAGCTTGCGTTTTTTTACAGGGATTCATTCAAGTGGGTAGGATACCTTAGGATCAGTTGCAAATGCACGGGACACAATTCCGAAATACCATTACGTTTTAATGGACATAATATTCTATTTTAAATACGAAAATCAAACATTCATTTATGTTTGATATCACAAGCGTTTAATGTACGATTACGGATTTAATACATAATCTTTTGGATAATTAATGTTGGATATTAAAATAATATTATAATTATTTAAATTCCCGATCCTACAATCCGATAGATTAA
This sequence comes from Fagopyrum homotropicum, assembly GCA_033239125.1. Classification (NCBI taxonomy): domain Eukaryota; kingdom Viridiplantae; phylum Streptophyta; class Magnoliopsida; order Caryophyllales; family Polygonaceae; genus Fagopyrum; species Fagopyrum homotropicum. The sequence continues at coordinate 78,466,094 of BSWB01000008.1, forward strand.
ATGAAAGACATATCAACTCATATTAAAATTTGGATTAACCCAGCTCAAACATATAAAGTTGGCGGTCAACCCAACCTAACCCATATATGGCCCGAAACCCAAAACCATTTTCAAGAGCCCTACATCGGTATCCATTATCCCATATTGCATACTATATTATACTTGTCGAGAGTATTTATCTAATGGACTTATGTCGGCATCTGATTTGACGTGACTTTCCATTGTACATACAACTTTGTGCTCGAGCTATAGCCGATTGACTATCACAGCGTACACATATTGTTGACACATGTTTGTTCAAGAGTGGAATACCTCTTAAGAAGTTCCAAACTTATTCAACTTCCTCGACTGATTTGTCTGTAATAATGAACTCAAATTTCATCGTGGATCCCGCCAAAAGTGTTTGTTTGAAATATTTCAAAGATACTGCTACACCACCTAGTGTGAATACATGACCACTTGTGGATTCAAAGTTTCTAGAAACAGAATCCAGTTTGCTTCAGTATATCATTCCAATATAGTTGGATATGTTTCATAATGCATCTCATAGTCCTGAGTATAAATGGAAGACATATCAACCCAAATTGAAATGTTGATCAACCCAAATTGAAATGTTGATCAGCCTGCATCGGCTTAAACAAGTAGAGTTGTGTGAGTAGTCCAACCCAATCCATATAGGGTCCAAAACCCGAAACCATTTCCAAGAGCTCAATATTCGGTACCTATTATACCATATGAATATTATATTAATAGTAATTATTTTCTTCATATTACATCCAATGTGTATATATTATCTGCCCAACTGTGGACCTTTATTTCCTCATTCATCTGGAAATCATTTAAAGCATATGAGTATACTATGTTATAGTACTCGAATGTACGAACTCAATGTTTCTATTATCCAGTGTTGACATTGAGGTAGTCTCATTATTGTTGTTGTTGATATTGAGGTAGTCCAACCCAATCCATAAATGGTGGCCTTTGTTGTTGTTGATGATACTGAGGTAGTCTCCTTTGATCATAGGCTCTTCGGCATAGCATGCTTGCTCCTCCCTTAGCCTTAGATCCTCCACGCTCCGATTATAAGTAGAAAATGGTTTGATTGAAACTAGAGAAAAAATGGCATGGGATGACTTTAACACTAACCACTTGATAGGTGATGGAATCACTATCAATTTAGGTAGTTGTTAGACTCTTTTTAGTGTCTTTGAGTCATATTATGTTACTATTCCCTTGATCAAGATGAAGAAGTCCAAATTGAAGTAAGAAAGGGTTTAGCAACAATTAGGAGTCGAAGAAGATCAACGAAGCAAAGTTTCTGGTGCCAAACCGCCCCCACGGAGTAGTTTCGGCGCGATATCAGGGTATCACCGCCACTGCGGCTCCACCTAGCCGCCCCTACGGTGACACCCCTGAAGACCTATGCCCAGTTTCAGAGTCAGCGCCTTCGCATGCGCCCAGAAGAGGCTTTTCACCGCCCTTGCGACCGCCTCTAACCGCCCCTACGGTGACTCAGCCTGAAGAAGCGAAGCCGTCTCCCCTACGCCCCTGCATACGCCCTTGCCAGCGGATTTGTGAAGCCGAAGAGCCTGTGTCACCGCCCCTGCGGTAACATTGGGCCGCTCCTACGGATCATCATAAAGAACGACACGAAGATGAAGAGTCAGACGTTCAAGAGCATTGAAGAACCCGCCCCTGCAGGATTGTCATGCCGCCCTAGCGGCCAATAAGAAGCTGGAATGTTCTGGCCTAAACCGCCCCTGCAGCCCTGAAGCCCGCCCCCGCGGTTGATCGCCCAAGGACTTATTTCCGGCTGTTTGCACCACCTTTATGACATTTAAGGTGGCTGTTTAGACATCCCATTTGCTCCCTTTTAATGCATTTTGTAGTATAAATAGAGACCTTGGCTGATTGCTAGAATCATCCACATTTTCCCCAAAAAGCTCTATATTTCTAAGTGCCATTTTTAATGAGTTTCTAAGCTTCCTTTGCTATATTAGGTTGATTGAAGCTGCATTGCTATTTGGTTGTAAGTTCTTTTAATATAAGTTTAATTCAGTATCCTTTGTGTTATGTTTCCTTGATCTCTCACTCATGTTTGCATGTCTTTTATCATTTAGATCGATCACCTTAAGTGTACATTTTCATGCAAACTGCTAGGATTAATTGATTCCGGGTCCGGGTCCTTAATCTAGTAGTAAACCCATAGGTAAAATCTGGTTGTGATTATTTAAGGGAAAGGAAAATAACTACAAAGAAAAGATTAACGGGTTGTTTATTCTTCTTTATATCTCTTTATCTTTACTAGAATGCTAACTTGTGTTTTGATCTTGTAGGTTTACAGATCAATAAACTAGTTAAGTTGTGTTAATGTCGGTTGACTTAACTTATATCTAAGATCAAGATGAGAACATTGGTGAATTGCTTCTAAAAAGAACCTATGCATGCTAAGATCCATGCTAGTATAGCTCTTTAATCATACATATTATCACCATATTTTCTTACTTTCTAATCGCTTTTGTCTTGTTTTGCTACAATCCAACCCCCCCCCATTGTGGTTACAATTCGTTAATTGAATCTAAAAAGAACTTTGACTAAAACACTCTTGGGTTTGACCCTTAATTACACTATACAAATCCGTTAAGTGTAACGTTAGGTATTCTACTTTGACTAAAGTTAAAAGACAACGACCTTGGGTTTTTAGCCTTGTCAAATTTGGCACCGTTTCCGGGGAGTTTAAGTTTCTGTTTTGTTTTTATATTTGATTATCGATTATTGGTTTGGACGATTTTCATGGTTCAAACCTGTGCTACTAACTCAGATTTTGCGCCTTTTGATTCAGAAATTGAAACAACGCACAATCGACAACGAAGGCAACAAGGAACTCGTGAAGCAATGGCAAACAAAACTCTTCGTCAACTGACGTAACCCGACTTGACCATACCGGCAATTGGGGAAGGATTCAACCTTGAGCTCAAACCGGGGTTGATACACTTGCTCCCGTCTTTCCATGGATTAAGTGGGGAAGATCCAACCAAGCATCTTGGGAAGTTCCACATAGTTGGCATGAGCATGAAGCCGACAAACGTCACCGAAGAGCAAATCAAGATGCGAGCTTTTGGATTCACCCTCAAAGATGGGGCTGATGATTGGTACTACCATCTTCCATCTGGGAGCATTGAAATATGGGACAACCTCCACAAGGGCTTCTTGGAGAAGCACTTCCCCGCGAAGAAGGCGATAAGCAACATCGAGCAAGAAGCGGACCAAACTCTTTATGAGTATTTCGAACGCTTCGCAAGATTGAGATCCAGCTGTCCTTTCCATGGGTACTCTACCCAAGATCTAGTCTTGTACTTGTACAATGGCTTGCTAGACAACGAAAGGAGGATCGTTGACGCCGCATGTGGAGGTAATATCTTAAAGTATACTCCTGAACTCGCTTTGGATAAAATTCAGGAATTGGCGGAAGGAACAAGGAACTTTGGTAGGACTTCTACCAAAAGAGTAGTGCATGTTGTACACCCCATCCGTCGTGTGATATCCACAAAGATTGCTGAATTGAAGGAGATGGTTAAGAGATTAACCTTGATGGGAACTCCACAACAACTCAAGGCTTGTGGAGTTTGTGCCGACCCTTTCCACCCCACGGACTTGTGTCCACAAGTCCAAGATGAAGCTGCTGAGGTGAATGCTTTAGGATATGGTCAACAACAACAGCAATGCCAATGGAATGAACCATATGCTCAAAATTACATGCCGGGTTGGCATGATCAACAAAACTACCGATGGAGGGGTCAACAAAATAAACAGCAACAACAACCCCGCCAAGGTAAGTCCCAATCCACTGAGGATATGCTACAGGTTTTGACTAAACATTTTGCTACTCATGTCCAAACCACATAATCAAGCATCAAGAATCTCGAGAAACAGGTTGGACAAATGACGGAAGCCATCACAAGGATCGAAGCTCGATCCTCGGGGAACTTGCCCTCCCAGACTGTCTTTAACCCAAAGGAGAATGTTAGTGCTCTAACATTAAGGAGCGGGAGGCAAGTGCAGCCAAAACCAGCTTTGGAATCAAAAGAGTTGGCCTCTGGCGGTCATGCCTCCCCTGCAGGTCTCCTAGCGTCATCCTTTGCCGCGTCGTCGCCCCTGCGTCCAGATGTCACCGCCCCTACGGTGACAGTCCCTGAGCCGCCCCTGCGGCTGCAAGCTTCTTCCCTTGTGGAAAAGACGACATAGGGTTCTGCTGAAGAGGATTCTTACATCCGTCCAAGTTTTCCACCGCTATATGTTGAGAAACCACCGGCTCTCTTTCCAGAAGCATTCAAGGATCGGGTGATTGAGGATAAGGATCTCTTTGTGACCTTTTGCTAATGTAAGATAAACATTCCACTTTTGAAACTTGTGAAGAGTATTCCTAAGTATACTCGTTTTTTTAAGGAGCTTTGCACGATCAAGAGGAACTGGAAGCTGAAGGGGAAGCAAAAGGTCCAAGTAAGTGGGCATGTGTCAGCAGTCTTCCAACGATGAATGCCCAAGAAGTGTAGTGATTCGGGCATGGTGAGTATTCCTTGTGTCATGGCGAAACTTGCTTTGATAAAGCAATGCTTGACTTAGGTGCGTCGATAAATGTTCTTTCTTATTCCATTTACCAATCTCTTGGCCTTGGGCCACTTCTTGAATCTCGGATTGTTGTCCAACTAGCAGATATATATAATGTTTATCCTAAGGGAATAATTAAAGATGTGCTAGTTATGGTTGATAATTTGATCTTTCTTGTTAATTTCTTTGTATTGGATATGGAACATGATTCACATGCTGCACCTATTTTATTGGGAAGACCGTTCCTAAAAACAGCTAGAACTAAGATTGATTACGTACGTTAGTGGGAAATTGACAATGGAATTTGATGGTGAAGTGGTTGAGTTTAACATTTATGATGCTATGAAACACCTCATCGATGATCATTCTCTTTGTGCTATTGATGTAATTGAACCAATTATTCAAAATGTTTTTGACATTTCCAATATTGATGAAATGAAAAGTATAATTGAAAACGATATTGATATTCATAATTCGGATTATGCATTAACATCTAACATGCAGGAAGTTCTTGCTCAATTGGATGGGCACAAAAGGCTCCCCCTCTGACCTTTGGCCATTGGGCCCACCTTGCTAACTCCAAGCGAAAAGCTTGTTCCCTCTATTGTGCAGGCTCCGGTGATCGAGTTAAAAGAGCTTCCCCAACATATCAAGTACGCTTTCCTAGGGGAGAACGACACTTTGCCGGTGATCGTGTGTAGCAAATTGTTGTCCCATCAAGAGGAGAAGTTGGTGAGCATCCTTAAGGAGCATAAGACGGCTCTTAGTTGGACCATTGTGGACATTACGGGGATTAGTCCCTCTACATGCATGCATCGGATCCTCCTTGAGGAAGAGGCAAAACCATCAAGGAAACCACAAAGAAGACTAAACCCGCCCATGATGGATGTGGTCAAGAAGGAAGTGTAGAAGCTCCTCCAAGCGGATATGATCTTCCTAATTTCGGATAGCAAATGGGTTAGTCCAACCCAAGTTGTTCCAAAAAAGGGAGGGATTACCATGGTGGAAAATCAACAAGGTGAGATGGTTTCAAGCAAAACCCAAACCGGATGGAGGGTTTGTATCGTTTACCGTAAGCTAAACACGGTAACCCGTAAAGACCATTTCCCTTTGCCTTTTATTGACCAAATGGTTGAGCGTCATGCAGGTCACCCATACTATTTCTTCTTGGATGGATACTCAGGCTATTTTCAAATAGCCATCTCTCTAGAGGACCAAGAGAAGACTACCTTTACTTGTCCTTTTGGAACTTTTGCATACCGCATAATGCCATTTAGACTTTGTAATGCTCCCGACACCTTCCAATGTTACATGATAAGTATCTTTTCCGAGTACATTGAAAACTTTATTGAGGTTTTTATGGAAGATTTTACCATCCATGGAGATAGTTTTGATGCATGTTTAGGACATTTAAAACTTGTTCTTCAAAAATGCATAGAAACCAATCTAGTTTCTCAATTCTGAAAAGTGTCACTTCATGGTAGAGCAAGGCATTGTGCTAGGTCATGTTATCTCATCAAATGGAATAGAAGTGGATAAGGCTAAAATTGATGTTACTCAATGTTTACCTTATCCTACTAATGTGCGTGAAATTCACTCTTTCTTAGGTCATGCAGGTTTCTACCGGCGCTTCATCAAGGATCTCTCCAATATTTCAGCACCGCTATGTGAGCTCCTGAAGAAAGACATAACATTCATAGTTGATGAAGATTGCAAGAAGGTATTTGACACTTTGAAGGCTTGCCTCATAAGTGCCCCTATCATCCGATCTCCCAATTGGGAGAAGCCCTTTGAGATCATGTGCGACACCAGCATGCCATAGGAGCCGTCTTAGGACAGAAGGAAGGAAGAGCATCACACGTAATCTACTACGCCTCGATGACATTGAATGACTCTCAAAGGAACTACTCCACCACCTAAAAGGAGATGTTAACGGTGGTGTTTGCCTTGGAAAAATTCAGGCAATATCTTCTTGGTATAAACGTAATCGTTTATACTGACCATGCAACGCTTCATTACCTCATGCCCAAGAAGGAAGCCAAGCCAAGGTTGATCCGTTAGGTTCTACTTAAAAGTGAGTTCAACTTAGAAATTTGGGACAAGAAGGGAGCGAAGAACCTTGTGGCTGACCACTTGAGTCTGTTGGTGCAAGAAGAAGAAGATCCAACAAAAGGGAAGGCCATCCTAGGGAGTTTTCCAAACGACACCTTTTACACAACCCTCTGTTGTGTAACCGCCCTTGCGGCCACAAGGAACTGCCCCTGCGCAACCCCGCCCCTACGGCTAGAAGCCGGCGCCCCTATGCCTCCCTTATCGCCGCCCCTACGGCTTGCTCTGGCCGCCCCTGCGGGTAAACCTGCAGAGGCCTTGAAAACTCCACCTTGATGAAATTTTTTTACAAGTGTTGATGATGGAAAACTTAACACAAATGTAGCAGTTGGATATACTAACAATGTATTGATTACATTCTCTAGATATTTGGTTGGTTTGAATTCAGTGCATGTTTTATCTAAATGTCAAGGGCCTTGAAGTATAACTCAAGGACAAAGGAAGATAGCATTTACAAAGGGACGAAATCAAGGACCTTGAAGTTATAGATGCACGAAACAAGTATTCAAATAAGCTGAATATTTTCCAGGTGATTCTCTAAGATCTCATCAACCGAAGAAAGATCTCAACCAAAGATTAGAGAATCTTTTTAGAAGATTTTCTAAACAAAAAGTGGCAAGGATAATATCTTCTCGCTCTATTCAAAAGACGAGAAGATCAAGGAGCTAAGGACTCGGCGTGTTCTCAGGAGCGAGCTGAAGATTTGCAACGTCTACCTTATCTCGAAACAAGAAACGATCTTCATGGAGAAAAAGATTCATCTTCAAACGGTCATCTCTACAACGGATAGAAGCCCTCTCCAAAGAAGAGTAGAAATGAAGAGGATGGTCGAAGAAGACATATACATAAGCATACACAGGAAAACATCTTTACATCTTCTAGCAACCTGATTATCTTCATTTGTTGTTTTTCTTTCTCATACAAAAGCTTTATCCCCTTAGAGAGAGAAAACACTAGAGCTCCATTGGAAGATCTAAATAGTGTTATACTAGAGTGTGTGTTACTCTACGAAGTAACTAGGCTATTATAGCTAGGTTAAGAGTTGGAGCTAAATCATAGGGTTGGCTACCGTGAGTGAAGAAGGGGATTTCTTCTAGTTTATATCTAGGACTCTTTGAAGCTTATAATAGATAGTTAGATCCTAAGGATATAACTTGGGACAGAGAGAAGGCTATTTAGAGCCGAACTTCGTAAACATATCCTCGTGTCAATCTTTTCAATTCCGTATCATATATACTTTACTGTGACTAACTTTGTTTTGCAGGAGCAAGAAGTCAAGGCCCTTGAAAGGAGTTTCAAAGCCTTGAAATCAAATTTTCACAAAGAGCATAGATTGACATCAAGGCCCTTGAAAGTAGCATCAAGGCCTTGAGATTTGGTTTACGAAAAGTTCCCATACTCTATTCAACCCCCCTTCTAGAGTATCTTTTACCTTATTTATTTGACCCACTGGTTCTTCAATTGGTATCAGAGCTAGACTCACGTTTATTGATTTAACCATCAGTGAGACTAATCATGAATCATGTAGGTGATGGTGGATTTGTTCAAGGAAGATCCTCATCCCGACCACCACTCTTCTGTGACAACAACTTTGCTCATTGGAGAGCACTCATGCATATGTTCATTATTGACCAGGACATGGAGCTTTGGAGCATCATCCAAAATGGACCTAAATTTTCAATGACAACGGTTGAAGGTGTCCAAGTCCCAAAGAAGGAAGCTGACTTCACACAAACTGACCTGGACAGCGTATCAAAGAACTACAAAGCAATGAACCTACTATATTGTGGATTAGATGCAAATGAATTCAACCGCATCTCATCTTGCAAGAGTGTTAAAGAAATATGGGACAAACTTGTTGTCACTTATGAAGGAACAAGTCAAGTCAGGGAAACAAAGATTAGCATCTTCCTCAAACAATACGAGCTATTCAAGATGAATCCAAATGAATCAGTCAAAGATATGTTCACCAAATTTACTGAGATCGTGAACAACCTGGAATCACTAGAGAAGATCTTTACAAATGAAGAGAAAGTGAAGAAGGTTCTAAGGAGCCTACCTAAAGCCAAGTGGGGACCAAAGATGACTGCTATTAAAGAAGCTCAGAATCTCACAACTCTTCCTCTTGATGACCTCCTTGGAAAACTCATCACACATGAAATGGTTCTTGGTGAAGAAGATGGAGAGCTCCCATCCAACTCCAACAATTTGGCATTAAAATCAAGAAGAGATGAATTACCATCTGAAGAAGAGGAGAGTGATGATGATGATGAAGAAGATGCAATCGCCATGAACTCTAAGGGTCTCGCAAGAATTCTCAAGATTAAGAAACGATCTGCTAATAGAGAATATCCACGAGCATCAAAACCCCGAGGTAGGTTTTCTAACTCTAATAAGAAAACGAAAGTACTGACTTGTTTTGAATGTGGTGAAATAGATCATCTTGTGAAGGATTGTCCACAAAGGACCAACTTCAAGAAGAATGATCGAAAGAAGAAAGCCATGGTTGCTTCATGGAGTGATTCAGAATCCAAAAATGAATAAGAAGATGAAAAAAAACAAGCAAACTTGTGTCTCATGGCCGATCATGAAGATGACTCAAACTTGTACATTGACAATGTGGTAAGTATAATCATGTCTCAACCTGAGATTGACCTTAAACAATTCCTTAAAGATATTATCTTAAGTGATAAGGAACATAGAATAAGGATAAATTCTTTAAAAGAAAAGCTTCATGAACAAGATAGACTATTGAGTGAAAAGTCTATGGAGATTGAAAATCTTAACACAGAAAAGGAAGATCTTGATGACAATATCAAGGCCTTGAATCAGAAAATCTGATTCTCAAGGACAACCTCTCCTCTCTTCATCAGAACTATATCGATCTAGAGAAAGAGAAAGTTGATCTGACTTTGACGTGTCAATACCAGAAGGCAACACTTATTAAGTTTACTCGTTCAAAAGCTAATCTGGAAAGAATGATGGGTGAACAACAATCTTCCCTTAACAAAAATGGTATAGGTTATCATAGGAGCTTTCCTAGAAAACCTACCACCACTTTTGTCAAGGCAAAAGGAAGCATTCATATGCCTACTTGCTTCTACTGTTGTAAAAAGGGTCATGTTAAATCTACCTGTCCTTATAGAAGAAATGATTCTTATATCATCAGAAACACCTATCCTTTATGTTTAAGGAAACAGGTCAAATAAATCTGGGTTCCTAAAGGTACTAGACTACCAAATATGATCGAACCTGAGTATGAACCAAAATATGCCATTTGGTCGACCCGGAAAGGTTAATGTTTGCTGTTTTGCAGGATATCACCAAGGTAAAGGAGCACAAATGGATATTAGATAGTGGTTGCTTAAGACACATGAGTGGAAAAAGATCTTTTTCTCAAATTTAAAGAAGCAATCATCTGGAACCATTAGTCTCGGTGATAAAGAAAAGTGTGACATAATTGGCATTGGTAAAATTTGCTATAATTCATCCAACTTTTATTGATGATGTCTATTTGGTTGATGGTCTGAAATATAATCTGCTAAGTATATCCCAAATTTGTGATAAAGGCAACAAAGTCATATTTGATTTAGATAAGTGTGAGGTTCAAAACGAAAAGATGGGTGAAGTGTTGCTTACTGCTCCTAGATGTAATAATGTTTATTCTATGAGTACTAACCAAGTTTCAAGAACTAAGCTAAAATGTCTAAAGGTCTTGACTGATGATCCAAGGCTTTGACATAGAAGACTTGGTCACATAAGCATGCATACCATGCAGAAGCTACTTACAAAAGATTTGGTACGAGGTTTGCAAATCTAAATTTCAAGGTTAATGACCTATGTAAGGCGTGTACACAAGGTAAACAAACAAGAGGTTCATTCAAACCTAAGAAAGCTGTAAGTTCTTCTCGACCCATTGAACTTTTACACATCGATCTTTGTGGACCTATGCGTGTCAAATCTGCCAAAGGAAAACAATACCTCCTTGTTATAGTGGATGATTTCTCTCGTTTTACATTGATATCTTTCCTACAAGAAAATTGTGTAAGGAGTTACAAAGTTTGAAAAACCTACCAATCCTTTCTATAAGAAGTGATCAACTGAAGTTTGATTTGTTTTGTGCAAAATATGGTATTTCACATCATTTTTCAGCTCCTAGAACTCCTCAACAAAATGGAGTTGTGGAACGAAAGAACAGACTCTTGAGGATATGTCTAGGACGATGGTTTTAGAAAACAATTTGCCAAAAAGTTTTTGGGCTGAAGCAGTAAATACTGCAAATTATATTTTGAATAGATGTTTAATTCGCCCTATTTTGAAAAAGACTACTTATGAACTCTTCAAAGGAAGAAATCCAAATATTTCATATTTCAAACCCTTTGGATGTACTTGTTTTGTTCATAACAATGGCAAAGATAATCTTGGGAAATTTGATGCACGTAGTGATGAAGCTATATTCATAGGATATGCTTCAAATAGCAAAGCTTATCGTGTTTATAACAAACGTCCCAAAATTGTTGAGGAAAGCATTCATATTATTTTTGATAAAAGCAATGATGGTACTTTGAGTGAAAGTTTTGCAGATCTAAATCTGAATCAAAGAGAAGATCATAATTCGGATGGAGAGGAAGATCCTAAAGATCAAGACAAGAATATGCAGGAAAATATTCAAGATACCGAAGAAAACCCTCAAGACCTTGAAACACACCTTCAAGACCTTGAAACTGGAAACTGTGATAACAGAACTCCACTTCAAGGGCTTGAAACCCAACTTCAAGGCCTTGAGATTGGATCAACAGGAAATGCATCAATGGTACCTGAATCTAGCCAAACATATAAAACTCAACCTTCTGGATCTACTCCATCTGTCAAAAGAAGAAAAGTTCAACACTTCTCATATCATCCACAAGAGAATGTGATCTCATATCCAAATGCTGGAGTTCAAACTAGATCTAAAGTGAACAATCTATGTGCCTTCTCCACTTTTGTATCACCTGTCGAGCCAAAGTACTACATTGAAGCTCTTCAAGAACTAGATTGGATCATTGCCATGCAAAATAAATTAAATGAATTTGAGAGGAACAAGGTATGGACTCTTATTTCAAGACCAAAGTATCAATCAGTTATTGGCACGAAATGGGTATTTCGAAACAAATTGGATGAAAGTGGCAAAGTCATACGAAACAAAGCACGACTTGTAGCACAAGGTTATAACCAAGAAGAAGGTATTGATTATGAGGAGACTTTTTCTTCAGTTGCCAGGTTCGAATCCATACGTATACTACTTGCACTTGCATCTTTCATGAGAATAAAACATTTTCAAATGGATGTAAAATGTGCTTTTCTAAACGGCTTCTTAGAGGAAGAAGTCTACGTTGCTCAACCTTCTGGTTTTGAAAATGATGAATTTCCAGATCATGTTTTTAAATTAGACAAAGCTCTTTACGGTCTTAAGCAAGCTCCTCGAGCTTGTTATGAAAGATTGTCTAAATATCTTCTTGAAAACAATTTTAAAAGAGGCTTGATTGATAAAACATTGTTCATCAAAACTAGAGGCAACGATATTCTAGTAGTACAAATCTATGTTGATGATATATTATTTGGTGATACTAATGATTCCCTTTGCAAGGAATTTTCAGATATTATGTGCAGGGAATTTGAGATGAGCTTAATGGGAGAGCTACATTTCTTTCTTGGACTTCAAGTTACACAAGCAAAGAAAGGAATTTTTCTCAATCAAAGCAAGTATACTAGAGACTTGCTTAAAAAGTACAAAATGGATCAATCTAAGGTTACAAAGACTCCTATGAGTTCAACACTTTCGCTAGACCATGATAAGAATGGAAAAAGTGTTATACAAAAGGAGTATCGAGGTATGATCGGTTCATTGTTGTATCTAACTGCTAGTCGTCCTAACATTATGTTTAGCGTGTGCATGTGTGCAAGATTTCAAGCTGATCCTAAAGAGTCACACTTGATAGTTGTGAAAAGAATTTTTCGGTATCTCAATGGCACTAAGGATCTAGGGTTATGGTACCCTCGTCAAAGCTTGTTTCATCTTGTTGGCTATTCAAATGCAGAGTTTGCAAGTTATAAGGTCGATAGAAAAAGTACTTCTGGATCTTGTCAATTCTTAGGGTCATCCCTAATTAGTTGGCATTCCAAGAAGCAAAACCCTGTTGCCCTATCCACAACTGAAGCTGAATATATAGTTGCAGGATCCTGTTGTGCACAAATACTTTGGATTGGTCAACAACTTCGTGATCTTGGTTTTGACTTGAGAGGTATTCCTAAAAAATGTGATAATACTAGTGCTATTTCTATAACCAAAAATCCTGTGCAACATTCAAGGACTAAGCATATTGATGTAAGGCATCACTTCATACGTGATCATGTTGAGAAAGGTGATGTTTCGATTTCTTTTATCTCAACTAACTTGCAGCTTGCACATATTTTTACCAAGCCTCTTCCTGAGGAACAATTTATTTTTATTAAATTGGAGCTTGGTATGTTGAACAAGGAAACATTAACGTAGGAGGAGTGAACAAGTTTTAATCATTCCAACGCATGCAACCCAATTGATGCTTTCAAGGGCATTGAAATAAAATTCAAGGGGCCTTGAAACATATCTCACATGGTATATTAACTTTACGGATCTTTTAAGAATTAATATCGTTTATATATTTCAATTCGTTAAATATTTTTCATAAATCTTTTGTTTGAAAATTTTGAAAAAGATTTGATGTTATTGGTTTTAAAAGCTTGATTTTCTCAAAGATTTTGTTATTTCCCTGTTAAAAAGGACCTACCTTCTATATCTTTTTATTCTTTCACAAGAAACCCTATTTCAAAATCCTTTGATTTCTCTCTCAAACTTTCCTCATGGCACCAAGAAGCAAGAGATCTACTCCTCTATCTTCCAAAAAGAAAGTTGTTCAGAATTCTTCAATTGCTAAAGAAGAAAAACCTTCTGAAGATTTGGATACATCTCAGACTACCGGTCTTCCCTCATCATGGTTCATTAATTTTCAAGCTTCTGGATCTTGGTTTGATGGTTTTCACAATCGACCTCTCTTTATGTGTGATTTGGTAGATACTTATTTTCTCGATACCCTCAAGATACCCTGCATAGACAAGCAGAAGAGTTCGATTATCTAGAAGGTTCTAAACCCTGGAGATTTTGCTTTTCCACGACTCACGAGACTATTCTATGTTAATCTCACCACCTAAACCCTGGAGATTTTGCTTTTCCATGACTCACGAGAATATTCTATGTTAATCTCACCACAAAAAGGGACAAAGGATGTATTACTCTTGAATCTTCACTGAAAGGTACTCCGATTTCACTCATTCCTTCTATTCTAAGTGAGATTTTTGGAATTCCTACAGATGTTGTATTCAACTATCCTTCAAGATCATAAGGTGTTCGTATTGCTAAGGAGAATTTTCAGGTTCCAAATTCAACCTCACGTCAACTTACTCATACATCTCTAACCTTAGAGGCTAAAATAGTGTTTACCATACTATTCGATGTGTAGTCCCTCGTGCAAACTCAAGAGAGTTGCTGACTGATCAATCTTTGGAATTAATTCATTTGCTTATGTCTGATATAGACATAGATGTGCCTAATCTGATTCTCAGCCATATGATGCATTTTGTAAATTCTAAAAGACCTATTCCTCTGCCTTATGGAAATTTGCTGCCTAAGGTCTTTGATTATTACAAAATTAACACATCCTCTGAGGAAAGACAATTTATTACCAGCAAAATTGATGGGGACTACTTAGAACGTCTAGGGATTGAGAAAACTCTTGCAGGAACATGGACTTTAAAAGGAAAAAGAGTTACTCAAAATCCAAATGAAGAAGTCAAACCTTCTCCTACTCCCGAAATCAGGTTAGAGGGTTGTGAAAAAGAAATAGCTTGTCTCAATCGTGAATTATCTGATTTTTAGTTTGACACCAAGAGGAGAATGGATACAAATTTTAAGTTGCTGGCTACCATAAATGCTAAAGTCAATGAAATGTATTTGATGGATGCTCTTACACTGACTACAATGGGAAGCATCTTGCCCATACCTGAAAATGCAGCTCAACATACTCAAGAGAAGGTTGAGAATGTGCTTATGAATTGTAAAAGGCGTGTACAGAATAAATCAATTCTACCAACTCATGAAGAGCCAATGTTCTTGCCCAAAGTTAAGTATGAAGTATTTAAACAGAGAAGAGCTGAAGAAAAGAGAAGACGTTTGACAGCTGAAGTGGATGATTGACGTTATAAGAAAACTTCATCCAAAGGAAAGAGGAAATCTATGAGGAGATTTAAGCTGACTGGTTTTTCAATGTGGTTTGTGAAAATAATATTTTAGGTCTGTAATCGTATTTTAAACTCCCTTGATTTGACTGTTTTTTCTCCCTTGTTGAAAGACAAAGGGGGAGAAATATGATCCGACATTTCGATATACTGCATTCTGCATTTTATTTTTGAGATTTTGATATGCATTGCTAAACTAATAAATGCAGGTACGATAAAAAATTTGTGTTGTCTTCCATCAAGGGGGAGATTGAAAACTCCACCTTGATTAAAATGTTTTACAAGTATTGATGATGGAAGACTTAACACAAATGTAGCAGTTGGATATACTAACAATGTATTGATTATATTCTCTAGATATTTGGTTGGTTTGAATTCAGTGCAGGTTTTATCTAAATGTCAAGGGCCTTGAAGTATAACTCAAGGAAAAAGGAAGATATCATTTACAAAGGGACGAAATCAAGGACCTTGAAGTTATAGATGCACAAAACAAGTTTTCAAATGAGCTGAATATTTTCCAGGAGATTCTTTAAGAACTCATCAACTGAAGAAAGATCTCAACCGCAGATTAGAGAATCTTTTTAGAAGATTTTCTAAACAAAAAGTGGCAAGGATAATATCTTCTCTCTCTATTCAAAAGACCAGAAGATCAAGGAGCTAAGGACTCGGCGTGTTCTCAGGAGCAAGCTGAAGATTTGCAACGTCTACCTTATCTCGAAACAAGAAACAATCTTCATGGAGAAGAAGATTCATCTTCAAACGGTCATCTCTACAACGGCTAGAAGACCTCTCCATAGAAGAGTATAAATGAAGACGATGGTCGAAGAAGACGGATACACAAGCTTATATAAGAAAACATCTTTACATCTTCTAGCAACCTGATTATCTTCATTCGTTGTTTTTCTTTCTCTTATACAAAAGCTTTATCCCCTTAGAGAGAGAAAACACTAGAGCTCCATTGGAAGATCTAAATAGTGTTATACTAGAGTATGTGTTACTCTGCGAAGTAACAAGGCTATTATAGCTAGGTTAAGATTTGGAGCTAGATCGTAGCATTGACTACAGTGAGAGAAGAAGGGGATTTCTTCTAGTTTGTATCTAGGACTCTTTGAAGCTGATAATAGATAGTTAGATCCTAAGGATATACCTTGGGACGGAGAGTAGGCTATTTAGAGCCAAACTTCGTAAACATATCCTCGTGTCAATCTTTCCAATTCCGCACCATATATACATTATTGTGACTAACTTTGTTTTGCAGGAGAATGAAGTCAAGGCCCTTGAAAGGAGTTTCAAAGCCTTGAAATCAAAGTTTCACAAAGAGCACAAATTGACATCAAGACCCTTGAAAGTAGTTTCAAGGCCTTGAGATTTGGTTTGTGAAAAGTTCCCATACTCTATTCAACCCCCCTTCTAGAGTATATTTTACCTTATTTATTTCACCTATCGGTTCTTCAATATTGTATAAGTTTCATTCGTTTAAACCTTGGTTTGTTGACATCGTTAACTTTCTTGTTAGAGGTGAGTACCCTCTAGACTTTACCAAAGCACAGAGAGAGAAGGTGAAAGCCGAGGCTAGGCATTACGTTTGGGACGATCCGTACCTTTGGAAACATTGTAGTGACCAGGTAATACGCCGTTGTATCCCGGATAATGAGGTACAACCTGTTCTCTTTCTGTCATTCGGAAGCATGTGGGGGACATTTTGGGTCTAATAAAAGTGCTAGAAAAATCTTGGATGCGGGGTTCTTTTGGCCACACATCTTTCGAGATGATTTTGCATTTGTAAAGTGTGTGATATGTGTCGAAGAATAGCTAATATCTCTAGGAGGAATAAAATGCCTCAATCATCGCTTATTTTTGGTGAAATTTTTTATGTTTGTGGGATATATTTTATGGTTCCTTTTCCTAGCTCCTTTGGGAATATCTATGTTTTGCTTGCGGTGGACTATGTTTCCAAGTGGGTGGAAGCAAAGGCCACCAAAACTGATGATTCTAAAGTTGTGGCAGCTTTTCTTAAGGATAACATCTTTGCAAGGTTCAACATCCCTAAAGCTTTGATAAGCGACAGGGGAACTCACTTTTGCAACAAAATGATCACCGCCCTCCTCAAGAAGTATCATGTCCATCAACAAGTTTCCACGGTGTACCGCCCACAAACCAATGAGCAAGCGGAAGTGTCAAATTGAGAGATCAAAACGATCCTTGAAAAGACGGTTACCCCCGGAAGAAAGGATTGGAGCTTAAGGCTCAACGATGCCTTGTGGGCATACCGTACGGCGTATAAGACTCCCATTTGAATGTCACCATCCCGACTTGTGTTCGGAAAGGCGTGCCACCTACCGGTGGAGCTAGAACACAAGGCTTGGTGGGTGGTGAAAAACTGCAACATGAACGTAAATGAAGTTGGTGAATTCCGGAAACTCCAATTGCAAGAGCTTGAAGAACTAAGACTCGATGCATATGAGCACGGCACAACATACAAGGAAAAAACCAAGGTATGGCATGACCGGAAAATCTTCCGAAAGGACTTCCAAGCAGGTAATAAAGTCCTTCCTTTTCAATCACATTTGAAACTTTTTGTAGGAAAGCTCGCTCGAGATGGACATGTCCTTACGTCATAGCCGAAGTCCATCCACATGGTGTTGTGGATCTTTACGATCCACAAACGCACATGATCTTCAAAGTCAATGGAAAAAGGCTTAATGATAGCATGTATTATATTCTATATTTTGGGATTGGTTGGGACGTTTTATCTTCATAAATCTGCATGTATGGATGTATATTCTTTGATCATTATGTTGTTTTATTTACCTTTGCAAGAATCGAGGTATACACCTAGTTTCGTTGTGATTGTAGGGAAAATAACACATTTTGGAACGATATAGAGCTAAGGAAGCTAAGGAGTCATTGGAGCTACATTATGGAGCATTGAGGAACTAAAAGAAAGGCTTAGGAACCATGGAAAATGGATAGAAGATTGATTTTAGACCAGATTAGAGAGATTTACACGTAGCTGAGACGCACCTCGGTTGGCTACAGTATCATCTCGACCGAGGTGATCTTTGTGATGGGGTGGACCGAGGCGAGCAGCCTACAGCCCACGAGATCTTTTATTCTTGGCTGAAGATCTTTTATTTTTGGCAAGTGATTCTCCTATATATTGGGATGGATTTTTTTGGATGGAAGCATGTCATAGAGAGTTTGAAGTTAAAGGAAGTTGGAAGATTGGAAGATACTCCAAGGAAGGAAGGAAGTTGGCTTTGAAGATAAAGTTGAAGGCTTTGAAAGAAGTTGCAAGGTTTTCTTAGATTTTTTTGATTGATTGTCTTTTGGTTTGTGATTGAGGAACTCAGCTTGATTGTTTAAGTGATTGTTTGATTGAGTTATTGAGACCTTTGTGTTAAGACTTTCTTGTTTGAATATTGAATCCCTTTTTATATATTTGATTATTGTTATCCTGCTGATTATTGGCTATGTTTTTTGTGCAATTTTAGGGTGATTGGCTGAAAGTTGTGGGAAAGAGGATGAAAGAATGAGCATTTACCTAAGTAGACCTTGAAAGCTCGAGCCTTTACCTTAACCGATGAATACCTCAATCAGTCGTAGAACATCTCGACCGAGATGGAACATGAACTGAGCGAGGCAAGACCTTTCCTGATCCTTATCTGAGTTGAGGTTCCAATTTGCCAAATCCTATCCTTGTTATTCTTTTCCTGGTTCAACGCAAGCCTAGGATGAGACTTACCCGGTGCTTTCTTCGTTTGTATACCCAAGATCATGAGTGTTAGGTAATAAAGGTTTATGCTTTATTAGGATTTGAGTGTGCCTTCAACCCATCTTTGAGAGTTAGCGTGAGACTTACCCGGTAAAGGTTGATTCTATCCCCTTGGGTGGTGTGTTGGTTTGAGATTATTGTTCCTTTCTTTAGTACCTTGAGACTTACCCGGTGAGAGGATCTTTGGTTTGGGATAGTGAGTAGTGCGACTTACTCGGTGACCTATTCCCACCTTAGAAACACTTTCCCTTTCAAAACCTCAACTTTGTCCACGTTATCCTTTGAGATCTTGAGTTGGAAGCACAACTGGATGCTTTGACCTCTAGAATCTGTATTTTCTTTATCTGATTATTACATCATCTTTGATACCTTTGTTTTGTTTCTTGTTTTTGATTGACAACCTGAATTACCGATCTTTGTTTCACCATAGTCCCTGTGTTCGACCCTGGAGTTTTTGCTGTTATTACAATTGATCCCTACAGTGTGGGTTCGGATATTGTTTTAGGTTTATATTTTAGTTAATAAATTTAAAGCTATATCGTTCACCATGCACACACGTCTGAGAGCGAACAAGTATTTGGCGCCGTTTCCGGGGACTTGGTTAAGACCAAGTTTAGTTTCGGTTGTCTTTTGGGGTTGCTTCCCTTGTTGCTATTGATTGCTTTACTTGAGTGATTTCGCAGGATCTTTCCTTAGGTTTATGTGAAGAACTCGTCCTTGAAAAGAAATCGTTCCTTACGATCCCGAACCAGAAAAGACATACAAAAGAAGATTGAAAGAAATAAGATGGCCGATCAAGATAATCGAGATCTTGAAGCCGAATTGAAGGAGGCATTGGAATAACTTCGCCTTAGTATAGAAGAACTACAGAGAGAAAGAGACGAAACTCGTGCAAGAATTGAAGAGATTCAAGCTGATATGGCCGCTCTACGAGCTCACATTCAACCTCGACCAGTCCTAGTTGCTCGATAAAGGCAGGATCCAACCCTAGTTGCACCGGCCGAGATGCACCCACCACCTCGGATGCTGGCCGTGGTAGACCGAGGTGATCTTTTTGCTGGAGTTCCGCAAACCCTAGGTGAAATGATGGACCCGAATCAGCAAGTGCGGCGTCCAAGAGCTAATCTAGAAGATCCAGCTGAGCATGATTATGAACTTCAACTTCAAGTTCTAATGATTTTTCGACAATGTCAATTTGGAGGCATGGAAAGAGAATCTCCACATAAACACATTCAAAACTATGAGATTCTTATGTAGACTTTGAGACCATCAAGAGTGGAGAACAACAACTACAAGCTACGGCCTTTCTACTTCTCTTTGAAAGACAAGGCGCTAGCTTGGTATCGATCCTTTCAAGCTGGAAGAGTTAACACATGAGCAGAGATGACTACAGAGTTTCTTACTAAGTTCTTTCATCCATCAAGGACCGCTGAATTGAGGGGTAAGATCAATGCATTTGTTATGAAGGATAAAGAAAGTTTGTTCAAGTCATGGGAGAGGTACAATGATCTTTTATTGGATTGCCCTCACCATGGGATTCCAAAGATCGAGTTGCTAGAGATTTACTTCAAGGGGTGGGATAAGGAAACTCAATTTAAACTCCAATCACATTCCGCTGGAGCTTTTATGGATACACCGGTTGATGAAGCTTGGGAATTCATTGAGAAGCAAGCTTTACACATGGAGAAGTATTCCCATCAAAGAGTTGAAGATGGAGAAAGGCGAGTTAGCTTTCCGGACACAAATTCAAGTGCTGCTCAACTCACCACGCTCAACAATGAAGTCAAGGCATTGAAGGAGCTTTTGTTAGCTCAAACTAAGATGGAGCAAGATGCTAGATATGTGGGAAAAAGTGTTCGCTCCAAAAGGCGTGTGCAAACTTTAACATTTATACCAAGAATAATTGCAAATAGCGAACCCGCAGTGTACGAATCGATTGTAATAAAAGCAAAAATGACAAGGTTGAACACAGGGACTATGGTGAAACAAAGATCGGTAATTCAGGTTGTCAATTAAAAAACAAGAAACAAGCAAAGATACCAATGATGATGTAATAATCAGGTAAACGGAATGCGGATTCTAGAGATTAAAGCATCCAGTTGTGGTTTCGACTCAAGATCTCAAAACATAATGTGGACAAAGCTGAGGTTTGCAAAGGGAAGGTGATTCTAAGGTGGGAATAGATCACCGGGTAAGTCTCACTACTCACTATCCCAAACCAAAGATCCTCTCACTGGGTAAGTCTCAAGGTACTAAGAAAAAGGAACTATAATCTCAAACCAACACAACACCCAAGGGAATAGAATCAACCTTTACCAGGTAAGTCTCAGGCTAACTCTCAAAGATGGAATGAAGGCACACTCAAACCCCAATAAAGGATAAACCTTTATTACCTACACTCATGATCTTGGGTATACAAACAAAGGAATCACCGGGTGAGTCTCATCCTAGGCTTGCGTTGAACCAGGAAAGGTATAACAAGGATAAGATTTGGCAAACTGAAACCTCAACTCAAATAAGGATCAGGAAAGGTCTCACCTCACTCAGTTCATGTTCCATCTCGGTCGAGATGTTCTATGACTGACCGAGGTGTTCGTCGGTTAAGGTAAAGACTCGAGCTTTCCGGGTCCACTAGGGTAAAGGCTCATTCTTTCATCGTCTTTCCCACAACTTTCAGCCAATCACCCTAGAATCGCATACATAAACTTAGCCAATAATCATCATGATAACAATAATCAAATATAAAAGAAAGGAATCAATATTCAAACAAGAAAACGTTAACACAAAGGTCTCAATAACTCAATCAAACAATCAAACAAACAATCAAACTGCGTTCCTCAATCACAATCAGAAAAGACAACAAACCAAACCAAACTAAGAAAATCTTACAACTTCCTTCAACCTTCTTTCAAACTAGCTTCCTTCCTTCCTTCAACCTTCCAAACTTCCTTTCAAAACCTGGAGAACAATGATCCTTGATTTTCCTGAATCTGATGATCCAGAGATGATTTCTTTTTAGAAAATCAATCTCTTTATATAGGAGAATCACATTCCTAAGATAAGATATGTTTAAAGGCAACTTCTTTCTTTAAATAATCTTCCAATCTTCCAAAATATATCAGCCAAAAAGATATGCTTCCTTCCAGAAATCCATCCTAAAATAAGAAAAATTCACTTTCCAAAAATAGAAGATCTCAACTAAAAATAAAGATCTCGTGTCCCGTCATCTGTTCACCTCGGTCCAACCTATCCTGAATATCATCTCGGTCGAGGTGGCATTGTAGCCAACTGAGGTGAATCTCAATTAAGCGTCAATCTCTCTGATCTGGTCCAAAATCAATCTTTCATCTCATTTTCATGGTTCCCGAGCCTTTCTTATTGCTCCTCAATGCTCCAGAATATAGTTATGTTGACTCCTTAGCTTCCTTAGCTCCATTTCGTTCCAAAAAGTTCCATTTTCCCTACAATCACAACGAAACTAGGTGTAGACCTCAATTATCACAAAGGTAGACAAAACAATATAATGATCAAGGAATATACACCCATACATGCAGATTTATGAAGATAAAACGTCCAAACCAATCCCAAAATATAGACTATAATACATGCTATCAAGAGGAAACTATCAAAGACCGCGGAACAACAACAAGAATTTCAACAGCAATTAGAGATCAAATAAACAAAATCCCGGTAACCCTTATTCTCATGGTGAAAATGCTCTTTACCCCCCTTGTTTTTCTTCTACTCCATTGGGAAGCCAGGAGCCATCATCAAGCTCGTCCCAGCCACCCAAAAAGCCGGACGTTGTGTTGGACGCTATATTGATCAATCTCAATGCTATGGAGACTTCTATGAACTCATTTTCAAAGGCACAAAAAGCCTTAGAACAACTAGTTTTCAACGAGGCTAATGAAGCACCAAGAGATCATGGTAAACTTCAAGAAAGGACAGAGAACAACCCAAAAGAGCAAGTCATGGCGATCACAACACGTAGTGGATTGAAGACTGCAGATCCAGTACCTCGGTCGGACCACGATCAGACGAGGAACACCGCGGTCAAGGTGCCAACCGAGATGGAACCCCAAAAAGCGAAAGAAAAAGCTAAAGTTTATGTTCCACCACCTGCTTATAAACCACCACTCCGTTCCCTCAATCTAAGGCGTGGGCACATCTAGACAAGCACTTTGGTAAGTTTCTTGACCTTATGAATAAGCTACATATTAACATCCCTTTCATTGATTCTATGCTAGGAATGCCCGCCTATGGGATGTTTTTGAATGAGATCTTGTCAGGGAAGAGAAAGCTGGACGACTTTGGAGAAGTATGGATGACCTCTAGATCTTCGGAGCTCATTCAAATCATGAAGGAGAAGATGCCACCTAAGTTGAGAGATCCCGGTTCGTTTTGTATTCTCATCCAAGTTGGGGATGTGACGTATGATGCGCTTTGTGATCTAGGAGCTAGTGTGAGCATCATTCCTCTAGCACTTTGTGAGAAGATCGGCCTTGGAATTCCCAAGTCCGTGAAGATGATGTTATATATGGCGGATCGCTCCATTACTCATACCGTTGGTATCTTGGAGGATGTTCCCGTCAAACTAGGTGATTTCTATATACCAATAGACTTTGTTGTGTTGGCCATTCCCGCAGATTATCCCATTCCTATCATTCTGGGAACATCATTTCTAGCAACATCGGGTTGCAACGTTGATTGTAAGAATGTCAAGTTGAAGTTCAACATTGGTGGCGATAATGTGGAGTTTGCACTATTGGCTGTAATGAAGGGAGAGCCTTTGGAAGATCACATCTTCAACATATATGATGA
Source organism: Fagopyrum homotropicum (assembly GCA_033239125.1). Lineage (NCBI taxonomy): Eukaryota > Viridiplantae > Streptophyta > Magnoliopsida > Caryophyllales > Polygonaceae > Fagopyrum > Fagopyrum homotropicum. The sequence continues at coordinate 78,489,723 of BSWB01000008.1, forward strand.
AGAAGATTCTCGAGAATTGCTGAGCTCTATCCTTATTAAAAATCCTCTTAAGAAAGTTTTTAGTTTTAGTATGATGGTGGAAGGTGTAGATGCTTTGTGTGATGCAGATGTGCGAAGCTTGGAAACATTGGAAGCAAATCCAGGAGCTAGATTCGACAAACTGATTCAGGAGAAGAAAAGCACATTTGGTTTCAGTCCGAGTTCCAGTACCTCGACCGAGACAGTTTCCGGAGCAAGCGAGGTGATCTTATCTGAAGAACACCTCGGTTCACCTTCTCGGACCATGACCAAGATAGCAAGCGAGATGAATTCAACTGAGAAGGACGATTTGTCCATTGATGATTCATTCTCTGATGATTATTCACCGTTGGTGGAACATTGGCTTCGCCAAGTTTTTGATGGTAGAGAGTCTTCGTAGCTGATATTGTCAACTATCTTGTTTTTCAAGAAGTACCTCCCGAATTGACATACGCTCAAAGGAAGAAGTTCTTCAAGGATGTATATCACTACTATTGGAATGAACCTCTACTCTTCAAGAGAGGTCCGGATGGGATGCTTCGACGATGCATTCCAGAGGATGAAGATACTAGTGTCATACATCATTGCCACTCACTTCCTTGTAGAGGACATGGTAGCGCTCACAAAACGTGCACTAAGGTATTACCTTCCGGTTTCTTTTGGCCTACAGTATTAAGGATGTGCAAGTGTTTGTTGTCTCTTGTGATGCATGCCAAAGAATAGGGAACTTGTCTAGAAGGAACGAGATGCCGCTCACCATTATTCAGGAAGTTGAGATCTTTGATGTGTGGGGAGTTTATTTCGTGGGACTTTTCCCATCATTCGCAGGGAACCTTTACATCCTCTTAGCTGTTGATTACGTTTCTAGATGGGTGGATGCCATTGCTTCTCCTACTAATGACGCCATGGTGGTTATGAAGTTCTTCAACAAAGCTATCTTTCCACGTTTTGGGACACCGCGTATCATCATCAGCGATGAAGGGACACATTTCATCAACTGGAAGTTCAATGCACTTCTATCGCAGTATGGGGTGACCCACAAGGTAGAAACCCCTTATCACCCTCAAACTAGTGGGAAAGTGGAGATCTCTAATAGAGAAATCAAGGCAATTTTGGAGAAGAACATTTCAAGGACAAGAAAGGATTGGTCCATGAAGCTAGACGATGCTCTTTGGGCTTACAGGACCGCATTCAAGACTCCCATTGGTACCACCTCCTACAATCTGATATATGGGAAGTCTTGTTATCTACCCGTAGAGTTGGAGCACAAGGCATATTAGGGCAATCAAGTGGTTGAATTTCGACATCAAGGAAGCTGAAGAGAATAGACATTTAGACATTAATGAGCTGGAGGAGTGTGCTAAAACGCTTATGAGAATGTCAAAATCTACAAAGAAAGACCAAAGAAATGGCATGACAAGCATATCGTTCCTAAGGATCTCAAAGAAGGAGATCTTGTTCTACTCTTCAATTCCCGTCTCCGCCTCTTTCCTGGTAAGTTAAAATCTTGATGGACAAGACCTTACGTTGTGAAAAATGTTATTCCCCATGGTGCAGTTGAAGTATGGGGTGAAGCTAGTGGAAGCTTTACGGTCAACGATCATAGGTTGAAGAAGTATTGACCGGAAGTTCCGGTCGAGGAGATTGCACCCTTACACCTTGTTTGAGGATGACGTACGGTCCAACTAGCGACCTTAAACCAAGCGTTTCTTGGGAGGCAACCCAAGGTATTGCTCTCTTTCCCGCTTTTCTAGTTTAGTTTAGATAGTTTGCTTCGTATTTTAGCGTCCTCCTAGACAAGAATCAGGTACTTTCTGAGAAGAAATTACAACTCAAGAGCTACATGGAAGGACAGACGTTTGAGAAATTGAGAAGATGGAGCTCGGCTGAGATACATATCAGTTGTTGTTACAGTACCTCGACTGAAGTGTTCTCCGTCAACCGAGGTGCCTAGATTTGACATTCACCTCGCTCTGACACCTCGGTCCGCCTAAGAACATCTCGACCGAGATGAAATCAAATTCAGCGAGGGGTTTAAAAGGGGTTTGACGTTTCTCTCTCTTTTCACTTTCCCTCTCCTCGCTCACATCGACCGCGGCACACCCTCCCTACTCAGATTGTCCATTCTCGATCATTTTCAAAGAATTTATGCTCCAAATCATCAGAAGAAGTAAGAGATTCAGTTCCCAAGCAACAAGCAACATAAAGATTGACTGAAATCCGCAGATTCAAGGGTATTTCGTCAAAAACCCTAACTCGTTTCTATATCTTCGATTCTGCATAGATCTGGCTTTGGATGCCATAGGTTGCTATTGAAAGGATATAAGTACCCCATAGGAGGCAATTGGTAGTGTTTTGGGGGGAAAAAATCTTGCAAATTTTTGATTTCAGCTTGCCTAGTTTTTTGCCTCGGTTGACTGGTTTGCGTCTCGGTCGAGGTGTTCTTGACCCGACTGAGGTGACCCCCAGCCATGAATAGTTCAAGGAGATCTAATCGTCAGTTGGCTCTGAGAGATAGGCCAAGCGGTTCACACCACTCTTCCCCCTCTTTTGCATGTCAACCTTCCATCCCGGTGATCCACGAGCGGCATCAGCGGGATTTCGATAGGATATGTGGGCGCCCATCATTGCCCCATGGTTTGTGCATGTTGATGACTTTGAGTGCCTTCACGTGGTGGAGAACTTGAAGACGATGATTTCGATGGTTGGCCTCGAGGACTTTATTGCCATTAGAGAACCGGCTTATTTGGAGCCGACTTTTGAGTTTCTGAGTTCAGTTACCTACGTGCCAAAGCGTAGAGGAATCAAGTATAGGTTGTTGAATAGGAACTACGTTGTTCCTCTCAATCAGTTTGGGGAGATCTTTGGATTCCTGACCCCCACATCTATAGATTTTGCTTCTAGAGCGCAGGTTCAGAGCTTATTGAGAAAGATAGCCCATGTTACTGACCACCGTGATAGATGGTAGTCCGGAGATTCCCGGGAGCGAATCATCTTTCACCTTGCTTTCCGTCTAGCACACAGGATCTTCAGCGAGAAGCTTCTAGTGCGTACTGAGACGCCCCAGAGAGTACGGAAGGGTGAGCTCATCAGTTTATTTTGTATGGTCACAGGGGGAGTTCCAGACTTCGCTTCATTGTTGGCAGAGGATCTTCACCGGATTAAGGTAAAGGCAAAGTGTGATATTTGTTGTGGTGGGTTGGTGACCCACATTGCCACTTCTATGGGTTTGGACTTATCCGGTTGTACATTGGTTGCGGCTCAGAAGCCGCTGGGATTGCAGGAGATGATCACGCGACGTATTCTCGTTGCCCGTGGTCTTGGCACACCTTACGTTGCCATCCCATGGTAAACGAAGTTTCCTCAAGGCATTTTTTGGTCTTCACAGTTTTCTGTATATGACTGTTAGTACTAGTCAGCTGCGTTGTTCCCGTACATGCAGGATGCTGCCGCTAGAGAGGCAGCTGATAGAGATGATGATGATGATGATGGCTGTGGAGGAGATGTTGCTATGGATACCGGTATTGGTACCGGCGGGCCTAGTATTCCCACCGTTGACCTTGATGATGAGGCCACGGAGGATGAGAGAGAGGCACCTGCACCTCCAGCTGACATGCCGCCACCACCTCAGCAGCGAGCCCGCCGCCGTAGAGATCTTGAGGAACATCAGCGGATCGACGATCTAACGAGAGAAATGATAGAGTCTTACGCCGCTTTGAGAGTAGATGCCACCCGGCGTTTCGATGCTCAGACCAGATCTATTGATGGATGGATGCACCAGATGGAGGAGAGCCAACACTTCACACGACGGATGATGGAGGTGCAATTTCAGCAAGTTATGGGCTACCCATTTGACCCGTCCCAGTTCCCCTACATTCTACCACCACCACCGCCAACTGTCGAGGATTGAGCTTCATGGATTTATTTTCTATTTATTATGCAGTTCAGCTATGTCCGGTGAGTGCTTTGTTTCTCCTGACTTATATTTGACCCATTGGGACAATGTGTCTCACGTATGGGGTATTTTTATTATTTGACTTACTTGCTATGGTTTGTATGACTCCCGTGTATATTATCGTTTATTTGGTTATATGTGTTTATCTGTCATTACATGCATGCATACAGGTTTCTGTTTGAGAAAAACGTCAAAACCAGTTTGAAAAAAATTTTTGGCTCGACCGAGATGGTCTAGACCAAACGAGGTCGTGAAAACCGAGGCACATCTCGGTTGAACACCTCAGATAACGTCAGATCACCTCGACCGTTATGGGTTTTTAACTGAAAGATTTTCGAAACGTTTTGTGCTTCTATTTTGGATATGACCTTGATGAAGATATTTGTTTGCAGAATGGCTTTGAAATCTTTATATTCTCGAAAGGTTTTATGATATGTTTAAGTTGCTAAATGCTTTGTTTGAAATTCTAGCTTGTTTAATACTTTGTTTTTATCAAAATTATGTTGGATTTGAAGGTTGACACCACATTATGAGTTCTTTGACATTCTTCTTGGGATGATTAAGGCACTTCATTCTCTTCTTCTTCTTCTTGATCATGCTTTAGCCCCTCATATACACATTTGCCTCCCTTTACCTATCCGGAAATTTGTATGCAGTTGGTGAAAAGCGTGTGAAGTGAAGTTGAGATCTTGGTTGAAAGTGTTAGAAAAAAAATTGGTTTGGGGACGTTGATCTTGATGATGAGTAACTCGGCACAATTCAAATAGCCGGGTGTTTGTGTCTTGCCAAAGTCGGATTGATCGATAGTCCTAACGGGTCATGGTATGTGCATCAAGGGTTTGAGGCATCTTGAGAAATTGATGATTGCTGATCTCCTAGGCTTCGGTTATTGTGCACCTCTGTCATGTTCCTAAAAAGTAAAGTAAAGTGAGAATAAGCAAATCTTATTGGTGGAAGATGTTGTGATTCAAAGAAAGTGAAAGTAAGATCCTATTCCCGGATTCTAGCACCATATTACCCTATACACATCCCACCTTGACCCATTTCTTGACCTCTTTTGGAAGCCCTTGAGACCTCGAGTATGATGATTGACTTAGTGGTTTAAACTGGATTATACATGATTGATTTTGATAAATATTATTATTATACATTCTATGATTTTTTTGCAAACATGAACAACTTTCTTATATTTATAAAATGTTTTGATCATGTTTTGATTTTATTTGCCATGAAGCATTCTTTTAGGGTGATCTATGAATGGAGCGCACCACCAAAGGATTTTTGAAATGTTTTTCATTAATCTTTTTGATGATTTATAATTCATTCTATCTTGTATCTAAGATTTGGATCTTGCTTGGAGACAAGCAAGGGACAAGTATGAGGTATTTTGATAGTATGTATTATAGTCTATATTTACGGATTGGTTTGAATGTTTTTTCTTCATAAATCTGCATTTATGGATGCATATTCTTTGATCATTATGTTGTTTTGTTTACCTTTGCAAGAATCGAGGTCCACATCTAGTGTCGTTGTGATTGTAGGGAAAATAGCACGTTTTGGAACGATACAAAGCTAAGGAAGCTAAGGAGTCATTATAGCTACATCATGCAGCATTGAGGAGCTACAAGAAAGGCTTAAGAACCATGTAAATTGGACAAAAGATTCATTTTGGACGAGATTAGAGAGATTTACACGTAGTCGAGACACACCTCGGATGGCTACAATATCACCTCGACCGAGGTGATCTTTCTGATGGGTTGGACCGAGGCAAGTGGCCCACAACCCACAAGATCTTTTATTCTTGGTTGAAGATCTTTTATTTTTGGAAAGTGATTCTCCTATATATTGGGATGGATTTTCTGGATGGAAGCATGTCTTAGAGAGCTGGAAGTTGAAGGAAGTTGGAAGATTGGAAGATATTCCAAGGAAGGAAGGAAGTTGGGTTTGAAGATAGAGTTGAAGGCTTTGAAGGAAGTTGTAAGGTTTTCTTAAATTGTTTTTTGATTGATTGTCTTTTGGGTTGTGATTGAGGAACGCAGTTTGATTGTTTGATTGAGTTATTGAGACCTTTGTGTTAAGGCTTTCTTGTTTGAATATTGATTCCCTTTTCATATATTTGATTATTATTATCATGATGATTATTGGCTATATTCTTTGTGCAATTCTAGGGTGATTGGCTAAAAGTTGTGGGAAAGACGATGAAAGAATGAGCCTTTACCTCAGTGGACCCTGAAATCTCGAGCCTTTACCTTAACCGATGAAGACCTCGGTCAACCGTAGAACATCCTGACCGAGATGGAACATGAACTGAGCGAGGCGAGACCTTTCCTGATCCTTATCTGAGTTGAGGTTTCAGTTTGCCAAATCCTATCCTTGTTATTCTTTTCCTGATTCAACGCAAGCCTAGGATGAGACTTACCCAGTGATTCCTTTGTTTGAATACCCAAGATCATGAGTGTTAGGTAATAAAGGTTTATCCTTTATTAGGGTTTGAGTGTGCCTTCATCCTATCTTTGAGAGTTAGCCTGAGACTTACCCGGTAAAGGTTGATTCTATCCCCTTGGGCGGTGTATTTGTTCGAGATTATAGTTCCTTTCATTAGTACCTTGAGACTTACCCGGTGAGAGGATCTTTGGTTTGGGATAGTGAGTAGTGAGACTTTCCCGGTGATCTATTCCCACCTTAGAAACACCTTCCCTTTGCAAATCTCATCTATGTCCACGTTATCCTTTGAGAACTTGAGTCGGAACCACAACTGGATGGTTTGACCTCTAGAATCTGCATTTTTTGATCTAATTATTACATCATCCTTGATACCTTGGTTTTGTTGCTTGTTTTTTATTGACAACCTGAATTACCGATCTTTGTTTAACCATAATCCTTGTGCTCGACCCTAGAGTATTTGTTGTTATTACAATTGATCCGTACACTACGAGTTCGAATATTGTTTCAGGGTTATATTTTAGGTTATAAATTTAAAGCTATATCGTTAACCATCCACACACGTCTGAGAGTGAACACTAAAGTTGTACCATGAGGGAGTGAAGAATGATCAGATCGATGAGATGGTCTTGTCGGAAGCCCAAGCAAAGAAGTGAAGACCTTACGTCGAGCCAGCAACGTAAAACAAAGGCGTTGCTCGGGAGGCAACCCGAGAAAATAAGAATAGGGTGCTCTGTCAAGAGAACCGCTCCTGCGTCCTTGTGTCACCGCCCCCGTGGTGACACTCTGCTCCCAAGCCCACCCCCGGCCTTGGGCCTGCATCAGCATATTGCTGTCACCTCCCCCCGTGGTGACAGACCCCCACCCCTGCGACTATGCCCTTGATATACACTCCCAGTGCCGCCTCAGCGTTGGGCCTGCGTCTCTCCCCTCCTTGCCACCGCCCCCACGGTGACTTAACCCCCGCCCCTGCGGGTTTACCCACAAAAGAAAAAAAATAGAAATCAAAAATATCCCCTAAACCTACCCCACCCACCTCTCTCTCTCCTCCTCACCTCTCACACTCCAACTCCCTCGCCCACACAAACTCTCACAATTCCCTAACCACCGCAGCCACCATGCCCCAACACCACCATTCTCTTGCTTTGCCGCCCCCACCGACGCTCCTGTGCCACCCATCCACTGGCTACCCTACTCAAACCTGCTGCATCCTTCCTTCACCCCTTTGAAACCAACCCTAGCCCTCATACTCCACCACCATGACCATCTGCCACCGGAAGCAACACCCTGCATCACTAACAAACGCGAGGAGAAGACGCCACAGGAACAACAAACCGGCGATCTGTCAAAATTCGTCCTCTATTCTTCGACCGCCCCTACGCCTGCTCCAACCCACCCCTGCGCCTATCCGCCTCTGCGGGTCTGACAACCACCTCTGTGGAAATCATGAAAGAAAGGTCCGTTTCTTGGAAATTTTTGGTGATTTCTAATTCAGTTGCTTCCAATTATTGTTAGAATGGATTCCGCAAAGAATTACAAGGTGAATGAGAGGGAGAAGGCGAGGTATGAGATTGTTCATGACCGAGCGATCTTTGATACTCGGTTTTTGCATGTTCCGACATTGGTGACCTTGGGCATGTTGAAGAGTATGTAGTCCTTCCTAGACAATGCTGGGCTCGGGGACTTCCTTAAAAAGAGTTCCCCAACGTATCCCGAGTTGACCATACAGTTTGTGGCTACGTTTAACATGGAGAAGGAGGATCAAATCTGTGTCGGCCTCACTTTCAAATAAAACAAGAGAAAGTACACAGTGAACTTCTCTCAACTACAGGAGGCCTTTGAGGTTATTAAGAACCCTTCTGACAAGAGGTGGGAGTCAACACTTACACCGGACTTGGTGGAATTTTGGCAAGCTGCTACCGGCTCCGAGTTTCATGCGGGGGGGGGGGGTGAGTACAACAACAAGCTAACTCACCCATGCTTGAGGCTCCTCTCGATGATCATCATGTGTGTCTTCTGTGGACACAAGGAGGAACAAGGTCGCTCTCATGGACCTTCCACTTTTGTATGCTTATATTCCGGCATTTGACAACATGCCGGATTGGATCTTCCTCTTCCTCATTCCTTTGAAGTGGATTAGGAAGAATGAGCCTCGGGATATTGTTGGAGGTGGCGTCATCTCCCTGATTGCGGAGCAGGTCATGGATTTGACGGAGTGGAGGATATGATGGCGATCCCGTTCTAAATTGAAGGTGTTCTCCAGCGATGCAAGCTCTTGAGGAGGGACAGTGAGAACCTCTTTTGGCTCTCTTTTGCAGATAGGAGCAATATCACTTACTTGCCCCGGCCGCTACCTTTCGGAGATGAGCTCTCCGATCTTTACATTGTTGCCGACCACTACGTCCCCAAGCGATCTCACGTCGCCATTGTTGAGCGGCATACGACGAGCTCCAGTAGAGCCCCATATGAGGACCACATGCCCATCCCCGATGATGAGGAGATGCCCACTGCGGCGGAGGAGTACGATCCCGCACATGGCAGATCGACTACCAAAAGACAATGCTTGAGTAGTAGCAGTCTTGGCAGACGAGCTTTCAAGAGAGCATGACCGCTCACTTTGACCAGCGTCAAGACGCTTAGCAGGCAGCTCAGTAGAAACGGATGGAGGCTTAACATCTGGCTTGGCTTGCTAGTTTTGAGACCTCCTTTGGTGCTCGTTTGGATGCTCAACAAACCCGCCTCGATGACATATACCGGCGGTAGGAGCAGTTCTTCAGCCACTTTCCCTACCTGTCGGAGCAAGGTCCGGATGGTCCAGCCGGACCGTCCAACTAGTAAGCTATCCTCTTTCCCTTCTCCACATTATTTATCTTTTCTTTCATTTTCACACTTTGAGGGCAAAGCATGCTTCAAGTATGGGGGATGGAACTTATCATGCATGTACAGTTGTTTGAGTTTGTTCTGAGAGTTCTAGTTTGTAATTCATTTCTTAATTCAATTAAAAAAGAAGACAAAAAGCCAAATAATTGAGAAAAAGGTAAGAAAAATCCTTGGATAAACCGAAAACCCGAAAGGGCAATTAAGGTAAAAAGAAGGTAGTCCGGCCAACTCTAGGTTGGTGCAAAATTGGACTTGAGGGATGTGAGGAATTTGTGAGATCATCATGAAAAGAAGAAGAATGGCAAGGTGAAACCCGAAAGTGCTCCTTGAAAAAAATGAGCAATACCGAGTGTAGGTTCTTCTTCCGGCGTGGGTAACATAAGAAGGGGAGTCATAAGAAGGATGTCCGGGTTGGTCACTTTTGGAGCAATAAGGATGGTAGTGTAACACCCCAAATCCACGGGACTTGGAGTGTCACATTGGGCTAGGATCTCACAATGGATCCTGACCCTAGCCTGAAAACAAGTTCACTAGATCTTACAATAAGGCACAGGTAGATTAAAACCAAATACATAAAAGCTGTATATGATACATCAAAAGATTTTACAAACTCAGAGCCGAGTACAAAACATCAAACCACAACATCTGAAACAAAAGATCCCATATCCCGCGCATCCTAATGTACAAAAGTCCTCGGCTGGCCACACCATCTGTCTCACCCTACAGTCTTCCCAACTTGCAGATCATCTACAACACGGTATCAAACCGTTAGCTACAATAATGAAAAGCATGAAGGTAATAGCACAACCACACAATAACATTTCATACATGCAATGCCACACACATTAATTTATTATCTTTCATTACGTTATTCCATTACTAATTCAACTTCTTTTGTAACATGAGGAACCTAAAGAACCTCGTCCCTTTCCCCGTTAACACAGGGGTTTGCATCGGGGGTGATCGTCACTCGTCCCCCCGGTGTTACTGGCTTCTAGACACCTCCTCCTAACCAGCAGGTGAAGAACGGTGGTTACCGCTTGTTATAATACACTTGGGCCAAATAAATGTAATAAATTGTCATCCTAGTTCGGTTTAGGTTATAAATGCACAATCATATGAACACACACAACCATCACAATCATACAATCCACAACTGCACGCTAAGTAAGTCCTATGGACTTACCTGATATGCTCGTAACTTGTACCACGTCACAGCTTCCCCTTGGGGAACTAATCAACGCCTGTAATAGCAAGGCACACACAATCACATATTGCAAAGGTTAGGAGACTCGTCTCACTAATCACAACCAACATTTATCTCAAATCTAAACCTCATATCCTCAACACATTCATAAATGCCTAAGGCATATCCTCAACATAACATCTCATCATACTCGTACACATACTAAACCTTAACGTCGTAACCGATATCCATAACATCATCATGATCCTCAACTCATTCTGACACCTAGCATGCATCTAATCAGTATTCCTCAATCTCAAATTTAATCCTAAGTTAATTAATTAACCTTTAATTAATTAATTAAATTTCACCAGAATAACATTTTGCCCGCAGGCCATTTCTAAACCCACTTGTGATCAGATTTCATCAAACAAACAACCCATAAACACCAGAATAATATAATGATCATAATGGAATTTCTAATTATCCATTTTGAAAAGCCTAAGGTCAATTTAAGCCAAATCGTTGTACGGAAAACGAATAAATTCATAACTTATTCGTTACTAACCCGATTGACGATCTCAAAGAAGATTCGGAATCACAACGACGCAGGCTACGCATGTACAACATCAAATTCCCCGGAATCTGAGCGACGGAACTGTCCTGGTGACATATATGCTCGAACGGGTCTTCATCTGTTCGGAAATACAGAAACTTGGTACCGATATGAAGAGAATGGAGAGAGGAATCCAAAACTCAAACGGAATTGAAATCGGATTAGAAACGGAGAGTAGATCTGAGTTCGAAGTTTGAGAGAAATCAGAGCTTTTACGAGGAAACGTGAAAGGAAATGAATTAATAAACGATTTTCCGCTATTTATAGTGAAGTCGATAATTATGCTTTAGCGAAGTCGATAATTATCCTTTAACCGATCCGATGGCGGGTTGAACCCCCTTCTCCAAACTTCTCGAAATTGGAAGAATAAATCTTGAATATTGTAGGGATAATTATTCCACAATTGCCTCCGAAAACGTGTATTCCTAAGCCGTCTTTCTTAGCCGTTAAGAAACGAAATAGCGACTCTTTTGGCCGTTTTGCCTTTCCATGTTATATCATATCTAGGAAATGTCCGATGTCCTGATCATTTCTCTCAAGTGCATTTTTATTAATTGTAGCTCCCAAATGCTCCAAATAATACCGGAGGGTAAAAGTAATTACCCGGGGAAAAAGTGAAAATTTCACCATAAGCCCAAATATACGCCAGGAACATAACGGTGGGACTTATACTCAACACTTACGCAATCTTCGCGAGTTATATACCAGTTACTATCACTGATTAAGTTAATTAACATTAATTAGAATTCGGAAATCCTAGCTATTACATCACACACCCCTTAAAGAAAAAGTTTTGTCCCGAAACTTGAACAATTTCCAAATCCTCTCGGACCCATACGCCGAGGTATAGACACTCTCTCTATCGGAGGTATCACATCTCCGTTCAAACGTATCAACCTATAACACTCTATAACCTCAAAACACAACATGGAGGAATCACCAACTCCAGCAACAAGATCATAACGCTATCCAAAGTCATAGAGGAAAAATCATCTCTAGCCAACTACTAACCACGTCACAAGGGATGGAGGAAAGCCGTCTCCAGCCAATCGTACTCGTAACACAACTATGTAGAGGAAAACCGTCTCCACTCACACTATGTCCATCAATAATAGCATGGAGGAAAGAACCATCTCCAGCTAATCCTAAACATATTACAATAGCATGGAGGAAAGAACCATCTCCAGCTATACCTATATCGTGCTAGCAAACAAGATCTAACAGATTAGATGCACATATCAAAGCTAGCATGAAAACACATCATATCACACAAGCACATAGCATACAAGCACTCACCAGAAAGGCACTAAGATCTACTTGTGGATCCTACGGGTGTCTCTAACTCCGCATAGAACTCTGGATAGTTCCTCTTGATACTATCCTCTGTCTTCCAGGTAGCCTCATCCGGTCCTCGTCTCGACCACTTTATCCTTATCATAGGAATATCCTTAGAATGCAGGCGTCTCACACCTCTCTTTCTAGAACTGCAAAAGGTTGTTCTGCAAAAGTGTGGTCCGGCTCAACCACTAGATCATCATAACTCACAATGTGCCTCAGGTCTGGTATGTACTCCCTCAGCTGAGACACATGAAACATTGGGTGAAAACCCTCTAAATTTGGTGGCAAAGCCAATCTGTGCACTGCTCTCCCAACTTTATCCAGTATCTCGAAAGGGCTGACATATCGGAGACTCAACTTCCCCTTGACGCCTCGCGTCAGAGTTACTCTCAACCAGACATGAGCTGTTACCCTGAACTCTAGAGGTCGACGCCTCCTATCTGCATACAACTTCTGGCGACTCTGTGCAGCCAACATCCTCTCTCTGATCAGCGTTACTCGAGCCATATCATCCTGAATCTGTTCTGGCGCTATCCCACTGGTACAGCTAGGCTCCTCCCAACATAAAGGTGTATGACACCTATGTCTACACAATGCCTCATAGGGACCATCCCTATAGATGCATACCAATGGTCGTGGTATAAGTACTCAACGAGTGGGAGATAAACAGATCGTCCCTATTCCCAATCCATCCCACAAGCTCACAACATGTCCTCTACGGTCTGGAGGGTTCTCTCACACTGACCGTCTGTTTGAGGTAAAACTCAATCATGATATGTGGACGCGTTCCCCAAGCAGTCTGAATCCGCTATCAAAACCTCAAAGTAAACCGTCTAATACAATCATAGTCGATCGTCCTCGGTACACTTATGGAGTCCCACCATCTGTCTAGTGTACTCCTTTGTTACTTCATTCACTGGCCACGTCTCTCTGTAGAGATGGAACATGTCGCCTTCGTAAATCTGTTACTAATAATCTGGATAACACCAAAACTCTTACTGGGTCTCAATCCCATCACAAGTCCACAAAAAAGTCCTCTCACTTCCCCTACAACACTGGTAATGGATGAGCTCATCTCCAGGTCAGTAACACTTTAACCTGATTTACTACTTCGTGGTACTTCTTATTCGTACATGGATGTACTAAAGAAGGTGTACTATGAGTGTATTGTAATCTTCTCCACTCGACTCTGCATAAGCGGTTATACTCACGCAGTTACGGCGCCTCATACTCTTTCTGTTCCATTAAAGAACTGTGGTGCCTCGCCATGAGGCATCCTTCTATCAAGTTCCCTCAGGGTCAGGCAAGTCCCCTGTTTTTGTTGGACCTCATCCAACAAACCACGTAAAATCCCTAACAATGAAACTAACATCCTTATCAACAGTTGTATGTCCAACTCTAACCAAGCTAGATCATTTTGAAACCGAGACTGTACAACAATTCCAGCAATCGCCTTCTCTCGAGGCGTCTTCTTATTCAAGGCAGCAGTGACCACATTCTCCTTGCCAGAATGGTACAAATCTCAAGGTCAGCGTCCTTGATCAACTCAAACCATCAACGCTAATAGTTTTTCAACCTTTATTGCATAAAAATATGCTTCAACCTCCAATGATCTGTGAAACTCTGACACAAAATGTCACACAGGTATTGTCTTCAAATCTTGGAACTTAAACTACCACCACTAACTCGAAATCTTGAGTTTGGCAGTTCTCCTCATACGTTCTCAACACCGTAGTCACGTGATTCCCAAAAATCTTCTGATTATCACCGAATAGAAGCAGAGGTCAAATGCTTCCTCTACTCTTCAAAGCTTCGACATACAACTTCAACCACACAATTATGGTGGTCTTCCTCATAAGACTCGTAAATGGATGAACAATCACATAGAATCCTTCCTCAAAGCGTTGGTAGCAATCGGCTAGGCCGAGAACTACACATTCCCTTAACGTTCATCAGTATCATCCATAAGACTTCATACTTACTCCTCATCACATCAATTATGATCCTACTGGCGGAACAACATGACCTTGAAGGTTACTTCTGGCATCTCAGTTCACATTTAGGGAGCATAGCACATTGGCTTCTATCCCTCGGATTCTGCAAAACCGTCCTCAAATAACCGGTACATTCCTCTCCGTTGTGAGAGTACACCAAACGTCATCAATAAGGTCTACCACCAACTGATCAAGGAAGTAGATGAAGACACTATTCATCAACTCCTATAACGACTACTAGGACGTTCCTCAACTCAGATGGCAGCACTACAACTCATAGTGTCCATAACGGGTATTAAATGTTGTCCTATGCCCACGCTGCTCTCTCATCCTTAGCTGATGATATCCTAAGCATACGGAAATCTTAAAAACACAATTGCTTCTCTTAATTAATCCAAAAAGTCGTCCATACATACCAATGAACGTGCTAGGGCGAACGGAGCCCATCTCAAACCATTCTTCAAATTGCTTCTTCAATTTCTAACAACTCAACAAGCCATATACCTCATAGGCCTTCTCCCAACCAGTCTCGTACCATACTTCAACGCAATATCAAAGTCCTCATTCCGTTGAGGAGATAGATTAGACGGTTCAGCCTGGAACTATCTCTTTCCTTCATGGCACAACATTAAAAAAAGCATCACCCTCTGGTGTTATCAACCTCGCAACTCATACGGCACCAAAGACAACTAACCTCCTCAAAGGTCATAACCTCGGAAAACCTCTACTTAGTCGATCTCAGTATAGACTATAATAGTCCCCTACTGCTATCTAAACCAACATGATATTTATTCTTCCACCACACACATAAAGACCTTCTCATGCACCTAAGGCATGACAAAGAAGTCTTCAAGCCATACCCAAGTCCCTGAACAAAGGGAATAACCACATATCTCGCGGGTTCCTAAGACCCGTAACTGGTAATGCTATAAAGGAAGATCTATCTTCTACTATATCCACAGTTAACTATTAACGCATGCATCGAAAGACAAGAGGTGCATAGCACTACAACAAACAAAACTCCACTAGGTAAACCATTAACAAGAATGGTACCTGTAACAGCTAACGCCCAAAGCTCTACTGCATATCATTACTCAATCTCAAACCTCTGCTCCTCAGGTATCACTGAGGTCATCGTCATAGCCTCCACTTTCACTCTTTCTGCATCGGAAAGAGGAAGGTCTTGATGAGAAGAAACACTACCTTGCTGACAAAAGGGGCCAGATGGCCTAGTTCACCACAAGTGAAGCCAGCTATCGGTGCCATGAGGCACTCAGAGCGCACATGATCTGGATAACCACAGTTGAGACATATACGTCTCATCTCTGCCACTAGTACGGTTGCTCTTCTACATTGCCCAGCTCAAAGGCTCTACCTTGAGCTCTTCTAGTATATGTGGTACTCCTACCACGACCCTTACCTCTACTCAGCGAGGGAACGGATTCCTGAGTAGGTGAATGATCTGGGACTCTTTGCTGTTGAGGTGTCTTCGGATCACCTCCCGTCACACTAGTAGAAATAATACCCTGTCGTGATGCCACTCCAGTTTGCTTACAGAAAACAGCTCTATAACCTTGTCTACCACACGTAAAGCAAGTCACTGGCGATCTTGGACACTGTGGTCGTACATGTCCAGGCTTCCCACAATTGTAACAAGTCCTCGTTTCACCAGAAGTCCATGTGAAATGAGAAGTACTCAAACGTCCACAAGTCGGGCTCGGTTTGCAATCCGGATATCCAACCTCGTCTTTCACTGATTCAACCCGTTGTTTCTTCTCTAATCCAGAAGCTTTAGTCGATCTCACAGATGTTGGTAAATCCGGTGTAGATCTACCCGCTATCACAACCTCATATACTTGCTGCATATACTCTTGAAACTCGAATCTACTCGTGGAGACACGATTAGCCTCTTCAAACTCATTCTCAGCCATAGGCAACACAACAGCGGATATTGGTCCCTGACTTGACGCTACTGGAGGAGGAGGGGGTGTACCCCTATCTCGTCCCACTACAGATACTGCTCTAGTTTGAGTCATATGTAGAATATACGCTCCTACTTATAAGGCTATATATATATATATATAAAATCATTATTACATGCATACACATCAGCACATAAAAGGTATCTATAAATATATCTACATTGTTGAGATCCTCATATGGGTGACGACTTCTATACATACTATCCCAAAACGGCTGTACTCGCTTTAAAACCAAAATACTTTAAAAATTCAGACCCCATGTGGGTTCTGTTTATTTATCCACTCTACCTTTATTGCAGATAGCAAGTGCCATTGTTGTTAACCTAAGGCTCTGATACCAACTCTGTAACACCCCAAATTCATGGGACTTGGAGTGTCACATTGGGCTAGGATCTTACAATGGATCTTGACCCTAGCCTCACAACAAGTTCACTGGATCTTACAACAAGGCACATGTAGATTAAAACCAAATACATAAAAGTTGTATATGATACATCAAAAGAGTTTACAAACTCAGAGCCGAGTACAAAACATCAAACCAAAACATCTGATACAAAAGATCCCATATCCCGCGCATCCTAATGTACAGAACTCTTCGGCTGGCCACACCATCTGTCTAACCCTGTAGTCTTCCTAACCTACAGATCATCTACAACACGGTATGAAACTGTTAGCTACAACAATGAAAAGCGTGAAGGTAATAGCACAACCACATATCAACATCTCATACATGCAATGCCACACACATTCATTTTTATCTTTCATTACGTTATTCCATTACTAATTCAACTTCTTTTGTAACACGAGGAACCTAAAGAGCTTCGTCCCTTTCCCCGTTAACACAGGGGTTTGCATCGGGGGTGATCGTCACTCGTCCCCCCCTGTGTTACTGGCTTCCAGGAACCTCCTCCTAACCAGCAGGCGGAGACCGGTGGTTACCGCCCGTTATAATATACTTGGGCCAAATAAATGTAATAAATGGTCATCCTAGTCCGGTTTAGGTTATAAATGCACAATCATATGAACACACACAACCATCACAATCATACAATCCACAATTGCACGCTAAGTAAGTCCTATGGACTTATGTGATATACTCATAACCTGTACAACGTCACAGCTTCCCTTTAGGGAAGTAATCAACGCCTACAATAGCAAGGCACACACAATCACATACTGCAAAGGTTAGGAGACTCGTCTCACTAACCATAACCAACCTATATCTCAAATTTAAACCTTAGATCCTCAACACATTCATAAATGCCTAAGGCATATCCTCAACATAACATCTCATCATACTCGTACACATTCTAAACCTTAAAGCCATAACTGATATCCATAACATCATCATGATCCTCAAATCATTCTGACACCTAGCATGCATCTAATCAGTATTCCTCAATCTCAAATTTAATCATAATTTAATTAATTAACCTTTAATTAATTAATGAAATTTCACCAGAATAACGTTTTGCCCGCATGCCATTTCCTAACCCACATGTCATCAGATTTCATCAAACAAACAACCCATTAACACCAGAATAATATAATGATCATAATCGAATTTCTAATTATCCATTTTGAAAAGCCTAAGGTCAATTTAGGCCAAATCGCAGTACGAAAAACGAATAAATTCATAACTTATTCGTTACTAACCCGATTGACGATCTGAAAGAAGATTCGGAATCACAACGACGCAGGCTACACATGTACAATATCAAATTCACCGGAATTTGAGCGACGGAACTGTCCTGGTGACATATATGCTCGACCAGGTCTTCATATGCTCGGAAATGCAGAAACTTGGTACCGATATGAAGAGAATGAAGAGAGGAATCTAGAAACTCAAACGGAATTGAAATCGGATTAGAAACGAAGAGTAGATCTGAGTTTGAAGTTTGAGAGAAATCGGAGCTTTTACGAGGAAACGTGAAAGGAAATGAATTAATAAACGATTTTCCGCTATTTATAGTGAAGTCGATAATTATCCTTTAGCGAAGTCGATAATTATCCTTTAACCGATCCAATGGCGGTTTGAACCCCCTTCTCCAAACTTCTCAAAATTGGAACAATAAATCTTGAATATTGTAGGGATAATTGTTCCACAATTGCCTCGGAAAACGTGTATTACTAAGCCGTCTTTATTAGCCGTTAAGAAACGAAATAGCGACTCTTTTGGCCGTTTTGCCTTTCCATGTTATATCATATCTAGGACATGTCCGATTTCCTCATCATTTCTCTCACTGCATTTTTATTAATCGGAGCTCCCAAATGCTCCAAATAATACCGGAGGGTAAAAATAATTACCCGGGGGGAAAAGTGAAAATTTCACCATAAGTCCAAAAATACGCCAGGAACATAACGGTGGGACTTATACTCAACACTTACGCAATCTTCGCGAGTTATATGTCAATTACTATCACTGATTAAGTTAATCAACATTAATTAGAATTCGAAAATCCTAGCTATTATAGGTAGTCTCTCATCTTTTCTCTTTTCTCTCTTTTTTCATTTTCTTTGAAAGCTTTATCTTTGGTTTTTTTTCACTTTTCTACTGCACCATACTTCCAGAGACATTGTGTCCTGATATTGTTTGATGTGTTTACTTGGGAAAATAAAGAGTCTAAGTATGGGGGGGTTTGATAGGTGATGGAATCACTATCAATTTTGGTATTTTTTAGAGTCTTTTTTGTGTCTTTGAGTCATATTATGTTACTAATCCCTTGGTCCAGATGAAGAACTCGAAATTGAAGTAATAAAGGGTTAAGCAACACTTGGGAGTCGAAGAAGATCAACGAAGCAAAGTTTCTAGTACCACACCGCCGACGCGGAGTAGTGTCACCACCCTGCGGTGACACTACACTCCGACAATGCAGCCAGTGCCTCGCCAGCGCCCCAAGAGCAGGGTTTCACCGTACCTACGGCTCCACCTAGCAGCCCCTACGGTGACACCCCTGAAAACCCATGCCTAGTGTCTCAGTCAGCGTCTTCGCCTGCGCCCAGAAGAAGCTTGTCACCGCCCCTGCGGCCGCCTCTAGCCGCCCATGCGGTAACTCAGCCTTAAGAAGCGAAGCCGGTGCCCCAGCACCCCTGTCTGCGCCCTTGCCCAGCGGATCTGTGAATCCGAAGAGCTTGTGTTTCCGCCCCTGCCGTGACATTAGGCCGCCCCTGCTGATCATCATCAGAAACGACACAAAGATAAAGATTCAGACGTTCAAGAGCATTGAAGAATCTGTCCTTGAGGGATTGCCAGATTGCCCCAGCGGCCAAGAAGAATGAAGAATCATTAGGTAAATATAAAGGATAAATATACTCTAGAAGGGGGGGGGGTGAATAGAGTATGAGAACTTTCCGCAAAAACCTATCTCAAGGCTTTGAAATTGATTTCAAAGGTCTTGGTGCCGATTTGAGCTCTTTGTGACACACTTTGATTTCAAGTGCTTTTAAAGTGAAATCAAGGGCCTTGACTTTGCAAACCTGCAAAACAAAGTTGGTCACACTAAAGCAAGATATGATGAAGAATTGAAAAGATCGACACGAGGATTTGTTTACGAAGTTCGGCTCTAAAGAGCCTACTCTCCGTCCCAGGGTATAGCCATAGGATCTAACGATCTATTATCAGCTTTGAAAGAGTCCTAGATACAACATAGAAGAAATCCTCTTCTTCTCTCGCGGTAGCCAATGCTGAGATCTAACTCCAACTCTTATCTTACCTATAATAGCCTACTTACTTTGTAGAGTAACACACACTCGAGTATAACAATCTTTAGATATGTCAATGGAGCTCTTGAGTTTATCTCTCTCTAAGGGATAAAGCTTTTGTAGATAGAGAGAAAGAAAAACTTAGAATCGAATGAAGATGATTTGGATCACTTGAAGACTTTAGATATTTCCGTGTAAGCTTGTGTCTCTTCTTCTTCAATCGACATCTTCATTTATAGTCTTCGATGGAGAAGTCTTCTAGCCGTTGTGAAGATGACCGTTGTGGAAGTTTCTTCTTCTCCATGAAAAACGCTTCTTGGTTAAGATGAGATAGTCATTGTAGATCTTCTTTATCTTCTTCATCTCCTTAAAAAACGTTGATTCTTCTTCTCCGTAATCTTTTCACGCTGTTGAAGATCTTTTTCTGTTGAGCATCGAGATCTTCTAATTTTGTTGGATGAAGATTTTCGAAAACCGTTGAGAAGAAATCTTGTAAATTTGTTGAGGATCTTTGCGAGATCCTTTTTGAACCGAATACTCTGGGTCGAGATCTTCTTGTTGAGCATATCTCCTTGTAAGATCTTCTTTTGATCCTTGGTTAATTTGGTTGGTAGAGATTTGAATTCTTTCTAGCGATTCTATCCCTTGGAATTGGTTTCAAGGCTTTGGTTCTTGATCCCTTGAAATGGCTTTCAAGGCCTCCATGTTGGTTTTTCTTCAAACTCTGCCCTTGTCCCTTGTATCAGATTTCAAGACCTCTATTGATCCCTTGACATGCTTTCCAAGGCCTGCATACATTTTGGACAAACACCAAACAAACCAAGCAATTAGAATTATAATCGATATTTTGTTAGTATAA
Source organism: Fagopyrum homotropicum (assembly GCA_033239125.1). NCBI lineage: Eukaryota > Viridiplantae > Streptophyta > Magnoliopsida > Caryophyllales > Polygonaceae > Fagopyrum > Fagopyrum homotropicum. The sequence goes on from BSWB01000008.1 coordinate 78,510,695, forward strand.
AAACCCCTTAATTTGTGTTAAGTCTTCCATCATCACATGTTCAAAATATATGCTCAAGGTGGAGTTTTCAATCTCCCCCTTGATGGAAGACAACACAAATATCGTACTTGCATTGTAGAGTTAACAATGCATATATGAATATCAAACAACACTTAAATGAAGAATGTAGAAATATCGAAATTTCGGATTATAAATTTCTCCCCCTTTGTCTATCAACAAGGGAGAAAACAATTAAAGCGCCGGAGTTATAAAGTCATTACAAACCCAAAAGTATTTCCAAACCATAAAACGAGTTTAAAACATCAAGCCCACAATCATCATATGCCCAGTCTGAATCATCCTCATAAAACCTGCGTCGTGCCTTGGATGAAGCAGGCATGTGACTATCATCCATTTCTTCTACTAAGCGTTGTCTCTTTTCTTCAGCTCGTCATTCTTTGACAACCTGGTATTCTTCCACCATTAGAATGATCGGCTCAACATGAGTAGGATAAATTTGTTTTGTACTCGTCGTTTACAGTTTATCAAAACATTTTTAACCTTTTCCTAGGTGTGTTGAGCTGCATCTTCAGTCATAGGTAGTATCTTTCCCATGGTAGTAAGAGTGAGGGCATTCATAAGATACATTTCATTTATCTTGGCATGTATAATAGACAGCATCTCATGATTTGCATCCATTCTCCTTTTAGTATCAAACTGAAAATCAAAGAGTTCACGATTCAAAGAAACCAATTCCTTCTCACATCCATCTAATTTGATTTCCGGAGCAGAAGGAGAAGCTGATGGAGCAGCTTGGGAAGGAGGTGGAATAGTCCGTTTTCCTTTCAATGTCCAGGCCCCTGCAAGAGTCTTCTAAATCCTTAATCTTTACAATCAAGATTCATCGATTTTGCCTGAGATCATCTGTCGATCTTCAATGGATGTGTCAATTGAAAAATGATCAAAGATCTTGGGCAGTATGATTCCATAAGGTAAAGGGATAGCTCTTTTGGAGTTAACGGCATGGACCATATGATTGAGGATGAGGCTAGGCACATCAATATCCAAACTAGACATAATCAGATGAATCATTTCCAGAGATTGATCTGTCAGCAATTTTCTTGAGCTAGCACGAGGGATAACACATCTCACCAAAATTGTAAACACTATTTTAGCATCTAGAGTTAGGGAAGTGTGAGTGAGTTGTCTGGATGTGGAGTTAGGAACCAAAAATTTCTCTTTTGCGAGACGAACGCTTTCGGACTGGGAGGGGTGTATGAGAGAAAGATTTGTAGGGATTTCTAAAATCTCACATAAAACAGTAGGAGTGAGAGTAATTTGGGTACCTTTCACAGAAGATTCGAGGGGGAGAATACCCTTTTCCCATTTTGTAACAAGATTAACATAGAACAATCTTGTAAATCTTGGGAAAGCAAAATCTCCAAGATTTAAGATCTTCCAGACTATGGAACTTTTGAGCTTGCAATGCAGGGGATTTGAAGAGTGTCCAAAAACTCAATGTCCACCATATCACACATACAGATAGGACGATTGTGAAACCCATCAAGCCAAGATCCTGTAGCTTAAAAATTGATAAACCAAGAAGTGGGAAGATCAGGAGTTTGTGAAATTTCTATATCTTCAGAAAATTTCTCGTCATCTGTAGCTGATGAAATGTTAGCCATTTCCTTTTTGAAAGTCGAGGCTTCACGAGGAGTAGATTTCTTGCTTCTTTGAGCCATAGATGAATTTGTGAAAAGAGAGAACAAGGGTTTTGAAAAGGGTTTTTGTAAAACGTAGAATGGAGAGGAAAGAGAGTTTAAGCCTTTAAAGGGAAAAGAAAACAATTTATGATTTTAAAAAAGATCTTGACAGAATCAAGAACTTGAAAATCGAAAATTATTTTCTAATTTAATCTCAACAACTCTTTTTAAATCTTTAAATACGGAATTTAAAGTTTTTGAAATCATTTTAAAAATATCTCTTTAAAATAATTTAGAGATCAAAATATCTATAAGATATTAAGCCCTAAATAAATACGTGATATTCAATGTTGCCCTTGAATTCCATTTCAAGGCCCTTGAATTGCATTTCAAGGCTCTTGAAATTGAAAAGTGGACTGCATAAGAAGGAGAAAATAAAACAATTTACTCCCCTACGTTAATGCTTATTTGTTCAACATACCAAGCTCTAATCTGATGAAATTGAATTGATCTTCCGGTAGAGGCTTAGTAAAGATATCTGCAAGCTGCAAGTCAGTTGATATAGAAGAAATCGAAACATCACCTTTCTCAACATGATCAAGTATGGAGTGATGCCTTAGATCGATATGCTTTGTCCATGGATGCTGCACAAGATTTTTAGGAATCAAAATAGCACTAGTATTATCACATTTAATCGGGATACCTTTCAAATCAAAGCCAAGATCACGAAGTTGTTGAGCTATCCATAGAATTTGTGCACAACAGGCTCCCGCAGCTATATATTCTGCTTCAGCTCTGGATAGGGCGACAGAGTTTTGCTTCTTCGAGTGCCAACTAATTAGGGATGACCCTAAGAATTGGCAGCATCCAGAAATGCTTGTTCTATCGACCTTATAGCCTGCAAAGTCTGCATCAGAATAACCAACAAGATGAAATGAGCTTTGACGAGGGTATCATAACCCTAAATCCTTAGTGCCATTAAGATACCGAAATATCCTTTTCACAGCTAAAAAGTGTGACTCTTTAGGATCAACTTGAAATCTTGTACACATGCACATGTGACCGAAGGTATTTCTATGGTCGTCTATACCCAATCAAAAGTAAATCCCGACTTAGTACTAAGAACAAGTATAGTGATTAAGTAAGGGTCGAACCCAAGAGAGATAAGGTGTTTTAGATGCAATTATCGATTATAATGACAAGTGACGCAAGGAGGGGGGAGGTTTGGTTGAATTGATGCACAAAAACTTATGAAAATGATTAATGCGACAAGTAAGACAATAATGGATGAATTTACACTAGGTTGATTCTAAGCATTCAATTGCTACTTTTGTGAGTTCCTTTTACAAGTTTCCAAGTAATCTCCCGTCTCGATCGTATATATGTGTTGAGCCAACCGGCATCAACACAACTTAACCTATTAAGGTTCCGTAAACCTACAAGAACAAATAACAGGTTAGCTTTCAAAGAAAGACTAAGGGATACAAAGAGAAGATTAAAACCGTTAAACTTATCTTTATATTTGTGTTCCTTTTCTTTAAGTAATCACAACCCGTTATTACTTAAAGTTGCTACTAGATTAAAGACCCGAACCCGGAACCTATTAATCCTAGTTGTTTGCATGCACTTTAGAACCTAAGGTGATCAATCTCAAGCAATAGTAAACATGTAATTAGACAATTGAGATCAAGGAAATACAAAGTATTACTGAATGTAAAATTTAGATTAAAAAGAACTTACAACCAAAGAAACAAAGCAGCTTCAAACCAACCAAATATACCAAGGGAGTTAGCAACTATTACAATGGAAAGCTCAAGTCTAAAATGGATTTTGTGAGGAAAAGCATGGATGTTCTATCAATCAGCCATGGACTATTTATACTACAAAAGACACTTAATTAGGAGTAAATAGCCGGCCTAAAACAGCCACCTTAAATGCCATAAAGGTGGTCTAAACAGCCGGAGTAAAGCTTCTGGCGTTAAACCGTAGGGGCGGCCTTCAGGAACTGCAGGGGCGGTTTAGGCAGAATCGGTTGATCTTCTTCAGAACCGCTGGGGCGGCTACACAACTCCACTAGGGCGGATCTTTAATGCACTTCAACGTCTGACCTTTCGCCTTCTTGACGTTTCTGATGTCAAGCCGCCGGGGCGTCCCTATGTCGACGCAGGGGCGTCGACATAGCCTCTTCGTCTTCTAGCTCCTAGGTTGAGGCGCAGGAAGGGGCGCAGTGTGAGATTCAGGGGAGTTGGTCTTCATATCTTCAGGACAGGTCACCGCAGGGGCGCCAAAAAGTGGCGCAGGGGCGGTGACACACTTCATGGCCGGCGCTGGTGAAGGCGCATGGAGCGTTCCAGTGGAAACGTCATCCGCAGGGGCGGCTGCAAGGACCCGCAGGGGCGGTGAGGCAACAGAAGCTTTGCTTCGTGATCGATCTTTACTCCTAAGTACTTGTAACTCCTTCTTTAGCTTCTTTTGATCTTCTTCTTCTGGACCAAGGAGTTAGTAGCATAAACCGACACTAATGCAATAAAAAGACCCTAAAAACTACCCTAATTGATAGAGATTCCAACACCTATCAAACTCCCCCATACTTGGACCTTTTACTCGTCCCGAGTAAAAATAAATGTCATCAACTAGACTCAAAGGCCTCAGGAAGCATGAGTAAGCAAAAAGATAATGGAAAACAAGAGAAAAGCTAAGAAAGAAACAAGGAAAAGAGAGAAAATGTGAGAAAAAGAAATACTACCATCCTTATCGCTCCAAGAGTGGCCTACCCGGACAACCTCCTTATGACTCCCCTTCTTATGTCGCCAAAATGCCGGAAGGGAAACCTACACTCGGTGTCGCTCATCTTGCCAAGGCGCCCTTTCGGGTTTTCACCTTGCCACTCTTCTTCTTTTCTCTCTTAAACTCACACCCCTCAAGTCCAATTTTGCACCAACCTAAGGTTGGTCGGACTACCTTCTTTTTACCTAAACCGCCCTTTCGGGTTTTCGGTTTATCCAAGGATTTTCATGGATTTTTTCACTTCTTTGGCTTTTTTCTTTTTTTTTTTCCGAAAGAAACTGAATTCAACAATGCAAAAACAAATGCCAAAAACAACTCAATAAACTGTACAAGCAATGATATATCCCTCCCCCATACTTGAAGTACACTTTGCCCTCAAAATAGAAATGAGTCAAAGATAAATGTGGGAGAAGGGAAAGAAATGTACCCCTCACTGGGGTGGTCCGGATGGACCACCAGGACCCTCCACCGGCGGGTAGGGGAAGTGGCGGAAGAAATGCTCCTGGCGTCGGTAGATGTCATCAATGCAGTCCTGCTGGGCAGACATCCGGCGATCAAAAGAGGTCTCAAAACTAGCCTGCCAAGCCAGCTGCTAAGCCTTCAGCTGCTGCTGCTGGGCTGCCTGCCAGGCCTCCTGCCTCTGGTCGAAGTGTGAGGTCATGGAGGTGACAAAAGTGTCTTGCCAACTCTGCTGCTGCTCCAACATAGTCCGCTGGTAATCGGACTGCCATGCCCGGTGTTGGGTCGTCATAGCCGCCATCTGAGCCTGAAGGCTCGCAAGGGCCGGGTCCTCCTCTAGTGCCGCTGTGGGCATCTCCTCATCATCTGGGATGGGCAGGTGCTCCTCCTGATGGGCCCGGCTGGAGCTGGCGGCATGGCTCTCCACAATGGCCACTAGTGGCCTCCTCGGCACGAAAGGATCTACCGGTATGTAGAGCTCGGAGAGCTCACCTCCTAGTGGTAAAGGTCGGGGGAGGTAGGTGAGGTGACTCCCATCGGCAAGGGAGATCCAAAACAGGTTCTCCCTGTCCCGCCGAAGGAGCTTGCACCTCCTAAGCATCCCCTCAGTGTAGAGAGGAGCCGTCATCCCATCCTCTAAATCGGACAGGTCCATCACTTGTGAGGCGATCAAAGAGATCACCTCACCGCCGACAATATCCCTCGGCTCATTCCTCCTAATCCGCTTCAAAGCGGCGAGGAAGAGAGAGGGCCAATCCATCAGCTTCTCGCTTTGTGGAAGGCAGGACTAGAGTAGTGGGAAGTCCTTGAGAGCGACCTTGTTTTCCTCTTTGTGTCCACAGAAGACACTCATGAGGATCTTGGAAATCAACCTCAAACTGGGGTGAGTGAGTTTGTTGGAGTACTCACCCCCAGCATGGAACTCTGACCCGGTAGCTGCTTCCCAAAACTGACATAGGTCCGGGGCCGGGACTGGATCCCACTAGTTCTTAGAGGGGTTTAGAGTCACCCCAAAAGCCTCCCGTAAATCGTTGTAGTCAAGAGTGTACTTCACCTTGTTGAACTTGAAGGTGAGGCCGGTACACACGTGGTCTTCCTTCTGGATTGTGAAAGTGGCGATAAACTGTTTGCTGAGCTCCGGATATGTCTGAGCACTCTTCTGGAGGAAGTCTCCTAGCCCAGCATTCGCCAAAAACGTTTGCATGCTCTCTAGCATGCCCAGTTTCTCCAAGGTCGGGATATGTAGAAATCGAGTTGCATACACAACTCGATCTTGCACAATCCTATATCGGTCCTTCTTTGTTTCCGTCATCTTGTATTTCCTTGGGGCTTCCATTCCTGAAAGTATTTAAAGCAAAGGATTAGCAAACTTTGAAATGAGGAAAAGAAAACGACCTTTCTGTTGTGATTTCTGCAGGGGCGGCTGTGCAGGCGCAGGGGCGGATGCTTGCAGCCGCAGGTGCGGGAGAAGTGCAAAGACGATTTCTGAGGCGCGATGGAGAGGGTGTTGCTGAGGTTGCTCCGGTGACGTCCTTGGTGGTGTAGGCTCGCCGGTGATGTAGCTGGAGTGGAATGTATGAGGTGGGTGAGGCCGTAGGGTTGTGAGAGAGCACAGGGGTAGCGGGAGAAGGTGGCGCAGGGGTGTCGACTGGTGTCTAGCTATCGGAGGTGGCGCAGGAGCGTCGGCAAGATTGTTTTGGGCAGAGGGCGCAGGGGCGTTGAGGTTGTTGCTGAAGGAAGGGAGTTTGGAGGGTTTGTGTTTGGTGAAGAAGGTTGGTGAGTGGTGCGTGGTAGGTGTAGGCGTTTTTCGAGATCCTATTTTTTTTTCTTTTCTAGGTAAACCCGCAGGGGCGGGGGTTTGACACCGCAGGGGCAGCGACAAGGGGGAGGGGCACGCAGGCCCAGCGCCGGGGGCGGCGCTGGGAATTTGTGTCAAGGATGGCCGCCGCAGGGGCGTGGGGTTGTCACCGCGGGGGTGGGGACAGGCGTGTTGCAGGCGCAGGCCCAGCGCCGGGGGTGGCACTGGCCTGAGTGTCACCGCAAGGGCGGGAAACAAAACCGCAGGGGCGGGTTCCTTGACATAAGCCCTCTTTTTATTCTTTTGGGTTGCCTCCCGAGAAGCGCCTTTGTTTTACGTCGTTGTCTCGACGTAAGGACTCTACTTCTATGGCTGTGCCTCCTCTAGTACCATCTCGTCAATCGGATCGTTATTGACTCCTTCAAGGTAAAGCTTTAGCCTTTGTCCGTTCACCTTAAACATCTTGTGCGTTTGGGGGTCATAGAGATCCACAACCCTATGAGGGTACACTTCGGCTACAATGAACAGCCCTGTCCATCTTGAGTGCGGCTTACCTGCAAAGAGTTTCAAACGGGATTGAAAGAGAAGTACCTCATTACCTACCTTGAAGTCCTTCCGGAGAATATTCCGGTCATGCCATGCTTTGGTCTTTTCTTTGTAAGTGGTAGCATGGTCATATGCATCTAGCCTTAGTTCTTCCAACTCTTGCAATTGGATCTTCCAAAATTCTCCCACTTCTTCTATGTTCATGTTGCACTTCTTTACCGCTCACCAAGCTTTGTGCTCTAACTCCACCGGTAGGTGGCAAGCTTTCACAAAAACGAGCCTAAAAGGAGACATTACGATGGGAGTTTTGTAGGCTGTCCGATATGCCCATAGGGCGTCATTTAGCCTTGCACTCCAATCCTTCCGCACGGGAGAAACCGTCTTTTCAAGAATGGTCTTTATTTCCCGGTTAGACACCTCAGCTTGGCCGTTTGTTTGTGGATGATAAGTTGTTGACACTCTTTGGTGAACATGGTATTTCTTAAGGAGAGTTGTGATCGTCTTGTTGTAAAAATGGGTACCCCTGTCACTGATTAAGGCTTTTGGGATTCCAAATCTTGTAAAGATATTTTCCTTTAGAAAAGCTGCAACTACTTTTGAATCATCAGTTTTGGTGGTGTTTGCTTCCACTCACTTGGAAACATAGTCCACCGCAAGCAAAATATATATGTTCCCGAATGAAGTAGGAAACGGCCCCATGAAATCAATTCCCCAAACATCGAATATTTCACAAAATATAAGAGAGGATTGGGGCATTTCATGTCTCCTTGAAAGATTTCCTACCCTTTGGCATCTATCAAACACTTTACAAAATGCAAAAGCGTCTCGAAAAATGTGTGGCCAAAAGAAACCGGCATCCAAAACTTTTCTTGTAGTTTTGTTTGCCCCAAAGTGCCCCCCACATGCTTCAGAATGACAGAAAGTTAGGACGGACTGTACCTCATTGTCCGGAATGCAACGCCGGATCACTTGGTCACTACAATGTTTCCAAAGGTAAGGATCGTCCCAAACGTAGTGTCGAGCTTCAGCTTTTACTTTCTCTCGTTGTGCCTTGGTGAAGTCTGGAGGATACTCCTTCCTGACAATGAAGTTCACAATGTCAGCAAACCAATGCTTAAAAGATTGGAGCTTAAGACAAACCTCTGTCGACAATTCCGCAGGGGCGCCTAGAGGGGGCCGCAGGGGCGGCTGGTGTGAGGCGCGGGGGCGGTTACACAAGAGAGAGTTGTGTAGAATGTATCGTTTGGAAAACTTCCGGCTATCTCTCTTTTTCCTGGATCTTCCTCCTCTTGCACTAGTCTGCTTAAATGGTCGGCCACCAGGTTCTCAACTCCCTTCTTGTCCCTTATCTCTAGGTTAAACTCGCTTAGAAGAAGCACCCAACGGATCAATCGTGGCTTTGCCTCCTTCTTTTCCATGAGGTACCTAAGAGCTGCATGGTCCGTGAAGATAATTACCTTTACCCCAAGTAGGTACTGCCGGAATTTCTCAAGGGCGAAAACTACCGCTAACATCACCTTCTCGGTGGTAGAGTAATTCCTTTGCGCTCCATTGAGTGTCATAAACGCAAAATGGATCAAATGTGAGGCCCGTCTGTCATTTTGTCCTAAGACAGCTCCGACGGCGTAGTCACTGGCGTCACACATGATTTCCAAAGGTTTCTCCCAATCCGGAGAACGGATGATCGGTGCGGTGGTGAGACATGCCTTCAAAGTGTCGAAAGCATTCTTGCAATCCTCATCCACTAGGAAGGTGACATCTTTCTTTAGCAATTCGCACAGGGGTGCTAAGATCTTTGAGAAATCTTTGATGAACCGTCAGTAGAAACCTGCATGACCAAGAAAAGATCGGATTTCCCGAACATTAGTAGGGTAAGGTAAATTTTGAATAACATCAACCTTTGCCTTATCTACCTCAATCCCTTTTGAGGATATTACATGTCCTAGCACAATTCCTTTTTCGACCATGAAATGACACTTTTCCGAATTAAGAACTAAATTGGTTTCAACACATTTTTCAAGAACAAGTTTTAAATGCCCTAAACATGCGTCAAAACTGTCTCCATGAACGGTAAAATCATCCATGAAGACTTCAATGAAATTTTCTATGTATTCGGAGAAAATACTTATCATGCACCGTTTGAAAGTGCCCGGTGCGTTACAAAGTCCAAATGGCATTCTGAGATATGCAAAAGTGCCAAATGGGCAGGTGAACGTCGTCTTCTCTTGATCTTCTGGTGCGATGGCTATTTGGAAATAGCCCGAATATCCATCAAGGAAACAATAGTATTGATGACCTGCAAGACGTTCCAACATTTGATCAATAAAAGGTAATGGGAAATGGTCTTTTCGTGTTACCATATTGAGCTTGCGGTAGTCAATGCAAACTCTCCATCCGGTTTGTGTTTTGCTTGGGACCATCTCTCCATGTTGATTTTCCACCAAAGTGATGCCTCCCTTTTTTGGAACCACTTGGGTAGGGCTAACCCAAGTGCTATCCGAGATAGGAAAGATCATATCCGGTTGGAGGAGTTTCAACACTTCCTTTTTTACCACATCCATCATTGGTGGGTTCAACCTCCTTTGAGGTTGCCTAGAGGGATTGGCTTCGTCCTCAAGTAAAATCCTATGCATGCAAGTGGAAGGACTTATCCCCTTGATGTCCGCAATAGTCCATCCAAGGGCCGTCTTGTGCTCCTTTAGTACGTTTACCAACTTATCTTCTTGTCCGGTGGTCAACTTGTTGGAGATGATTATCGGCAAGGTATTATGTGCTCCAAGGAAAAGATACTTGAGGTGTGACGGAAGATCCTTCAATTCTATTTCCGGTGCCTGCACTATGGACGGAACAAGCTTCTCGCTTGGGGTTAGTAAAGTGTGCCCAATGGCCAAATTAGAGATAAGTAGCCTTTTATGCCCATCTAATTGGGCTAGGACCTCTTTCATGTTAGATGTTAACACATAATCTGATTTGAAACCATCAATGTCATGCTCAATCACATCTCTTAATTCATCCACGTCAGAGTTTTCAAAAACATCTTGCACAAAAGGTTCAACAATTTCAATAGCACATAGAGAATGATCATCGCTAGGAAATTTCATTGCATCATAGAGTCAAATTCCACTATTTCTCCATCGAACTCCATGCTCAATTTACCACTAACATAATCAATTTTAGTCCTAGCCGTTTTCAGAAATGGCCTACCTAACAGAATGGGTGCAGCATGTGAGTCATTTTCCATATCCATTACAAAGAAATCAGCAGGAAAAATTAGGTTGTCTACCATCACTAATACATCTTCAATTATCCCTTTTAGGTACACGTTAGATCTATCAGCCAGTTGTACTACAATCCTGGTTTCCATTAGTGGCCCAAGGCCAAGTGATTTGTAAATCGAATATGGCAAGACATTAATAGAAGCACCGAGATCAAGCATTGCTTTGTCAAAGTGGGTTTCCCCTATAACACAAGGAATGCTTACCATGCCCGGATCGCTGCATTTCTTAGGCATTCTCCGTTGGAAAACTACCGAAACATGTTCACTTACTTGCACTTTCTGTTTCCCCTTTAGCTTTTGATTCCTCTTAATAGTGCAAAGTTCCTTCTAAAAAACGAGCATACTTAGGGATACTTTTCACCAACTTAAGGAGGGGAATGTTTACCTCGCATTTAGAGAAAGTCTCAAAGAGGTCCTTGTTCTCTATGATTCTTCGCTCCTTCAATGCTTCAGGAAAAGGAGCCGGTGGCTTTTCGGAGTACAGCGGAGGAAAGTTAGGCCGGACGTAAGTATCCTTTTCAACAGGACCTTCTGTTGTGTTTTCCGCAGGGGCGTCAACTTGAAGGCGCAGGGGCGGCTAAGGGTTGTCACCGCAGGGGAAGGGGCAGCCGGCCGCAAGGGCGTCCTTCCTTCTGGGCTGGGCACAGCTGCAGCCGCAGGGGCGGCTGTAGGTGCGGAAATAACGACAGAAGGTTTGCTTTGTGACTCTTTTGTTGGTTCTTGTTGGATTTACTTCCCGCTCCTCAATGTTAGGGCACTAACATTTTCCTTGAGGTTTATAAACGTCTGGAAAGGCAATCCTCCGGAAAGCCTTGATTCGGTCCTTGAAATAGCTTCCGCCATTTGACTAACCTGTTGCTCAAGGTTCTTGATGCTAGATTCTGTTGTTTGGACATGAGTAGCAAAGTGTTTAGTCAAAACCTGCAACATATCTTCAGTTGAGTGATACTTACCTTAGCGGGGCTGTTGTTGTTGGTTTTGTTGATCCCTCCAACGAAAATTCTGTTGGTCACGCCAATATGGCATGAAATTTTGTGCATAGGGATTGTTCCTAGGTCTTTGTTGTTGTGGTTGTCCATAACCCATTGCGTTTACTTCAACATCGTCATCTTGAACTTGTGGACACATGTCCGTTGGATGATACGGGTCAGCACAAACTCCACAAGCTTTGAGTTGTTGTGGTGTTCCCATAAGTGTTAGCCTCTTCACCATTTCTTTCAATTCTGCCAGCTCGGTGGAAATCTCGCTCTTCCCGGAACTCACGGCATGAACTCCTTTCTTAGCCGGGGTCCTTCCAAAGTTCCGAGTTCCTTCCGCTAGTTCTTGTATCTTTTCCAGAGCAAGGTCAGGAGATATTACCTCCGCAAGCCGCATCGACGATCCTCCTTTCATTGTCTAGCAAGCCATTGTACAAGTACAAGACTAGATCTTGAGTTGAATATCCGTGAAAAGGACAGCTGGATCGGAGGCGTGCAAACCTTTCGAAGTACTCGTAGAGAGTTTCGGTTGCCTCTTGCTCGATGTTACTTATAGCTTTCTTCAAGCTATTGGCCTTTTTAGTTGGAAAGTATTTCTCCAAGAACGCTTTGTGAAGGTTCTCCCAAGTGTCAATACTTCCGGATGGAAGGTGGTAATACCAATCATCCGCCGAATCTTTGAGTGTGAAGCCGAATGCCCTCATCTTGATCTGTTCTACGGTAATGTTGGCCGGCTTCATGCTCATACAAACGGTATGAAACTTCCCAAGGTGCTTGATGGGGTCTTCACCACTTAGCCCATGGAAGGATGGAAGCAAGTGAATGAGGCCCGGCTTGAGCTCAAAGTTGACTCCTTCCCCTAGTGTCGGTATAGCGACCGCAAGAGGGTTTTGAGCCAAGGTTGGCTGCGTAAGTTGACGAAGAGTACGGTCAGCCATCTCTTGTTGAAGTTGTTGTTGTCTTCGTTGCCGGATGTGCGTCCTCTCAATTTCTGGATCAAAAGAAGCAAAGCCGGAATTAGTAGCACGGGTTTGAACCATAAAAATGGTTCAAACCAATAATCAATAATAACAATAAAACACTAAAACTCCCCGGAAACGGCGCCAAAATTTGACCAAAGGTATTTCTATGGTCGTCTATACCCAATCAAAAGTAAATCCCGACTTAGCACTAAGAACAAGTATAGTGATTAAGTAAGGGTCGAACCCAAGAGAGTTAAGGTGTTTTAGATGCAATTATCGATTATAATGACAAGTGACGCAAAGGGGGGGGGGGGTTGGTTGAATTGATGCAGAAAAACTAATGAAAACGATTAATGCGACAAGTAAGACAATAATGGATGAATCTACACTAGATTGATTCTAAGCATGCAATTGCTACTTTGGTGAGTTCCTTTTATAAGTTTCCAAGTAATCTCCCGTCTCGATCGTATATATGTGTTGAGCCAACCGGCATCAACACAACTTAACCTATTAAAGTTCCGTAAACCTACAAGAACAAATAATAGGTTAGCTTTCAAACAAAGACTAAGGGATACAAAGAGAAGATTAAAACCGTTAAACTTATCTTTATATTTGTGTTCCTTTTCTTTAAGTAATCACAACCCGTTATTACTTAAAGTTGCTACTAGATTAAAGACCCGAACCCGGAACCTATTAATCCTAGTTGTTTGCATGCACTTTAGAACCTAAGGTGATCAATCTCAAGCAATAGTAAACATGCAATTAGACAATTGAGATCAAGGAAACACAAAGTATTACTGAATGAAAACTTAGATTAAAAAGAACTTACAACCAAAGCAACAAAGCAGCTTCAAACCAACCCAATGTAGCAAGGGAGTTAGCAACTCATTACAATGGAAAGCTCAAGTCTAAAATGGATTTTGTGAGGAAAAGCATGGATGATTCTAGCAATAAGCCGTGGACTATTTATACTACAAAAGACACTTAATTAGGAGTAAATAGCCGGTCTAAAACAGCCATCTTAAATGCCATAAAGGTGGTGTAAACAGCCGGAGTAAAGTTTCTGGCGTTAAACCGCAGGGGCGGCCGTCAGGAACCGCAGGGGAGGTTTAGGCAGAATCGGTTGATCTTCTTCAGAACCGCGGGGGTGGCTACACAACTCGGCTGGGGCGGATCTTTAATGCACTTCAACGTCTGACCTTTCGCCTTCCTGACGTTTCTGATGTCAAGCCGCCGGGGCGTCCCTATGTCGACGCAGGGGCGTCAACATAGCCTCTTCGTCTTCTAGCTCCCAGGTTGGGGCGCAGGCAGGGGCGCAGTGTGAGATGCAGGGGAGCTAGTCTTGATATCTTCAGGACAGGTCACCGCAGGGGCGCCAAGGAGTGGCGCAGGGGCGGTGACACACTTCATGGCTGGCGCTGGTGAAGGCGTAGGGAGCGTTCCAGTGGAAACGTCATCCGCAGGGGCGGTGAGGCAACGGAAGCTTTGCTTCGTGATCAATCTTTACTCCTAAGTGCTTGTAACTCCTTCTTTAGCTTCTTTGATCTCCTTCTTCTGGACCAAGGAGTTAGTAGCATAAACCGACACTAATATAATAAAAAGACTCTAAAAACTATCCTAACTAATAGTGATTCCATCACCTATCAACATGCTAAACATAATGTCAGGTTGACTAGCGGTTAGATACAACAAAGAACCGATCATAGCGCGATACTCCTTTTGTACAACACTTTTACCATTTTTGTCATTGTCAAGCGAAAGTGTAGAACTCATAGGAGTTCTTGCGACCTTGGATTGATCCATCTTATACTTCTTAAGCAAGTCCTTGGTATACTTGCTTTGATTGAGAAAATTTTCTTTCTTTTCTTGTGTAACTTGAAGTCCAAGGAAGAAATTTAACTCACCCATTAAGCTCATTTCGAATTCCCTACACATAATATTTGAAAATTCCGTGCATAGGGAATCGTTAATAGCACCAAATAATATATCATCAACATAAATTTGTACTACTAAAATATCGTAACCTCTAGTTTTGATAAATAATGTTTTTTCAATCCATCCTCTTTTGAAATTGTTTTCAAGGAGATACTTGGACAATCTTTCTTACCAAGATCGAGGAGCTTGCTTAAAACCATAAAGAAATTTGTCCAATTTAAAAACGTGATCAGGAAATTTGTTATTTACAAAACCAAGCGGTTGAGCAATGTAGACTTCTTTTTCTAAGAAGTCATTTAGAAAAGAACAATTTACATCCATTGGAAATAACTTTATGCTCATGAAGATGCAAAAGCAAGTAGCATACGTATGGCTTCCAACCTAACAACCGGAGCAAAGGTCTCCTCATAATCAAGACCTTCTTCTTGGTTATAGCCTTGAGCTACAAGTCGTGCTTTATTTCGAATGACTTTTCCATTTTCATCCAACTTATTTCGAAAAACCCATTTCGTGCCAATGACGGATTGATTCTTCGGTCTTGAAGTGAGAGTCCAAACCTTGTTTCTCTCAAACTCATTTAGCTCATTTTGCATGACAGTGATCTAGTCGGGTTCTTGAAGAGCTTGAATATAATTCTTGGGCTCAATAAGAGACACAAACACCGAGAATGCACAAAGACTGTTAACTTTGGATCGAGTTTGAACTCCTGCGTTTGGATATGAGATCACATTCTCTTGTGGATAGTATGAGGAATGTTGAAATTTCCTTCTTTTGTAGGATGGAACAGATCCTGAAGATTGGGGCTTATATGCTTGACTAGATTAAGGTACCGCTGGAGTGTTGCCCTTGGATCCTATATCAAGGCCTTGAAGTTGAGTTTCAAGGCCTTGAAACGGAGTTCTGACTTTGTAGTTTTCTGTTTCAATGTCTTGAAGATGCGTTCCAAGGTCTTGAGATTGTTTCTCCGGTATCTTGAATCTTTTCTTGCATATTCTTTTCTTAAGCCTTAGGATCTTCTTCTCCATAAGAATTGTGATCTTCATGTTGATTCAGATTAAGATCTGCAAAACATTCATTCAAAGTACCATCATTGCTTTCATCAAATAAGACATGAATACTTTCCTCAACGATTTTGACACGTTGATTATAAACACGATAAGTTTTGCTATTTGTAGGATATCCAATGAATATTGCTTCGTCACTACATGCATCAATTTACCAAGGTTATCTTTGCCATTGTTATGGACAAAGCATGTACATCCGAAGGGTTTGAAATAGAAAATGTTAGGTTTTCTACCCTTAAAGAGTTCGTAAGGATTCTTTTTCAAAATAGACCGGATTAAACATCTATTCATGATGTAGTTAGCAGTCTTTACTACTTCATCCCAAAACCTTTTTGGCAAACTGTTTTCTAAAATCATGGTCCTAGACATATTCTCTAGGGTGTGGTTCTTACGTTCCACAACTCCATTTTATTGAGGAGTTCTAGGAGCTGAAAAGTTGTGTGAAATACCATACTTTGCACGCAAAAAATCAAACTTTAGTTGATCAAATTCTCTACCATGATCACTTCTTATCGAAACGATATGTAGGTTTTGTAAAGTTTGCAACTCCTTACACAATTTTGAAAACTCAAACAATAGTTCAGATTTTTCATGTAAGAATGATATCCATGTAAAACAAGAAAAATCATCCACAATGACAAGGATGTATTGTTTACCTTTGGGATATTTGACACGCATAGGACCACAAAGATACATACGTAAAAGTTCAATGGGTCGAGAAGAACTTACAACCTTCTTTGGTTTGAATGAACCTCTTGTTTGTTCACCTTGTGTACAAGATTTACATAGTTCATCTACCTTGAAGTTTAGGTTTGGCAATCCACGTACCAAATCCTTTGAAAGTAACTTCTGCATTGTATGCATGCTTACGTGATCAAGTCTTCTATGCCAAAGCCTTGGATCATCAGTCAAGGCCTTGAGATATTTTAGCTTAGTTCTTGAAACTTGGTTAGTACTCATAGAATAAACATTGTTACATATATGAGATGTAACCACAATATCACCCGATGTCTTGTCTTGAACTTCACATTTTTCTGAATCAAAACTCACCTTGTTGCCTTTATCACATATTTGAGAGATGCTAAGCAAGTTATACTTTAAACCGTCAACAAGATACACATCATCAATAAAGTTAGATGAATTAAAATATATTTTACCAATGCCAATAGTGTCACACTTTCCTTTATCACCGAGTGTAATGGTTTCAGATGATTGCTTCTTTAGATTTGAGAACAATGAGCTTTTTCCACTCATATGTCATGAGCAACCACTATCTAATATCCATTTATGCTCCTTTACCTTGGTGATATCCTGCAAAACAGAAAACAGCAACCTTTCCGGGTCTACCAAATGGCATATTTTGGTCCATATTCAGGCTCAATCATGTTTGGTGGTCTAGTACTTTTAGGAACCCATATTTGCTTAACTTGTTTCCTTAGACCTAGAGGATAAATGTTTCTAATGATGCAAGGATCATTTCGTCTATATAGACATGTTGATTTTACATGACCCTTTTTACAACAATAGAAACATGTGGGCATATGAATACTTCCTTTAGACTTGACAAAAGTGGTAGTTGTTTTTCTAGAAAAACTGACATTATAGCCTATTCCATTTTTGTTAAGAGAAGATTGTTGCACACCCATCATCATTTCGAGGTTGGCTTTCGAACGAGTGAATTGAATAAGTGCAGCCTTCTAGTCTTGACACATCACAGTTAGATCAACCTTTCATTTCTCTAGATCGATATATTCTCGATGAAGAGAAGAGAGATTGCCCTTGAGAATCGCATTATCAATGTAGTGATCTAGATCTTGTTCTTGATCGGCTATAAGATGATCTGCTTCACCACATTCAAAACAAGTCAGTACTTTAGTTTTCTTGTTAGAGTTAAAAAACTTACCTCGAGGTCTTGATGTTCGCGGATATTCCTTGTTGTTTGCAAACTGTTTCTTCATTTGAAGATTCTTCGCGAGATCTCTAGAAATCAAGGCAAATGGATCTTCCTCGTCTTCATCATCACTATCTTCCTTGTCTGATGGTAACTCATCCTTCTTAGATCTTATTGTCTGGTTCTTTGTGTTGGATGGGAGCTCTCCATCTTCTTCACCAAGAACCATCTCATGTGTGATGAGTTTTATAAGGAGGTCGTCTAAAGGAAGAGTTGAGAGGTTCTGAGCTTCTTCGATGGTAGTCATTTTTGGTCCCCACTTAGCTTTAGGTAAGCTCCTTAGAACCTTTCTAACTTTTTCTTCAATTGTGAAGACCTTTCCATGTGAGTCCAGGTTGTTCACGATCTCAGTAAATCTTGTGAACATTTCTTTGACTGGTTTATTTGGATACATCTTGAATAACTCATATTGTCTGAGGAAGATGTTGATCTTTGTTTCCTTAAATTGACTTGTTCCTTCGTATGTCACAACGAGTTAATCCCATATTTCTTTTGCACTCTTGCATGATGAGATGCGGTTGAATTCATTTGCATCTAATCCATATTAAAGCAGATTCATGGCATTGTAATTCTTTGAAACACTATCCAAGTCGTCTTGTGTGAAGTCAGCTTCCTTCTTTGCGACTTGGACTCCTTCGGCTGTAGTAGCTGGGATTTTAGGGCCATTTTGAATAATGCTCCATAGTTCCATATCCTGATGAATAATGAACATGCGCATTAGTGCTCTCCAATAGATAAAGTTGTTGCCACAGAAGAGTAGTGGTCGAGATGAGGATCTTCCTTGAGCAAATCCTCCATCACCTACATAGTTCATGGTTAGTCTCACTAATGGTTAAATCAAAATATGTGAGACTAGCTCTAATACCAATTGAAGAACCGTTAGATGAATATAAAGGATAAAAATACTCTAGAGGGAGGGGGTTGAATAGAGTATGGGAACTTTTGATAAAAACCTATCTCAAGGCTTTGAAACTGATTTCGAAGGCATTGATGTCGATCTGAGCTCTTTGTGACACACTTTGATTTCAAGGGATTTGAAAGTGATTTCAAGGGCCTTGACTTTTTAAACCTGCAAAACAAAGTTAGTCACACTAAAGCAAGATATGGTACGGAATTGAAAAGATCGACACGAGGATATGTTTACAAAGTTCAGCTCTAAATAGCCTACTCTCCGTCCCAGGGTATAGCCGTAGGATCTAACTATCTATTATCAACTTCAAAAGAGTCCTAGATACAACCTAGAAGAAATCCTCTTTTTCTCTCGTTGTAGCCAATGCTACAATCTAGCTCCAACTCTTATCCTAGCTATAATAGCCTAGTTAATTCACAGAGTAACATACACTCGAGTATAACACTCTTTAGATATGCCAATGGAGCTCTCGAGTTTATCTCTCTCTAAGAGATAAAGCTTTTGTAGAAAGAGAGAAAGAAAAACTTAGAATGGAATGAAGATGCTTTGGATCGCTTGAAGGCTTTAGATATTTTCGTGTAAGCTTGTGTCTCTTCTTCTTCAATCGATTCATTTATAGTCTTCGATGGAGAAGTCTTCTAGCCGTTGTGAAGATGACCGTTGTGGAAGTTTCTTTTTCTCTATGAAAAATCGCTTCTTGGTTGAGATGAGATAGGCGTTGTAGATCTTCTTTATCTTCTTCATCTCCTTAAAGAACGTTGATTATTCTTCTCCGTAATCTTCTCACGATGTTGAAGATCTTTGTCTGTTGAGCATCGAGATCTTCTGATTTTATTGGATGAAGATCTTCGAAATCTGTTGAGAAGAAATCTTGTAGTTATGTTGAGATCTTTGCGAGATCCTTTTTTAACCAAATCCTCTAGGTCAAGATCTTCTTGTTGAGCGTATCTCCTTGGAAGATCTTCTTTTGATCCTTGGTTGATTTGGTTGGTAGAGATTTGAATTACTTATAGCCGTTCTGTCCCTTGGAACTTGTTTCAAGGCTTTGGCTCTTGATCCCTTGAAATGGCTTTCAAGGCATCCGTGTTGGTTTTTCTTCAAACTTTGCGCTTGTTCCTTGTATCAAATTTGAAGGCCTCTATTGATCCCTCGAAATGCTTTCCAAGGCATGCATACATTGTAGACAAACACCAAACAAACCAAGCAACTAAAAATCGATATTTTGTTAGTATAAAAACCGCTTTATTTGTGTTAAGTCTTCCATCATCATATACTCAAAATATATACTCAAGGTGGAGTTTTCAAAGAAGTTGGAACGTTTTGGTCTAAACCGCCCCAGTGGCCCTAAAGCCCGCCCTTGCCGTTGAGCGCCAGAGGACTTAACTCTGGATGTTTGCACCACCTTTATGACATTTAAGGTGGTTGTGTAGACAGCCCATTTACTTCCTTTTAGTGCATTTTGTAGTATAAATAGAGCTCTTGGCTAATTGCTAGAATCATCCACATTTTCCCCAAAAAGCTCTATATTTCTAAGTGCCATTTGAAATGAGTTTCTAAGCTTCCTTTGCTACATTGGGTTGATTGTAACTGCATTGCTATTTGGTTGTAAGTTCTTTTAATATAAGTTTAATTCAATATCCTTTGTGTTATGTTTCCTTGATCTCTCACTCATGTTTGCCTATCTTTTATAACTTAGATTGATCACCTTAAGTGTACATTTGCATGCAAAGTGCTAGGATTAATTGATTCCGGGTTCGGGTCCATAATCTAGTAGTAAACCCATAGGCAAAAGTTGGTTGTGATTATCTAAGGGAAAGGAAAATAACTATACAGAAAAGATTAACGGGTTGTTTATTCTTCTTTATATCTCTTTATCTTTACTAGAATGCTAACTTGTGTTTTGATCTTATAGGTTTACGGATCAATAAACTAGTTAAGTTGTGTTAATGCCGGTTGGCTTAACACATATCTAAGATCAAGATGAGAACATTGGTGAATTGCTTCTAAAAAGAATAAACCAAGTAGTATGCATGCTAAGATCAAACCTAGTGTAGCTCTTTAATCATACATATTATCACCATTATTGCTTACTTTCTAATCGCTTTTGTCTTGGTTTGCTACAATCCGAAACCCCTCCCCCTTTGGTTACAATTCGTTAATTGAATCTAAAAAGAACTTTGAATAAAACTCTCTTGGATTCGACCCTTACTTACACTATACAAATCGGTTAAGTGTAACGTTAGGTATTCTACTTTGACTAAAGCTAAAAGACAATGACCTTTAGGTATTTAGCCTTGTCGCCACTTCTCTTTTGCTCTTCTCTTGAAGCAACTTCTTCAACTCGTTGACTTGATTGGTTAAGGCTTGTACCTTGGCATCTCTTGTCGCATCTTCGGTCACTTTGAACATCTTTCTTTGTGAAGAGTACCTTTAAAAATGCTTATCTTTCTTCTCTATGAAGCTCCACGCCTCATCTACATACATCTCTAGAAAAGTGTGTTCGGATCAGAGGCGGCCACAGGATTTTTCAAGGGGGGTCGAAAAAGTATAAACGAAGATAATATTTTAATTTTTTTTTACTAGAAATAAAACTTTCATTGCTGCAACATTAATCAATATTACAATAAAACAACGTTAAAAGTTAACCATTTCAAATTAGCGTTCAATGCTACAAGATAACTCAAGTGGACGCCAAAGGAGGTAAACCCATCTTGCCGTTTGACATTCTGATAATATTGAAGAATATTGATGACATGAATTATGTATAATCATATTCATGCATATTATAGAAGATTGTCTCAGTTTACCTTGCATTTAGAGAGATTTTGTGTGCCTTTTATGTTCTATTCAATCATTTGTCGGAAATAGAAGTCTACACGAGTTTTTGATGAATTATAGGTAAATGGAGTGGAATTGGAAGCAAAAGCGGAGCAAGGAGCATCTAAGGATGTTAAGGAAGCTAAAGGAGTCTTAAAGGGGTCATAAAGAGCTAAGGAATTGCAAAGGAGAAGCATAGAAGACGAGCCAAGAGAAGAGCACTTTCTGTTGAAGAAAATCGTGCCAAGATGCATCTAAATCGGACGATTTTCTCCCCTAGAAATCGAACGGTTTTGTGTATAAATCGAGTAGGTCGATTTCTCCTGTTTTTCGGCCAAATGAAAAGACGACACAAAGCCCAATTCTTTTGGGCTAGAGGAGAGTTTTGCCAAACGACCCATCTGCAAGAAACTATAGAGGAGAACCCTAGGAACGAAAACGAGGAGGCCGCAGCGGGAAATCTTTACACGTTTAAGAGAATTCGGAGATTCTTGGAGGAAGATTGAAGGACTCTTTGCCGGGAAGCTAATCTTGATTCTAGTTTGTGAGATTTCTTTGCCCATTGAAGTGATTGTTGTTTTTGAACACGAATTTGAGTTACTTAAGAGATACATTAATTTGTTTTGACAATCGTTTACAAATTTGAAGGTTATTGTGTTTTTATTCAAGATTCGGTTTCTTTGCGATATCTCCTTCAATATTTAATTTGATTCGATTTTGAAAATGGTTGGCTAAAACCTTTGTGATTCTGGGGAGAATAGTTGATGATTAAGGCTTAGATGATGATAGACTGAACTCATTCAAACATTAGGACCCTGAGAGTTTAGATTTTAGTTTTGCGACAACAGGAAAATCGGACTGTTCTTGAGTAAATCGGCCGATTTTCTTATGAACAGCCCGATTTATTCCACTGGCAAACCTTAATTGAATCAACCCTTAACCAAAACTCATCCTTGCCTAAATCCCAACCTTGATTAACCTTTTTACCCTCTAATTGAATGTATGAAGACACTTCAAACTTGATTCTACATTTAATAGATTAAGATTTCAAGATTTGGGTAATAAAGAGACTCAACATCCTTTATTAAGATTTTAATTGTGCTTGCTATTCTTTACTTTGGAGAGTCATATCCTGGAGTTTTAGATAGTTAGTTTGATCATAATTCTTGTCTCTAGACCTTTCTATATTGCAGCCTCAACAACCCTTATAGAGAGAATATTTAGATTAGTCATATAGGTTTCGGAACTTCACCGTACGAATCCTACCTTTGAACATTTAATCTTGGCAATATAAACTTTGTTCTATATCTATAGAAGTGTCTTGAATCGAAAGCCGAAATCGGATACTTGAATCCTTGGAATCATTTCACTCTTATTTGATCACAAAAGCTTTTCGCATTTTTCGCTAGATAATTGAAATTGGATTTATTCTCACCAAATCCCTGAGTTCGACTCTGGAATTCTTACCTTACTACAGCTGATCCGTACACTGCGGGTTCGCTTTGCTTTGAGTTCTAGATACAAATTTAAGACTTTGACGCACACACCTTTTTGAGCGAACAAGTTTTTGGCGCCGTTGCCGGGGATTTGGTCTAGACCAAATTCGGTTTTCGGTTGTCTAGCTTGAGAGCTCTTGCTCTTGTGATTTGATTTGTCTACTTGAGTGATCTTTGCAGGTTCTTTGGGTATATGCGAAAGACTAGATCCACTAAAGATCTAGTTCCTTTCGATCCCGAATTGGAGAGAACTTTGAGGAGAAATTTGAAGGAAAAGAAAATGGCCGAGAACGACGAGAGAAACTACCAAGCTGAACTGAACGAAGCTCAACGCCAACTCCAGTTGAGTTAGAAAGCATGAAAAGATGCTGAAATAAGTCATCAATTTCAGATTGATGAACTAAGAGCTATGATGTTGGACATGAAGTTGGAGTTGAACGAATCCAGGAAGAAGAAGAAAGTCAAGACACCAACTAAATCCATTCGAAATGACTCATCCGATGATGAAGAGATAGATCCGGACATGCCGGAACTTGAGGAGATCGATCCACTACTTCGTCCTATTCGAAACACCCCAAAACCAAGGGTTGTTCCTCGCCTCCCAACTAGGAACGTGAGAGCTGTTAATGACGATGATAGACCCCGAACTTTGGGGCAACGAATGGACCCAATTCAGCAACCGCGCCGTCTAGGTGTGGATTTCGGAGCTGAAGACATCCAAGAGTTTAGCTTCTCACCACAAGTCATCACCATGGTTCGCCAAAGTCAATATGGCGGAGCAAGTACTGAATCTCCACACCAGCACTTGCAGAATTTTGAGATTCTCATGGAGACTATGAAGCCGAAGAAGGCTACTACAAGCAATTACAAGATCAAACCGTTCTTCTTTTCTTTGAAGGACAAGGCTATAGCTTGGTACCAAACACTTCCAGCTGCAAAGCTAGCTACATGGGAGGAATTATCTTCGGAATTCCTCACCAAATTCTTTCCACCATCCAAAACGGTGGAATTGAGAGGTAAAATAAATGCTTTTTCTATGAAACCTAATGAAAGCTTGTTTCAATCTTGGGAAAGGTTTCAAGATCTCTTGTTGGATTGCCCAGACCATGGCATTTCCAAGCTGGAATTATTGGAGATCTACTACAAAGGATTGGATGTGGAAACACAATTCAACCTCCAATCTCTCTCTTGTGGCACATTCATGGACATGAGAGAGGATGATGCTTGGGACTTCATTGAGAAGCAAGCCCAAGTGATTGAGAAGTATTCCCACCGGAAGGTGGACTCAACTAGCCGGAATCAAAGCGATTCCGGAGCCAAGTTGAACCAAGCTGCTCAAACACAAATATTTGCCCTCAACAATGAGATCAAAGAGTTGAAAGAAGTGCTCAAAACAAGTCTTCAAAAGACTAAGGAGCATGAAGCCAACTACATGGGGAGGGACAATAATCAAAGGAATGATAACCGGAACTCCAATTGGAACAACAACAACAATAACAACCGGAATTCCAATTGGAACAACAACAATAGGAACTCAAATAACAACAATTGGAGGTCAAATCAGCGAAGTCCAGGTAATCCTTACTCTTATGCTGAAAAGGCTCTAACACCTCCATCTTCTTCTACTCCTTTAACAAGCCAGGGACAATCAAGCGGATCAAGCAAACCCGATCCCATGCTAGAGACGATCCTAGGCAAGCTACAAGGATTGGAGAGTTATATAACTTCGGTTGACAAAGCTCACAAAGCTTTAGAAAATCAAGTATTTAACAAGGCCGGAGAAGTTCCAAGAGACCAAGGGAAACTTCCCGGGAAGACGGAAGATAACCCAAAGGGGAGAGTTGATAACACGATTTATAACATAGTTTTAGGTGTACATTTAGATAGAATTCTCGCTCATTCATGCATGATCTAGCATTAGTTCAAGACGTTTTGCACCCAATTCACATATTTTGTCGAGATAGACGTCTACACGGACTTGTGCGCGTTTTGTAGGTATTTCGGGAAGTTTAGGAGCTTAAACGATGCGTTTGAGGATCGTTCATTTAGATGGCACACCCTCGGACACACTAGGATACAAGCCAAGGGCTAAGGAGAACTCATGGAGCCTTGCCAACACAAGCCATGCACCAAATCACAGCTTAATGATTCAAGGCGGAGTTTCTGCATAGAATCACGGTCCTCTGACGAACCACGGCCGTGGAAATGACCGTGGATTTTTCCAGATTCTCGTGACAGCTGTGCCACGACTCTCATGGCCAGCTCATGAAGGAATTGTTATAAATGTGGTCCATCATGGGTTGTTTGAGGCAGCTGGTGTAGTTTGGGAGCAGCTCATCCATTTCCCATTTATCTCTAACAAATATATTCTCAAGAGAAGAAGATTTTTCTAGGAAGGAAAGTGTCAAAGAGAAGAAGGAGAGTTCCATTGAAGAAGAGGAGGAGGAGACACACCATAGCTTTCTTGTATTTTGGATTTTGATTTCTAGAGATTGTATGAACCTTTGAACCTTCTCTTGGAAGGGTTGTAAGTGGCTCTATTCTAATCTTCAGCTTAGTTTTGAATCAAGTTCCCTTGTGCATCTCTTTTCTTTTATTCTCTTGCAATGGATGTTTTGATTTTATGTTTGTTTGCTTCGATTTCCATTATGAATGTTGTAGGCTAAATTGATGTGGTTCTAGGGTAAGGAAAGGATGGTTATGGCTAGAACCGTGATAGGATGAACTTAGATTTGCCTTTGGATGACTTTTGCTTATGAACGTAGTTGCTGTTAGGAATCACGGGTAGTTCTTGAAGAACCACGGTCGTGGTTTAGGAAGAACAGCCCGTGATTTTCCCTGATTCGAAGGATCTTGCCTTAAACCTATAAAATGTTGAAAACCTAATTGATGCTGAGTTTAACCTACCTAGTGTAGCGACTAAGTGCTAGGAGAGACTTACCCGGTAATCCTTGTCCTTAGAATCTAAAATAGCAACCCTTAGGTAGTGGTGAGCCTAATAAGCCACCATTGGATTAGATATGCTAGGATAGTTGCTTAGGACTTCCCTTTCCAAGACTTACCCGGTAAGGATAGGTTAGATCCCTAATTTACAATCCGGTTTGTGTAGAATTCCTATCCTTAGGCTCTTAGAGACCTACCCGGTAATAAGACCTTAGGTGTGGACTAGTTGGACCAAGAGACCTACCCGGTAATTGATCCCAAATTAAATACACTTAATCCCAACATATGTTAGCTAATCCAAAGAACGAATAGATAACTTGAGTTCTATGCCATAATCGGAACTTCCGACCGCTAGAATCCGTCTTTTCTTTCCTTGATCATTATCTTGTTTGGTTTGTTCATTTGTGCTGATTTTTAGTCTAGTTTAATTGCCTTGCATGAATTGTGATCTTTGATTGATCACTAAACCGACCAAAAACAATTTAGATTTTCACTTCTTTGTTTCCCTCTTTTCTAACCTTAGACCTTCACTAAACTTAATCACAAAACCAAGTCAATTTCACCTTAGTCTTTGTGTTCGACCTCGGAATACTATCCATGCTACAAACGTCCCGTACACTGCGGGTGCGCTAGAAGTTAGGATAATTATAACGAGTATAAATTTAAGGCTTATTGCGTGCACACTTTTTAGCGTAACAAGAGTTATGGCAATAACTACTAGGAGTGGCAAGACAACTACCGACCCTCAACCTAAAGTAGTCGAGACCACCACTAATGAAGGAGAGGCAAAAGAGAAGGAAGAAGTTTATGTTCCTCCTCCTGCTTACAAACCACCTCTACCTTTCCCTCAATCTAGTGTGCGTGCACGCCTAGATAAACATTTTGGTAAGTTTGTTGAACTTATGAGTAAGCTGTATATTAATATACCTTTTATGGATGCGATTTTAGGTATGCCGGCTTACGGGAAATTCCTCAAGGAGATCCTCTCTAACAAGAGGAAATTGGAAGACATAGGAGAAGTCAAGATGAGTATGGAGTCATCCGAACTCATCAAGACTATGACGGAGAATATGCCACCCAAGCTCCGCGATCCAGGATCTTTTTGCATACCCATCACTTTGGGAAAAGCTACCTATGATGCACTTTGTGACCTTGAAGCAAGTGTGAGTATCATACCTCTTGCTGTATGCAAAGCAGTTGGTCTAGGAGAGCCTAGACCGGTGAAGATCACACTCTACATGGCTGATCGTTCCACCACTAAGCCGGTGGGGATATTAGAAGACATCCCGGTAAAGCTCGGTAAGTTTTACATCCCAATAGATTTTGTCATTCTTGACATCCCTGCAGATTATCCGGTTCCCATCATCCTTGGGAGACCATTCCTTGCAACATCCGGATGCATGGTAGACTGCAAGAATGGCCAGCTGTCATTCCATATTGGTGAAGAAAAGATAGAATTCACACTCTCTTAATCAAGGAGCCAACCTTGAAAGACGATGCTTTTGAAATTTTTGATGAAGAAGAGTCTAGAGAGGTGGTAAGTTCAATCTTGATGAAAGACCCTCTTCAAAAGGTTACTAGTATGAGTATCATGGAGGAAGGAGTGGAACTTGATTGCAATGAGGATGTGAAAGCATTGAATGATGTGGAGGAAGAACAAGGAACGAGCATTGAAGAACTAGAATTAACTCCGAAAACTGTGAAGAAAATCGACCTGCAGGAAACAAATCGTCCGATTTGTGAAGAGGCAACCCGATTTTTTTCAACAGAAAGAAAAATCGACCCGACTAAACTAAATCGTCCGATTTGCGAAGAGGTAACCCGATTTTTTTCGACAGAAAGAAAAATCGTGCCTCAGATCGCCGATTTATTTCAAGGGAGGTCGATCCAGTGGGAAAATTTCTGGATTCTCCAAACGTCTCCGCAGCTACTCTCGAATCTAATGATGAAGTACTCCCACCTCTAGAGGCCTCTTCCACAACACTCGAAGGCCAAGATTCATCATCAATCAAGGTACCCCCATCATTAGAATTGAAGCCACTCCCCACGCACTTAAGGTACGCATTCCTTGGCACTAATTCCACATATCCAGTCATAGTCAATGCGAATTTGAATGATGCTGAATTAGAGAAACTTATGCATGTTTTGAAACAACATAGAAGGGCATTAGGCTATACTATTGATGATTTAGTAGGAATAAAGCCTTCTCTATGTATGCACAAAATTCTAATGGAAGAGGATTACAAACCTTCACGCCAACCTCAAAGACGGTTAAACCCGGCAATGAAAGAGGTCGTGAAGAAAGAAATCCTTAAGCTACTTGATGCAGGTATCATCTTCCCTATTTCTGATAGCAAATGGGTGAGTCTAGTACAAGTAGTACCCAAGAAAGGAGGCATTACCGTTGTTGCCAACAAGAACAACGAACTTATCCCCACAGGGACAGTTACAGGGTGGCGAATGTGCATCGACTACCGCAAACTGAACGTGGCCACAAGGAAGGACCACTTCCCCCTTCCTTTTATCGATCAAATGTTGGAAAGGTTAGCCCAACATTCTTACTTTTGTTATCTAGATGGATATAACGGTTTCTTTAGATTCCAATTCATCCGGATGATCAAGAGAAGACGACTTTTACGTGCCCATGGGGTACATTTGCTTATAGAAGGATGCCATTCGGCCTATGCAACGCTCCAGCCACCTTCCAAAGGTGTATGATGGCAATCTTCTCCGAGTACGTAGAGAATATCATGGAAGTCTTCATGGACGATTTTTCGGTATATGGCTCTTCCTTTGATAACTGTCTCTATAACCTTTCACTAGTTCTTAAGAGATGTGAGGACACTAACTTAGTCTTAAACTGGGAAAAGTGTCATTTCATGGTCACCGAAGGGATTGTGTTAGGTCATCTAGTATCACAAAGGGGAATAGAAGTTGATAGAGCAAAGATAGAAACCATTGAGAAGTTACCTCCCCCTTCTTCGGTGAAAGGAATTAGAAGTTTCTTAGGGCATGCAGGCTTCTATAGGAGATTCATAAAGGATTTTTCTAAGATTTCAAAACCCTTAACTAATCTTTTGATGAAAGACGCAACTTTCGAATTTTCGAAAGATTGTTTAGATGCTTTTTGCAGGATCAAGGAAGCTTTGATTTCAGCACCAATCATTCAACCACCCGATTGGACTCTTCCTTTCGAGGTCATGTGCAACGCAAGCGACGTCGCTATAGGAGCCGTTCTTGGGCAGAAAAAAGATGGTCGCACTCATGCCATCTACTATGCTAGCAAAACGCTAGACGAGGCTCAATATAATTATGCAACTACAGAAAAGGAACTTTTAGCCGTAGTATACGCTTTTGAGAAATTTCGTTCCTATCTTGTAGGTGCAAAGGTGATAGTCTATACGGACCATTCCGCAATCCGATACCTCTTCACGAAGAAGGATGCGAAGCCAAGGCTTCTAAGATGGATCTTACTCTTACAAGAGTTCGATTTAGAGATTCGAGATAAGAAAGGATCGTAAAATTCCATTGCCGATCATCTTAGTCGTCTTCCACAACTTACCGGCGAAACGGATGAACTTCCTATAGACGACTCATTCCCTGACGAACAGCTACACGAGATTGAAGAGTGTCTTCAACACATCTCAAAAGGTAATGATCCATGGTTTGCTGACATTGTGAATTACCTTGTTTGTCAGGAGATCCCACCCGGACTTTCATATGCTCAAAAGAAGAAATTCTTTAGTGACGTCCGGAAATTCTATTGGAATGAACCTCTTCTATTCAAAAGAGGTCCCGATGGCATTTACATGAGATGTATCCCCGAAGATGAGGTAGATAGCGTCATCCACCATTGTCATTCTTTACCATGTGGCGGACATGCTAGTTCCCACAAGACTTGTGCTAAGGTACTTCGTTCCGGTTTCTACTGGCCTACACTTTTCAAAGATGTGCAAAAGTTTGTTGTTGCTTGTGATGCTTGTCAAAGGACAGGTAATATATCAAGCAGGAATGAGATGCCTCTCAACAACATACAAGAAGTAGAGATCTTTGATGTATGGGGCGTCGATTTTATGGGACCTTTCCCATCTTCATACGGTAACCAATATATACTTCTTGCCGTAGACTATGTCTCAAGATGGGTAGAGGCAATCGCTTCTCCTACTAATGATGCAATGGTAGTGGTGAAGTTCTTCAATAGAACGATCTTCCCAAGGTTCGGAACTCCCCGAACCATCATTAGTGACGGAGGAACGCATTTCACAGCCCGTCGATTTGAGACTCTATTGGCCAAGTATGGGGTGACCCATAAGATAGCTACACCTTACCATCCGCAAACCAGCGGATAAGTCGAAATATCCAATAGAGAGATCAAGGGAATTTTAGAGAAAACCGTCTCTAAAACAAGAAAAGATTGGTCGATGAAGCTTGACGATGCACTATGGGCGTACAGGACAGCCTTCAAGACACCAATAGGTACGACTCCCTATAACCTTGTCTATGGTAAATCCTGTCATCTTCCTGTAGAGCTAGAGCATAAAGCCTATTGGGCTATCAAGTGGCTCAATTTTGACATGAAAGAAGCCGGAGAGAAGCGGCTCTTAGACATCAATGAGCTAGACGAGATCCGGCTAAATGTGTATGAGAACGCAAAGATCTATAAGGAACAGACAAAGCGTTGGCATGATAAGCACATCATTCCAAAAGATTTGAAAGAGGGAGACCAAGTCCTTCTATTCAACTCAAGGCTTCGTCTATTTCCAGGTAAGCTTAAATCCCGTTGGACAGGACCTTATGTAATTAAACGAGTTTTTCCCCATGGTGCAGTTGAAGTATGGGGTGAACAAAGCGGAAGTTTCAAGGTAAATGGCCAACGGTTGAAGAAATACACACCGGAAGCTCCGGTCGAGGAAATAGCTCCTATCCTCCTCCATTGAACACAAACCATACACCGTCTAGCTAAAGACGATAAATTAAGCGCTTCTTGGGAGGCAACCCATAATAGTATAGTTTTTCATCCTTTCATCGCTTAGTTAGAGTAGATTAGTTGTTTTGCTTCTTTGTTTTCGTTTTTATTTGTTCCTCGATGCACTCTTGGTTTGTCGTGTCATTAATCGCAGGAAATTAGGTTCAAACTGAGAGATCCATGGAGAAAGGGAGCACAAATCAGTTAAATCTTCACGATCCATGAAGAATAAGGAAGGAAATCGAGACACACCAAGTTAATCGTCCGATTCAGGAGCAGAGCAAGTCGATTTTTGACAATAGGAAGAAAAATCGACCTGGAGATCGACCTGCCAAAGTAAATCGTCCGATTTTCTTTGTGTTCAGAGAAAAATCGAGTTACCCAAAGTAAATCGTCCGATTCAGAAGCAGAGTAAGGCGATTTTTGACAACAGGAAGAAAAATCGACCTGGAGATCGACCTGCCAAATTAAATCGTCCAATTTTCTTTGAATCCAGAGAAAAATCGCCCCGACGATTAAATCGACCTTATAAATCGGCCGATTTTCTTCACAGTTTCTCAACCCTATATAAAGACTCAAACACTCGATCTTCCTCATTCCACAACCTACCACTCTCGATTTCCCCTTCTCAAGAACGCCGAAAATCGCCCATACCCTACAATCCTCATTCCTTAATCATTTTGAATGATTCTTGGCTCCAAACCGAAGAATTTTCAACAAGGAACAAGGATCTAGCAACAACAAGCACGACAATCGACTCCTCCATAAGGAATTCAGGTTTTTCTTTCC
Source organism: Fagopyrum homotropicum (assembly GCA_033239125.1). NCBI lineage: Eukaryota > Viridiplantae > Streptophyta > Magnoliopsida > Caryophyllales > Polygonaceae > Fagopyrum > Fagopyrum homotropicum. The sequence goes on from BSWB01000008.1 coordinate 78,542,054, forward strand.
AAAACCTAAGTTTCTAATTCGAAATTGAAGTTTGCTTAGGAAGTGTTTGTTTGCTGGAATTGATTGAGGAATCTGCTTAGGAATCATTATAGGAGACTGTATGTGGTGATTTCTTGAACAGAACTTTACAGAATTGTGAGAATCATTGAAATCGACAGAAAAATCGACCTAGCCCAGAAAAATCGGACGATTTTTGTGAAGAACAGGCCGATTTTTTGACTTAGAATGGATCTTGTTAAGAGGATAACTAGAAACACGGGGAAGAAGAAGGGATCTTCTTCCAAAGCCCCTTCCCCATCTCCACCACCATCTCAAAACATCACTAAGCTTCCCACTCCCCTATCCAAGCACAAGAAACGTTATGAACGCATCATGGATCGCCCATTCACCCCTCCTCGCTACATAGTGCTAGATGACTTAGATTCATTGTTTGTTCGAGAGGATGTTGATATGATGCTTGACAAGGCTGGGCTGAGACAGTTTGCTACAATTAGGGAGGATGCTTATACCGAAATCACCCTAGAATTCCTTAGTACATTCGAGCATGATCCTAGGGAACGGATGGTCACCTTCCGCCTTATGAGCCAAAATCACACTATGACCATTGACACTTTTGGAGACTTGTTTGGCTTCTCTTATTCAGATGCAGGCACATTTGCTAGAGGTGTTAGTGCTAGTGACTTTTGGGAAGCTATTTCAGTGGGTGAATACGGGGGAGAGAAATGGAGGCCCAGAAATTCCAAGGAGACTAGTATGTACAACCTCTCCTTCAAGGTAGTACATCGGATTCTTAGCGAGAGTTTATTTGCACGGACAGAGACTCCACAAAAGCTCAAGGCTGACGAGCTTTTCATTCTCTACTGCATGACATCCACCACCATTCCCGACATCTCTACCATGCTTGCGGACTATCTAGGAAAGATAGCCAACAAAGCTAAGGGTGATATTTGTGCTAGAGGTCTTGTCACTCATGTGGCTAAGACAATGGGATTAGACTTCTCCGGATGCACTCTAGCTGAGAGTGCCCTTCCATTAGGCTCACAGCGGTTGGTTGTTCGACAGGTCTTGATTCCTCGAGGGAGAGGAACACTTCATGTGCCCATGCCATGGCACCGGGATCCGAAGAAGAAACCATCCGAGATCATATGGAAGTCCGAATACACTATTCAGAACAAGAGGAACTGGAAGGAGACGTTTGAGTCGATGCTCATGGTGTAGGACCTAGCCGGACTAGTAGAGGCGATGAGGAGACGGAGGATGACATGCAGCCACCTCGCCGCTCATTTGCACGTGCTACAGGACATGGACGAGGACGTCGCCTTCCCCGTCACTTTAGGGAGCTAGTCTCTAGCTTTCAGAGCCTCAGCACCGACTATCATGCTCTCCACACCGACTACGAGACCCTGAACACTCAGTTCAGGAACTACAGGCAGGAGACGGACGCTAGGCATTCATCCTACGATGGCCAGATGAGAGATTTATACTACCACCAGTTCGGCCACTTCTACGACCCTAGTGCACCGATGTATCCTTATCCACCACCTCCACCACCGACAGAGGATTGAGCTGCCGCTTCTTTTACATTGTAAGTATTTTTCTTCATCTCACGCTTGATTTTCACATTGGGGACAATGTGGATGTCAAGTATGGGGTGGGGGTACTTACAATACCTTTTATTTCATCTTAGCACTTTATGAACTTTGCACTACTCTTGATCATTTCGCTTGTAATAACTCTTGCACTACTCACTTTCCACTATGACACTTGCATTCGCATGCTCCTTTTCAAATCCTATGAATTTTCAAAAACTTTTGTGCTTCTTATGATGGAAATGACCTCTATGATGAGAAATGTGTATGTGGATAGGCAAAAAGATGCTTAGTTGTGTTGAGATGTTAATCATAGCATGAATGAGTTTACTTTTGTTACTTGAACGCATGAATAAGTTATATGATTTAGTTGTTTTGATAAGAGAATGAAATAATAGTCGAAGCTATATTGCAAGTTCTTTTACATCATATAAAGATGACTAAGGCAATTCATTTCTCTTCTTTTCTTATATCTTGATCATGCTAGCCCCTCAATGAAATATGTAACCCTCCTTTTACCATCCGGGAATTAGGATAAGTGATAGAAAAAGGCATGTTTGATGTGGGAGGGCCAAGGAAAATGTATTAAAAGAAAGTGTAGAAATTCATAAGTTTGGGGACGTTGAACATGAGGATGAGTAACTCGGCACCATTCACATAGCCGGGTGTTTGTGTCTTGCCAAAGTCCGATTGAACGACAAGTCCTAACGGGATATGGTATGTGCATCAAGGGTTTGAGGCATCTCGAAATTGAGAAACGCCAATCTCCTAGGCTTCGGTTTTTGTGCACCACTGTCCATACTCTCAAAAAGTAAAGTATAATAAAAGCAAAGCTTTCTACATGCAAAGCATGTGCGGTGAAGAAAAATCTTGAAGGTATTATGTGTTCCTCTTTCCCGGATTAGCACCACAATTGCCAAAAAGAATTCCTTCCCTTAATACGTTTCTTGAACCTTTTCTTTGATTAGAAGACCTTGAGACTTTTATGCATGTGTTTAAGACTTCATGGCTTAGATTTGTTTGACTTTGATTACCTCTACACCTTTATCATGTCCTTTATTTGTGTTTTCAAGAAAGAAAAGGAAGTTAGTTCATCTTATAGTTATCATTGATACATGCTTTGCCTTTTTATGCCTTGAAATATCACTTTGAGGGTGATCCAACAAGAAGAAGCACTACCAAAAGAAGAGTTTTTGAGTTTTCATACATATATAATCCATGACACCTTATACTCTAAATTTGAGTCTTGCTTAGGGACAAGCAAGGGGCAAGTATGGGGTATTTTGATGACATGAATTATGTATCATCATATTCATGCATATTATAGAAGATTGTCTCAGTTTACCTTGCATTTAGAGAGATTTTGTGTGCCTTTTATGTTCTATTCAATCATTTGTCGGAAATAGAAGTCTACACGAGTTTTTGATGAATTATAGGTAAATGGAGTGGAATTGGAAGCAAAAGCGGAGCAAGGAGCATCTAAGGATGTTAAGGAAGCTAAATGAGTCTTAAAGGGGTCATAAAGAGCTAAGGAATTGCAAAGGAGAAGCATAGAAGACGAGCCAAGAGAAGAGCACTTTCTGTTGAAGAAAATCGTGCCAAGATGCATCTAAATCGGACGATTTTCTCCCCTAGAAATCGAACAGTTTTGTGTATAAATCGACTGGGTCGATTTCTTCTGTTTTTCGGCCAAATGAAAAGACGACACAAAGCCCAATTCTTTTGGGCTAGAGGAGAGTTTTGCCAAACGGCTCATCTGCAAGAAACTATAGAGGAGAACCCTAGGAACGAAAACGAGGAGGCCGCAGCGGGAAATCTTTACATGTTTAAGAGAATTCGGAGATTCTTGGAGGAAGATTGAAGGACTCTTTGCCGGGAAGCTAATCTTGATTCTAGTTTGTGAGATTTCTTTGACCATTGAAGTGATTGTTGTTTTTGAACACGAATTTGAGTTACTTAAGAGATACATTAATTTGTTTTGACAATCGTTTACAAATTTGAAGGTTATTGTGTTTTTATTCAAGATTCGGTTTCTTTGCGATATCTCCTTCAATATTTAATTTGATTCGATTTTGAAAATGGTTGGCTAAAACCTTTGTGATTCTGGGGAGAATAGTTGATGATTAAGGTTTAGATGATGATAGACTGAACTCATTCAAACATTAGGACCCTGAGAGTTTAGATTTTAGTTTTGCGACAACAGGAAAATCGGACTGTTCTTGAGTAAATCGGCCGATTTTCTTATGAACAGCCCGATTTATTCCTCTGGCGAACCTTAATTGAATCAACCCTTAACCAAAACTAATCCTTGCCTAAATCCCAACCTTGATTAACCTTTTTACCCTCTAATTGAATGTATGAAGACACTTCAAACTTGATTCTACATTTAATAGATTAAGATTTCAAGATTTGGGTAATAAAGAGACTCAACATCCTTTATTAAGATTTTAATTGTGCTTGCTATTCTTTACTTTGGAGAGTCATATCCTGGAGTTTTAGATAGTTAGTTTGATCATAATTCTTATCTCTAGACCTTTCTATATTGCAGCCTCAACAACCCTTATAGAGAGAATCTTTAGATTAGTCATATAGGTTTCAGAACTTCACCGTACGAATCCTACCTTTGAACATTTAATCTTGGCAATATAAACTTTGTCCTATATCTATAGAAGTGTCTTGAATCGAAAGCCGAAATCGGATACTTGAATCCTTGGAATCATTTCACTCTTATTTGATCACAAAAGCTTTTCGCATTTTTCGCTAGATAATTGAAATTGGATTTATTCTCACCAAATCCTGAGTTCGACTCTGGAATTCTTACCTTACTACAGCTGATCCGTACACTGTGGGTTCGCTTTGCTTTGAGTTCTAGATACAAATTTAAGACTTTGACGCACACACCTTTTTGAGCGAACAAATATCTTCATCATCAACACTTTTGAAACTCTCTTTCTCAATGTAGCACACTAAAGAATCGGTGAGATTTTCATCTGACATCCTGTTACGCAATTGAGACTTCACAATTTTCATTGCAGAGAATTCTCTTTCAACAGTAGCAGTCGCAACTGGCAATACCAAAACCAACTCCAAAAGGCGATATACTAAAGGAAAAATAGTGTGAATACCTCTCTCAACCATCCTGCATGCCACCTCTCCTATATTTTTCAATGAAGAACTCCTGTTATCTTCCTTTATGTCATAAATCCATGTTGCCAATTCATCTTCCAGTACACTCAGATCATAACCAGAAAAGTCTTGTGGATAATGTTGGGCAAGTCAAACTAGCTGAGACTTATTGAAATTGGAGAAGAAATCCTTTGGATGAAAACATCCCATACAAGCGAGTATTTGAGAGTTTGACTCACCGAAGCGACTTTCCATTTCTCGATCAAGTTGGTCAATGACCTACAAATGAACATAATGTAAAATATAATAGTAATATTTATTAAATAAAATAGTTATGAATTTATAAGAAAATGATAAATTACCTGACAAAATATTTCAACTCGGAAGTGGTGAAAGTTTGTGATAACACTTCCAACACGTCTTGCACTAAATCGACCCGGGACATTTTCATCCATTTTCAGAATGACAACATTATTCTTTTCACAAAAAACGTTGACAGATTCTAAAAGTTCATTCCACCCATCATTCCTCAAATCTTGAAATTGTCTCCTACAGGTTCGTACCAGATTAACGGCTTCTAAAATATCTTGATCTTTTTTCTGCAAAACTTGTGACAAATAGTTTGTTATGCCCAAAATCCGTTTCATCAAGTGGGCAATAAAAACAAACCGGTAACTCTCCATCTTCTCAACAAGGCCTTGAGCCATTCCCCGATTGGAATCTGGACCTCCATCTTCATGAATATTCTCAAGCACTTTGATAGTTGAGGACCACAAATGTAGAACACGGGCAATGGTCGTGTAGTGTGAACCCCAACGTGTAACTCTCGGCCGAGCCAAAGAAAATTCTTGATGCTTTCCTCTCCTAGTTGAGATTTCTCCCGTTTTCAACATCTCCACCATCTTGTCATGTTGAGCTTGTCGGAACTCATCTTTTCTCTTACAAGAAGCTCCAACCATGTGTGTGATTTGTGATAAGTACCCAAAGAACTCTTGTATTGGTCGAATATCATTTGAAATGGAAACAACGACCAATTGAATTTGATGAGCAAAACAATGAATATACCTTGCAGAGGGGTTTTCATCTAATATTAGAGCCTTCAATCCATTAAATTCACCTCGCATATTAGAAGCTCCATCATATCCTTGACCTCTTAGTTTAGAGATACATAATCCATGCTCAGCAAAAAAGACATCAATCCCTTTTTTCAAAGAACGATCTTTTGTGTCACCAACATGAACGACTCCAAGAAACCTCTCTATGATTGTGCCCTTGTTGTTCAAATATCTGATAACAATAGCCATTTGTTCCTTGATCGAACTATCATGAGCCTCATCAATCAATAACGAAAACACTTTGTCTCCAAGATCACTGATTATGAATTTTCTTGTCATTGCCCCACACGCAATTTTGAGATCATCTTGGATGCGATGACTTGTGAGTTGAGCATTCTTAGGTGCATTCTCATTCACCACATTTTCAACTTCAACAATCCGTTTACTAGACCAATTATGTATCTCCTTAAAATTCCCCATGTTGTCGGAGTCCATCGACTCTCTATGACCCCGAAATGGCAAACCCTGTAGAAGAAGAAATCTAACAATGTGCAGAGAAAATGTCAAACAAATACGATATTGAGCACCTTGAGTTGCATTTGCACCAGATACACATCTTGTCAGACTTTGTCTTTGATCTTTGAAATTGGCAAATAAGATTCGAGCTTCATGGTGAGGACTTCCGACTAATCCCACATGTTCTCTAAACTTCTCATAAGCCTTCTTCCAATTAGAAAATCCTATTTTCACAAATGCAACATTCAAGTTTTTGTGTTTTGTCTCCCCTCTAAAGAGAAAACACCAAAAACAAAATGCCGTATCTTTAGAAACACTATATTCTAACCACTCGAAATCCTCAAACCACTTTGGCAAAAAACACCTCGACGTCTTCCCAAAGTTCTTCCGTGGAAATTCATGTGAGAGGGGTTGACAAGGACCTCTAACCACATACTCTCTCCTCACATCATCTCTAAGTGAAGGATCATACTCTTCCAAAGCTTTGCGCAATCCCGGATCACTAATAACTTCACTACTCATGTTTTCCATTCGAGGTTTTTTTTCTCCCCTATCAACGCTAGTGAAACCACCTCCACCATCAACATTATCATCCTCAACATTATCATCATCAACTACGTTTCTAGCAAGACCCTCACTAATATCATCATCTCTAGCATTAGCAACACCATCAATAGTAACATCATCACTAGCAACATCATTCACATTTTGAGGTTTTGGGGGAATAGAAGACGATCCAATACTCAACAAGGGTCGCTTCTTTGTTCGAATAACAAATTTGTCCATTTCCTAAATAAATAACCAATTATCAAACCAATCATCAAATTTGAACAAGCCCTAACAATTACAAAGCTAAATATTAAGATCAAATTTCAACAAGCCATTGTTACTATTAGTAAATCACTAACAATTGCAAAGTCAATTTAGTCAAATAATCAAAATTCCAAAAACCCCTAAATTGAAAAATCTAACTAATGTACTGTTATTAGGGTTAGGGAATAGATTCAACACTTACGAGTAAATCCGACAGTTCCGTAGTCACCGGAGGCGGGTCGAGACTATCGAATGGCCGGAAATCAACACAGCAGGGGCGCCGGGCGGCGGAGGCTGTCAACATTGGACTGGACTGGAATACTGGAGGGAGTGGAGGCTGTCACCACCGGAGGCCAGCAGTCGCTGCAGTCGTCGTCGGAACTCGGAGGAGCAGTGGCGGTTGGCCACCACTGTCGCAGAGTCGCAGGCGGAGGCTCAGAGCAGGGGCGCGACGTAGTGGCTGTTGGCCAGCACTCCAGAGTCCGTCGTTCTTTTGCTGTGTATCGCGGCTTCTGTTCTGTCGTTCAGCACAAGGGAGAGAGAAGGGTTTTTTTAGCGTTCTGTTTCTGCGTTTTTCAGAAATTAAAAAAAAAAAAAAAAAAAATTTTTAAAAGGGGGGTCGATCGACCCTGGGTGCCCCCCATGCGGCCGCCCCTGGTTCGGATAACGAGCCAATCTTGTATTCATTTGAGTCGTCTAGGCCTTTGTAGAAGATTTCCAAGAGTACTAACTTTGGCTCTCCACGATATGGGCAATCTAAGAGAAAATATTTGAATTTATTCCAACTTTGATACAAATTGTCTCCACATTTCATCTTTAGGGATGAGATCTTCCTCCTCATTTCTATCGTCCTATTGGGTGGGAAGAACTTTGATAACTCCACCTTGGCTATATATTTGTTTATGTGATGATGGAAGACTTAACATTATGAGCGGTTTATACACTAAAAAATATCGATTATAATTCTAGATTGCATGGTTTGGTTTTGTGTTTGTTAAATGTGTGCAGGCCTTGGAAAGCATTTCAAAGGATGAACAGAGGTATTGAAATACGATACAAGGGACAAGCACAGAGATTGAAAAGCATTTCAAATGTTCAACACGGAGGCCTTGAAGAACATTTCAAGGAATCAAAATCGAAGCCTTGAAACACGATACAAAGGATACATCGGTTGGAAAAAATTCAAAATCATGATTCAATCTCAACAACCAAATTTACCAAGGATCAAGGGAAGATCTTCAAACAAGATATCAAGAGAAGATCTCGGTCAGCTCAACAAAAAATATATCCAACGGATTTAGTAGAAGAGATATCGGCCCCACAAAAAGATCTTGGAAAGATCTTAACCGACACAAGATTAAAGATTTCATACAAACGATCTCACAAAGATCTCGTATCCAAGGAAGATCTTCAACGGCTATCAAAGAGAGATATCTTCAACCGAAAATCCTCAACAACTTGGGAGATCTCGGAGCTTGAAACCAGGACTTCAACGACAAGATCTTCAACGGCTCTTTCAAGAGAAAATCTCGAAGAAGAAGACTCTAAATGTGCGTCAAGGAGATGAAGAAGATTAAAGATCTTGCAACGGCTAATTCATCTCAACCTAACACCGTTTTCCATGGAGAATGAAGAAAATCACAACGGTCCTTTCTACAACGGCTAGAAGACTTCTCCATCGAAGAATATAGATGAAGATGGCGATTGAAGAGAACTACAAAAAGCTTACACGGAAACATCTAAGTCTTCAAGCGATCCAAAGCATCTTCATTCGTTCCAAAAGTTTTTCTTCCTCTTAGTTTACAAAAGCTTACATCCCTAGAGAGACAAAAACACAAGAGCCTTATTAGAATATCTAGAGAGTGTTATACTCGAGTGTGTGGTACTCTACAAAGTAACTAGACTATTATTTCTAGGTTAAGAGTTGGAACTAGATCGTAGCATTGGCTACAGTGAGAGAAGAAGGGGAATTATTCTAGGTTGTATGTAGGACTCTTTGAAGCAGATAATAGATAGTTAGATCCTACGGGCAAAGAAACCCTAGGACGGAGACGTAGGTTGTTAGAGCTGAACTTCGTAAACATATAACCGTGTCGATCTTTTCATTTCCACACATTTCTTGCTTAATTGTGACTAACGTTGTTTTACAAGTTTTCAGAGTCAAGGCCTTAAAATCACGTTCAAAGCCCTTGAAAACCAGTTGTGTTATAAAGAGCACAGATCGACATCACGGCCTTAAAATCAGTTTCAAAGCCTTGAGATAGGTTTTTGCGATAAGTTCCCATACTCTATTCAAACCCCCCCCCTCCCCCTTTAGAGTATTTATATCCTTTATAGTCACCTATACGATTCTTCAATTGGTATCAGAACTAGACTCACGTATATTGATTTAACCATCAGTGAGACTAATCATGAACTCTCTAGGCGATGGAGGATTTGCTCAAGGGAGATCCACATCTCGACCACCACTCTTCTGCGGCAACAACTTTGCCCATTGGAGAGCACTAATGCAAATGTTTGTTATTGATTAGGACATGGAACTATGGAGCATCATTCAAAATGGCCCTAAAATCCCAACCACCACGGTCGAAGGAGTCCAAGTTGTAAAGAAGGAAGCAGACATCGCTCAAACCGACTTGGATAGCGTTTCAAAGAACTACAAGGCCATGAACTTGGTCTATTGCAGATTGGATGCAAATGAATTCAACTGTGTCTCATCATGCAAGAGTGATAAAGAAATATTGGACAATCTAGTTGTCACGTACGAAGGAACAAGCCAAGTTATAGAAACGAAGATAAGCATCATCCTTCAACAATATGAGTTATTCAATATGAATTCAAACAAATCAGTCAAAGAAATGTTCACATGATTCACCGAAATAGTGAACAACCTCGACTCACTTGGAAAGGTCTTCACAAATGAATGTTAAAGTCGGGAAGGTTCTAAGGAGCTTACCTAAAGCCAAGTGGGGACCAAAGGTGACTGCACTCGAAGAGGCTCAAAATCTCACAACACTTCCTCTTGACGATCTTCTTGGAAAACTTATGACCCACGAAATGGTTCTTGGTGAAGAAGATGGGGAACTCCTATCCAACACAAAGAACCTAGCTCTATGATCCAAGAAGGATAATATGCCTTCAGAGGAGGAAGATAGTGATAATGAAGATGAGGAATATCCGTTCGCTATAATCTCAAGGTGTCTTGCCAAGATTCTCAAAAATGAAGAAGCAGTTTGCTAACAATAAAGATTATCCGCGATCATCAAGACCTCGAGGTAAGTTTTCTAACCCTAATAGGAAACTAAGGTTTTAACTTGCTTTAAATGTGGTGAAGCAGATCATCTCGTAAGCGATTGTCCACAAAAGCAGAAAAACAACTTTAGAAAGAATGATCGAAAGAAGAAAGCTTTGGAAGCTTCATTGAGTGATTCAGATTCTACCAATGAATCAAAAGACGAGAAAGAACAAACAAACTTGTGTCTAATGGCGGATCATGAAGAAGATCCAAATCACTATGTTGATGGTGTGGTAAGTACGATTATGTCTCAACCAGAACTTGAACTCACACAACTCCTTAAAGACATAATCATATGTGATAACGAACATAAGGTGAGGATAAGTTCCTTAACAGAAAAGCTTCTAAAACAAGAGAAACGATAAAGTGAGATGCCTTTGGAAATTGAAAATCTTAACACTGAACAATTAGACCTTGATATCAATATCAAGGCCTTGGAATCAGAAAATGTGACTCTCAAGGGAAATCTTTCTTCTCTCCATCGATCTAGAGAAGAAAAGATTGATCTAACTGTGACGTGTCAAAACCAGAAGGCTACACTTATTCAATTCACTCGTTCAAAAGCCAACCTCGAAAGATGATGGGCGAGCAACAATCTTCTCTTAACAAAAAAGGTATAGGATATCATGTTAGTTTCCCTAGAAAAATGACTACCACTTTTGTTAAAGCTAAAGAAAGTATTCATATGCCCACATATTTCTATTGTTGCAAAAAGGGTCACGTAAAATCAATATGTCCATATAGAAGAAATGACCCTTACATCATTAGAAACACTTATCCTCTATGTCTAAGGAAATAAGCTAAGCAAATATGGGTTCCTAAAGGTACTAGACCACCAAACAAGATCGAGCCTGAATATGGACCAAAATATGTCATTTGGTTGACCCGGAAAGGTAGATGTTTGTTGTTTTGCAGGACATCACCAAGGTAAAGGAGCATAAATGGATATTAGATAGTGGTTGCTCAAAATATATGAGTGGAAAAAGCTCACTATTCTCATATCTAAAGAAGAAATCATTTGGAACCATTACGTTTGGTGATAAAGGAAAGTGTAACATCATTGGCATTGGTAAAATTGGTTAAAATTCATCTAAATTTATTGATGATGTCTATCTTGTTGATGGTTTAAAGTATAACTTGCTTATTATCTCTAAAATTTGTGATAAAGGCAACAAGATGATTTTTTATTTAGAAAAATGTGAAGTTCAAGACAATATATCGGGTGATGTTGTGCTTACTACTTCTAGATGCAACAATGTTTATTCTATGAGCACTAACCAAGTTTTGGGAACTAAGATAACATGCCTCAAGGCCTTGAATGACGATCTAAGGCTTTGGCATAGACGACTTGGTCACGTAAGCATCCATATGATGAAGAAATTACTTTCAAAGGATTTGGTACGTGGTTTTCCAAACCTAAACTTCCAGGTAGATGAACGATGTAAGGCTTGTACACAAGGTAAACAAACAAGAGGTTCATTCAAACCAAAGAAGGTTGTTAGTTCTTCTAGACCCATTGAACTTTTACATATGGATCTATGTGTCCTATGCGTGTCAAATCTCCCAAGGTTAAATAGTACATCCTTGTCATTGTGGATGATTTCTCTCGTTTTACATGGATCTCATTCTTACAGGAAAATCTAAAGCTTTGTTTGATTTTTCAAAATTGTGTACGAAGTTGTAAACTTTGAAAAACCTACCTATTATTTCGATAAGAAGCGATCATGGTAGAGAATTTGATCAACTAAAGTTTGATTTGTTTTGTGCAAAATACAATATTTCACACAACTTTTCAGCTCCTAGAACTCCTCAACAAAATGGGGTTGTGGAACGTAAGAACCGTACGCTAGAGGACATGTCTAGAACTATGCTTTTTAAAAATAGTTTGCCAAAACATTTTCGGACTGAAGTTGTTAACACTGCTAAGTACATCTTGAATAGATGTTTAATACGCCCTATTTTAAAAAAAAGACTCCTTATGAACTCTTAATGGAAGAAAACCTAATATTTCCTATTTTAAACCCTTTGAATGTACTGGCTTTGTCCATAACAATGACAAAGATAACCTTGGTAAATTTGATGCACGTAGTGATGAAGCTATCTTCATTGGAAATGCTTCAAACAGCAAAGCTTATCGTGTTTATAATAGACGTACCAAAATCGTTGAGGAAAGTATTCATGTTAAATTTGATGAAAGCAATGATGGTACTTTGAGTGAAAGTTTTGCAAATCTTAATCTGAATCAACATGGAGATCATAATTCTAATGGAGAAGATGATCCTAAAGCTCGGGAAAAGAATATGCAAGCAAAAATTCAAGATACCGGAGAGCAATCTCAAGACCTTGAAACGCATCTTACAGACCTTAAAACGGAAAACTGCGATGTCAAAAGTCAGTTTCAAGGCCTTGAACCTCAACTTCAAGGCCTTGATATAGGATCCAAAGGCAATATTCCAGTGGTACCTGAATCTAGTCGAGCAAATGAGCCCCAATCTTCAAGATCTGCTCCATCTTACAAAAGGAGAAAGTTTCAACATTCTTCATACCATCCACCAGTGAATGTGATCTCATATCCAAATGTATGAGTTCAAACCCGATCTAGTGTTAACAACCTATGTGCATTCTCGGCATTTGTGTCTTTTATTTAGCCCAAGAACTATGTTCAAGCTCTTCAAGAACCCGATTGGATCATGGTCATGCAAAATGAACTAAATGAGTTCGAGAGAAACAAAGTTTGGACCCTCATATGTAGACCTAAGCAACAATCCGTCATTGTCACAAAATGGGTATTTCGAAACAAGTTGGATGAAAATGGAAAAGTTATTCGAAATAAAGCACGACTTGTAGCTCAAGGTTATAACCAAGAAGAAGGTATTGATTATGAGGAGACTTTTACTCCAGATGTGAAGTTAGAAGTCATACGTATCCTACTTGCTTTTGCATCCTTCATGAACATAAAACTTTTTCAAATGGATGTAAAATGTGCTTTTCTAAATGGCTTCTTAGAAGAAGAAGTCTACGTTGCTCAACCTCCTGGTTTTGAAAATGATGAATTTCCGGATCATATTTTTAAATTTGACAAAGCTCTCTATGGTATTAAGCAAGCTCATTGAGCTTGGTATGAAAGATTGTGCAAGTATCTCCTTGAAATTGATTTCAAAAGAGGTTTGATTGACAAAACTGTATTTATCAAAACCAAAGGCAACGATATTTTAGTAGTACAAATCTATGTTGATGATATATTATTTGGTGCTACTAACTATTCCATATGCAAGGACTTTTCATATTTCATGTGTAGGGAATTCGAGATGAGCTTAATGGGAGAGTTAAATTTCTTTCTTGGACTTCAAGTCACACAAGCAAAGAAAGGAATATTTCTCAATCAAAACAAGTATATCAAGGACTTGCTTAAAAAGTATAAAATGGATCAATCCAAGGTAGAGAAAACTCCTATGAGCTCGTTTTAGCTTGTTGGCTATTCGGATGTTTTGGTATCGAGGTATGATCGGTTCTTTGTTATATTTAACCGTTAGTCGACCTGACATTATGTTTAGTGTGTGAATTTGTGCAAGATTTCAAGATGATCCTAAAGAGTAGCACTTGATAGCTGTGAAAAGGATATTTTGGTATCTCAATGGCACTAAAGATTTAGGGTTGTGGTATCCTCATCAGAGCTCGTTTTAGCTTGTTGGCTATTCGGATGTTGACTTTCTAGGCTATAAGGTCAATAGAAAGAGTACTTCTGGATGTTACCAATTCTTAGGGTCATCTCTAATATGTTGGCACTCCAAGAAGAAAAATTTTGTTGCCCTATCCACAGCTGAAGCCAAATATATAGTTGTGGGATCCTGTTGTGCACAAATTCTATGGATAGCTCAACAACTTCGTGATCTTGGCTTTGATCTTAAAGGTATACCTATAAAAATGTGATAATACTAGTGTTATTTCAATTACTAAAAATCTCGTGCAGCATTCAAGAACAAAGCATATCGATGTGAAGCATCACTTCATACGTGATCATGTTGAGAAAGGTGATGTTTTGATATCTTTTATACCGACTAACTTGCAGCTTGCAGATATATTTACTAAGCCTCTACCCGAAGATCAATTCAATTTTAATAGATTAGAGCTTGGTATGTTGAACAATGAAGCATTAACTTATGAGGAGTAAATAGTTTTATTTCCTCCTTAGAATGCAACCCAATTTTCAATTTCAAGGCCTTGAAATGCAATTCATGGATCAATTTATTGGTTAATATCTTTTAGATATTTGATCATTAAATTATTTTTAAGATGGTTTTTTCAAATGATTTCAAAAGTCTTTCTTTTAAAATCAAAAGACTTTTTGAAAAGTTGTTAAAAATTAAATGGGAAAGAATGCAAATTAAAATCGGTTTTCAAGATCTTGATTCTTTCAAGATCTTGTTAAACCATAAATTGATTTGACATCCTCCCTTTAAATACCACTCCTCTCCCTTCTTTATTTATTTCCTCCTTAAACTTCTTGCATACCGACCATCTTTACTCTTTCATCTTCCAAAACCTTTCGGCTCCTCTTACAAACAAACTCTATGGCTTCCAAGCGTCAATCAACTAATGAATCATCATCTTCGGTTACCAAACACTCAAAAATTGTTCATATTTCATCTGACTCTGACTCTCCTGTTCCTAGGGAATATTTTGAGATTTGCGCTTAGATGGGATTGCCCTCCAACTGGTTCAGAAGTCACACCGCCGTGGGCAAATGGATTGACGGGTTCAAAGATCGAACCCTTTGCATGTGCGAGTTAGTGGATTTGGAGTTCTTCCTCTCTCTTGGTCTCCCATGCATCACATTGCTCAGAGGATGCTCAATCTGGAAGGTCCTAAATCCAGGAGAAGTGGGATATTGGAGATTGACCCGGCTGTTCTTTGTCAATCCCACTGTAAGAAGGGAAAGAGGGGAGTTAATCCTCGAATTGGTGGTAAGAGGTAAAACCATTGCCCTCTCTTCTCTAGTTATCGCACAAATTTTCGGGCTTCCCACCTTTACCTCTTACGACCGCCCTCACAAAGCCAAATCTATTAAATTGGCTAAGAAACAGTTTCTCCCACCCAACTCTCCTCTGCAGCGTACCCCTATCATCTCTCACTCTCGAAGCCAGAATTGTTTTTGCTATACTTGTGAGATGTGTTGTTCCGAGAATAAAGTGCAGGGATTTGCTGGCCAATAAACTCCTTTTGTTTTTGTATCACGTGCTCAATGGATTAGATATTGACCTTCCCAGTATATCCTTAACCACATGCTTCACATGATCAACGTCCTCAGTGATACCGCTCTCCCATATGCAAATTTCCTTCCACAAATCTTTCGTTCTTTCTCTGTTGATACCGTTGATGAGGAAAAACATTTTGTTTATGGAAAGATCGATGATGAATTTTTTGAAAGCATGGGGATTGAAAGGACATTCACTAGAGAGTGGATCCTAAAGGAACAATACGATAGTTCATCTACTGCAGCCCAAAGGCTTGATGCGGTGGAATTTGGTCTGGAATCTCTGAGGAAGGGCATGTTGGATTTTAGGTCCGAGATTATAGATAAGATAGATGAATCGCAGGACCTGCTGGAAATTATGCCCCAGAAAATTAACCAGATGTTCCATTTCAATGCCCTCTCTTTTACCTCTGCAAGAAACCTCAAGCCCTTAACAGAGGAAGACGCTGAAGCGACTAGGAAATATGTAGAAGAGGTCATGCTTCAGTGCTACAAAATTGTAAAGGGTCACCCCCTTTTTCAACCTGTTATTGAGGATCTAGATATTCTGCATATCGAGGAATTTGGCGTGGTGAAAAAGTACAAGAACCAGAAGGACCAACGAAGAGTGGATGAATACATGAAAACCATCGACGTGGATAACGCTCATGCCCGATGGAAAAAGAAATGATACGATGAATGTTAAGCTAGATTTATACCACGCAAAAGCCTTAAATTTATAAACTCAATAATATCTCCTAAACTAACTAGCAAAACCCAAAGTGTGTGGGTCATAGAGTAGAAAGGGAAGCATTCCGAGATCGAACACAAAGACCGATGATAACAAGATTTATGACTTAGGATTAGGTAATCATTTAGATAGATTTCTCATTCATTCGTGCAAGTTTTGGCATTGGTTCATGACGTCTTCGCTCAATTCACGCACATTTCTAGAAAAGACGTCTACACTACCTTTTATCGGTTTTGTAGGTAATTCGGGGATCTATTGGACGTTAATCGATACATTTGAGGGCCAAGCCTCATGATGGTACACATCCAAAGCCTTGGAGGAGCATAATTGGAGCAACAAAGGACACAAAGATCACTAATGGTGCAAGCAATGGAGCAACTCATGGCTAGACGATCATAGCATCTTTCTGCTGAAGAAAATCGGACCAACAAGCAGCTAAATCGGCCGATTTTCTTCCTCTGGGTCGATTTTTAGTCCTTTGACAGCTTAAGCCACGTGTCCCACGATCTCTTGTCCGTCCTTGCTCTTGGTGGAGAATATAAGTGGTCCTGCAGGTGGTTGCTGAGCATCTCTCCTCTCCCACACTCTCATTGACAGCTCATTGATTTTTGGAGGAAGATTGGAGGAGAAGAAAAGCTCTCAAGGATTGAAGGAAGAAGAAGAACACCATTGTAGGAGGATAGTGAGGTTTTGAGTAACTTTTGAGTAATTTTTGTAATCTTGGCTTGAAGAACCATTGCAAGGATTGTTAGGAACGTTTTGAATCTTCATTTAAGAGTTTGTAAGTCTTGCTACAACTTGGATTTGGCTGAGATTTATTGATTTTGCTTACTCATCTTTCATTACTCATCTATGAACACCATGTATGCTTGTTTGATGATTTCGGATCTTGATATGCATATTATTGGCTAGTTTCTTGTGATTTTAGAGTGATGGATTGATGGTTATGGCTAGGGTGATGATAGGATGGACTTATATTTTAGTTTAGGATGACTTGTATGCACGAAACCCATTCCAGAGACAAAAATCGACCTGTTCATCATGCTAGATCGACCGATTTTTGTATGATCCACCCGATTTTCTTCTCTGTTGCTCTTTAATTGATGAATCTGCATGCTAGGGTCCTTGTTTGTTTAAATCCTAGTGTTTATTAAGCCTAATTTAGCTTAGTATCACCTAATGCTACCAATCTAAGTGAGGGAAGAGATCTACCCGATGATTTCCGACCTTAGATACCTAAGATGATGAATGCTAGGTAGTAGTGAGCCTCATAAGCCGCTATTGGATCGAGTGTGCTAGGATTATTGCTTGAGATTTCCCTATTCCGAGACTTACCCGGTAAGGAGAGGGTTACCCTTAAGTAGCATCTAGTTTGTGCGGAATTCCTTACTCTAACCCCTTGAGACCTACCCGGTAATAGGAGTTTGATGCGGGATTAGTGAAGTGAGAGACTTACCCGGTAATCGCTTCCATTAGTGAACATTCTTTCCCAAACACCGCAGCTCGTCCTTAGAACCCTTAGAACCTTGAGTCCAATGCCATAACCGGAAATCTTGACCTCTAGAATCTACTTTTCTCTCTTGATCATTTACTTGTGCTTTGTGTTACTTACTCGTTTGCTAGCTTAATTTGTTAGTTGTTTTGTTACTTTGCTTGACTTATGATCTTTGTTTGATCACCACAAAAACCAACAAAAACATTGTGTTTTCCATTTTCTTTGTTCCTCATCTTATCTTAGTCTAGATTCACACTATCTTTGATCATTGCTTGACTCGATTTCACCTTAGTCTTTGTGTTCGACCTCGGAATACTTACCTTTCTACAAACGTCCCGTACACTGCGGGTTCGCTAGGAGTTAGGATAAATATAACGAGTATAAATTTAAGACTTATTGCGTGTTCATCACACGATCTTAGCGTAACAAGTTTTTGGCGCCGTTGCCGGGGACTAGGTCTAGATTGAGTCATTTTGTGATTGTTTATAGTGTAGATCTTTCTTGTTGCTTTTGATCTCTCTTTGGTGTGTGTCTTTGCTTTTCAGGACATCTTTTAATCTTTAGGTGTATGCGAAGATCTCGTGGCAAGGATTTAGCTCCATTCGATCCCGAACCGGAGAAAACCCTTCGATCTAGATCCAAGAACATCCGAAAAGAGAAAGAGATGGCCGGAAGAAACCTCCAAGCTGAGTTGGATGAAGCCTTAGAGCAAATAAGGCTAAGAGATGAGCTCTTGGAGGAAGAAAGGAGACTTGCCAATGAGAGGCAAGAGGAAACTAGGAGGGAGATTGAGGAGATTAGGCAAGCCCTTGTTCAAGGAGAGCTTAATCGCCGACAACCTCCACCTCCTCCACCACCGGTGGTACAACCGCAGCCAGCGGCTAATGTTAGGGTTGTGCCCATTGCCATTGAAGAGCCACAAACCCTATGGAGACGTATGGATCCGGCACAAAGAGCACACCGTCCGGGTGTGAACTTAGGAGATCCCGCAGGCCACAACTATGAGCTCCGCCCTCAAGTTCTACAAATGATCCGGCATAATCAATTTGGAGAGATGGAAGGAGAGTCTCCTCACCAACATTTGATGAACTACGAGATTTTAATGGAGACTCTTAGACCGCCAAGATTGGAGAGCAACAACCATAAGCTAAGGGCTTTCTCCTTCTCTCTTAAGGACAAAGCCTTGGCTTGGTATCAATCTATTCCGCAAGGGCGAGTTGGTACTTGGGAGGAGATGACAACCGAGTTTTTGACTAAGTTCTTCCCACCTTCCAAGACTACCGAATTAAGAGGGAAGATCAATGCCTTCGTGATGAAGGATAGAGAGAGTTTGTTCAAGTCTTGGGAGAGATTCAAAGACCTTCTCCTAGATTGTCCACACCATGGCATACCGAAAATTGAGCTATTGGAGATCTACTTCAAGGGACTTGATGAAGATAGCCAATTCAAGCTTCAATCCCTTTCCGGTGGGACTTTCATGGAGAAGCATGTAGATGATGCTTGGGAGTTTGTGGAGAAGCAAGCTCTAGTAATTAAGAAGTACTCCCATAGGAAGAGTGAAGGGAGAAAAGCGGGAGCATATGAGGTGAGTGAGGTCACCATGAGCAACTTTAAGCTCGACGCCATCAACAACGAGCTAAAGTCCTTGAGGGAGTTGTGTGCTACAACCTTGAAGAACCAAGCAACTCCTCAAGTGCCTCCACAAGCCAACCTATCTTCCAAAGAGGAGGATGTGAACTATATGGGAAGGGGCAACTACAACAACTACCAAGGCCCAAGGAACTTCAACAACAACCGGCAATTCAACAATTACCGGCCCAACCATAACCATCCCGGGTTTTTTTACTCTAACCCGGATGGAGCCTTGAACCCTCCCGCTTCCACAAGCACAGCTCCACCACCAAGAGCTTCACAAGAACCTCCACCCGGATTCACTCAACCTCCAAAGGATAGGACCGAATTGATGTTTGAGCAATTGCTTGGAAGGTTGAGTGGTCTTGAGAGCACGGTGACTTCAATTTCTAAAGCTCAAAAGGTTTTGGAAGCACAAGTGTTCCAAAAGGCGGGTGAAGCACATAGAGATCCGGGAAAGCTTCCCAGAAGAACCGAAGAAAACCCAAGAGGCCAAGTGTTGGATATTACAACAAGAAGTGGGTTAAGCATGAAGGATCCTTTGCCCAAGGAGAATGCTAAGGGGAAGCAAGTGGTGAATGAAGAAGAAACTTTGCAAGGGGATGGAGGCAAGAGCAAAGATGTAGAGCCAACCTATGTAGCACTGCCCCCATACAAGCCACCACTACCGTTCCCCCAATCACGAGCAAGAGCTCGCTTGGACAATCATTTTGGTAAGTTCCTTGAACTAATGTCTAAATTGCATATTAATATTCCGTTCATGGATGCTATTTTAGGGATCCCGGCATATGGCAAGTTCTTGAAGGAAATACTCTCCAACAAAAGGAAGTTGGAGGAGTATGGTGAGATAAGGATGACTAAGAGATCATCGGAGTTAATTCAAACGATGAAGGAGGAGATGCCTCCCAAGCTAAGGGATCCGGGATCCTTTTGTGTGCCAATCGGAGTAGGAGAAGTGAGGTATGATGCCCTATGTGATCTTGGGGCAAGTGTAAGCATCATCCCGCTTGCACTTTGCAACAAGGTTGGGCTAGGGGAGCCAAAGCCGGTCAAGATGACCCTTTACATGGCGGACCGCTCAATCACTCATCCGGTTGGGATCTTGGAAGACATCCCGGTGCAATTAGGGAAGTTCTATGTGCCCATAGACTTCGTTGTTTTGGACATCCCGGCGGACTATCCGGTTCCCATCATCTTGGGAAGACCTTTCCTAGCTACTTCCGGGTGTCTAGTAGATTGCAAGAATGGGACTCTCTCCTTCAACATTGGAGAAGAGAACATCAAGTTCAAGCTGTCCACAATGATGAAAGGATCAACCCTTGATGAGGATATATTCAACATAGTTGAAGAAGAGGAGTCTAGAGAGGTTGTGAGCTCAATCTTGCTCAAGGATGCACTTGAGAAGGTTTTTAGCTCAAGCTTGATGGAAGAAGGAATTGAGGAGAGTAGCAATGAAGTAATCAAGGCCTTGAATGCATTGGACGAGCTACCAAGTGTTGGGTTTGAAGTGCTAGAAGAAGAGGAAAACTGCCAGAAAAATCGGACTGAAGGGCAAAAATCGGCCGATTTTTGTCCTTGGGCTGAAATTTCAGCCAGTTTTGCCAAAACAGAAACTCAGATCGACCCACTGCAAGAAAAATCGGCCGATTTTTCTTCCTGGGCCGATTTTCCTGAGTCTTTTCAGCTTCAACCACTTGAGTGTGAGCAATCATCAAGGGACTTCAAGGAGGCTTACATGGCTTTGCAATCATCTCAACCTACATTGTATGGATCGTCTCCAACCGAAAAAGGTCCTCCTCAACTTGATCTTAAACCTCTTCCTTCTCATTTAAAGTATGCTTTCCTTGGTTCAAATTCTACTTATCCGGTGATTGTGAATGCATCTTTGAATGATGATGAGCTTAATAGATTGTTGAATGAATTGAAACTGCATAGAAAGGCAATAGGATACACCATTGATGATCTTGTTGGCATCAAGCCCTCTTTGTGCATGCATAGGATAATGATGGAAGATAATTATAAACCCTCTATTGAACATCAAAGAAGATTGAATCCCATAATGAAAGAGGTAGTCAAAAAGGAAATCATTAAGTTGCTAGATGCGGGAATTATCTACTCTATCTCGGATAGTAAGTGGGTTAGTCCCGTTCATGTAGTACCTAAGAAGGGTGGGATGACCGTAGTAACCAATGAGAACAATGAACTAATCCCAACTAGGACGGTTACGGGATGGAGGATGTGTATTGATTATAGAAAGATTAACATGGCCTCTAGGAAAGATCACTTCCCTCTCCCCTTCATTGACCAAATGCTAGAGAGGTTAGCTCAACATTCTCATTTTTGCTACCTAGATGGCTATAGTGGATTCTTCCAAATCCCTATCTACCCCGATGACCAAGAGAAAACAACCTTTACATGTCCATGGGGTACTTTTGCATATAGGAGAATGCCATTTGGGTTGTGTAATGCACCCGCCACCTTCCAAAGGTGTATGATGGCCATCTTTTCGGAATATATTGAAAATATCATGGAAGTGTTCATGGATGATTTCTCTGTTTATGGTTCTTCCTTTGATAATTGCTTGGCTAACTTGTCACTAGTACTTCAAAGATGTGAGGAGACAAATCTTGTCTTGAATTGGGAAAAATGCCACTTCATGGTAAGTGAAGGTATTGTGTTAGGACACTTGGTGTCTAACCGTGGCATTGAGGTTGATAGGGCCAAGATTGAGACGATAGAGAAGTTGCCACCACCTACCTCGGTGAAGGGGGTAAGGAGCTTTCTAGGGCATGCCGGCTTTTACCGGAGGTTTATTCAAGACTTCTCTAAAATTTCTAAGCCTCTTACTAACCTACTAATGAAGGATGTTGAATTTGTTTTCTCCAAAGATTGCCTTGAAGCTTTTTGTAGGTTGAAGAACGCCTTGATCTCCGCACCTATCATGCAACCCCCGGATTGGAGTTTACCGTTTGAGATCATGTGTGATGCAAGCGATGTAGCCGTTGGGGCTGTTTTGGGGCAAAGGAAAGATGGGAAAACTCATGCTATTTATTATGCTAGCAAGACGCTAGATGATGCCCAACTCAATTATGCTACCACCGAAAAGGAGTTGCTAGCGGTTGTGTATGCATTTGAGAAGTTCCGCTCATATCTTGTTGGAGCGAAGGTCATAATTTATACGGATCATGCTGCGATCCGTTATCTACTTACCAAGAAGGATGCCAAGCCTAGGTTGATTCTGTGGATCCTTCTTCTTCAAGAGTTTGACTTGGAAATCCGGGACAAGAAGGGATCCGAGAACTCCGTGGCGGATCACCTTAGTAGACTCCCACCATTGGAGCTTGAAAGAGGGGACATCCCGATTGATGACTCATTCCGGGATGAGCAATTGCAAATGGTGGAGGATTGCTTGTTCCAAGTGTCTAGAGGAAGTGAGCCATGGTATGCCGACATTGTGAACTACTTGGTGTGTGAGGAAGTGCCTCCCGGATTGACATATGCCCAAAGGAAGAAGTTCTTCAAAGATGTGAGACACTACTATTGGAGTGAGCCACTTTTGTTCAAAAGAGGGCCGGATGGAATGTTTAGGAGATGCATACCGGAGGATGAGGTAGAGAGTGTGATCCGGCATTGCCATTCCTTGCCATGTGGAGGGCATGCTAGCGCACACAAGACATGTGCGAAGGTGCTACAATCGGGCTTCTTTTGGCCAAGCTTGTTCAAGGATGTGCAAGGCTTTGTGGTAGCTTGTGATGCTTGCCAAAGGACGGGCAACATCTCAAGGAGAAATGAGATGCCCTTGAACAACATACAAGAGGTGGAAATATTTGATGTGTGGGGTGTGGACTTCATGGGGCCATTCCCTTCTTCATGTGGCAACCTCTACATCCTATTGGCGGTTGACTATGTTTCGAGATGGGTGGAGGCAATCGCCTCTCCTACAAATGACGCCAAGGTTGTGGTGCGGTTCTTCAACTGAGTGATCTTTCCTAGGTTTGGAACACCAAGGGTGATCATAAGTGATGGAGGGAAGCACTTCACCAATAGGAACTTTGGGGCACTTTTGGCTAAGTATGGGGTGACTCATAAGGTGGCAACACCTTACCATCACCAAACTAGTGGCCAAGTGGAGATCTCCAACCGGGAGATCAAGGCCATTCTTGAGAAGACGGTATCAAGGACGAGAAAAGATTGGGCTATGAAGCTCGATGATGCCTTGTGGGCATATAGGACCGCCTTCAAAACACCAATTGGCACCACTCCTTACAAGTTGGTCTATGAAAAATCTTGCCACCTTCCGGTAGAGATGGAGCATCGAGCATATTGGGCTATAAGGTGGCTAAATTTTAATCTCAAGGAGGCCGGAGAAAAGCGGTTGCTAGACATGAACGCCCTTGAGGAGATCCGGTTGGATGCATATGAGAATGCTCGGATCTACAAGGAGAGAACCAAGCGATGGCATGATAAGAGGATCATCCCAAAGGAGTTGAGTGAAGGCGACCTTGTCCTTCTCTTCAACTCGAGGCTGCGGCTCTTCCCCGGAAAGCTCAAATCAAGATGGACCGGGCCATATGTGGTGAAGAAGATCTTTCCTCATGGAGCGGTGGAGATAGGAGGAGATCATTGTGGTAACTTCAAGGTGAATGGGCATCGATTGAAGAAGTACATCCCGGAAGCCCCGGTGGAAGTGATTGCCCCGCTTCACCTTGATTGAAACGCTCCTGAATTTGGTCAAGCTAATGACCTTAAAGAAGTGCTTAATGGGAGGCAACCCATTGGTACATATTTTTCCCTTTCTTTTTCTTGCTTTTGTTTAATCTCACTCTTGGTGTGCTTTGTTTTTTCTCTTGTGTTTTTGGGTGCTAGATCTTGTTGATTGTCATGAGTTATGAGATGTTGGAGGTCATGTGAAGACCCCATGGAGCTTTGTAAGGTACAAGATCCAAGCACATAGACGAGGAGGAAATCACCCAGAAAAATCGGACTGTTCATGCACAAAATCGGCCGATTTTCCTGGGCTATGGGGCGATTTTTCCTCTGTATAAAGGAAAGTGATGATCTCAAATCAAGCATGGGTGGAGCGGACAAGGAACTTGGACGGCTTGCGGTGCCAAGCGCGGGTTCCAACATCTTAACGAACATCAAAGAGCTCTCTACCATCCTTGATCGATCATCCACCATCATCATCCGATGTGAACCGAAATACCAAAGCATCACCAATTTTACATTGTGAGGACTCTCTTTCACTTCTTTATTTAGTTTACACATTAGGGACAATGTGTTTCTAAGTATGGGGTGGGGTTTTTATGATCACTTGTATAATTAGCATCTAGGATAGTTTAATTTTGTCACATGTTTCATTATGTCTTGCATTGTACATACATATTTCGAAAAATCCAAAAAATTCAGAAAATTTTAAAATTTTTAGTGCTTCTAAAGCTTGGATATGACCCTAATGATGAATCTCGTCTTATGGATTGGCCATGGATGGCTTTATGTGTTGAATAGATGATGCATATGTGGACTTGAAGTACTTATCTTGAACCCCATGAATGATTTGTGATCATGAATGTTTGCCTTGATTTAATTGAGGATTGAAAGTCGAAATTGCATGCTAGTTCTTGCACATCAATTAGGAGTGATTAAGGCAATTCATTTTTCTCTACTTCTCACCTTGATCATATTGCTTGAGCACCTCAATTGATATAAATTGACCTCTTTTGACCCATCCGGGAATAGGAGCATGCTAGTGTGTTGATGTGTGTGAAAAGCAAGTGTGGGGTGAAGTTGTTGATGAAAGAATGATGTGAATGAAATGCTGAAATTGTTGTGAAAGTGTAGACAAAAATATAGGTTTGGGGACGTTGGTTTAAATGACGAGTAACTCGGTACACTTCACATGATCGGGTGTTGGTGCCTTGCCAAAGTCAAATAAACCGATAGTCCTAACGAGCTTTGGTATGTGTGCCCGGTGTGGATGCATCTCGAAAAATAGAAAAAGCCCGAGATTGGCTAATCACCAAGGTTTCGACTTTTGCACACCAATGCCATTGTCTCAAAAATAAAAGAAAGAAAAGAAAATGAAGAAAAATATACACTTGAGGGAAGTTGATAAGAAAATTTGAAGTTGTGGTTGTTTAGTTCCTTTCCCGAATTAGCATCACATAGCCTAGAAAATTCCCACCTAATCACAACGTCTCTTGGCCTTCTATTTTACAAGTCCTTATAACCTACTTGCATGTGTGTAAGACTAAGTGATTTAGATTGGATATGCTCATGATCATCTTGACTTCTTCACCTTTACATTTCATTGCATGCTATCAAGTTAAGTGTAATTGTCTTTCCATGCTTTCATTTATTTGATGCATAATTGCTTGTCCATTGCCATGAAACATGACTATGAAGGTGATCCAATATTAGAAGCACAACTCCAAAGAGATTTTACAAGTCCTTATAAAACTTTTTCAAATGGATGTAAAATGTGTTTTTCTAAATGGCTTCTTAGAAGAAGAAGTCTACGTTGCTCAACCTCCTGGTTTTGAAAATGATGAATTTCCGGATCATATTTTTAAATTTGACAAAGCTCTCTATGGTCTTAAGCAAGCTCATTGAGCTTGGTATGAAAGATTGTGCAAGTATCTCCTTGAAATTGATTTCAAAAGAGGTTTGATTGACAAAACTGTATTTATCAAAACCAAAGGCAACGATATTTTAGTAGTACAAATCTATGTTGATGATATATTATTTGGTGCTACTAACTATTCCATATGCAAGGACTTTTCATATTTCATGTGTAGGGAATTCGAGATGAGCTTAATGGGAGAGTTAAATTTCTTTCTTGGACTTCAAGTCACACAAGCAAAGAAAGGAATATTTCTCAATCAAAGCAAGTATATCAAGGACTTGCTTAAAAAGTATAAAATGGATCAATCCAAGGTAGAGAAAACTCTTATGAGCTCGTTTTAGCTTGTTGGCTATTCGGATGTTTTGGTATCGAGGTATGATCGGTTCTTTGTTATATTTAACCGTTAGTCGACCTGACATTATGTTTAGTGTGTGAATTTGTGCAAGATTTCAAGATGATCCTAAAGAGTAGCACTTGATAGCTGTGAAAAGGATATTTTGGTATCTCAATGGCACTAAAGATTTAGGGTTGTGGTATCCTCATCAGAGCTCGTTTTAGCTTGTTGGCTATTCGGATGTTGACTTTCTAGGCTATAAGGTCAATAGAAAGAGTACTTCTGGATGTTACCAATTCTTAGGGTCATCTCTAATATGTTGGCACTCCAAGAAGAAAAATTTTGTTGCCCTATCCACAGCTGAAGCCAAATATATAGTTGTGGGATCCTGTTGTGCACAAATTCTATGGATAGCTCAACAACTTCGTGATCTTGGCTTTGATCTTAAAGGTATACCTATAAAAATGTGATAATACTAGTGTTATTTCAATTACTAAAAATCTCGTGCAGCATTCAAGAACAAAGCATATCGATGTGAAGCATCACTTCATACGTGATCATGTTGAGAAAGGTGATGTTTTGATATCTTTTATACCGACTAACTTGCAGCTTGCAGATATATTTACTAAGCCTCTACTCGAAGATCAATTCAATTTTAATAGATTAGAGCTTGGTATGTTGAACAATGAAGCATTAACTTATGAGGAGTAAATAGTTTTATTTCCTCCTTAGAATGCAACCCAATTTTCAATTTCAAGGCCTTGAAATGCAATTCATGGATCAATTTATTGGTTAATATCTTTTAGATATTTGATCATTAAATTATTTTTAAGATGGTTTTTTCAAATGATTTCAAAAGTCTTTCTTTTAAAATCAAAAGACTTTTTGAAAAGTTCTTAAAAATTAAATGGGAAAGAATGCAAATTAAAATCGGTTTTCAAGATCTTGATTCTTTCAAGATCTTGTTAAACCATAAATTGATTTGACATCCTCCCTTTAAATACCACTCCTCTCCCTTCTTTATTTATTTCCGCCTTAAACTTCTTGCATACCGACCATCTTTACTCTTTCATCTTCCAAAACCTTTCGGCTCCTCTTACAAACAAACTCTATGGCTTCCAAGCGTCAATCAACTAATGAATCATCATCTTCGGTTACCAAACACTCAAAAATTGTTCATATTTCATCTGACTCTGACTCTCCTGTTCCTAGGGAAGATTTTGAGATTTGCGCTTAGATGGGATTGCCCTCCAACTGGTTCAGAAGTCACACCGCCGTGGGCAAATGGATTGACGGGTTCAAAGATCGAACCCTTTGCATGTGCGAGTTAGTGGATTTGGAGTTCTTCCTCTCTCTTGGTCTCCCATGCATCACATTGCTCAGAGGATGCTCAATCTGGAAGGTCCTAAATCCAGGAGAAGTGGGATATTGGAGATTGACCCGGCTGTTCTTTGTCAATCCCACTGTAAGAAGGGAAAGAGGGGAGTTAATCCTCGAATTGGTGGTAAGAGGTAAAACCATTGCCCTCTCTTCTCTAGTTATCGCACAAATTTTCGGGCTTCCCACCTTTACCTCTTACGACCGCCCTCACAAAGCCAAATCTATTAAATTGGCTAAGAAACAGTTTCTCCCACCCAACTCTCCTCTGCAGCGTACCCCTATCATCTCTCACTCTCGAAGCCAGAATTGTTTTTGCTATACTTGTGAGATGTGTTGTTCCGAGAATAAAGTGCAGGGATTTGCTGGCCAATAAACTCCTTTTGTTTTTGTATCACGTGCTCAATGGATTAGATATTGACCTTCCCAGTATATCCTTAACCACATGCTTCACATGATCAACGTCCTCAGTGATACCGCTCTCCCATATGCAAATTTCCTTCCACAAATCTTTCGTTCTTTCTCTGTTGATACCGTTGATGAGGAAAAACATTTTGTTTATGGAAAGATCGATGATGAATTTTTTGAAAGCATGGGGATTGAAAGGACATTCACTAGAGAGTGGATCCTAAAGGAACAATACGATAGTTCATCTACTGCAGCCCAAAGGCTTGATGCGGTGGAATTTGGTCTGGAATCTCTGAGGAAGGGCATGTTGGATTTTAGGTCCGAGATTATAGATAAGATAGATGAATCGCAGGACCTGCTGGAAATTATGCCCCAGAAAATTAACCAGATGTTCCATTTCAATGCCCTCTCTTTTACCTCTGCAAGAAACCTCAAGCCCTTAACAGAGGAAGACGCTGAAGCGACTAGGAAATATGTAGAAGAGGTCATGCTTCAGTGCTACAAAATTGTAAAGGGTCACCCCCTTTTTCAACCTGTTATTGAGGATCTAGATATTCTGCATATCGAGGAATTTGGCGTGGTGAAAAAGTACAAGAACCAGAAGGACCAACGAAGAGTGGATGAATACATGAAAACCATCGACGTGGATAACGCTCATGCCCGATGGAAAAAGAAATGATACGATGAATGTTAAGCTAGATTTATACCACGCAAAAGCCTTAAATTTATAAACTCAATAATATCTCCTAAACTAACTAGCAAAACCCAAAGTGTGTGGGTCATAGAGTAGAAAGGGAAGCATTCCGAGATCGAACACAAAGACCGATGATAACAAGATTTATGACTTAGGATTAGGTAATCATTTAGATAGATTTCTCATTCATTCGTGCAAGTTTTGGCATTGGTTCATGACGTCTTCGCTCAATTCACGCACATTTCTAGAAAAGACGTCTACACTACCTTTTATCGGTTTTGTAGGTAATTCGGGGATCTATTGGACGTTAATCGATACATTTGAGGGCCAAGCCTCATGATGGTACACATCCAAAGCCTTGGAGGAGCATAATTGGAGCAACAAAGGACACAAAGATCACTAATGGTGCAAGCAATGGAGCAACTCATGGCTAGACGATCATAGCATCTTTCTGCTGAAGAAAATCGGACCAACAAGCAGCTAAATCGGCCGATTTTCTTCCTCTGGGTCGATTTTTAGTCCTTTGACAGCTTAAGCCACGTGTCCCACGATCTCTTGTCCGTCCTTGCTCTTGGTGGAGAATATAAGTGGTCCTGCAGGTGGTTGCTGAGCATCTCTCCTCTCCCACACTCTCATTGACAGCTCATTGAATTTTGGAGGAAGATTGGAGGAGAAGAAAAGCTCTCAAGGATTGAAGGAAGAAGAAGAAGAACACCATTGTAGGAGGATAGTGAGGTTTTGAGTAACTTTTGAGTAATTTTTGTAATCTTGGCTTGAAGCACCATTGCAAGGATTGTTAGGAACGTTTTGAATCTTCATTTAAGAGTTTGTAAGTCTTGCTACAGCTTGGATTTGGCTGAGATTTATTGATTTTGCTTACTCATCTTTCATTACTCATCTATGAACACCATGTATGCTTGTTTGATGATTTCGGATCTTGATATGCATATTATTGGCTAGTTTCTTGTGATTTTAGAGTGATGGATTGATGGTTATGGCTAGAGTGATGATAGGATGGACTTATATTTTAGTTTAGGATGACTTGTATGCACGAAACCCATTCCAGAGACAAAAATCGACCTGTTCATCATGCTAGATCGACCGATTTTTGTATGATCCACCCGATTTTCTTCTCTGTTGCTCTTTAATTGATGAATCTGCATGCTAGGGTCCTTGTTTGTTTAAATCCTAGTGTTTATTAAGCCTAATTTAGCTTAGTATCACCTAATGCTACCAATCTAAGTGAGGGAAGAGATCTACCCGATGATTTCCGACCTTAGATACCTAAGATGATGAATGCTAGGTAGTAGTGAGCCTCATAAGCCGCTATTGGATCGAGTGTGCTAGGATTATTGCTTGAGATTTCCCTATTCCGAGACTTACCCGGTAAGGAGAGGGTTACCCTTAAGTAGCATCTAGTTTGTGCGGAATTCCTTACTCTAACCCCTTGAGACCTACCCGGTAATAGGAGTTTGATGCGGGATTAGTGAAGTGAGAGACTTACCCGGTAATCGCTTCCATTAGTGAACATTCTTTCCCAAACACCGCAGCTCGTCCTTAGAACCCTTAGAACCTTGAGTCCAATGCCATAACCGGAAATCTTGACCTCTAGAATCTACTTTTCTCTCTTGATCATATACTTGTGCTTTGTGTTACTTACTCGTTTGCTAGCTTAATTTGTTAGTTGTTTTGTTACTTTGCTTGACTTATGATCTTTGTTTGATCACCACAAAAACCAACAAAAAAATTGTGTTTTCCATTTTCTTTGTTCCTCATCTTATCTTAGTCTAGATTCACACTATCTTTGATCATTGCTTGACTCGATTTCACCTTAGTCTTTGTGTTCGACCTCGGAATACTTACCTTTCTACAAACGTCCCGTACACTGCGGGTTCGCTAGGAGTTAGGATAAATATAACGAGTATAAATTTAAGACTTATTGCGTGTTCATCACACGATCTTAGCGTAACAACCGAGGCGAAATTTAGTCAAGCAATGATCAAGAATAGTTCAAGTCTAAGATAAGACAAGAGATGGAAACAAGAAATGAAAATCATATGTTTTTAATGGTTTTATGCTGATCAAACAATGATCACAATCAAGCAAATTAAGTCAACCAAATCAATAAAACAAACACAAGATATACTATTAAGGTATAGAGAGCGGATTCTAGAGATTCGAATATCCGGTTATGGAAAGGACTCAAGCTTCTAATCAACCTAGGAATAAGATGCGGTATGTTGGGAATGAATGTTTCTCTAATGGGATCAATCACCGGGTAGGTCTCATGGTCCACTAGTCCCGCACCTAAGCTCCTATTACCGAGTAAGTCTCTAGGAACCTAAGGTTGGGAATTCTACACAAACCGGATTGCTATCTAGGGGTCAAACCTCTCCTTACCGGGTAAGTCTCAATCCAATAGTGGTTGTTGAGGCTCACTACTACCACCTAGTGTACGTAATCTTCTATACTTAAGAGCGGGAATTACAGGGTAAGTCTCATCCCTCACTTAGTTTGCTAACATAGGTCACCCTAATTCTAGATTAGGCCCAACAAACAATAGGATTTCAACTCTCAAACTCCCTAACATGAAGATATAACACCATAAGAACAACATATCACACACCTCGGGTGAATCAAGAACATCTCAGCCGAAATGGATGAAGAACCGGCTGAGATTGCAAAATGAGCTAGGGATTTCGAGCATACAACTATCCTAAGATACATCTATGTTCAATCTATCATTATCCTAGCGATAACCTTTCATCCATCTCCCTAGAATCACATGCTACTTAGCCAACAACAATCATCTTAAAAACAATCATCATCATATCATCACAAATGCATGCCATAACTAGATGAAGAGAAAGGAAGCAATATAAAGCAAGAACAAGATGAATAATAAATTTAGAACAAGCTTACAACCATCCAAGGGTAGCTTCAAAACGAGCTCAACAATCTCTACAACTTTCCTCACTATAAGACTCTCAAAAACTCACTTTAAGACTATGAAAATGTGTGTTTTTCTTCTTCTCTTCAATGGAGTCTTCTTTCTTCTCCTCTCCACTCTATGACTTTCCCAAAAAGATTCAAAATCAAAAGTGAGAATGGAAGTGGGGATTGGGATCCTCTGCAAAATGTGAGCTGCCTGCATATAACACTTCTTCTCCATCATAGGAGAGAAAATCGTGGGATAGAAGAGGAGTGTCCCAAGTCTCGTAGGGGACTAGTGAACGATCTCGGATGGTCCAGAAAGTATCTCGGCCGAGATGGATGTGCCTTGGACCGAGATGGGTGGCTGCATGGCTAGGATCATGGCTAAACACAAAACCGGTGCATGGCTCACACCAACTAAGGTTAATTTCTTATTCTTTTCTCCATGCTTGCTTCGTTGGGACCTTGAATTCGGGCCGTCACGAGGTTTGATCCTAGGATATGATCAATAATGCATGAAATCTCCTCAAAATACCTACAAAATCGGCAAATGCTCGTGTAGACGTCTATTCCGACGAAATAACTCGATAAAGCATAAAACGTCCCGAACATAGGGAAAACCATGCATGAATGAATGTAAAAACTATCAAAAGGAGTGTCTAATCTAGTGTCATAAATCACGTCATCAATGAACTCCGAGGAAAGGGTCGTCTGAATCCCAAATGGTACCAGGAGTAGCCTTTCAAAGTCTTGAAAGTAATTTCAAGGCCATGAAATGGATGTCAAGACCTTGACTTGGATTTCAAAGCCCCTTGGTTTTGATTTCAAGGCCTTGAAAAATGTTTATGGGACTTGCCTTTTAAATTGTTTTTGTTTTTGGAAATACATTTGTGGGTTTGTAATAACTTTTAAACCTCCATGCTTTAACTGTTTTTTCCCTTATTGAAAGACAAAGGGGGAGAAATTATATGCGTGATCCGATATTTCTGCATTCTGCATTTTATTTTTCGATTTTATTACATATGCATCGCTAACATTAAATGTAGGTACGATATTTGTTTTGTCTTCCATCAAGGGGTTGATTGATAACTCCACCTTGGTTATATATTTATGTGATGATGGAAGAATAAACACTATGAGCGGTTTATACACTAACAAATATCGATTATATTTCTAGATTGCATGATTTGGTTTTGTGTTTGTTAAATGTGTCCAGGCCTTGAAAAGCATTTCAAAGGATGAACGGGGGCCTTGAAACAGGATACAAGGGACAAGCACATAGGTTGAAAAGCATATCAAAGGTTCAACACGGAGGCCTTGAAGAACATTTCAAGGGATCAGAATCGAAGCCTTGAAACGCGATACAAGGGATACATTGGCTGGAAGCATTTCAAAATCAAGATTCAATCTCAACAACCAAATCCACCAAGGATCCAGAGAAAACCTTAAAACAAGATATCAAGAGAAGATCTCGGCCAGCTCAACAGAAAAGATCTCCAACGGATTTAGTAGAAGAGATATCATCCCTACAAAATGATCTTGGAAAGATCTTAACCGACGCAAGATTAAAGATTTCATCCAACGGATCCCACAAAGATCTCGTATCCAAGGAAGATATTCAACGGCTATCAAAGAGAGATATTTTCAATTGAAGATCCTCAACAACTTGGAAAATCTCGGAGCTTGAAACAAGGACTTCAACGACAAGATCTTCAACGGCTCTTTCAAGAGAAAATCTCGAAGAAGAAGACTCTCAACATGTGTTAAGAAGATGAAGAAGATTGAAGATCTTGCAGCGGCTATTTCATCTCAACCTAACACCCTTTCCCATGGAGAATGAAAAAACTCACAATGGTCCTTTCTGCAACGGCTAGAAGAATTCTCCATCGAAGACTATAAATGAATATGGCAATTGAAGAGAACTACAACAAGCTTACACGGAAACATCTAAGTCTTCAAGCGATCAAAAACATCTTCATTCGTTCCAAAAGTTTTTCTACCTCTTAGTATACAAAAGCTTACATCCCTAGAGAGAGAAAAACATGAGAGCTTTATTGGAATATCTAGAGATTATTATACTCGAGTGTGTGTGTTACTCTGCGAATTAACTAGGCTATTATTCCTAGTTTAAGAATTGGAACTAGATCGTAGCATTGGCTTCAATGAGAGAAGAAGGAGAATTCTTCTAGGTTGTATCTCGGACTCTTTGAAGCAAATAATAGATAGTTATATCCTGTGAGCAAAGAATGTAAGAGCCTAGTTGCTGAGTTGCTGAGAGAGTGAGATGAGGACCCAGATTAGGCCTAGACCGCCCCTACGTGATCCTGTAGGCACCCCTGCGGTTTGCTTGGGCTGCCCCTGTGGATTTGTGTGCTGCAGCCGTCTTCTTTGACTCGTGCTTTACTCTTTTTACCCTTTTTAAACTTCATCTCTTTTATTCTGATGAGGGTTTATCTTTTAGCTTCATCTCTCTCTCTTGCGAACATTTTCTTCTCCTCTCTTCTCCTTTGGATCTTTCCTTGATCTTCTCTTGAGTTTTGGTTGTACAGTTTATACAGTTTTATGCATTTGTTTTTATATCTGTCAGTGTCATGTTGTAAAGTCCAGTGAACTTGTTGTCAGGCTAGGGTCAGGATCCATTGTGAGATCCTAGCCCAATGTGGCACTCCAAGTCCCGCAGATTCGGGGTGTTACAAAGAAACCCTAAGACGGAGCGTAGGCTGTTAGAGCTGAACTTCATAAACATATCACCGTGTCGATCTTTTCATTTCCGCATATTTCTTGCTTAATTGTGACTAACGTTGTTTTACAAGTTTTCGGAGTAAAGGCCTTGAAATCACTTTGAAAGCCCTTGAAAACCAGTTGTGTCACAAAGAGCACAGATCGACACCAAGGCCTTGAAATCAGTTCAAAGCCTTGAGATAGGATTTTGCGAAAAGTTCTCATACTCTATTCACCCCCCCCCCCTTATAGAGTATATGTATCCTTTATATTCACCTATACGGTTCTTCAAACTTGTTGAGAAATTATTGGGACAACTCCTCCCATTCGGTGACACTTCCGGATGGTATGTATTGATACCATTTCTTTTTCTTGCCTCTTAAGAAAAAAGAGAATGTTGTCAACCTTATTTCGAGGACTCAACTCCTCTCATCTTCACCATTTCTAGAAGCTCATTGTATGTTGCTAGGTGGAGATGTGGATTCTCGGATGACCCTCCTCCAAATTGATTTTGCATTACAATTTGAATCATGAAACTCTTGATCTAAATGTTTTGGGGTACACTGTTCCCAAAGACTATACCCGGTGGTGGAATATGCTTGGCCGTATCCATTCATTCTCTTTGGGTCATGGGAGCATACACTCTAGCATTGCCTCCTTTTGGTAGGGATGAGCAGATTATGGTTCGAACCGCAACAAATCGTTTTGCTTTGCAGTTCAACATCTTTTGCGTTGCGTTTGCGGTTCGGTTGATGAACCGAACCTCAATATGCGGTCCAGACCATAACCTAACCGCAAAAACTACAACTGAATCGCAAAAACCGCAAAATAAAACCCGCAAAACACCGCAAAATAGCAAAAAACCGCAACCAACCAGCAAAATACGGTTCATTTGTGGTTCGAACCGCAATTGTGCGGTTCCCAGTTTCTAGGTTTGTGGTTCGGTTCGGTTGCGGTTTTGTTTTTTAAATTGATACTCAACCATACTTCTAGGCACCTCTCTATACATCTCATATTGATACATGGCTTCTCTGGCAAGATCCTCTTGAGCTAATAGTGTAGCTTAAAGATCAATAATCCTTTGCTTTTGTAGCTCTTCTCTTTCCTTAGCTTGAGCCATGTTCCTCTCAACTTTCTCTTCTTGATTCATAGTAAATCTTTTTTTCAATTGCTTTCTTATCATCCTCAAATTTCTTTCAAGTTCCATATCAAATGGTGTGAGTTACTTGTTTGCAATCCTTAGCATACAAATGAGAACTGTTAGCATGAAATATTGTGATATTTTAGGCACGTTTTCTAAGTGTATTTGATTCATATTGATAGTCTTTGATTTAGCATTGTTGCATTTGTGAGCTAGTTTGCCTATATTGTCGATATGGATGTCTACACTAGCTTTATGTTGATTATAGGTAATTGAGAGCCATTTCCGAACGGAATCGAGCAAAGAAGAGTTGATTGAGTATGTCCATGGATTGAGGGCATTATTAGGAGCAAAATGGAGTTCAACTTGAGGAATGCATGAGGCTAGGGAAGAATCACGTTCTTGCCCTAAACCACGCTCTAAAATACGGCCGTACTACAAACCACGTTTAGTTCCACGGCCGTGGAACCTTGCAAAGAGAGGCGTGATGCATTCCAGTAACTATTACGGTCGTGGAATCCATGGTTCAAACCGTGTTGATTTCCACGCTCTAAATTACGGTCGTGGAATCTTCCACGACCGTGATCTTGGCGATCTTTTTCGCCACATTTTGAAGCCACGATCTTTTGAAGATTGGGCCGGGCCGATATTTTTATCTTGCCCTATAAAAAGACGGACGAAGAGAAATTCCGTCACCTCGCTTTAGACCTTGGCTTACACTTTCGCTTAGCGGCATCAACCCTCGCTTAGAGGCATTTACATCTCGTGGGAGATTGAAGTTCGTGTTTGGGGATTTTCCCTAATCTTGACTTTTGGTGGAGATTGCTGTTGAGATTTCCGGATCGGCGGAAGATCGGAGTTTTTGGAAGATTGTTGCAAGAAGATTTCTCTTCTTGTTTAGGTTTGATTTAGAAGACGGATTGACATCCCGTTCTTCCTTCTTTCCTAAGATTGTGTTTGTTTGCCTTATTCTGAATCTATTGACAACATTCATTCTTGATTGTGACTTTGAGATTGGTTTGAAGTTTATTGAAAGTTTTCGGAAGTTTTCATCTTTCTATCTTTTAATTCTTGAATTTGATATCAACATGACTATTATTGGCTAAAACCCTTTAGCAATTCTAAGGTGAAGGGTTGATAGTTGTGGCTTAGATGATGATAGATCGATCGTAAACAGATTAGACCCTGAGAGTTAGAGAGAATCGTCGACGAACCCTAAATCACGGTTTGTTCTTGAGTTCCACGGCCGTGGAGTCTCAAGATCTACCCGTAATTTCCCTTAAGTTTACGAACCTGCTTTTACTTTAATCCAAAGTTAAAGATTTGCTTTAACTTAGTTTAGGCTTGCCTTTTCTAGGTGGTAGTGAAGCCTCAACAACCTCTACCTCGATTGTGAGTGTCACAACCGTAATCGGTTAAGTTAGTCTTGATCCTTGGATTACAAGTTTGGGTATTTGACATTAATTCTTGCCTTTAGAACCTTTCTATATTGAAGCTTCAACAACCTGTATAGAGAGTGTCTTGTAGGTGAGTCATATAAGGTTTTTGGAACTTCACCGTACGATTACCTTACATTAGCATACCTTTGCATATCTCAACTCTGTCTTTATATCATTAGTATATCTTGAATCGATTGCCACAGCTGGATACCTGGATCTTTAGGATTGTTGTTTTCCCAATATTTGCAAAAACTCTCATATTTACTCGCTTGATAATCTGCAATTGAATTTGTTCCCACCCAAATCCCTGTGTTCGATACTCTGGAAGTCTTGCTTAACTACGTCGATCCGTACACTGCGGGTTCGCTTGCTTGATTCTAGTTTTATAAATTTAAAGCTTATTTGCACACACCTTTAGGGGCGAACAAGTTTTTGGCGCCGTTGCCGGGGATTTGGTTTCGGCCGAATTCGGTAGCCGGTTGTCAAGCTCGGGAGCTTGCTCTCGTTATTTGATATTACTTTGAGTGCATGCGCAGGTCTAGGAACACCGAAGATCTCTTACCTCTTGATCAAGAGCTAGAGAAAACTTTAATGCAAAAGCGCAAGGAAAAGAAAATGGCTGAAGGACACGAACGTGACCTTCAAGCGGAGTTAGCGGAGAAGGAAGTTCAACTCCAATGGAATGAGACCCTCCGCCAGGATGAAATGGATCGTCATCAATCTCAAGTTAACAATCTACAAGACATGATCTTCCAAATGAGGATAGAACTAAGCGACCTTAAGAATAAGGGAAGCAAGAAATCCTCAAGGAGGGCATCAAGGTCTAGAAGAAAAGGTCACTCATCCGCTGATGATAGTGATTCTTCCATGCCACCGTTAGAAGAGATTGATCCCACGATCAATGTGAATCCTTTCCATCCACGAGGAGCTGCCAATCGTCGTGTTCCACCAAGGAATGCGAGGATCGAACGTGTAAATGAAGAGCCAAGAACTCTTGGCCAGCGGATGGATCCAACACAACAACCACGCCGTTTGGGCGTGAACTTTGATGCTGATGACGTGCAAGAGTTTAGCTTCAACCCTCAAGTTATTACTCTTGTTCGCCAAAACCAATTTGGCGGGACAAGCGCTGAATCTCCACACCAACACTTGCAGAACTTTGAGTGTATGATGGAGACAATGAGACCAAAGAGCGCTACCACCAACAACTATAAGCTCAAGCCTTTCTTCTTCTCTTTGAAGGGGAAAGCGTTGTCTTAGTACCAAGCTCTTCCTAGGGAGAAACTAGACACGTGGGAAGACCTTTCCGCGGAGTTCCTCACCAAATTCTTTCCGCCATCCAAAACGGCGGAACTTAGAGGTAAGATTAATGCTTTTTCCATGAGACCTAACGAAAGTTTGTTTCAATCTTGGGAAAGGTTTCAGGATTTTCTCTTGGATTGCCCTCATCATGGCATATCCAAACTTGCCTTGCTGGAGATCTACTACAAGGGGTTAGATGCGGGAACGCAATTCAACCTCCAATCCCTCTCATGTGGAACATTCATGGACATGAGAGAAGATGACGCTTGGGACTTCATTGAGAAGAAAGCAAGGGTCATAGAGAAGTATTCCCACCGAAAAGTGGAGGGAAATCGTGTGGAGCAAGGAGCAAAGCTCACACATGAAGCTCAAAATCAGATTTTCTCCCTCAACAATGAAATCAAAGAGTTGAAGGAGGCTATCAAGACCAACTTCCCAAAGCAACAAGAGAAGGATGTTGGCTATTTGGGCAACAACAATGGCGGTGATAACACCAACCGCAACAACAACAACAACAACAACAACCGGAATAACAATTGGAATGGAAACAACAACAACAACCGGAACAACAATTGGAACAACAATAGGGGTTCAAACAACAACAATTGGCGCTCCAATCAACAAAATTCCGGTAACTCTTATCCTTCCAATTCTAATTCACTAACTCCACCTTTCTCTTCCTCTACTCCTTTGAAAAGCCAGGGGAAAACATCAAATGGAGGAAACACTTCGGGAAAAGAGAAGCCCGATCCCATGTTGGAAACAATTTTGGGAAAGCTTCAAGGTTTG
Organism: Fagopyrum homotropicum; assembly: GCA_033239125.1. Lineage (NCBI taxonomy): Eukaryota > Viridiplantae > Streptophyta > Magnoliopsida > Caryophyllales > Polygonaceae > Fagopyrum > Fagopyrum homotropicum. Next base: position 78,581,323 of record BSWB01000008.1, read on the forward strand.
GAGAACAGCATCATTAAGGTTGATGATCAAATTTCCAAGGTTGACAAAGCTCAAAAGGTTTTGGAAAACCAAATGTTCAACCATGCGGAGGAAGTTCCTAGGAATCAAGGGAAGCTTCCAGGAAAGACGGAGGACAACCCTAAGGGAAGGGTTATGGCAATCACAACTAGGAGCGGAGTGACTACCACCGATCCGCAGCCTAAGTTCGTTGAAGTCTCCGTAGAAAAGGACAAGGAGAAAGAGAAGGGGAAGGAGAAGGAAGATGTCTACGTTCCTCCTTCAGCTTATAAACCTCCCCTACCATTCCCTCAATCTAGGGCAAGAGCGCGCCTAGATAAACAGTTTGGTAAGTTCATAGAACTCATGAGCAAGCTGCATATTAATATACCATTTATTGATGCTATTGTAGGTATGCCGGCTTACGGCAAGTTCTTGAAGGAGCTCCTCTCTAACAAGAGGAAGCTAGAAGACTTCGGAGAGGTTAAGATGAGTTCGGATTCTTCGGATCTCATCAAAACCATGAAGGAGAAAATGCCCCCAAAGCTAAAGGATCCGGGGTCATTTTGCATTCCCATAGGAGTGGGAGATGTCACATACGATGCGTTATGTGACTTAGGAGCAAGTGTGAGCATCATACCACTTGCATTGTGTAGGAAGATCGGTTTAGGCGACCCTAAACAGGTGAAGATGACGTTGTACATGGCGGATCGATCCATCACTCGCCCCGTCGGTATTGTAGAAGACGTCCCGGTCAAGCTAGGTAAATTCTTTGTTCCCATTGATTTTGTCGTGCTTGACATTCCTGCAGATAGTCCGGTCCCGATCATACTCGGAAGACCGTTTCTTGCAACTTCCGGCTGCATAGTCGATTGCAAGAATGGTAGACTCGCTTTTGATATAGGAGAAGAGAAAGTAGAGTTCGTTCTTTCCACTCTAGTGAAGGAGCCAATCTTTGATGAGGATATTTTCGATATCCAAGATGAAGAGGGTTTGTCTAGGGAGGAGGTAAGTGCGATTCTCTTTAACGATCCTTTACAAAAGGTTATCACTATGAGTCTAACCAATGTAGGGTAAGAAGGAGTGCAATGAGGCAATTGAAGCCTTAGAAGCACAAGAAGAGATGGGTGAAGTGGAGTTTGAAAAACTCCACGATGAGGCAGAAAACGTGAGAATCCACGGTCATACCCTGTATTCCACGGTCGTGGATTTCACAACCAAAACCGTGCCTCACTCCAGGGAGTTATACGGTCGTGGAGAAGACATGACAACCGTATTTCCTTTCCACGCCCTAAACCACGGCCGTGGAGGCCATGAGGAACCCGTAATTTTGGGCGTGGAAAGGAGTGATCGAGACACTTCTTCAACTTCTTCTAACTCTTCTCCCACACACTCATCACCCTTAGAAACTTCTAAGGAGACATCGGATGCTTCTCAAGGATCATTGGAAGCTCCGAAAGCAATGGAACTCAAACCACTTCCTACTCATCTAAGGTACGCTTTTCTAGGATCTAATTCTACCTTTCCGGTTATTGTTAGTTCCGATCTAAGCATAGATGAACATAATCAGCTCATGATTGTCCTTAGGAAACATAGGAAAGCTATAGGCTATACTATTGAGGACTTAGTAGGAATTAAACCCTCCCTATGCATGCATAAGATACTAATGGAGGAAGATTTTAGAACTTCAAGACAACCTCAAAGGCGGTTGAATCCGACCATGAAGGAGGTTGTCAAGAAGGAAATTCTTAAGCTTCTTGATGCAGGTATCATCTACCCTATCTCCGATAGTAAGTGGGTGAGTCCGGTTCAAGTAGTTCCGAAGAAGGGAGGAATGACGGTCATCACCAACAAAAACAACGAACTCATTCCTACCCGAACTGTGACGGGATGGCGGATGTGCATAGACTACCGCAAGCTCAACAATGCAACGCGGAAGGATCATTTCCCATTGCCATTCATTGATCAAATGCTCGAAAGGTTAGCACAACATTCACATTTTTGCTACCTTGACGGTTATAGTGGTTTCTTTCAGATTCCGATACACCCGGATGATCAAGAGAAGACCACATTCACGTGCCCATGGGGTACGTTTGCTTATAGGAGAATGCCGTTCGGGCTTTGCAACGCCCCAGCCACCTTCCAACGGTGCATGATGGCCATCTTCTCCGAATACGTAGAGGAAATCATGGAAGTCTTCATGGACGACTTCTCCGTATACGGTTCCTCTTTTAACGATTGCCTTTCTAACCTTTCTCTTTTTTTGCAAAGGTGTGAAGACACTAACCTAGTTCTTAATTGAGAGAAGTGTCAATTTATGGTTAAGGAAGGAATTGTATTAGGCCACTTAGTCTCTAATAGAGGGATAAAAGTAGACAAGGCTAAGATAGAGACCATAGAGAAGCTTCCTCCCCCAATTTCAGTGAAGGGGATAAGAAGTTTCCTAGGACATGCTGGATTTTATAGACATTTCATTAAGGACTTTTCCAAGATATCAAAACCTCTCACTAATCTATTGATGAAGGATGCGGTTTTTGAGTTTTTGCAGGAATGTTTGGATGCGTTTAACACCATTCGGCAAGCTCTAATTTCAGCACCTATTATCCAACCCCCGGATTGGACTCTTCCCTTTGAGATTATGTGCGATGCTAGTGACGTAGCTATTGGAGCTGTTCTTGGACAACAAAAGGAAGGGCGAACCCATGCCATATACTATGCTAGCAAGACGCTAGATGAAGCGCAGCTCAACTACGCCACTACCGAAAAAGAGTTTTTAGCCATTGTCTATGCTATTGACAAGTTTCGCTCTTATCTTGTAGGTGCAAAGGTGATTGTCTACACGGATCATGCTGCGATCCGGTACCTCCTTGTGAAGAAAGATGCGAAGCCAAGGCTAATTAGATGGATTCTTCTCCTACAAGAATTCGATCTTGAGATCCGTGACAAGAAAGGTTCAGTAAATTCTGTTGCGGATCATTTGAGTCGCCTAACACATCTAGAGGACGACCATTTACCCATCGACGACTCCTTCCCGGACGAACACCTACACCTTATTGAGGAGTGCATCGATGTGATCTCCAAGGGTAACGAACCATGGTTTGCTGATTTTGTTAACTATTTGGTTTGTCAAGAGATACCGCCCGGACTATCCTACGCACAAAGGAAGAAGTTCTTCAAGGACGTCCGGGAATACTATTGGAACGAGCCTCTCCTCTTCAAGAGAGGTCCGGATGGCATCATTCGGCGATGTGTGCCGGAAGATGAGATGCAAAGTGTCATCCGTCATTGTCATTCACTACCTTGTGGAGGACACGCTAGTTCGAACAAGACTAGCGCAAAGGTATTGCAATCTGGATTCTTTTGGCCTACTTTGTTTAGAGATGTGCAATCCTTTGTTTCTTGCTGCGATGCTTGTCAAAGAACAGGCAATATCTCTAGGAGGAATGAGATGCCCCTCAACAACATCCAAGAGGTGGAGATTTTCGACGTTTGGGGAGTTGATTTTATGGGACCATTCCCATCCTTTTGTGGAAACCAATACATACTATTGGCGGTGGATTATGTTTCTAGATGGGTGGAAGCAATTGCCTCTCCCACCAATGATGCCATGGTGGTGATTAAGTTCTTCAACAAGACCATTTTCCCGCGATTTGGGACGCCAAGGATGATCATTAGTGATGGAGGTTCTCACTTCATTGCCCGGCGCTTTGAAGCTCTTCTAGCTAAGTATGGGGTTACTCACAAGATCGCTACCCCTTACCATCCACAAACGAGTGGACAAGTTGAGATCTCAAATAGGGAGATCAAAGGAATCTTAGAGAAGACAGTTTCAAGGACTAGGAAGGATTGGTCCTTGAAGCTTGACGATGCATTGTGGGCATACCGGACTGCATACAAAACTCCCATAGGAACCACACCATACAACCTTGTGTATGGGAAGTCTTGTCACTTGCCGGTAGAGTTGGAGCACAAAGCGTTTTGGGCTATCAAGTGGTTGAACTTCAGCATGAAGGAAGCGGGAGAGAAGCGTCTCCTAGACATCAATGAGCTGGATGAACTCCGCTTGAATGCTTATGAAAACGCTAAGATTTATAAGGAGAGAGCAAAGCGTTGGCATGATAAGCATATCATTCCAAAGGACTTCAAAGAAGGAGATCAAGTTCTCCTCTTCAATTCAAGGCTTCGTCTCTTTCCAGGTAAGCTTAAATCTCGTTGGACCGGACCTTTTCTAATTAAGCGTATTTTCCCCCATGGTGCAGTTGAAGTATGGGGTGAAGCGAGCGGAACTTTTAAGGTGAACGGCCAACGACTCAAGAAGTATACGCCGGAACTCCAAGCTGAGGAGTTCGCGCCTACCGCACTCGAATAAGTGCGAGATTGGTCTAGCTACGGACCTTAAACAAAGCGCTTCTTGGGAGGCAACCCAAGGTATTGCATTTTTGTTTTTGTTTTCGATTCATAGATTAGCTTAGTATAGACGTTTTTACTTTGTTTTTGCCTTCGATTCCTTCCGGTATGCTCGTGTTTTTGGATGTAGGAACGATGGAAAAGGAAAAGAGGGGGATGATGTTGAAGAAAAGTGACGAAATTTGGACTTTGGAGCTTTACAGAGAGTTCCACGGCCTAAACCATGGTCGTGACAGCTACAGTACACGTAATTTCCAAAAGCCTTTGAAAAATCACCAAAACCACGGTTCCGTACACTTCCACGGCCGTGGAACACCCCGACAGACCGTGATTTTCAAAAATTTTGCTTGTGACTATATAAACCACATTCTTCACAAAAATCATCCCAAAACCCCTCTTCCACGACCTAATAGCCGAAATCCACGACCCTCTCTCAAATCCTCGTTTCTTAATCGTTTTTAACGATTCTTCCTCCTAAACTGAAGCAAACTCGATCACCAACAAGATCCAAGCGACAAATCGAGCGGAAATTCACCAACGAACGCGCAATTCGGATTTTTCAATCCGAAAAATAGGTTTTTCCTTTCTTCTTGATTCTTGCCGATTTAGTTCGTTTTTGTTAGAGATTTTAGGAAGAACAAATTGAGATTGGAAGAAATTAGATTAGGACTGCCTGTTTGTGGTGATTGATTGCTGATTTGCTGAGATTTGCGACTTTCTGAGACGAATCACGGTCTCTGGAGGAATTACGGCCGTGGTTTCCATATAACAGCCCGTAATTTTGAACAGAATGGATTTTGTGAGGAGAGTTTCGGGGAGGATCAAAGAGAAGAAGGATAACCAGAACAAGAAGAGGAAGGGTAATCCCTCCTCTTCCTCATCCTCTAGAGCACCACCACCCTCTTCCCCTTCACCTCCATCATCACCTTCCTCACCCTCACCCCCTAGCCCTAGAGTCCTGACCATACATGATGATCACCTCGATGCACTCAAGAGGATCAAGGAGAGGCCTATGATTGGCCATAGATACTTGTTGTTGGAGGATCTAGCTCCTCTCAACATAGTTGATGACCTTACTTGGCTCTTGGATAGAGCCGAACTTATTGTCTTCTCGGCTATCCGAGAAGACGCTTATGAGGAGATTACACGGGAGGTTGTGACATCTTTTGAGCACAGCCATGTAGACAGGACCGTCTCTTTCCGTCTCATGGAAAGAGACTACCATTTTAGCATCCGTGAGTTTGGGACCATTTTCGGGTTTCAGGAGACCTTTAACGGTCGCTTTCCTAGTGGCGTTTACGCCAAGGATTTTTGGGAGGAGGTGGCGATGATTTACGCTAGCGAGGACCGCTGGCAGCCCGCTGACACCAAGGCTAGGTTGATGTACCACCTAGCCTTGAAGATTGCTCATCGTGTTCTTTTGGAGTGTCTCTTTCCTAGGACGGAGACGCCCCAAAAGATCAAGACGGATGAGCTCTTTTTACTCTACTCCATGTTGTATGGATGCCGTGCTGATTGTGCTACTCTCTTGGCTGCTACTATGAGCAAGCTCAAGAACAAGAAGAAGGGCAACATCGGATATGGTGGGATAGTTACCCACATTGCTAGGAGCCTAGGTGTTGATTTTTTTGCATGCACCCGTATACCGGCCGTACCTTTAGGGCTACATGCTTTCATGACTAGGGGTCTCATTTTCCCCACACATAGAGGTCCGCCTTATGCAGGCATGCCATGGGAGAGCAGGACGGGTAGGGGTATAGAGTGGCTACCGGAGTACTCCATTATGGCGGGACGCCATAATTGGAAGGAGACGTTCGCTTCTATGCAAGCGAACAGGATAGCAGCTCCCCCATATGTCCCACCACCAGTTGTTGAGGAGGAGGAGATGGGAGATCAGTTTGAGGATGGAGGGGGAGCCAAGCAGGATTTTGGCACGTTTCCGGATCAGCCGGAGGCGGCCCCCGATGCACCTAGACGTTCTCCACGTCCAGCTAGAGCTTCAGGCTCGTCTTCTCGCCGCGCTAGCGTGAGTGAGAGACCTACATGGATGACCACACCTCCTGCATGGTACGGAGCTCCACCTCCTTGGTCTACAGAGCAGACAACAGCACCAGCACCACCACCAGCACCATCCGACGCTCCGGCATGGTACGGTCAGGCTCCGGGATGGTATGAGCAGATGCCGGATTGGGCTACCGGACTTTCAGAGAGAGTAGGAGCATTGGAGATCCGAGCCGATGCTAGAGATGGACGCCTAGACGACCTTGACCACATGATGAGAGACGTCTTCCGCCAGCAGTTTGGGCGGTTCTATGATCCTAGCTTCTCTCCATTCCCGCCTCCACCAGCGCCGCAGTGATGAGGATTTGATGATTGACCGTTCGCCTTAGACATTCCACCACCACTTTGTGAGTTTCTTTTTCTTTTCTTCTTTTCTTTCTTTCTTTTGAACATTAGGGACAATGTTCGTCCTAAGTATGGGGTGGGATGTACTAAAAGTTTGTAATAACTCTTACTCACTATGCTTGCTTCTATTCGAGACTATTTGCATGTTCATTATATTGTTGCACGTTTCATTATCGCAATGCATGAAAAAGAACTTGAAAAACCCATAAAAAATTGAAAAATTTTGAAATTTTTGTGCTTCTAATGAATTGAGATGATTTCTATGATAATCACTACTTGTGAATTGAGTTTGATGACAATTGCATGCTTAAAAGAATAGTGAATTGAAAAGAATTTGAATGAATGAATTTTACCTCTTTTGCAAGTTTCATAATGTGATGAATGTTACCTAAATCATGTTGAGAAATTGAAGTTGAAATCACACTATAAGTTCTTATACTTCTTGTTGAGATGATTAAGGCAATTCAATTTTTCTTTCTTCTTTCTTTGATCATTTTAGCTCCTCATTGAAATATTGACCTCCTCTACCTATCCGGAAATTTGGAGAAGTGAATGAAAAAGGCATGTTTGATGTGGGAGGGCCATGAGAGCAATTATTTGCAATCAAAAGAATAGAAAGGAATTCTAGGTTTGGGGAAGTCAATCATGATGATGAGTAACTCGGCACCATTCACATAGCCGGGTGTTTGTGTCTTGCCAAAGTCGGATTGAGCGATATTCCTAGCGGATTATGGTATTTGCGCTAAGGGTTTGAGGCATCTCATAAAAATTGAGAAACGCCAATCTCCTAGGCTTCGGTTTTTGTGCACCTCTATCCATAACTCCAAAAGTAAAGTCGAAAAATGAAGGGAAGAAGAGCGAAGCTCTAAGTTGAAGTATTGCGGAAACCGCAAAAGAAGAAGAAGGGTAGTTGTCCACTTTCCCGGATTCATGCACCACATTCCTTAAAAGTTTCCTTCCCTTTCCACATTCCAGACCTTTTCTTTGAAAGTCCTTAAGATCAAAAGAATGTTATATGACTTGGTGATCTAAATTAAAGTTTCTTATGATTGATTTTGATAATGTTTGAAGGTTATGATGCTTGTTTAGAAGTTTGACTTATTCATGAATTTTCTTTACTTTTTACTCTTTGATTAAGTGTATGAAAGTCTTATAAACGATTGAAGCAAGATTTGAGAATGATCTATTCTTTAGAAGGCACATTCCTCCAAAAGAAGTATTGCTTTGAGAAGGTACACATATTTCATCCTAACTTTTGTTTAAAGCTTTTTGAGAGACCTTGCTTAGGGACAAGCAAGTGTTAAGTATGGGGTTATTTGTTAGCATGAAATATTGTGATATTTTAGGCATGTTTTCTAAGTGTATTTGATTCATATTGATAGTCTTTGATTTAGCATTGTTGCATTTGTGAGCTAGTTTGCCTATATTGTCGATATGGTTGTCTACACTAGCTTTATGTTGATTATAGGTGATTGAGAGCCATTTCCAAACGGAATCGAGCAAAGAAGAGTTGATTGAGTATGTCCATGGATTGAGGGCATTATTAGGAGCAAAATGGAGTTCAACTTGAGGAATGCACGAGGCTAAGGGAAGAATCACGTTCTTGCCCTAAACCACGCTCTAAAATACGGCCGTACTACAAACCACGTTTAGTTCCACGGCCGTGGAACCTTGCAAAGAGAGGCGTGATGCATTCCAGTAACTATTACGGTCGTGGAATCCATGGTTCAAACCGTGTTGATTTCCACGCTCTAAATTACGGTCGTGGAATCTTCCACGACCGTGATCTTGGTGATTTCAACGCTTTGCTCTTTCCTTGTAGATCTTAGCGTTTTCGTAGGCGTTCAAACGGAGTTCATCCAGCTTGTTGATGTCTAGGAGACGCTTCTCTCCCGCTTCCTTCATGCTGAAATTTAGCCATTTGATAGCCCAAAACGCTTTGTGCTCTAGCTCTACCGGCAAATGACAAGACTTCCCATACACAAGGTTGTATGGTGTGGTTCCTATGGGAGTCTTGTATGCGGTCCGGTATGCCCATAATGCGTCATCCAGTTTCAAGGACCAATCCTTCCTAATCCTTGAAACCGTCTTCTCTAGAATTCCCTTGATCTCCCTGTTTGAGATCTCAACTTGTCCACTCGTTTGTGGATGGTAAGGGGTAGCGATCTTGTGAGTAACCCCATACTTGGCTAGAAGAGCTTCAAAGCGACGGGCTATGAAGTGAGAACCTCCATCGCTAATGATCGTCCTTGGTGTCCCGAATCGCGGAAAGATGGTCTTGTTGAAGAACTTAACCACCACCATGGCATCATTTGTGGGAGAGGCAATCGCTTCCACCCATCTAGAGACGTAGTCTACCGCCAATAATATGTATTGGTTTCCACAAGAGGAAGGGAATGGTCCCATGAAATCGGCTCCCCAAACGTCGAAAATCTCTACCTCTTGGATGTTGTTAAGGGGCATCTCGTTCCTTCTAGAGATATTGCCTGTTCTTTGACAAGCATCGCAACAAGAAACAAAGGATTGCACATCTTTAAATAAAGTAGGCCAATAGAATCCAGATTGCAATACCTTTGCGCTAGTTTTGTTCGAACTAGCGTGTCCTCCACAAGGTAGTGAATGACAATGGCGGATGACACTTTGCATCTCCTCTTCCGGCACACACCGCCGGATGATGCCATCCGGGCCTCTCTTGAAGAGGAGAGGCTCGTTCCAATAGTATTCTCGGACGTCTTTGAAGAACTTCTTCCTTTGTGCGTATGATAGTCCGGGCGGTATCTCCTGGCAAACTAAATAGTTAACAAAATCAGCAAACCATGGTTCGTTACCTTTGGAGACTACCTTGATACACTCCTCTATGATATGTAGGTGTTCGTCCGGAAAGGAGTCATCAATGGGTAAATGGTCGTCCTCTAGATGTGTTAGACGACTCAAATGATCCGCAACAGAATTTTCCGAGCCTTTCTTGTCGCGGATCTCAAGATCGAATTCTTGTAGGAGAAGAATCCATCTAATCAGCCTTGGCTTCGCGTCTTTCTTCGCAAGGAGGTACCGGATCGCAGCATGATCCGTGTAGACAATCACCTTTGCACCTACAAGATAAGAGCGAAACTTGTCAATAGCGTAGACAATGGCTAAAAATTCCTTCTCTGTGGTGGCGTAGTTGAGCTGAGCTTCGTCTAGCGTCTTGCTAGCGTAGTATATGGCGTGGGTTCGTCCTTCCTTTCGTTGCCCAAGAACAGCTCCAATGGCTACGTCACTAGCATCACACATAATCTCGAAGGGGAGAGTCCAATCCGGAGGTTGGATAATGGGTGCTGAAATCAGAGCTTGCCGAATGGTGTTGAACGCATCTAGACATTCCTGTGAAAACTCAAAAACCGCATCCTTCATCAATAGATTAGTGAGAGGTTTTGATATCTTAGAAAAGTCCTGAATGAAACGTCTATAGAATCCAGCATGTCCTAGGAAACTTCTTATCCCTTTCACCGAAATTGGGGGAGGAAGTTTCTCTATGGTCTCTATCTTAGCCCTGTCTACCTCTATCCCTCTACTAGAGACTAAGTGACCTAACACGATTCCTTCCTTAACCATGAATTGACACTTCTCCCAATTAAGAACTAGGTTAGTGTCTTCACATCTTTGCAAAACAAGAGAAAGGTTAGAAAGACAATCGTTAAAAGAGGAACCGTAAACGGAGAAGTCGTCCATGAAGACTTCCATGATTTCCTCTACGTATTCGGAGAAGATGGCCATCATGCACCGTTGAAAGGTGGCTGGGGCATTGCAAAGCCCGAACGGCATTCTCCTATAAGCGAACGTACCCCAAGGGCACGTGAATGTGGTCTTCTCTTGATCATCCGGATGTATCGGAATCTGAAAGAAGCCACTATAACCGTCAAGGTAGCAAAAGTATGAATGTTGTGCTAACCTTTCAAGCATCTGATCGATGAATGGCAATGGGAAGTGATCCTTCCGCGTTGCGTTGTTGAGCTTGCGGTAGTCTATGCACATTCGCCACCCAGTCACTGTTCGGGTGGGAATGAGTTCGTTGTTCTTATTGGTGATGACCGTCATTCCTCCCTTCTTCGGAACTACTTGAACTGGGCTCACCCACTTGCTATCGGAGATAGGATAGATGATACCTGCATCAAGAAGTTTAAGAATTTCCTTCTTGACAACCTCCTTCATGGTCGGATTCAACCGCCTTTGAGGTTGTCTTGAAGTTCTAAAGTCCTCCTCCATTAGTATCTTATGCATGCATAGGGAGGGTTTAATTTCTACTAAGTCCTCTATAGTATAGCCTATGGCTTTTCTATGTTTCCTAAGGACAATCATGAGCTGTTCATGTTCATCTATGCTTAATTTGGAACTAACGATAACCGGGAAGGTGGAATTAGATCCAAGAAAAGCGTACCTTAGATGAGTAGGAAGTGGTTTGAGTTCCATTGCTTTCGGAGCCTCCAATGATCCTTGAGGAGCTTCCGATGTTTCCTTAGAAGTTTCTAAGGATGTTGAATGGTTTGGAGAAGAATTAGAAGAAGTTGAAGGAGTATGCCGATCACCCTCTTCCACGGTCAAAATTACGGTCTCCTGTGGCATTCCACGGCCGTAATATCTTCTGGAATGGAGGTCGATTTTGGTCGTGGAATCCACGGTCATGGAATACAGAGTATGACCGTGGATTCTAGTATTCTCAGCCTCATCGTAGAGTTTCTCAAACTCCACTTCATGCATCTCTTCTTGTGCTTCCAAGGCTTCAATTTCCTCTTTGCACCCTTCTTCTTCTCCTACATCGGTTAGACTCATAGTAATAACCTTTTGTAAAGGATCGTCAAAGAGAATCGCACTTACCTCCTCCCTAGATAAACCTTCTTCGTCTTGGACATTGTAAATATCCTCATCAAAGATTGGCTCCTTCACTAGAGTGGAAAGAACGAACTCTACTTTCTCTTCCCCAATATCAAAAGCGAGTCTCCCATTCTTGCAATCGACCATGCAGCCGGAAGTTGCAAGAAACGGCCTTCCGAGTATGATCGGGACCGGACTATCTGCAGGAATGTCAAGTACGACAAAATCAATGGGGACAAAGAACTTGCCTAGCTTGACCGGGACGTCTTCTACAATGCCGACGGGACGAGTAATGGATCGATCCGCCATGTATAACGTCATCTTCACCGGTTTAGGGTCGCCTAAACCGATCTTCCTGCACAATGCAAGTGGTATGATGCTCACACTTGCTCCCAAGTCACATAAAGCGTCATATGTGACCTCTCCCACTCCAATGGGAATGCAAAATGACCCCGGATCTTTCAGCTTTGGGGGCATTTTCTCCTTCATAGTCTTGATGAGATCCGAGGAATCCGAACTCATCTTGACTTCTCCGAAGTCTTCTAGCTTCCTCTTGTTAGAGAGGAGCTCCTTCAAGAACTTTCCATAAGCCGGCATACCTACAATAGCATCAATGAAAGGTATATTAATATGCAGCTTGCTCATGAGTTCTATAAACTTACCAAATTGTTTATCTAGGCGCGCTCGCGCTCTAGATTGAGGGAACGGTAGGGGTGGTTTGAAAGCTGGAGGAGGAACATAGACGTCTTCCTTCTCCTTCCCCTTTTCTTTGTCCTTCTCTACGGGGACTTCAACGAACGTAGGCTGCGGATCGGTGGTAGTCACTCCGCTCCTAGTTGTAATCGCCATTACCCTTTCCTTAGGGTTGTCCTCCGTCTTTCCTGGAAGTTTCCCTTGATTTCTAGGAACTTCCTCCGCATGGTTGAACATTTGGTTTTCCAAAACCTTTTGAGCTTTGTCAACCTTAGAAATTTGATCATCAACCTTGATGATGCGGTTCTCCAACCCTTGAAGCTTTCCCAAGATTGTCTCCAACATGGGATCGGGCTTCTCCTTTCCCGTATTGTTTCCTCCATTTGATGATTGCCCCTGGCTTTTCAAAGGAGTAGAGGAAGAAGAGGGTGGAGTTAGTGAATTGGAATTGGAAGGATAGGAGTTACCGGAATTTTGTTGATTGGAGCGCCAATTGTTGTTGTTTGAACCCCGATTGTTGTTCCAATTGTTGTTGTTCCGGTTGTTGTTGTTTCCATTCCAATTGTTATTCCGGTTATTGTTCCGGTTATTGTTGTTGCGGTTGGTGTTATCACCGCTGTTGTTGTTGCCCAAATAGCCAACATCCTTCTCTTGTTGCCTTGGGAAGTTGGTCTTGATAGTCTCCTTCAACTCTTTGATCTCGTTGTTGAGGGAGAAAATCTGATTTTGAGCTTCATGTGTGAGCTTTGCTCCTTGCTCCACACGATTTCCCTCCACTTTCCGGTGGGAATACTTCTCTATGACTCTTGCTTGCTTCTCAATGAAGTCTCAAGCGTCATCATCTCTCATGTCCATGAACGTTCCACATGAGAGGGATTGGAGGTTGAATTGCGTTCCCGCATCCAGCCCTTTGTAGTAAATCTCCAGCAAGGCAAGCTTGGATATGCCATGATGAGGGCAATCCAAGAGCAAATCCTGAAACCTTTCCCAAGATTGAAACAAGCTTTCGTTAGGTCTCATGGAAAAAGCATTGATCTTACCTCTAAGTTCTGCCGTTTTGGAGGGCGGAAAGAATTTGGTGAGAAACTCTGCGGAAAGGTCTTCCCACGTGTCTAGTTTCCCATTAGGAAGAGCTTGATACCAAGATAACGCTTTCCCCTTCAAGGAGAAGAAGAAAGGCTTGAGCTTATAGCTGTTGGTAGTAGCGTTCTTCGGTCTCATCGTCTCCATCATACACTCAAAGTTCTGTAAGTGTTGGTGTGGAGATTCAGTACTTGTACCGCCAAATTGACTTTGGCGAACAAGAGTGATAACTTGAGGGTTAAAGCTAAACCCTTGCACATCTTCAGCGTCAAATTTCACACCCAAGCGGCGTGGTTGTTGTGTTGGATCCATCCGTTGGCCAAGAGTCCTTGGCTCATTATCCACACGTTCGACTCTCACATTCCTAGGTGGAATGCGGCGATTAGTAGCTCCTTGTGGATGGAAAGGATTCATGTTGATCGTGGGATCAATCTCTTCTAACGGTGGCATGGAAGAATCGCTATCATCAGCGGATGAGTGGCTTTTTCTTCTAGACCTTGATCTCCTTCTCGATGACCTCTTGCCTACCTTATCTTCAAGGTCGCTCATCTTTATCCTCATTTGGACGATCATGTCTTGTAGACCGTTGACTTGAGATTGATGACGATCCATCTCATCCTGGCGGAGAGTCTCATTCCATCGGAGTTGAGCTTCCTTCTCCGCCAACTCCGTTTGAAGATCGCGTTCGTTTTCTTCAGCCATCCTCTTTTCCTTGCGCTTTTGCCTCAAGGTTTTCTCTAGCTCTTGATCAAGAGGTAAGAGATCTTCGGTGTTCCTAGACCTGCGCATGCACTCAAAGGAAATCAAACAACGAGAGTAAGCTCCCAAGCTTGACAACCGGCTACCGGATTCGGACGAAACCAAATCCCCGGCAACGGCGCCAAAAACTTGTTCGCCCCTAGAGGTGTGTGCAAATAAGTTTTAAATTTATAAAACTAGAATCAAGCAAGCGAACCTGCAGTGTACGGATCGACGTAGTTAAGCAAGAATTCCATAGTATCGAACACAGGGATTTGGGTGGAGCAAATTCAATTGCAAATTATCAAGCAGGTGAATATGGGAGTTTTACAGGTATTGGGAAAACAACAATCCTAAAGCTTCGGGTATTCAGTTGCGGCAATAGATTCAAGATATACTAATGATGTATAGACAGAGTGGAGATATGCAAAGGTATACTAATGTAAGGTAATCGTACGGTTGAGGTTCCAAAAACCTTATGTAACTCACCTAAAAGACACTCCCTGTACAGGTTGTTGAGGCTTCACTACCACCTAGAAAAGACAAGTCTAAGCTAAGCTAAAGCCAATCTTTAACTTTAGATTAAAGTAAAAGCAGTTTCGTAGACTTAAGGTAAATCACGGTTAGTTCTTGAGGTTCCACGGCCGTGGACTCAAGAACAGCCCGTAATTTGGGGTTGTCGGCGATAATTCTCTAACTCTCAGGGTCTAATCTGTTTGCGATCGATCTATCATCACCTATGCCACAACTATCAACCCTTCACCTTAGAATTGTTAAGGGTTTTTAGCCAATAACAGTCATATTGATATCAATTCAAGAATTAAAAGATAAAAGATGGGAACTTTCAAGAATTATCAATAATCTTCAAATGAATCTCAAAATCACAGTCAAGAACAAGTGTTTATCAAAAGATTCAAAACGGAGTAAACAATCACAATCTTAGGAAAGAAAAGAAACGGGATGTCAATCCGATCCTAAATCAAACCTAAGCAAGAAGAGGGATCTTCTTGCAAAACCCTCCAAGAACTTCGATCTTCCACCAATTCGAACTTCACAAAACAGCAACTCTCCAATACGAACTTTGATCTTCAATGAGATCTCCAAATTACCTCCAAGATGAGGGTTAGTACGTTGCTAAACGTTGATTCTCGGCGTACGTTTGCCGCTAAGCGAAGGTTGAAAGGTCGTAAGCGAGGTGACGGAATCTTGCTTCGTCCGTCTTTTTATAGTGTAGGGTAAAGTGTCGGCCCGGCCCAATCTTTCAAAAGATCATGGCTTCGAAGCGTGGCGAAAAGATTCGCCAAGATCACGGTCGTGGAAGATTCCACGACCGTAATTTAGGGCGTGGAAACAATTACGGTTAGTTCCACGGTCGTAGAATCCCCTGGAATGAACATCGAATTCTGACTCTGAATCCACGGCCGTAATTCTGAACGTGGTTTGTGATACGGCCGTGTTTTAGGGCGTAATTTAGGGCAAGAACGTGATTCTTCCCTGAACTCGTGCATTCTTCAATCTAGGACTCCAAATTGCTTCAAAAAGTGTCCTCGATCTATGGACATATCAACTCAACTCTCCTTTGCTTGATTTCGTTCGGAAATAGCTCCAAATTACCTATAATCAACATAGAACTAGTGTAGATATCCATATCGAAAATATAGGCAATACTAGCTCACATATGCACAAAGATCAATCAAAGACTATCAATATGAATCAAATACATTTAGAAAACGTGCCTAAAATATCACAATATTTCATGCTAACATTGGGCCGGGCCGATATTTTATCTTGCCCTATAAAAAGACGGACGAAGAGAAATTCCGTCACCTCGCTTTAGACCTTGGCTTACACTTTCGCTTAGCGGCATTAACCCTCGCTTAGAGGCATTTACATCTCGTGGGAGATTGAAGTTCGTGTTTGGGGATTTTCCCTAATCTTGACTTTTGGTGGAGATTGCTGTTGAGATTTCCGGATCGGCGGAAGATCGGAGTTTTTGGAAGATTGTTGCAAGAAGATTTCTCTTCTTGTTTAGGTTTGATTTAGAAGACGGATTGACATCCCGTTCTTCCTTCTTTCCTAAGATTGTGTTTGTTTTCCTTATTCTGAATCTATTGACAACATTCATTCTTGATTGTGACTTTGAGATTGGTTTGAAGTTTATTGAAAGTTTTCGGAAGTTTTCATCTTTCTATCTTTTAATTCTTGAATTTGATATCAACATGATTGTTATTGGCTAAAACCCTTTAGCAATTCTAAGGTGAAGGGTTGATAGTTTTGGCTTAGATGATGATAGATCGATCGTAAACAGATTAGACCCTGAGAGTTAGAGAGAATCGTCGACGAACCCTAAATCACGGTTTGTTCTTGAGTTCCACGGCCGTGGAGTCTCAAGATCTACCCGTAATTTCCCTTAAGTTTACGAACCTGCTTTTACTTTAATCCAAAGTTAAAGATTTGCTTTAACTTAGTTTAGGCTTGCCTTTTCTAGGTGGTAGTGAAGCCTCAACAACCTCTACCTCGATTGTGAGTGTCACAACCGTAATCGGTTAAGTTAGTCTTGATCCTTGGATTACAAGTTTGGGTATTTGACATTAATTCTTGCCTTTAGAACCTTTCTATATTGAAGCCTCAACAACCTGTATAGAGAGTGTCTTGTAGGTGAGTCACATAAGGTTTTTGGAACTTCACCGTACGATTACCTTACATTAGCATACCTTTGCATATCTCAACTCTGTCTTTATATCATTAGTATATCTTGAATCGATTGCCACAGCTGGATACCTGAATCTTTAGGATTGTTTTTTTCCCAATATTTGCAAAAACTCTCATATTTACTCGCTTGATAATCTGCAATTGAATTTGTTCTCACCCAAATCCCTGTGTTCGATACTCTGGAATTCTTGCTTAACTACGTCGATCCGTACACTGCGGGTTCGCTTGCTTGATTCTAGTTTTATAAATTTAAAGCTTATTTGCACACACCTTTAGGGGCGAACAAGAACCTACAACCAAAGACACAAACACAAGTGCATCAAAAGTAACAAAACACTCAATACTAATAGATAACTCTTCACAAACAAAGTTAAACAATCAATAGTCCCCGAAAATGGCGCCAAAAACTTAATGTTGAGTTTGAGACACTATTCTAAATCACATAGTACTGCAAGTGCACAGCCGTGTCAATGTAAGTATATAATATTGCATCAAGGTCGAAATCCCAAGAGACTATGTATGTCTTAACTATTGTCTCAAGTTCAACTATTAAAGCATGAGTGTGTAAATAAAAGGAAAAGGGGGTGATCAAGTGATCAAATGCTTTGGGTTATAGGAGTGATAAGTGAAAAGTGAAAAGTAACAAGGATCAAGTGCCAATATGAGAAAACACTAGGAATTGGGGTTATTCCTTCAAACCATAACTAGAAGTAAGATCAACCATATTGTGTTCAATTATTGAGGAGAATTTAAGTCACAAATACTGAAGCAACATGGTAAAGGTATGCTTTGCCAAAGCATTTGTCTTGTTTTAACTAGTGATTATCATATGGTGTTTGCTATTTAAACACTAGTTGATAAGCTTTTCTACAACTTATGATTATAATAGACTATGCAAGTATCACATGGTGTTTGTTATTTACTTGCACAATCTAACATACTATAGTTTAGACATTCACAAGACAAGTAATCTAGTCATCCTTTTGGCCCAAGCTAGAATTAATCAAGGAATATAGGCATCAAACATTGCACAATAACCTTCGAATTACTTATTGGTCTCATCTAGGGTGATTGATTAATAAATCACTCATTCATATATGCTTGAAAATATACAATGAGTTATGAGAACAATCTTGACTATTTCTAATCAAGCATCTGACATTTAAAATAAGTTCAAGCATGGATGAATTTCAAGATGAACTCAAAACCTAATATATGCTAATAAACATGCATTTGATTCTCTATCAAAGCATAAACACAACATAGGACATACTAAACCTAGCATGATTTGGAGTTTGCACCCCAAATCCTAGCAAGAGGACTACTCACACATGGCTGAAAATCTCAATACACAAACAGTAGATATAGATAGCATGGTGACAAACTAAACTTGAAATAAGGAACTTAGGAAAAATAATGGAAGCAAACGGACTTACCAAGCTAAGGTTATGATCGAAACAAGATCTAGAAAAAAGAAATATGATGAACTTCAAGAACTTCTACAATCTTTAAGGCCAATTGGCCAAAACCTTACAAATGAGAGAAATAATGTGTAACTTGCGAAGTGAATATGTTTTCGAATGGTCTCTAAAACAATCAGTCAAGGTCTCTATTTATAGGCTCCAAATCATGCCCCCCTCCCCCCCCCCCCCCGAATCATCTAAAAGTGAATCACACAACTAGCATGAAGTTAGTTACAAAAGTGGGCCACACCGGATAAGCCTACACCGGGTGAAGCTTTGCCTTAGGTTGGATGAGTGATTCACTTGGGTACAAGTGTTTCTACCACCATAGAGAAATACACGTAGCTCGGGTATTGTGTCTTATTGAGTCGGGTTTTTTGTCTTCTTGAGTCGGGTTGCACAATTCACCCGAGGTACGTTGACATGTTGCTTGAAAAACTTGTTTGCCCGGGTTTTATTGTCTTCCTCATTCGAGCTCAAGGTACATATATGCTACGTTGACACTTTGTCTTCTTTGTCCGGGTGGATTTGTCTTCTTCAGCTTGGTTTTGTGTCTTCTTCACTTGCATTTTTGATAAACCCAACCTTACTTGACAATAGTACTTTGGTTTCTCTTTTGTTGGGGTATCCATGTTTTCTTCACTAGGGTTTTAGTTCACCTGAGGTTCCTTCTTTGAGATTCCTTGGATCCTTTATTCCATGCATTTGTTGATATCTTGTTTTCTTTCCTCCTTTGTTTTATTGATGATAGTGATGCCTTAATTAATGTTCCTTTTGATTTCTTTAGTTGATCATTTGTGCTCTTTTTTAGACCTAAATCACCTATAAAAACAAAATACAAGGAGAGTAGACATTCTTTGACAATTTAAGCATAAGCAAAGTAATCTTGTAATGAACCATTGGATGACTGCTAAAAAGGTTCTCAGGAACTTGCAAGGTACGAAAGAGCATATGCTTGCATATTGAAGATCCGAGCGACTAGAGGTTATTGGATATTCAAATTCAGATTTTGCCGGATGTGTGGATATTATGAAATCAATGTTTAGATATGTGTTCCTATTAGTTGGATGAACTGTTTCCTAGAGGTGTGGGAAACAGTCTATCATTGCTACTTCTCTATGGAGGTTGAGTTTTTTGCACACTTTGAAGCCAATAACCATGCATTGTGGATGTATAATTTTGTCTTGAGGCTTGAAATTGTTGACGGTATAACCAAGGCACTGAGAATTTATTGTGATAATTTCGCAACCGTGTTCTTTTTTGTGAATGGCAAGTGCTTTGTGCTAAGCACATGGAGTTGAAGTGCTTGTCAGTTAAAGATGAAGTGAAGAAACATAGGGTGTTTTAAGATATATATTCTATGTGTCAAATGTGTCTATGTTTAATATATAAAGTTAAGTCCAAATTATACTTTGTATTTTTAGCATAAAGTCAAAACCGTAATAAATCGATATCGGTTAAAGACATTAAAATGAGAATATTAATTACAATTCCTCCTTCCTTCCTTAATAACTAATGTATGTCTTTCTCATTAAATTAACTAATTGTTATATATATATATATATATATATATATATATATATATATATATAAATCGTGGTTAGTAAAATGAGTTATTAACTACAACTTCCCTGGACAAAGAAGTTGTTGGATTAAGCTTGAAGTTAGCTTGAGTTAGAAGTTATGCTAATCCTGATCAAGTTGTGTTTCCTAAAGAGATTAAGATTAGAATTATCTTTTAGGAGTTATCTAAATATATAGATTTCTGTAACACCCCCTCTTAAATCAAGAATGTCACATCCAGTAGTTTGAGAAATTCAAAACTCCCAAAACTACCCAAGGCTAGTAGCAAATTATTTGCGTAAAAAAGATCATAATTAAATAATCAGCGGAAGACTTGTTGAACATAAAAGATCAATTTCATAAACTCGTAACAACAATGTCAAATTGAAATAAAAACTTTATTATGACAAAGTAAAACAACTAAATGAAAAGATAGCTCGAGTGAAATCCCTATACATATGACTAGGTACAAAAACGTTGCATCCTAATACATAGTCTAAAAATTTAATTTATTAAAACAATAAATAAGTGCTCTAGATGACGCCATCTTCACTTTGATCCTTTGTATCCATGGTCCTGAGAAACATTGCCTGATGTGTCGTATGCAACGAGGGACACCAGCCAACCAGGTAACAGGTTGGTTAGTCTAACGTAAGACTAGCAATTGACTAAAGTAAATAGGTTCGATGTGGGTCATACAGTGACCATTAAACGGTATGTATTCAAACCCAACACTTAACAAGAAGAGGAGAGACAAGAGAGGTGAAAAAGATTTCCAAAGGTAAGGATACCTTAAGAATTATTAGAATTAGTGATTTTTATTGGGAATCTTTAATTTGAAGATTTTATTAAAAACAACGCTAACTTGGACTACCCTAAAGTCCTAGTAACAGAATCCGACCAACCTCACCTCCCGAGTGACCCGGGCGAATTCAGATTGGAAAGACAATTCTATCAAAGGACTAGAGTGGAGTTCACCGGGAACCCATCACCCTCGTTTTAAAACGCTAAGTGTACACCAAGTACTTACTAGTGATATTAGTGACACATTTTAATAATATTCCACTTGTGCAAATATTTAAGTATAAACTTAATAGTAGAGGCGTATCAAAGCCCGAAACCAACTAAGCCCCTATGTCTTAGTTAGTGCACCAGTTGATTTATCAAATGTAATTCAACCTCATTGCATCAAATGTGCTTAATTATCATTCCATGGAATGGGTACAAAAGTGGTACTTCCCACTTTTGAAATTTAATATATACTAACATAAATATCATAATTTATGCGAGTTTTAAACGTTTGCACTAATTTCGATAACCCTTACGTTATAGAAACTTAAACTAACACATAAAGTCCCACACAAAATCACCCGTAGATGATAATAAAGCATGTATCATATTAAAATAATTCACTTCAAAGATTCCCATATAATCACTAAGCTAAGTTCAAAGGTCACCCTAACACAATTCCGACTATTCTCTAAAATGTCCTAGCCGGGGGAATATATCGAATTGAAGAAGAAACAAGGGTTGAAAATAACCACTTGCGAAAATGAACCGAAATCACTTGCCTTGAATTACGAAGAACGGATCGAAAACGGATACACTTGATGGTTAAGGTTCACCAACACTCCACCGGGTACCTAACATCCAAGCAAAAAGCTCTTATGAATATTTATATAACTTTTGCACAAATTCGTACATCTCTAGTTATATAGTTAATTCATAACAATAATTTATAAATCCTTTTTATAAATCCTTTTTATAAATTATTTCATCCATAGAGTAAGATTTTACAAGTTGATTTATATTTGTTAATTCTCTTACTTGATTAACAATATTAATCAAAAACTCGTAGTTGGCTAACATGCTTATACTAATGGTGGAAGTGGGTAAGATTTATATCACTAAAATCTTCATTAGTCTAGTACATAATATAGGAAGAAATTATGTAGACTATCTATTGATTAAAGAAAAAGATGGTACCGTTTACAATGGACTTGTAAGCAACACACAAGACAACTCGATCTTCTTTGAACGGATATGAAGAATGAGTAATCCCTTAACGTATGTTAGCAACTACGTTGGCGTCCACACTTGCAGAGTTTCGACTCAGGATTTCAACAATATGAGAGTTGGGAAGAAGATTCAAGATGCAAGAAGCAAAGTGAATGGAAAAAGAAGAGAGGCAAGGTTTATATAGCCATAGGAAAATATTTTCATTAATCACCATCAATTAATTGGAAGATTATGAAATTAATTAGAGAATAAAATACTAATCTTCCAATTAAATTGGAGATTATAAAATTAATTAGAAAGAGAATAAAATACTAATCTTCCAATTAAATGGAAGATTATAAAATTAATGAGAAAGAGAATAAAATACTAATCTTCCAAATTAAATGGGAGATTATAAAATGAATGAGAAAGAGAATAAAATACTAATCTTCCAAATTAAATGGGAGATTATGAAATTTATTAAAGAATACAACACTAATGTTGTAAAATCCCTCTCATCAATATTGGATTAACACCTAAAAACGTAACCGAAGATTAATGAAATCGAAGCCAATCGAATATTCATTTCGGCTTTTCAACCAACGTTTTTATAGATTGATAAATACGAAATCGTTGCAAAAGTAATCAAAGTGAAGCGTCGGCTCAGCTGGCCTGTGGGCACGCTAGGAAACCTGCAGGTTTCGTGTTCGAAACTGGTCTCCAGCAGTTTTTCCTCTCTTTTGTTATAATGCCTTAAATTAGGTATTATTATAAATCAGCCCCCTTTTGCAACATGAAGAACGACGTGGCTTGCTGGTTATGTATTCTACGTGGTATGTTGGGGTTAAGTGTTCGAAACTGATCTCTAGCATTTGGTTCTCTTTTTATTTTTATATTTTGTTATGAACAACTCTTATTTAAACAATAATAAGAGAGTTTAACATCAAATAAAATAAAACGTCTACATAATTAATAAATCCGATATATAAAAGGTGTACCCATATATACTAATATGTTGCACTTCTTTTATTACAATGATATAAGTTGGACATAACCCAAACTTATTATCTTACAAGGGATTATATTAAAAAGCTTAACAATGTATTTTTGTTTGGGGTATTTCAATATTTATGGTTAGGATTTATCTAAAATATAAGATATATTCTAATAGGATTAGGATTAGTAATCTCTTATATAAGGAGAGCTATTCTTGTTATTGTGTGTGTTCTATGAGTATCAAGTTCTATATTTGGTATCAGAGCTGCTGAGGAAACAAGACTCACCATGGGAGACGTAAAGGACGAAGTTGTTGAACCAAAGGTCAAGACAATCGGACCATCCTCTATCAAGTGTCCGATGCTAACTTCCTCAAATTACACGGTTTGGGCTATAAGAATGAAGGTTGCTCTCAAGGTGCGGGAAACAATCGAATTTGGTGAAAAAACCGAAGATAAGAACAATTTGGCAATTGTCTTGTTGTTCCAATCCATACCAGAATCGCTAATTCTGCAGGTTGGAGAACTTGACAAAGCAAAAGCTATTTGGGATGCGATAAAGACAAGACACGTTGGAGCAGAACGAGTAAAAGAAGCCAAGCTTCAAACCCTAATGGCAGAATTTGATCGGCTCAAGATGAAAGAAACTGAAACGATTAATGCGTTTGTGGGAAAAGTGTCAGAAATCTCGTCCAAATCGGCTTCACTTGGAGAAACAATTGAAGAAACAAAACTTGTGAAGAAATTTCTGAAAAGTTTACCATGGAAAAGATATATTCATATCATCGCATCTTTAGAACAAGTGCTTGATCTGAAGACAACGAGTTTTGAAGATATTGTTGGGAAGTTGAAAGCGTATGAAGAAAGAAATGGTTCTGAGAAAGAAGAACAAGAAGAGCGGGACAAGCTGATGTATGCCCACACGGATGAGAGCTATGGTGATAATAGAGGAAGAGGAAGAGGTGGTCGATTTGGAAGAAGAGGAAGAGGACGTGGAGGCTCAAGTAATGCTCCATATCGACAAGAACGTGACAAGGAGAAAGAGGCCACAATAACGTGTTTCAGATGCAATAAATAAGGTCACTACACATCTAACTCCCGGATCGATTGCAAAAACTTCAAGAATCATTGATAACATGCTTTAGATGTGATAAAAGGGGTCATTATGCATCTAATTACCCAGATAGATTGTTGAAACTACAAGAAACGGAAGAGAAAAAGGATGGAGACACACAGGAGGCCGATGAATTGATGATGCACGAGGTGGTGTATCTCAACGAAAGAAACATGAAGCCAAGTTTTTTTGAAACCGACTTGGACACAAAGAATATTTGGTACCTTGATAATGGAGCAAGTAACCATATGTGTGGAATTCGGGAATTCTTCGTCTTGATTGATGAAAGTATAACGGGGAAAGTAAAATTTGGAGATGATTCACGAATTGATTTTGAAGGAAGAGGGTCCGTTAGATTTTTGTTCAACAATGATAAAAAGAAGATATTGCATAATGTGTATTAAATACCAGATTTGAAGAGCAATATAATCAGCCACGGTCAAGCTACGGAAGCAGGGTGTGAGGTTCGAATGAAAGAGAATATGTTGATACTCTACGATCGATTAGGTCAGGTGTTGGTGACAACGACAAGATCGAACAACCGCCTATATAAAGTTACACTGCATGTCGAAAGTATCAAGTGCTTTCAGGTGATAACAACAAGCGAATCCGCAAAATGGCACGCACGGCTAGGTCATGTAAACTTAGAGACTATGAAGTTAATGATCAACACAGAGCTCGTGAATGGTATACCCAAAATCGACATTGAAAAAATATGTGAGTCATGCCTCCCTGGGAAACAAACGAGGAAACCTTTTCCTCAAGAAATTACATTCTAGGCAACGCAACCTCTTGAGCTCATCCATGGAGATCTCTGTGACCCTATCACACCAGCCACACTAGCCCAAAAGAGATATGTGTTTGTGCTCATTGATGATTATTCACGCTACATGTGGACTATTTTGATGAAAGAGAAGAGTGAGGCACTCAAGAAGTTCAAAAAATTCAGAAAAATTGTTGAACAAGAACAAAAGTTGTGATCAAAATGCTCTGAACGGATAGAGGTGGAGAGTTTACCTCTCATGAATTTCAAGCTTTCTCTGATAAATATGGCATTCAGAGGCACTTAACTGCTCCATACTCCCCTCAACAGAATGGGGTTGTTGAGAGGCGTAATAGGACCTTATTGAAGATGACAAGAAGTATCTTGAAGCATATGGATGCACCAATGTATCTTTGGGGGAAGACTGTGAGGCATGCTACCTATTTGATTAATAGAGTAGCAACGAGATCCTTGGAGGGAAAAACGCCGTACGAGATGTTTAGAGGAAAGAAACCAAATATTGATCATATCAGAATATTTGGTTGTGTTGGTTATGTGAAAACAAAAGCAGTCGGAAGAAAGAAATTGGATGATAGATCAAGAACCTTGGTGCATTTAGGAACAGAACCTGGTTCAAAGGCTTATCGTCTCTTTGATCCCACAACCAAGAAAATAGTACAAAGAGGGGTTGTAGACCCCGGTTTTTTTGTACATGAGACCCCGATTTTCAAAGCGTGGTTAACGGGAGCGAGGTAAATCTACTTGGACCTCGCTAATTGTCACCGAGGTAACAAAATTTCGGACCACGGTTATTTTAAATAACCGTGGTCCCTGTTTTAATTTTAAAAAAAAAAAAACACAACGGACCACGGTTATTTGAAATAACCGTGGTCCCAATTCTATATTTTTTTTATAAAAAAAAAAAGCACCACGGTTCTTTACGGAACCATGGCTGCAAGATTTGAATACAAAAAAAAACACCACAATTCACTCTTTCTGCTTTAACAGTCAATCCCATTAACAAAAGCAAATATCCACCAATCCCACATATACACCCATTCTTTATCAATTAACAAAATGGTCAATTTGAAGCAAAAGGGAAGAATCAGAAGATGAAGGAATATCAGCTTCCTCTCGTGCCTCATCAGCTCTGCTTCTCTATTACTTTCACCTTCATGAGAGGTCCAACCAACATTTCCAAGTAATTTTCCAGATCTCAACTGTTGCTGTTGGATTTCTAGAACCAAAATTATGCCATTATTTTGTTTCAAAAAATGAATATATGCATTAGAATCTAGGCTTCTTTTACATTTTAGTTTCCTTTGAATGAGATCGATATATGTAAGAACTTACAACCAAGCCTGCTCTCCAGTGAGTTGCCTCTTTCATCTTCAATAAGACCTCTTATTCGATGTTCTTCTTTGATAAGAATTCCTACTCAACTATGCGAAGTTTATGCTCAACATGATATGCATTTATATAACGATGGTGCTGCAAGAAAACATCCTCCATGAGCCAATGAAAAGAATGTATATGACATAATATTGGTTTACTGCCTAGCCAACTAAAGCATACACTTCAATTGAATATCATCCATAATCAGAATTTTAAGGTACGATTGGACTAAAGCCACTTCATGATTGAAACCTAACCCTATGCATCGCCACACAACCATATAACAAAAGACCAAAAGCAGACAGGCAAGTCACTTAAGTCATTGCACATTGAAGCTCCAAAAGATGTAGGATAATGCATATACAAGGTGGGGTAGCATAACTTGACACCAATAATTTGATCTTCAATATCAGACTACATGGCATTAGTTTTCACTTTACTATGACAAAGTAAAAAAGTATAATCAGAGATGGAGTTCCGATTGTCTGTAGGTATGAAACTCCAAGAAGTCCACATTGAACATATTAAATAAACAATTACAAATTCCACCTAAATGTGAATAATTTGGACACTTTCTGGTATATACTTCCCAAACCTATATGAAACTGAATGTCAACGGTGTAAAGGGTATGACTGTAAAGCCATAAACTTAATAATGAAGTTAAGGAATGCAAGTATAAAATACACACAGATCACCCATTAATATTTAAATTTATTTATTAAAAAAGTCAAAACAAAGCAAACATGAACTCCTTATTTAAGTTCTTGAGCATTTAAAAGTTTAGCCTAGTGCAGTACAATAGTGAGAAGGAAAAGATGAAAGGTAAATGTAGAGATGAAGCATTATGAGACAGTCACATAAAAATAAGGTGTTCACCTGTAGATAATACACAACAAGAAGACTTCCGATACTTGTGGAGGGATGGTCGATGACATGATGTAATGGGCATTCATGAAGATGTTTCTCCTCATCAAAGTTCTGATCTAAATAGGGGGCGGGGGGGGAATTCATGGCCGAGAAGTTAGGATGAAGTAGATATTAACAAAACACAGCCCCCCCCCCCCTTCTGTTAGATAAGAAATAATAATCATAATAGCATAGAAAGAATATACAAGAGGGAACACTAAAGAAAAACATGATAACCACCATATTGTGAGGAATATCCACTCCCTTCTCTCTTCCATGTTATAGATATAGCCGTACAAAGAAGAGAAAATCACAGATGAAATACTTATAATAAATTAATATTTCACATGTAATAAAACTATTAGTCAAAAACATGGCATGCACGAAATAATTTAATACAAACTAGCATAAGCATCATTCAGTTAAGCATATCAACATTATCTTTCCTACAAAACTCTGCCTCTCCCCAATCTTGCCACTTAAATAAGGAAACATAGACAGGTACAAAAATAAGGGTGTTGATCTAAATTGTTTGTTTCTCTTACTCGTACTAAATGCACATTGGAATTAATCCTACCGACTACTACTACTTCACTACACCAGCTTGAAACAAAAAAAATAAGAATATGATGTAAACATTACCTGAAGAGCTCTATCTGAGTGATCATCCAAAAGAAAAAAGAAAAAACTGTAACACCCCAAATTCTGAGAACTCGGGAAGCTACTGGTTAGGACCTCACAATGGGTTCCGACCTTAGTTTGACAACAATTTAACTTGGATCTTACAACAAGGCACAAAAGTATTTAAAACATTTGAAAACTTTAAACAATATATACATGAAGAATATGTATCAGCCTTACAAAGCAAAGGTACCAAAACGACACATAAGAAGAACAGAAGACATCCCGTCCCCAACTAAATAAGTACGTGGACCCGGCTGACCATTTCCTCCGGATCTCTCTACAACTGTCTTAACCTGCAAGAAATCTACAAGCTGTATAAAACCGTTAACTAACATTCTATGCATAAGTATAAAGGTAAAAGCACAAACACACAACATACACAATCAACATGCAACGCTCAATCCTTTTATTATCTTTAATTAGGTGATAGGTTATTACTAATGATACTTATTTTGTGACACGAGGGATCCCCAAACCTCGCCCCTATGCCCGTTTACCAACGCGGAATGGTACTAATGCATTTGACCGTCTACCGGACTGGGCTGGTCGCAGGGAACCTCCTAGACTCTCGCAAGAGCTAGGCAGATGATGTCACGACCCGTTATCATACACTTGGGTCAATTACACAATATACTAAAGTCGGCCTATTCCGGTTTCGTTATTTATCTTAACTAACAAACACCACTCATACACATCACACACATGCAAGAAGCCAACTAAGTAAGTCCGTGGACTTACTTGAATCAGATCTCGACTTTCTAATTCACAAATCAATCTGTACAGTAGGAATTCAGTGGTCTGTCAAAGGAGGCAAGTGTGTCAGCACACTTTCTAGGTGATTAGAAGTCTAAGACTTCTAAGATAGTAGGTCTTAATAGAACGGAATTGATTACAATATTAATTTATGGTAAAATGACTATTTTACCCTTGGTCCCGAAACTTCTAAAAATTCCATAATTTATGTCTAAACTCTTATTTGAGACTAAAATGTCATATTCTAACTCATAAAGATGAGTTTGGTTACAAACTGGCAATTTACACATTCTTCTTATTTTCCGAAAGGTCATTAAGATCCAACTTCGGCTTCAAATATAAAACTCGAGTAAATTTATAAAATTTCCGAAATAATTTCTTAGGTCCTCTATGATATCCCATCTACTCATAGGAGAAAGAATTTCTTAAAACTATTAAAGCATCACTTCTACAAAAATTTCTAAAGTTGGTTACAACACTTAACAAACAACACATTGTCTTAACTTTGAAAAATCATAACTCCTAAACTACTCGTTGGATTTATCCCAAATTTTGATATATTCTACTATAAAATCTTATCTATAATATATCCAAAATTCAGCCACAAAGGAGATCAACATCCTATTTAAAACTATCTCACAAAACCGAATTTCAGCACAACAGAAAAACTGTTTACGACTCAATCTTTGAAAAATCATAAATCCCAAACCACTCGCTGGATTCCACTCAAATTTTAATATGTTCTAAAACAATATGTCAAATATATCATATCCAAAATCAATCCCAACGGAGATCGAGAGCTTATTCAAAACCATCTCACAAAACAGCATCACTTGCTGTTTTCCACAACACTCAACACAGTTATAAAATCTGCATGAGGAACCAAATTTACAACATCATAACTCTCCAACCGTAACTCCGATTCCTATAAAATTTTAATATGCTTTACTATGCAATAATGTCTATGCAATATCCGAAAACCAGCCAAAAAGAATGAGTTTAGTATACCTAAATCTGGCCCAGAAGTTGGATCCTCGACACAGTTTCGAAAATTCAGAAAAAGGCTGAAACTTCACAGATCTACATATAGTAACCCCAAGTCAGGTTAAGGGAGGTTTAAATCTCGATCAGGACCTGAGGAAGAAGGGAAGTAGGAGAGGAGAAGGAAGTACTCACCCTGTTGCAACTGTCGTGATGTACAAAGGGATCGAAGGCTTGCTGGCGCCTAGACTGAAGATCGACGAGAAGGGTGAGGGAGATGAGTCATCTGCACTGGCTGGGACACGAAGAGAGAAGCGAGGCCAATGGTTCTACTGCAGAAGGTAAGATGGGGAGAATGGAGCGCTGAAAGTGGACAGAAGAGGGAAACGTGGTTCACGGCTGAAACGGTCCTTATTCTGCGTAAATCCAAGAGCAGTTACAGAAGGTCTTCATTCACTCAGCAGCTGTCACGGCTGAAACGGTCCTTATTCATGCCTGCGAGGTAAGGAGCAGCAGGCCCGTCTTTTCCTTGGGCTGCTGAAGGCGGGCTGGCTGGGCAACAGTAGGTCCGGTGTGGGTTGGAGCAAGGCCAGAAGATGGGCTGAAGCTGCTGGGTCAAGCAGAAACTGAAGCAATCCGGGCTGGGCTGCAATAAAACAAGAGAGAAAGATGGGCTGAAATAAGAGTCAAAATTATGTAGGCTGAGTTTGTCAAAACTTGTCAAAAACTCGTCATGGCTTTGTCAGGCCCATGCATGACTTCGTCACAGAGTTTTCGGGCTTCGTCATGACCTCGTCTCAGCTCTGTCATGGTCTCGGCACAGCTTTGTCACATTCTCGTCTCAGCCTTGTCATGTTCTCGTCTAAAGTCGTCGTTAAGGATTAATTATAAGAATTAGGGTTTGATATAATTCTATCATTTTATGTTAATTAAATTCTACATAAAATGATAAATAATTATAAGAATTAGGGTTTGATATAATTCTATCATTTTATGTGAATTAAATTCTACATAAAATGATAAAATTTGTGAAGAAAGAAATACTAGAAAGAATGGGAACCGTCGACGGCTCGAAGTCCGAATTGATTCGGAATTAAACGGAATAAAAATTCCGGATATTACATCAGTATCCCCTTAAAATAAGTTTCTTCCCGAAACTTAGAACAAGGTACTTAATTAAATGACTTCCACAAATAAACTGGTATGTCCTAATCTCACTAAATTTTTGTGCGTTTCCTAAACTTCTCTAACCCTATCAACGCGTAACGAAAAGAAAACTGGTCGTTACAAAAACACCCCAGAAAAGAATGTCGGGTTATACCAAAAGTGGGTACAAAATTATCCAAAATGCTTCTCCATTCTTCATCAGGAACTGTCCATTGTCAATCAAACAAGTAATAAAGAATTGGAATGGAGTTAAGAAATTTCAAATTCTTTAGTTGAACAAATGGGAATAGAAATATATATATATATATATATATATATATATATATATATATATATATATATATATATATATATATATATAAAATAAAACATGTAATGGATACAATATCCTGCTTAGCAATCACCATATCACAACTTCAATACAGAAAAAGTATGTCAACAACGGCACTCAAATTTTCAAAGGGATAACATCCCACCAATCCCTCAATCTTGCACATGATAAAAGAAGAGCCTCCATCCTTCTGTAAGGATACAATCTCTTGTTCAAGGTCGATGTGCTGTTCAGGTCCCTTTTCTATCTCAACGTTTAATAGTCTTCAATAAAAAAAGTGTACCTTGTGTTGTGGCACCCGTAGAGTAGTTTGTTGGCTCAGGCCATGCACGTTTTATTGCAGCTGACTTTCTTTCTTGGAAAAGGTTACGCCATGATGGCAAGTCAATATGTTGTGACCTTACCGCACTAAGAAATTGATATCTTTTATACCACATCATCATCTCCAAATGCTATGTTCAAAAAGAGAGCAAAAGTTTAACAAAATAATTGAAATCTAAAACCATAATCATTGGCAGTTACTATGAAGAGCTAATAATAATCATGCAATGTATACATATACATCATTCAAGGGCACATGTAAAGAAAAGAAGAAGCTGCAGTAGTGCTAGTAACTCATATGGATGGAATGAATTCCAGTTGTTCTAGTAGGAGGCTACAAAATCTACAAGATTAATCACAACAAGAAGAGGTGAAACTTGTTAGACTACAACTACCAAGCAAGAACTAAAATGGATGAAGTAACGCAAATCAACCATAATTTTATTGCTTATAAGCTGCAACTAAGGTTAGCAGCAAACTTGTTAGACTACATCTTATGTTAGCCAGCAACAATAGAATCTTGACAACTAGCTAGATCCATGGTTAGATGTTCAGGCTTTGTCACTTATTCCTAGGTAAAGCGAAGACATTGAATTATTTCTCTTTCACTCAATCCCTATGAGTTTGTGGAGTCTTTGCACAAAATTTCATTTTGACTCTATTTATGCAACAGCAATATCATGGTAAAATTAGTAATAAGCTCATGTTAAAAAAGACGATAAGTCAAATGAAGCATGAAAGTGCTGAATTTAGGTAGATGAATTTAAAAAAAAAAAGAAATACCCAGGAGAGTATGAGGAGAAAGGGTATTGACTTCATCTCCAAGTGACATTTTAGCTAGCATCATTGTCTACCTAATTAGTACAACCCTTGACATTGTCTGTTGAAACACCATCTACTTCAATATCAGGTATCAAGCTCTTCATCTTCTCATTTCCAACAGCATCGTCCTTGTCAATTTGCAAATTATCAACACAAAGACGGTCATTCAACGCAACTAAAAAACATGAAAGTGAATCGATGAATTACAAGGGTTGCCATTGTCTATTGAGACACCATCTACTTCAATATCAGGTATCAAGCTCTTCATCTTCTCATTTCCAACAACATCGTCCCTGTCAATTTGCAAATTATCAACACAAAGACAGTCATTCAACGCAATTGAAAAACATGAAAGTGAATCGATGAATTACAAGGGTTGAGATTCAATCCATACAGATAGTAAATTGAGTAAGACTTACTCGAATTCAGAGGGGCGTTGTATCTGCGGTTAACGAATGCTCGAAGGTTCAATCTTGGTGTGATGGTGGTGAGTTCCTCCTAAAAGCATGCACTTTCATTTCTCAAGGGATCGAAGAGAGAATCCGGGTAGTGGCTTTGTTGTCTCAAGGGATTTAGGGTTTAGATTTGAGGGAAGAGGGAACAAAATGTTGCTGACGGAAGTTGATGTTTAGGGTTGATGGAATTTGGGCAGTGCTTGGTTGTCTCGAGGAGTAAGATAGGAGAAGGTCACACGTGATCTTGCTTTTTTTCTTTTGAAAATATTTTATCCACGGTTATTGCATACAACCGTGGTCCGATAATCAAATTTCACCCCGGTTATAAACGATAACCGCGGTATTTCTCGAAAACTTATATCCACACCACAGTTATTGCATATAACCGTGGTCCGATCCCATTAAAATATAGTTTTAAAAAATGTTTCTCCACGGTATTTATATTAACCGGATCCGAAAATGTTGTTGACCTCGGTTTTACTGAACCGCTCCTACCCAAGCGAGGTATACAGGGGGTCTTTGTACTAGTGAAGAACGTGACAAGGAGAAAGAGGCCACAATAACGTGTTTCAGATGCGATAAACAAGGTCACTACGCATCTAACTGCCCGGATCGATTGCAAAAACTTCAAGAATCATCGATAACATGCTTTAGATGTGATAAAAGGGGTCATTATGCATCTAATTGCCCAGATAGATTGTTGAAACTACAAGAAATGGAGGAGAAAAAGGATGGAGACACATAGGAGGCCGATGAATTGATGATGCACGAGGTGGTGTATCTCAACGAAAGAAACGTGAAGCCAAGTTTTTTTGAAACCGACCTGGACA
The DNA here is from genome assembly GCA_033239125.1 of Fagopyrum homotropicum. Classification (NCBI taxonomy): domain Eukaryota; kingdom Viridiplantae; phylum Streptophyta; class Magnoliopsida; order Caryophyllales; family Polygonaceae; genus Fagopyrum; species Fagopyrum homotropicum. The sequence goes on from BSWB01000008.1 coordinate 78,614,752, forward strand.
CAAAGAATGTTCGGTACCTTGATAATGGAGCAAGTAACCATATGTGTGGAATTCGGGAATTCTTCGTCTTGATTGATGAAAGTATAACGGGAAAGTAAAATTTGGAGATGATTCACGAATTGATATTGAAGGAAGAGGGTCCGTTAGATTTTTGTTCAACAATAGTAAAAAGAAGATATTGCATAATGTGTATTAAATACTAGATTTGAAAAGCAATATAATCAGCCTCGGTCAAGCTACGGAAGCAGGGTGTGAGGTTCGAATGAAAGAGAATATGCTGATACTCTACGATTGATTAGGTCAGGTGTTGGTGATAACGACAAGATCGAAGAACCGCCTATATAAAGTTACACTGCATGTCGAAAGTATCAAGTGCTTTCCGGTGACAACAACAAGCGAATCCGCAAAATGGCACGCACGGCTAGGTCATGTAAACTTAGAGACTATGAAGTTAATGATCAGTAGAGAGCTCGTGAATGGTATACCCAAAATTGACATTGAAAAAACATGTGAGTCATGCCTCCGTGGGAAACAAACGAGGAAACCTTTTCCTCAAGAAATTACATTCCGGGCAACGCAACCTCTTGAGCTCATCCATGGAGATCTCTGTGGACCTATCACACCAGCCACACCAGCCCAAAAGAGATATGTGTTTGTGCTCATTGATGATTATTCACGCTACATGTGGACTATTTTGATGAAAGAGAAGAGTGAGGCACTCAAGAAGTTCAGAAAACTTGTTGAACAAGAACAAAAGTTGTGATCAAAATGCTCCGAACGGATAGAGGTGGAGAGTTTACCTCTCATGAATTTCAAGCTTTCTCTAATAAATATGGCATTCAGAGGCACTTAACTGCTCCATACTCCCCTCAACAGAATGGGGTTGTTGAGAGGCGTAATAGGCCCTTGTTGAAGATGACAAGAAGTATTTTGAAGCATATGGATGCACCAAATTATCTTTGGGGGAAGACTGTAAGGCATGCTACCTATTTGATTAATAGAGTAGCAACAAGATCCTTGAAGGGAAAAACGCCGTACGAGATGCTTAGAGGAAAGAAACCAAATATTGATCATCTCATAATATTTGGTTGCGTTGGTTATGTGAAAACAGAAGCAGTCGGAAGAAAGAAATTGGATGATAGATCAAGAACCTTTGTGCATTTAGGAACAGAACCTGGTTCAAAGGCTTATCGTCTCTTTGATCCTACAACCAAGAAAATAGTAGTCAGTCAAGACGTTGTTTTTGATGAAGAAAAAAGGTGGAACTGGAACAAAGTTGAGAGGAAATTGAGCAATGATTTCGAAAAATTCGATGTGAATTTAGGAGAATGTGGTCACGGTGGCATAAGGAGAATTGAGAACTCTCAAGAAACAGAGTATAGTGAACTTGTACGTCAAGTAATGAGGGAAGATGTGGTGAACGACGATGTAGAAGAAGATGATGTTAGCGATGAAGAAGAAGAAGACATTGATGAGGTTGATAACAGCGTACAACCACAATTGAGGAGATCAACAAGACAAAGTGTGAGACAATCTCACTTTAACAATTATGTTATGTATTGGGCTGAAGCTGAAGGAGAACGCCTTTTATTGTCACTGAATGATGAGCCGTGGGATTTCACTGAAGCAAAAGAATTACAAGTTTGGATAGAAGCTTGTGAGGATGAAATTTCTTCCATTGAAAGAAATAAAACGTGGGAGTTAGTATATTTTCCGGTGGGAGTCAAGCCGACTGGATTAAAATGGGTATTCAAAATAAAACGTAATTCGGATGGAAGCATTAACAAGTACAAAGCAAGATTGGTGGCAAAAAGGTTTGTTCAACGATATGGCATTGATTATGATGAAGTTTTTGCTCCGGTGGCACGTATTGAAACAATTCGTTTCATTATCACTTTAGCGGCCTCAAGTGGATGGGAAATACATCATCTTGACGTAAAAACCGCGTTTCTTCATGGTGAGTTGAAAGAAGAAGTTTATGTTACTCAACCGGAAGGATTCATAACAGTTGGAAGTGGAGAAAAGGTTTACAAGTTAAAGAAGGCTCTCTATGGTCTAAAGTAAGCGCCTAGAGCATGGGATGATAAGTTAAACAAAATTCTTAAGGAGCTAAGATTTCATAGATGTTCGAAGGAACCGTCTTTATATCAAAAGAAAGTAAAAAAAAACTTCGCATCATTGTGGTTGTGTATGTCGATGAATTACTTGTCACAGGTTCATCCTTGGAGTTGATATTTGAGTTTAAAAGGGAAATGGCAACTAAGTTCAAGATGAGTGATCTAGGTAAACTAGCATATTATCTTGGAATTGAGGTACATCAATACGAAGGATGAATTGTTTTAAAGCAAGAGAGATATGCTCAGAAGATATTAGGAGAAACGCGCATGGATGGTTGTAATTCAACACACATTCCGATGGATATGAATCTGAAGTTGTCAAAATCAACGGAGGAGAAGTGTATTGATGAAAAGGAATATAGAAGAAGCATTGGATGTTTAAGGTACTTACTCCATACACGACCAGACTTGTCCTATAGTGTTGGGGTTTTGAGTAGATACATGCACGAGCAGAAAAAAATCACACGGAGCAGCATTAAAGCAAGTGTTGAGGTATTTACGTGGGACAACCTCGTTTGGTTTTTTATTTTACCAAGCAAATAAGGTGAAATTGGTAGGATACAGTGATAGCTCACACAATGTTGATGTGGATGATGGTAAAAGCACAACGGGTCACATCTTCTACCTTGATAATTGCCCAATACTTGGTGCTCGCAGAAACAAGAGACTGTGGCATTATCATCTTGCGAAGCAGAGTTCATGGCGGCTATAGAAGCAGCTAAACAAGCAATTTGGCTTCAAGACTTGCGTAGTGAGATTGCTGACAAAAGTTGTGAGAAGGTGACAATACGAGTTGACAATAAATCGGCCATAGCGCTTACAAAGAATCCGGTGTTTCATGGACGAAGCAAGCACATTCACACTAGATATCACTTTATAAGGGAATGTGTTGAAAATGGACAAATATAAGGCGAGCATGTCCTTGGGAATGAGCAAAAGGCGGATATTCTAACAAAAGCCCTTGGAAGAATCAAGTTTAAAGAAATGAGGGATCTCATTGGCGTGATGGACTTGAGTGAAGATGACTTCAAGCTTAGGAGGGAGAATGTTGGATTAAGGTTGAAGTTAGCTTGAGTTAGAAGCTATGCTAATCCTAATCAAGTTGTGTTTCCTAAAGAGATTAAGATTAGAACTATCTTTAGGAGTTATCTAAATATATAGATATATTTATGTTTAGGATTTATCTAAAATATAAGATATATTCTAGTAATCTCCTATATAAGGAGATCCCGAGGTATGGTAGACACATGAGTTGTTAGAGTTTTTGAGTTATTTTTTCTTTGAGATTAATAAGAGAGGTATTCTTATTATTGTGTGTTCTTTGAATATCAAGTTCTATAGAAGCAACCATCGAAAAGTGATTAGAGAAAAGAGAAATGATTAATATTAATCTCATTTATTAGAGATTAACTAAAGTGGAGGATTAAGGAAGGTAAATACTGAATTACGTGAAACTTGTAGGCTCTGCGGTCTCCACCCTGAAACCATCTCCCATCTCTGGAACTCCTGTAACTACTCCAGCCTGGTCCTGGACATCATTTCCCGTTGGACTAGGCTTCACCCTCCGTACCCCTACCATGACGATATTTGGTCCTGGATCTTGAATGCCAACCCACCGGATAACGACCTGCTCAAAAATATCCGTCTCTCCACTATCACAACCTACATCTACTTCATATGGATCTCTCGGAACAACCTCGTCTTCAACAACCAGTTTACCACACCTATCGTCTGCGCCAACAACATCATCACCGCGGTCAAGCTTCATGCTTCCCTCAAGTGGCGCAACCGCTCCCCCTCGTCTGTCTCCTGGGCTCGGCTCCTAGGAATTCATCTCATCTAACCCGCCTCTCTTCTCTTGCTTCATATGTTTTGTATCTCTTGACTCTCCCTCTGCTCCCCTTGATTCTTGTATTTTGTAACCCTCTCTCTGTATCTCCTCTCTCCATATATATATATACTTAAAACTTCAAAAAAAAAAATACTGAATTACGCCTACTCGTTCGATTCGTAATAAAAATTATTATGAATACAAGTTAGTCTTGGATCAATATATATACTTTAGTTGATCCATGTTTAAGCTCCGCCTTCAAGTTCATACCTACATTTTGTGAAATGGTAAATGTTATAAGATCCGCCTTCAAGTTCATACCTACATTTTGTGAGCACCAGTGACGTTACCGGAACCTTTTGTTTCGTGAAGGCTGTTGCTCTTTGTCTGAAATGGACATCCATTCCCCCAATCCTTAGTCCTTGTCAATCAAACTTTATGTGTGGAGGAAATAATCTCTCCCAAGTCGATTAGGGATCATAAATGTTAAATGGTCAACTCTGCTATTCGGTCAACTTTTTTCTTTTTTTTTTTTTTTTGGTAGGTGATACGGGGCGGGATTACATTCCGGCCCGTACATTTATTGAATGATAACAGTGGCTAACATCTGACTCGTCTACGGGTCGCCACTCCGCGAGCATCGTTTTTCAAAATATTAACAATATTACTAGGAGGTTCACTCAGAAAAAAATAACCTATTGGATAAGTAGAGCCCAAGTACGCCATGTGATCGGCTGCAACATTGGCCTCGCGGAATGTGTGACGGAGTTGGACAGACCAATTCCTACTCATGAAGGCTTGGCATCTTGATACCAGACTAAACAGTGGATGAATTTCGGGGACTTTGCGTGAAACGAGATTGATGACCAGTTCCGAATCCATCTCCACAATGATCATTCGAAAACCCTTCTCCCAAGCCTGATACAATCCCATGCAGAGTCCCCATAATTCCGCCATGGACACCGTGCAACATCCAATATTCATTACAACCTTTTTCTTATTATTCGTCAACAAATACAGAAATTTAAACTCTAATTTGATGATAGAGAGAAGGTGTTGAGGGTCCGATTCTTTATTCTGTTGTTCACTACTTTTCTTCTGCTACCGTCTATTGTGTTTTTTGATTTGTCAAAATGAAGCAAGGGAAGGCCCCTCTTCATAGTTGATATGAAGCAAGGGGTCCCAGGGCCAATACTAGTACTACAAGCATATGTACCTCTTAGTAGTTAGCTTGCCCTTATTTGGCTTTAACTTGCGTGGATTTATATTGGATGGCTCATGAACCGCTGTCAAAGACCCATATTACCGACCATGCCGGAATGACGATTACTTCTATCCCGCTCAAGGTTGGGATTCACGATGAAACTATCATTAAGCCAACTACAACAGATCGACTAGCAAGATTGGTTCCGTCAATGTTATGTTAGTCGGATTGATGACCTAATTCACGGAGCCCTAATTGCTAGTAACATCCATTTTAGCGTGTTTTACTATCCATATCTCGAGTTTTGCATGGTTGATCTACGACCTAGGGTTCGCATCGGGGGAAGGCCCAAGACTTCGCGTACGTACCACCCTACGACCGAGGTCGTCATCATTGATGGGACCATCCGGAAGCTGATGACGACGGCTACCGGAATGCTCAACATCATCGCAAACCGAGGGCAAAGATCTACTTTCCGAAATTCGACGGGGTAGAAAAGTAATTTCGTTGATGAGATGAAAGTTGAAGTCGCAGCAATGCATTTTAAGGGCGATGTTCTTGATTTCTACGTCTGGGAGAGGGCGAATGTTTAATATGGGAACATCTAGTTCGAGTCTTTCAAGAGAATTTTAAATCCCAGACGAGTTCTTGTAATCCGACAGACCGCCTCTGTGGCTGAATACCATTTGGATTTCGCGAGGCGTGGCCTTCTCGGTGCCTTTATCGCAGCACAAAACCAGCTTCCCAACTTAGCTTTAAAGTTTGAGTCTAAATTGGGCCGAACTCGAAGCCCATAAACAGCTTCCCAACTCTCTAGGCCCAATACTTTCCCAAACAACGGACTCCACGAGGATACCGATTCAAGGGACGAGGGTAAGCTTGTGGTTGATTTAGTTTTTTTTTTTTGACCAACTCAGCCCGAGAGTCGCCATTCACATGCCACGTATCATCATCCGACAGGATTTTTTTAGGTTTGACATGGGCACCACTGAATTGGTATTGGGAGTTAGATGGTTGGCCTCATTGGATATCCAATGAAGCCAATTGGTTACAGTTGTTTTTGTCCTTTAATCAACAAGGGAGAAAGGTAACAATTCATGGCATAAAAACAAGGCCACATGTTCTTCTCTAGCCTCGTTCACCTTATTCCCTGTTTGATATTAGATAGAATTTATTTTTTAGTTTATTGGGATAATTGGAGATTGTTATAGATGGATTGAGATTATCCGTGTTTGTTAAATTTTGGTTTTGGTATAAGTTTATTCGGTTACACTGTATAATGCCACATTACAAAAATGTCGTTATATAAACATGTGTGAAACACGTGACTTTCATCCCATTCACTTCAACTCTAAAAATCGATAAATCTATAAACGTCTAGTTTGTTTGCTGCTACAACAATAAGGATGAAAATCTCCATCCTCTGTACCTTAATCAATAGGAACAAACGTTCGAGTAAACAAGTAACAATCTCCATCCTCATAATCGATTTCTCAATAGCAATTTATTGAAAATCTGGTTTATTGTAATAGATTTCAATAGTAATTCATCCTCATTCAATTATGTCCCTCTACTGTAATTGATTAAAATGAAATTGAGTAATGTCTTGCAATTCTGAGTTTTAACTAGAAGTTTCCTAGACAGTTTTGTATGATCATTATTATATCTATATTATATATCAGTGATATATTTCATAGATGAACATCATTATAAAATGGTAGGAAATTGTTTACATAGTAGATTTTTGGCTGGTGAGAAGGCCCTAACATTGTAGAATTTGGATTTGTAATCAAATGGTTACAGATAGTTGTAAATAAATTTTAAGAAACTAAGATGGATAAATGATTGAACATTGAGGATGTGATAAGTATTCCTTCCATCAATGTTGAGTAAATATTGAATTATTGCTTATAAGGTTGATAACTTGACATGGATTTGATGTCAATGAGGATACTAGTTTGTGAAGTATTTTGTTATGCATTGTTCAAAGTAAGGGTTGTTAATAAGTGAGTTGTACAGTTCAAAATTTAAACTAGAAAGGATAAACCTTGGTTCTTAAATACTATATGTAACTACAGATCTATTGGATTAGGTGGGTGAACTTTTATGTACCTAGAGGGTCTGTTGTAAGCATCATTATTTGATTATATGTACACATATACCCTTGTATTAGAGATACGTGTCTTAAACATATAATGGCTACATTTGTCTTGTGTGGAGCTGATTTTTCTACACAGTTTTACGTGCTCTTTTGAATAGTAAACCTAGCTGATTTTTGTGCTATTTTTTATGTTAAAACGTGGTGTTAATTGTGCTGTTTTTTTTATGTTGAATCTTGCTTTCTTTTAAGATGTTTTTTTGTTGTGAATGTTGATGATGCATGTTGTGTATTAATCCAATCTTGCAATATCGGGTTGAGTATTCTTTTTTTGGGTTGTTATATTTTTTGTTAAGTATTGTTACATAGAAAACGGCCAACGCGAATTAGAAAATGGTGCAACAAACTAAGAATAAAGCTTATTTTGCGTGGAATGATGCACTAACCAAGACTTCTTGGAAATCTTATGTGATTTTCAAAGAATAATGGACTAAAAAATGGTTTTAGCTGGATAGCTTTCAAAGGACAATTTGAGTTGAATACTTCAACAAAATGTCTAAAAATATTTTATTTGTTGTCGTATGCAATTAACTATTGTCACTCAGTCACAAGTACTAACAAATGCCACACATACATGAGAACAATGATTACCATGTTTTAAAAAAATAATCTTCATCCAGAGATTCAATCAATGATGAAGATGTTATTCGAGGGTTCGGTAGCGGCCGGTTCACATTGTGTTGCTCCATCAATGGACCCCTCATCGTCCAACACTCCAATTGAAGCGAATGATGAAGAGGTGGACCCGATTGATTGAGATGATCTGAATGTAGCAACCGATCTTACCAATGATCAAGAAACAAATAATATGCCTATTGACGAAGAAGAAAATCAACCAGCCTCGTGCCCCAACCGGTCACGTGGAAAAGGGAAAGAACTATACGATATGTGTTCACAAGGAGTAAACAAGCACAATGTTAGGAGGTAGAGCAGTGAGAAATCTGAATACCTCGAACATTTAGCTTTATCAAGTATGTGAAGCTAATAGGAAGAAGATTGCCTTTAGTGATGCTGAGACGCAAAGGTCTACCGCAGATGAAACGTCAAACGAATCCCCGCTTTGTAACAAGTGACTCAATGAGTGTGCTTTGTAAGATGTTCAACGAGGGATTGATATCATCGGTTTTACCGGTTTGGTGTTTTGTTGTCTCTTTGTTAATGTCTGAAGCTGCTTGTACGATGATCATGTTGATTCATGGAAATGAAGATAGAGTCAATGGCTTGAATGGAAGTACAAGAAAGAGGAGAAAAAGGGTATCTTGCCTAATGTGTGATTGTATTGTCATGTGACCATATCTCATTCAGAAGTCGGCATTCCAGCCAATATGGATTAACATATGAATTATCTTTCATCTGCAAAGAACCATCAACTACACTTTATATTTATATAGATATAATTCATATTCAATAATGCATGGGCATGTTTCTCTCATTACATGGGCATGAAGGATGTGAATCAGATGGCATTTAACTTTGGTGGAAGCACAATTGAAAACATCAAAGTCCTTCCTCAACAATTACACTAATGAGCCTTGATAGTGGAATTTGTTGACAACAAATCTTGATCTCAAGTCCTTCTAAACACCTCTCGACCAAAACCACATGGCTTTCACCGGGCCGGATATTAACGTATCTTGAGCCTTTAAGCTTCTCTGGCTTGCTTTCCATGCTCTGAATCCTCCTCCGAAGGTCCGAGATTTTGGATATTTCTGGCCGAGATTTCTAGAATCCAAAGACCAACATTGACAGCTTCAAAATCTCGACCCCGACTTTGCCTATATCTCGGCTCGAGATTGACAGCACATGGGCCGAGATTCCTTCTTTGCAACTTTTCTGATAGCTTTTTCAGAACTTTTTGGCCGACCTTTTGGAGTATATAAGTGGTATTGCACGCTTTTGCTGGTGATCCCTTCACACAAACACACATTTCAAACCCTTGGGTTCAATTTTTCTGCATTTTTCTTCTTCCTCTTTCAACTTGTTAGTTATGGAGAGAAAATCAAGTTTATGCTGGATGTTTTGCTAAATAAAGTCAAATTTATGTTTCTATTTTTAGATATTCTTCTTCCGGTTGTTTGGAGGCTTCAATCTGCTAAGTTGGATATGTTCTTCTTTGTTGCTTTCTATATATGAGTTGCATGTATTCTCCATTTTCATTTGCTGATTTTTCTATGTATATTATTGGCTAGTTCTCTTGAGATTCTAGGGTGATATATCTTAATTATGGCTTGGATAGTGATAGATGAGCTTGCAAGTTAGGTTAGGTTTGCTGATTGCATAAACCCTTGAGTTTATTGAGTTGAATCTAGGTTACATTTGTCTAAGCTAGCAAATCTAGTTAGGATAGAGGCTTACCCGGTAATATCTTTCCTTAAATATTGATGATGATAAACTGTAGGTAGTAGAGGTGTTAAAAACCTCAATTGGATTGTGTGTGTCGGTTTTCTACATGAGATGAGCTAAATCCCGAGACTTACCTGGTAAGGGTTAGCTTAACCTTTAGGTAGAGAAACCGATTTGTGTTGAATTTTCGTCCTTAGTGCCTTGACACTTACCCGATAATAGGTATTTTGGATCGCAACTAGTGGAAAATAAGACCTCCTCCACAATTATTCTCATCAACGAAACATTCTTCCTTCTAACAATCAAACCGAGCGAGTCTTTTAGAAGATAGCTTGAATCCGTTGCCATAATCAATGATCATGAACCCTAGAATCCGTTTTTCCGATTAATTTTTATTAACTCGCTTGTTTTGTTTGTTTATTTTACTTGTTATTTTAATTTGATTTTTGATCAAAACCAAACCAAAACTTATAAAAAATGGATTTTCTAACCTTTTTTTTATTTTTCTCTTTTCTTAGTCTAGATTTATACTATTTTTGATCATAATTGCAAACTGAATTTATCCTAGTCTTTGTGTTCGACCTAAGAGTACTTACCTTGCTACGGAACGACTCATACATTGTGGGTTCACTAAATAATTGTAGGCATCTATTGCAAGTAAACTAAATTTTAAACTTAAACATCGTTTTTTAAGTGAACAAGTTTTTGGCGCCGTTGCCGGGGATTAAGTCTCCTTTGATTTGCATCTTGATTGTTTATATTGTAGGTCTTTCTTTTGCTTTTGATCTTGCTTTGCCTTTTGTCCTTGAATTTTTCAGGATTTTGCCTCGCTTCTAGGTGCATGCGAAGATCCCGGGATTTCAAGAACTTCCTTTTGATCCCAAACAGGAGAAGAGTTTGCAGAAAAGATCCAAGCTAACCAAGATGGCCGGAAGAAACTTTCAAGTGAAGCTTGATAATGCTATGGAGCAAATTAGGCTTAGAGATAAAGCCTGGGAAAATGCGAGGAAGTTAGCTAGAGAAAGGGATGAATCTACCATGAGAGAAATTGAAGATATAAGAGCCAACAAGAGACAAATGCTCTTACAACACAATGGAGGAAGAAATCAAAACCAACGAGAGGAGAACATTTGATAGGTGTTGGAATCACTATCAATTAGGGTAGTTTTTAGAGTCTTTTTTTATTCCATTAGTGTCGGTTTATGCTACTAACTCCTTGGTCCAGAAAAAGAATATCAAAAGAAGCTAAAGAAGGAGTTACAAGCACTTAGGAGTGAAGATCATCACGAAGCAAAACTTTTGTTGCCTCAACGCTCATGCGGGTCCTTGCAGCCGCCCCTGCGGATGACGTTTCCACTGGAACGCTCCATGCGCCTTCACCAGCGCCGGCCATGAAGTGTATTGCCGCCCCTGCGCCACTCCTTGGCGCCCCTGAGGTGACCTGCCCTGAAGATATGAAGACCAGCTCCCCTGCGTCTCACACTGTGCCCCTGCCTGTGCCCCAGCCTGGGAGCTGGAAGACGAAGAGGCTATGTCGACGTCCCTGCGTCGACATAGGGACGTCCCGGCGGCTTGACATCAGAAACGTTAGGAAGGCGAAAGGTCAGACGTTGAAATGTATTAAAGATCCACCCCAGCAGAGTTATGTAGCCGCCCCAGTGGTTCTGAAGAAGATCAACCGATTCTGCCTAAACCGCCCCTGCGGTTCCTGAAGGCTGCCCCTGCGGTTTAACGCCAGAAGCTTTACTCCGGCTGTTTACACCACCTTTATGGCATTTAAGGTGGCTACTTTAGGCCGGCTATTTACTCCTAATTAAGTGTATTTTGTAGTATAAATAGTCCATGGCTGATTGCTAGAATCATCCATGCTTTTCCTCACAAAATCCATTTTAGACTTGAGTTTTCCATTGTAATGAGTTGCTAACTCCCTTGCTACATTGGGTTGGTTTGAAGCTGCTTTGTTACTTTGGTTGTAAGTTCTTTTTAATCTAAGTTTTCATTCAGTAATACTTTGTGTTTCCTTGATCTCCATTGTCTAATTGCATGTTTACTATTGCTTGAGATTGATCACCTTAGGTTCTAAAGTGCATGAAAACAACTAGGATTAATAGGTTCCGGGTTCGGGTCTTTAATCTAGTTGCAACTTTAAGTAACAACGGGTTGTGATTACTTAAAGAAAAGGAACACAAATATAAAGATAAGTTTAACAGTTTTAATCTTCTCTTTATATCCCTTAGTCTTTGTTTGAAAGCTAACCTGTTATTTGTTCTTGTAGGTTTACGGAACTTTAATAGGTTAAGTTGTGTTGATGCCGGTTGAATCAACACATATATACGATCGAGACGGGAGATTACTTGGAAACTTGTAAAAGGAACTCACCAAAGTAGCAATTGCATGCTTAGAATCAACCTAGTGTAGATTCATCCATTATTATCTTACTTGTCGCTTTAATCGTTTTCATAAGTTTTTGTGTATCAATTCAACCAACCCCCCCCCTTTGTGTCACTTGTCATTATAATCGATAATTGCATTTAAAACACCTTAAATCTCTTGGGTTCGACCCTTACTTAATCACTATACTTGTTCTTAGTGCTAAGTCGGGATTTACTTTTGATTGGGTATAGACGACCATAGAAATACCATCGGTCAACATTCTACAAAAACGTTCCTTCTCCTCCACCGGTGAGACAAGCCCGAGTTGAGCCAAATGTGGGGCAACTACAAACACTTGGGAAACAAATGGATCCCACTCAAATGATTCGTCGTCCGGGGTCAACCTTGGAGATCCCGCCGAGCATGACTATGAGCTCCACCCTCAAGTTCTTTAAATGATCCGACACCACCAAATTAGAGGATTAGAAGGGGAATCTCCTTATAAAAACCTCATGATTTATAAGATTATATTGGAGACATTGAGGCCCGCTTGGATGGAGAGAAACAACCACAAGCTTAGGGCTTTTTCTTTGTCTCTCAAGGATAAATCTCTAGCTTGGTATTTGATGCGGGGTTGATGCCACAATTTCCCAATCTAGACTTGAAGTTCACGGATGGACAACAAAAAGAAATCTCGGTGTAGAATATAATATAAGAACAGACCGAGATTCTGTAAAACTCAAAATGCGAAATTATGGATTATATGGGAAGATAAGAAGATGAATAATGAACTGAATTGATGAAAATATAGGAAAAAAGACTTAATGCTTAGACTTGCAAAGAGCATTGATTAATTGGATCAAAACCATCAACAAAGAATTACCTTAACCCTTCCTTCTTCAAACTTACACAAGTCTTCTAAATATGGCAAGCACAAGGAGGGACTAGTTTGACTAGTAGCACCAATCTTCAATAACATTAACACACACAAGAACAACCTATCAAGGACTCACAACGAATGCAAGTGGATTACCTTCTTGCATGATCACTCCTCCAATGTTGATTCCCGATGCGTCACACTCAACCTCAAATGGTTTAGTGAAATCTGGAAGTGCAAGAAGAGGTGCATGTGATAGTTGCCACTTCAACTCCTTAAATGCTTTCTCTTGCGCTTCTCCCCGCTCGAACATTACTTTCTTCTTCGTCAGAGACGTGAGGGGGGATGCAATAGTACTAAAATGTCGTACAAAACGTCTATAGAAAGTAGCTAGTCCATGGAAGGATCGAACATGTCTAATGGTTGTGGGCGTAGGCCATTCTTGGATTTCCTTTATCTTCTCTTCATCCACTTTGAGACCTCTTGTACTCACTACAAAACCAAGGAAAATAACTTTATTACTATTTCTTAATATTACTATATAAAGATTTAGTTATAAGAGTTCCTAGTACTTCCCTCAAGTGTTTCTCAAGCTTCTCAAGAGATTTGTTGTAGATGAGAATGTCATCAAAGTAGACAACCAAAAACTTTCCAATGAAACGACGCATGACATGATTCATTAATATAATGGAAATGTTAGGAGCGCTAGTCAAACGAAATTGCATAACCAACCACTCATATGGACCAAACTTAGTCTAGAATGTTGTCTTCCACTCCTCTTCTTCCCACATTCGGATTTGATGATATCCACTCATCCTATAAGCGGGTCGATTAGGAAGTGAAGCTCATGGAATGAAATCAATTTGATGCTCAATGCCTCGAGAAGGTGAAAGTCCTGCATGGATCTCATTTGAAAAAACTTCGTAAAATGCATCCAAAAGACGTAGAATGGTTTTGGATCAGGTAGCCTTGACTTCATTACTCAAATTCACAAGGCTTTCTGGATGCTAAAAGAACTCAATTAGTCTCAGCAAAAGTAATCTCGGTGCAAATCTCTAGTGAGATTTTTTAACTATGGCGAGATTTTGTTGAACTAGAACAAGTTTGGCTACTGGAATGAAAATCTCGTGTGCTGGATCAAGATTTGGAATTTCTCGGGTGAGAAATTCCAAATCTCGGTCGAGAACAAGTTTGTCCGTCCAATTCTTCATTGGAATGCGTTTCCTTTTCCTTTTGCATGCTGGAATCTTGTTCCTAACATTTTTCCTATTTCTTCTCATAGCTTTCTGCAATCTGTAAGGGCGTAATAGGTTTTAAAGTTAACGTTTGACGCTTATAATCAAAAGAATGTCTATTAGTATGTTCATCATGCTTGATGTTCGCTCCCAAATGGGTGTAAATATGATGAATGATATAGTCTTAAATTTATACTTGTAATAAAAGCCTGAACAAATAGCAAACCTACAATGTATGGATCGTTATGCAGCAAAAGCAAATATTCCAAGGTCGAACACAAGGACTGAGGTGAAATCGATATAAGTGATAAATCAAATATAGAATAGACCAATGCTAAAAATAGAGAATGATTCAAGCAATTCACAATAAAGACAAGTAATATGATAATCGGACAATGCAGATCCTAGAGATCAAGGTATCCGGTTGCTATTTTAGATTCAAGATGATGACATGAATTATGACCTATATTTAGGCATGCATTTATGTAGATTTTCCCTTTATTTTGGATGAATAAACATGTATCCATGACATTTAAGCTCATATTTGCATACTTTGATAGAAAAGATGTCTACACAAAGTTTTCTTGTATTTGGAGGTAAAATGGTGAATTATGGAGCAAAATGACACATTTAAGGATTAAGCCTTGATGCGGAACAAAAAGGAGCATAAAGGGAGATAGGAAAGAGTTGGAGTGAACTCTGATACCGCGGAAAAGTGATCTCTAATACCGTCTAATATCGCGCAAAGTATTTTCTGATATATAGCCAAAGTATTTTCTAATACCGCGCGCCGGAGGGGGCTCTGATACCAGCGGACTCATATTCTTTTTCGGCCCAAAAATTTTAGAATTTATCTTTAAGCAGAAGTTTATCTTTAAGCTAGGGTTTATCTTCAAGATTATCTATCTTTAAAGATTATCTATCTTTGAGATTACTTATCTTTGAGCAAGCCCCAAGCTTATCTAAACCCTAAATTTTCCCCTATAAATAGAGTACATCTCACCACCATCTAGGGATCTCATCTAACACACTACAATTCGCATCTCCCATCGATGGCTGGATAGGAATTGACAACTCCTTCCACCCTTAAATTGACATCCAATTCCATACAACACTACTGAGGAATACAATCGAAGGCACTAAGGAAAGCCTTCGGAGTTGAAGATCGAAGGAAGTTTGGAAGTTCTAGTCCAAGAATAGAGTTTTTGGAAGTTTTGTAAGTTTGATACTATATTCTGTCTTTATGAACGTGATTTGGAGTTTGTTATTGAGTTTTTCTTTGAGTTTTGAAGGATTAAACATTGTTCATAAGCTCTTGGTTTGATTTTATTCAAGATTCAAAGTTTTCTTATCATTCTTCGCTTTCTTAATTTAATATCTTCTTTGATTTTGATAATGTGTATTCTTGGCTAAAACCCTTGTGATTCTAGGGTGATTGACTGAAGATTGTGGTTAAGATGATGATAGAATGACCTTCCTAAACAGATTGGACCCTGAGAGTTGAGTTTAACCTTAACGAGAAGCAAAAATCAGGGTGTTCATAGTAAATCGACCGATTTCTAGGGATGAACAACCCGATTTTCCTTTTGTCGTACCTATCTTGCCTTATCCTTTATCCCTGGTTAAAGATTGCTTAAATCCTAGCCTTGTTGAACCTTTCTAACCGATATTCGAGTGTGGGAAGAGACTTACCCGGTGATTTCCGTCCTTGGTTGTCAACGATTACAAGTCCTAGGTAATAGAGGATTCAAACTCCTCTATTAAGGTTGAGTGTGCCAAAACCCTTACCTTTGTGATTTAACCTTATTCCCTTGGGTTTGTGTTTGGTTTTAAGAATATTTTCCTTCCCTTAGATCTTCTATCTTATCGAGACTCAACACCCTTTATTTAGAGCCTTTGGGTTTGGACAGGGGTGGCGGAGACTTCACCGCACATCATACCGTCTTAGAACACATAACTTTGCAATCCGAACTCTGTCCATACAACCTTTAGAAGTCTCGAATTGAAACCACAATCGGATTCCTTGATCCTTATAATCCTTTTTCCCAAATCTTTATACAAAATCAATTCTTTGTGTTTTCTTGTCAATAGTTGCATCTTTCTTTGTTGGATATCTTTTTCTGAATTTGATTTCACTAAATCCCTGTGTTCGACCCTGGAATTCTTGCTTTTATTACAATTGATCCGTACACTACGGGTTTACTTAATTGCAATTATTCTTGGTATAAATACTGAAACTTGCATACACCCTTTGGAGCGAACATAAGACTTCTAAAAACTAGGACACTGTTGGGATGGCTAAGGAATGGTGTTTCTACTGTGGGAATGATCATGGAGCAGGTCTATCAATCCACTATACCAAATCAAATCACCTATTATCGGGTAAGTCTCAAGGCTCTAAGGATACGACATATACTCAAACCAACTACTCTACCTAAGAGAATAGAACTAACCTTCATCGGGTAAGTCTCAAGTTAAGCTCACTTAAGCAAGAAGTATGGCACACTTAAACCAATAAAGGGTTTTGAATCCTTTATTCCTTAGAATTCGTCATCGTTGGTAACTAAAAAAGGGAATCACAGGGTAAGTCTCTTCCCAAGCTTAAATGTAAGCCTTAGAGTGATAAAAACACTCAACAAAGACTAGGAATTGGTCAATCTAACACCCAAGCATAAAGATACATCATCTACGGATTTATAGAAGAAACATCAATGGTTCTATTATAAACCGCGGTCGTGTTTCTTGAAAAACATGCGAGATTCTAAAGGTCGAGGTTTAAACCAACTCTAAGCGCCCAAATCTAACATAAAGGCTCAATCTATCATCATCTTAACCACGACCATCAACCAATCACCCTAGAATCGTAGGGGTTTAGCCAACAATAAACATATTCAAATAAATAAAGGTAAAAGAGGAATTCAAGAAAATCATAAGCAATAGAAAAGAAAGAAATACTTAGCAAGATGTCTTTAATATCCAAAAACAATAGCAATCCAACAACAAAGTCAAAATCTTCAATCCAAAAGCAATGAAATCAAGTACCTAATCTTTCTCTCCAAGAATTCTCACAGAACTTTCTCTCACAAGTGTTATAGCCAAGATCAATGTTGTAGATCTAAGTGTAAATGATATGCGTGAAACGTGTGTCAAGGTCCTCTTTTGATGTTGTTAGCATGAGTGATTTATAAGAAAGAGTCTAGGGTTAGATTAGCATGGACCAACTCCAAGGGTTTCTTGCGTCATGGGCCGAAAATAAGATAAAACGTGGTTACGCCTTGTAGTGATCTCAGCCGCATTTCCTAACTTTATTGGGGGTGCGGTTTCTCAACTGTGTTCCTTCTCCTTGGCTACTTTCTTCAATCCCTTGGTGATGTCTTAGCTTCCCTTTTGTGCTCTTCTATGCTCTGCCTCGAGGCTTTGTCCTCATATACTCCATTCCGCTCCAAAATTTGCCAAATTGTCTGAAAACAAGACAAGAATCTGTGTAGACATCTATTCTAGCATTATATGCAAAGTTAAGCTTAAATGTCATGGATTCATGTCTATTCATGGAAAACAAAGGGGAAATCTACCTAAATTCAAGTATAAACTAAGGACATAATTCATGTTATCACTTGACTCGTTTATCAAATTGCCATTGACGTCCTAATAGATATGGCATGCTTGCATGGGCACAACATCACAAGTAATGGTATTCTCATAATTACCTTAGGTGATGGTAGCATGCGCTTGCCTATTAACCTTTAATTCACCACAATCATCCATCCAATGCAGTTTATATGGTCTAGGATGATAAAATGTAGTAATTTGCAATTTATCAATGAATTCACTACTAGCAATATTACAACAACTACCACAATTAACAATCATATTGCAAACCTTTCTCTTAACAAGACATCTAGTATGAAAGATATTCTCCCTTTGATTATCCTCACATGGAGCTATATTAACATGCATTGTTCTTCTAGAAATCAAAGACTCTTCATGCTCAAACTCAATGCCTTTATCTCTATCATGTTCATGCAATGCAATGCATTAAGGTGTGTATGACCATTCTCATGCTCTTCTTCACTTTCATATTGTCCAAGTTGATTTATAAATAAAACCCTTTTATTAGGACAATCTCTCATATAATGACCTCTACCTTGACACTTAAAGCATACAATATCTCTAGAAGAGAAAGTAGAGTTAGAAGTGTCCCTTTATTATCCTTTAAAGGCTCATTCAAAGGGATAGAGTGTGTCGAACCTTTGGGATCCGCTGGATTTGGATTTCGACTTCTATTCTCGTCTTTCTGGAAATATCAGTCATGATCTCAGGCAAGATTATTACTGTTTGGCCAAGATTTTTGTGATTTCCCCGAACTTGCTCCTCGGTTCCTTCCTTTGAACTTCTTTTCAATTTTTATGGCCAAGTGCAGCAAACTTGTCATGTGATCATAGGAATATAAGTCATTTTCATTTGTTAAGGATGGATGCAAAATACGTAGATAGCGAGCCATCATTGTCTCCTCATTCTCTATGACATTGGCCTTCACCATTTCCATTTGCATTGATGTATACACTTCGTTTGCAGTCAAACCTTGCTTGAGGTTCTCTAGCATGAAGTGGAAGCACAAATATAGCTCTCATTAACGCCTTCATTTGCTCCCAAGTGTTTATGTCTGGATCGAGTGTTCTTCTTCTTTCTTTGACGAGGTGATCCCACCACACTAAGGCATATCCTTGGAGTTTAAACGCAGAAAGTTGGATTTTCCTTTTCTCACTAAATTTATGACAAGACTAAATTTGTTTAATTCTAGTCTCTCATTCCATGTAAACGTCCGGATCACATTTTTCTTCAAAACTCGAAATCTTGACCTTAACTTTGTCAATTCCATCATTATCATGGGGAGGCCTATAAGATTCCAAGTCACGACCTCTCCTAGGACGATGGTTACATCTAGGATAGTCTCTCCACATGCCTTCGTCACCCTCTTTCTCGAATTCTTTAAATTCATTAACAAAATCTGGAATAGTAGTTGTATAAAAATTTGGATACGGATATCCCATACCTGGCCCTAGAGGGGGTCTTAGAAATGGATAAGAGGTTGGTAGCATAAGTGGATTGTGTGAGCTTTCGCTACCTCAGTAGCAAATCTCGGTTGAAATCTCGGTTGGATATGGGCGAGATTTCTTCTCTAGGACGTATTTCCAGTTTCTCCATCAATCCAGCCAATGCTGATACTGTAACTAGTAGTTGTTTGAGCAGATCCATTGCCTCTAGTTCTGAGGAATCACTTTTATGTGACCCTCGAGGGATACCATTCTTAGACATCTACACAAACACGCAAAGTAACAACAAACTAGTGAAGTTAGTGAAGATAAGGGTTCCTTACTTGTTTTCTCTCGCACTCACACTCTGTTGGTATATTTCAAGCTGGTTTGATGTAGTTTTCTTGGATGTATTAATGCTTCTTTACAAATTGGTGACTAGCTTCAAATAGAACTCCTTGGATGACTTAAATAGTCAACTTGGTTTGTAATAGGTTCTTGTGTTGAAAGATAGTCACGGTAAATGTGTTGGAATCTCTTCACACAATGGACACAAAGTGGAAAGTATATTGTAAGAAGACATAACTAGTATGATAGAAAGTATAGATACTAACAATCCCAAAGAAACGGACTCAATGTGTTTAGAGTAGAAAAGAGGCACAAAATAGGCATACAAGAGATTAAGAAGTGAGTTTTTACGTACCTTGAACTTCTGCAATTAAAGAAAAGAGATAGTCGGTAGGTTTAATCTCAACAGGAAGTTAGGATTTTTTGCTATGAAATGTGTCAAGGACGGCATGGAACTTCTTCTTTGGATGTCCTCTTTAACTTGACACTCTTGAATTTCTCAACTTTTCTTTCAAAAATTTTCGATAAATACACAACAGTAACAAACTTCGGGTGAAATCTCGGCCGAGATTTGCAGTATCGAGGCCGAGATTTTCGATTTGTCGGTGTTTGAACGACAATCAACAAAAACTCATGAGGTTATACTTCTTCCTTGTTGAAGTCTCCTTGTTGCCTTGTTAATCACTTCTCAATTGGATCAATGTAGTTGATGATAGGGCGTTTGGGAAAGCGTAGGCTTTATTGTGGAGCTATGGGAAAGAGGTTGACATATGAGATATATGTATGCAAGGGTTTGATATATAGGCTGTTGTAGGTTATAGAAAGAGATTCGAAAAAGATATTCAGTTAGGATTTAGAAGATATGATAAGATTTCACCTACTAGATAAGATCTCAACATAAGATTTCTTGTAAATCTCTTTCCTTTTATGAATATGCATATAGATATAATCAGATTTCACTTCAACTTCAAGTATGGATCTCGTTGGGATAAGGAGAAAATCACGAAACTTGTTTGCAAAGTAACATCAAAATCTCGGGCTTGCACACACAACTGCGGGCAAGATTTCGCTGGAACATAGGCAAGATTACAATTTGGATTAGATGGCTTGTGTTTGGGTATGGCGTTTCTTTCTTCTACAATAGACACAAGTGAACGCACCTTAACTCAAATAATCTCACAAAGAATAGCAACAAGAAAAGACTTAATTTTTATACGACTCAAAGAAGACTCAAACAAAAATACCCAAACCTTGTTGTATGGTTGAGTTGAACTTCAATCTATTAGCTTTGGTAACACTTTGATGTGGGGTTGGTGCCATAGTTTCCCGATCTAGACTTGAAGTTCACGGAATGGACAACAAAAAGAAATCTCGGTGTAGAATGTTAAATCTCGGGCGAGATTTATAAGAACATGTCAAGATTTTGTAAAACTCAAAATGCAGAATTATAGATAATATGAAAAAATAAGAAGAAGAATAATAAACTGAATTGATGGAAATATAGGAAGAAAGACTTAATGTTTAGACTTGCAAAGAACCTTGACCAATTGGATAAAAACCCTCAACAAAGAATTACCTTAACCCTCCATTCTTCAACCTTACACAAGCCTTCTAAATAATGCAAGCACAAGGAGGGACTAGTTTCACTAGTAACACCAATCTTCAATAAGATTTACAGACACAAGAACAACCAAGAAAGGACTCACAACGATTCAATCAAAGGCTCTCTCTTTTGATTGAATAAGAATGAATAAAACACAAACCAATCAGCTAAGCTGGATCTATTGTTCTTTGTTGTTTTCAATATATGAGTTGCATGTATTCTCCATTTTCATTTGTTGATTTTTTGCTATGTATATTATTGACTAGTTCTCTTGAGATTCTAGGGTGATAGATCTTGATTATGGCTTGGATAGTGATATATGAGCTTGCATATTAGGTTAGGTTGACTAATTGCATAAATCCTTGAGTTTATTGAGTTGATCTAGGTTAGATTTATCTAAGCTAGCAAACCAAGTTAGGATAGAGACTTACCCTATAATATCTTTCATTGGATATTGATGATGATAAACTCTAGATAGTAAAGGTCTGAAAACCCTCTATTGATTTGTGTGTGTCGCATTTCTGATTTGAGATGAGCTAAATCCCAAGACTTGCCCGGTATGGGTTAGATTAACCCTTAGGTAGAGAAACCGATTTGTGTTGAATTTCCGTCCCTAGTGCCTTGAGAGTTACCCGGTAGTAGGTAGTTTGGATCGGAACTAGTGGAATGTGAGACCTCCACCATAATTATTCTCATTGACAAAACATAATTCCTTCTAGCAATCAAATCGAGCTTTTCAAGAGATGGCTTGAACTATTAACATAATCAATGATCTTGAACCGTAGAATCCGTTTTTCCGATTGATTTTTATCATCTTCTTGTTTTGCTTGTTTGTTTTTTTGTTTTACTTTTTACTTTAATTGATCTTTGATCAACACCAAACCAAAACTCAACAAAAAAGGATTTTCTAACCTGATTCCATTTCCCTCTTTCTTTAAGTCTAGATTTATACTATTTTTTATCATAATTGCAACCAAATTGATCTTAATCTTTGTGTTCGACCTTGGAGTACTTATGTTGCTACGGAACGACCCATACACTGGAGGTTCTTAAGTAGTTATAGACATCTATTGCAACTAAAATAAATTATAAACTTAAAATCGTTTTTGAAGCGAACAAGAGACAAGATGTTTTAATGCATTTCGAATGGAGAAGTGAGTATTCCAAAATATATGCAACCTTTGGATCAACAAGTATGGGTTATGCAGTTCCAAAAATATGTGTCATGTGGAAAAGATTGACATATTGTACACAGTAGCTCAAGGCCTTAACTATTGAGCCGTTTGTGAGAGGTTTCAACGATCTACATTGACTATTTTGAGCGTTGATCACGAGGTACTATAGGCTATAGGCGGTCACCGTAGAGAACTTAAGGGTATGTCTAGAAATCTAATAAAATCAACGGATCCATTGTTTTCAGAACTCCCAAATCACATTAAGAATGACACTCGATATTCTCAATACTTCAAGGGGGTTATTGGTTGTATAGACGGTACACATATCATGATGTAATGGTTTTCGAACAATCAGTCAATACATTGTCTATGACTTTTCCACATCCTCCAACATGTACTATTTGATCAAGTCAATACACCGTCTTGTTTGCTATAACTAATTTATGTAAATCAAATTTGAGTAGCTTGTGATTAGGTCGTTATTATTTAGTAGACAAGGGTTACCCAGACAAGGAAGCTACATTGTTCCCTATCTTAAGAAACAATATCATCTATCATAGTTTGAGAATGTACCACCAGACAATGCAAATGAGGCATTCAACAAATGACACTCATCACTGCGTAGTTGTATTAAGAGGTCATTTGGCTTTTTTCAAGGCATGTTGGAAGATACTAAAAGTAATTCCAAGTTATAGTGTAGACACAAAAGTTGACATTATTTTGGCATGTATACCCTTGAACAACTTTGTAAGAAAATCTCGTAGTATAACACGTGGTATAGAGGACGATATGTTCATGAGGGTGCATGATGAAGATCACTTGGAGGACGACAGTGATGACAACGATGTAGAAGATGACAATGATTTTGATGGATCTGAAAGTGACCCAGATCATCCAATTAATAATGGAGAGACAAGAAAGATAGGAGATGATATTGATGTTATGTTGTGGGTTGAATTTTTAGGATTTCTACTTAAGATTTCACCTTTTTGTACAATCGACAGTGTTGGATGGTGGAAACCTTTTTTTGTTAAATTTAGCATATAAACAACCTTTTTTTTATCCATTTTGCTAATTTGCTGAGTTATATTCATGAATTATATGTTACAATTGCAATTTGTTATTGAGCTTACGATTCTGTTTTTTTTCTCATTTATGTCCCTGGTGAATTCAACTCTGATCCCTCTTTCAATAGGTCTCATTAATCAATCTAGCTACATTTCCAAATTTAGCATATGGAATATTAGCTAATGGAATGCTTAGCCCCTATGATCCACCGTTTATTGCCCAATAGTGTGAAAAGGTTGGCCTTTACTTGCGGGCTTTTTGGGTAATAAAACCTCTTATTTGAGATGCACGTTAGGTGTTAAGAGTGTCATAGTCAACACACATTCTTTCTTTTTAAGTTGTTGTCAATATATCTCTACAACTGACTCAATGACCTTGTTTTTGCTTGTGAGGAATTTAGAGATGCCTTGTCTTTGCTTGTGCTTGATGTCTAATATAGACAAATAAAAACACCATCAATACTTTAGACATGGACATTTAGTTATTCACATCCTCAAAACATCTTAACACATTTTGAAGAATCATTTGCCCCTAAATTTTGTGAAATAGTTGAAGTAGATATACATCTTCCATTTTCATGAACCTGAAGTATAGTTCAAAGATCACACAACAAAACTTCAAATTTATACTAGATTCACAAACTAAAATATGTTATGCATATTGCCAAAGAGTATTGTGAACAACTAGGTATAGATGGCTGAATTAAACCAAGATATTAGCACTAAAAAGAATGACTCGCCGCAAAAACTTAATGAATATTGATCTAGAAAATGAGGCATCTAAAACATATTAAAATTTAACCTATAAGAAGATTCGGGCATGTGAAGCAAGTAAAGATAACGCCACAGTAGTAATCAATATTGCATCTTTCTATTTTGTTAGAGGTATCCTATAGTTTGAATTGCTTGGAAATCCTTAGGTTATTTTAGGAGGAACTGCGTCATAGTATCACTAATGTAGTGAAACAACCTGCAAAACTCAATTGCCTAGGTGTTGAACTACAATCGAACTGAACTACAAACTGAAATCCGATAAAACGTGGACAACAAACCGACCCGCCTAAGTACGTTGACGGCTTTGGTTCGAACCGTAAATGAACCGCAATTTGCGGTTTTTGCATTTCAGTTGCGTTTTTGCTAGTCGGTTATGGTTTGGTTGCGTTTTGGACTGCTTGTTTTACGGTTATGAAACCGAACCAATTCCTGCATTATATTTACAACTGATGTCGAAAGACTCGAAACGCACTAATCGTGAAAAAAAATAACAATCATCCAAAGACTCCAAACGAGCAAACGATTTTCAGACTCCAAGTCATGATTCATCCATCAAACTAGCAAACAATTTCAAGAGTCCAAACTAGTAAACAAGTTCAAACTTCAAAGTACCATTATGACAACATCAAAAAAGACAAAAATAAGACCATTGACCAATCATGATTCATCCATCATGCTCCAAGACTTCAAGTCCATGATCCACCACCTACCAACAAATTCAACAATTCATAAAGGCAACAAGCAAGTTCAATAGTTAATTACAATATAAATTTTATGATTAATTAGTGGATAGTATCATTCATTTATACTATATAGTCTTTGACTTAGACGTATGAAACTGTAGTAGGTTGACTAGGCTCCTTTTCAACACTGTAACACACCGAATCCTAGAGGACTCGAAGTGCTACGAGCTGGGACCTCACAATGGGTCCCGGCCCTTAGCCTGGCAACAACTTCATCGGACCTTACAACACGGCACAAATAAAAAAGGCAAAACATAGAGTTTTATATCATGAGCGAAATGAAAATCCAAATCTGAAAACAATACAGCCAAGTCTCAAAACCAAAAATACCAACATCAGTCTCAACAGTCATGAAATAAAATATAACAGTCCCGTCCTATAATGCACGGAACCCCGGCTGCCCACTACCGCCGGATCACTCGATCGCCTCCCTAACCTGCAAGGCATCTACAAGCGGTATAAAACCGTTAGCTAACATTCAATGCATAAGTATAAAGGTAAAATCGCAAACACACAACATACGCAATCAGCATGCAACACTCATTCCTTTTTATTATCTTTAATTAAGTGATACGTCATTACTAATGATACTTATTTTGTGACACGAGGGATTCCCAAACCTCGCCCCTGTCCCCGTTTACCAACGCGGAATGGTACTAATGCATGTGACCGTCTACCGGACTGGGCTGGTCGTAGGGAACCTCCTAGACTCTCGCAAGAGCTAGGTAGATGATGTCACGACCCGTTATCATACACTTGGGTCAATTATACAATATACTATAGTCGGCCTATTCCGGTTTCGTTATTTATCTTAATTATCAAACACCACTCATACACATCACACACATGCAAGAAGCCAACTAAGTAAGTCCGTGGACTTACCAGAATCCAATCTCGTCTCTCTTAACAACACTCAATCAGTAACTGCAGGAACTCAGTTGCCTGTCAAAGGAGGCACGTGGGTCAACACATTTTCCCGGGGTACTTAGAAGTCTAAAACTCCTAAGATGTAAGATTCTATTTGCAGAAGTTATTACAGTGCTTATTTAAGGTAAAATGACTATTTTACCCTTGGTCCCGGAACTTCCAAAAACTCGGAATACGTACTTAAATTCTAATTTGAGGCTAACTAACCATATTCTACTCCCTAGGATGATTTTAGGTAACAATTAGAAAAACTACCCATTTTCTATTTCCCGAAAAGTCACTAAAGTCCAACTACAGCTTCAAATATGAAATTAAAATAAACTTATAAAAATTCTAAAATAAATTTCTAACTTATCTATGATATCTAATCTAC
The DNA here is from genome assembly GCA_033239125.1 of Fagopyrum homotropicum. Taxonomy (NCBI): domain Eukaryota; kingdom Viridiplantae; phylum Streptophyta; class Magnoliopsida; order Caryophyllales; family Polygonaceae; genus Fagopyrum; species Fagopyrum homotropicum. The sequence continues at coordinate 78,640,933 of BSWB01000008.1, forward strand.
TCATAGGAGAAAGAATTTCTTAAAACTGTTCAATCGTTATTCCTACAAAAATCTTTAAAATTGGCTACAACACTAAAATATTCCTATACTTAGTCAAAAATCCATGCTGGAAAAACAGCTCAACTACTCCACTTTGAGACACTATAACTTTCAATCCGACCGTTCATTTATTCTCAAAGTTTAACACGGTAAACTATATATATCTACTTATCATCTATTAAAATTTCAATGGTGGATCTTCTATATATCTCTTTAACATTGGTCTACAACTATGCCCATTTCCATCTTACAAGCTGAATTAAAACAAGGGTATTTCACTTCTATTTCTATTACTCCTCATTTTATTACAGTAATCCAACCTTCCCATAGTTCTCTAGTTTGACTCTCACCGAACTCACTAATCTATATACTCTACTTAACACATCTTAGGTTCTATTCCCATGGAGTTCACTAAGTACATCTACACAAGCTGTATTTATCTCATAAACAGGAACAAGAGGACGGTGACTTCTTACCGGATTGGGGTCAGGCTTGACTCGGTCTCACTGTTGGCTCAAGGCGACTCTAGCCTGTCTCACCGCTGCCATAGAGGTCGAGATGGACGGTTGTCCGGCACAGAAGGAAAAGTATGTGAGTTCCTGTGATTGGTATAAACGAAGATGGAGAAAGGAAGAGAGCTGGAAGGTACGAACGTATTGGGGAAGGCGAGACCCAGCATCCCACTTACTCAGGAGTGTTGTGTGCAGAAGGTTGAAGGTAGTTCGTCCCTGGAGTGGTGGCTGCGAGTTTCCGGTTTGCAGCTAGGCAACTTGGTCCGGAAGCAGTTAGGGTCGATGGGTAGAGACGTCTCTGGCCTGGCTCTTCGAGTGCACTCCGTTGGAGTCCTAACGCAGCCAAGTACGAGGCTCTTCGTTGCTGTGAGACGTTGCTTGAATGGTCGCTGTGTGAGAATTGTTTTGTACGCAGGAGGTAGAAGAGACGGCCGACTAAATGGATCCCTGCTGTGTGATTAAAGGAGCAGTTACAGGAGCTCTTCTTCAAGTCAGCAACCGTTACGTGTTGAAGAGAAGGAAGGGGAAGGGTCGTCTATTACTCCTTCCTGCTGAACGCATAGCTGGCCGTTACAGACGCAAAGCACTGGCTGGAGAGGAGCTGTACGGCCCGCATGAAGGGCTGATAATGGGCTCGTAACCAGCCTCTCCTGGGCTGCTGCTGGCCGGGCTCGAAGTCAAGTTGGGGCTGTTGTGGGGTCAGCAAACTAGGCTGAAATTAAGGTAGGAATAGTGGGCTGAATAGTTTGTCAAAAACTTGTCAAAACTCGTCATGGCCTTGTCAGGCCCATGAATGAGTTTGTCACAGATTTGTCGGGCTTTGTCATGGCCTCGTCTCAGCTTAGTCATGATCTCGTCACAGCTTGTCATGATCTCGTCTAAAGTCATCGATAAGAATGAATTATAATAACTAGGGTTTGATATAAATTTATCATTTTATGTGAATTAAATTCTACATGAAATAATAAATAATTATAAGAATTAGAGCTTGATATAATTTTATCATTTTATGTGAATTAAATTCTACATAAAATGATAAAATTCGTAAAAAAAGAAATACTAGATAGAATGGGAAACCGTCAACGGCTCGAAGTCCGATTTGATTCAGAATTAAACGGAATAAAAATTCCGTATATTACAAACACCAACTAATGAGTTAAATTATTCCAACTCTATACACATGAAAACAATGACAACAAGTAAGCAAATATTGCCAATAATTAACATTTTATACAATATTATAACTAAGTGAAAATGAATGTTTAAATGTTTGAGCATTACCTTGTTATATCTTCATCATCTTTTCATTTTCACCGTCTAAATTTTCCTCACCAATAGCGTTATTATTGATGGTAGAGTTAGACCTAATTTTTGCATGTACGCAATCTTGTGCACAAATTAGACCTTTAATTATCTATAATAAGAAGATAACATTTAATAAAAGTTAAAACATAATACAAAAACATGTTATAAGTTATAAGCATATAACCATACATTGAGATTTAAGGAACTTCTATACTCATCTAGAGTACATCCTCCGTACTGAATGTAGATTCAGATGGAACAATATTGACCGGGATGGCTAACACATCACAATCCATATGTTCAAGGATAATTTATCTTCCTTCATTCAATCTCCACCACCCCAATATATTAGTCATCTTAATTGAAGACCTCTGCTCAATCAAATATCCTTTAACCTCACATGTATCAAATCCACCATCAGAAACTTCTTTGTCCTCAAGTTGTACATATAGTCTTTAAAAAAACTTATTACCTGAGGTAATAAACTCATTGTCCACATATATTCATAAGAAGACACTAAATAATAAACAATTCCATAAATTTAAAAGGTAAAAGGAAGTAATTTATCTCCTTTCCCTCCGTATGAAGAAGTAGAACTTGATGAAGCTTGAGTAAATAGGTCTTGAGAATGTTGAGTAGTATACCAAACCTTATACTAATCAAATAGTATAAAAGTGTAGTCCTTGACTTGTTGGGATAATTCTCTACCTATTTCTACCCCATATATATGTCCTAGAGCCACTCTCACCGTAATTATCTTCTGTGATGGATTCAAAACAATAGCAACAAAAATCAGGATATTCATATTCTCTAAAACTACCTCAATACTTATTACATTTTTCCTTCATCTTATAGTCATTGAACAACAATCCATACCATCACTGCTCAACCACTAATCCAACACATTGATGAGCTTACCAATGTAGAAGAAAACATTATTGACCGTCACATAAGATGACTCTAACGCATCTTTAGTGAACTCATAAAACTCTGCTAGAAACTTCACAAAAAGCTCATTCTTGTTCCATTCATCTATAGTAATTGCCCCTAAGCAATCACCATCACCTCCTCTTGGAGTATCAATCCGGTCATAAACAAGCTTGTATATTTAAATCAATATCAAGCATCATATACGTAAAGTTCCATTTAGTAGCTACATCATGGACTATCTATCTTTTGCTTTCAATTTTTTTTTACCTTTTAGCTTCTTCTTTAAACACATGTAGTCTATCATGAGAGTATCTTACATGCCGGATAATAAACCTCAGTTTGTCAACACAAACTATATGCAACTTCAAACCATCATTAACAATCATATTACAATTGTGAGCTACACATCTCATATGCAAGTTATGTCCACTATAAATGCGTGATCCATTTGCTACAGTTATTTCTTTCTAGGTAGCACACATCACATCATTAAAACTAGCATTATCAACGGTGAATTGGTAAACAACTTGGCATCTAAACCACATGCCCTCAAATAATCATCAATCCCTCTAGCAAATGATTCACCCCTATCACTGGTTATTTGACAAAATTTTAATATCCTCCTTTGCAAATTCCAATCAATATCAATAAAATGAGCAGTTACAACCATGTAATTAATTCTATGAACTGAAATCCATGTTTTAGTAGTCAAACTAACTCTATGACAATTCTTCTTCAACCAACCATGCAATGCAACCATATCATTCAAATACACCTCAAAACAATCTCTAGCAATAGTGTGAAGCGAAGGTACCTTAAAAGTAGGACAAGTAGCAACAAATCCTTTAAAACCACGTTTTCCCACTTGTCTAAAAGGCAACTAGTGTATTACCCGTGCACCGCACGGGTGTTTAGTTTAATTTTTTGTGTTATATAATATTTTATATTATATCATATATATTTTAAATAATTATAATATTTGTGATATAATAGCAAAAAAATTTTACATTTTATATGTATTGTTTTATAACAATAGTATTTTAAAATCTTTTATATTCATATGTTACTGGCCAATAATAAATGTTTAGAGGTTATACTATATGTTGTTGGTTAATAATAAAAATTCATACAATAGATTAATTTATATAAATATGTGTATTTATATTGTTTAATATAAAACATAAAAAAAAAACCATTCATTAAACGTTTAATGATATGCATTAAGACAAAAAAAATTCCTTTTTAAAAAATTAAGCAAAAGGCCCAAATATTTTGAAGGCCAAATCCATCCAAAAACCTACAGCAATAATAACTTTTATTATAAAAAAAATATTGGGTACATGTAAAAAAAAATTAAAAAAATTTAACGCGCTGCAGTATTCAGATCCAAAATACGGTGCTCAATACATTTCGAAAGAGCTTCGACAACAACTCTTCAGATCGCACTCTTAGGATCCAGAAAAAGGTGATACTCGATAATCCTTCAAGTCTGATACCAAAGCTCAATCCCAATTCATCTCATCCAGGTAAACTTTTTTTCACTTCTTTTCTATTCAATCCTCAGCCCTTTTATACATTTCAAAGTCTTATGAATCTTCAATTTGCAGCCCAACTGTTGATTTGAAAGTAGTTTAATAGAAAATTATTCGAATTTGGAGATCAACAAAATGAAATTCAATCTTCATCCAATAACAGAGTTAAATAATTTCCAGTTTTGATTCAACATTGATTTAGGTTTTATTATTTCAATCGATGAATTTGAGGGAGCAAAAATGATTAAGGTATTTTCTATTTCAATCGATGAATTCATGTTGGTTTATATAAATTGTGGAGAAAATGGTTGTAATTCAGGTTTGAAGGATAGTTTAAACTGTATTAGGTTTTATTTTCTTAATTGTATGAATGATTTTGTTGTATTAGCTTGTGTATATATCACATTGAATCATAGTGATTGTCCAAAATTGCCTTCCAATTCTAAGTTGATGGATAGACTAATACATATTAACAGTGTTGAATGAGTTCTTTGAGTGACATTTTATATAAAATTAGTTGTACGTGAATGTTGCTTAATGAGGTGTTAGAGTAAGCATGCTTAATGAGGCCTATAAGTGAGATTTGTAAATATATGTAGATGACCATGAAATATTATCTAATCTTGTCTTTGACTGAGCGTACTTAATGAGGTCTTTGTGTGAACATGAAGGTTTTTAAATCAGTAGACTAATAGATAGTAGCATTAACTTAAAATTTAAGTTTTTCTCTGACTCTATTTGCTATGGGGCCATTGTAGAGTGTCTCCCTCATGAACATTTCATTCTCCGACTCTTCTTCCTATGGGGCCATTGTAGAGTGTCGCCCTCATTGTGCTTAATGAGTTCTTTGAGTGACATTTTTATATAAAATCAGTTGTACATGAATGTTGCTTAATGAGGTCTTTAAGTGAGCTTTTTATATAAAAGCAAATGAACATGGAATATTATCTAATCTTGTGCTGAATATGTAGTTTCATTTTCATACTTACCAAATGAATTCACCAAAGGTTACATATTGTGGTAAAATATTACGTAATAGATAGTAGTATAAGCCAGTTGAAGAAAAAAAATAAAATGATATCTATGTACCATATAACTCAATCATAAGTTCAAAAAAGGTAGCAGTTTGGAAGAAAAATTTAAAAAATATCAAAATATCTAATGGGTAAATCAATATGTAAATATATATAGTTTAACTTCACTATTTACAATATGAATTCATCAAAGGTTACAGATTGTGGTAAGTTCTTATTTGACAATTGATTGGATTTAATTTAGTCAGTTATGCTTTACCTATTTCTAACTCAATTGTATGTATGACAGTTGATGGTAAATCTGCAGCTAACACTCCAGCTGTCAAAGAATTCACTATGACTAAATGGATATATGAGATAAGTTTTATATTTTCTTCACTGTTTATATTGACCACATTATATAATTGAATGACCATAAGGATAACAAATAACTGATCCTACTCTTTACCTAATACGCAGGATAACTAAGATATACATTAATGAACGAAGCAAATCTTACAAAACAGTTTTTACATTATAAGGAAATCTTCTAGTTACAGGTAAAGTTTCATTTACATAGTTATTTAACATCAGCATTTTTTGAAAAGTATGCATAAAACTTATAATTATTTGTATTACATGAATTAAAAAAATATCAAGATTTAAATAAGATAAATAAAATAACTGAGTATAACTTAAACAACACAATAGAAGAAAGTTTATGATTGAAAAACATTAATCATGAAAATCCTAGGAAACTGCAAAGCAATAATATTGTTTTAGTTCACTAAGAACGACCAATATGCCTTAAATCACTATCTCTATATAAATTGAACGCGTCGCTTTGCTGATTTATTACTATATATCTTTGTTTGGATGTTGTGGTTGATATTTAGTGGTGATTTGAACCTGAAAAAAATATGAAATATGTTTAGATGAATAGATATTGATAAGCATTATTTAGGATCGAGCCTATTAGAGTAATTAATGGAAATGTACTTGTCCATATAATAGTTTGTTTCTTTCCCAATAGGATTAACAAACACTTTAGACACATCAGATAAGGTAGACACCATTAGACCACCTTCATAAGAATATGATTAGTCTCACTTTTTATCACCTATAATAAACAAACTTTGGAAATTTATTTATCTTTGTTATAAGATAAAAAGAAATTACCAACATCTTTAGATATGATGACAAATTGTATAATCAAATAGAACTTTTGGGTGTTGATCTCCCCAACAACAATACATATAACCATTTGTAGTTAATTTAATGGAACTATACTACATAACACCAAACTCATATTCTACTGAATAATATTTTCAATAGAACTGACACAAAGTGTTTCAGATATCACTTTGAACATGTGAGGAGGAGCGCAAAGGATGAGCATCCAGATTTTGATACAATATCTTGAAGATGACTCTACTAAGATGAGGATCATTCATCTGCTCAATAAGGTAAGATTCCTCTGCAACGTGACTTTGAGAAGAACAATATAATCCTTTGAACACTTCTTTAATATGTATAGCCGGATTTAGATGTATTGACTGCAACAACCGGATGATATGCACTCACTACAACCGGATGAGATGTACCGACATAATGCCTAAACGAATACAGATGATGGTAAGTATGATCCTCTTTAACAATCTTCTTATTGAAGACTTTGAGTCTTCAAATTGACATCATTGGCCGAATGAATAATTGGGTGACAACACCAATAGCTACTTTGATGAAACAATAACAGCCGGATAAAGGACCAGTTGACATATTATCCTCGATCCTCCATGAGTTTTGATTGGGGATGAAGCAGCTCCGTTGAAACAATAACAGCAAGATATTGTTTATATAGGATTGAGAACACAAAATATTTGTTTATGTTAACCCTTTCTTTAATTTTAATTTGAGGTTTCAAGATGAATGTGATTGGCTAAAATCACAAAAACACATCAATGTCCATATTCAATTATTTTTGTTGATGATACCTTATCTACTACTTGGCTGAATTAGCTTAAGATTACCAATTTTATAGGTTAGAATAAATTTATTTTAATTTGATTCTTATCTAAAATATTTTGGTTGTGGATATGTTATCTACTCGGTTGAATTAGCTTCAAATCACCTATTTTATAGGTTAGATTGAAATTATTTTAATTAGGATCTTATCTAACAATATTTTTTCATAATTATTTGATTTAAAAACCACTTTTTAAAATTATTTTGGGGGCTGGGAGAACCGTGGCTTGACATGTGGCAATAGAGATGTCTCCTTTAATAGATATAAGATTCATGAACATTTATCATTTTAGCCAACAAAGACTTCCTATAGGCTCATCTTGATTTAGCACCCCACTCTTCATTGTACATTGTCCACTTTAAGCAATTTCTTCTTAGAGAATTTAGTTTGAGTATCTTTACTTTTTTTGGCTAGATTATCTACACATCTTCCAAGATGACCAGCTAGATTTATTGTGTCATTAGTCTTTTGAGCAGCTGCAAATGTCTTGTGACAATGAATGCACTCTGCCTTACTTTCTTTCTCATTAAGGTATTACTTTCTTTCTCATTAAGGTATTGTTTGTAGTAATCCCAAAACAACCCTTTTTCCCTTTTTCCTCCTCTTTATCTCGATGTAAACTCTATCGACAAAAGTACGAGTACTTGGTGCCGGTGGAGTCGGTGTACCAGTACTCGGGGGTGGTGGTTCATTGACGGCGGCAACATCACTTCTTGACTCTTATCATCGTCCTGATGACGATAAGAATGTGTTGAGGCATCCAAAGCGGAAGCAGGTGCAGTAGCGCTAGATGATCAAATCCTTTTTATGGTAGTTTACTTTCTTCATCCTCTTCGTACTTGGGAGCTTGACATCTATATTAGTATAAAGCACAATTGTCACTTCAGAGGCTTATTTTCAAGTGCAAGCCAATTAACACTTAACATCAAGTACAAGAAACCAATAAACAAAACATAAACAACATAGGTGCAAGAAACCGGTAAACAACACCTAAACAACACATTGCTAGCTAAGTATGACAAGTTCAGTAGTAGTATGAAAAGTTGAGTATCAACAAGTGCAAGAACCGATAAATAACACATAAACAACATAGTTGCAAGAAATCGATAAACAACACATAAACAATGCATTCTAAGCCAATAACCACATAATGGTGTATTTTATGTTAAGAGTATGAAAAACACATAAAAGTTCAGTAACTATGTTATGTTTTTGATAGAATACAGTGTACAATTGCGGTCAAGTCAAGTCTTATGGTTGATGATTTCTTAATAGTATCATTTGTTATTTCAAGGATTATTATATTATATGTTTCTACTTTGTGAAATTATGTTGAATTTGTAGCATTGATTTTTTTTTCTTTGGATATAAGCCAGCTAACACGGTTTACTTGGCAAAGAATATATTGTATGTGTAGTGTGTTGCTTTGGGTTTTCTTATGGTTTTACACAAGAACCAAATAAGTGACTAATACTTATCTTCTCTTGAAGTTATGGTTCGTAGGGAGATTCAGGATAAATTGATCGAGTCATTGGAAAATCAAAACAGATTTCTCCTTTTCCGATACATTTCAATAAAGAACAAAAGAACATAAGGCGGAGGTAGTCAAGAACTTAAATGGAGTAATGGATTGGATGATGCAAACCTCTTTGTTGAACAATGGCTAGGTGGAGGCGAGGCGGAGACGACTCCAGTGAAGATCGGACGAGGATTGAGCAGGCGGAGGCAGTGAAGAGATTAAATGGAGTTTCAGTAAAGAACAAGAGATTAAATTAAATGGAGTAATGAACAATGCAAACCTCTCGGAGAAGGGGGCGTCGGGGCAACTAGGCAAAGGCTGAACTTGAAAGAGAAGAATAGAAGAAGATCAACAATTTTATTGTAATAAAACGCAGTGTTGTGTTGTAGTTTGCGGTTTGGACCGTATTTTGCGGTTCGGTTGATGAACTGAACCGTAAATCGCAATGCTTAATATCATAAACCGTTAACAGTTAACCATACCGGGTAACTGCGATTCGGTAGCGGTTTGTACCGCTTTTTGCGGTTTCGGTTCAGTTTTGTGAACCGAACCCACTCCAGCTCAACCCTAGTCAAAAGACTCCAAATGCACTAATCGTAAAAAAAAATTAACATTCATCATAAGATTCCAAACTAGAAAACAATTTCAAGACTATAAGTCATGATTAATCCACCAAAATAGCAAAAATTTTCAAGACTCCAAACTAGCAAACAAGATTAAACTTCAAGGTACCAACATGGCAACATCCAAAAAGACCAAAATAAGACCATTGACCAATCATGATTCATCCATCATGCTCCAAGACTCCAAGTCCATGATTCACCACCTACCAATAAATTCAACAAGGCAACAAGCAAATTCAATAGTTAATAACAATATAAATTATATGATTAATTAGTTGATAGTATTATTAACTCAGACTATAGAGTCATAGACATACCTTTTGAATTAGACTTATTAAAAAATAGTAGGTTTACTAGGTTCCTTTTCAACACCAACTAATGAGTTCAATTCTTCCAACTCTACACACAAGAAAAAAATGACAATAAGTAAGCAAATATTGTCAATAATTAAAATTTTATACAATATAATAAATAATTGAAAATGAGTGTTTAAAACTTTAAGCATTAGCTTGGCATATCTTCATCTTCTCTTCATTTCATCATCTAAATTTTCCTCATCAATAGTGTTACTAGCGATGTTAGAGTTATACCTAGTTTCTGCAAGTAGCCAATCTTGTGCACAAACAAGACCTTCAGTTGTCTATTATAAGGAGATGATAATTAATAAAAGTTGAAACATAACACAAAAACATGTTATAAGTTATAAGCAATTAACCATACCTTGGGTCTTAAGAAACTTCTATACTTATCTAGAGTACGTCCTCTGGTACTGAATCCACATTCACATGGAAATACTTATTGGGATGGCTAGCACATCACGAGTCATATGTGCAAGGATATGATATCTTTCTTTATTCAACCACCACCACCCCAATATATCAGTCAACTTAATTGAAGACTCTGCTCAATCAAATATCCCTCAAGCTCACATGTAGCAAATCCACCATCAGAATCTTCTTTGTCCTCAAGTTGTACATATAATCTTCGGAAAAACTTATTACCCGTGGTAATAAATTCATTGTCCACATATATTCATGGGAAGATACTTGTTAATAAATAATATTATAAGCTTTAAAGTTAAAGGAAATAATTTACCTCCTTTTCCTCCACGTGAAGAAGTAGAACTTGATGAAGCTTGAGTAACTAAGTCTTGAGTACGTTGAGTAGTATGCAAAACCTTATGCTACTAAAACAATCTACAAGTGTAGTACTTGACTATTGGGCTAATTCTCTACCTTTTTCACCCCATAAATCTGTCCTCGAGCCATTTCCACCATAATCATCTTTTGTGTCGGATTTAGAACAATAGCAACAAGCTCAATCACGAGTCATATTCTGGGATGGTTAGCACATCACGAGTCATATTTTGCTACATTATCATATTCATCTTCTCCGAACTACCTCAATACTTATCAAATTTTTCCTACATCTAAATAGCCTACATCTAAATAATGTAGCAGAAAACATTATTGACCGTCACATAAAATGACCTTAACACATCTTTAGTGAACTCATAACACTATGCTAAAAACTTCACAAAAAGCTCAATCTTCTTCCACTCATTTGTAGTAATAGCCCCAAAGCAATCATCACCTCCTCTGGGTGTATCAATCCGGTCAAAAATAAGCTTGTATTTCAAAGCAACATCAAGCATCATATAATTAAGTAGAGTTCCATGTAGTAGCTACATAAAGGACTATCTTCATTTTACTTTCAATATTCAACCTTTTAGCTTCTTCTTTAAACATGTGTAGTCTAGCAGGAGATATCTTACATAACGGACAATAGACCTCACTTGTCAACACAAGTCGTATGCAACTTCAAACCATCATTCACAATCATATTACCAATGTGAGCTACACATCTCACATGCAAGTTATGTCCACTATAAATCTGTGATCCATTTGCTACAATAATCTCTTTCAAGGTAGCACATGTAACATCCGATTTTCTGGTTGTCACCGCCCCTTCAGTGATAGTGTCAGCCCCAGCGGCAAGTAACGTTTGTGACCGCCCTTGCGGTGACATCGGCCGCCCCTGCGGTGACAGTGGCCGCCCCTGCGGCTAGCCGCAGTCGCTGTAACACCCCGAATTCTTGGAACTAGGAGAGCTACTGGTTAGGACCTCACAATGGGTCCCGACCTTGGTTTAACAACAACTTTACTAGGATCTTACAACAAGGCACAAATGTATTTAAATTCTTTGAAAATAACAAACAATATTTGTATGAATGAACAACACATGACAACCTTACAAAACACACACACATATATATATATATAGAACATGCATGCCGAATGGAAGACTCCCCCGTCCCCATCTAATGAATACATGGACCCGGCTGACCATCTTTTCCGGATCTCTCTACAACTGTCTATCTCTATAAAATCTACAACACAAAATAACCGTTAGCTAACAATCCAAATATAAGTAGAATAAAGATAGCACAAACACATCCAAGGTAACATAAGCACTCATCATGTTGGCACACAATCCTGTTATTATCTGATAGCTTAGGTGATTCACATCCAAGGTAACATAAACACTCATCATGCTGGCACACACTCATCATGCTGACACCTCCGCCGGTAGCATCACCACAAACCAATTCTGGACTAGTCCCTAAAGAAACCCCAAGCGCCCTCGGGCTAACTGAGCAAAATGCCACCGCCTGTTACTCTTAGGCCAAATATGTAGGTCGGTCGACAGTTAATAATAAGTACAATTATAAACACATCATTCAAACACCACTATCATTATTCACGCTCATTTCCAGAAGCTAGCTAAGTAAGCCCAAAGGACTTACCTGAATCGAAACTCGGTTCCCGTTATCTCAACTCGGTCCGCAACTGTTGGGACTCAATTGCCTGTCATAAGGGCAAGTGGATCAAAATACATCTCATATTCTTAGAAGTATATAACTTCTAAGATTACAATCCCTTCAAGAGAAATTACTAAAATACCCTCCTAAGGTAAATGACCATTTTACCCCTAGTCCCAAAACTTCCAAAAAAACCATATTATATGCCTAAAAGCTTATTTGGAACTTAAATTCATATTCTAACTCTTAAGATCGAGTGAGTTTAAGTAGAAACTAGATAAACTACACATTTTCCTAACTGTCAAAAAGGTCACTAGGATCCAACTTTAACCTATGAAACGAAGCTCGAATAAAAATATAAAATTCCAATAAAAACACCTAGGTCTTCTTTGATATGTATACTACTCATAGGAGCAAGAAACTCTCAAAGATCCCAAAAAATAAATTTTATACAAATCTCCAAAGTTGGTTCCAAAATCTAGAAATTCTATACTTAGCCAAAATTTTCCTTACTGGAAAAACTGTCCAAATGTCCTACTTTGGGACCTAGTAACTTCTAATCCGACCGTTAGATTATTCTCAAATTTTAATACATCAAACTACACATATCTACCTACAATATACTAAAATTTTAACGGTGGATGTTTGATCTAAAGTATCAAAATACAGTTATACATTCAGCAGGTTCTACCCAAAATTCTGGACATAAAATAAGGCATGTAAGGAGGTTCCCTTTCGATCCACCCCGCCAACATTCCTGGACATACACTTATCTAGGAGACCTCTAGTTCAAACCTTAAAGCCGGCAGGTACACACACAAAACTAAACATTCTCAAACATATACTTATACAGGAGTCATACCTATTCTAATCCCAATCAACCTCTACCTTAATCCTTATTATACTCTCCCCAACCACCTACTGTAACAATGGCACACAGTAATGAATCAAGAGATTGAGTGTTGAGGACTCACCGGCTTGACTCGATCGACGCTATCGATGGTAGTCCTTGACAAGGAGAGAGAGAAGATTGGCGTGTATGGTGTGGCTCGTGACTGGGCTACAAGGGTCCGGGTCCTTGTGCTAAGAGGTCCGTTTGTACTTGATGCACTGCCACAACACAAGGTCACTACCCACTATCGTTGTTATGGAAGAAGGCTCGTGGAGGAGAGAGTGGATCGCATTCGGACTCACCTTATTATTGAGGGAGTGCGGCGCCGATCCAAGAGGAGTCTGCAGTGGGAAGTCAATGGCGTCTGGCTCTGTTCATCTATATAACGGGGTCTCCGTTCAACAGCGAAGGTATTGCAGAAGAGACGGATAGGGAGAACAGGACTCACCTCGTCGAAGCCAGCAGTGCAGTCGCAGTCACCGGTGACGCCTAGTCCATGAATCGTCGGTTCTACTGGCGAAGAGCTTCGCTTCCGACTAGGTTGGTTAGGGCTCCGAAATTGATTGTGTACGGGATGAAGTTCAGTGGCGCCGAGAGGTTACATGGTTTAGAGAAAACAAAGTTTGCAGCGGTTAAGGGTTAAATTAGGTTAAGGTTAAATTAGGGTTAAGGGTTAAATTAGGGGTTAAATCTAATTAATCCAAATTTTAGGCCCAACTCTGGAAGAGGCAGCCAATTCATGCGGTAGTATAATATTGATGGGCCCATAATGAAAACAATGGCCCATCATAAATCATAGAATGAACGATCTCTCTAAGGACCCGGTATAAATGCTAATTGTCATCTGAACAATTTGTAAACTAGATAGACTACCGGATGAAAATTTTCGGATTTTACATCAGTCACCCCTAAAAATAAGTTTCGTCCGGAAGCTTACAACTAAGGAACTTATATTCCAATAACTTCCATAAAAAGGCCCTTAATATCTAACTCTTTTTCTAAAGAATCCTCATTCTAACTTTCTATCATGCAAGAGCCAATCAATTATCATAGTCAAGCAACACATAAAAACAAAATACTCAAACCAAATATATATATATATATATATATATAGTCATGTAGGTTACACAAAAAGTCATCCGAGTACTAACTCGTCGATATCGGGGTTGCGGTTGGCTCCACAAAGAACTCAGGATAACTACTACTACAATTATCCTCCGTCTCTCGGGTAGCCTCATCGGCTCCTTGTCTAGACCACTGGATCTGCAGTATCAGTATAGCTTTAGACCGTAGATGTCTAGTACTACGCTCTCGGATGGCCATCGGATATTCTACAAAAGTATGCTCTATCTCAATTATCCGATTACATAGCTGATGACGTGTCTCAGATCTGGTAGATATTCTCTCAACTGAGACATGTGGCACACTGAATGTACTCCCTCTGGTATGGTAGTAGATCTAGTCAATAAATAACTTCTCAATCCACTTTATGATATCAACGATTGTCTTTCTAAGCTCACTTCCCTCTTTTGGTGACTCTACTGAAATAATTGTAAAATTTTATTCCTTCCGTTGAATCCACTTGCTCCTGATCTTTGGGAAGATCCCGACTATCAATTCTAAAACAATGATTTGAGACATCTCCTGATACTTTACTAAGTGTCTAATGCTATTTGTAAGACGACTTACTTGGTCTTGTCTCTCTACTATAACTCAGTCGGACCGTTCCTCAAATAATGACTCAACACCTCCTTCTTGTCAGACTTTCAACTTGTTGTAATTCAAAATAACACTCTCAGTGGAGGTTTTCAGATATATCTCTAATTTATTTATTTTTTTAAACTCGAGGTCATAAATAAAATAACATTGAGTTTCCTAGTATGTTATGGGCCCATTGCACTACTCTGATCAATATATTGTCACCCATTAATCATAATGGCATCTTATGTGATTTAGGATGATTTCCCAAACTCTCACTTGCGACTTCCCTTCTCATAATGGCAAGATCCTCTTTAAATAGATCGTTACTCTAAAGTTGGTTACTATAGTAAAGGAGAAACTCGTAGGCTGGTCGTGACTTCTGGCTATCAAAAACCTCAAAATAAACCGTCCATCTTTTTCACAACTATGGTCCTCGACCCCGATGCAGTTCCACAATTGGTTTTAGAGAACTCCTTAGTAAAATAACTCACCGGTCACGTCTCCTTGGAAGGATTGGAACGTGCGTCTTAGAAATTCCCGGAACTCACTTTTGTCTCATCAAAACTCGACTACTACTCGACAAGACTACTCGTGGTTATCCTTCCACAATCCTTTTGACCTCCAACTTAGGGGTACATCACGTTGACTTACAAGTCATTACCCTGGCCTATTAACCATTTTGACATGGACTTTTCTATTTAGCTCTCAATTCTCGAAGTGTGGTTACGAGTCCACATCGAAACAAGAATACCAACCACATGATGGTCTCTCATGCTTGTCTTGTAAACTCTTCTACTAGATGTCTCATCTTGTAACATTTTCCTTGTCCGACTCGATCATTATTACTCATTCAATGTTGAAACCGCAGTCATGATGTTGTCCCCTTTTATATATACCATAATGGCATCCTCATCTCAACATTTTATTTACAGTTAGCAAGACTCGTCTTTTGGATTCGTGACTTTCCTCCTTGCTGGTTAAGCTATCCGCCCGATTTACGCTTCATCCATCATAGTGTTATCGGTACGATAGTATGACCTTTATTAAACATCTATCAGTACCATTTGTATAAGAAACATCAGATGCATATGATTTTCTCAAAAATTAAATTTCTCGACTCACATTTATTATGTTGTCCTTATATTCGCGTCGCGTTACCTCTTTTAAATCTTTACACCTAGTAGGATAGTTAAATCCCTTTGAGTTTTTTTTTTACACGCTTTACGGACCATGTAGATTGGTCTTATTACTTTCATCAACTCTTATGTCATCAGTCGAGAGTGGACTTCTAGCACACCATTTGTACGCATTCTCACTACTACTCCTCCATCTACATATTATTGTTTATCAAGGATAGCTGAAATTGTCATTAAAGTATCACTATTTCTCATTAAACTCTTATATAAACACCTTTTGGTAATCATTTTATTGGGGTGATACGGATCCGTATAATAACCTTCCGTCATTCAAACTTTACTCTTTCTTATGTTTGTTCCAAAAAAGATGTAGATTTCATCTACAATCACCTCACAACTCGACAAGACATTTCACCAAGGCATTAAATCATACTTTCTATGTTTGTGTTGCATCTATAATTCCAATTACTTTGTGTTATATCTTTAGTCATAAGGGCTTCCTTGTCAATCTAGAAAATTGACCCCGGCTTTTGCTCGGAAGATCACCATCAATATCATTCGTGTGGAATGTTAAGTACCCTCTGTTTGGACTGACGTAGAACCGGATCAAAATCATCTGTTTCTTCTTACTCTTCTAGTTCTTCTTAGACGAATACATCCGTACTAATATTGATCTATAAAAACTTTCCTTAGCCCGTAGGTAAGCAACTGCTCATAACAATTCTCTTTATACCCATTAATGATATACGGGGTATACCATTAATGATATACGGGGGTAAATTTTGACCGTCAAAATCCTCTTCTTAAATTCTTAATTAGAGTTACCGTATTGGACTCATTCAATGTTACTATCAAGCATACTAGGACTTGTATTGATTTAACTTCACAATTGTCATAGTTGATCTCTTTAAGGATTTCTCCACATGTCGAAAAAACTCCTTTGTAACTCTATGGTTAATCTTCTTATTAGCCGACCAGTCACCACTAGTTAACCCGCACGTGTAAAAACTCAGTTGTTACCAATTAGTCTGTTGTTCACCTTCTACAAGGTCATAGACGTATTTTTCTTCTACCTCTTTTGAAGTTTGATATACCTGGTGAAAATTTATCTCCTCTAGTTTCTCCGTTTATACTCCTTTAGCTCCTATAACTTACACTTATCTTTCTCACTATAAGATCGCTATGCTCTTACGAGTCCAACTATATCATTCATATTCCGTCAATAAACTTATCAAATCTTCTACGATAGCTTGTAGGTGCGTCTTCATGATTCTTTTTACCCGAGTTATCGTCTACTTGCGGTTCTCTAATATGAACCGTTAGTGTTGGTAACTTAAATCCCTTTGTGAATGAGAAATTATTGGGGACCCTCAAGTTCACCAAGACCATTCTCACATACTCTTCTTCCTTGGGGTGTTGGTTTGTAATGCCGCCTATATAGAAATCCGATCTTTGTTGTATCACGATCCTTGTTGTAATTCCCGTGTGTCCTAGGAGGCCACTCCACTTCCATGTTTATAAAATCTACCTTCCACATTTTGGTAACCCGAAAGCTTCCATTTTGCGGTTCTTTAATTCTTCATATTTGGATGAACAATGTATCTCATCTTGACTCCTACGCTTATGAATGTTTGGGTTATTCATCTTGATTGTGACGTCGAGTAGATTGTCGAGAGTGATCATATGCAGCCCTGCTTTTGGCATCAATCTTTCACCTCCTAGTCCGTCAGTGAGCTTAAATTCAATGTCTCTTGTCTGGATCGCTATTATCTCCCTTTTGACTTTCATACCTATGACTGTTTCTGAAGCCATTCTCTTTGTTTGTAACGTCACTTTACACAACTTGAAAGAGTCTCTGAGTGGCAATTCCCAATTTTCCTAATTGACGGTCATCCATTGCTTTTTCGGAACTACTCTCATGTATATTCCTCATTTAATTTTGCTGCTTTGGCTCGAGGTCCTTTCTTCTTTGGATTTCATTTCCGTTGGTGTTGTCTTGGGGTCTTTACCCTTTTCTACTTCGACGTTCCTTAGCGAATTCGAAGGAGTTGTTCGGATGTTCGCCTGATCTAATGCTCCTAAGATGAGTATACTTATCCTCGCGTTGCCACCTTCAAAATCTATAACCATTATGCTACTAACATACTGCCTATACTCATCTATATAACATATGTTTGTAATCAAAATAAGTCAACCTAATATTTCTAATAATACTAAGCTGTCGAGATCCGCGGAGAGCGATGGTGGTCCGACGCACTACTATCCCAACAACCCAACTATGTGCGTGTGTAAAACAGAAATTCATTTTGATATTCTTAGACCCCTTTCGGGTTGTAGTTATTTTCTACATTCGGTCTTTCAGAAGATTTCAAGTGTCATTGTTGTCAACCCAGAGCTCTAATACCATGTTGTAACACCCCGAATTCTTGGAATTCGAAGAGCTACTGGTTAAGACCTCACAATGGGTCCCGACCTTGGTTTAATAACAACTTTACTAGGATCTTACAACAAGGAACAAATGTATTTAAATTCTTTGAAAATAACAAACATTATTTGTATGAATGAACTACAGCAGAGCCGTCAAGAGTCGATCACAAATCCACGCCCCCTTCTCGATAAACGCACGAAACCTCTAGTAGATGACTGCATCAAACCTCAAAAGATGAGAATGGATAACATGGATATTTTGATGAATAAATGTGTAGAACTTGATGGATAAGAGAAAGATGATTTGTAGGGAGAAGATTGTTGTATAGAAGTTTGATTTATGTTATCGGTATTGATTGATTTTGGGCTTTGTATGCAGTAGGGAGGACAATGTTAAGAGAAGGTTAGATAACAACTTGGAAACCGAGATGACTTTGTTAAGAGAGGGTTAGATAACCAATTGGTAACAGAAAAATTGTTTCCATTGGTTTTAATATGGTTTAAACATGAACCAAATAAGTGACTAATGCTTATCTTCTCTTGAAGCTATGTGAAGAACTGCATAGGTGAATATAAAGAATATATAAGATACTCTAGAAGGGGGTTGAATAGAGTATGGGAACTTTTCGCAAAAACCTATCTCAAGGCTTTGAAACTGATTTCAAAGGCCTTGATGTCTATTTGAGCTCTTTGTGACACACTTTGATTTCACGGGCTTTGAAACTGATTTCAAGGGCCTTGACTTTGTCAACCTGCAAAACAAAGTTAGTCACAGTAAAACAAATATGGTGCAGAATTGAAAAGATCAACACGAGGATATTTTTACGAAGTTTGGCTCTAAATAGCCTACTCTCCGTCTCAGGGTATAGCCGTAGGATCTAACTATATATTATCAGCTTCAAAGAGTCATAGATACAACCTAGAAGAAATCCCCTTTTTCTCTCACTGTAGCGAATGCTACGATCTAGCTCCAACTCTTAACCTAGCTATAATAGCCTAGTTACTTCGCAGAGTAACAAAACCTTCGAGTATAACGTTCTTTAGATATGTCAATGGAGCTCTCGAGTTTATCTCTCTCTAAGGAATAAAGCTTTTGTATAAAGAGAGAAAGAAAAACTTCTTGGATCGAATGAAGACGCTTTTAGATCTCTTGAAGACTTTGGATATTTCCGAGTAAGCTTCTGTTCTTTTCTTCTTCAATCTTGATCTTCATTTATAGTCTTCTAGGAGGAACTTGTAGCCGTTATAGAGAGCCGTTGTAAAGTTCATATTTCCTCCATAGAACACGCTACTTGGTTGAGGTGAAGTAGCCATTGTAAGATATTCTATCTTCTTCTTCTTCTTCTTCTTCTCTTTGACGCTCGTTGAATATCTTCATCACCGTAATATTCTCTTTGGAAATCAGTCGTTGAAGATATTTGTTTGTTGAAGATCCTAGATCTTCTTGTTATCTTTGATTGTTAAGATCTTTATGAGATCTTGTTGTTGGGGCCAAGATCTTCTAATCAAATATGTTGAATATCTTCTAGTTGGCTGGCCAAGATCTTCTCTTAAAATCTTGTTGGAAGATCTTCTTTTTATCCTTTGAAGATCTTTTTGTTGGCTGACCAAAATCTTCTCTTAAAATCTTGTTGGAAGATATTCTTGTTATTTTTGGTAGAGATCCTTGATTTGGTTGTTGAGATTTGAATCTTGTTTAAGAAAGCCTTCAGCCGAATCTGCATCACTTTTTAAGGCTTAAGTGTTTATCCCTTGAAACGCGTTTCAAGGCATCCTGTTTGTCCTTTGAATTCTGTTTCAAATATGCTTGTCCTTTGTAATCTGTTTCAGGGCCTGCGTTCTTCCTTTGAAATGTTTTTCAATGCTTGCATAGATTTAATAAACACAAACCAAAACAAGCAATCTAGAAATATGACCGGTATTTGTTAGTTTATAAAACCGCTCATAAACGTTAAGTCTTCCATCATTCACATAGACAATTCATAATCAAGGTGGAGTTATCACTATGGTTCGTAGGGATTCAGGATGAAACTGATATAGTCATTGGGAAATCAAAATAGATTTATCATGTTCCGATACATCTCAGTAAGGAACAGAAGGCGGAGGAAGTGAAGAAATTAAATGGAGTAATGGATTGTACGATGCAAACCTCTCTATTGAACAAGGGCGAGGTGGAGACGACTGAGGATTGAGGAGGCGGAGGCGACTCCATTGAAGACCGAACGAGGATTGAGGAAGCGGAGGCAATGTAATGGAGTTTTAATAAAGAACAGAAGAAGAAACTAATTGGAGTAATGGAGATGCAATCCTCACGGATAGTTAATAAAGTTTTAATTGGAGTAATGAAGAATAAATTAATGGAGTTTTATAAAATGCAGCGTTGCGATGCGGTTTGGACCAAAGTTATGGTACAGTTGATGAACTGAATCGCAAACCGCAACGCTTATTATCATGAACCGTTATCCGAATCGGATAGTTGCGGTTCGGTTGTGATTTAGACAACTCTTTGCAATTTCGGTTTAGTTAATTGAACCGATCAACACCTGCACAACCCTACACGTAATCCTCCATTTAACAAAATCAGTGTGAGAGAAACATCACTCATCATCCCTTACAAGATCGAGTGAAAACGATTTTAATAATTTTGTGATCGCATATTCATAATTCCAAAATATTAGAAATTCGAAGCATATACCAAAGGAGCCCTAAATTATTCCCCAAATCCAATAATCCCAAAACGAATATCCACTGCCAGTAGTTCACTCTCATTATCCATCGGATCTCTCTCTTCCTCAATTCAACCCTTTTTCTCCAAATCCCAAATACTTGGTATTAATCAGTTCAAATCTCTTGAGTTCCTATTTAACGATCGATCATGACGCCCTCTTCTTCTTCTCTCTCTATAAATCTCTCTCTTCCTTCCCATTATCTCTCCCCAACTTGCTCTTCTCCTTCCTCCTCCTCTCTCGCATTCCTTTGCTTGTCTAATTCTCACAGACCCAAACCCATTTGCTTATTCAGCTCAAAGCTTAAGTTTTTGGAGATTAGAGGACTCAAAAGGGGCAAAAGGGTTAAAGCTTCCGGCAAGGACGAACAAATGGCGGTTACCCTTGATGATTTGACGGACAAAGACAAGGAGGAGCCTATTTTGGAGGACCTCCAAGCTGAGACTTCTTCCAGGCCTCGTAGGATTGCTCTCTTTGTCGAGCCTTCTCCATTTGCGTGCGTAATTTTTTTTTTTTTTTTTTGCTTTTGAAATTCATTATCATTTATCATTGTTCTTGCATAAGTAAATATGATCCGACTCTTGTAGCTTATTTTTAACTGCTTTATCGCCCATATGTAGTATTTTTTTAATTGTAAAATAAAATAATTTAATTTTTTAATCGGAGAAATAATTATTTAAATTTGAGAAAAAAAAAGCCCATATAAAAACAATTAAGTTGCTGATATTTTTAATTGGCAATTGATATATTTAGTGCATTCTGTAAAATTAAAAATTAATATAAATTAATAATTGACAAATTAATTTTAATGACATAAATTGTAAACTCCACCCGTTTACTTAAATTACTTTTGAAACTTAACCTGACATAAATTACTATTGTTTTAGCATATATAATAGATAATAGATTTCCCCTCTTTTTTATTCTTATTACAATATTAATTATTTAGAATTTAGTGATCTCCAAATAATTACATATAACATGTATAGTGTTTTTTATGCGCTCTTTTAGGAACAAGTCTCGTAAAACATGTATAGTTGATAGGGTCGTCAACTGCGCATATGAAAGGTGCAGTAGTAAAAAAAAAACATTTTTGGGAGTATAATTACGCTCCCGCGTAGTTGAAATTTTTTTTTCATGGACTCCAATAAGTTGGGCTAACTTTTAGAGATTTTCGTCGGTACGTCTATCACCCCTTGTAAAAAGGTTCTTGCCGAGCTCAGATCATATTCGGTTCAAACTTGTTCACTTGACTAAACAAATAGGATATGAGCATATTATTAGGTTAGATTAAAATTTAGGCTTTGCTCAGCTCTCATCCATTATAAACAAGTTGACAATGGTATATCAAAGCTCGACTTGTTTGCCTCGAACAAGCTAAAGATGACCAGACAAGTTTCGATGGTTGTTATAAGAGTTAATGGTATTCACTTAACTAAACACTATGATACTTTTTTATGTTTGATTCAAATTTAGGCTTGGTTCAGTTCCAAATGAGCTGAACATAGACATACCAAAACTCGGTTTATTAAGCTCAATTAATAGCCCGAGTTCCTGCCTATGGTGCCCATCTTGCCTAGCTGATTGAACCTTAAGGTTTATGGTGTTGAATTGTCAATAATGCATACAAATACCTGCTCTACTTCAAATTTCCCATGGATAGATAGAGTAACAAAAAAAAGCCTATCTTCAAATCTAATGTAGAGTTTTACTGGTAATTCTACCATATGTGAATTCCTATGGACTTTGTGGGTTTTAAATGTATTCACTGGGTGTACTCTATAACATTAGCTTCTGTTGAGAACTATCAGCAATGGTGCTGTTTTACCAAGGTTCAGAGTGTCTAATAGCCTGTCTGGCCACCTGTAATTATTTTCACATCACAATTGGCAGTCTATGACCTTTCTGTTGGATGTAATTTCTTCATGAATTTTCTGCTACTCCATCATTAGTAATGTTAAGCAAATGACATTCTACTTTTGCTGAAAACTTGGGAAGCTTGTAAGAGAAACAGTCAACATTCCAAATTTGTTGCAGTTCAAATACCTATGTAAAAATCAGATGGATTCTAGAGGGCTTGTACCACATTATTCTTATTCCATATTTCAATTTTGGCCAAGTTTAGTGGCACTAGTGTTGGCTAGTGTCGAATGTTGCGAACTGTTCTGCATATTCAGAGTGTTGGTTGTACAACGATATTATGACATCCAAATATAGGCAGAGTTGCTTAATTGGTCCATTACGGTCTAATTTCTGATTTAAGGATGCATATTCTGATAAACCTTTTTTTTTCTTGCTTTTTGTTTTGCAGTTATGTGTCTGGATATAAAAATAGGTTCCAAAATTTTATCAAGTACCTCCGTGAAATGGGGGATGAGGTATATTCTTTTATTGATCTTGTTGCCTGGTGGTCAAAAACTAACGTGACTAAGTAGAATTTTCTACGTTAGAGCCACTTATTCAAGTAGCTAAGGGCTCAATATGGTATATCCTGAGAGAGAAAATTTCATTCCCTGTCTCCCTTTCGTGTTGATCTTGTACAAAAAAATATTAGATTCATTATAGAGGGAAACCTATTGTAGTTGGTGGTCATGTAAGAATTCTTCTAGACTATTTTGTAACATGTGTTCTTGATTCAGGTTATGGTGGTAACTACACATGAAGGTGTTCCCCAGGAGTTTTATGGAGCTAAATGCATTGGCTCACTCAGGTAGCTAAAGACTAAATCCCATTGTTTTTTTCTTCTTCTCCGTCTGTATTCTCATTAATGTTCACTGTCCAGTGAGGATTTCTCTATTAACAGAACCAGTGAATGATGATCCTTTTTTAATTATTTTCTAGGAAAATAAACTCGTGGATTAAACTACAGTACTTCACTTTCTCGTTAATATATTTTATATTTGAAATTATTGTAAGTTTTCTTATATGGAACAATTTGTTGATTTATTTGGATGTGCACATTTGACATGGAGTTTTGAGAGATAAAATCTCCATAAGCAAGTGGCAGTGTGGGGAGCATAATATTTTCTTAGCTGAAGTGTAATAGAGCATTAATGTGCAGAAGCTAATGAATTTTTAGAATCAGCCAATCAGGTATCATGATAAAATGCTTGTGTAATCTTCCCCTTAAAATGTTCACCTAGATTGACCAACTGAGATAATATGTTAAATCATCTAAATTGAGGTATCGCTTCTAAGGGCTAGCTAAAGATCAATGCCAGATCTATCAACAACAATTGCACGTGTTGCTTGTTCATGCAATTGTTCATCTATGATAATGTACACTACAAGTTTACAGCAAACAAAATATATTTGACCTCAGTTCATAGTGCATCAATCTCTTTTGCAGCTTTCCTTGCCCTTGGTACCAGAAAGTGCCCCTTTCTCTTGCTCTAAGCCCAAGAATAATTTCGGAAGTTGCTGCGTTCAAACCTGATATAATACATGCATCTTCACCTGGTGTGATGGTAGGATTTAAAAATATTTCTCTTCCCTTTTAAAGATTTTACTTGCTACCTCAAGAGGAAGAGCTGATTAGTGAGATACATTCAAATATCATGGTTTTCAGGTATTTGGTGCTCTTGTTATCGCAAAAATGCTCTGTGTTCCCATAGTGATGTCCTATCATACCCATGTACCTTTGTAAGTTTGCGATGGTCTGCAATAGTTGTTTTCCCATGGATAGAAATTAGAAAGAAAGGATTTGGCACAACTGTAGGAAGATATTCACGGTTTACTGCAATGCAGATATATTCCAAGATATACTTTTAGCTGGCTGGTGAAACCAATGTGGATGGTTATAAGTATGCACTCATACTCCTTCTAGCCTATCTTTTTCCAGTTCTTTAATGTCACATCATAACTAAGTGTCCCCCCCCTTCCCACCTTTTCTACCAGAATTTCTTCACCAAGCAGCTGATTTGACTTTGGTTCCATCAGCTGCCATTGCAAAGGATCTTGAGACATACAAAGTGGCAGCAGGTACATCAAGAGATATCTAAACTCAGAACTTTCGCACCTGGGTTATAAGTTTCTAACGAAATTGAAACACTTTACCTGCTGTTTATACCTTCTATTCTCATACCGCTGAGTTGAAAACTTGCTTATCCCACATTGTCTTCCTTTTTCGGTTGCTTTATTTGCAGCCAACAGAATCCGTCTTTGGAATAAAGGAGTGGATTCTGAAAGCTTTCATCCACGTTTTCGATCTCATGAAATGAGAGTAAGACTCAGGTGAGCTGGCTTGCACTTGTATTATGCATACTTAGATCTTTTAATAGTATATAGCATATGCAAACTGGACCTAATCTAAGTGCTTAGATCTCTTTTTGATGATTTTTTATTGGCCTGATCAGCAATGGAGAGCCAGAAAAACCACTGATAGTTCATGTTGGCCGGTTGGGTGTAGAGAAAAGCTTGGATTTTCTCAAGAGGTACTACTGCAATTTTGAATCACACCTCTTTATATTTCTTGCATAAAATTAATTTATCGTCCACTTTTCAGAGATTTATTGAGGAGTTTCAGAAGGCAGATAAACAGATAATTGGAGGCAAAGGGAACGCTACAATATATATGATAACGAAACTTAGGTTATACTTGGGCGTCAAGTATAAGACTAGGTCAATCAGTAAAAGCCCAAACAGATGACAAACCCGAGAAACTCAATTCAAGGCATATCAATACATCCAAATGAAAATTTTCTTTTCCAGTTTTCTTAACAATTAGCTCAATTGACATGTGAACTTAATTTCATGTTAGCTTGTCTCCTCTTTGAAGCCTGGAAAGTGAATCCCTATGGGTATACTGATTCAACATGGTTTATTGCATTGCTCATTTGACATGGCTTGTCCTTTTCCATGAAGTTTTGAGATACTTGTTTGAAATTTTTAACTCGTCGAAGTCTGAGGGTTGAAGTGTTGTGTTTTTGACTGTTTGAGGATCCCTGTGGTTATACCGATTCTGTGTGTTATTCAAATAGGGTTATGGACACATTACCAGAAGCCAGGATTGCTTTTGTTGGAGATGGTCCATACAGGTGAGTTCATTTGTCATATTTATTCTACAAAGTAGTTATAAAATATTCACAACAACGTAGCGAAGTACTGAAATTTATACAGACCTCCATCGAGTTGTATCTGGATATTAAATGGACTGACCAAACACAACCTTTGTAGATTGAGGTGATATCAATATCACATGATAAGTCTTGGTTGAAAGATGCCCTTTCCCTGAAATAGTGAAATGTAAAGCTGATAACGATATGCATTTGCAATTGACAAATTCATAGGGAGGAGCTAGAGAAGATGTTCACAGGGATGCCAGCTGTGTTCACAGGAATGCTCTCCGGTGAGGAGCTCTCCCAAGCATACGCAAGCGGAGACGTCTTTGTGATGCCATCGGAGTCAGAAACACTCGGACTGGTGGTGCTTGAGGCCATGTCATCCGGGATCCCGGTGGTGGCCACGAGGGCTGGAGGAATCGTGGACATTATCCCAAAGGAGCTGGAAGGAAAGACTGGATTCTGCTACACCCCGGGAGACCTCGACGACTGCCTTGCAAAGCTGAAACCGCTGTTGTGGGATGCACAACTTCGGGAGAGGATCGGGCAGGCTGCTAGGGTGGAGACGGAGAAATACGACTGGAGGGCAGCCACGAAGATGATACGAAACGAGCAGTATAATGCGGCCATTTGGTTTTGGAGGAAGAAGAGAGCTCAGTTGCTTAAACCCATCCAGTGGCTGGTTAAGTTCTTCTTTAGGTCACCTGAGGTGAGTTACAGGTGAAGAGCATGTTTCAGAACCATGATTTGTATATTACTTGAACCAACGAGTATCCAGTTTCAAAGATCATTAGGGAGGGACTTTCATTTGTACGCTTGGTTGTTTGTAGCCTAATAAACAGTTGGATCTGTTGCATTTTTTGGTATATATAATATGTATTTTCAGTGCTGCAAATAGATTCAAAATGTTATTGCAATATTTTACAAATGCAGAGGAAGGGAGGCGGCGCGGAATACAGGTTTTTGTACGACACAATGAAATAATTTTCCCCCACCGGCAAATAGAAGAAACCTAAAGCCTGGAGACGAGAATGTCATGAGCGTTTGGATGATGAAACCAAATAGCAGCTTTATGATCTCCTGATCCTGAGATAGCGAACGAATTACTGAAGATTATGCTAGAAAAGAGACAAAATGAGAACAAGGAATTGGACTTGCAAGCAGCAAATTGATCAGGTGTTCAGAGGTAGTTTGACAGTGAGGAAGATGAATGGAAGAGGTAGTTTTGTTATGCAATTGCATTTTCACTGTTGTATTGTTTCATTGATGACCAGGGGTATATATACAAGGTACAACCAATGTGTGCTTGACAGCTGTATATTCTAGAATAGTCTAATGCTAGAGGTGACTCATCATTCTTGTATATTGTTATCATCTAGTAAGGTGTTCTCTATCGTTTATTTATGGCTGTGTTTCCTAGCATCTTTATTGACAGGGTAACTTCTATCTGGGAAGATATCTTGAAACTGCTGCTTAACTTTTAGAACTTTGTCGACGGATGAGACCATCCAAATAGTCAGATTAGAAGCTCCCACAACCTAATAACCAAAGATTAAAATAATCTAGTAGGCGCTACATAATGTCTTTCTATTATACCTATAATTGGTGCATCTAATAGGTACTGAAATATGAAATTCAAAAGCATGCATATGAACCTTTTGGCTATAATTTTACACCGAGTTTAACTAAGCATATATGTAATATCCATAATGTTACAAGCCAATAGACACTTGTATTTCAAGGTTTTTCCTGTAACAACATTTTGAACTTACCCCTTGTTAACCAAATCTTACAAGACATACCTTCGACAAACTCGTTACTCAAAATAGAAACCTACATTTGGAAGAAATGAACATGTCTAAAATAGAAACTCAAGGCCCATAGGCAAGTGAATCAACATATGCTGCAATAATGCAAATTCTGGAAAGAGATTGTATTAAATAAGTTGAGAATTTATTCAGATTAGACTAGTACACCTTAGCTCGATTGTAAACGAGTTGTACACGACTACATGAGCATATCAAAGTTGGCTTAGATACCATTCTTTGAAGAAGATTGGGCTTGACTCGGAAAACATTTGGTTTAGGCTCAACGACACCCCGATCCAATGAATTACCTTTCATCCTTCCTTCTTTAACCTTATACAAGCCTTCTAAATAAGACAAGCACAAGGAGCGAATAATTTGACTTGTAGCACCAACCATAAAAAAGATTAGCATACACAAGAACAACCTAGCAAAGACTCACAACATTTCAATCAAAAACTCTCCTTTGATTGAATAGAAATGATAAAATGCAAACCCAGTGAGCGAAGTCACAAGTATTTCAAGATAAGTTGGAATTCAATAATCACAACTAAGCTATCTAACAATCTTCCCCTCTGAAGATATTTATAAGAGAGACCCTCTATGTAAACTAGGAAAAGATATCTTCTAAAAAAATATTCTAGGAAAAAAAAATAATCTCAAAGATAGGATCAAAAACTAACAATTTCCTTAAGATTGTTTGAGAGCTTTAAAAAAATAAAAATATAAAAATATAGTTGACAAATTTAAAAGTTCTTTGACCGGATCTCAACGCGTGTCAAAGAAGAAAACTTGGTGGGAAATCTCGGCCGGGATTCCTGAGTATTGGCTGAGATTCTTCATCTCCAACTCTCCTTGATCTTCCTTGATAATGTCTCCTCTCGGATCCTTTTAGCCCTTGATCTAATGGTTGGTCCTTGTATTATTGGTGTCGAGGATGGTCCCACATCGTACTCCTCTTCTTGAAAAGGATTCGTCCTCGAAACTCCATCTTGATCATCACTAGTACAATTGGAACTCAAGTGTTGTGGTGGTAAGGACTGCAATATCCCCTCTCCTGGAGGATCCCTGGAGGTCTATAAAACTCGTGCCTTGAAGATGAGTCGTGCAACATTCAACAACAATGAATCTCGGTCATCATACAAAAATCTCAGGCGAGATTTTGCTTCAAGAATGGCCGAAATATCTACTAAGTATTCGTACGCCGCTATTGGTGATGCTATTAACTTTCCTGCGATAAAACTTACTCACTTTCCAAAAGACAACGGTATAAGATCAAAAGAAGTTAAGGAGAATAACTTAACCGCATAGTCATTGCAACGGAAAGATAGATAAGATTGATAAATCCTAGCTTTCTTAAGCACACACCTTTCAATGAATTCGCTCAAAGACACGAATGATATAACCTGAAAATCCATGGTATTGTGCTCAATATGTGGTGGTTCTTGTCCAACCAAAAGGACTCTTGAAGGTGATGCATTGGAAGCTGCAGTGGGTCAATTTTCAAAAAAAAAAAGGGGCGAATTACAAGAATCTCGGCCAACTTTTCTTCAAGAACAAGCCGAGATTCTTCACTGGAATGTTCGTCGATCACTTCTTTGTCCAATGATCGATCCTTGCCTTCTTTCTTCTTCTTCTAATAGGTCTCAATGATCTATAAACGAGTCATGGGCTTTAATTTTATCTTTTTACCATTGAATGTGAACATGTACTTGTTGGTATTGATAACATGTATTATAGTCTATATTTTGGGGCTAGTTTAGACGTTTTATCTTTATAAATATGCATGTATGAATGTATATTATGTGATTATATTGTTGTTTTGTCTACCTTTGCGGGAATCGAGGTCTACAACTAGTTTCGTTGTAATTGTAGGTAAAATGGCACGTTTTGCATCGAAATGGAGCTAAGGAAGCTAAGGAGTCATTGGAGCTACATTCTGGAGCTTTGAGAAGATCCCAGGAAGCATGAAAATGATTAAGAAGATTGATATTGGACCAAATTCAAGAGATTTCACATTCAGTTGAGATTCACCTCGGTCAGCTACAGTACTACCTCGATCGAGGTGATCTTGAGGAGCGCCTTGACCGAGGCGAATACCCTGTCGCCGACGAGATCTATATTTTTGGCTGAGATCTTTTATTTTTGGAAAGAAGATATCTTATATTTTTGGCTGGATTTCTGGAAGGAAGATATAATTTCTGATTTATTTATTTTGAGAGAAAGATATATATATTTTATAGGAAATTATCTTTTTAAGATATTTTATCTTTGGAAGATAATTCTCCTATATAAAGGGTTGGATTTTCCACAATTCAGCCATCTT
Source organism: Fagopyrum homotropicum (assembly GCA_033239125.1). Taxonomy (NCBI): domain Eukaryota; kingdom Viridiplantae; phylum Streptophyta; class Magnoliopsida; order Caryophyllales; family Polygonaceae; genus Fagopyrum; species Fagopyrum homotropicum. Next base: position 78,671,326 of record BSWB01000008.1, read on the forward strand.
CGGATCAAGGATTTTCTGAGGGATTTTCTGGAGGGTTTGAAGGAAGAATTGACGGAAGTATTGAAGATTGAAGTTCAAGGAAGAAAGGAATCATAGTTGGAGATAGCTTTTGAAGGAGTTTGTAAGACTTTCTTAGATTGTCTTTTTGGTTTATTGTCTTTGCTGATTTTTGACTTGAGGAACGCAGTTTGTTTGTTATTTGATTCAGTTATTGAGACCTTTTTCTTAAGGTTTTCTTGTTCGAATATAGATTCATTTTCCATTAAATTGATTATTGTTATCATGATGATTGTTGACTAAGTTTCTTATGCGATTCTAGGGTGATTGGCTGAAAGTTGTGGGGAAGACGATGATAGAATGATCTTAATCCCAGCAGGACCCTGGAAGCTTGAGTCTTTAACCTTAACCTTAGAACACCTCGCTTAGTCGATGAACAACTCGGCCGGGGTGGAATCTGACTGAACGAGGTGACCTTTCCTGAACCTTATCTAAGTTAAGAGTTTAAGTTTGCCAAATCCTATCCTTATTACGCATTTCCTGGTTCAATGCAAGCCTAGGATGAGACTTACCCGGTGATTCCTTTGTTTGTTTACCCAAGATCAAGAGTGTAGGTAATAAGGGTTTATCCTTTATTGGGGTTTGAGTGTGCCTTCATCCCATCTTTGTGAGTTAGCCTAAAACTTACCCGGTAAAGGGTGATTCTATTCCCTTGGGTGGTGTGTTGGTTTGAGATTATAGTTCCTTTCCTTAGTACCTTGAAACTTATCCGGTAATAGAAGCTTTGGTTTGGGATAGTGAGTAGTGAGACTTACCCGGTGATCTATTCCCACCTTAGAAACACCTTCCCTTTGCAAACCTCAGCTTTGTCCGCGTTATTCTTGAGATCTTGAGTCGGAACCACAACTAGATGCTTTAATCCCTAGAATCCGCATTTTCCCCTTACTTGACTTTATATCATCTTGATTGCTTTAATTGCTTATTTGCAACATTTGACAACCTGATTTTGTGCTTTGTTTCACCTAAGTCCCTATGATCGACCCCTGGAATTCTTGCTTTTATTACAATTGACTCGTACACTACGGGTTCGCATATTTGTTCAAGCATACTTCTTGGGTTATAAATTTTAAAGCTTGCACACACCGTTTGGAGCGAACAAGTTTTTGGCACCGTTTCCGGGGACTTGGTCTAGACCAAGCCGGTTTCGGTTGTCTTTCGGGGCAATTGCCCATGTTGCTATTAACCACTCTACTTGAGTGTTTTCGCAGGATCTTTTTCTTTGGTTAATGCGAAAAAACCCGTGCTGGAAAGGATATCGTTCCTTACGATCCTGAGCCAAAAAAGACATACAAGCGACGATTAAGAGAAGCTAAGATGGCCAATCAAGACGATCACGATCTTGAGGCCGAAATGAAGGAGGCGCTGGAACAACTACGCCTCAACCAAGAAGAACTCCAGTGAGAGAGAGAACAGACTCGCGCAACAACTGAAGAGATTGAAGCAGATATGACCGCTCTAAGGGCCCAGTTTCTGTCTCGACCGAACCAAGATCCTCGACGAGGCAAGACCCAGTCCATGTTGCCCCGGCCGAGATACATCCACCTCGGATGCTTGTTTGAGATGTTCTTTTTGTTGGAGTTCCACAAACTCTAGGACAGAGAATGGACCCTAATCAGCAAGTGAGGCGTCCAAGAGTCAACCTAGGTGATCCAGCTGAGCATGATTACGAACTTCGATCGCTATCTATGATCCGACAATGCCAATTTGGAGGTTTAGTGAGAGAGTCTCCGTATCAGCATTTGCAAAACTATGAGATTCTGATGGAGACCTTGAGACCTTCAAGGCTGGAAAATAACAACTACAAGTTGAGGCCTTTCTATTTTTCTTTGAAGGATAAGGCGCTTGCTTGGTATCAATCTCTGCCGTCCGGAAAGATCAACACTTGGGAAGAGATGACGACGGAGTTTCTAACTAAGTTCTTTCCTCCCTCTAAGACCGCTGAAATGAGGGGAAAGATCAATGGTTTTATTATGAAGGACAAGGAGAGTTTGTCCAAGTCATGGGAGAGATTCAAAGATGTTCTATTGGATTGCCCACATCATGGGATTCCAAAGATAGAGTTGCTGGAGATATACTTCAAGGGATTGGATGGAGCTACTCAATTCAATCTCCAACTACTTTCAGCCGGCACATTCATGGATATGCCGATAGACGAAGCTTGAGAGTTCATTGAAAAACAAGCTTTGCATATGGAGAAATACTCCCATCAAGGAACCGAGAATGGAGTAAGGAGAGTTAGCTTTCAGGAAACATCATCAAATGGAGCTCAACTCACATCGCTTAGCAAAGAGGTAAAAGAATTGAAGGAGCTTTTAGTAGCTCAAACGAAGAAGGAGCAAGATGGAGGATATCAAGGAAGAAACAACTATCAAGGGCCGCGGAACAACAATTACAACAACAATAGAAACTCCAACAACAACAATTGGAGATCTAATCAACAAAATCCGGGTAACCCTTATTCTCATGCTAATAATGCTTTTAACCCCTCCTCTTCTTCTTCTACTCCATTGAAGAGCCAAGAGCCTAGATCGAGTTCGTCCCAGCCAGAGAAGAAAGATGCAGTGCTGGAGGCAATCTTGATCAAGCTCAATGTTGTGGAGACATCAATGACTTCATTTTCGAAGGCACAAAAAGCCTTAGAGTAACAATTCTTTAACAAAGCGAATGAAGCGCCAAGAGATCCAGGGAAGCTCCCAGCAAGGACAGAGAGCAACCCTAAGGGACAAATTATGGGAATAACGACGAGAAGTGGATTGAAAACTGTAGATCCAGTACCTCGGTCGGTGCCAGAGCAGGCGAAGAACACCTCGGTCCAGGACCAGACGAGGAACACTTCGGTCGAGGTGCCAACCGAGGTGGAGTCCCAGAAAGCGAAGGATAAATCTGAATTTTATGTTCCACCTCCTGCTTATAAACCACCACTACCATTCCCCCAGTCAAGGGCCAGAGCACATCTAGACAAGCATTTTGGTAAGTTTCTAGACCTAATGAATAAAATACACATTAACATCCCTTTCCTTGATGATATTCTAGGGATGCCCGCATATGGTAAGTTTCTGAAAGAGATTCTTTCAAGGAAGAGGAAGCTGGAAGACTTTGGAGAAGTAAGGATGACATCTAAGTCCTCGGAGCTCATTCAAATTATGAAGGAGAAGATGCCACACAAATTGAGAGATCCCGGTTCATTTTGCATTCCCATTCAAGTTGGGGATGTAACTTGTGAGGCGTTGTATGATCTAGGAGCCAGCGTGAGCATCATCCCGCTGGAGCTATGTGAGAGAATCGGACTTGGAGAACCCAAGCCGGTGAAGATAAAGCTATACATGGTGGATCGCTCCATTACCCATCTCGTGGGCATTTTGGAAGACGTTCCAGTCAAGTTAGGTAAGTTCTATTTACCTATAGACTTTGTTGTACTTGACATACCCGCAGATTATCCCGTTCCTATCATTCTCGGGAGAACATTTCTAGCAACTTCGGGTTGCAATGTGGATTGTAAGAACGCCAAGTCGAAATTTAACATTGGTGGAGATCAAGTGGAATTTGCATTGCTTGCTGTAATGAAAGGCGAGCCGCTGGAGGATGATATCTTCAACATCTATGATGAAGAAGAATCAAGAGAATTGGTGAGCTCTATCCTTATTAATGACCCTCTTGAAAGAGTTCTTAGTGTTAGTTTAATGGAGGAAGGTATAGATGTTTCATGTGAAGCAGATAGACGGAGCTTAAAGGCATTGGAAGCAGATCCATGAGCTAAGATCGAGAAACTAATTCGAGAGAAGAAGAGCAATTTAGGTTTCGGTCCCAGTTCCAGTACCTCGACCGAGGCACCTTCTGGACCGAGCGAGGTGTTCTTATCTGAAGAACATATCGGTCACCCACCTTGGACCTCGACCGAGGTCGCAAGCAAGATGATGTTGATAACACGATTTATGGGTTAGTTTTAGGTAATCATTTAGATAGAATTCTCGCTCATTCATGCATGGTTTAGCATTGGTTCGAGACATTTTGCACTCAATTCATGTATTTTGTCGAGATAGATGTCTACACGAACTTGTGCGTGTTTTATAGGTAATTCGGGAAATTTAGGAGCTAAAACGATGCGTTTGAGGATCGTTCATCTAGACGACACACCTTCGGACTCATTAGGACACAAGCTATAGGCTAAGGAGGACTCATGGAACCTTGCCAACACTAGCCATGCACCAAATCATAGCTTAATGATCCAAGGCAAAGTTTCTGCACAGAATCACGGTTCTCTGACAGATCACGGCCGTGGAATCAACCGTGGTTTTTGCCAGATTCTTGTGACAGCTGTGCCACGACTCTCATGGTCAGCTCATGCAAGTTTGTTATAAAAGTGGTCCTTCATGGGTTGTGAGGGGCAGCTGGGAGTAGTTTGGAGCAGCTCATCCATTATCCATTTCTCTCTAACAAATATATTCTCTCAACAAGAAGTTTTTCTAGGAAGGAAAGTGTCAAAGAGAAGAAGAGTTCCATTGAAGAGGAGGAGAAGAACACACACCATAGTTTTCTTGTATTTCGGATTCTGTTTCTAGAATTGTAAGAACCATTTGAACCTTCCTTTGGAAGGATTGTAAGTCATTCTAATCCTATTTTCAGCTTGGTTTTGTTTTAAGTTCATTTGTTCATCTCTTTCCCCTCATTATCTTGCAATGAATGTTATGAGTTTATGTTTGTTTGTTTCGATTTTCATTATGAATGTTGTAGGCTAAAATGATGTGGTTCTAGGGTAAGGAAAGGATGGTTATGGCTAGGGCTATGATAGGACGGACTTAGATGTACCTTTGGATGACTTTTGTTTATAAACTTAGTTTCTGTTAGAAATCACGGGTAGTTCTTGTCTGACCACGGCCGTGGTTTAGATAGAACAAACCGTGATTTTCCTGGTTCGAAGGATCTTGCCTTAGATCTATAGAATGTTGAAATCCTAAGTGTTTGTTGAGTTTAACCTACCCTAGGGTAACCTAGTGTAGTGACTAAGTGTTAGGAGAGACTTACCCGGTAATCCTTGCTCTTAGATTTTAAAGATAACAAACCTTGGGTAGTGGTGAGCCTAATAAGCCGCCATTGGATTAGATGTGCTAGGATAGTTGTTTAGGACTTCTCTTTCCAAGACTTACCCGGTAAGGATAGGTTAGACCCCAAATCAACAATCCGGTTTGTGTAGAATTCCTATCCTTAGGTTCTTAGAGACTTACCCGGTAATGAGACCTTAGGAGTGGACTAGTTGGATCATGAGACTTACCCGGTAATTGATCCCAGATTAGATACACTTAATCCCAACATATCATAGTTAATCCAAAGAATGAATAGATAACTTGAGTCCTATGCCATAACCGGAACTTCTAACCCCTAGAATCCGTCTTTTCTTTCTTTGATCATTATCTTGTTTAGCTTGTTTATTTGTGTCGACTCTTAGTTTAGTTTGATTGTTTGCTTTGCATGAATTGTGATCCTTGATTGATCACCAAAACCCAACTAAAAACAATTGAGATTTTCATTTCTTTATTTCCCCTTTTCTTTCAACCTTGATCTTTACTAAACTCAATCACAAATCGAATCAATTTCACCTTAGTCTTTGTGTTCGACCTCGGAATACTAACCCTTCTACAAACGTCCCGTACACTGCGGGTTTCGCTAGGTAGTTAGGATTTGGTTCGAGTTATAAATTTAAAACCCATTTGCGCATCACGATCTTAGCGTAACAAGTTTTTGGCGCCGTTGCCGGGGACTAGGTCTAGATTGAGTCTATTTTGTGATTGTTTCTAGTGTAGATTTTTCTTGTTGCTTTTGATCTCTTTTTGGTTTGTGTCTTTGCTTTTCAGGACATCTATTACTCTTTAGGTGTATGCGAAGATCTCGTGGCAAGGATTTAGCTTCATTCGATCCCGAACCGGAGAAAACCCTTCGATCTAGATCCAAGAACATCCGAAAGGAGAAAGAGATGGCCGGAAGAAACCTCCAAGCTGAGTTGGATGAAGCCTTAGAGCAAATAAGGCTAAGAGATGAGCTCTTGGAGGAAGAAAGGAGACTTGCCAATGAGAGGCAAGAGGAAACTAGGAGGGAGATTGAGGAGATTAGGCAAGCCCTTGTTCAAGGAGAGCTTAATCGCCGACAACCTCCACCTCCTCCACCACAACCGCAGCCGGCGGCAAATGTTAGGGTTGTTCCCATTGCTATTGAGGAGCCACAAACCCTAGGGAGACGTATGGATCCGGCACAAAGAGCACACCGACCGGGTGTGAACTTAGGAGATCCCGCGACCCACAACTATGAGCTCCGCCCTCAAGTTCTACAAATGATCCGGCATAATCAATTTGGAGGGATGGAAGGAGAGTCTCCTCATCAACACTTGATGAATTATGAGATCTTGATGGAAACTCTTAGACCGCCAAGATTGGAGAGCAACAACCATAAGCTTAGGGCTTTTTCCTTCTCTCTTAAGGATAAAGCCTTAGCTTGGTATCAATCTATTCCACAAGGGCGAGTTGGTACTTGGGAGGATATGACAACCGAGTTTTTGACTAAGTTCTTCCCACCTTCCAAGACTACCGAGTTAAGAGGGAAGATCAATGCCTTCGTGATGAAGGATAGAGAGAGTTTATTCAAGTCTTGGGAGAGGTTCAAGGATCTTCTCCTTGATTGTCCACACCATGGCATACCGAAAATTGAGCTATTGGAGATCTACTTCAAGGGACTTGATGAAGATAGCCAATTCAAGCTCCAATCTCTTTCCGGTGGGACATTTATGGAGAAGTATGTAGATGAAGCTTGGGAGTTTGTGGAGAAGCAAGCCCTAGTGATTGAGAAATACTCCCATAGGAAGAGTGAAGGAAGAAAGGCGGGAGTATATGAGGTGAGTGAAGTCACCATGAGCAATTTCAAGCTTGACGCCATCAACAATGAGTTGAAGTCCTTGAGGGAGTTATGTACTACAACTTTGAAGAACCAAGCAACTCCCCAAGTGCTTCCACAAGCCAACTTGTCTTCCAAGGAGGAGGATGTGAATTATATGGGAAGGGGCAACTTCAATAATTACCAAGGCCCAAGGAGTTTCAACAACAACCGGCAATTCAACAATTACCGGCCCAACCATAACCATCCCGGATTTTCTTACTCTAACCCGGATGGAGCCTTGAACCCTCCCGCTTCCACAAGCACAACTCCACCACCAAGAGCTTCGCAAGAACCTCCACCCGGATTCACTCAACCTCCAAAGGATAGAACCGAAATAATGTTTGAGCAATTGCTAGGAAGGTTGAGTGGTCTTGAGAGCACCGTGACTTCAATCTCTAAGGCTCAAAAAGTCTTGGAAGCACAAGTGTTCCAAAAGGCGGGTGAAGCCCATAGAGATCCGGGAAAGCTTCCCGGAAGAACCGAAGACAACCCAAGAGGCCAAGTGTTGGCTATCACAACAAGGAGTGGGTTGAGTATGAAGGATCCTTTGCCCAAAGACCAAGCTAAGGGGAAGCAAGTAGTGGTAGAAGAGGGAAGAATGCAAGAAGATGGAGGCAAGAGCAAGGATGTAGAGCCAACCTATGTGGCACCGCCTCCATACAAACCACCACTACCGTTCCCGCAATCAAGAGCAAGAGCTCGTTTGGACAATCATTTTGGTAAGTTCCTTGAACTAATGTCCAAATTACATATTAACATTCCGTTCATGGATGCCATTTTAGGAATGCCGGCATATGGCAAGTTTTTGAAGGAAATACTCTCCAACAAAAGGAAGTTGGAGGAGTATGGGGAGATAAGAATGACCAAGAGATCCTTGGAATTGATCCAAACCATGAAGGAGGAGATGCCTCCCAAGCTAAGGGATCCGGGCTCTTTTTGCGTCCCAATAGGAGTGGAAGATGTGAAGTACGAGGCCCTTTGTGATCTTGGAGCGAGTGTAAGCATCATACCGCTTGCACTTTGCAACAAGGTCGGGCTAGGAGAGCCAAAGCCGGTCAAGATGACCCTCTATATGGCGGACCGTTCTATCACTCATCCAGGTTGGGATTCTAGAGGACATTCCGGTGCAACTAGGAGGATTCTATGTGCCAATTGACTTTTTCGTCTTGGATATTCCGGCGGATTATCCGGTTCCCATCATCCTAGGAAGACCCTTCCTAGCCACCTCGGGATGCCTAGTGGATTGCAAGAATGGAACTCTCTCCTTCAACATTGGAGAAGAGAATGTCAAGTTCAAGTTATCCACAATGACGAAAGGGCCAGCCCTTGATGAAGATCTCTTCAACATAGTCGAGCAAGAGGAATCTAGGGAAATTGTGAGCTCGATCTTAATCAAGGACCCCTTGGAGAAGGTTCTTACCTTAAGCATGATGGAGGAAGGTGTTGAGGAGGCCTGCAATGAAGAAATCAAGGCCTTGGAAGCCTTGGAAGAAGAGCCAAGAGTTGGATTTGAAAGCCACGAAGAGGTCTTGAACAACTGCAAGTTCCACGGTCGAGATTTACACTCCACGGCCGTCAAACTTTCTGGACAACTCCGGGAAGCAAGCTTAGCAAGAACCACGGCCGTGGAAGTTGGGCAAGCCGTGATTCCAACCGTGGATTTCCCTGGACCAGTCCTTGATGATGATCACGCTTTTAGGAGGCATGAGGAGTCTTCATTTGCTTTGGACTCATCTCATACAACCTTATTTGGATCATCTTCAACCGATAAAGGTCCTCCTCAACTTGAACTTAAACCCCTTCCCTCTCATTTAAAGTATGCATTTCTTGGTGAAAATTCTTCATATCCGGTGATTGTTAATGCATGCTTGAGTGATGATGAACTTGCTAAGTTGTTGCATGAACTAAGATTGCATAGAAAGGCCATTGGTTATACTATCGATGATTTGGTTGGCATTAAGCCGTCTTTGTGCATGCATAAGATAATGATGGAAGATAACCACAAACCCTCTATTGAACATCAAAGGAGATTGAATCCTATAATGAAAGAGGTAGTCAAAAAGGAAATCATCAAATTACTAGATGCGGGAATTATCTACCCTATCTCGGATAGTAAGTGGGTTAGTCCCGTTCATGTAGTTCCTAAAAAGGGTGGGATGACTGTAGTGACTAATGAGAACAATGAACTAATCCCGACTAGGACGGTTACGGGGTGGAGGATGTGCATTGATTATTGGAAATTGAACATGGCCTCTAGGAAAGATCACTTCCCTCTCCCCTTCATTGACCAAATGCTAGAAAGGTTAGCTCAACACTCTCATTTTTGCTATCTAGATGGCTATAGTGGATTCTTCCAAATCCCTATCCACCCCGATGACCAAGAGAAAACAACCTTTACATGTCCATGGGGTACTTTTGCATATAGGAGAATGCCATTTGGGTTGTGTAATGCACCCGTCACCTTCCAAAGGTGTATGATGGCTATCTTTTCAGAATACATAGAAAATATCATGGAAGTATTTATGGATGATTTCTCTGTTTATGGTTCTTCCTTCGATAATTGCTTGGCTAACTTGTCATTAGTATTGCAAAGATGTGAGGAGACAAATCTTGTCTTGAATTGGGAAAAATGCCATTTCATGGTAAGTGAAGGCATTGTGTTAGGACACTTGGTGTCCAACCGTGGCATCGAGGTTGATAGGGCCAAAATTGAAACGATAGAGAAGTTGCCGCCACCTACCTCGGTGAAGGGGGTAAGGAGTTTCTTAGGGCATGCCGGTTTTTACCGGAGGTTTATCCAAGACTTCTCTAAAATTTCTAAGCCTCTCACCAACCTACTAATGAAAGATGTTGATTTTGTCTTTTCCAAGGATTGTCTTGAGGCTTTTTGTAGGTTGAAGAACGCCTTGATCTCCGCACCTATCATGCAACCTCCGGATTGGAGTCTACCATTTGAGATCATGTGCGATGCGAGCGATGTAGCCGTAGGGGCTGTTTTGGGGAAAAGGAAAGATGGGCGCACTCATGCTATTTATTATGCTAGCAAGACGCTAGATGATGCCCAACTCAATTATGCTACCACCGAGAAGGAGTTGTTGGCGGTGGTGTATGCATTTGAGAAGTTCCGCTCATACCTTGTTGGAGCGAAGGTCATAGTTTATACGGATCATGCTGCGATCCGTTATCTACTTACAAAGAAGGATGCCAAACCAAGGTTGATTCGGTGGATCCTTCTTCTTCAAGAGTTTGATTTGGAGATACGAGATAAAAAGGGATCCGAGAACTCCGTGGCGGATCACCTTAGTAGATTACCTTCATTAGAGCTTGGAAAAGATGACATTCCAATTGATGACTCATTCCGAGATGAGCAATTGCAAATGATGGAGGAATGCTTGTTCCAAGTGTCTAGAGGAAATGAGCCATGGTATGCCGACATTGTGAATTACTTAGTGTGTGAGGAAGTGCCTCCCGGATTGACATATGCACAAAGAAAGAAGTTCTTCAATGATGTGAGGCATTACTATTGGAGTGAGCCACTCTTGTTCAAGAAAGGCCCGGATGGGATGTTTAGAAGATGCATACCAGAAGATGAAGTGGAGAGTGTGATCCGGCATTGTCACTCCTTACCATGTGGAGGCCATGCTAGCTCACACAAGACGTGTGCAAAGGTATTGCAATCCGGTTTTTATTGGCCTAACTTGTTCAAAGATGTGCAAGGTTTTGTAGCGGCATGTGATGCTTGCCAAAGGACGGGCAACATCTCAAGAAGGAATGAAATGCCCTTGAACAACATCCAAGAAGTGGAGATTTTTGATGTGTGGGGTGTAGACTTCATGGGACCATTCCCTTCTTCATGTGGCAATCTCTTCATCCTATTGGCGGTGGACTATGTGTCAAGATGGGTAGAGGCAATCGCCTCTCCTACAAATGATGCCAAGGTGGTGGTGCGGTTCTTCAACCGGGTGATCTTCCCTAGGTTTGGAACACCAAGGGTGATCATTAGTGATGGAGGAAAGCACTTCATGAATAGGAACTTTGGAGCGCTTTTGGCAAGGTATGGGGTGACTCACAAGGTGGCAACACCTTACCATCCCCAAACTAGTGGCCAAGTGGAGATCTCCAACCGGGAGATCAAGGCCATCCTTGAGAAGACGGTGTCTAGGACTAGAAAGGATTGGGCTATGAAGCTCAACGACGCATTGTGGGCATATAGGACCGCCTTCAAGACACCGATTGGCACCACTCCTTACAAGTTGGTCTATGGCAAGTCTTGCCATCTTCCGGTAGAAATGGAGCATAGAGCTTATTGGGCCATTAAGTGGCTAAACTTTGACCTCACGGCGGCGGGAGAAAAGAGATTGCTTGAATTGAATGCCCTCGAGGAGATCCGGTTGGACGCTTATGAGAATGCCCGGATCTACAAGGAGAGAACCAAAAGATGGCATGACAAGAGGATCATCCCCAAGGAGTTGAGTGAAGGAGATCTTGTCCTTCTCTTCAACTCAAGGCTAAGGCTCTTTCCCGGAAAGCTCAAGTCATGATGGACCGGGCCATATGTGGTGAAGAAGATCTTTTCCCATGGAGCCATTGAGATAGGAGGGGAGCATTGAGGGAATTTCAAAGTGAATGGGCACCGCTTGAAGAAGTATATTCCGGGAGCTCCGGAGGAGATAATTGCCCCGCTTTACTTTGAATAGACGCTCCCAAGTTTGGTCAAGCTAATGACCTTAAAGAAGCGCTTGGTGGGAGGCAACCCATTGGTAACATTTTTCTTTCTTTTTCGTTTTGTTTTCGTTTTTAGATTTTTCTATCTTTGTGTGTGTTTTGTCTACTTTGTATGTGTGCTAGAGTAGCATTGGAACCCTTTCTTGGCATATGAATGATGATGATGAACCCCTCACCAATCATGGGTGGAGCGGACGCGGGACTTGGACGGCTAGCGGTGCCTAGCGCGGGTTCCGAAGCTTTGATAGATGCTTAGAGCTCTCTACCATGGTTGATAGGATCATCCAACATCAATTCATTTGAGAAATCCCAATTTCCATAGCAAACCACTTTTACATTGTGAGAACCTTCTTTCACTCTCTTTGCTTGAATACCACATTGGAGACAATGTGTTTCTAAGTATGGGGTGGGGTTTGCATGATCCTTTGCATGATGAGCATCTAGGATAGTTTAATATTTGCACATGTCTTGCATTGTACATACTTAAAACAAAAATGCCATAAAAATCAAAAAATTTTAAAAAATTTTGTGGACTTGAACTACTTCTCTTGAATTCTATGAATGATTTGTGACCATGATGTTTGCCTAGAAAGGATTGAGTAGCGAAAATCAAAATTACATGATAGTTCTTGCATACCATCTAGGGATGAATGAGGCAATTCAATCTTTCTCTACTTCTCATCTTAATCATGATTGCTTGAGCACCTCAATTGAGATAAATTTGACCTCTTTTAACCCATCCGGGAATAGGAGCATGCTAGTGTGTTGATGTGTGCAAAAAGCAAGTGTGGGGTGAAGTTGTTGATGAAAAGAATATCATGCATAAAATGCTGAATTTGTTGTGAAAGTGTAGCCAAAATATAAGTTCGGGGACATTGGTTTAAATGACAAGTAACTCGGTACACTTCACATAATCGGGTGTTGGTGCCTTGCCAAAGTCAAATGAACCAATAGTCCTAACGAGCTTTGGTATGTGTGCCCGGTGTGGATGCACCTCGAAAACTAAGAAAAAACCCGAGGACGGCTAATCACCAAGGTTTCGGCTCTTGTACACCAATGCCATTGTCTCAAAAATAAGTCAAAGAAAAGAAAAGAAAGAAAAGATAGAGGAAAATATACACTTGGGGGAAGTTGATCGAGGACAAGGATGTGAAGTTAGTTCCATTCCCGGATTAGCATCACATAACCTACAAATCCCCACCCAATCACTACATTTCTTGGCCCTTTTATCTCACAAGACCTTATGACTTATTTGCATGTTTGTAAGACTTAGTAGTTTAGATTGGATGTACTCTTGATCTTCTTGACTTCTTCATCTTCACATTTCATGCATACTTTTTGAGTTAAGTACAATAGTCTTTCCATGCTTTCATTTGTTTGATGCATGATTGCTTGTCCTTAGCCATGAAACATGACTTTGAAGGTGATCCAATAGTAGAAGCACAAACCCAAAAAGATTTTTGTCATTTTTCTGCATACATAAATCATGTCATCTCTTAATCTATAGTTGGGAATTTGCTCGGGGACGAGCAAACCTCAAGTATGGGGTATTTTGATAACACGATTTATGGGTTAGTTTTAGGTAATCATTTAGATAGAATTCTCGCTCATTCATGCATGGTTTAGCATTGGTTCGAGACATTTTGCACTCAATTCATGTATTTTGTCGAGATAGATGTCTACACGAACTTGTGCGTGTTTTATAGGTAATTCGGGAAATTTAGGAGCTAAAACGATGCGTTTGAGGATCGTTCATCTAGACGACACACCCTCGGACTCATTAGGACACAAGCTATAGGCTAAGGAGGACTCATGGAACCTTGCCAACACTAGCCATGCACCAAATCATAGCTTAATGATCCAAGGCAAAGTTTCTGCACAGAATCACGGTTCTCTGACAGATCACGGCCGTGGAATCAACCGTGGTTTTTGCCAGATTCTTGTGACAGCTGTGCCACGACTCTCATGGCCAGCTCATGCAAGTTTGTTATAAAAGTGGTCCTTCATGGGTTGTGAGGGGCAGCTGGGAGTAGTTTGGAGCAGCTCATCCATTATCCATTTCTCTCTAACAAATATATTCTCTCAACAAGAAGTTTTTCTAGGAAGGAAAGTGTCAAAGAGAAGAAGAAGAGTTCAATTGAAGAGGAGGAGAAGAACACACACCATAGTTTTCTTGTATTTCGGATTCTGTTTCTAGAATTGTAAGAACCATTTGAACCTTTCTTTGGAAGGATTGTAAGTCATTCTAATCCTATTTTCAGCTTGGTTTTGTTTTAAGTTCATTTGTTCATCTCTTTCCCCTCATTATCTTGCAATGAATGTTATGAGTTTATGTTTGTTTGTTTCGATTTTCATTATGAATGTTGTAGGCTAAACTGATGTGGTTCTAGGGTAAGGAAAGGATGGTTATGGCTAGGGCTATGATAGGACGGACTTAGATGTACCTTTGGATGACTTTTGTTTATAAACTTAGTTTCTGTTAGAAATCACGGGTAGTTCTTGTCTGACCACGGCCGTGGTTTAGATAGAACAAACCGTGATTTTCCTGGTTCGAAGGATCTTGCCTTAGATCTATAGAATGTTAAAATCCTAAGTGTTTGTTGAGTTTAACCTACCCTAGGGTAACCTAGTGTAGTGACTAAGTGTTAGGAGAGACTTACCCGGTAATCCTTGCTCTTAGATTTTAAAGATAACAAACCTTGGGTAGTGGTGAGCCTAATAAGCCGCCATTGGATTAGATGTGCTAGGATAGTTGTTTAGGACTTCCCTTTCCAAGACTTACCCGGTAAGGATAGGTTAGACCCCAAATCAACAATCCGGTTTGTGTAGAATTCCTATCCTTAGGTTCTTAGAGACTTACCCGGTAATGAGACCTTAGGAGTGGACTAGTTGGATCATGAGACTTACCCGGTAATTGATCCCAGATTAGATACACTTAATCCCAACATATCATAGTTAATCCAAAGAATGAATAGATAACTTGAGTCTTATGCCATAACCGGAACTTCTAACCCCTAGAATCCGTCTTTTCTTTCTTTGATCATTATCTTGTTTAGCTTGTTTATTTGTGTCGACTCTTAGTTTAGTTTGATTGTTTGCTTTGCATGAATTGTGATCCTTGATTGATCACCAAAACCCAACTAAAAACAATTGAGATTTTCATTTCTTTATTTCCCCTTTTCTTTCAACCTTGATCTTTACTAAACTCAATCACATATCGAATCAATTTCACCTTAGTCTTTGTGTTCGACCTCGGAATACTAACCCTTCTACAAACGTCCCGTACACTGCGGGTTTCGCTAGGTAGTTAGGATTTGGTTCGAGTTATAAATTTAAAACCCATTTGCGCATCACGATCTTAGCGTAACAGATGTCAACTGAGACTTCTGAAAGTCCAGTTCTTCGATCTAAGTTCACTTCACTGGATGAAGGAAGCACAGATCTCCCTCGGAAAGCACCCCCAGTTGTGGAGCTTAAACCGCTTCCAAGTCACTTGAGGTATGCTTTCCTTGGCCCCGATTCTACTTATCCCGTTATCGTTAGTGCTTTCCATTTTGAAACTGAATTATCTAAATTGATGCATGTCCTGAGGAAACATCGAAAGGCTTTAGGATATACTATTGATGATCTTGTTAGTATTAAGCCTTCTTTTTGCATGCATAAGATACTAATGGAAGACAATCATAAGACTTCACGGGAACCTCAAAGACGGTTAAATCCGATCATGAAGGATGTTGTGAAGAAGGAGATTCTTAAGTTGTTGGATGAAGGTATCATATTTCCCATATCGGATAGCAAGTGGGTGAGCCCGGTGTATGTAGTTCCGAAGAAAGGAGGAATGACCGTTGTGATGAATAAGAACAACGAGTTGATTCCAACTAGGACCGTGACGGCCTGGAGGATGTGCATTGATTATAGGAAGCTGAACGTGGCCACTCGGAAGGACCACTTCCCGCTCCTCTTTATCGATCAAATGCTTGAACGGTTAGCTCAATACTCCCATTTTTGCTATCTAGATGGTTATAGTGGCTTCTTTCAGATTCCTATCCATCCGGATGATCAAGAGAAGACCACTTTCACTTGTCCATGGGGGACATTCGCTTATAGAAGGATATCATTTGTATTGTGTAACGCACTAGCTACCTTCCAGCGCTTTATGATGGCTATCTTTTCCGAGTACATTGAGAAGATCACGGAGGTATTCATGGATGACTTTTCGGTATATGGTTCCTCTTTTGATAATTGTTTGACTAACCTTTATCTAGTGTTGCAATGTTGTGAAGACACTAATCTTGTTTTGAATTGGGAGAAGTGTCACTTTATGGTTAGTGAAGAAATTGTACTAGGACACCTCGTTTCCAACCGAGTTAATGAAGTCGATCGAGCTAAGATCGAGACTATTGAGAAACTTCCTCCCCTTGTTTTGTTAAGGGTGTGCGGAGTTTTCTCGGGCATGCAGGTTTCTATAGGAGGTTCATCAAGGATTTCTCGAAGATTTCTAAACCACTCACTAATCTCTTGAATAAGGATGTTTTTTTTGAGTTTTTGCAGGAATGCCTCGATGTGTTTTACAGGATAAAGGAAGCGTTGATCACCGCTCCTATCATTCAACCTCCTGACTGGACTTTTCCCTTTGAGATCATGTGTGATGCGAGTGATGTGGCCGTAGGAGCGGTACTTGGACAAAAGAAGGATGGACGGACCAACGCCATTTACGACGATAGCAAGACGCTAGATGAAGCTCAACTGAACTACGCCACCACCAAAAAGGAGCTCTTGGCTATTGTATATACTTTTGAAAAGTTTCACTCTTACTTAGTCGGAGCGAAAGTTATTGTTTACACTGACCATGCAGCTATTCGTTACTTGTTTGCTAAGAAGGATGTGAAGCCGCGTCTTATTCGTTGGATTCTCTTGCTTCAAGAGTTTGACCTAGAGATTCGCAATAAGAAGGGATCCAAGAATTCTGTTGCGGATCACCTCAGCCGGCTACCTCCCTCCTCGCTCGAAAAGGACGATCTACCCATAGATGATTCATTCCCTGATGAGCACTTGCATTTGCTGGAACGTTTGATAGACTTCTTTATCTCACCCCATGATGAAGGTGAAGTATGGGGTGACGACACCCTCCAGCATGTTTAGAGATGATGTACGGTCCAGCTAGCGACCTTAAATCAAGCGCTTCTTGGGAGGCAACCCAAGGTATTGCTTTCTTTTCCCATTTCTAGCTTAGTTTTAGATAGTTTGCTTTGCTTTGTTTTTGGCGTCCTCTAGACAAAAATCAGGTACTTTCTAAGGAAGGATTACAACTCAGGAGCTACACTGGAAGGACAGAAGTTCGAGAAATTGAGAAAATAAAGTTTGACTAAGACACATCTCGGTTGCTGTCACAACACCTCGACCGAGATGTTCTTGGGGCAACCGAGGCGATTAGGTCTGACAACCAGTCAGACACCTCGGTCCAGTCTGGACCACCTCGACCGAGGTGATATCAAATTCAGCGAGGGGTATAAAAGGTGAGACGGTTTTCTCTCTCCTTACTTTCCCTCTCAACTTCAACCTCGACCGCGGCGTACCCCATCTCTCCACTCTTCGATTCTTGCTCGTTTCTTGCAGTTTTTGGATCGATTGCACCGGAGGAAGCAAGAGGATAGGATTTCAAGCACCAAACTGCGAGAAAAATGCTCCGAATCTGCGGAATCTGGGTATTTCATTCGAAAACCCTAACTTCTCTTCTTTTACTAATTTGAGACGGATCTGGCTCTGGTTGCCACTCATTATTGCTGAAAAGGATATAAGTACCCCATAGGAAGCAATTGGTAGTTATTTGGGGGGAAATAACTTGACAATCAGAGAGTTGAAATCGAACAGCCGGTCGCCTCGGTCTAGTCGTGTTGTGTCTCGGCCGAGGTGTTCTTTAGACTGTCAGGGCAACCGAGGTGTTCATAAGTCAGAAACATGAGCAGTAGATCCGATCGCCAGCTGGTTCTGAGAGATAGGCCCACTGGTTCCTCCCCTTCCTATGCATCTCATCCTTCTATACCGGTGATCCATGAGCGTCACTAGGCTGATTTCGACAGGATATACGGGCGTCCCATTGTTGCCCCGCGATTTTTAGATGTTGCTGCCTTCGAGTGTCTCCACGTGGCGGAGGACTTGAGGAAGATGATCTTCATGGTGGGACTGGAGGAGTTCATGGAGATTCGAGCGCCGGCCTACTTAGAGCCGACCATGGAGTTTGTGAGCTCTGTCACTCACATGCCTGAGAGGAGCATCATCAAGTACCGGTTGCTGAACCGGAACTACATTGTACCGATGGATCAGTTTAGAGAGGTTTTTGGCTTCCCGACTCCCACCGTTACTGATTTTCCTTCCCGAGCCGTAGCTCGAGACTTCTGGGGCGAGATTGCCCATGTAGTGGAGCATAGTGAAAGGTGGAGACTTGGAGATTCTAGAGATTGCATCATCTTCCACCTAGCCTTCTGTCTTGCTCACCGTATATTCAGCGAGACTCTTCTGGCGCGTATTGAGACGCCCCAGAAGGTCCGAAAGGGGGAGTTGTTGACATGTTCTGTATGGTTACAAGGGGAGTTCCTGACTTTGGAGGGATGCTGGCTGAGGACTTACATAAGATCAAGGGCAAGTCCAAGGGAGATATCTGTTGCGGAGGCTTGGTGACCCATATTGCTACTACCATGGGTCTGGATCTGAGTGCATGTATAGTGGTTGCGACAGCGAAGCCGCTTGGACTTCAGGAGATGATCACGAGGCGTATTCTCGTCCCTCGTGGTCTTTGTACACCATATGTAGCCATGCCATGGGAGACGACAGCCCCACAGGGCATCTTATGGTCATCACAGTTCTCAGTTTTCGACCGTTAGTATTGGTCTTCTACATGGTTTCCTTACATGCAGGATGCTAGAGATGTTGCACCAGCTGATGATGAGGAGTATGATGATGGCGGAGCTTCTATGGAGACCGGTACTGATACCGCCGGTCCTAGTGTGCCAGTTGTCGGCCTTGACGATGAGGCGATAGATGAGGAGGCAGCACCACCACCACGACCAGCTCGGCGTAGAGTCCGCAGGCACAAAGATCCCGAGGCTCACCGACGGATCGACGACCTAACCGATCAGATGATCGACTCCTATGCTGCTATGACAGTTGATATGTCCTAGCGCCTTGCTAATGAGCGCCGACACACTGACGGTTGGATGCATCAGATTAGAGAGAGCCAATATTACCAGCAGCGGATGATGGAGATTCAGTTCCAGCAGATGATGGGGTATCTATTTGATTCTACCCAGCACCCCTACGTCCCATATGTTCCACATCCACCACCACCGCCAACTGACGAGGATTAGAGCTGTAGGGATCTTCTTTATTTATTTAATATGCAGTTCAGCTAGGTCCGGTGAGTTTCCTGATTTCCTTTGACTTTTATTTGACCCATTGGGACAATGTGTCCCAAGTATGGGGTATTTGGATGTATGATTTGACATTATGTGTGTATGCTTGTATGATTTCATCGGATATTTATGATCCCATTCTATTTACTTGGCTCCATGTGTTTATCTGCCATTACATGCATATATACAGGTTCTTGTTTGAGAAAAACGTTGAAAACTGGTTTAAAAAAAAATTTAATGACCTCGACCGGGATGTTCTTGACTGGACGAGATAGGCACCTCGGAAGACGTCAGAACACCTCGACCGAGGTGGGTTCTTAACTGAGAGTTTTTTGAAACGATTTTGTGCTTTTTTTCTAGATATGACCTCAATGATTATTCTGTTTGCAGATTGGTTTTGAAATCTTTATATACTCGAAAGGTTTTATGATATGTTTAAGTTGCAAAATGCTTTATTTGAAGTTTTAGCATGTTTAATACTTTGTTTTTATCAAAATTATGTTGGATTTGAAGGTTGAAACCACATGATGAGTTCTCTCACATTCGTCTTGGAATTATTAAGGCAATTCATTATCTTCTCTTCTTCTTCTTGATCATGCTTTAGCCCCTCATATACATATTTGCCTCCCTTTACCTATCCGGGAATTTGGAAGCAAGCAAAGAAAAGCAAGTAAAATTGAAGTTGAGATGTTGGCTGAAAGTGTTAAAAGAAACAAATAGGTTTGGGGAAGTCAATCATGATGATGAGTAACTCGGCACCATTCACATAGCCGGGTGTTTGTGTCTTGCCAAAGTCGGATTGAGCGATATTCCTAACGGGTCATGGTATGTGCATCAAGGGTTTGAGGCATCTCGAGAAATTGATGATTGCTGATCTCCTAGGCTTCGGTTATTGTGCACCTATGTCCATGCATCCCAAAAAGTAAAGTAAAAATAAGCAAGGCTTATTGGTGGAAGATGTTGAGTTTCAAAGAAAGTGAACTAAGATCCTTTTCCCGGATTCTAGCACAACATACCCTATATACATCCAACCCTCACACGTTTCTTGACCTCTTTTCGAAGCCCTTGAGACCTCGAGCTTGTTGATTGACTTGGTGGCTTAAACTAGATTATACATGATTGATTTCAAAAAATATGATTTATTATGTATTCTACGATTTTATGCAAAGATGAACAACTTTCTTATATTTTTAAAATGTTTTGATCATGTATTGATTTTATCTGTCATGAAACATTTTCTTAGAGTGATCTATGAGTGGAGCACACAACCAAAAATGTTTTGAAGCGCTTTTCATTGATTTTTCTGTCTTATAATTCATTCTATCTAGTACTTAAGATTTGGAACTTTCTTGGGGACAAGCAAGGGACAAGTATGAGGTATTTTGACAGCATGTATTATAGTTTATATTTTGGGGCTAGTTTAGACGTTTTATCTTCATAAATTTACATGTATGAATGTATATTATGTGATTATATTGTTGTTTAGTCTACCTTTGCGGGAATCGAGGTCTACAACTAGTTTCGTTGTAATTGTAGGTAAAATGGCACGTTTTGCATCGAAATGGAGCCAAGGAAGCTAAGGAGTCATTGGAGCTACATTGTGTAGCTTTGAGAAGATCCCAGGAAGCATGAAAATTATTAAGAAGATTGATTTTGGACCAGATTCAAGAGATTTCACATTCAGTTGAGATTCACCTTGGTAAGCTACAGTACCACCTCGATCGAGGTGATCTTGAGGAGCGCCCCGACCGAGGCGAATACCCTGTCGCCGACGAGATCTATATTTTTGGCTGAGATCTTTTATTTTTGCAAAAAAGATATCTTATATTTTTGGCTGGATTTCTCGAAGGAAGATATGATTTCTGATTTATTTATTTTGAGAGAAAGATATATATTTTATAGAAAATTATCTTTTTAAGATATTTTATCTTTGGAAGACAATTCTCCTATATAAAGGGTTGGATTTTCCACAATTCAGCCATCTTTGGATCAAGGATTTTCTGAGGGATTTTCTGGAGGGTTTGAAGGAAGAATTGAAGGAAGTATTGAAGATTGAAGTCCAAGGAAGAAAGGAATCATAGTTGGATATAGTTTTTGAAGGAGTTTGTAAGACTTTCTTAAATTGTCTTTTTGGTTTATTGTCTTTGTTGATTTGTGACTTGAGGAATGCAGTTTGTTTGTTATTTGATTCAGTTATTGAGACATTTTTCTTAAGGTTTTCTTGTTCGAATATAGATTCCTTTTCCATTAAATTGATTATTGTTATCATGATGATTGTTGACTATGTTTCTTATGCGATTCTAGGGTGATTGGCTGAAAGTTGTGGGGAAGACGATGATAGAATGATCTTAATCCCAGCAGGACCCTAGAAACTCGAGTCTTTAACCTTAACCTTAGAACACCTCGCTCAGTCGATGAACAATTCGGCCGGGGTGGAACCTGACTGAACGAGGTGACCTTTCCAGAACCTTATCTAAGTTAAGAGTTTAAGTTTGCCAAATCCTATCCTTATTACACCTTTCCTGGTTCAATGCAAGTCTAGGATGAGACTTACCCGGTGATTCCTTTGTTTGTTTACCTAAGATCATGAGTGTAGGTAATAAAGGTTTATCCTTTTTTGGGGTTTGATTGTGCTTTCATCCCATCTTTGTGAGTTAGGCTAAGACTTACCCGGTAAAGGGTGATTCTATTCCCTTGGGTGGTGTGTTGGTTTGAGATTATAGTCCTTTCCTTAGTACCTTAGACTTACCCGGTAATAGGAGCTTTAGTTTGTGATAGTGAGTAGTGAGACTTACCCGGTGATCTATTCTCACCTTAGAAACACCTTCCCTTTGCAAATCTCAGCTTTGTCCGCGTTATCCTTGAGATCTTGAGTTGGAACCACAACTAGATGCTTTAATCCCTAGAATCCGCATTTTCCCCTTACTTGACTTTATATCATCTTGATTGCTTTAATTGCTTATTTGCAACATTTGATTACCTGATTTTGTGCTTTGTTTCACCTAAGTCCTTGTGATCGACCCCTGGAATTCTTGCTTTTATTACAATTGATCCGTACAGTTCGGGTTCGCATATTTGTTTAAGCATACTTCTTGGGTTATAAATTTTAAAGCTTGCACACACCGTTTAGAGCGAACAGATATGACCATCGTGCTCCACTTTCCGATCATATTGACATGGACGATCTAGCAATATATGACAAGCCTGCATAGGTACTACATCACACAAAATGTCATCAGTATAATGGCCTAATGTGATAGTCACCTTAACTTGCTTGTTGACTTTTAAAGTACCACAATCATTCATTCATGTTAGTTTATAGGGCCTAGGGTGATAAAATGTAGGAAGTTGCAATTTTTTAACCATTTCAACACTAGCAATATTACAACAACTAACTCTATCAATGATCCTATTCTACACATTTCCCTTACCAAAACATCTAGTATTGAAGAGATTTTCTCGTTGGTTTTTTTCACTAAGAGACATATTGACATGCAAAGTCCTTCTAGCAATCAAAGATTCTCCATGCTCAAATTCACAACTCTCATCACTTTCACTAGCACTTTTATGGTCTTCTTCACTTTCATAATCCCCTTGTTGATTAATGAACAAAACCTTATTATTAGGAAAATCCTTTTTATAATGACCTCTACCTTGACATTTAAAATACACAATGTCTCTAGAATGTAAAGTAGAGTTAGAAGTGCTCCCTTTAGGATTCTTTGAAGGCTCATTCAAAGGTTCCTACTTCGAGGCTCTCTCTGGGAGAAATCTCGGTCAAAATCTCGGCCGATATTTTCCTGACTGGCCCAAAAGTTGTTCTGGTGCCATGAGTTCGTCTCTTGGTTCCATCCTTTGAGCTTCTTTTCCACCTTAATAGCCAAATGTAGTAAGTTAGTCATATTATCATAAGGATATACATCAATTTCATTAGCTAATGATGGATGCAAAATTCTTAAAAATCGAGCCATAATAGACTCCTCATTCTCTTGGACATTGGCATTAATCATCGTCATTTGCATGGTGGTGTAGGCTTCTTCTACCTTGTGGGTGTCTTGCTTGAAGTTCTCCAACCTTTTCCTTGCTTCCCTAGCGTAGTATGAAGGTATGAATCTTGCTCTCATTAACGCCTTCATGTGCTCCCAAGTATGGATTTCCGGCTCTAATGTTCCTCTCCTATCTTTGAGGAGGTGATCCCACCAAACTAGGGCATATCCTTGGAATTCCAATGCAGCAAGCTAGACCTTCCTGTGCTTACTAAAAGTATGGCAAGACCAAATTTGTTCAATTTTGGTCTCCCATTCCATCTAAACGTCCGGATCTACTTTGCCCTCAAAACTCGGAATCTTGACCTTTACTTTGCCCAGTCCATCGTTGTCTTGGTAAGGTCTATAAGGTTCCAAGTCTTGACCTCTCATAGGAGGAGGATTGCGCCTAGGGTAACCTCTCCACCTATCGTCATCATTTTCCTCCCCCATTTTCTGAAATCCATAAACAACATTTGTAGTGATAGGTGCATGGAAATTAGGATTCGGATAAAGTGTACCTGACCCTTGCGGGTGTCTTGGATTATGGGCTGGAGGTATGGGAGGGTTTTGTGAGCTTTCGCCCATCCTAGAGGCAAATCTCGGGTGAAATCTCGGGTTGGGGTCGATATTTTGGGCCGAGATTTGTTCTCTGGAACGAGTTTCCAGCCGTTCCATCCGCTCAGTCATTGCCGAAAACATCTTCATGAGTTGTTACATTTGGTCCTTCTTTTTGGGACTCGTTACGCCACCCCGTTGTGAACCTGGTGGACTTTTAGACATCCTAAACAATCATACAAAGTAACAAAAAAACATGTGAAGTTAGTGAAAACGAAGGTTCCTTACTTGTTTTCCCTCGCACTCAAAAAAACTTTATTGTGATATCGCAAGTTGGTTTGATGTAGTTGTCTTGGATGGATTAATGCTTCTTTACTAATCAATGCACTAGCTTCCACTAGAACTTCATTGGATGCCTCAAGTAGTCAACTTGTGTTTGGAAGAAAGGTTCTTGTGTTGAAAGATAGTGAAAGGATTCTTGTTGCAGGTCTCTTCACACAATGGTTCAAGATAGAAAGAATATTGCGAGTATGACACAACTATTATGATAGAAAGTGTAAATACTAACTAACACACCCAAAGAATTGACTTAATGTGTTTAGAGTAGAAAAAGACTAAGAATAGGCACACAAGAGATTAAGAAGAGGGAAAGAACGTGCCTTGGATTTGTGAAGTTAGAAAGAGAGGTAGTCGGGAATTGTTTTGGGTATGGCTAAGGACTCTTAACATATTCAAGGTTGGTATAGAAAATTCCTTCCGACGGCTTGTTCCAATGAACACCTGCCGCAAGACACCACCCCATATTCTCTAACCGCGTCCATCTGAATTGATTTTGAAAATTCCTTCCGACGGCTTGTTCCAATGAACATATATAAACCTTTTGTGTGGACATTTCTTCTTTTCATTGAGGTTATCCCGAGCATTGACATATTATTATGCCTTGTATTAAATAAAAACAGGTTTTTCGCCCGAGAAATTCTCGCCTTTAAACACTTTAGTATTCCTCCACTTCCAATTCCACTAAAAAGTAGCTACAAACACATCGCGGCAAAGACAAGATTATTAAAATAAAGATTAGAGAAGAGGTTACCTCGTAATAACACTGCAAAAGGTTGGGGGAAGAAGCCCTCCACATCACAACTAGCTTGAAATTGTTCCCACATTCTGCAATACGGGTTCACACCCAAAAGATGTATAAATGATCCGGGAAGCACTATGTAGTAGTTACACGTGTCATTCATGGTAAGATGCCGCCTCTTTCTTTCGTAGTTAGACAACACGCTTCCTTTTACCATTTTCTATATGAACACTCTCGTACGTTCGAGAATCAATCTACTAAACATCGTAATCTCTATTCAACAAATTGCATGCCGAATTCCCAGTGTACATGCCATTAGCGTTAAACTGCCAACACAGCTCATCCTCAAGGTGCGTCAAATTGTTAAATCTCTCTAGATTCTAAGGCAAGGTCAATAGGTTGCAAAACCGCGAGACATAGACAAATAATGGCCGGCAAATCGTATGTTAAGACTGCCTTTCTTCCGTAGAATCCAAAATGAAAGATTTGGATAGTTTCTCGATCTCATTGCATACCGTGTTGGGCAACACAAGAGAAGATAGAATACACTTGCATGGACGTAAGGACTACTTTAGTGAGTGTAAGTCTACCAGTGAAACTCAGGCTTCTACACTTCCAGCCACTCGGTCTTCCTTTGATCTTATCCAACAGATATGTGAAGGGAGATTTAGATACTCTATTATGCAACTGATGACATGAATTATATGCTATCATATTCATGCATATTGCGATTATTTCACCTCAGTTTTACATACATTTGATGGGATTCATGTACCTTTTAAGTCTATATTCATATGCATTTCGTGAATAGAGGTCTACAGGAGTTCTTGATGTAATTTCAGGAAAAATGATGGAGTTTGGATGCGGAAATGGATCAATACCGGACATAACATCATGATGGATCAGGAAGGAGTCTAAAAGATAGGAAAAGATATGAGAAGAAACCATAAAGAAAGATAGAAAACAAATCTAAAAGATAACACACTGCAGAGAAGGAAAAATGTGTCTATCTTATAAGAAAATCGGCCTATTTTCTATAGATCACCCGATCTTTATCTTGTTCGAGCGATTTCTATCAAGAACGTCTTCAAAAGATAAGAATTGAAACCCTAGATTTCTTCTATAAATAAAGGGCGTCTTGCAACATCATACATCATCCAAGTACATTCAGAAGCATTGAAGAAACCTTAGGAATGAGAAGGAGAAATGCATTCGAAGATCCGGCATTGAAGATTGAAGAGAAAGTGAAATTCTATTGAGATTTTTTTCTAGTTTTTGATCTTTTGTCGTTGTGAACACATAATTTGGAGTTGTCTTTTGGTTTTAGTTAGTTTTTGAGATTGATAAACCTTTGTTAAGGTTTTGTTTGTTTATTATTCAAGATTCGTCGTTTTCTTGATATTCTTGATTCAATATCTATCTTGATTTTAACAACGTGTGTTATTGGCTAAAACCCTTGCGATTCTAGGGTGATTGATTGAAGATTGTGGTTAAGATGATGATAGAATGAACCTCACGTCGAGATTGGACCCTGATAGTTGTGTTTTATCTTTGCAGAGAAGAAAAATCGGGTTATTCTTGAGGAAGATCGACCGATTTTCATGGAAGAACATACCGATTTTCCTTTTGTCGTACCTTTGATGTTTTATCCTAAAACTAAAGTTAAAGATTGCTTAATCCTAGCCTTGTTGAACCTTTCTAACCTATATCCGAGTGTGGAAAGAGACTTAACCCAGTGATTCCCTTGTTTGGGGGCCAACGATGATGAGTTCTAGGTTATAGAGGACTCAACACCCTCTATTAAGGTTCGAGTGTGTCAATCCCTTACCTTTGTGAGTTAACCTGAGATGATTAGTTCTATTCTCTTAGGTTGAGTGTTTGGTTTGAGAGTATAATTCCTTTCCTTAGATATCTATCTCATAGGGGACTCAACACCCTTTTTTTAGAGTCTTTTGGTTGGGATTAGTGGATAGTGAAACCTCACCGTGAGCTATCCCGTCTTAGAAACATATTTTCTTTGAAATCCCAGCTTTGTCCATGAATCCTTAGAAGTCTTGAATCGAAAACCACAATTGGATACTTTGATCTCTAAAATCCGTGTTTCTCAATTTTTGCATACATACTCGTTATTTGTCTTTTGTTTGTTATTTGTCTAAACTAGATTTCTTTACCGCTTGATTTCACCAAGTTCATGAGATCGACCCTGGAATATTTGTTTATACTGCGATTGATCCGTACACTGCGGGTTTGATTTTGCTTTTATTCTTGGTATAAATTTAAGGCTTATTTGCACACACACTTTTAAGCGAACAACAACAGAGGTATCCCCAAGTAATTCCCTAAGCTTGCAGTTATAGTAATACCGCTTATCTAATGCTAAACATATTCATGCATCTCATCACCACTCTCATCTTCTCTGGAGAGGCTTCCGAAAAGAAGCAATGAGATATGAGAGGACCTCCGGGAGAAAGATGAATAGGTTTTAACTCTCCCCCATCCACCTTCTGATGAATGAGATGACATAGATGTTCCATGCATAGGATAAACAAATATGGAGTGAGGGGGTCACCTTATATAAGGCCTCTCTCGGGTGTGAATTGAGTAGTTAATTTTTCCATTCCTCAATACTCGCATCCTCGTGCAAGTAATACAAGCATTAATCATCTCAATCCATTTATTTCGAGAAACCCACAACTTTGAGAGTATCCTCAACAAAGTTGATCCCATTAAAGTGATTTATCGTACATTTCTTGCATGAACACTACATTATCATGGATAAGTCTACCCAGAATAAAGCTTTCCTAGCTAATGATGTGAAGTGAGAGACACCTCAAAAATCAAGGTCAAATTCCAAGAGAAATTCATATAATTTGAAGGTATCAAGTTCAAGAGCAAGATCTAAGTGTGTAAAAAAAAAGTGATCAAAATGATGAAATCTTTAGGGGGTTTGAGTAACAAGTAGCAAGCAACACAATCAAGTATCAAGTTTGGAGAAAACACAAGGTTCGGGGTTATTACTCCCAAAGCATGGCTAGTAGTATGCTTAAGCAAATTATGTTCAATCAATGAAGGAAAATATGAAGATAGCATAGGTAATTAGGTGAGTTTTGTCACATCATATGGATTTAAGTCAACTAATGTGCATTATATGATTTTTGCTATTTGCATACTAGTTGATTAAGCTTGGTAACAATTATGATGATACTAGACAACATAATCATCACATGGTGTTCGCTATTTGCTTGCATTACCCAATTTCACTAACACCACAAGTAGGTCAATCATCATTTGCGTCCAAATATCCCCATTCTATCATGATAAGCATATCAAAATTGCACAATCACCCTCATATTACTTATAGAACTCAACTTAGATGATTAATCTAAGCATCATTCATTTATGTTTGGAAGTATACAATGTGTTAAGGAAACATCTAAACTAGTGATAGTCTAACATCCGACATTCAAAATAAATTCTATCATGAATGAATAACAAGTAGGTTTGATCCCTCCTATATGCTACTAACATGCTTAGTTTCTCTTCAAATCACAAACATAACATAAGAACAATATTAGTCTAGCATGATTTGAGAATTTTCACCCTAAAATATATACACGGTAACAGTAGAAACAAATTCCATGGTTGCAAATTAGACAAGAAATAAAAATTAAAAAAAACCTTAGTGGACTAATTTTCTAGCTCTAAATTAATTGACTCGTATTTGTTCTTATTTTTGGCCTTGAAAACGACTTTTCTTGTTTAAATGCAATCGTACGCTATTGTTTCAAATATAACAAAATTTTAAACCATAAAAAAGTGTTGTTTTTATCAACAACACTGTCAAAGTTTATAACTATTACTACCTCTAGTTCTCAATAATTATCATTAATAATTTAAATTTTAGTTCACAATATATGTCATTATAAATATAATTATATTCTACCCTTCCATAAATAGAATTTTATCTATTTTATTCATTTATTGTTTTTATTTTCAAAATACTATTATTTATATTCAAGTACAACCCTCCATATTTTATCATTATTTTTATATAATTTTTTAAAATTATTTTATATCACTAAATGTTATACCTCTACTTTTAGTTTCTTTAATACGTATGTTTTTTACTCTAATAAACCGAAGAGAATGTATATATAGAGAGAGGTTGGCTCCCATGTAAACAACTCTTATCATGTAAAATGAGAACAACCTCTATCCGTTAGATCGTTAAATAGATGACTGAGATTAGGTGACATTAAAGGAAACAAAATCGTGTTATTAATGGAATAAATATTCACCAGACCTGATTATACATATTCGACGGTATGATTACATATACTCGGTGTTTATATATTCACATGGTAAGAGTTGTTTACATATGAGTCAAAGATCAATATATATATATATATATATATATATATATATATATATATGAAACACGCTATTATGGAGTAGCATATTCTATCCACCTAACGCAATTACTATTCATTGGTGGGCAAGTTGCAATTTAGTATATCGGATCTTTAAATTGATTAATTAATTAATTAGGGCATCCATGCGTGTTTAATAATAACCAAAATATAAAGAGGGGTGCATCTTTATTTGTTTTAGGGTCGTGTTTAATAATAACCAAAATATATATATGAACTACGTACTTCATCAAGGTTGTAAAATATTCACATATTGCATCAATTCTCTTAATCTATATACTTAACTCCAACATGTCATATTCAACTACTTTTGTATTTTAACTGTTAAAGGTCGTATACAGTAGAAGTTTAACTACACAAAGGCCAAAAGTCATAAAAACAATTTTTGGGCGATTTTAAACGAATCTATTTATTTTGTTTGACCGTCCCACGCACTACGCAACATGAGAACAATCGTACACCCCTACCTGTGTCTAAAGTCCAACCTCCCCACCGGAACCGGCTCCTATAGGGTTTTCAATTGATCATTTGATTTCCTTTTTTACAAATATTCGAGTTTCATAATATCTATACCTAGTTGCAACATTTTCACCTAATTTTTTGTAACGTCCATATAGTTTTCTTTCTAAAAACGTTCATTTCATTAATGTATATCGTGAAATATAATTAACATTTTCACATATAATCTTTTCATTGTTTATAGGGTTTTTTTTATATGACATGTGAATATAGACTAGATTCGTTTTGGTTTCGAAAGTCGTGACCAAAGGAGCCTTGTAATACAAAACAAAAAAAGAGGTCGAAAAAGAAAGGTAGTATGTTTCACCCACAGAAAACATGAAACGTCTCTTGGTTCCTCCACTTGTTGAATTTGTTTTTAATAGAACATGTGCAATTGTCAAGTACTAGACAAACAAAACACACAATCATGTTACTACTTGCCAATTGCAACTTTTCTTTTCTCGATTACTACATCCCCTTCAATTACTTTACCCATTCTCAATCATCAAACACGCGAGATTATCCAACCATTTTCCACAATCTAATAAACCCTAACTATTTTTTTACATTCAATTCAATTTTTATTTTTACTATTAAATTATAATCCAATACTTAAATTAATATATCCTCCATTTTTTAATGTTTTTTTAAAATTTAAATTTTCCATAAGATTTTCTTAATTATATCTAGAGTATTATAGAAAACCAAGACCCACAAGTGAATATTGGTTAACTATACACGATAATAAGTTGTAGTGTTTGTCTTTTTTTTTTTGTTTATAAATGGATTTTTTTAAATGTACCGGCAAAAAACTATATTTATCACCTGAAGTACGTGACTCGCATGCGCACCTTATGGTTATAACTACGAGTATGGTGTGATGCAGGAAGTTTAGTAGCCGTAAAACTTATTTTCTTTCTTGACCTGATATATTTTATATAACATAAATATATGGATAAAACGGTAAAGTATATATAAATTTAACCTAATCCTAGTTCTATCTCGAACACTCTTTTTAAGCTAGACTTGAGATTCAAAAACTTCAAGTTTGAAGTAGAAACTTGGTTTTTTTGTTTTTGACGCTCCTCATTACTTGTCTTGCATGCCGGTAGGTTGAGCCTAGAGTGCACATAGTTGAGCCCTAGAGCGCACGTAGTTGGCGTCCTAGGGAGTTGATACCGCAAAAAGTGAACAGTACCTAAACATTGTCCTATATATCAAACCGTGGCTATGAATTTCTTCCGTAGAAACCCTATTTGATATCCACATATGAATATCTAATACGTTTTTAAAGAAGTTATAAATTATATTTAAATTAAAACTAGAAAATGACCATTAATCTACCCGTTTAATCTACTTGTCTAAAATTCTGGTGATAATCTCAGACGAAAACAAAACCTCTAATTTCATCACTGTGAGAGAACGATTTAGTCCCATCCCCCTTTATTTTCGTGTTCCCGTCCCACGACGGTGGCCGAATCAATATTCTTTTCACAAATTAAATATTAATTAACTAGAGATTGACCATTGTCTCTTACAAGCAGGTGCCCACAAATGCCGGCTCCTCCAATAGCAAGTCGAAAACAGAGCAATGGACCTCCCTGTCCTCTCTTTAAAGCTTTCTTCTTCTTCTTCTTCTTCTTCTAACTACACTGAAAATATCCCGCTCTTGATTCTTGTACCACACTGTCTTCTTTTATCTGTTTGAATCAGCACCTATCAAACCCGGTTTTTGTTTTTCATTATCGCTTCAACTTGGAGCTTTTTCGTATCCGATTCTCCTCCATTTTCGCTCCTACCTTGGGTTTATCTCTCTTTATGGGCGTTTTCAGCTATTTTGGAATCTTCTGTTTTGGATTTTGCCACTTTTTTACTATAATTTTTGAGTGATTGAGTGGTCGAGCTCTAGGGTTCATCATCACTGGAATGTTCTGCTTTTCTTCCATTACATTATGGTGTGCCGTTGAGTTCCTCAATTGGTTTGTATTTTTGCAAAAGAAGGACTCCTTATCGCTTGCTTTGTCTCAATAAAAGTTGTTGCGGTAGTCACTCAACTGTTGGGCTTTATTCAACGCTGACTCAGTTTCACCTACACCACACCTAACCTACAACCTGTTTGATGAAATGAGTAGGAGACAAAAAGCTCCTGCTTCAGGATCTTACCATTGTGATTCAACTGGATGGTTGTTAGATGAAACCCACTGCTCAAAATGGAGCCTCGAGGAGAACAAGATGTTTGAGGATGCTTTAGCATTGCATGATAAGGACACCTCTGACCGTTGGATCAAAGTTGCAGCCCTTTTGCCTGGGAAGACGGTTGCAGATGTAATCGAACACTACAGGGAACTGGAAGAGGATATATGTGATATAGAAGCCGGGTTGATCCCCATTCCTGGGTACACTAGCAGTGCTTTCACCTTAGAGTGGGATGATTGCTCTAGAGAATTGTACACTCCAGTCGGAGGGGAGAAGAGAAGTTCGTCAGCAAATGCTTTAGATCAAGGGAGGAAGAAAGGCGTCCCTTGGACTGAAGAAGAGCACAGGTGAATCCTTTTTTATTCTCAGATGCTTTTAGTTGGAACTTGTACGTGAATTGTTTTTTAGTTTTAAATTATCCAGTAGAGAGGTGCTGGGTTATGAGCTACATTCGTGGTTATTGTTAGAAGAGCTCGAGACAAATCTGTGCCAAACTCGCAATTATTTGACCTTTTTTCATATAACTGATTCATATTCTTGCTAGACAAACTTTGACATTGTTGTTTCTATCATGGGTTTTCAGGCAATTCCTATTAGGTCTTAAAAAATATGGTAAGGGAGACTGGAGGAACATCTCTCACTATTTTGTGACCACAAGATCTCCAACTCAAGTTGCTAGCCATGCTCAGAAGTTCTTCTTACGGCAACTATCTGGACCTAAAGATAAGAGGAGATCTAGCATCCATGATATCACGACTGTCAACTCTTCTAATGGTAACTGTATAGATCCTTCAATTAGCAGCAGTACATCTCAATCATCTGATCACCCTATTTCAGAAATTCAACTGCCAAAGGGACCGCTCGACGTGATTTTGAGTGAATCAAGTGAAAATTCATCAGTGAAACATCCATGTCACATGTTCTCATCCGGTCTTCAGCTACAGGATCAAAATATGAATAGAGGAGGCGGTGCATCTCAGTATGAGCCATGCAATACAATGTTTCAAATGTAATCCCAGAAAATTGAAGTGGGAACAGATCTCCTGCGAATATCTTAGCACGTTCTCAGGTATCGTTTTTTCGTTACGAGGTGGTCTGCTAGTGTGAATATCTGTATTAAGCTGTGTTGTATTTTATTGCATGGGGGTATTTTGTAGGTGGACGTTCATCTATATTTTGCATTCAAGATATACTTTGAATGATATCTTCATATTTGATAGGGATAGTTTGACTAAAAATCTTGTTTAGAGCTTTGCAATGTGCTTGTCTGTGAATATGTGCTGTCTCTTGTGTTTCTAGCTATTCCCTTTCCATTCTATAGGCTTTTGTTCCTTGATCTTGTTTACATTTGCTCAAGGCTGGATGACAATGAAATATTTGCAAAAAATACTGTTATATTTTAGTCCATATGCTCAGCACAGTCGGCACTAGTGAAATAATTCAGACACAATGAACAATATGAAGTTGAAGTATAAACATTCCAGTTTGCCTTTCTATACCCTCTTTCATTTGTTCAATCATAAATGACATGTATAATTGTACTGGTACCTCAGTCCCCCCTTTTTATGATTTGACCAATAGGGTTTTCCTTTGAAGTCCGCACTCATTCTAGTGGCATGCCGTCTGCTTTGTTTGTCTCTGCCTGATTTAGCTAAGAGTTTTTCCAGTTGTTGTTTGAATAGAGTACCTCGAAGTTTTACTTGCACACACACAAACCACTAGCAACATGAACCACACGTGGCTGAAGGATCGCAAATTACATCATCCATGAAGTTCCTTATAGGCCACAATCCTCTTAGAAGGAAAGAAAAGGTTGGTCTGTGTGTTTTGTGACGTTATAAAGAAGAAGTAGCTACAGCCCAATTATACTTGGATAAAAAAATACCACCAAATCATGCATTTTTGGAATAGAATATATCTTATTGGTGGCTGGTATAGATTCTAGCCAAAACTTTGTCTAAACAATGGTGAATCGATCTTGATCTGCTTTCTTGTGGACCCAAATAGATCCAAGATGAATCCTGTTAGAGGCGGTTGATACATGATAATATACTCAAGGACTGATGAAAAGAACAGGGAACAGAAAGTAGGTAGAAAGGAGTAAAAGAATGTCATGTTGCACTTGAGAGTCTTAAAATTTTTAAGTCTAGTGATAAGATTTACAGGTATTTGATCATCATATACAAAAAAAATGAAATATTTCAAGTAAAGTGAAAATATGATCAGATTAATCTTAATCCTTTCATATTACAGCTACTTGCTATAGTCATATGTTTTTCATATATAAATATCCTTGCCCAAATGCTGGACGAACTTCAAGGCATTTAGGAATTTGGAACTAGGCTGAAGAAGTAGTGAACGAAACACTTGAAGTGCTTGGAATTTGTTGTTGAAACGAGCTTTGTAAATAGTTAGGTATTGTTTGTGTAAAGCCTTTTTTATGTAGCATCAGGGATTTCACAAATTGACTTACATTATGGAGAAGCCAACAATGTACAAACATTTATCTTTGTCAATTCAGAGAAGTATTTCAAACCACAAAATACAGGGAAAAGGTACAAATAATAATAACAAAAGGACATCATAAATACCCACTTAGCATTATTGATCAAATGCCTAAGAAAACCTTTACTTTGCTTTCTCAAGCAACGATCTAGACTTCCAACTGATGTAAGATACTAAGATTTCCAACCATTTTTATTGGCTACCTATTGAAAAAACACTTTCTTTCCACGATCTCTGTGTACATTCCTATTGTCTCTGTTGCTTGATTCATGCCTTCGGCTTCTTGATCATCTTCTTCATGATTCTGATAAAATAGAATTCTTTGAAAATAAACCTTTGATGTGTAAAATAGGGAACGACTCCTTCTACAACCATATTTAGCATTTCGGAAGATCAGCTGGTGGTGGAAGAATAGACTCGTTAGGACCCCTTCCGTTGTCGACTAAGAACGCCATCTTCAATCCCCATGTCGTGTGCACCTCCAGATGACAATGCATGAACCACACCCCTGCCAATCATTCATTTCAACGGATCACACATAGTTTAGACACAAAATCTTACTTTACTGCTTAATGTAGACCTTAGATTTAGGCTGGATAGATGTTTCTGATGTACTAAATTACCTGGGTTATCAGCCCGGAATCTGATAGCTACCCATCCACCAGATGGGACTCCAATGGTATTCCTCTCCACCGGATCCACCAAATTGAACTTCTTAGGATCTGAGCTCGAGTTGTAATTCCCCAGCCCCCTACCAACCGCGAAGAAGTTGAATCCATGAAGATGGACCGGATGGCTTTCAGGTGCTATGACCCCGGTGTCTTGAAGCACTACTTGAACCGTTGCGTTGTAAGGAAGCCTATAAACTTTAGTTCCATTCACAGTCCCCAAGTTGGCAGGCCCGGATCCAGTGTAGTTAAACTGGTTAAGTGGGTGACCCGGGAAGTCATCTGTGAAAACCCCACTTATGTTGAAGAAATGCGCTTGCAAGAGCGCAATCTTAGGCATCACAAACGTCACATTATTCATAGCTGCAACCACACGGCTTCCGTTGGCGGCTTTGCACGTGGGGCACGGGTTGATCCCGAGCCCGACTGTGATAAGAAGGTCGTGGTCGACCTTCTGCGGGACTCGTGCTGGGTACTTCTTAGAGTTCAGGGCCCGGAGCGAGTTCTGAAACTTGTTGGCTACCGAGGTAGCATTCTTTGGTGGCGGACTTGTGAGGAATGTCGGGGCAAGCCCGTTACGGGTCTGGCCCGCATAGTGGATGGTGGCTGTGGCAGTGACGTTGTCGACAGCAACGGGAGCATCCATGAAGGGTGAAGCTGCCACCAAGTACTTGGCCCCGGCAGCCACCTTGTCCGCCTTGAGGATAACATTGGTGGTCTGGCCTGGGGCAATTATAACAGTGTCGATTTCAAAGGGTTTTACATAGGTTGCATCGACCTCAACGACGGTGAGCTTGTGGCCGGCAATCTTGAAGAAGAGTTCCTCATTGAGCGCAGCATTGACAAGTCGGAGCATGTAAGTTTTGTTGCTCTCCACCTGCAAGCTGTACCCACCTTTCCCGGGGCAGCTGGTGAGAGCCCCTGGGTGGCCGTTGATGGTGTGTGCGTCGGAAACGTTAGGCGCCAAGCCTGATTTTGTGGCCTCATTGATCACCGCTTCCGTGTCCGACTTCCACCATTCTCCTGCACCGCCCCGTCAAAGTAAACGTTACAATAATGAACTTATATATAGTGACAAATAAAAGTGTTGTTGTGCTCACCCAACACAACAACAGCTTCCTTGTTGGGCTTGGGGAATGGGTAGGGAACACCGCGCTTGGGCAGAATGACAAGGGCTCCATGGACGGTGGACCTGAGCCAGAGGATGTGTGCGTGCCACAAAAGAGTGCCTCTTTGTCCCGTTAGGGTGAAGTTGTAGACATAACTTTGTCCGGGCTGAATCGGGCATTGCGTGATGTAAGCAGGCCCGTCAGCCCACCCGGTCCTCAGCTGCCGTACCCCATGCCTAACGAAACAACCCAACCCAATCCAGTCATTTTACATAATTTTTTGAGTATGATAATGAAGTTTGTGCGAGTAACATACCAGTGAATAGAGACATTATATTTGACATGGTTTGTAACCTTGACAAGAACCGTATCGTCTTCCCTAGCGTAGAGGGTTGGCCCAGGGAATCGTCCATTGACGGTGACGATGGGCTTGCTCGAGCACAGCCTCGTGTAGTTACTCAGCACCACCTAACCCCATTTTTCAAAATTACTTTACTAAACTTTAGTTTGGACGTTACCCACAAGCTATCTAAATAGAAACCAAAATTCATACCTTCCAAGATTACTTTATTGTCACTGTACTTGCAAATTGTGTTTTATATATAAGTAGTTAATTAAGAATTTGTGCAACTCCGTTGATCTAAACTCGGAAGATATGAACATATAGAAAGAATCCAGTATAAGTTGAAGCACATGATATATTTGACTTACATTGAACTTGTAATGGCGAACCCTACATTCAACCAACAAGGCTGGAAACACGAAGGCGAATGCGAGAAAGACGAGAAACCGAAGGCCGCAAGCCCCCATAGTAGCTATCTTTCTTCGGATTGATTAAATTTGCAGCGTGTTTTGCTGTAGTGGAGTGGCTGCCCAACTCTCATCTTATAAAGTATAAGTAACGGATCTGTCGCTACGCTGTCATTTTACTTGGTTAGGTGAATGAAAGGGGAAGGAGCTTAGGGGCTTAAGCAACAAGGTTTAACACAGGAAACATGACAAGCAACAGCAACAAACCAATTGCTGCATATATTTATTGTTAATTCATATAATTCCTTTGTGTCACATTTCCATAAAGTCTAAGTATATACTAATTATTGATGTATTACGGTATTTAAAAAATGGTCATCTAATTCTCTTGAAAGGCGAGTGCTTCTTGAACAGAACGAGGTTGATTGGTATCTCATGTCCAAATACAGGCAAATGCTCAACATAAAAAAAAAAAGTAGTAAAATGTAAGCAAGACGATTGCGTAAACGAATGTTAAATCCCACCCATTTTGTAGTTGTTTATAAGCGACGAATGGGAGGGATAATCTCATGCATATTAGCTTATGATTTGTAACTATAACGTAATTTAGGAAGTCATTTCTGTTCTGGAGTCCTTTTAGGGCGTTGGTTTGAGGAGAAAGACAGGTTCAGGTTACTCAAACTTGAAACAAAGACCAACCTGCCAAGCCGATATGTCAAACATGATGCAACTCAACTCTACTCACTTGTTCGTAAGAACTAACAAGCTTAAGGGCGACGTTGCCACTAACGAATTGAATTGCATAATCAACTAATTGAATTGAATTGCGTAATTTAGGCAGTCTTTATATTTAGGAATATTAAGTAATAAAAGAGTGTCTAAATCGAGACATGCCATCTTCACACCATGCTATGTATTATAGTCGATGGAGCTATAATAAGAGCAAAGACACTGCAAATATGATGTGGAAAGTCAAGGCCATTTGAACAAAGGAGTAACATAGATCCAAGTAGCATCAAGGATAACTATCATGAGTAATATAGAGGCCCTAAAGGAAGGTCAATATCACGCGTCCACATACATACACCCCCGTTAGCCTTCTACAAGTTTACCCCCGCGCTTTTATAATATAATGAAAATAATTAAAAAATTGTAACACCCCGTAAATCTTGGGAAACAAGAGAGTTAACACATGATGAGAAGTGTCTAGAACATGTGCCCCTTAGATCAAAAGTGAATGCAAAATTGGCAAGCGCATCCACCACCTTATTGTCTACCAAAAACACATGGCCGAAAGAGACTTCCCAACCCCGGTAAAAAACGAAGCCTTGACACCTTAGTACCAGGCTAGAGAGCAGGTGAGAAGGATTCACACCGACGTCAATAAGATCCACCACCAACCTTGAGTCAACTTCAGCTTTCACCCATATGCACCCTTTGTCCCATGCAAGTTCAAGTCATTTGGCAAAGTCCTCATAATTCTGCCGCAAAGGTTGAAGCAACCCTGATATTAACAACAAAACCCACAATCCATTCTCCATTGTGGTTCCTCAAAAGACCACTAGTGCAAGCTCTCCCCCTTTTATGTGGGACCATCTTCGACACTTTTCATACAAGGACTCATCACTAGGCCAAGAGTTAGAAGGATCCAAGAGAAGACATCTTCAAGGAAGATCAAGGGGAGTTGGAAATGAAAAAATATCCACAGCATGAAGAAATCGGTCGATTTTCTTATTACAAGAAAATCGAGTCACATGTAAGAAAAATCGGTCCATCTCTTCTTCTGCAAGTCGATATTTCTCCTTTCCAACATATCTAGAAGATCCGTCCATGATCTTTATTTTTTGGCGATTATATCTTGTAATAATTCCTTAAATCTCTCAGACTATCTTAAGGGATTATTTAGTTTCTATCTTTTTTAGATTTTATATATTATATATTTCAAAAGATATCTTTCCTAGATTATCTTTTCAAAGGATATATTTTATAGATCATATCTTTTTAGTTTTTCCTAGTTATAGTAGATTTAATCTCCCTTATAAATAGCCTTAGAAGGGAAGATTGTTAGATAGTTGAGTTGTGATTATATTTTCAATATTATTGTGAGATACTTGTGACTTCGCTCACGGGATTTGCATTTTATAATTTCTATTCAATCAAAAGGAGAGTTTTTGGTTGAAAAGTTGTGAATCTTTGCTAGGTTGTTCTTGTGTGTGTTAATCTTGTTGAAGGTTGGTGCTACAAGTCAAACTAGTCTCTCCTTGTGCTTGTCTTATCTAGAAGGCTTGTGTAAGGTTAAAGAAGGAAGGGTGAAAGGTAATTCTTTGTTAAGGGTTTTGATCCATCGAGTTTAAGGTTCTTTGCAAGTCTTATAATAGTCCTATCTTCCTATATTAATCATTTATCATTCCATATTCATCTTCTTTTCTTTTCATATCGTTCACTAATCCGTTTTCTGAGTTTCCAAGAAAATCGACTCGTTCTTCATATAAATCGGCCGATTTATCCTATAGAACAACCCGATTTCTATCCAAGTTAAGGACTTTCAATGTAGATCGGGAACTGCGGCTTATCCCCGCATCACCCTTCCCCCTAACAACACCATCGGATTTGAGTTTAACCCAATCCCGAGGGGGTAACTCCCACGTCACAAGTATCTCTTTCTTCGGCACCAGTGAGGAACACAACTCCCTTGACCCAAACGCCCTAATGGTTTGATGATACTCATCCACACTAGGGATTGCTTGCTTCTCACCTCCTCTTAGTTGTTGAAAACTCGCAGGTTCCTCCACTTCAATAGCCACCAAACCCACAACATAAACAAAATATTCCACTAAACATATGACTCTTTATTCATAATTGGTCAAATTTAAACTACTTTTAGCCATTGTCTCCATTCATAATTGGAAACTTCATCAGATGGGTGTTCACAATACCTTTTTTCACGGTGATTTGAATGAGGAAGGCTTTTTTATTCTACCTCATGGATTCCGAACGTCTTCCCAAATTTGTCGCCTCTAGAAATCTTTGTATTGTCATTGTCAAACTTTTCGGAATTGGTTTCACAATCACATATGCTCTTTTGAATTACGGGTGTTGTAAGTCCCTTGCTAATTACTACATTTCACCTTTAGACGGTTAGGTATCACCCTTCAGATTTTGATTTATGTGGATAATATGATCATTACTGGCATCAATTCTACTACTATTCGCAAATTTAAGGATTATATTCTTACCCGCTTTCACATGAAGGACCTTGGGGTCCTCCGGTTTTTCTTAGGCATTGAAA
Source organism: Fagopyrum homotropicum (assembly GCA_033239125.1). NCBI lineage: Eukaryota > Viridiplantae > Streptophyta > Magnoliopsida > Caryophyllales > Polygonaceae > Fagopyrum > Fagopyrum homotropicum. The sequence continues at coordinate 78,711,547 of BSWB01000008.1, forward strand.
TTGTTCGCACCCCGTCTAGTTTATGGCTTAACCAACAAAATTACACTCTTAATATTCTAGCTAATTTCGGTCTTCTTGGATGTAAACCTGCAATTTTTTCCAATGTTTGTTGATCAGATCTTCAATCGGATTCATCCGACCTGCTTGATGATCTTGAGAAATATCGTCGTTTGGTAGAACGTCTCGTTTACATCTCCATCACTAGTGTTAAACTTGCATATTCAGTTCATATACTTTCTCAGTGTATGGCTGCTCAGTACCATGAACAATTAGAGGTTGCCTTGAAGGTTTTTTCGTTACCTAAAGTCGGCATCTTCTTAGAATATTTTCTTATCTCACTCCAGTGATCTTTGCTTTCGTGTTTTTTGTGTCTTAGATGATGCAACTTGCCTTACCACTAGACGCTCTCCTACAAGCTACTTCATTCTACTCGGTAACTCACCCATTTCTTTGAAACCAAGAAACAGACTATCATATCCAAATTTTTTTCCGAGGCTAAATACAAAGCAATAACAACTACTACATGTGAGATTGTCTGGCTTCACTCCCTACTCTATTCACTCAAAATCTCGCATAAGGATCTCATGCACCTCTATTGCAATAATTGGTCAGCTATCTATATTGCCAACGATCTAATTTTTCCTGAACGAGCCAACAACATTGATGTTGACTTTCGTACCATTAAGATTCAACGAGACATCATTCAAACTTAACATGACCATCCCTAACACCCTACAACTTGTTGACATCAAAACTAAGGTTTTTGACCCTACTGGATTCAACTTCTTGATTTACAAGTTTGAAGTTATGTGCTCTCCACCCCAACTTGAGGGGAGTGTTAGAGATTTGGTTGATTATATATAAAATTATCGTTTTATTTGTTAGTTTATTATTTTCCCTTTACATTTGTTATATAAACAATATTCGATCCATAAAATGAAATAAATAAGTTTTCTTGTTTACAGATCTCCATATTGAAAGTTATGCCATCGTTTATCACATTCAAACCGGTCCCTCTTCCATGGGAAAAGAACAAAACTGATATAGAAATAAATAAAAAAAAAAAAAGAATTTGATTAATGATAGGATAATTGAGATGCATTGAGAGGTCCATAACAATTGCGCGCTGCAGAAGAGAACTCCTAAGCTCAAAATCAAAAACCCTTTGAACCTCAAAGAAGAGAAAGGAAACAAGAAGAAATATGATATCAGTGAAGATCGTTCATACAGGCTTCACCCGCATCACCACGGTTGACATGATGAGAAGCTCCCGGCGACACAATTTCCTCTTCGTCCGACGATCCAAGTCTGAGGATGGATCCGACCCGGATCCTGCTCCAATCCAGGGCGACCCTAAAAGCCAGGAGCTGCTCGCTAAGATAGCCATGCTTCAGGCTGAAAAGGTGCGCTTAACAGATTTCTTGGATGAACGCTCCGCTTACCTCACCCAATTCGTCGAGGATGCCAACGCCGAGTTCGACGCCATCGGAGAAGACGCTCTCAAGGAGCTCGACGAATCCACTTCCCGGGTGAGTCTTCGATCTTTTTTACTGATCATGTGTCACAATATCAAGTTTAACATGTGAAACGAAAACATGAGCAGATCATGGACAACATAGAGAGCAGGATGCAGGAATTCGAGGAGTCGACGAGGCAAAGCCAGCTGGAGATCGAGGAGGGCGACAAAGAGGTGACGGAATTCGAAGGCGAGGTGGAAAACTCTCGTAATGAAGGCATGTTCTTCAAGAGCTTCACCAAAAAGGAACCTGCAGCTGACTTTGATATAGTCAAGGCTAAGGAGGAAGCCAAGAGGATGAGCAGTGAGCTTATGAAGCAAAGCGCTAATTCTAAGACCAGGATCAACTTGTACGTGGCGTTGATCGGTGTCGTTACCATTGCAATCTCTGATTCCGTGTTCGCTTCTCCTGTGCAAGATTGGAAGAGAATTGGGGTCTTGGGTGCTATTTTAGTTGGCCTTGTTTCGCAGTTTATATATGAGCGGAGTATACAGTCTGATGCTCAAGAAAAGAAAGGATCAGGCTCATCGGATAAGGATGATAATTGATATGCAGTCATACCATAGAATAGAGCTTATAAAGTGTTCTTGCTGATGTTTTTACTGCAATCAACAACAACCAACCTTGGAAGAATGGACAAATTTAACATATGGATATTGACTATGCATCATTCACAACTGTCAAAAATCAAATCACACCATACCTCTCTTGAGCATTACCAACCAAATTGGTCGCAACTCCCGTGCATCCATCAAAGCCTAGAATGGCCATTGTGTATCATAACTAACTGAATCTTGTTCGCCCTAGGTCGTCCCACTTAAGGGTAAACCCAATGTCGATGCAGTTGAATGGACCGGACCGCAAAACACGGTCTAGTCGGATCGTAATTGTATGATCCGGTCTTGGATTGTAATATTCCGGGGCCCTTTTTTTACCTTTTTCATATTTATTTTAAAAAAATATGAATTCGCTCTGGTCGGGGTTTCAACAGGAACGTATTGAACTATATAAAATATATATTTTTTGAAAAAATTGGTCAATATGATCCGGTCATGGACTGTTCGCGTGTACGAATGCTAACGGTCTAATCCAGACCGTTTGCACTATCTTAATTGAATGTTTGCGGATAGTCGTACTAAATCAGCAAGATTATATGATCTACAGCACATGTAGGGCTTAATTATAATTAAATAATATAAACTCATAATAATTCATAAAGCCTATTATGATGATTACAAGTTAGGATCTTCATCAAACACTTAACATATGCTTGAAGACGTATCAATATACACCGTGATTGCGTTGAGAACGAAAATAATGAAATCCTATTCGAACAAAACCGTCTACCTTGAAAACCATGGATAATCTTTTGACCTACTCTTTAACTAGCGTATTACCTACGCCTTCTGCAGGTTGAGTTATAAAAAATACTTAATACTTATAAATTCATACGTATACATTTGTAAGATAAAAATTCGGAAAATAAAATATAATTGTTATCATTATTTTTAATTCTCTTTTATTTGTTTTTTCTCTTCTAATTAATTATATATTAAATAATATTTAATATAATTATATCACATTTCTTTACTTAAAATTGTAATCTATAATATATTTTTTTAATTATTATATATTAGCTTTGAATAAAAATAAATATGTTTAGAATTTGATTAGAAGATTTACTGCGTTCATATCAACGACAACGAGATATTAAAAAAAAGATTAGTTTTACTGGATTTCTAAAAAATAAAAAGATTTAAAAATTAATTAAAGTCTCGGGGATAATTTTTTTATATACTATCAAAAATAATCAAAATAATAAATTTTTAAAAATATTTTTGGGAGCTGCGTGAATTGTAGATTTGACACGTGGCAAAAAAGCTCTCTCTTTTAATAGATACTAGTATATTACCCGCACTTTGTGCGGGTTGAGTTTCAATAAATATTTAATACTTAAAAATTTATATGTATATTTTTCTAAAATAAAAATCCGGAGAATGAAATTATAATCATTATTATGATTTTTTATTCTCTTTTCAGTATTTATCTCTTCTAATTAATTAAATTTTTTAAATTGATTTGTTAAGATATGCTTGTTGGTTAAAAAATATTCGTAAAAGTTTAAAAACTATTTTTATAAAAAATATTTATTTAAATATTTTTAAAAAATTTAAAAATCAATTTTCAATTTATATTAACATTAGAAATCACTTTTTAAAATAATTTTTTAGGCTTCGAGAAACATGGCGTTGACACGTGTCAATAGAGGCTTCTGCTTTAATATATATAAGACTAGTATATTACCCGTGCATTGCACAGGAGTTCGGTTTTAATTTTTTTATTATAATATATTTTATTTTATTGAAAATGTAATAACTATATATATATAGGCTTCTGTTCAAGCACGGTTCAATTAATGCGGTACGGCCGTGCGGCCGAACGTACGGCCGACACGTGTCCTGAAAAAAAAATTTCGAAATGGTTTTTTTTTTCTTTCCAGAAACAAATGAAAATTTGTTTGAACTACCATGTTATAATTTATGCACTATTCTCCTATAAACTTTGAACTATTCCCAAATAATCCCTGAATTATTACTTTTTAATATATTATATCAAATTATTTATAAATTAATCATTTATATGTTATGAACTATTCAATTGTAATTCATGAACTATCATTTTATAAGTTATGCACTATCCTTTATAAATTTTGCATTTTGAACTATTCTATTATAATTCATGAACTATTTTATTATAATTCATGAACTATCCCATAATAAGTTTTGAACTATTACTTTAACTCCTTTATAACTTTTACACTTTAAACTATTCTATTATAATTCATGAACTATCCCATAATAAGCTTTGAACTATTACTTTCACTCCTTAATAAATTTTGCACTATAAACTATTCTATTATAATTCATGAACTATCCTTTTATAAGTTATGAACAATCCTTAATAAATTTTGAACTATCACTTTCACTCGTTTCTGAAAAAAAAAAAAAAAAATTCAGGGACACGTGTCGGCCGTACGTTCGGCCGCACGACCGTACCGGAATAATATGCCTTACCTGAACAACACCCTATATATATATAATCTATTTGACATAAAAAAAAAATTAGGCTTTTATTGTTTATTGTTTATACTAATACACAAATCTTATATCTATTTTAATATCATAAGTTAGTGATCATAAAATACAATATTTTCAAAATTATATTTTACATTAATATTGATAAATATATTATATACAAAATAATAATCAAATACTACATACATGATCCATTTAAAATATAGTTGACGCCATATATTTAAAGTAATATGTCATGACAAATATACTTAATGAATATAAAGTTAAACAAAATAATGTGTTTTAAAAGGTCATCTATTATAAAATGATAGCAAAAATAAAAAAAAATTAAATGTTATCCTACAATACTACAAAATCTACATTGTACAAAATAACCTTGAAGTCCAACAACTTATAAGGCCCAAAACCCATAAAAAAAAACCTTCTAAATTATCACAACAATAATAATATTTATTAAAATATATTTATGTTGAAAAAAATTGATTCAGTACAACCGTATGCTGAAGTCTTCAGTTCCAAAAAGCGCAACCCTTCCATTTCCACCCTCGTTGAAGAATAACTATACTTATCCCAAAAGTGCCCTATTCTTCTCGCTCGAAAAGATACAAACATACACATTCTATAAAGATTGATATGAAAGCTCAATCTCTATCCAGATAATTTCAATACACTAAGTATGTTCTTAATTATCCACTGCTATCATCTATACATTTCGAAATTTTATACGACTTCAATCTGCACACCAACAATCGATTTCAAAGTTGTTTGAATAGGGATTGCCTGGAATATGGTTGTAAACGAAGTTGCCAGATTAATCACACGAAGAAGGTGAAAAATCACCAGTTTCCATACCATATTGATTTAGGTTTTTCATTTTGAATCGATGATTTAAATGGGCCAAAGAGTCAAAATAGATTGTTATCAATTTAATCCTGTTAGGTACTGTGTTGGTTTATATCCCTTATGCTGAATAAGGTTGCAGTTCTCGGGTGCAAAGGTAGCTTAAGTAAAATTAGGATTTCATTTCGTATGTAAATGACTGATTTTGTAGATTATTTTACTCATATATCAATTTGGGTTATAGAATTTGTTCAGAAATAAATCAGTTGATAAAGGTTACATTAAACCATAGAAGGATACAACTAAATTTACAACTCAGCACGAATAACACAAATTTAAGCTATGGAAGTCCAACTAAATGCATGTTTTGTTAAAAAATCAGCTTCAACACCATCAATATTAATTTATAATTTAGACATAAAACAATCAAAATTCAAGATAATAAGAAAAGATTATGTATGCAACATAAAAATCAAAAAAAAAAAGATCAGCAAATGTTAAAGTTCGGCAAACAAATTCCAAAAAATCAATACATATATAGATCCTGACTCATATGTAAACAACTCTTATCGTGTGAACGTGTAAACACCGAATAAATGTGAGTATACCGCCGAATATATGTGACTATACCGCCGAATATATAGATTCAGGTCCGGCGAATCTTCTTCCATTAATAACATGATTTTTTTATCCTTTAATATCGCCTAATCTCATACATCTATTTAACGATCTAACGGATACAATTTGTTTTCATTTTACATGATAAGAGATGTTTACATGGGAGTCAAATTCTCTCTCTCTCTCTCTCTCTCTCTCTCTCTCTCTCTCTCTCTCTCTCTCTCTCTCTCTCTCTCTCTCTCTCTCTCTCTCTCTCTCTCTCTCTCTCTCTCTCTCTCTCTCTCTCTCTATATATATATATATATATAAATCTATATTTATATATATATAGTTTCACTTTCCTATTAACCATATGTAACACTCCGACTTCTCATAACCCGGGACGCTACTGGTTAGGACCTCACAATGGGTCCCGACCTCAGTTTGACAACAACTTTACTAGGATCTTACAACAAGACACAAATAAAGAAAACCGAAATTCATAAAGCGATGGTTTAAAATGACATGAATGTAGCACAAACGTCTAATAGCGAACAATACTTAAGAAATAAAAGTCTACTATCATCATACTATAAAGGAAACATCAATATAAAACCCAACCCCATTCTAGGGAGTACGGAGACCCGGCTGACCACTACTTTCGGATCACTCAGCTGCTGCTCTAACCTGCGGTAAATCTAAACAACAACATAAATCAACCGTTAGCTATCTATCTAAACGTTAGATAAATGAGAATAGCACACACACACACACAATAGCAAAACTAAACACATATCATGTTTTCAGAGAAGTCCATTTTTATAATCTTTATTTAGGTCATTCGCTCTTACTAATGATACTTATTTTGTGACACGAGGGATTACTAAACCTCGCCTCCGCCCCGTGTAACCATCAAGAATGGATCCGATGCACCTCACCTTGTACCTGTATGGTCTGGGTATAGAGAACCTTCCAGTCTCCTGTCAGAGCTGGGCACTGATGTCACCACCCGTTATACATACACTTGGGCCGTAAAATAATAAAAGTCGTCCTATGCATGTTATAATTATTAAACAATCAACACAGACCACTATCATCATTCAGCTAACATCTAGAAACCAGCTAAGTAAGTCGTAAGGACTTACCTGAATCAAATCTCAACTCTCCTAATTCTCAACTCGGTCTGCAACCGTAGAAACTCAATCGCCTGTCATAAGAGGCAAGTGGATCAATAATGTATCCCACTTTCTTAGAAGTCGATAACTATAAGATATACAATCTCATCATAAGAGAACTTACTAAAGAACTCTCAAAATAAATATATACAAATTCCGAAATACAATCATAAGAGAACTTACCCCTGGTCCCGAAACTCCAGAATATTCTATAATCTAGTTTCAAACTCTCCTTTGGAACCTATTTCCACAATCTAGCTCTCAAAAGATAGTTAAAGATTTAGAAGAGTAAATCCAATCTTGATTTTCATAAAAAGTCGCTAAGGTCCGACTTTGGCTTAAGAAACGAGGCTCGAATAAATATATACAAATTCCGAGGTAATTCTTTAAATCATCTATGATATTCATGGTACTCATAGGAATAAAGAACTCTCAAAAACTCTAAACAACAACTCCTACACAAATCTCTAAAGATGGTTCCAAAATCCCAAATTTTCCATACTTAGTCATATTCTGAGTGCTTTAACAACTGCACAACCAGCCCACTTAGAGCGCCTATAGATCTAGATCTGTCCGTTGGATCGGTCTCAACTTCTGATACATTAGACTATGCATAACCCTCTATGTCATACTACAAATTGAACGGTAAATAAATAGTGCAAGGCATCGAAATTTGGCCCTAAAGATGGCTACTCAACATAGAATTCTGGATTTAAAACAAGAGTATAATTGGTCTTGGCTTCGAGACTCACCTGCATTGTATGGTAGGAGTAACTAGGAAAGCCACAGGTTCAAGGTTTGATCCCCTGTGATTGACAAAACAATCTCTTACATCTCTTTCTTCATGTGCAACTATAAAGAAGAGGGAAAAAGGTTTGAGCTCAATCTTACCAAAGGATGGACTGTAGAAGGTTGTTACACCTTAAAGAAGTGTGAGGCTCGGACGGCTAGCTTCTGTCAACACAGGAGGAGGAGGGTGGTTCGACAAGGGTGACTGTGTAAGTTATGAGATGGTAGAGACCATCCATCAACACTTAAAGTTCAACAAGAGGGAAACAGAAGTGAGGAAGGAGAGACTTACCCGGCTTGGAAGATCTCGACTCCCGATCGATGGTGAAGTACGTCTGCTGGTCAATCTAGATCTGCAGATGAGAAGGTACATGCAGCAACGTGTTAGATCCAATCTGGGATAGACGTTCAGAAGAGATGCAAACCCAGGAAAGACACGAGGGAAAGGAAGTAGTCGCTACTCACCTGTGTAGACGGCATGGCGTGCAACACTCAGAGCGAGGGGAAGTTCCTGGAATGGAAGGGGGTCGACACCTTTGTTGCCGATTGTACACAAAGGAAGTGAAGGCCTTGCTTGCGCCTATACTGGAAGATCGAAAATAAAAGAACGACCTGCTGCGGAAGAAAATTTGGAGAGCGTCTAAATCTGGACGGAACGAGGGGCGTGTGCAGCTTACGGAGAAGGAAAATCCAGGGTGTAGGCTTACACGACTGCTTGATTCCAGGCCGTTACATATGCAGATCTTCACCCGCTCCAGCTCAGCAATCCTCATGTGGAAGCAGTCTTCTTGGTTTGGGCTGGCATCTAGCTGACATTGTGGATATGTGGCCCAATGTACAACAGGAGGAAGATGGGCCACGACAAGCAAGTAAGAAAGGGGAGGTGGGCTGAGATTGTGCAGGCTTGCCAAAAGTTTGTCTTGGCCTTGTCAATGTTAGGTCATGACCTTGTCAAAAGGTTGTCGGACATCGTCATGCTCTCATCTCGGCTTCGTCATGGTCTCTTCTCGGCTTCGTCATGGTCTCGTTAAAAGGCTTACACTTGTAGTTGTAAGAATTAGGGTTCGATAAAAATCATCATTTTATGTGAATATAAAACTCACATCAAATGATAGATTTTATTAGGTAACATAACATTAGGCATCCTACAGAAAATCCACGATCCCACATCGGTTTGACTCGGACATATCTAGAAAATTTTCCGGATATTACATCAGTGTTCCCTTAACATAAGTTTCATCCCGAAACTTAGAATAAGGTATCTAACTAAATGACCTCCATAAATAGAAATGTATAACTTGGTCTCCCTAAATTTTGTAATCTCGTTTTCTAAAATGCAAAACTACTCAGTCATCATAATCAGACAACACATAAAAACATAATCACTCAATCCAATGTATAATCACAAAAGTCACACAAACAAAATCCGAGCACTAACTCATCGGTACAACAGTAGCAGCTAACTTCGCAAAGAACTTGGGATAACTACGCCTAATGCTCTCCTCTGTCTCCCAGGTGGCCTCATCGACTCCTCGTCTAGACCACTAGATCCTCAACATCAGTATCTCCTTGGACCGCAAGCGTCTAATACTGCGCTCTAGGACGGCTACTGGGTTCTCTACAAAAGTATGATCTGGCTCAACTATCAGATCCTTATGGCTGATGACGTGCCTTGGGTCTGGAATGTACTCTCTCAGTTGAGATACATGGAAGATCGGGTGGACGCCCTCTAGTCTCGGCGGTAGTGCTAATCGGTAGGCAACCTCTCCGACTCTCTCCAAGATCTCAAAAGGTCTGACATATCGGGGACTCAACTTCCCCTTAATGTCGAAACGCCGGATGCCTCTCGTCGGTGACACTCTCAACCACACTTGTGCACCTACTCTAAACTCCAAAGGTCGACGCCTCTTGTCGGCGTAGGATTTTTGACGACTCTGAGCTGCTAACATCCGCTCTTAGACCAGGGCGATCCGAGCGATGTCGTCCTGTATCTGGTTTGGAGCTACTCCATCAGCTCTGCTAGGCTCATCCTAGCACAATGGTGTGCGACATCTCCGCCCGTACAAAGCCTCATAAGGGGCCATCCCAATAGACGCGTGCCAAATGTTATTATATGAAAACTCTACAAGGGGAATACCTGTCCCCAATCCAGTACACAAGCTTGTAGCATGTTTTCTAATGTTTGGATCGTCCTCTCAGACTGACCGTCGGTCTGTGGGTGGTAAGCAGTAGTAAAGTGGAGACTCGTCCCCAAAGCGGTATGTACCTGGTGCCAAAATCTCGAGGTGAGCTGCCCATCCCTCTAGGAAACGATAGTCCTCGGCACTCCATGTAGTCTCACAATGTGTCTGGTGAACTCCTCATCTAGACGACTTACCGACCACGTTTCCTTAATCAGAATGAAACGTGCGGTCTTCATCAGACGGTCTACCATTACCCAAATAGCATCAAAACCTCTCCTGAGTCTCAATCCCGTGATGAAATCCATAGAGATGTCCTCCCACTTCCACTGTGGTACTAGCAGTGGGTGGAGCTCTCCTCCGGACCTACGATGCTCAATCTTGACCTGATGGCAGGTCGCACACTGAGCTACATATCAAGCCACGTCGGGCTTCAAACCACCCCACTAGATGGAACGTCTCACATCCTTGTACATCTTACTCGCTCCTGGATTAACTGAGTATGAGGTAGCATAGGCCTCGCCCAATATCCTCTGTCTCAACTCACTGTCTGATGGCACAGAAATACGGTCTTGACGTCCCATCACTCCGTTAGAAACAATAGTGAACTAAGGTGCCTCATCTCGAGACATCCTGTCTCGGATCCTGTTAAAAGTCGGACAGGTCTCCTACTTCTATCGGATCTCTCCCAACAGATCAGGTAGTAACTCCAAGGTAGCCAAATGACAGTCTATATTTGGGAACTGAACCTCTACCTCTAACCAAGCCAAATCCCTCTGCAACTGCAATTGTACCGTCAATCGGGCTATCGCCTTCTCCCGAGGCGTCTTCCGACTCAAAGCGTCAACAACAACATTCGCCTTCCCTGGGTGGTAGAGAATCTCAAGGTCGAAATCCTTGATCAACTCTAACCACCTCCTCTAGCGGTTATTCAACTCCCGCTGAGTGAATATATTTCAGACTCTTATGGTTTGTGAAGATCTGACATGTCACCCCATAGAGATAGTTACGTTAGATCTTAAGGGCATAAGCTATGACCTTACCCCTCTACATCAAGACACACCCCAAGCCTAGCTTTGATGTGTCATTGTATACCACAAAGTCATTTGTACCCTCGGACTGTGCTAAAATCGGAGCAGATGTCAGTCTCTTCTTCAGCTCCTCAAAGCTCCGTTGACACGGCTCAGACCAAACAAACCGAGTAGTCTTCCTTGGAAGGCAGGTAAGTGGTCGGGCAAACAAGAAGAACCCTTCCACGAACCGGTGGTAGTAGCATGTCAAACCGAGAAAGTTGTGAACCTCCTTAACATTCTTTGGAGGTTGCCAAGAAGACATTGTCTCGATCTTCGCCGGATCGACCTTAATCCTCTCAGCAGTCACTACATGGTCTAGGAAGGCCACCTCTGACATCCAGAACTCGCACTTAGACAGCTTGGCATAAAGCTAACTATCCTGCAGAATCTGTAACATTGTTCTCAAGTGTTCGGCATGCTCCTCTCGACTCCTAGAGTAAACTAGAATGTCGTCAATGAAGACCACTACAAACTGGTCTAAGAAGTCGATGAAAATCCCGTTCATCAACTCCATGAACACTGCTGGCGCATTAGTGAGCCCGAATGGCATCACTACAAACTCATAATGGACATACCTAGTCCGGAATGCCGTCTTAGGTGTGTCCTGATCTCTCACTCTCAGTTGGTGATAACCCGATCTCAAGTCGATCCTCGAAAACACGAACGCTCCATCCAACTGGTCCAATAGATATGCGAGGCAGTGGATACTTGTTCATGATGGTGACCTTGTTCAACTCTCTGTAATCGATGCATAGCCTCATCGATCCATCCTTCTTCCTCAAAAATAATATTGGCGCTCCCTAGGGGGACACACTAGGGCGTATGAAGCCCTTCTCAGCCAGTTCCTCCAACTGCTTCTTCAGCTCAAGCAACTCTATTGGTGTCATGCGGTACGTGGCCTTTGAGATTTGTCTCATGCCCGACTCTAACTCAATGCTAAAGTCAACACTCCTCTGTGGGGGTAACCCTGGCAGATCGTCACTAAGAGCATCCACATCAAACAAGAAGTAAGATTAATCTTACCTATTTTTTCTTTGTTTTTTACTCTTCTTTTGATGCCACATCACCTTAAGAACATACTAATCTTTTTAACCACATCAATAGAACACATACCTTGTTCTTAGTATACTTTATTATATGTATTACTTTTTTTTATATTTAGATTATTAATAAAACATAGAAGAATAAGTCTAAAATAAATTTAAATTAAAAGTTATTCTTTATAAGTAAAATAACATATTGAAGTGCTACACAAAGTTATAAAATATGTGCTATACAAATGATTTTACAATGTACATTACTTCAAAAAAAAATTGAAGGATAGAAAAATTTATATAAAGTGGATATTTATAAATAGATAAAATTATTTTATAAATTATAGCGTAATTTTTTATTTAATTTGTATTCTCAATGTCATTTAAAATATATTTAAAATGTTTTTCTATAAGATGAAAGTAAAAATAAAAGGAAAAATCAAAAGGGCCCACTAAAATTTCCTAAGAACCTCATCTTCTGCAAGATGAAATTACTCTTGGTTCTATCAAAAAATTTTCATCTCTCCTATGTGGCAGTGGAGATTTGTGTCAAGACCTCCCGATGTGTATACTCTAAATACCTCTACAAACTCACATGCAACTGGTATCTCCTCTATTGTCAGACTCTTGTGTTCCTTCATGGTATAACACTAGAAGGCTTCGCAACCCTGTGCTATCAGTCTCGTTGCTCTCACTGCGCTGATAACAGTGCCGGACTTTCCGAGATCCCAACCTAGAAATATCACTCTGTGACCCTCCTCAGTGGCGACAGTTACGGTCCTCCTGCCAATGTCTAAGATCGCTCCATGTCTCGTCATCCAATCTATCCCTAAGATCACGTCCTCATGGGCTAAGGGCATGACTAGGAAGTTCACCAGCCAGTCCCGATCTCTCAAATGAATTGGGCAATCATAAATCTCTCGGGTCCCTCTGACCTTACTCTCATCAGGTAATCCTATCACAAATGGTATCCCCTCTACAATAGTTAAGGACAATCTATCTACGCATGTATCAGATATAAAGGAGTGCGTAGCACCCTTATCAAACAAAACTCGTACGGGTAAGTCATGAATCCAGATAGTACTTGTGGTCATCGGTGCTTTTGGCTGATCAGTACTCCTCAACTCAAACACTCGCGCCGGAGCTCCCTGGTATCAGCCGCACTACATTATTCGTGTAACCATGAAAACATGCCTTATTGTTTAATATATTATTCGTAGTTATTTTTAGTTTTGTTACGAAGGTGTCATATCGTTTAATGTATTATCCGTAGTTATTATTGATTGAATGGATTATTCGTAGTTATTGTTGGTTGAATGGATTATTCGTAGTTATTATTTATTATGATATATACCCTAAATCTCGACCCTTAATACTCACCATCCGACGGTCTAAGATTGTTCTCATGATTACACGATAAGTCTGTTCTCATGGGACCGCACCCTCTATATATATATATATATATATAGAGTATAGATCCTATGAGAACACTCTCTAACGTGAGAACATGAGAACAGATTCGTAATTATTATTAGTTTTGTTACGAATGTGCCATATCGTTTAATGTATTATTCGTAGTTATTGTTGGTTGAGTGGATTATTCGTAGTTATTGTTGGATTCCTAATTATTATTATTCGTAGTTATTATTATTTTTAATATTTACTCTAAATCTCAACCCTTAATACTCACATCCAACGGTGTACAATTGTTCTCATGTTCTCACGTTAGGGGTGTTCTCATGAGAACCACACCCTATATATATATATATATATATATATATATATATATATATATATATAGGGTGTGGTTCTCATGAGAACACCCTCTAACGTGAGAACATGAGAACAATCGTACACCGTTGGATGTGAGTATTAAGGGTTGAGATTTAGAGTAGATATCAAAAATAATAATAATTACGAATAATAATAATTAGGAATCCAACAATAACTACGAATAATCCACTCAACCAACAATAACTACGAATAATACATTAAACGATATGACACATTCGTAACAAAACTGATAATAATTACGAATCTGTTCTCATGTTCTCACGTTAGAGGGTGTTCTCATATGATCTATACTATATATATATATATATATATATATATATATATATATATATATATATATACTAGGTGAATTGTGCGTGCTTCGCACGCGCGTGATATGATTTGTTATGTGTGTGAGTTATAATCGAGTTGAGTTGAGAATATTTATATATCGAGAAGTGAAGGTTGGAGTATTTTTATCGATTCGTATTTAATAGAGTTTGTAAAGAAGCTCATGCTCGTTTATTTACTAAAGTGAAAGGGTTTGGACCGAACTCGAAGATAATACGATACTGCACTTTTAATAAAACTTAAAGCCTCTACCGTAGTGCAGCGTATAGCATCAACGTCACAGAATTCATCATAACCTTAACCATCAAATTAATTACTGGAATTTGGCAAGCTTCAGTTGTAGTTCGAAAATTTATTTCCATTAATATTCGAAGATGGAAGTTAAACGCATATATATGAAGCAACAATTTTTTGTTTTTACAGCTTCTAGTCTCTTAACTTATTCAACATAGCATCAAGGGCATTTCAATATACTTTTTTTTTACTGTGTGCTATGCCGTGGACTTATGTACGGGTGATTGGGATAAAGCTCAACATGAATGCTTGTCGAATGTCGACATTCGGTTATTATTTTCCAAAGTTCGGTAATCACGATTGAAAAGAGTCCCTTCAATATATCCTTTCATTTAGTTTAGCTTTAGATTTTTCTAGACAGTTTATAGACCCGTTAGGTTGATAATATCTCCATATTATAACATATAAACCATTACAAAAAAAAAAAAGAAAATATAGAAGGAAAGAAGCATGCAACCCTTGGAAAAATAGAAAAGAGAGGCTCATAAACAAGCTGACTTAAGTAGAGTTTACCAGTAGACAAGAGCATAATTTGAAGAGCAAAATTAATAGCACAACAACATATATACTTAATCCAACCAATCCACGGTATAGCCAAACTTCACTGCATAATCTACAAGCTTATCCAGCTTCTGCTTGTCGATCTTCCCATCAACATCAATGTCAGTGTAATAGATAATGCGATCAGCTCTATAGCCAAGCATAAACGCCCCGAGCTTCCTGAAAGCATCCTTCAGCTCTTCCTTGTTCAGGTGTCCATCTCCATTCACATGGTTATCGTTGAACATCTTCCTCAGCTGCTCCAGTTTAGATCTTTCATCATCCCATAGCTGCTTAGACAATCTCAAAAAGTCTTATCAGGAATTCAAAGGTAAATGGATGTTTGAAGCATGAAATGTCCTGATAACTTGTATTTTGCCTTTGATTTCCACTTTTATTCATTCTTAAAACCAACAAAAGAAATTCAAAGCAGTTGAGGCCACTAATTCATCCTGTACAACTTCGTTTGGGACTTAGAGGGATTCATTGTTTCTGAGGGAAAATTTAATGTCATTTAGGATGTTGAGCTCAGTAGCAGGGGAGGGGGCCTATAACTCTATAAGCCAGTTTTTTGGCCTTAGCAGTAAAACAAAGATGAAAATTGATCAGAATAAATCTGAAGTTGATAACAGAGCACGACCCACATAAACATGATTAAACAGAGTCAGAGGAGGAAAAGTAAGAGCTTAAGTTAGTGCAACAATCCTAATCATGGCAATCATGAAATTGGCATAAAAGCTTCATGTAAATTATAGTTGTCGTGATAATGTGTCAGTGCAACAATCTTTGTACTAATCCATGAATGATCCTTTATTGTTTCAGTTGTGTATCATATAGCCCATCTAGTTCAAAAAAAAATCAAGATCCCACAAATACTTCAGTGCGTCATTCCCTCTTTTTTACAGCCTTGACCTTGAACCATCTATGTCCATGTCTCCAACATCAATTATGGGGTTGATGTATATTATCAACTACAAAAGGAGCATTAAACTGCATCAATTAAACAAGAAGCAGTAAACTATAACAGTTTAATCACCACCAAACACAAAGAACCCAATCTTGAGAAGCATATAACACTAAGAATGGGGTGGTGCTGAGAGAACACATACACAGGTTGAATCAAGAGAATCGAAGAGATTAATAGACATAAAATTGAACGAAGAAGAAGGAAAATTACACGATGATGACATATTGTTGAAGCCGATTGGAGTTGCCCGGAGACTCCATCAACACCATCTACATAGGATTGAAATCGAATATACAAAACAAATACAAAAACATCGCAGTAGGATTGAAATCAGGTAGACATAAGAGGTTGCATCAAACTCAAACAAGATAATTACCCAATAATGACATATCGAAGCCGGTTAGAGTTGCCCGGAGACTCCATCAACACCATCTATGATTGAGATTGAAATCGAAATCCTTAATATTGCTATAAATATACGTTTGAAAGAGGGAGGATGGAGGGGAACGGGGACTGGTGGCAGCTCCTCCAACCTCGATATTTGTTGGTGTAAGGATGAGAAGACACAACACCGGACACGCCGCAGCGTCGCAATAGCTACAGACTTTTGCTTGTTGACGGTGCAAGTAACGATAGGCATGCTTTCCGGCAGCTTAATGCTGAAGAGTTGCAGAGTCAAAAACTTCGTGAGGCCCAAAATAGGGGAAGAAGCAGGTGAGTGGTCCACTGGGCTATCGGTGGGGCTATAAAGCCCATTACTGTAGTACATTGCAACTCAAAGTATAAAGGATATATATATATATATAGATCATGACTCATGTGTAAACAACTATTATCAAGTGAACGTGGAAACACCGAATTTATGTGAGTATATCGCCGAATATATGTGATTATACCGCCGAATATATAGATTCAGGTCCGGCGAATCTTCTTCCATTAATAACACGATTTTGTTATCCTTTAATAGCGCCTAATCGCAGCCATCTATTTAACGATCTAACGGATACAATTTGTTCTCATTTTACATGGTAAGAGTTGTTTACATGAGAGTCAAACTCTATATTTATATATATATATATATATATATATATATATATATATATATATATATATATGTGTGTGTTTATATATATGGGTATATTATTAGTTAAAATTTGTTGAAGGTAAATTTATATTTATGTAAAAAAATTAGGAGTTTAATAAAAAAACACACCGTAATTGTTGATTCAATTCGTCATGTACTTATGACTACATCTAGAAAGTACTTTAAAATATGTTATGATCAACTTTATTGAATACCACAATGTTTGTAGTATCTTGTAATATTTAGCCGAGATGAATAAAATAACAATAATTGTTAGACTTACGATATAACCGATGAGAGATTATGAAAATTGATGAAATTTTGACCGAATTAAAACAATGTGGATAACGAATAATTTTTGAAAGCAAATTATGTAAAGATGAAAAAGAAAAAAAAATAATATATCGAATGTATACGTTTTGTTTTGTTAAAGTAAATAACAATGTCAATCAAGATATATGTTAAACCTTCCGATTTTATAATTGAAATTAGCAAAACAAAGTCATCCAGAATTCCTAAAAAATATATAACGTAAATAGATTGTGCTTATAATATTTTGAAAAATTAAGGAAAGATTATTGCAAAAAAGTAATCGACCAAATAAGAAAATTCTATAAGAAAAATTAGAACTTGGCGAAATATTAAGTATAAAATGAATAAAAATTATCTTAATACACATAACATTAGGTCAACGACCCACATAATAGTAGGTCAACGACCCGCATAACAGTAGGTCAACGACTCACATAAGAAATATTAATTCGGTATGAATAAAAAAGTATACTTGAACTTAGCTAAAAGATCAAGGAATGCATGATTTGATTAATCATCAAACCCTCTATGTATATAAGTTCACAAACTATCATCCTTACTTGATAATCGATGTGGGATACCAAAATATTTAATCATTCCAAGAAAAAAAAAAGTAGCGAGAATCATTCTAAAAAAATTCATATAAAAAAAATACAACATAGAAAAATACCAGATATAAAAATATAATCGGTTCCCAAAAAATATAATCGGTTCCCAAAAAATATAATCGTTCCAAGTAACTGAGAAATCGTTCCAAAAATAATGTAATTTAGAAACAAAAGATTTGATGGCTAAAAACTATTTTTTAAAAAGAGCAAAAACATTTATATGGCGTTAAAAGCTTCATTTCAAAAGGCAAAAAAAAAATGTATGATTTGTTTAACCTTCTAACCCTCTAACCCCCGCATTAGGTCAACGATTGACTATCACAAAACATAAGGCAATAGATCAACGACACACATAACAAATATTAATTCGATAGGAATAAAATTATACTTGAATTAGCCAAAAAGCCAAGAAATGTATGATTTCTTTAATCTTAAAACACTATATTTATACAAGTTTTTAAACTATCAGCCTTATTTGATAATCGATGTGGAATAGCAAAATATGTAATCGTTCTAAGAACAAAAAGTAACGTGAAATCATTCTAAAAAAAATTGGGTTAATTAGGTAAGTAGGCTTTTTTATTTTATTGTATACTAACTAGGCCTTTTCTAGTTTTCTATTTAGTAAATATACCCCATGATTTTTTTACCACTTTCATTTAATGGTAAGGTAAAACTAAGTAACCCTTCTATTTAAAAAGAAAGAACATTTGATGTTTGTTATGTAAATTTTGATTTTAATTACTGAATTTGTTTTTTTATTTTTTATTTTATTTCCCTTTTTATTTTCTGTTTTCATACCGGACATTAACATACCGGACATTTACATACCAGACATTTACATACCGAACATTTTATATACCGGACATTTACATACCGGACATTTACATACTAGATATTTTACATACCGGAAGTTCATACCGGAAGTTCATAACGAAAATTTTCATACCGGAAGTTCATACCGAAATTTTTTATACCGGAAGTTCATACCAGAAGTTCATATACCGGAAGTTCATACCAAAAGTTCATACCGGAAGTTCATAACAAAGTTTTTCACACCGGAAGTTCATACCGAAATTTTTAATACCGGAAGTTCATACCAGAAGTTCATAATGAAGTTTTTCATACCGGAAGTTCATACCGGAAGTTCATACCGAAAGTTTATACCGGAAGTTCATAACGAAGTTT
Source organism: Fagopyrum homotropicum (assembly GCA_033239125.1). Classification (NCBI taxonomy): domain Eukaryota; kingdom Viridiplantae; phylum Streptophyta; class Magnoliopsida; order Caryophyllales; family Polygonaceae; genus Fagopyrum; species Fagopyrum homotropicum. The sequence goes on from BSWB01000008.1 coordinate 78,730,964, forward strand.
TTCATACCGGAAGTTCATACCGAAATTTTTTACACCGGAAGTTCATACCGTTCATACCGGAAGTTCATACCTGAAGTTCATAACGAAGTTTTTCATACCGGAAGTTCATATCGAAATTTTTTATACCGGAAGTTCATACCATTCATACCGAAAGTTCATACCGGATGTTCATAACGAAAATTTTCATACCGGAAATTCATACCGAAATTTTTTTATACCGGAAGTTCATACCGGATGCCAATGATGTTTACACTGGTGAATTTATAACCTTTGCTCGCTCAGGGTGATGCTGACAGTGGTCTTGATCGTGTATGGGCAAAGAAGAAGGTTATACCATTTTTGGAGACATTTTTGTTGCTTCAAGGTTGATACCTAAATGTTGTTTTTTGCTCATACCATTTTTATAACTTCCGGCATGTAATTCTCCGGTATGTAATTCTCCGGTATGTAATTCTTAATTCTAAACTATGACATAAAATCAGTTTGTTTGGTATAACTTCCGGTATGATAACTTCTGCTTTGATAACTTCCGGTATGATAACTTCCGATATGATAACTTCCGGTATGATATGATAACTTCCGGTATGATAACTTCCCACTTCCGGTATGTGAACTTCCGGTATGTGAAGCTCCGGTATGTGAACTTCCGGTATGTGAAACTCCGGTATGCATTCCAAAAAAAAATAAAGAAAATAAATAAAGAAAATAAAAAAGACAAAAAAATAAAAGAAAATAAAAAAATAAATTCTGGTATGATAACTTCCGATATGATATGATAACTTCCGGTATGATAACTTCTGGTATGATATGATAACGTCCGATATGATATGATAACTTCCGGTATGATATGATAACTTCCGGTATGTGAACTTCCGGTATGTGCAAATTCCGGTATGTGAAATTCCGGTATTGGAAATTCCGGTATGTGAAATTCCGGTATGTGAAAATTCCAGTATGTGAAAAATTCTTCATTCCAGAAAATAATAAAAATAAAGAAAATAAAAAAGAAAAAAAATAAATAAAAAAAAATAAAAAAACAAATTCAGTTTTTAAAAATTAAAACTTACCCTTAAATAACAAATAACAAATTACAAACATTTTTTTTAAATAGAAGAGTTAATTAGTTTTACCTACCATCAAATAAAAGTGGTAAAAAAAAATATGGGGTATAGTTTCTTTAACAAAAACAAAAAAAGCCTAATAGGCCAAATTCTTTTAAAAAAATTTCCTTAAAAAAAATTACAATTGGTATATACAAAATATAAAATCATTAACAAACATCAAAATCCAAAAAAAATATAATCATTCAAATAAATATATAATCGTTCCAAATTAAATAAAAGTAACTTGAAATCATTGTAAAAATAATGTAATTTAAAAAATAAAAAATTTGATGGCTAAAAATTATTTTAAAATTAATATTTATATGTCGTTAATTGTTGGGCTCCATTTTAAAATATTAATAATCCCATCGCATCACATCAGCGTCCGAACACATCAGTATCTTCGCACACTGGTGTTCAGGTGTATGTATATATATTTGAAATCACAATTCAAGTATCGGATCATCAAATTATTCATAATCACTCATCGACCTCCACAAATGGATGGATGGCAACAAATAGCATAGTAGAGTGATTCACAATATAACTCATTCAAAATTTTATTTTAATTCCATTTTCCTTTTTAAAAATCACTTCTATTCATATTATTGCTTCTATTTTAATTGTAAATTACTAAATTCTATATAAACTAGATCTTACAAGATATATTTTAAGTCCATTTTCCTTTTAAAAATTAATAAATAAGGCTTATATATATTAAACTAGTCCATACAAGATATATGATTGTAAATAATAAACAAAAAAGTTAAGTAAATTATTTTTTGCTGTAATTAACCTTTTAAAAGATTAATAGAATAAGAAAAAGAAATGTGACCTCATACATAGAAACGGAAAGTAGGTTGGGAGCTGACGCGGAGAGCGCATCTATTGCCCTCGCCTTGATCAAACTGGCTAGTGTCATAGCTGCACTTGCAAAGGAATACGAACAATTCTTTTCAAATTGCAGATCTTCTCGTTCGTAATCTCCCTATATATAAACCCTAAAATCCATTTGAGCAGCCCTCATTCCCATCACCTTCATCTATTCTTTTTTGGTGTTAAGAAGAGGCGGCACTCAGGCTTCATCTCTACTTCTACTCTCGGTACAACAATGACGGGCGGCGGCGATCAGAAGTCTAACCTCTCTCTCCCCAAAACCATTGCTGCTAGCTCCTTCGCCGCTTCCGTCGCTGAGGTCTGATTTCACTAACCTTGGCATTTATTCTTCTGTTATATCGCATCTACATAATATATTGTGTATATCTGGATCATGGGTTGTTGTGATTTTCTCTTATTATACTTGTAATCCTCCTTTGTTTGGTTCGCTTTTGTACGGATCTGTTTCGGTTTGGATCCGCTTTTGGACTCCATCTAGCTTGTAACGGGGTTTGATCTCACTATACAATGTAAAGCTGTTTGATTTACCCTCAAACCGGGAAGCTTCATGTTCTGTATTTTTTGATCGAGTCTTCGTTGTCTTGATTGATTTAGGTTCCTTATTTCTAGGCTAAAAATTGCTTCTTTTGAATTCAGAATTCTGATGTCTGCTTGTTTATGTAAAAGAAAATTGCCAATTGATATTCTATGAACGAACAAGTTTGAATTTGGTAAATTAATGCAGTTATGTTTGATTTACCCTCAAACCGAGAAGTTTCTTGTTGCGTATTTTGTGATCAAGTCTTCTTTGTCTTGATTGATATAAGGTTCCCGATTTTCTTGGCTAATTCTTGCTTCTTTTGAATTCACAATTCTGATTCCTGCTTGTATAATTAGAAAGAAAATTGCCCATGATATTATATGATTGGAAAGGTTTGAATTTTGTATATTAATGCAGCTATGCACCATCCCGCTTGATACTGCAAAAGTTAGGCTTCAACTCCAGAAGAAAGCAGTCGCGGGAGATTCGTTACCCAAGTATAGGGGTTTGTTAGGAACGGTTGCGACCATTGCTAGGGAAGAAGGTGCTTCAGCTCTCTGGAAAGGAATTGTTCCCGGGTTGCACCGTCAATGCCTATTTGGTGGTTTGAGGATTGGATTGTATGAACCCGTAAGTTGAATTGCCTTATATATATATATTATTAATTAATGAAATTGCTTATGCGGTAATTAAATATCTCTTTTGCATAACCTACTTTCAACTAGGTGAGGAATTTGTACGTGGGTAAGGATTTTGTTGGAGATGTTCCATTGTCCAAGAAGATTCTTGCAGGGCTTACTACTGGTAAAAGTCTAATCTCGAGTAAAATTTTGCAAATGCCTTTTTCTTAATGCAATCAAAATATTTAAGTTTCACACAGAACAACATATGATCCTCCATTTTCTGGAAATACTCTCTCTTATCTTTCTCTCAGCATTATCCTCTCGTTTTGTGCTTGAGCAGGTGCTCTTGGTATTATGATTGCTAACCCCACTGATCTTGTAAAAGTTCGGCTTCAATCTGAGGGCAAACTGGCACCTGGTGCCCCAAGACGTTATTCTGGAGCATTAAATGCTTATTCGACAATTGTGAAACAGGTTGCCTTTCAGATAGAACAAATATAGAACCTCTTTTGTCTTCATTCATTTCTCCTTTTTGTGTCATGCAATTCAGTTTACGGAACTGTGTTGAAATATAGGAAGGATTTGCTTCTCTATGGACTGGTGTTGGGCCTAACATTGCGCGTAATGCTATTATTAATGCTGCTGAATTGGCTAGTTACGATCAAGTGAAGGAGGTAAAGGGGTGGTTCATAAATCAACAATGTCATTTCGATTAATTTGTATCCCTTTAGTTGTTTCAAACAATCTTTGTATTTTTTTTTCTGCCTACAGTCAATTTTGAAGATTCCAGGATTCACAGATAATGTTGTAACTCACATACTTGCCGGTCTTGGAGCAGGATTCTTTGCTGTATGCATTGGATCCCCAGTTGATGTGGTGTGTATTCTAATTTTGGACTTATATGTTGACATATTCTGTTCTTCTGACAACCAATTTTATTGGTTGTCAATTATCACGTGTACAAAATCTTTGATGTAGTTTAACATAAATCTATTAGCCCCTTTTGTTCAAACCGAAACTTATGCAGTCAACTAGCGCATGTATATGATCCAATGATATTACTGTTATGAAATGGTATAGAACTTATGCTTCAATCTGCAGAAGATAGTTATATGTACTTGAGAAAATTAGACATGCATATTTTAAGATTTATTGCTTGCTTGGTTGCAGGTTAAATCCAGAATGATGGGAGATTCTGCTGCATACACAAGTACAATTGACTGTTTCGTCAAGACCCTGAAGAATGACGTATGTTACTCCTTTTCTTTATAATCCTTTGAGATGAGAGGGGTTGGTAATCATGGGTACTATTATTGTAAAAAAAATGGCCCACGATCAAGAAGTAACCATTATTAAGATTACTTATTTGCTTAGCAGAGATGATCTAACTAGTTGGAAAGGAGAGACATTTAATATTCATGTCAAATGAAAATTTTGCCTGTCAGTGATTTACAATGAACACCACTATGCGGCCTTCAGTTGAATAACAATAATTCTGTCGGTGCAGGGTCCAATGGCATTTTACAAAGGCTTCATCCCGAACTTTGGACGGCTTGGGTCATGGAATGTCATTATGTTTTTAACCTTGGAGCAGGTATGAATCACAACTTGCAATTCCATTTTTTATCTCCCTTTCACCTGAATCTCTACTTTGTCTGAAGGGATTAGATTGAACTATTGTGCTTGGTAATCCGCTGCCTTGAAATCTAGATTTCATTTGATTATCTGAATCTAAGATCCACTATATTTGTCATTATTGATGGTTGCAATTTTATCTATGAGGCAACAGAATGCTGTCTATACATTTGTTATTCTAATAATATCTCGTCAGAATTGAAGCCCTTGAAAGTATTAAACATAAAATAAGCAATTTTCTTGCAATAATGAAATTCATTTCGGAAACAAAGAAAAAGATGTGTGTGTATGTGCTTGATTATAAGCTTGTTTGCCCGTTATTTGCTCGGTAGCGCACGCCCTTTCTGCTAAGTGCTAATAGCCCGTTCTACTGCTTTCTTGTTTTACAGGCAAAGAAATTTTTGAAGAAGAATGAATCGTCTTAAGTCGGACCAGTCTCCAGCCAAGACGGATGTTTGGCCTGTTAGTCTGGACTTGATCTGTCTCTCTCTGCTCTCCATAATAAGGCCCTTCATCACTAAGCATTTTTAAGTTACTAATTTGGGTCTTCTGATGAAACAAAACATGAATTTTTGGCTGCTTAGAGTTTCTTAATAAATTTAAGCTTCTTTTTCTATTTAGCTGATTGTATGCTTCTCTTTGAAACCCTTTATTCAACTTCACTTTGGATGAATTGAAGATGGGATATGTAATCCTATTTCTCTGATCTCGGTACTGTCCAAAGAGATTAAGCTTCCCAAAGTATACAACATAATGAGAATCAGATTCAAATGAATTGAAGAGGATACTTTTTTTTATTGTAATTTGCAATTTCTTCAGTATACACCAAATAGAAGCATCTATTGCTCTATATACACCTTCAGAAATCAACCCATATGATTCTGATATCCGGTTAAACAAAAATGAACAACCAAAGGAAGACAGATTTACACAATGAACCCAGAAGCTCTGCTCAAAAACACCCAATTGTTATGTAGGAAAAGAGATGGGAAGACAGAAGATCGCAACTCATACTGAACATCAAAAATCAATCGATTTTTATCTTGTCTAAATCCCATTTTCTTATGACAGCAATCAGCTCATCCAGTTTGAAGTAAAATCTCCGGATGCTTCTGTATAGGTAGATTACACATTTATCAACTTGCTCTTCATATCTCTCGTACAATGCTGGAACTGTGAGAAGAATGACGATGCCTAGAAAAGAAATGAATGATTAAGATTTTGGAAATTGAAATGGTATGATATAATAAAGAAGAAAGAGCATGTAACTTACAAGCATAACCCAGTGTGACAAGATCAGCCAAGGCAGTAACAAGTGAAATCAAAAGTAACCAGGCTGCGGTTTTGAAGTATAACCTTGAATCTTTACCAAGAGCAATGGTCTGAAAAGCAGAGAGCACCGAGTTGACACGGTCACGGATCAAAGTTGTGATCTCATTCACCTGCTCTTCCGATAGCCACAGTTCCGGCAACGGGGGAGCTGGTCTGCAATTAGTAAGAACCCAGAACCAAATTAGGTGATTTGGATGTTGAAACAAAATGAAGGGTCATAAAGTGAGAGATAGGGTTTTAACCTGTTGAGAAGAGTAGCAGCCTTGGCCCAGACAAAGAGAATAGAGAGGAGGAGAAGAAGAACAGCGGAGCAGAGCGAAAGCAAAGTATAACCAGATCTTTCAAACACAACCCAAACTGAAATTACTAGTGCAAGTAGTCCAATACTCAAATTAGTTTGCCTCCAAAGGATGACATCTGCAACTGCATACCGATCAAATCAATTCAACACTTGCCCGACAAGAAGATGAATCAAAACAGCTAAAATTATAGAAACAGAGTGCAGAAAAGGAGAAGATACCTACCGATTCCCCCTCCGAGAATCTGATGAAGAGTTGTTTCCCTGCTAAACAACCGATCTGCTGGAAAACCCATCTGGTGAGAAAGCCAGAAAGAGGGTAGAATCGATTAAACAAACTCGTAGACCGTATTCTGCTGATCTCAATTCTTGAATATTATTGAAAGTGAAAGCGTGGGCATGAGTTGGACTGTCTAAGATTGAATTTTACAGCCTAAAAGCCTACGGACCGCCCTTCCTTTTCTATTTTTTCTCTGCCAACAAAATACCACTTCAATTTGAGGCTAAATTACATAAAACCACTCTTAACTTACAATTTCTTCCTTTCCTAAATGCATATGCATAAAAACCACTCTCAAACTATTTTTTATTCTCAAATATTTAAATTTTAATAAAAAATTAAATTTGAAAAAAAAAACTTTATGATTTTGGATTTTTAAGATCAATACTAAAGATTAATAATGAGTAGATTGAAGTTTTATAGCTTTCATCACGCACCCAATAAATTTATTGGGTGTATTCACTCATTTTGTCAAATCACAGACACAATTAATTAAACTTATAAATATTATCGGCTTATGATGTATTTTTAAAGTATTTTTTGGTTTGCCTATTAATTACATTTTTTTGTATTTTCACCCACTTTAATAAATCGGGTAATACTCTCAAATTTTAATACCTTTGCAATTGATGTATAAGGGAATTTTTTTATTTCCGTCAATATCCGTAAATTTTATTTTAGTTTTTTGGTTAGGTGTCTTCCGATGTTAACTATTAAAAATTTAAAATAAAAATATGTTTTAATAATTCGTCTTGTTCATCAATAGAATCAATGACATATATTTTATTTTATTGTTGATATGCTTGGCCTTGATATCTCTCTAAAATGAATATTGAAATTTAAAATGGTTTTCAACATATACCTCTGTTACCTCAAAATAAAGGCATGGATGTTCCTTTAAATTTGCATTTAATTTTGTAGTATAGATTGTGATTCGATGATTCAGTGTCTCTTAACTCTCGGTTATACACTTACACCGAATCTTAAAATATAAAATGTGATCTTAATTGTTCATAATATATGGAATTTGGGTCTCAATGTTTTTGTTGTTCAAAATACCTACCACCTCATCAATTAAGATGGTGACGATGATTTTTCATTTAATAATTTAAAATGTTAATATTAAAGGAAAGTAAAATCTATTTGATGAAAAATATATAAAAGTGAATTTGTATAATAAAGTAAATGGATAAATTTGTAAAATGCATCCGTAATTTTTTTTTTTTTTTTTTTTTTTTTTTTTTTTTTTTTTTTTTTTGATAAGACCTCCACACATTCATTAAACAACAAGCAAATCGTCACACAGTACAGAAAACAAATTAAAAGGCACACAGCTAGAATCAGAGAAAAAGGACATAGATAATGGTTTGATCCGTGCAAGATGGTGAGCCGCCTGGTTTCCGAGTCGATTGACATAAGACCAATGCACCGCCGCAAAAGAAGACGCACGCCGGAGAATCATTTCAACAACCATACCCGCAGAACCTCTATCAATTTTCTTCTTTTGGAGATTGTTGATAATCACCAGGCAATCCGACTCGATGACGACATGAGAAAGCCCGTGTTCAATAGCACACTCCACCGACCAAAGGATGGCCTCCGCTTCAGCCGTGGCGGGATCTGTACCTTTCTGAATCAGCTTCGCTCCCATAAAAACACTCTGGCCCTCCTCATCTCGAGCAATAACCCCAATCCCGCAGGTTGCATTGGCAGTTGACGCATCACTGTTGATCTTAAAGAACCCCGAAGGTGGCTTCTTCCATCTTGCTTTAGGGATGCCCGGATCACTGCTCGGCGGCGTAACTAGCGCAGCAGCAAGACGAAACTCCTGAAGAAGCTGAAGCTGCATTTCCACCAACAAAGAGGCAGGCCGCTCAATCGACTGGAACACCCACTGGTTACGAGCCCACCAGACCCCGAACGCAACCACAGCCCATGTCGCACGCTCACCCTTCTCAAAAGTATCCAAGACCAAACGAAGGGTATCACTGAATGACATTCCGCGACTCATCACCCCAGAGAAAATTGGGAGACACTTCCACACTCGGCGGGCACTCACACAAGTAAAAAGTACATGCTCCGTTGTCTCAATTCCACCACAAGTTTGACAACAAGGATTAGGAAAGCAGCGGCGAGTGAACAAATTCTGCTTGCACGGAAGAATACCTCGAGCACATCTCCACAAGAAATGCTTCACCCTAGGCGGAACCTCAAGCTTCCAAATTTGTTGCCAGAAGCCCTTCACGGGGAACATGGTGCTGGAAGCTCCTTCATCACTCAATGCCCGTTTGAAATCCATGATAAGGTGATAGCAGGAGCGGACTGAGAATTGACCATTACGTTCATAATACCACATCAGCTCATCCTGCACAGAAGGATCAATCAAATGTATCTTTAGAATGATCTCAACATCATCCGCACAAAACAGTCTACGTACATCCTCCTCCCTCCAAGCATTCCGGCCCCAATCAATAAGATCAATAACCCGAGAAAGAGGTCCAATATCCTGTGGGGGCAGAATCGGTTTGAAAAGAGTTGGACGTGGAAGCCAATTGTCCGCCAAAATCGAGATACCAGCCCCATTTCCAACAGCCCACACAACACCATGCTGCAATGCCTCTTGACCCCGGATGATACTCCTCCATGCATAACTTGGATAATACCCCAACGTGGCATGCAAAAAGGAAGTAGATGGGAAATACCTTGCTTTGAGAAGACGGCCTAAGAGAGAATCCGGCTTCTGAATTGAGGGTGCTTAATGTATAATATGTAGCCTTTTTGATGGTGTCCTCCAGCTAAGCATTGGTAATGAATATTTTCCCAGACAGCAATGATGACTCAGCAATCAACTTTTTCCTTTTTTTTTTTTCCTTATGGTGTGTTTGGTTGGAGATTAAAGAAGGTTCATTTAGATTAAATTTAGGAGATTAAATTTGTGCATGTGTTAAGATGAAGATGGAGATTATAGAAAAAAATTATAGAAGGGATTAATTGTGATTAAAAATGGCCAAAAAATAACCTTATATTACCAAGGTTAAAGGAGGTTAATCTCCAACCATCAATTAAGATTCCATGTATAAAATTTAACCCCTTTTAAACTTCATCTGGATTAATCTTCAAAATAACCTCCATCTCCTACCAAACACACCCTTAGAAGAGGGGTTTTTTAAGGTTAGATCCCAGTTTCACTCTCCGCGGTAAATTTTGTAGGCTACATCGGCTTATGCCGCGGAGTCTAGAGCCACCGACTGACTTGGTTAGACACATCGGTCATCTTATGTTTTATAGAAAAACATTATTTACGCTACGCAACGCGTAGTCGTACATGCAATATGAATAGCATGTTCACTGTGGTACGAATAGCAGTAACCGAAAATCTCTGTAAGTTTTCCAAAAGAGTTTTAGTGTAGGTGAACTAAAACCACTAAAAAAGAGTACTCTTACTAGTGATATAATTAATTGGAGGAGTGTATAATTATGGATTACCACGATTGTTTTTTTTCATCTCTATCCAAGTCAATTCTAGTGATATAATATTATGTGATATTGGAGCTAGTGTAACTTTACTTGCATTATGTATTTGGAAGACTTTTAGTGTAGGTGAACTAAAGCTACTAAAAAGAAAACACTAACTCGGTAGATATCTTAAAGGACATTCCTTGTAAAGTAGGCAATGTGTTTGTGCCATGGATTTTAATGTAATTTATCCCTTGTATTGACCAAGTGCTTAAGAGATTGACTAAGCATACTCTTTTTTTTTTTTTTGGATAGGTTTAGTGTTTTCGATATATTCATAACCACCCGAATTATCAAGAGAAGACGACGTGCACATGTCCATTTAGGACGCTGCCTACTGAAGGTTGTCTTTTGGTTTTGCAATGCCTCCGCGACTTTCCACCTATGCATGATGGTCACCTTCTCCGACTTGATTGATTGTTCAATGAAGGTATTTACGGATGAACTTTTGTGTATGACATGCCTTTTGATGCTTGTCTTTTTAATCTTGCAAAGGTTTTAATGAGATATGACGAGGCTAATCTTATCCTTAATTGGGAGAAGTGTCATTTCATGGTTACCCAATAAATTGTATTGGGATATTTTATGTCTAATAGAGGAAGAGAGGTGGACAAGTCTAAAATTGAACTAATTGAGAATATGGCACCACCTCATAATGTTGAGGGGTTTAAGAGTTTATTGGGACATGTAGGGGTTCATAGGAAGTTTATAAAGGATTTTTCTATAGCTCCTATTTAACCTCATACAAAAAAGCCCGTTTCTAACCTTTTCATTTCGTTTATGTGTTCATTTTCCTAACCGAGCTTCCATAGCACCCCTAAAGGTTATCCTCTTTCAAAATATCTCCAATATCAACTCTCTCTCTATCTCTAGAGAGAGAAAAGTCTCATCTTAAATTGCGGTTTTCTGGTAGTCGATTCAATCGTCTTTCTTTGTTTTCGATTTCGATCTTATTGTGTATGATTTTGGGAGGAGAACGAATTTCTTTTGGTGTGTGTGTGTTTTTTTTTATTATGGATAGGATCGGTCGCAATGATTCAGGATTGTTTGATGATGATTCAACTCAAGTTGTTGATGAAGAAAAGACTTTCAGCATGGTAAGACATTGATAAAGTTTGCAAGTGAAAAAATAATGTAACACGTCTATATCTTGGTATTTGCATTTGTTAGCATAGGAGCCTTACCTAGGATGGTGTGGATCCATGAGTAAGTTGGGAACTTTTTCTATTCAATTTATCTTGAACTCTGACCTATATATTTCAATAACAACATATTAGCTTTTTGAATTTTGTTCCATATTGTTAACGGATAATAGGTTTGATTTCTCATGATAAAACGGTTAATCACTGATTCTTGACCCAAAACTTGGAAGTTATTGTGTTAATTATGCTTTTTAATTGCTTTTCTTTTTTGGAAGACATTTTTAGCTTTCGTGAATAGAAAAGCTCCTCAAACAATATTAGCATATCAGAATATGTGTCTGGAAGAGGTTGTTGCAATTGAAATGCCAACTACGAAGCATGCTTTGTTGCTTGTTTATCGTGGTTTTATCTGTCTTGCTGAATTGTGCAAGAAAGAAAAGCTCAAGCTACAATGCTCGTCTAACTACAAACGCCAACTTAGAGGTGCATTTTGTGTGTGCAATTCTGTTTCAGTTGTGAATTTATGCAATTGCTAGTTATCATTTGATTATAGGTTGCAATTAAGCCTCTATCTACCGTCCAAAAGTCTCTATCTTCGGCTTTGAAAGACTAAGGCAAAGGAAGCAACAAATTTCAACAAGTATGAAATATACGCCCCTTTAGTTTTGTGTTTGTTATAGCTTATTACCCCACCTATAATGGTGCATTAATATATGCCCAATTTTGTATGCAATGTAGAACGGCAGTTTCTATCAGTAGTCAAATGGGCGCCCCCTTGAGAGAAATCACACTAGATAGTGATATTGAAGATCCGGAAGTTGTCACGAAAGAAGACTGTAGAACAGTCACTATGCAAGGGTCAAGTTGATCCAACTGCAATGGATCTTATGAAGAATTAATCTAATTGAGCAATGGACAACATTCTTGCCTGATGACCAAGATATACATTGTAGCTTTCCAACCTTGTCCCGCTCGTAACTTCTAAACACAAAAAGTGCACACTAACTAACTCAAATTCGATGAATTGGCCTTGGTAAAAACACAATAATTCTTGTAAATTGGTCATGCATTAGAAGGGTATGAATTTGATGAATGATGTCATTCATCAGACTCGGTTACAACCACATCCCCACACGGGATCTAACTAGTATCACCAAAAAATCTTATAACCACCAAATCGTTAATTGTTTTTTCCAAGAAATCTAGGAAATATAATTAAGAGTGTTATTAATTGGTTATTATAGTAGCGTTAACATGAAACACAAATAAATAATGTCAGCTTGGTATGAGATGAATTAGCTCAACCGAACATAGCAAAGCAAATTCGTTCAGCTTCTAAAAAAAATTAGTCACTCTAGACTCGTTTAGCTGTCTAAAGACTCTAAACAAACTAAACATATCAAAGTTGTGGTCATTGAACTAGAATAATATGGACTCGTTTAGCTGTCTAAGCATGATAATGGACTCAAGCCATGAACTAATAATTACTGGAAACCGAATGCATAAGTTGAAGATTAAGCTTTTTCATAACTCAATAGAATCCTACGATAATTCTAGTTTCACAAAACAGACCATATACATACATACCGGTCACAATCGCAAGTGAAGGTGATAATTTGCATTTTAGATCAAAGTTCGACTGACTCAATTTCAAGTAAGAATTTCCTGTGGCCTGTGAAAATGCCGGACACAGGTCTTCATCGGGTGCTTGCGAAAGCAACACAAATACATGAAAACAACATCCAATACGAGAATCAGGAATGTTAAATGGATTTGCTAAGATTATGGTCGGAACTAGTTGAGCTAGCAAAACCCTCGTACAAGATTTCACAGCTCAGTTGAGGTTAGCTGTGCAGTTTAAGATAATCTTTGAATATTTTAAAAGCAGGCAATGGTCACGAGGTCATATGATTTGTTTTCAAAAGTTGGCAGAAGAGAGATTCAAGCAAGCAAAAATGTTCGGTTTTGTCTTCTAGACTGCAGTAACAATCCAATATATCAGATGAAATTTTCAACAGACTCTTTAAGATCTAACATTTCCAAATAAAAACGCTATCCAACCTTCTTCTCTGATGCATCATCCCCAAGCCTCAAAACACAAGGAATGCACTGCAAGGTTGACATTAAAGGGCTTTGTAAGTCATCAACAGACATAAATTTGGCAGCAAATCATCATACAAACTAAATACAACTATGTTTAACACACCCTGGGGATACCCTTCTACACTATCTCTACAAGCACACAATTCACTATAACAGTTTGAATTTACCAAGCATATCTAATAAGACATGGATCATAGAGAGATGAAGAAAACCGAAGAAACAAAAAACAAAAACAAAGCGGTATAAACAGGAAAGTTCACCTTAGATGTTGCTGGGGTACATGAACACCCTAACCTTGTCACCCTGAAAATCATACGAAACTAGGCAATCAGAAAGATTGCAAATATATTTGTATAAAACCCTAGAAAAGCGAGAGAAAAGGAATTACCATAGATCTAGGAGGCAAGTTGGAGGTGAACTTGGCACGAACGACCCCTGTGTTGCCGTGGGGCCTAGTGACCTTACCCCAAATGCACCTGTAGTGGGAGCCCTTCTTCTTCGTCTTCGCCTTGTAAATGTACGCCATACGCTTCCCTTGATACCATGACACCTCTTCCTTGGTGTTGACTCCTTCGATCTGGATCAAGGAAGTGCTCGGGTACTGGTTCGACTTCGATCTCTTGTACCCCAGGATTGAACCCCTCACGTACAGCCTAAACCCAGACAAACAAACATTCAGAAACCAATCCCATAACAAAAACACAGACATTACCTCACGACGAGGACATTAAGTTCAGCTAACCTAACACGCTCTCCTTCACGGCCCTTCACCATTGTTGGTTGCTTTCGCTGCTTTTCGGAGTTCGGCGTAAGAGAAACTCAGTAAATGGCAGCACTCTGAAAAACCCTAGCCGAGGTTGTTTATAGCTCGGAGTCCGGGTCGGACTGAAGGCCCAGCGTTTTATCTAGAGAGGCCCAGCCCGCTTAATCACTTCCATCTTCAAATATTCAAACGCTACGATAATATAACCGACATTTCATTTATCAAGAAGGTTCTAAAAAAAAAACATTCACTAAAGTAATATGGACAATTTTGGTAACTAGTCCTTTTAAAAAATTATACTAATTATTAGGCTTTTTAATGATTCAATTAAATAAATATGCCCTAACATTTTGTATTTATTCTCAAACTCTACACACTTTTCTTTCAAGTATACGTTTACTAAACACCAAACTATAAAAAGCCTACTAAACCAAATTGTTTCATCTTATCTACAATCTGTATCCTTAGAGCATCTTCATTAGAGAAACTATTTTTTAGTTTCTTAATACATTTTTACAATTTTATTTCTCTTCCACCTCATATAAAGAAACTCAATTCTCCATCCCATATTTGCATGATAGTTTCTTAACTTACACCATACTTACTTTATGTAGCCTATATTCTTTTATTTATTTTTTATGTATTATCATTATTGCTATTATTATTATTATTATTATTATTATTATTATTATTATTATTATTATTATTATTATTATTGGCAATACGCAATGCGGAGGAGATGAAGATGCGATTGGGAATTGAACAAATAAAGGTTAGAAAACAACGTCTCGCAACACTCTGAATTCTCTTGAGTAAGACCACGATAACGAGCATGGAAGAAAAATATTCGAACGCTTAATGAAGATAGATTTCGAAGAAATGGAAGACCTTGCTTAACATGTTTTAGTTATTGTTATATTTTTGTTGTTTATTTATATTTCAAGTTCTTGTTTTTTTTCTTTCTTTTAAGCATTAATATAATAAATGTTGTTTTTAATTAAAAAAGTTTGAAGTATTAATATTTAAAAAAGATTTATTAAAATATAATTAAAATATAATCAATATTAATGTCTATAGATAGATAAAAATATATTCTAACTAAACATAAAATTATTATTTTTATTTTCATTATTTTTGCTATATATTTTAAACCTTAAAACTTTATATCTAATATTTGAATTAAAATTTTAAATAACTCATCTACTTCCCTATTTTATAGCAAAACTTAAACTATAAAAAAAATAACAAAAAAAAACTAACAATTAAAATATAAGAAACAAAACAAAAACTTACTTTGATTTCTGTGTTTTGTGCAGGAAATTGGCAGATTTCATCTCTTGAAGAAGAGACTTCTCTCCACTTATTGCATCTATTCCCACACCACCTTCTGACATTAATTTTTATTTTTAAAAAATTATTTAGGGAAGAAACTTTGGATGTGTGGGATGAAGATGCTCTTATATTTATCCTTGTTCCTATACTTTTTAGTGTATTGTCTGTACACCCACCGATGTTGTTTTTAATTTTTGTTATAAAATATCTTATATTTATTCATAAATTTATTAATACAAAAATATTATGTTTATTAAATTTAATTTTTTTAAGTTATATTTTACACTGTTTTTTGAAACTATTTTTGTAATAATATTTTTAAAAAATTTTAAAAAATCGATGAAAGAGATCACTTTCTAAAATAAATTGTTTAGGCTTCAATAAATGTCGCGTTGATACGTGGCAAAAGAGGCTCATACTTTAATAGATATAAGATATTCGGACTCGGTCCGGATATTAGCTAAACAAAGTCCATTTAGCAAGACTCGGAACGGTTGAACCCGGCTAACGGGTCTGTTGGGACTGCCGTACCCGTACGGCAGGACGGCTTGTTACCCCTTTTAAAAAAAGTATATATGTTCAAGCAGCAATCTGCATATGCAATGCCAATCTGCATTTCAATGTAAGACACAAAGTTCAGATAAGGTCAGAAGGAGGGAGTCAGGGAGCTTAGAGGAAGAAAGGGAGCTTAGAGGAAGCATTCAACCAAAACGTGCAATTTTCCATCCTCCCCCAACAAGTATTACCTATTTGACAAATGTTATGCAGACAGGTCAGGGTTTCTAGTTCCATATTCAAAGACAAGGTATCACTTGAATCAATTTGATGATGAACCACCTAACAACAAGAAGAAAGCGTTCAACCAGGTACACTCTTTTCTTAGAAGTTGTATTGAACGGTGTTTCGGAATCCTCAAGAAGAGATGGAAACTTTTAGTTGTCATGCCATGTTACCCGGACCACATAGAAGTTGATACTCATCTTGCTTGTTTCACCCTCCACAACTTCATTCGCTTGTACTTTGGGTAAGATAAATTGTCTGAAGACAAAGAACAACCCCAATGACAGAGGAATACGCCATATCCGTGATCGTATTGCTACTACAATAAGGAATTTAATAAAAATTCGTAGTTTATGATTATGGTCGTTTTATGGCTTTTGTTTCCACTTTTGACAAACTTTAATAGCGGATGTTGGTGTCAAACCAGAATTGTACTGTGTACTTATATATAAGTATGGTAACTTTCTTATACATATCCTCCAAAAACATGGCTAAGTCATTCCATTCATGATAGAAAGTAGGTTAACATTGTCAATAGTCCAAGAAGCACACGAGTACAAGTTAAAAGAGGAAAGATTCTTTAACCTTAAAAGGGCTAATACATAACATACGAGAAAAGTACAATTCTGGAAATTAACCCAAATATGAACGCAATTAACTTTTTAGACTTGATTTGATTGTTTTGCCCTCTCTTGACTAAGTTCTTGTTGTAATGATTCGACATGAGTGTCATTCTCCGATTCCCTCATTAGTAGTATGCAAACTTCATACTGCAACTGCTTCTTATCTTCCCTTAAAACATCCATAAAGCCTCGTAACGTAGTGGATGCATTACTATCATCAAGGCAATACATTAGTATCTCATCTTCAGCAAGATTATCCTTTGGCATTGATATCTCATGTCTCCAAAAGTCATATTCGGTATCTCCGTTATTACAATTTGAGCCGTCCGACATGTTCCTGCAAGAAAATATAGTAACAGAAAATTGGCACTTAAACATAAATCATGTGCAGTCAACAAGTAAAAAAAGGTTGAAACCCGAAGCAAACACTTCTTTAAAGCAGTTCATGAGCATAAGGTAACAAAACCAGCAATAGAAAACTATTGTGTTGAATAATAGACTTGGTTCCTAAACCTAAACCTAAACCTAAACCGCCGATTTAGTTTTAGGAACCGCCGGTTTAGGTTTGTCCCAAGCGCCCAAGGCCAAACCTAAACCGGCTAAGTGGAAACCGCCAAACCGGCGGTTTGGAGGTTTAGCACCGGGTTTTTTTTTAACAAAATTAAGAGGTATAAAACTTGTTTTTTTTTACAATCGCGTGCGAGAGTTTTAAAATTTTGACCGAGTTTGCTCTCGTTTTTTTACATTGGTAATTTAAATTTTAAAAAAACCGAGAGCAAACACGGTCATAATTTCCAAAATCTCGTACGAGATTTTGGATATTATGACTGAGTTTGTTCTTGGTGTTTTTTAATTAGTAATTATATTAAAAAAAACCGTGTTTTCTCTCGGTTTTTTATTTTAGATTACTAATTTATATCTATACTATACTAAAAGAGGGACTTCCCCCAATGAATAAGACATTTCCTAATTTGCCCTTGCATTTTTTTATTTCCAGATTTACCCTCACAGCTATACACATATTAAGAAAGAATTTCTCCTATGAATAGAATCTTTCCATTTTTACCCTCAGTAATTTTCTTTTTATACTTTTTTTTGGGGCAATTTTTTTTTTTTTTTTTTATGAAATAAATCCAATATATATTAATCCATGTCAATCCTTGCTAAATCTACGATAGTTTGCGGAAGTGATCAAACCATACACGAAAAGAGTCATTGTTAAGAAGCAATCTAGCAGCCATCTGCGCCACGGTATTAGCCGTGCGCCTAACATGTGATAAAGAAACTAGAGAAAAATTCGGAAAAAAGCGTAACAACATTAGTGCAAACATAATTGAAATAGGAAAGTAAGTTGGAGCGTCCACGCAGCTGCTGGATGACGAAGAAAGCATATGATTCGAGCCAAAGCTTTTGGTGGAGGAAAGTGTTCGCTCGAAAGTGTGTGTCACTAAGTCTTAAATTTATAAAAACTGAAATCAAGCAAAGCGAACCCGCAGTGTACGAATCGGTATAGTAAAGTAAGAATTCCAGAGTATCGAACACAGGGATTTGGGGGATCAAATTCAGTTCGTAAATCGTGAGGCAAGATAAAAAGCTTTTGTAAAGATAATTGAGAAAACAACGATTCTAAAGATTCAGGTATCCAATTGTGGCAATCGATTCAAGATGTTCTAAAGGTATAAGAACAGAGTTGGGATTGCAAAGGTATAGATCTAAGGTAGGGCGTTGTACAGTGAAGTTTCAAAACCCATAAGTCTCACCCAAAGACTTTCTAAATAAAGGATGTTGATTATCGTTATAAAGGGAATCTAAGGACAAGATTAAACTCTCAAATACCATGTCCAAACCCAAGGGAATCAAAGATAAGCCAAAAAAGGGTTAAGATTGTGACACTCGAAACCAAAGTAGAGGATGTTGAGTCTCACTACTACCTAGAAAAGGTAAGCCAAGGCTATGTTAGGGCCAATCTTTAATTTTAGATCAAAGCAAAAGCAAAGAACGTACGACAGAGGAAAACCATGGTCGGATCTTGAAGAACCACGGCCATGAACTCAAGAATAGGCCGTGGAAAGCCCCGACGATGAGGTTCTAGCAACTCTCAGGGTCCAATCTGTTTTGGTTCAATCTATCATCATCTATGCCACAACTATCACCCTTCACCTTAGAATCGCTTAAGGGTTTTAGCCAACAATCATTGTCATCAAATCAATAATCAATGTTAAAAGAAGGAAAAGATAAAACCTTGAAAACTCAATAGCAAACACAAAACCAATTCTCAATCAAACTCAAAATCCGTACTTGTGTTCAATGAATGTAGAATATAGTCAGAAATCTCTCAAAAATCTTAGAGAACAAAGAAGAACGGGATGTCATTCCGCCTTCAAAGTGAAACCCTAAGCTCTTCCAATTACGCAATCTCAAAGTGCGTACTTCTCCAAATCTTCCTTCCAAATCTTCTCGCAATAAGATCTTCCGCAATGATCTCAACTTCTCTCTAGCGTGGTGTGTATTTTCTCTCTTCCTTCAGCCTTCTTATAGGAGAAAATAGGGTTACAAAAAGCCCATAATCGCTGCTGACGTGGCAAATATGACACGTGACAGCCGTTAGAAGAATCACGGCCAAGAGCATATTTTCACGCCCGTGGAATACACCGTGGAGTGCTTTTCTTGCTCTCGACATACATTCCCACGGTCTTAATTAATTTAGTTCCCAAAACCACGGCCGTGGTTCCTTGCGTTTGACCTTGGAATGTCCAAAATCTTCGTAAAAGCCTTTGTTTTGCAAAGCTTTCTACTCATGCTCCTTCCTTAACTACTCCAATGCATCCTCATGTTGTATAGCATGATCAATCACTCCTACATACTCAATTTATGCTCCAATCCAAGCCTTTATTCACCTAAAATCACAACAAAGTTTGTGTAGATCTCTATACCAACATAATAGGTGAATGTGCTCATAAATGCTTCAAACTCATATCCATATACACAAAAGAAGGGGAAAAATAACCAAAACATGTGCCTAAAATATTGTCATATTTCATGCTATCAAAATACCCCATACTTGTCTCTTGCTTGTCCCCAAGCAAGGTTTTCAAAAGCTAGAACATAAGGTAGAATGAAATATGAATGCAAAACAAGGGAAACCAAATGTTTTTAGTATTGTGCTTCTATTCAATAGATCACTCTCGAATCTTGCTTCATGTTTCTTTGAAAACTTCTATGTACACAAAACGAATCATGTCAAGTAAAAGAAACATCATACGTTGAAAAATCTCCAAGACAAACATCATAACCCAAAGCAATGTCAAAATCAACCATGTGGAAATCCAATTTAGATCACTAAACCAAACAACAATCCAAAGATCTTAAGGATTTCCAAGTAAAGGTCAAGAAACGTGAATGTGTGGGATGCATATAGGGTATGTGGTGCAAAAATCCGGGAAAAAGGAACAACACAACACAAACTTAAACTTTTCTTTTAGCAAGCTTGAATCAACCACCATTGAGAGCTTTGCTCTCCCTTTTCAACACAAATTTCTTTTTCGACTTTACTTTTAGGAAGTATGGACAACGGTGCACAAAAACCAAAGCCTAGAAGATCGGCAATTCTAAATTTCGAGATGCCTCAAACCTTTGATGCACATACCATATTCCGTTACGAATATCGCTCAATCCAACTTTGGCAAGACACAAACACCCAGCTATGTGAATGGTGTTGAGTTACTCATCATCATGATTGACTTTCCCAAACCTATTTTCTATACTTTGAATGCAAAAATTTTTTTCTTGGCCCTCCCACATCAATTATGCCATAAATTACACTCTTCCTAATTCCCGGATAGGTAAAGGAGGCAAAAATTTCATTGAGGGGCTAAATGAATAAAGAAGAAGCAAGAAAAATCGAGGTGCCTTAATCATTTCAAAAAGAAGTGCAAGAACTTATAATGTGATTTCAACCTTCATTCCTCAATATGATTTAGACAAAAACTTTTACATTATGAAACTTGCAAGAAGATCAAACAATATATTCAATTTCTCCACAATTCACAACTCGAATCAAGCACATAAATATCATCAAAAATTCAATCCACAAGTATATTTATCATTGAGGTCATTTCCAATCCTAGAAGCACAATATTTTTTAAATTTTTATGGGTTTTGAAAGCTTAAAAATGCAATGAAAAAAGGAGACGTGTGACAAGAAAATAAAGATGCAAGTGTTCATGGATAAGAACGAAGCAATATGTCAAGTTAACACATCAATGAGAATCATACTCCACCCCATACTTAAGATACACATTGTCCCTAATGTGCGGAAAAAGAAATAGAAAAAGAACAAAGAAACTCAGAAAGGCGGTGGAGCAACTCGAAACAAGCAAATCAGCTCATCCCATATGAGGTGGTGGTGGGTACGGGTATAAGTTTTGGTCGAACGGGCGCCCAAACTACTGCCGGTAAACGTCGCGGAGGATCCTTGTATTTTCACGGCGCTCATCCTTGTCTTCATCAAAGCGGGTCTCAAGAGCATCCATCATCTGCGTAAGTCCGGTGACCCATGCCGGCTACTCATCCATCCATCTAGAACATTGCACCATCCACTCCGGCGGCGCTCCCATCCAAGCTGGAGGAGCACCCATCCAAGCTAGAGGTGCACCCATCCAAGTAGGTCGGTTGCCAACGATCCTCATGACCCACTACCATATCAAGCTCCTCCCAAATCTCTCTAGCTCTAGAACTCTTAGGGAATGTCCAATTTTATGTGTCAACAAAGCCAAACAATGCTCCAAACAGAGCTATGGACATATGGTGAGTGTGGTCCATCAACCGGAAGGAAACCGTTCGGTTAATGGCACTATGGTCAAAAGAGCTTATGAGCTCCATTGTGATTTTCTCATAAGCATCCTCTCTAATACTAGCAAATGTAGTCAGCCCAGCCCTATCAAGCATCCACCTAAGATCATTCACCACAAACAAATCCTCAAATTCTTCAAGCACAATGTACCTAGGAGCAATAACGTTACGTTGTTGAATCTTATCATAAGCCCTCTTGTGGTTCTCATGGATGGTAGGGATCCTAGGGATGGGTGGAGCAATAGGAAGGGTTTGGGAAGAGGAGCCTTCGCCTCTTTGCTTTTTGTTTCGGTTGAATTTGCGAGTCCCAAACATTTTCAAAAAATCACGGCTTGTTCTTGAATAAACCACGCCCGCGGTTTTATACGACTACCCGTGGAACTGGACGATTTTGCTCAATAATCCAGAAATTCTATAAGAATCTCAACAACAACAGTCCTAAACTATTTCTAGGTTCAATTCCGTTCAGTTCTCCTAAAAATCTTCAAAGAAAACAAAGGAAATCAACCAAGAAAAGAGTTGAGAGAAAACCTAGGTTTTGGATTTGAAGAAATCCAAAATCTCGCCCGATCGTTGAATGTTTGTGCTGCGTGTTTCCACAATCCACAATAGAATCAAATTTGCTTCAGTTTGGAGCGAAGAATCGTGCAAAACAATCACCGAACAAAGACATGCAAGATGAGGGCTTTGGGTGTGATTTAGGGCGTGGAAAGGAGGTTTGGTATTGTGTGGTTTGTGAAGAAGAAGAACTTATACAGCCCCGTCAAATTTTCAAAAACCACGGCCTCACTGTTACTTCCACGACCGTGGAATTGTACGACAGACCATGGTTTTGCGTCCTTTTCTTTGGCTTCTCTCGACATACTTTTCCACGGGCGGAATTGGTGAAACCACGCCCGTGGAATCATAATTAAACCCGTGATTTTCTTTTTTTCTGCCAAAAACCCAAATTTCGTTGTTTCTTTGGCTTTCTTCACTTCTTTTGGTTGTTTCTTCAACCCTGACATCCAAAGACACAAGACATACCGGGAGATATCGACGAAAAACAAAAAAAAAATCTACACTAATCTAATCTAAGAAAAACGAAAAGGAAAACGAGAATGCATTACCTTGGTTTGCCTCCCAAGTAGCGCTTTGTTTTAGGTCCGTAGCTAGACCAATCATGTATGCTTAAGTGAGGAGAATCGGTGCGACTTCCTCAGTTTGGAGTTCCGGCGAGTACTTCTTGAGTCGTTGGCCATTTACTATAAAACTTCCGCACTTCTCACCCCATACTTCAACTGCACCATGGGGAAAAATGTGTTTAATAACATAAGGTCCTGTCCAACGAGATTTACGCTTACCGGGAAAGAGTCGAAGTCTGGAATTGAAGGGAAGAACAAGGTCTCCTTCTTTGAAGTCTTTTGGAATGATGTGCTTGCCATGCCAACGCTTCGCTCTCTCCTTGTAGATCTTGGCATTCTCGTAGGCGTTCAAGCGTAGTTCCTCTAGCTCATTAAGATCTAAGAGACTTTTCTTTCCCGCTTCCTTCATGCTAAAGTTCAACCACTTAACAACCCAATACGCCTTGTATTCCAGCTCCACCGGAAGATGACAAGACTTCCCATACACAAGATTGTATGGTGTTGTGCCAATGGGAGTCTTGTATGCCATTCTATACGCCCATAATGCGTCATCAAGCTTTAACGCCCAATCTTTCCTTGTCCTAGACACCGTTTTCTCCAGAATTCCTTTGATCTCCCTATTAGAAATCTCCACTTGCCCACTTGTTTGCGGATGGTAGGGTGTGGCGATCTTGTGAGTCACCCCATACTTAGCTAGTAGAGCTTCAAATCGACGGGCAATGAAGTGTGATCCTCCGTCACTAATGATGGTTCGGGGTGTCCCAAACCTTGGGAAAATAGTTCGATTAAAGAACTTAACAACCAACATTGCATCATTAGTTGGAGAAGCAATAGCTTCAACCCATCTTGAAACATAGTCTACAGCTAGAAGTATGTATTGGTTATCACAAGATGATGGGAATGGTCCCATGAAGTCAACTCCCCAAACGTCAAAGATTTCCACTTCTTGGATGTTGTTGAGAGGCATTTCATTCCTCCTAGATATGTTCCCTGTTCTTTGACAAGCATCACAACAAGCAACAAAGGTTTTGTTCGCTCAAAAAGTGTGTGCGTCAAAGTCTTAAATTTATATCTAGAACTCAAAGCAAAGTGAACCCGCAGTGTACGGATCAGCTGTAGTGAGGTAAGAATTCCAGAGTCGAACTCAGGGATTTGGTGAGAGTAAATTCAATTTCAATTGTCTAGCGAAAAATGCGAAAAGCTTTTGTGATCAAATAAGGGTAAAATGATTCCAAGGATTCAAGTATCTGATTTCGGCTTTAGATTCAAGACACTTCTATAGATATAAGACAGAGTTTATATTGCCAAGATTAAATGTTCAAAGGTAGATATCGTACGGTGAAGTTCCGAAACCTATATAACTAATCTAAAGGTTCTCTCTATAAGGGTTGTTGAGGTTGCAATATAGAAAGATCTAAAGACAAGAATTATGTTCAAACTAACTATCTAAAACTCCAGGATATGACTCTCCAAAGTAAGAATAGAAAGCACACTTAGAATCTTAATAAAGGATGTTGAGTCTCTTTATTACCCAAATCTTATAACCTTAATCTATTAAATGTAGAATCAAGTTTGAAATCTCTTCATACACTCAATTAGAGGTTAGAAAGGTTAATCAATATTGGGATTTAGGCAAGGATTAGTTTTGGTTAAAGGTTGATTCAATTAAAGTCCGTCAGAAGAATAAATCGGGCTGTTCATAAGAAAATCGGCCGATTTACTCCAAGAACACACCGATTTTCCTGTTGTCGCAAAACTAAAATCTAAACTCTCAGGGTCCTAATGTTTGAATGAGTTCAGTCTATCATCATCTAAGCCTTAATCATCAACTATTCTCCCCAGAATCACAAAGGTTTTAGCCAACCATTTTCAAAATCGAATCAAATTAAAGATTGAGTGAAATATCGCAAAGAAACCGAATCTTGAATAAAAATTCAATAACCTTCAAATTTGTAAACAATCGTCAAAACCAATCAATGTATCTCTTAAGTAACTGAATTACGTGTTCAAAAAGCACAATTGCTTCAATGGATAAAGAAATCTCACAAATAAGAATCAAGATTGGCTTCCCGGCAAAAAGTCCTTCAATCCTTCTCCAAGAATCTCCAATCTCTCTCAAACGTGTAAAGATTTACCGCTGCGGCCTCCTCGTTTTCGTTCCTAGGGTTCTCACCTATAGTTTCTTGCAAATGGGCCGTTTGGCAAAACTCTCCTCTAGCCTAAAAGAATTGGGCTTTGTGTCGTCTTTTCATTTGGCCGAAAAACAAAGGAAATCGACCCAGTCGATTTATACACAAAACCGTTCAATTTCTAGGGTAGAAAATCGTCCGATTTATATGCATATTGGCACGATTTTCTTCAACAGAAAGTGCTCTTCTTTTGGCTCGTCTTCTATGCTTCTCCTTTGCAATTCTTTAGCTCTCTGTGATCCCTTCAAGACTCCTTTAGCTTCCTTAACATCCTTAGATGCTCCTTGCTCCGCTTTTGCTTTCAATTTCACTCCATTTACCAAAAATTCACCAAAAACTCGTGTAGACCTCTATTTTCGACAAATGATTGAATAGAACATAAAAGGCACACAAAATCTCTCTAAATGCAAGATAAATTGAGACAATCTTCTACAATATGCATGAATATGATTGTACATAATTCATGTCATCAAAATACCCCATACTTGCCCCTTGCTTGTCCCTAAACAAGACTCAAATTTAGAATACAAGATGTCATGGATTATATATGTATGAAAACTCAAAAACTTTTCTTTTGGTAGTGCTTCTTCTTATTGGATCACCCTCAAAGTGATATTTCAAGGCATAAAAAGGCAAAGTGTGTATCAATGATAACTATAAGATGAACTAACTTCCTTTTCTTTCTTGAAAACACAAATAAAGGACATGATAAAGGTGTAGAGGTAATCAAAGTCAAACAAATCTAAGCCATGAAGCCTTAAACACATGCATAAAAGTCTCAAGATCTTCTAATCAAAGGAAAGGTCAAAGAAACGTATTTAGGGAAGGAATTCTTTTTGGAAATTGTGGTGCTAATCCGGGAAAGAGGAACACATAATATCTTCAAAATTTTTCTTCACCGCACATGCTTCGCATGTAGAAAGCTTTGCTTCCATTATACTTTACTTTTTGAGAGTATGGACAGCGGTGCACAAAAACCGAAGCCTAGGAGATCGGCGTTTCTCAATTCTGAGATGCCTCAAACCCTTGATGCACATACCATATCCCGTTAGGACTTGTCGTTCAATTGGACTTTGGCAAGACACAAACACCCGGCTATGTGAATGGTGCCGAGTTACTCATCCTCATGTTCAACGTCCCCAAACTTATGAATTTCTACACTTTCATTTAATACATTTTCCTTGGCCCTCCCACATCAAACATGCCTTTTTCTAACACTTATCCTAATTCCCGGATGGTAAAAGGAGGGTTACATATTTCATTGAGGGGCTAACATGATCAAGATATGAGAAAAGAAAAGAAGTGAATTGCCTTAGTCATCCTTATATGATGTAAAAGAACTTGCAATATAGCTTCGACTATTATTTCATTCTCTTATCAAAACAACTAAATCATATAACTTATTCATGTGTTCAAGTAACAAAAGTAAACTCATTCATGCTTTGATTAACATCTCAACACAACTAAGCATCTTTTTGCCTATCCACATACACATTTCTCATCATAGAGGTCATTTCCATCATAAGAAGCACAAAAATTTTGAAAATTCATAGGATTTGAAAAAGATCATGCAATTGCAAGTGTCATAGTGGAAAGCAAGTAGTGCAAGAGTTATTACAAGCCAAATCATCAAGAGTAGTGCAAAGTTCATAAAGTGCTAAGATGAAACAAAAGGTATTGTAAGTACCCCCACCCCATACTTAACATCCACATTGTCCCCAATGTGAAAATCAAGCATGAGATGAAGAAAAATACTTACAATGTAAAAGAAGTGGAAGCTCAATCCTCTGTCGGTGGTGGAGGTGGTGGATAAGGATACATCGGTGCACTAGGATCGTAGAAGTGGCCGAACTGGTGGAAGTATAAGTCCCTCATCTGGCCATCGTAGGATGAATGCCTAGCGTCCGTCTCCTGCCTGTAGTTCCTGAACTGAGTGTTCAGGGTGTCGTAGTCGGTGTGGAGAGCGTGATAGTCGGTGCTGAGGCTCTGGAAACTAGAGACTAGCTCCCTAAAGTGACGGGGAAGGCGACGTCCTCGTCCATGTCCTGAAGCACGTGCAAATGAGCGGCGAGGTGGCTGCATGTCATCCTCCGTCTCCTCATCGCCTCTACTAGTCCGGCTAGGTCCTGCACCATGAGTGTCGGTGTCCATGGCATCCGTAGCATGACCGCTATGAGTGTCACTCTCAAACTCGAGCATGGTCCCCTGTCCGCCATCCTCATCCTCCTCCTCAAAGTCACCTGCATCATCATCATAGTAAGTAGGAGGAGAGAACTCCTCAAGCATCAACTCGAATGTCTCCTTCCAGTTCCTCTTGTTCCGAATAGTGTATTCGGATTTCCAAATGATCTCGGATGGTTTCTTCTTCGGATCCCTGTGCCATGGCATGGGCACATGAAGGGTTCCTCTCCCTCGAGGAATCAAGACCTGGCGAACAACCAACCGCTATGAGCCTAATGGAAGGGCACTCTCAGCTAGAGTGCATCCGGAGAAGTCTAATCCCATTGTCTTAGCCACGTGAGTGACAAGACCTCCTGCACAAATATCGCCCTTAGCTTTGTTGGCTATCTTTCCTAGATAGTCAACAAGCATGGTAGAAATGTCGGGAATGGTGGTGGATGTCATACAATAAAGAATGAAAAGCTCATCAGCCTTGAGCTTCTGTGGAGTCTCTGTCCGTGCAAATAAGCTCTCACTAAGAATCCTATGTACTACCTTGAAGGAGAGGTTGTACATACTAGTCTCCTTAGAATTTCCGGGTCTCCACTTGTCTCCACCATATTCACCCATTGAAATAGCCTCCCAAAAGTCACTAGCACTAACACCTCTAGCAAATGTGCCTGCATCTGAATAAAAAAACCGAACAAGTCTCCAAAAGTGTCAATAGACATAGTGTGATCTTGGCTCATAAGGCGGAAGGTGACCATCCTTTCCCTAGGATCATGCTCGAATGTGCTAAGGAACTCTAGGGTGATCTCGGTATAAGCATCCTCCCTAATCGTAGCAAACTGTCTCAGCCCAGCCCTGTCAAGCATCATATCTACATCCTCTCGAACAAACAAGGAATCTAGATCATCTAACACAATGTAGCGAGGAGGGGTGAATGGGCGATCTAGGATGCGTTCATATCGTTTCTTGTGCTTGGATAGGGGAGGGGGAAGCTTAGGAATGTTTTGAGGTGGTGGTGGAGGTGGAGGAGGGGCTTTGGAAGAAGATCCCTTCTTCTTCCCCGTATTTCTAGTTATTCTCTTCACAATATCCATTTTTGCAGCAAAAAATCGGCATGTTCTTCACAAAAATCGGACGATTTTTCTGGGTTGGGTCGATTTTTCTGTCGATTTCTACGATTCTCACAATTCTGTAAAGTTCTATTCCAACAATCACCACATACAGTTTCCTATAGTGATTCCTAAGCAGATTCCTCAATCAATTTCAGCAAACAAACACTTCCTAAGCAAACTTCAATTTCGAACAAGAAACTTAGGTTTTGGAAAGAAAAACCTGAATTCCGTACGGAGGAGTCGATTGCCGTGCTTGTTGTTGGTAGATCCTCGTTCCTTGTTGAAAATCCTTCAGTTTGGAGCCAAGAATCACTCAAAATGATTAAGGAATGAGGATTGTAGGGTATGGGCGATTTTTGGAGTTCTTGAGAGAGGGAAATCGAAAGTGGAAGGTTGTGGAATGAGGAAGATCGAGTGTTTGAGTCTTTATATAGGGTCGAGAAACTGTGAAGAAAATCGGCCAATTTATAAGGTCGATTTAATCGTCGGGGCGATTTTTCTCTGAACTCAAAGAAAATCGGACGATTTACTTTAGTGGGTCGATCTCCAGGTCGATTTTTCTTCCTGTTGTCAAAAATCGCCTTGCTCTGTTACTGAATCGGACGATTTACTTTAGGTAACTCGATTTTTCTTTGAACACTTGGAAATCGGACGATTTTTCTTGGCAGGTCGATCTCCAGGTCGATTTTTCTTCCTGTTGTCAAAAATCGCCTTGCTCTGCTCCTGAATCGGACGATTAACTTAATGTAGCTCGATTTCCTTCCTTATTCTTCATGGACATTGAAGATTTAACTGATTTATGCTCCCTTTCTCCATGGATCTCTCAAATTGGATATAATTTCCTGCGATTAATGACACAACAAACCAAGAGTGCATCGAGGAACAAATAAAAAGCGAAAACAAAGAAACAAAGCAACTAATCTATTCTAACTAAGTGATGAAAGAAGGGAAAAACTATACTATCATGGGTTGCCTCCCAAGAAGCGCTTGATTTATCGTCTTTAGCTGGACGGTGTATGGTTTGTGTTCAATGGAGGAGGATAGGAGCTATCTCCTCGACCGGAGCTTCTGGTGTGTATTTCTTCAACCGTTGGCCATTAACCTTGAAACTTCCGCTTTGTTCACCCCATACTTCAACTGCACCATGGGGGAAAATTCGTTTAATTACATAAGGTCCTGTCCAACGGGATTTAAGCTTACCTGGAAATAGACGAAGCCTTGAGTTGAATAGAAGGACTTGGTCTCCCTCCTTCAAATCTTTTGGAATGATGTGCTTATCATGCCAACGCTTTGTCCATTCCTTGTAGATCTTTGCGTTCTCATACGCATTTAGCCGGATCTCATCTAGCTCATTGATGTCTAAGAGCCGCTTCTCTCCGGCTTCTTTCATGTCAAAATTGAGCCACTTGATAGCCCAATAGGCTTTATGCTCTAGCTCTACAGGAAGATGACAGGATTTACCATAGACAAGATTATAGGGAGTCGTACCTATTGGTGTCTTGAAGGCCGTCCGGTACGCCCATAGTGCATCGTCAAGCTTCATTGACCAATCTTTTCTCGTTTTAGAGACAGTTTTCTCTAAAATTCCCTTAATCTCTCTATTGGATATTTCGACTTGTCCGCTGGTTTGCGGATGGTAAGGTGTAGCTATTTTATGGGTCACCCCATACTTAGCCAATAGAGTCTCAAATCTACGGGCTGTGAAATGCGTTCCTCCGTCACTAATGATGGTTCGGGGAGTTCCGAACCTTGGGAAGATCGTTCTATTGAAGAACTTCACCACTACCATTGCATCATTAGTAGGAGAAGCGATTGCCTCTACCCATCTTGAGATCGAGTCTACGGCAAGAAGTATATATTGGTTACCACATGAAGATGGGAAAGGTCCCATAAAATCGATGCCCCATACATCAAAGATCTCTACTTCTTGTATGTTGTTGAGAGGCATCTCATTCCTCCTTGATATATTACCTGTCCTTTGACAAGCATCACAAGCAACAACAAAATTTTGCACATCTTTGAAAAGTGTAGGCCAATAGAAGCCGGAACGAAGTACCTTAGCACAAGTCTTGTGGGAACTAGCATGTCCGCCACATGGTAGAGAATGGCAATGGCGGATGACACTATCCACCTCATCTTCGGGAATACATCTCCTGTAAATGCCATCGGGACCTCTTTTGAATAGAAGAGGTTCGTCCAATAGAATTGCCGGACGTCTCTAAAGAACTTCTTCTTTTGAGCATATGAAAGTCCGGGTGGAATCTCCTGACAAACAAGGTAATTCACAATGTCAGCAAACCATGTATCATTACCTTTTGAGATGTGTTGAAGACACTCTTCAATCTCGTGTAGCTGTTCGTCAGGGAATGAGTCGTCTATAGGAAGTTCATCCGTTTCGCCGGTAAGTTGCGGAAGACGACTAAGATGATCGGCAAAGGAGTTTTCCGATCCTTTCTTATCACGAATCTCCAAATCGAACTCTTGTAAGAGTAAGATCCATCTTAGAAGCCTTGGCTTCGCATCCTTCTTTGTGAATAAGTATCGAATTGCGGAATGGTCCGTATAGACTATCACCTTTGCACCTACAAGATAGGAACGAAATTTCTCAAAAGCGTATACTACGGCTAAAAGTTCCTTTTCTGTGGTTGCATAATTATATTGAGCCTCATCTAGCGTTTTGCTAGCATAGTAGATGGCATGAGTGCGACCATCTTTCTTCTGTCCAAGAACGGCTCCTATAGCGACGTCGCTTGCGTCGCACATGACCTCGAAAGGAAGAGTCCAATCGGGTGGTTGAATGATTGGTGCTGAAATCAAGTCTTCTTTGATCCTGCAAAAAGCATCTAAACAATCCTTCGAAAATTCGAAAGTTGCGTCTTTCATCAAAAGATTAGTCAAAGGTTTTGAGATCTTAGAAAAATCCTTTATGAATCTCCTATAGAAGCCTGCATGCCCTAAGAAACTTCTAATTCCTTTCACCGAAGAGGGGGGAGGTAACTTCTCAATGGTTTCTATCCCCTCGGTAACCATGAAATGACATTTTTCCCAGTTTAAGACTAAGTTAGTGTCCTCACATCTCTTAAGAACTAGTGAAAGGTTATAGAGACAGTTATCAAAGGAAGAACCATATACCGAAAAATCGTCCATGAAGACTTCCATGATATTCTCTACGTATTCGGAGAAGATTGCCATCATACACCTTTAGAAGGTGGCTGGAGCGTTGCATAGACCGAATGGCATTCTTCTATAAGCAAACGTTCCCCATGGGCACGTAAAAGTCGTCTTCTCTTGATCATCCGGATGAATTGGAATCTGAAAGAAACCGCTATATCCATCTAGATAACAAAAGTAAGAATGTTGGGCTAACCTTTCCAACATTTGATCGATAAAAGGAAGGGGGAAGTGGTCCTTCCTAGTGGCCACGTTCAGTTTGCGGTAGTCGATGCACATTCGCCACCCTGTAACTGTCCGTGTGGGGATAAGTTCGTTGTTCTTGTTGGCAACAACGGTAATGCCTCCTTTCTTGGGTACTACTTGTACTGGACTCACCCATTTGCTATCGGAAATAGGGAAGATGATACCTGCATCAAGTAGCTTAAGGATTTCTTTCTTCACGACCTCTTTCATTGCCGGATTTAACCGTCTTTGAGGTTGGCGTGAAGGTTTGTAATCCTCTTCCATTAGAATTTTGTGCATACATAGGGAAGGCTTTATTCCTACTAGATCATCAATAGTATAGCCTAATGCTCTCCTATGTTACTTCAAAACATGCATAAGTTTCTCTAATTCATCATCATTCAAATTTGCATTGACTATGACGGGATATGTGGAATTAATGCCAAGGAATGCGTACCTTAAATGCGTGGGGAGTGGCTTCAATTCTAATGATGGAGGTACCTTGATTGATGATGAATCGTGTCCTTCGGATGTTGTGGGAGAGGCCTCTAGAGGTGGGGGTACTGCATCATTAGATTCGAGAATAGCTGCGGTGAAGTTTGGAGAATCCAGAAAATTTCCCACTGGATCGACCTCCCCTGAAGTAAATCGGTCGATTTGAGGCACGATTTTTCTTTCTGTTGAAGAAAATCGGGTTTCCTCTTCACAAATCGGACGATTTAGTTGAGTCAGGTCGATTTTTCTTTCTGTTGACAAAAATCGGGTTGCCTCCTCACAAATCGGACAATTTGGTTTATGTAGGTCGATTTTCTTCACAGTTTCCGGAGTTAATTCTAGTTCTTCAATTCTTGTTCCTAGTTCTTCCTCCACATCATTTAATGCTTTCACATCCTCATTGCAATCATGTTCCACTCCTTCCTCCATGATGCTCATACTAATAACCTTTTGAAGAGGGTCTTTCATCAAGATTGAACTTACCACCTCTCTAGACTCTTCTTCATCAAAAATTTCAAAAACATTGTCTCTTAAGGCTGGCTCCTTGATTAAGGAAGAGAGTATGAATTCTATCTTTTCTTCACCTATATGGAAGGACAGTTGGCCATTCTTGCAATCGACCATGCATCCGGATGTTGCAAGGAATGGTCTCCCAAGAATGATGGGAACCGGATAATCTGCAGGGATGTCAAGAACGACAAAATCTATAGGGATGTAAAACTTACCGAGCTTTACCGGAATGTCTTCTAATATTCCCACCGGCTTAGTGGTGGAACGATCAGCCATGTAGAGTGTGATCTTCACCGGTCTAGGCTCTCCTAGACCAACTGCTTTGCATAGAGCAAGGGGTATGATACTCACACTCGCTCCAAGGTCACAAAGTGCATCATAGGTAGCTTCTCCCAAAGTGATGGGTATGCAAAAGGATCTTGAATCACGGAGCTTAGGTGGCATATTCTCCGTCATAGTCTTGATGAGTTCGGATGACTCCATACTCATCTTGACTTCTCCTATGTCTTCCAATTTCCTCTTGTTAGAGAGGATCTCCTTGATGAATTTCCCATAAGCTGGCATACCTAAAATTGCATCCATAAAAGGTATATTAATATGCAGCTTATTCATAAGTTCAACAAACTTACCAAAGTGTTTATCTAGGCGTGCACGCGCTCTAGATTGAGGGAAGGGTAGAGGTGGTTTGTAAGCGGGAGGATGAACATAAACTTCTTCCTTCTCTTTTGCCTCTCCTTCTTTAGTGGTGGGCTCGACTACTTTAGGTTGAGGGTCGGTAGTTGTCTTGCCACTCCTAGTGGTTATTGCCATAACCCTTCTCTTTGGGTTATCTTCCGTCTTCCCGGGAAGTTTCCCTTGGTCTCTTGGAACTTCTCCGGCCTTGTTAAATACTTGGTTTTCTAAAGCTTTGTGAGCTTTGTCAACCGAAGTTATATAACTCTCCAACCCTTGTAGCTTGCCTAGGATCGTCTCTAGCATGGGATCGGGTTTGTTTGATCCGCTTGATTGTCCCTGGCTTATTAAAGGAGTAGAAGAAGATGGGGATGTTAGAGCCTTTTCAGCATGAGAGTAAGGATTACCTGGATTCTGCTGATTTGACCTCCAATTGTTGTTATTTGAATTCATATTGTTGTTGTTCCAATTGGAGTTTCGGTTGTTATTGTTGTTGTTGTTCCAATTGGAGTTCCGGTTATCATTCCTTTGGTTGTTGTCCCTCCCCATGTAGTTGGCTTCTTGCTCCTTAGTCTTTTGAAGACTCGTTTTGAGCACTTCCTTCAACTCTTTGATCTCATTGTTGAGGGAGAATATTTGTGTTTGAGCAGCTTGGTTCAACTTGGCTCCCGGATCGCTTTGATTCCGGCTATTTGAGTCCACCTTCCGGTGGGAATACTTCTCAATCAGTTGGGCTTGCTTCTCAATGAAGTCCAAGCATCATCTTCTCTCATGTCCATGAATGTGCCACAAGAGAGAGATTGGAGGTTGAATTGTGTTTCCACATCCAATCCTTTGTAGTAGATTTCCAATAATTCCAGCTTGGAAATGCCATGGTGTGGGCAATCCAACAAGAGATCTTGAAACCTTTCCCAAGATTGAAACAAGCTTTCATTAGGTTTCATAGAAAAAGCATTTATTTTACCTCTCAATTCCGCTGTTTTGGATGGCGGAAAGAATTTGGTGAGGAATTCCGAAGACAATTCCTCCCATGTAGCCAGCTTTGCAGCTGGAAGTGTTTGATACCAAGCTAGAGCCTTGTCCTTCAAAGAAAAGAAGAACGGTTTGATCTTGTAATTGCTTGTAGTAGCCTTCTTCGGCTTCATAGTCTCCATGAGAATCTCAAAATTCTGCAAGTGTTGGTGTGGAGATTCAGTACTTGCTCCGCCATATTGACTTTGGCGAACCATGGTGATGACTTGTGGTGAGAAGCTAAACTCTTGGATATCTTCAGCTCCGAAATCCACACCTAGGCGGCGTGGTTGCTGGATTGGGTCCATCCGTTGCCCCAAAGTTCGGGGTCTATCACCGTCATTAGCAGCTCTCACGTCCCTAGTTGGGAGGCGAGGAACAACCCGTGGTTTTGGGTTGTTCCGAACAGGACGAAGTAATGGATCGATCTCCTCAAGTTCCGGCATGTCCGGATCAATCTCTTCATCATCGGATGAGTCATTTCGAATGGATTTAGTTGGCGTCTTGACTTTCTTCTTCTTCCTGGATTCGTTCAATTCCAACTTCATGTCCAACATCATAGCTCTTAGTTCATCAATCTGAAATTGATGACTCGTTTCAGCATTTTTTCGTGCTTTCTCACTCAACTGAAGTTGGCGTTGAGCTTCATTCAGTTCAGCCTGGTAGTTTCTCTCGTCGTTCTCAGCCATTTTCTTTTCCTTCAACTTTCTCCTCAAAGTTCTCTCCAATTCGGGATCGAAAGGAACTAGATCTTTAGTGGATCTAGTCTTTCACATATACCTAAAGAACCCGCAAAGATCACTCAAGTAGACGAATCAAATCACAAGAGCAAGAGCTCTCAAGCTAGACAACCGAAAACCGAATTTGGTCTAGACCAAATCCCCGGCAACGGCGCCAAAAACTTGTTCGCTCAAAAAGTGTGTGCGTCAAAGTCTTAAATTTATATCTAGAACTCAAAGCAAAGCGAACCCGCAGTGTACGGATCAGTTGTAGTTAGGTAAGAATTCCAGAGTCGAACTCAGGGATTTGGTGAGAGTAAATTCAATTTCAATTGTCTAGCGAAAAATGCAAAAAGCTTTTGTGATCAAATAAGGGTAAAATGATTCCAAGGATTCAAGTATCTGATTTCGGCTTTAGATTCAAGACACTTCTATAGATATAGGACAGAGTTTATATTGCCAAGATTAAATGTTCAAAGGTAGATATCGTACGGTGAAGTTCCGAAACCTATATAACTAATCTAAAGGTTCTCTCTATAAGGGTTGTTGAGGCTGCAATATAGAAAGATCTAAAGACAAGAATTATGTTCAAACTAACTATCTAAAACTCCAGGATATGACTCTCCAAAGTAAGAATAGAAAGCACACTTAGAATCTTAATAAAGGATGTTGAGTCTCTTTATTACCCAAATCTTATAACCTTAATCTATTAAATGTAGAATCAAGTTTGAAATCTCTTCATACACTCAATTAGAGGTTAGAAAGGTTAATCAATATTGGGATTTAGGCAAGGATTAGTTTTGGTTAAAGGTTGATTCAATTAAAGTCCGTCAGAAGAATAAATCGGGCTGTTCATAAGAAAATCGGCCGATTTACTCCAAGAACACACCGATTTTCCTGTTGTCGCAAAACTAAAATCTAAACTCTCAGGGTCCTAATGTTTGAATGAGTTCAGTCTATCATCATCTAAGCCTTAATCATCAACTATTCTCCCCAGAATCACAAAGGTTTTAGCCAACCATTTTCAAAATTGAATCAAATTAAAGATTGAGTGAAATATCGCAAAGAAACTGAATCTTGAATAAAAATTCAATAACCTTCAAATTTGTAAACAATCGTCAAAACCAATCAATGTATCTCTTAAGTAACTAAATTACGTGTTCAAAAAGCACAATTGCTTCAATGGATAAAGAAATCTCACAAAACAAGAATCAAGATTGGCTTCCCGGCAAAAAGTCCTTCAATCCTTCTCCAAGAATCTCCAATCTCTCTCAAACGTGTAAAGATTTCCCGCTGCGGCCTCCTCGTTTTCGTTCCTAGGGTTCTCACCTATAGTTTCTTGCAAATGGGCCGTTTGGCAAAACTCTCCTCTAGCCCAAAAGAATTGGGCTTTGTGTCGTCTTTTCATTTGGACGAAAAACAAAGGAAATCGACCCAGACGATTAATACATAAAACCGTTCGATTTCTAGGGTAGAAAATCGTCCGATTTATATGCATATTGGCACGATTTTCTTCAACAGAAAGTGCTCTTCTTTTGGCTCGTCTTTTATGCTTCTCCTTTGCAATTCTTTAGCTCTTTGTGATCCCTTCAAGACTCCTTTAGCTTCCTTAACATCCTTAGATGCTCCTTGCTCCGCTTTTGCTTTCAATTTCACTCCATTTACCTATAATTCACCAAAAACTCGTGTAGACCTCTATTTCCGACAAATGATTGAATAGAACATAAAAGGCACACAAAATCTCTCTAAATGCAAGATAAACTGAGACAATCTTCTACAATATGCATGAATATGATGGTACATAATTCATGTCATCAGGTTTGCACATCCTTAAATAATGAAGGCCAAAAGAATCCGGATTGCAATACCTTAGCGCTAGTCTTGTGAGAGCTAGCGTGTCCTCCACAAGGAAGAGAATGACAACAACGAATGACACTTTGCATTTCGTCTTTAGGCACACATCTTCTAATGATGCCATCCAGACCTCTCTTGAAGAGTAGAGGTTCATTCCAATAGTACTGGCGGACATCCTTAAAGAACTTCTTTCTTTGTGCGTAGGATAATCCGGGAGGTAATTCCTGACAAACCAAATAATTCACAAAGTCAGCAAACCAAGGTTCGTTACCTCTAGAAATATGATCGATTCACTCTTCCATTAGATGTAATTGTTCGTCTAGGAAAGAGTCACCAATAGGTAAGTCGTCATTGGTGACATGTGGTAGACGCCTCAAGTGATCTACAACAAAATTTGGATCCTTTCTTGTCACGAATCTCAAGATCGAACTCTTGAAGGAGGAGAATCCATCTAATCAGCCTTGACTTTGCATCTTTCTTGACAAGCAAATACCAAATGGCTGAATGATCCGTGTATACAATCACCTTCGCTCCTAAAAGATAAGAACGAAACTTTTCAAATGCATATACAACAGCAAGAAATTCCTTTTCCGTTGTGGCGTGGTTGAGATGAGCTTCATCTAGCGTTTTGCTTGCATAATAGATGGCATTAGTGCGTCCATCTTTCTTTTGTCCAAACACCGCTTCTACCGCTATGTCCCTTGCATCACATATGACCTCAAATGGAAGACTCCAATCCGAAGGTTGAATTATTGGGGTTGAGATTAGAGCTTCTCGAATCCTGTAACAAGCATCTAAACACTCTTTCGAAAATTCAAAAACAACATCCTTCATCAATAGATTGAACGGTACGTTTTATTGCGTAAAGTCTAGGCGATCCACGCATTAGTGAGAAAATCAATCACACCAGCCTTACCTAAAGTAACACGTAAATGATCCAGTGTAGGGAGTGACTCGGAGATATTCGATGTGGTAAATGGCCGGGAAGGAGATGGATGACGACCAAGCAACCAAAGAGTGGGGGCATTCAACAGTTGCGTGCCACGCTGTCTCGTCCATGGTACCACAACGAGAGCTGATGGGGGATTGAACGATACGTTTGCGGTAGAGAGTTAATCCGACCGAGAGCAAATTATTGCAAAACTTCCAGGCAAAGTTACAAACCTTGGGGGGCACGTTAAGATGCCAAATACTTGACCAGTCAGCGTTGGTGGAGACCGTATGTTGACCCATTTTCCCGAGCTAGTATGCCGATTTTACAGTTAAAGAACCCGAGACGTGTGCATGCCAAATCTGATGATCATAGATAGGGGAGGATGCCAAGGGAATACCCAAAATAATATCCACGTCCAATGGATTAAAGGCTGACAGTAGAGCGTGGGTGTCCCAAGAACGCGTCTCATGGTCAAGGAATTCAGAAACATAGATGTCCGTGCTCATCCCCGGAAGGAGTAAAGGGCGTTTGAGGCCATGAGACGTTGGTACCCAAAAATCAAAAGCAGCATTGATGCATTCTCCGTTGCCTACCAGCCAACCCGAGCCCTCCATGAGAAGCGATTTCGAGCCCCAAATACTCCGCCAAGAATAGCTTGGGCAACCCCTCGGTAAGAGCCAAAGAAGGTAGTTGTTTTAAAATACCTCGCCATGAGCATTTAATGAAGAAAGGTTCCGGAATTCGACACAAGTCGCCAACCTTGGCGAGCAAGGAGAGCCTCATTAAGATTCTTAAGTCCTTGAAACCCATACCCCCATGACTCTTCGGCATACATAAGTCGGCCCATGCACGCCAATGAATCTTCCGAGATGAGTCCGTAGACCCCCACCAAAACCGAGCAAGAAGGGTGTATATCATCGATAAGGCAATCCGGAAGGCGGTAAACACTCATGACATAAGAGGGAATGCTTTGGAGGACGGACTTAATCATAATCTCGCGGCCTGCCATTGAAAGATATTTTTCTTTTCAACCCTGTGCTTTCTTCTAGATCCGTTCCTTGATGAAATCAAACAAAGCCTTCTTAGAACACCCCACCATTGCCGGTAAGCCAAGGTACTTAACGTGTCTGTCAACCTGTTTAACCCCAAGTAGAGACGACAAATGTGCTTGCCGAACCATATCCATGTTCCTATTGAAAGCAACCTCGGAGTTCTGCATATTGATGTTCTGACCTGAAGCTCTCTCATACTGACCGAGTAATTCAGTTATCTTAGAGCATTCTTCTGCGGTTGGTCTCGCAAAGAGCAAGTTGTCATCTACAAAGAACAAGTGAGAGACGACGAGGGCACCTCTATAAATGGAGATGCCATGGAGTGAGCCAGCAGCCACTACGCGAGAAATCATATGAGAGAGACCATCTGCACCAAGTATAAAGAGGATGGGTGAGAGCGGGTCTCCTTGTTGTAACCCCTGAGAAGGTAGGATGTTGTCGTCGATGCCGCCATTGATATTGAAAGAGTAGGAGGCACCCCTAACACAACTCCTAACCCTTGAGATCTAGGATGCGGAAAAC
Organism: Fagopyrum homotropicum; assembly: GCA_033239125.1. NCBI lineage: Eukaryota > Viridiplantae > Streptophyta > Magnoliopsida > Caryophyllales > Polygonaceae > Fagopyrum > Fagopyrum homotropicum. The sequence goes on from BSWB01000008.1 coordinate 78,770,521, forward strand.
CCCAAACGAGACATAATTGTATCCAAATAACCCCATTCCATGCGATCGAAGACTTTGCTCATATCTAGCTTTAGGGCCATTGCCCCCTTATTACCTAGAGTTTTCAACTTTAGATAATGGAAGATTTCCATAGCAACTAGAGCATTATCTGTGATTGACCAGCCTGCAATGAAAGAACTATGAGGGTCTGTTAGCTCCAAAAGGTATGTAGACAAAACTTTATAATTATATTCCAAATAATAAACCTAACAATAAGCGAACTTGTAGTGTACGGATCAATTGTAGTAAGGGCTTATATTCCGGAGTCGATATCAGGGAATTGGTGAGAATAATGACACGAAAGCAATCTAACTTCAAGAAGCATGCAATAGTACTGATCAAAAGCAAAAGACAAGATGTATAGCAAGATGGGGAAATGCAAATTCTAGAGATCAAAGTATCCAATTAAAGTTTCGACTCAAGATTTCTAAAGATAACGTGGACAAAGCTGAATTTTGTTGTGGGAAGGGATTTCAACGATGGGATATATCACCGGGTAAGTCTCACTACCCACTTTCCCAAACCAAAGCTCCTATCACTGGGTAAGTCTCAAGGAACTAAGGAAAGGTAATAATACTCAAACCGACATCACTCACCTAAGGGTACAGAACTAACCATCATTGGGTAAGTCTCAAGTTAACTCTCAAAGGTAGGATAAAGGCATACTCAAACCCTAATAAAGGATAAACCTTTATTACCTAACACTCATCATCATCGGTATACAAGCAAAGGAATAACCGGGTAAGTCTCATTCTAGGCTTGCGTATAAACCAGGAAAGTGCAACAAGGATAGGATTTGGCAAACTATAACCTAAACTCAGAATCTGTAAAACAGTGTGCGATCTCGTGCTGTTCTATATCGATCTCGGTCGAGATGCTCAACGAACAGCCCGAGACGGGTTTCGGATTAGGGTTAACTCGAGCTTTCAAGGTCCACTTAAAAGGTTTATTCTTTCATTGTCTATACCACAACCTTCAACTAATCACCCTAGAATCACAAGGATGTTTAGCCAAGAATCATCATAATCAATGCAATATCAAATATATAAAGAATATCAAGAAAAGGTGAATAATCAATCAACAAAGATGTCTCAATTATCAAAGCAAACAACAAATCAATGATATCCAACAATGTATTTCAAAAGAAAATGATAACAAACTCACAAATACTCCCCAAGAAAATCCTCAGAATCTAAGGTTCCTTGAACACTAAGCAATCCTATCTTCAAGAGCCGTTATCCTAGCCGTCCTTCCTATCTATCTTAGATCCAATCTCAATTCCTTCTCCAATCAGCCGTCCTTTGCTTCACATTTGCCTCCCCCTCTTATAGAAGAATTTTAGGTCAAATTATATTTATTGCCTTGGGCTGTGAGCCGTCGACCTCGATCCAGGCCTAGTGGGCCATCTCGGTTGAGATGCATCACTGTGTTGATCTGAGATCAGTAGTAATCTACGTGCATGCCATCGTATCTTGATCTGGATCTTTCTTGCTTCCTTCCAGCATCGTTCTTGCCTTTCTTCTTGATCTTCCTAATGCTCCTAAATGTAACTTCATAGCTTCCTTAGCTCTTTATGCTCCAATTCCACCCAAAACGTGTCATATTCCTTACAATTACAATCTAATGTGGTGTAGACCTCGATTCTTGCAAAGTAACCAAATAATGACATAAACACTATAAATACGTGTACATGCGGGAAGAATTATGATGAGAAAACGACAAAACCATATTCGAAATATAGACAATAATTCATGCTATCAGGGTGCGATATGATAGAATCAAGGACCGGCTTAAGGCGGTTAATCAAAACCTTTGTGATCAGCTTGTAAATAACGTTGTAAAGACTTATAGGGCGGAACTCTGTGATGCGGGTGGGGTTTTTTTATCTTGGGTATGAGTGCCTTGGGTGTTTTTGTTCTTTAGCTAAAATTTGTTTAGCTTTTGAAAGAATAGAAGATGAAGAAGAAGAAGAAGAAGAAGAAGAAGAAGAAGAAGAAGAAGAAGAAGAAGAAGAGGGTGGAGGAGTCGGTTCGGCGGAAGAACTAGCACTTGTTTCAAATAAAGAAAGCAATTTAGTAATTTCAATACGAACATCAAGAATATTGGTAAAAGTGTTCATAGATGAATTTAAACCTAAGCATTCATAATAGACACCCAACAATTTGGTAACACCATCAATTTTGAGTCTAGGATAAAAAACGGAGGAAATAAGATAAACTAACGGAATATCGGGGTAAACATAACTCATCATAATATTTGGATAAGTAAAACCGGTTTGTAAAGCACTTATAAGTGTTGGATAAGTAAAACCGGTTTGTAAGTGTTAAATAAGTATAACCGATTTGTAAAGCCTCGACAACATTTACGGCTATTTCTAAAAAGCTACAAGAAGTGGAAGTGTAAACATAACTATCATATTAGTTGAATCAATAAAAACCTTTAAAACATTACAAATGTCATAACAAGTTTGCCAAATAGTTTCATCATCTAACATATACCAAGAAATGTATCGTGCGAAAAATGATTGTAAAAGACCTTTGTAACGAAGAGCTTGACTAAGTAGTTTGTAAGTAGAATTCCAACAAGTTCCAATGTTATTTGAAAATACAATTGGATGAACATTATTTTCTAAACACATTGATCTCCTTTTTTTTCTTAGATTAGATGAATGTCAAATATGTTCAATTACGTTCGTGATGGGGTTACCATAGTACATAAAATTTTAAGTCCATCTTGAACAAATAAGTTAAAAATATGGCATGCACATCTTTGGTGAGTAAAAGGAGTTCGTATATATATTGTCCCGTCACCAAATCGTTTTACGGCGACGGTGTTAGCGGGTGCATTATCAAAAGAGTATGAAAAAACTCGATTTTGTAAATTAAATTCTTGTAAAACCGTTTTTATTAAATTTTCAATGTTCGTGGAATTATGGCTTTCGTTAAAATGGCAAAACGCAATAACAAATTTATGCAAAAACATATCGTTATCAATAAAATATAAAGTAATGCCCATGTAAAAATGTTCGTGTGATAATGTACTCCAATATCACTACAAATTGAAACTTGATGCGAAAATGATTGTAAATCGTAAGAATTTTTTGTTTCTTTTGTTCATAAGATTTAGAAATTAATTTGAAAATGGTTGTACGAGAAGTTGGCTTAAAATAAGGTTGAAGATAAGTAGTGTTATATTCTCATACATTTGATATTCCACATAAGAAAATGGAAAAGCATGAGAACATATTAGGTTGGCTAATCCTAAACTTTCTTCACTATGGTTATACATAAATAAGGGAGATTGAGTAGAAGAGGATGCAAACCGAGGGACAATTGAGATTGTCCCCATGATATTCCGAGCTTCTCGGGATGAACCTTTTGCATGTGGGTTTGCAAAGTCCCGTAACCGCTATTCGCCCTCCACTTGTACACCTTCGGACAATAGATGCACGAGACTTGGCAATACACGTTCACCACCTCACCCTTCTTGTATTGCTTTGTGAAGATGTCGGATCTAAGCATTTCGGTGGATGGACTTGTCGGAAAGCCCCTTATTCTTGACCTTGTGTTATATCGGGCATTTGGGTCTCGCTTTCTTGGGTGCTAAGAAAGAAAGTGGGAGTGTTGTCGCTCGGGTTTGCAATTAGAATAGATTGGGAAATCGAGAATTGAGAAATCGAGAATACGAGATTGAAATTGAGAGAAGTAGTAGTAGTAGTAGTAGTAGTAGTAGTAAGAGAGATGAGAATGTAGTGTGAGATAAAATGGAAGAATGGTTGTGTATTTATAGGAATTGAGGGTATACTTTTTTTTAACCAATTAACATTAGAATTTTTTTTTTAAAAATAAAAATCAAAACACATTCCCAACAGCTCAAAGAGCCGTTGGAATGTGGGGCCCACCCAACGACTATATGAAATAGCCGTTGACCCAGCTAACGACTCTTTTTTGTTCCCAAACCCGCGGTTAACCGCCTGTTTAGGCAAAAAAAATAAATAAAAAATAAAGAACAACCAAACCTAAACCTAAATCGTTGACCGCCGATTTGGTCAAACCGGCAAAACCTAAACCGCCGGCTTGACCAAACCGGCGGTTTGTTCCGGTGGTTTTTCCCAAACCGGACCCAAGTCTAGTGTTGAAGCAATAACCAAGTTTTGCATCAAGCATCTTGATGGGGTGCAATATAGTCACTAGCCTTCATCAACCTAACCACAATTTTGAATTAGTTTGTTTGTCCAAATAAACTCATACACACCATGAGGATTGAGAGTATAAATTATCAAATTTCAATCCTCAATAATGCATCATAAAAAGGCGCAAAAAGTTATTCAAAATCTTTAAAACTAGTTCATGAGAAATAAGAATCTAAGATTCTAAGGCACAAAATAATGAGTAAGCCTTCAGCAACCTTATTACAATTCTAGATCAACTAATGTATGTGAAATCATGTTATAGAGCCCCCACAATTTTGGATTATGACCTGAATCCGCATTGTTTTCATGAATCCACATTTTTTCACAAGCTAAAAGAGTCATTTGCAATCCAATAACAAAATGAACAGTCAAGAATGCATATGCAGCAACAAAAACTGTAAATATTACCATTATTCTTAGTTTAGCAAATTTACAAGGCTCAACTTAAAAAATATATAACCAATGACATGGCCATTTCATGAGATGATTTGCTTTACCAATTCATGTGCAGTAGTATCATACACAACCTTAACTACAAAGTCTTCACAAAGCACCGGACCGCATTAACTACTGCTTTCCACATGACCAAAAACTTCCTAATTCAACAAAATTTACTTGATAAAACTACTCCACACAACAAATTGATGACGAAAAACACCACCAAAATATGCAAAGTATAAGTGGAGGTGTAAGATCTTTCCTATCCCATTTAAACACGAGTACAATTTGTGTTTGTCAAATGCTTCAACAATAACATCAAAACAATCAGCTTCAAGTGTAACACTATTCAAGCAACAACAACAACTAACGCTAACTTAAGAAACTAAAATCTAGTTATAATGTACTGATGAGAACCCATATACCACTCACAAAATACAAATCTGAAGGACTTAACGACTCCCACATAAATTAAAGGTCATGCCTAATTTAATTCAAAGTTTAAAGCAATTCAAGAACAAGTAGGTCATTGTGTAAAATTACCAAGAGGGGAGTGAAGAGAACAAGAAGATGATAGAGAGAGAGGTGGAGAGCCAGAAAATCGTCGCTAGCTTCTCGCCGATATTAGGGTTGGAGAGTGGAGACCTACTTTTTCTAGGAGAGAGATTCCAAAGCATCAACCGAAGGTCAGTTTCTGGTCGATTGAATAAGTGGAAGAAGAGAGAATAGATAGATAAACGAACCTGTAGAGGAAGACGCCGACGCCAGAGTGGGAACCAAAATGAGAGGGAAGAGGAAGCTGACGCCGGAATGGAGGGAAGAGGAAGACGACACTACTGATACGCTCTACTCGTCGAAGACTCGGGGCCAAAAAGTGGTGTCCAAAGTGAGAGAGTGTTGTTCATATATCCGCTTGAAGAAGTAAATAATAAGAACAGTAGGACAAAATCGTATTTTTGTTTTTAGAAACACTCACCAATAAACACATACCTTTCTTTTTTTATAGTTTCAAAACCACTCCCCAAAGACCATTACTCTAGTTTAATTTTGCCAACCAAACACTATAAAATTCTAAAACACTAGTTTACACTAGTATTTAGGTTGTGCCAAACACACACTTAAGGTGCTCTAAGTTGTTGCAAAGGGTTCAATACGACCTAGATCTGTCCACCAATTTCTTCCATCCCACGTCTTTATCTCTCCATTTTGAGACATCTAGTTGAAAACGAGCTTTTTGTTTTGAAAATTTGGACAATCTGCTACTACCCCCTGTATCAAATAGTATAGCATAAAATGTGTAATGGGTCAAAGAGTTCATATCCACTTGTAACATTTTGGCTCATCCACGGCCAGACAATCTACGACTCCCCCTCTCCTCCGTGATCCGAATTTTAGGCCCAACTTTTTACATAAACATAAAATGGAATGAGTGTATCAGGAAAGCTAGAGTTTTAGGAACCAAAACAAGAGAAACACCAAATTTTACCGTTCTACTTTATACATCTCTACATCATAACCAAAACTTCAAATTGTTGATCACAACATTATTCATTTAGTATGTTTATACTAATATATGTGAGTTAATATACCAATAGATACACACAAACTACATAATAACTAATAAGGTGACTATTAACAACAAAAAAAGCTTTAAAAGTTAGATTCATCAACCCGCAATTTTCATGTTCATAATGAAAATAACCAAACCGGTGAAACAAAAATCAGAGCAGTGACTACAACAAATCAAGAGCAGGATGAAGAATACAAAGCAACAATTACATTCGAAATAGATTCATCAACCCGCAACATAACATCAAGGAGGAAGAACACCAGTAGACCACCTTTAGTCTTTTGATTAGAGTAGAGGTCGCGAGAGAGCAGAGCGTACCACCTGCCACCCTGCCATAGTAGCGAGTCTGTTTATAGTCGCGACTGTTGTCATAGACTCATAGTCAACAAGGTAGGCTTTCATGAAAAAAACTTCGAATTGGGAGGGGGACTTATTGATAGTGCAGGTCTTACCCCGTAGCAGGCTCTCTATATGATGTCAGGCCTAAGAGACTAACTACTTTAAACGCTTCCTTAGAGGTGGAAGGGAACTCTTTACCTAGAGTAAGAAAAGAAGGGAATGTAAAAGGACAATAGTTGTCGATAAACCCACTAGAAGGACAAAAGTGTGTAACGTTTGAACTCAGATTTGGGGGTGAAACTTGTATATGATCTAGAAATCACATCAAGAAAAGACCATGTATTTGATACTCACCTTTTCCTCATTTTACATGTGTATAAGCTTGTACAAAATCATTGTTTTTTCCAATTAGAGATAAACAATCATACCACATGCTAGAAGAAACAAGAACCATTCACCGTCGTTGTTCAACCAACAATAAATCAATAGAAAAAAATTATCAACGTCCTACATATAACTAAACCTAATGTGGTCCTATCAACTAAAATGGCAGCGAGGAGGTCGCCGGGGATCATGGTGGCTAAATAAAACACCACCACAACCAACACAGGCATGCATCATACCGTCTCCCACTTCCACCATCCCTTCACTTGTTTACATACCGGATTTGAAAAGCTTCATTTGGATATCAATCATCAACTGCTTTTCTTGTCGCGTAAGCTTCTTCTCAACACCAGGTTGTGTAGCTGCTTTCTTGCCTTGTTGCATATGCAACCTGGGTATGGATTTGCATAAAAGTTTTCTTCCACTTTTGGTGTCTCCCCGACTTTTCTTAGTAGTGGCGCTCCTATCCTCTTTGCATGCAAACTTTTCACCGTATCTTGGAATGATTCCCATCCTATCTTGCCTTCATCTAGCTTGTCAATAAGTCCAACAAGATTTTGTCTGTAAAAATAAGTTAGAAACATTAGCAATGGAGACCAAAACAAGATTGTTATCATATGGCCTCATGAATGATACTGTGACAAACCTATCCGGATTGATTGTCTTTCGGAATCCTTTAAACATTCTATGACCTTGCACCGCCTTGGCCATGTTACCATCATATGTGTAAACAAATACGTCACTTTCAAGTGCCACAATATAATCCAAGGCAGCTAGCCGATTCTGGTAGGATTTAAAGGGCTTCAGCTCATCCTTTTTTGTTAGGCTAGAATGAGTAAAAATGAGAGGGTACATTTCACGGAATGCATCCATGCTCTTCTTGCCATAAATCTCCCCTGCTACTATATAAATGCGCGTGGAAGACGGGTAACCCATTGCCTTGAGAAACAGGGCTGCTTCCCTCGGGGACATTGGGCATCCTCCTTCAACTCTTTTTTTCACACTGTCAATCTCTTTCTCCTTCCAGTGCTTCACGTTGTACCTCATATTCCTGAGATCCTCAACCTCTTCTTTTGTAAGGTTGTTGTTGCATCCTGTAAATGCAAGCATATCTTTCTCATATCTGTCAAGAATCAAGCAAATCATTAGAAAATTAAATCTTTAAATTGTACAAAACCGTGAAATATGATTTGCCAATATATTTTACCTCAAGTGGAGAGCAATGTAAGGCTCACTGTTGTTGCGTAGACGGTTGATCAATTTCTTCCCCAACTCCTCGATTTCATAGCTGTACTTGAGAGCCTTGTAACAAGCTCGGCAACGAAGTCTTTGGATGGAAGAGGATACCTCGTTATTGGCGAGTCGTGAGTCACTATGGGTGTACTGAATCACTTTGTGCTCTCTTAGTAGTGCCATCTCTCCCTCGTAGTAGCTAGGCTGTAGGGGAGGGGGTGGGGAAGACTGACGTCAACAATTGAACTTGACAAACACAAACTATGATGCCACCAACCTATGCAATATAATGTTTTACCTTAGACCAAGAAATGGGTGCCTTTACAAAAGGCGTAATAGATGCATACTCTGGTGGCAGGGCTTCCACAATATTAACATCACCTTTAAGGACTTGTATGAAGTATCTCCAATTAAAAATGTCCTTGAAGTCACTATAAAGAGTTGTTTAGAAAGACTCATCAGTATAAGATTAGATAATTAATCTTTTCTCCTTATGTTGCAAACTAAAACTCTTTTCACGTTACCTTGGATCAGTCCAGAAGGATTCATGATCAAGTGAAGGCAGAACCAGAGTTGCATTCATGATGTTTGCAACAGCTACCATATCACAAATCTAAGTTATAAAAAAAAAAGCAAACAAGATTAGTTCATAATCATTCGTCGAACTCCCAAAAGGAAATGAAACAAATATAAGTGATAATAGTGCTTACTCCAGTTCTCATCTGGTTCAATCCGCCATTGGCATGAACTAGAAGGTAACCATTGGTTAAACCTATAGAAACAACCAATAAAACATAGATTAGATCGGTTTTTAATTGGAGATGTGAAATCTAATTCTTTCCGCTTAAAAATAGTTGTGCTGGGGAAGGAAAACGGGGATCAGATGAACTCACTCGAATAGTTTTTGGGTTGACCTACACATTGATATAAGTTTTGAGTCTCAGGTTTTCTCCAAATCTCAGAGTTCTGTGGAAAAAATGCAAAGTTCCAAACTTGTCAAAACATGAAAGTCAAGAGTAATCTGGTACTGCAAAAGATATCTCAACTTTCACATGTAAAAACAAGAAAAGCAATTGCAAAAAACACAAAGACAGATATACAAGCGAATGCCACTCTAAGAGCTTTAAGGGTCATACTGTTTAGTTAACCAAACCCACTTATGTCGTTAACTAATTAAAAACTCATCATTAATTTCTATATATTCGGTATCTATCACCGGCTCACCGCACATTACGGGAACTGTTAGCACTTGTTACTTTTCGCACTCTTAAATTGGAAAGAAGAATAAATTTTGTTGGTGATATTTGGAGGCTTTTTATTCAAAAATTTATATGAATATGTTTTGAAAATATGTGCGAGTACAAAAATTTACTCACAATTAATGATAAAAATCTCTCCAAATCCTTATTGTTACTGAAACTAGGCTTGGTCATCTCCAGATAAGTAAATAAATTATTTGAAATCAACAATTAAATAACTAGTCAATAATGAAACCTTAATAACATGGGATGAAGAGATTTAGGGGATTTGTTATATTCTATTATCAAGGTTACCTACCCACATTCAATATAATTAGCAAAATCAACACTAAGGTCCAAATAAATCGATACATTGTAACATACAATAGCCGTTTACAAAGATATCATGACAAAATATTCTAAATTCAGCTTCAATGCAAAAAAATATTCAATCATGCAAAAATCAATAAATGAATCAAAATCAAAAATAGTAAACTATCACCATGTAAATAGAAAAAGGAGAAAACAACATACGGCGATAATGCGCTTATTGACAACAACATCAGAAGCCCTATCCCCGTTGGAGACGTGGTGGCCCTCTTCCACTCCGGCAGAGATGACATTCTGAGCCAACCGGTTGCCTACCAAGTGCGTCTGTAACCAATTCGATTGATATCCCTCTCCTCCCCTAAAATTAATATCGCTTTTTTCCTCTTCAAACTCCAAAACGAATCTTCCGCCGAAGAACTCGTCTTCGCCGTAATTTGCATTCTGCTTATAATGATGATGATTGACCACCGACATCTTCAAGAAGAGTGAAAATGCTGCCAATATTATCAATGCAACAACAATTTGTCGTCGGGGGATCTTCCCTGACATGAAACAACCAACAATCGCCACCGTCCACCACGCCATGTCCTCCGCCAAAAAAACCCAACTCTTCGGCAACCACTGTATCTTCTTCCTCTGGTGCTTAGTCCCCATCGAATGGTATGGAGCCGTCGCTAAATATTCGCCGCTATCGTCAGCCTCCTCATCATTGTGATCAAAATCGGCGTCCACCTCCGCGAGCTCCCCCACCCTCCTCCGTGGGGTCGTTTGAAACCTAGGGCTACCGCCGGAATTCGGAGCTCCGCCGGCAGTCATCGGATGATTCAGTTTGCGAGAGGAGGAGGAGTTAGGGGTTTGGAATTCTTTGGGGGAGAGATGAAGAAAGTTGAAGAAGATAGTGTTTTTTGAAACTTGGGCCAATAGTTAATATGAAAAGGCAAAAATGGAATTAACAAAAGTTCCTTTAAAATGTAGGGCAAGATTGTTGAAACGGGAAAGTTGTTATGCATAATATATTTGCTTCTCTATTGTTAAGACAAATTCAATGGCAAGGAGGCGGGAGAAGATCACTGTGTTCGTTATTTTATGGAAAACAAATTGAAAATAAACTTTTTTTTTTTTTCCTTCTTTTTATACCTTTTTATACAATAAATTGTTTTATAAAGATACAATATTTTAAAAAATCTACAAGATATGGCATAATAATAGAGGAGGACACGTTACACAACATTAAGATGGGTGACAACACCTTCAAATTTCTTTTCCCCCAAATGGAGTGAAAATTAATCAACCCCATATTTACTTTTATGGGAGAATTTGATCTACTAGGCCCTTTTTGAGTTTTTGTTTAAGAAAGTTTACCTCAAATTTATTACCACTTTCATTTAATAGTAGGTTAAAATTATTAACCCTTCTATTTAGAAAGAAACAACAAATGATGTTTTTTATTTGTTATAAAATTATAAGTTTTAATTTTTACTTGCTGAATATGTTTTCTGTTATTATTTTTTTTGCCTTTTTTTTATTTATTTTTTATTTTCTTTTTTATTTTCTAGACTGAATTTCTCAACCGGAATTTTTCATACCGGAATTTCTCATACCAGAAATTTCATACCAGAAATTATCATACGAAAAGTTCATACCAGAATTTTTTACATACCAGAATTTTTTCACATACCACAATTTTGTTTTTCACATACCAGAATTGTATTTTTTCACATATCATAATTTTTTTCATACCATAATTTTTTCATACCAGAAGTTTTTTTTGGGTCTTTTTTTTTTTATTTTTTATAATTTTCTGGTATGAGTTTCTGGTATGAAATTCATACCAGAAACTCATACCAATTTTTTTTTTTTTTTTTTTTGTCCTTTTTTATTTTTTATAATTTACATACCGGAATTTTCACATGCCGAAATTTTCACATATCGGAATTTTACATACCGTAATTTTTACATACCGGAATTTCACATACCGAAATTTCACATACCGGAATTTCACATACCAGAATTTCACATACCGGAATTTCACATACCGGACATGTACATAACGGACATTTACATACCGGTCATTTACATACCGAACATTTTACATACCGGATACCGAATCTTCTTCTTCGTATATATAACACCACCCCAAACCCAAATATTCTAAAACACATATCATATATTCGTAATAAAAAAACACAAACAATTATCGGAAAAGAATAAATTTATCACTAAGAGACTAGAGAATTATTCATGAGATAATATTATATATTTTAATTACTATTAATGCTAATAAGTTACGACTTCTCCACCAAAAAAAGTCACATTGACAAGATATAATTAAACTAAAAGAAATAATACGGTACAAGATTAACTTAATACAATGCATTACTTCAATAAGATGTATCATGATGATAATTTACCATTAATTACGGGCCAGTTTTTTAAATTTTCAACTCTTTGAATAGTAAAAATTTAAATTGGGGTACACTTACTTAATTAGAAAACCTAAAAGCCTACTTACTAAAACAAAATCTCAAAAAAGCCTAGTTTCCAAATTAGCCCTACTTTTATTCATTATCTTCCCCCAGCTGCCGCCAACAAGAACTAAGGGGCCACCGTCGACGTCTCCGTGTTGCCAAGCCGAGCCACCGGGACCCAACAGCAGTTCGTTGCCAATTGCTCGCTCCTTCTCGCTGGTTCCCTACACTCAGCCCAACTCACTTTGCCGCCTAGGATTCTTTGGCCACCTCCGAACCATCGTTTCCCCACTGGAGATGTGCTCGCATTCCAACCTTCGTCCCACTCAAGCGAATCCATCCTAGCCCTCTACAGCTCAAGCGCGACCATATCTCTAGCCACCCTAACTTGCCGGAAATGCTCTTGCTCATTCCGGCCACCACAGTCAATAGACTTGGTTTCCAAATCGAATAACCGGTTTTGGTTGGATTTCTAGGTAAAAAAACCCGGTGAGAAAAAATATTTTGGTTGTCATAGTCAACAGACTTGACACTTACCCCAACAAGTCCGACAAAGAAGAACCAAGAAGAAACTCTAGACTCTTCACATAACAAAGAAAAAATCGATTTGGATTGTGAAGAATCACTTTGAAAAGCAGTGAATCAACAAAGAATCACTCCAATCTTTCAAACTAATGTTGATTCCATGGCAATCTCGAATCCTTTGTAATCACAACTCATTGATCTAAAAACCCTAGATGTCGGTTCACTCCAATATTTCAATACTAGATGATTAAAAACAAGTTAACGAGTGAGATATTACTATGAATCCTCAATGTATATTTTTTGTAATCAATCTAGCAAGAATGAACAGAATCAATCGAATAACCAAACCACAAAAGCACGAAGACGATGGATCAATTTTGCCCAAAATAAATAGTAATCCCTCACCATGAACCATTTTCCACCCAAAACCTTGCTCAAGATTGATCGACCAAGAGGTAACCAAAAGAGAGTATTGTTTTCTTTTTTTTGGTGAATGGTTATTATTTCCGCTTTTAAGTCACCATTTCATTCGCCAAGAAATCAATTTTGGGTCCCCTGATGACTAAGAACCACAAAAGGTGAATCATAAAAAACCTTATGATTACTATGACAAAAACTATGTTTTGCGATATGTTGTTTTTAGGATTAAAAACCTCTACGTTTGCCAAAAAAAAACGCTCTCAATTGTACACAGAGGAAACTCCTCTTATTTTCCCACTCAGAGGAAACCCATCTTCCCCTGCTCTTTCAAATCAAAGAATTGACAATGGCTATGGATTCGAAGTATAATTTATGGCTATGGAAAGGGTTAAAACCTAAAACCACATCTACGCCTTTCGTTCAACGTTGACGACAACACCCTACACCTATATCAGGGGCACCACTACTACAAAAATCACCACATAGCCCTGGGGCTCTCCTCCACTTTGCCGCCTCCGGGAGCCGTCCCTTTCCTGCCAATTTTATCTCAACCGATGCTTCCTCTGCTCAAGCAGAAGTCATGGTCGCTGGATTTCTACAGGGAGGTTACCCCTTTAGTTTTAACGACCTCTAATTATTTTGGCAATCCTGGATCCTCACCAAGCAAACTCTCTCTCCTTTGGTTTCTCTTTCTTTTAATTAAAGCAATCAGACTTGTGCTCTTCACTGGGTTTTCTTCTCCAATCGGCCTTCTACAACTAGATCCCTTCAACAGTTTATAGACCAAGATGTGAGTTTCTTTTCTATGGTTGAGCTTCGCTCTGACAAATATAACAATTAAAAAAATGAAAGTGGTTCTTTACTATTACAACTGCGTTGGCTTCTACTGGAGAAAGATGAAGGCTCCACCTAGGGTTTCTACAATGCCCATCCAAAGTAGATGGTGGCTATCATTGGGCCTTTTGGCCCATTTTTTAATTTTCTGATGTAATAATTACCAAAAGTGTACCAAAAAAATAAATAAATAAAGATTTTAAATTAAAGTCTAACAAAGATTACAATTTACGAGTCTAACGGCACCGATCTTTTTGGGGCAAGTTTACGAGCCTAACGACACCTATTTCTTTGGGGCAATCTCGCCGACCACCGTATGTGCAATACAATTTAGTTTGTTCTTTAAATCAAACATATAAATTAATAATAATAATTATTATTAAAAAAAAGCTTACAAAAGGAAGTCCGTACACCAACGTCTTCAGAAAAATCCTGCCGACCACCATATTTGCAATTCAATTATGATTGTTCTTTAAATCGAACTTATAAAAAAAATTAATTAAAATAACCAATTATATTTCTTTAATGGGAAGTTTTGAAATAAAAATTGGATTTCACTTGTTTACAAAATGTTCAATTTAACCTTTTAGACAAAGGATCACCTTTTACCGACCTTTTTCTCTCATTTTTTCATGAAAATGCGACTTTATGGTTTCGACTCCGGCCTAACGGCCCCAAAAATACCCAAAAAGAAAATAAAAAATAAAAATAAAGGTTGATTGAGTTTTGTCTCAATTCTTTATAGTTCGAGACAATATTTGATTTTTAAAAAAAAACTAACTAACAAAATCGATCATAATTTCAGATCAATCATAACAAAATCTCTCCAATTTTTTAAACCAATTTGTAATCAACTATGTGTGAGCAATTGTCTCCCTACAAATCATTACTCTATTACCCTGTTAAGTTCTACACATTTTACATTAGGATGCCCGTGTTCTGCAGTTTCGTCTTCTGAGGTTTGATGTGGTCTTTTGACGGAGATTTCGAGCGTTTGTCGAGAAGGGCACGTGGATTTGTGATCGACTCCTGACGGTTCCGTTGCAGTCCAAATCTAAGGTGTTCACAATTGTTCCCCAAGCTTTCTACTTGTGTACTTCCTTCGAAGATGAACGTGTATGTTCGCTGCCTCCTGTGGGCTGAATCATCCTGCTTTCCCTTTAAGACTTTTTTGCTTTCGGGTTTGTTTAATGTAGTTTGGTGTATTTCTTTTCTACTTTGTATGTATGCCTTCATGACGGTTAGAGAAAAATCTAGAGGGATATTTTTTTATAAATATCTTTTCATCTTTTTCTTTGTTGTATTTTTGTCTTTCATAATTTCTATTTTATTTTCTTCGTCATCTCCTTTTGATTTTGTTTTCCACACTCTCTATTTGTAAAATCGTATTACCATGTATGTTTCCTATTTTTCTTTGTTAAATTGTTATTAATGTTCTTTGGTTACTTTTTGTTTTTTAGTTGATGTCTTCCTGAGAAGGTGAGTTTTTCAAAAATAAAAAATCTTGCAAAGAAAATATGTGGTCTTTAAAAATATTAGAGTTGTATTTGTATTTTTAGTAGTTTGTGTTTGTCAAGTTGAGATCGTTAATTGTTCTTTGTTTTGATCTACTTTGGACAGGTTATCTTCTAAAATCATATGTCCCCTATCTTTTTATTAATCGGCTTTCGCAAATCCTATTTCCAAAATCAACCTCATTTTTTGGTTTTATTTACTTATAAATGTCTCATCTTCTATCTATTTTCTCATACATATAATCTTCGGCCTTATTTAAAATTTTTCTCAAAATTGACCTATATGAACAATTGAAAACATGAACCTTTATTTGACCAAATATATTATTTGACCCCGAACCAACTCATAACCAAAAACCATCTAGTAACACTCAACCTTTAATTTTAGTGGAAGAACAACATGAATAAGCTAGAGGAAAAAGTCTTGGTTTTCTTTAGTCTTATATACTACCTAAACAACAACATTAAATCATGTTGTTTTGAATAAACAAACGGAACCCCCAAAACGAATAAAAGCATGGTTTTCAGATTAACCCCAGATTTCACGCATGATCCAATGTAATTCTTAGTCTGCTATAAATGTGAATTGATCCATTTCTTGCGAGTTTCACCGAAATAGTTTAGGTCCTTTCTCCCGGTCTTAATTGTGCACTCAAAGCTCCAGTTTACTAATTTTTCATGAACTAAGGCGCGGTGGATCTTGAGCTTTGGTGTTAGATATATTTGTTTTGGTTCGTTTCCACGTTCTATACGAACACAATTATCTCGACCAAGAGTTATAAATTTCGACCATGTTTTGGTCTACGAAATCTAATTTGCATAAAGCTTTTAACCGATCAGCTTAAAAACCAGAAAATTTTCTCCTCATTTGAATCAATCTTAGAAGTTGTGAATAAATTTGAGCGAGAAGCTCCTTTATGAATAAGATCGATGGTTTCGTTGAGGTGAAACTTGGCATGTTCATGTTTTAAAGCTCTTCTACACATTTTGTTGTATGTTTAAAGTCGTGTCTAAATTGCGGTTGTGGTGGTGTGTTTTCATAACAATTTCTTTTTGATGGGAGGCTCTTCCCTGAATCCTTATCTCTCACTTCCCCAAGAGCTTGAGTGCTGTTGTACATGCATCCGACGGTTATATTTTGATACTGTTTGCGCCCATTACCCGCTTATTCATTGTAACACCCTATCATCTAGAACTCGAAGCGTTACGGGCTATGACCTCACAATGCGTCCCGACCCTAAGAGTAGCAACGACACAACGGATCTTACAATGATGCACAGAAAAATAAAAACCAAAACTCAATATAAAACCAAAGGTTTAAACAAAAGAAATCGTAAAAGACTTGCAGACGAGTTCAAAACAAAGGAAACACAACTGAAATATAAACCCGATCCCGTCCTATAATGTACGGGAACCCCGGCTGACCACACCATTCGAATCACTCAGCAACATCCTAAACCTGTGGAACATCTACAACATCGGTATAAACCGTTAGCTAACATTCTGGATATCAGAAAGACAGTAAAGACACAAACAAACATAAGGTAAAGTAATCACATAGCATGCTCACACTCAGCCGGTTATTATCTTTCATTATGTGATTCAATTACTGATTCAACTTATGGTTGTTATACGAGGATCGCTACGATCTCGCCTACGGGCCCTTTCACCAACAGGAATAGAACGTATGCATCCTTCTGTCACCTGCTAGACTGATCGCGAGAGAACCTCCCAGTTTCCCCATTTTGAAATGGACAAGCGGTAACCGCCTGGCTATAACTTGCGCTAATTAAGGTATAACTAGGTCAATACTATTCCGGTTATTAGTTATAGCATAATAAACAACAAAAAAACAAGTCAATACAATCAAACCAATACGCGGAGTGAAGCTAAGTAAGTCCAAGGGACTTACCTCACTCAGATAACTCAGCAAACAACAAAGAAAACCTCAAGAAAGGAGCAAGGAAAACCTATTCACACAAGGCATCACGAATCAGGAACCGAAACGATTGCTAGAAGTCTATAACTTCTAGTCTCAATGATCTCTAAGAGATCTACACTAGCTAGTGTCACAAACCCTAGTCTTACAAAACACTAAGGGTCAACAACAACATCAAGGAACCAGGAAAGGAATGAGGAAAGCAAGGAAGGAAGCAACTCACAAGAACGGGAGTTACTTTAGAAGAAATCGCAAGGGCGGCGGTGCAAGGCGCAGGGCGGCTTGCCGTGGGGTCGGGGTGTGCAGGCACGGGGGCAGATTCGTGACAGTAAACATTGTCGGGGTTTCTCTCAACAGAAACTTCTCAGCAAGGGATCCAAAGGTCGAACCTTTGATCCAACCATGTCAAGACTCAACCTAAAGAGCCTGAGAACAACAACACATCAACAACGGGGATGCTCCACAAGAATCAAGGATCAAGCTTGATTCTTGGAGAAGAAGAAAAGGGAAAACGAAGAAAGAAACGAAACAGAAGGAAGCAAGGTGCAGCAACAACTGAAAGTGATGAAGAACAAGGAAGGAAGAACTTACACGTTCAGAAAGATCATAGGAAGCAAGGGCAACGGCTTTCAGGGTTGAAGAAACGTATGCAAACGGCTAGAAAAATGGGAAAAGGCGGGATTATATAGGAAAGGGGTGGAAAGATAGAAGGAAAGACGTTTTAGGGTTTGGAAGAAGATAAGGAAACCGGCCCATAAGATAGAAGAGCAGATCTTCTATCTATGGAAAAAAGATAAAACGAACAAAAATAGATCGGGTGCGATCTGCAGCAAATCCGCAGGGGCGGCCCCTGGTCCCCGCGGGGGCGGTGACAGGCTCAGCTTGCCGCTTGAGCGGCCTTCTTCACCGCGGGGGCGGTGAAGGTGAAAATTGGGGTCTTACATCAGCTCCCTTTAAAAAGAAGTTTCGTCCCAAAACTTGCAACAACCCGAAAGATCACACGACAACAACACAGAAAAGCTGAACTAAACACATATATTCCTACCAGGGGCACGTAACTCAAAACGTCACAAAAGCGTACGCAACTCAACACAAAAGAACTGAAACATAACAACTATGCTAAGGGTGCATCAAGCTCCGCGTAAAACTCCGGTTAGTTCCTCTGGATACTATCCTTTGTCTCCCAAGTCGTCTCATCAGCTCCTCGCATCAACCACTTGAATCTTCATCATTGGTATGTCCTTCGAACGCAAGCGTCTCGTACTACGCTCTAAGATATCTACCGGATGCTCTACGAACGTATGGTCTGGCTCGACCACTAGATCCTCATGACTGACGATGTGTCTCAGGTCTGGTATGTTCTCCCGAAACTGAGACACGTGGAAGACGGGGTGAACACCCTCAAGCCTTGGTGGCAAAGCAACTCTTTATGCTGCCTCTCCAACTCGCTCATGAATCTCGAAAGGTCCAACATATATGGGACTCAACTTCCCTTTGACACTGAAACGTCTGACGCCTCACATCGGGGATATCCTCAACCAAACTTGGGTTTCAACTCTGAACTCTAGAGGTCTGCGCCTCTTATCTACATAAGACTTTTGTCAACTTTGTGCTGCTAACATCCGCTCAGGGATCACCGCTACTCGAGCCATGTCATCCTGAATCTGCTCAGGTGCTACTCCGCTAGCACTACTCGGCTCGTCCCAACACAACGGTGTACGACATATCTGTCAATATAAAGCCTCATAAGGAGTCATCCTGATTGATGCGTGCCAACTGTTGTTATACGAAAAATCTACTAAGGGAAGGTGATCTGGCCACACATGTCCCTAGTCCAACACGCAGGGTCTCAACATATCCTGCAGAGTCTGGATGGTCCGCTCTGACTTACCATCGGTTTGAGTATGATAACCAGTCGTGAACTGTAGACTCGTACCTAAGGCGGCATGCACCTGCTGCCAGAACCTCTATGTGAATCGTCCGTCTCTGTCAGAGACTATGGTCCCACGTACTCCATGAAGTCTCATGATCTGCCTCGTGAACTCCTCTGCCAATCGACTCACCGGCCACGTTTCTTTGATCGGAATAAAACGTGCGGTCTTCGTCAGTCGATCTATGATGACCCAGATAGCAACAAAACCTCGACTTGGTCTCAAACCGGTAACAAAGTCCATCGAGATGTCTTCCCACTTCCACTAAGGGACGGGAAGTGGGTGTAGCTCTCCACCTGGTCAATGATGCTCGATCTTGACATACTGACAGGTCGCACACTGAGCTACATATCTCATCACATCTGGCTTCAGACCTCCCCACTAGAAAGAGCGTTTGATATCCTGATACATCTTAGTCGTACTAGGGTGCACCGAGTAAGGTGAAGAGTGAGATTCCTGAAGGATCTGTTGTCTCAACTCTCAGTCTGAAGGCACACACACAAACACACACACTCCTATCGTCTCAAGATCCCATCAGCACCGACTGCAAACTATGGTGCCTCTCCTCGAGACATCCGGTCTCGGATCTATGTCAAAGCGGGGAAACTCTGCTGCTTCTGTCGGATCTCAACCAACATATCAAGTAATATCTCCAAGGTGGACAACTGGATGTATGAATCCGGAAAGTGGATATCCATCTCTAGCCATGCAAGGTCTCGTTGCAACTATGGCCGAGTTGTCAGCCTAGCGATCGCCATCTCTCAGGGAGTCTTCCTACTAAGGGTATCAGCCACCACATTAGCCTTCCCTGGGTGGTATAAGATCTCAAGGTCAAAGTTCTTGATCAACTCCAACCATCTCCTCTGACGGTTATTCAACTCCCGCTGAGTGAATATGTACTTCAGACTCTTGTGGTTTGCGAATATTTGACACGTGGCTTCGTACAAATAATGCCTCCAAATCTTCAAAGCATGAACCACATAAGCCAACTGAAGATCATGGGTAGGGTAATTCTCATCGTACGTCTTGATTTGTCTAGACGCGTAAGCAATCACCTTATTCCTCGGCATCAGAACACATCCCAAGCCTAGCTTGAATGCCTCGTTATAAACCACAAAGTCCTCAATGCCCTCTGCTGAGCTAGGATAGGAGTAGAGGCCAACCTCTTCTTCAGTTTCTCAAAGCTCTGCAGGCACGGATCGGACCATACGAATCTCGTAGACTTCCTTAGCAAGGAAGTGAACTGTTGGGCGATAACTAAAAAGCTCTCAACAGAACGCCGGTAGTAGCCCGTCAATCCTAAGAAGCTACGTACCTCCTTGACGTTCTTAGGAGCGGCCATGATGCTACAGACTCGATCTTCTCCGGATCTACCTTGATCCCTTCAACTGAAACGATGTGACCTAGAAATGCTACCTTTGGCATCCAAAACTCGCACTTAGAGAGCTTGGCGTAAAGCTCTCTATCCTGTAAGACCTGGAGAACGATCATCAAGTGTCCTGCATGCTCCTCTCTACTGCGAGAGTATACCAGATTGTCATCTATGAAGGAAACTATAAACTGGTTTAGGAAGTCGATGAAGATGATGTTCATCAACTCCATGAAAACTGTGGGCGCATTCGTGAGCCATAATGGCATCACTACAAACTCGTAGTGGCCATACCTGGTCTGAAATGCCGTCTTGGATATGTCCTGCTCTCTCACCCTCAACTGGTGATATCCAGATCTCATATCGATCCGTGAAAATATTGAAGCTCCATGCAACTTGTTCGCCCCTAAAGGTGCGTGCGTCAAAGTCTTAATATTTATATCTAGAACTCAAAGCAAAGCGAACCCGCAGTGTACGGATCAGCTGTAGTAAGGTAAGAATTCCAGAGTCGAACTCAGGGATTTGGTGAGAATAAATTCAAATTCAATTATTTAGCAAAAATGCAAAAAACTTTTGTGATTAATAAAGGAAGAAATGATTCCAAGGATTCAAGTATCCGATTTCGGCTTTCGATTCAAGACACTTCTAAATGATATAAGGACAGAGTTTATATAGCCAAGATTATGTATTCAAAGGCAGGTATCGTACGGCAAAGTTCCGAAACCTATTTGTCTAATCCAAAGGTTCTCTCTATAAGGGTTGTTGAGGCTGCAATATAGAAAGATCTAAAGACAAGAATTATGTTCAAACTAACTATCTGAAACCTCAGGATATGACTCTCCAAGATAAAGAATAGAAAGCACATTTAAAATCTTAATAAAGGATGTTGAGTCTCTCTATTACCCAATTGTTGAAATCTTAATCTATTAAATGTAGAATCAAGTTTGAAGTCTCTTCATACATTCAATTAGGGGGAAAAAAGGTTAATCAAGGTTGGGATTTAGACTAGGGTTAACTTTGGTTAAGGAATGAATCAATTAAAGTTCGACAGGGTATTAAATCGACCTACCATAAATAAATCGTCCGATTTATCTCAAGAACAGAGCGATTTTCCTGTTTGTCGCAAAGTTAAAATCTAAACTCTCAAGGTCCAAATGTTTGAATGAGTTCAGTCTATCATCATCTAAGCCTCAATCATCAACTATTCTCCCCAGAATCACAATGGTTTTAGCCAACCATTTTCAAAATCAAATCAAATTAAAGATTGAGTGAAATATTGCAAGTAAATCTGAATCTTGAATAAAAACTCAATAACCTTCAAATCTGTAAACCAATCTCAAATGTAATCAATGTATCTCTCAATCAACTCAATATCGTGTTCAAAAAACCACAAAGACTTCAATGGAATACAAAAATCTCACAAATATGATCAAGATTGACTTCCCGGCAAAAGTGCTTCAATCCTTCTCCTTGAATCTTCAATCTCTCTCTAACGTGTAAAGATTTCCCGCTGCCGCCTCCTCGATTTCGTTCCCAGGGTTCCCAACTATAGTTTCTTGCTAGTGGGCTGTTTGGCAAAACCCTTCTCGAGCCCAAAGTTGATGGGCTTTATGTCGTCTTTTTATTTGGCCGAAAAACAAAGTAAATCGGGCTGGTCGATTTATACATAAAACCGTTCGATTTTCAATGAAGAAAATCGTCCGATTTATTTGTATAATGGCACGATTTTCTTCAACAGAAAGTGCTCGTCTTTTGGCTTGTTTTCTTCCTCTTCCTTGTGCTTCTTTTACGTAACTCCTCTGCCCTTTGTGACTCCTCTAAGACTCCTTTAGCTTCCTTAATGACCTTAGATGCTCCTTGCTCCACTCTTGCTTTCAAATCCACTCCATTTACCTATAATTCAACCAAAACTCGTGTAGACCTCTATTTCTGAAATATTATTGAATAAAACGCAAAAGGTACACAAGTTTTCCTTAAATGCAAGACAAATCGAGGTAAACCTCTACAATATGCATGATTATAGTGGTATATAATTCATGTCATCAAAGCTGATCCAAAAGAACGTCGATACTGGGAAACGGGTACTTATTCTTGATCGTCACCTTGTTAAGCTCTTGGTAATCGATACATAACCTCATCGACCTGTCTTTCTTCCTGACGAAGAGTACCGGTGCGCCCCAAGGATATACACTAGCGCAGATGAAGCACTTCTCTGCTAACTCCTCGAGCTGCTTCTTAAGCTCAAGCATCTCGATAGGCGCATACGGTAAGGAGCCTTAGAGATCGGTCTCGTACTGGGTTTAGATCTATGCCAAAGTCTACACTCCTCTATGGAGGTAAACCTAATGGCTCTCCAAAAACGTTGGTAAACTCGTAAGCTACCGGAATCTCCTCCAAATTTAGACTTGTACTATCCTTCATGGCATAGCACCAAAAAGCCTCGCAACCCTGACCGATAAGTCTCGCAGCTCAAACTGCACTAATGATTGTACCGGTCTTCCTGAGATCCCATTCTCTGAAGATTTCTACGTGGCCAGAACCTGTAGCTACCGTCACTATTTTGTTGCCAATGTCTAGAACTTACCGAGTCTTACAGGAATGTCTTCTAGTATCCCAACTGGCTTAGTGGTGGAACGATCAGCCATGTAGAGTGTGATCTTCACCGGTCTAGGCCCTCCTAGACCAACTGCTTTGCATAAAGCAAGTGGTATGATGCTCACACTCGCTCCAAGGTCGCAGAGTACATCATAAGTAGCCTCTCCCAAAGTGATGGGTATGCAAAAGGATCCTGGATCACGTAGCTTAGGTGGCATATTCTCCGTCATAGTCTTGATGAGTTCGGAAGACTCCATACTCATCTTGACTTCTCCAATGTCTTCTAATTTCCTCTTGTTAGAGAGGATCTCCTTGAGGAATTTCCCATAAGCTGGCATACATAAAATTGCATCCATAAAAGGTATATTAATATGCAGCTTACTCATAAGTTCAACAAACTTACCGAAGTGTTTATCTAGGCGTGCACGCGCTCTAGATTGAGGAAAAGGTAGAGGTGGTTTGTAGGCGGGAGGAGGAACATAGACATCTTCCTTCTCTTTTCCCTCTCCTTCTTCGGTGGTGGGTTCAACTACTTTAGGTTGAGGATCGGTAGTTGTTACGCCACTCCTAGTAGTGATTGCCATAACCCTTCCCTTTGGGTTATCTTCCGTCTTCCCGGGAAGTTTCCCTTGGTCTCTTGGAACTTCTCCGGCTTTGCTAAATACTAGGCTTTCCAAAGCTTTTTGAGCTTTATCAACCGAAGTTATATAGCTCTCTAATCCTTGTAGTTATCCTAGGATTGTTTCCAACATGGGATCGGGTTTGTTCGATCCATTTGATGACTGTTCCTGGCTTTTCAAAGGAGTAGAGGAAGATGGAGGTGTTAGAGCTTTTTCAGCATGGGAATAAGGATTACCTGGAGCTTGTTGATTTGACCTCCAATTGTTGCTATTGGATTTCCTATTGCTGTTATTCCAGTTAGAGTTCCGGTTGTTGTTCCGGTAGTCATTCCTTTGATCGTTATCCCTTCCCATATAGTTGGCTTCCTGCTCCTTAGTCCTTTGAAGACTCGTTTTTATTACTTCCTTCAACTCTTTGATTTCATTGTTGAGGGAAAATATTTGTGTTTGAGAAGCATGATTCAATTTAGCTCTTGGATCACCTTGATTCAGGCTATTTGGTTCCACCTTCCGGTGGGAATACTTCTCAATCACTTGGGCTTGCTTCTCGATGAAGTCCAAAGCGTCATCCTCTCTCATGTCCATGAATGTGCCACAAGAGAGAGATTGGAGGTTGAATTGTGTTTCCACATCCAATCCTTTATATTAGATCTCCAATAATTCCAGTTTTGAAATGCCATGGTGTGGGCAATCCAACAAGAGATCCTGAAACCTTTCCCAAGATTGAAACAAGCTTTCGTTAGGTTTCATAGAAAAAGCATTTATCTTACCTCTCAATTCCGCCGTTTTGGATGGCGGGAAGAACTTGGTGAGGAATTCCGAAGACAATTCCTCTCATGTAGCCAGCTTTTCAGCAGGAAGTGTTTGGTACCAAGCTAGAGCCTTGTCCTTCAAAGAAAAGAAGAACGGTTTGATCTTGTAATTGCTTGTAGTAGCCTTCTTCGGCTTCATAGTCTCCATGAGAATCTCGAAATTCTGCAAGTGTTGATGTGGAGATTCAGCACTTGCTCCGCCATATTGTCTTTGGCGAACCATGGTGATAACTTGTGGTGAGAAGCTAAACTCCTGGATGTCTTCAGCTCCGAAATCCACACCTAGACGGCGTGGTTGCTGAATTGGGTCCATCCATTGCCCCAATGTTCGGGGTCTATCACCTTCATTAGCAACTCTCACATCCCTAGTTGGGAGGCGAGGAACAACCCGTGGTTTTGGGGTGTTTCGAACAGGATGAATCAGTGGATCGATCTCCTCAAGTGCCGGCATGTCCGGGTCAAGTTCTTCATCATCGGATGAGTCATTCCTCATGGATTTAGTCGGTGTCTTGACTTTCTTCTTCTTCCTGGATTCGTTCAATTCCAAATTCATGTTCAATATCATAGCCCTGAGTTCATCAATTTGAAATTGATGACTCGTTTCAGCATCTACACGAGCTTTCTCACTCAACTTTAGTTGACGTTGAGTTTCATCCAACTCAGCCTAGATGTTTCTCTCGTTATTTTCAGCCATTTTCTTTTCCTTCAAATTTCTTCTTAAAGTTTCTCCAAATCAGGATCGAAAGGAACTAGATCTTTAGTGGATCTAGTCTTTCGCATATACCTAAAGAACCTGCAAAGATCACTCAAGTAGACTAATCAAATCACAAGAGCAAGAACTCTCAAGCTAGACAACCGAAAATCGAATTTGGTCTAGACCAAATCCCCGGCAACGGCGCCAAAAACTTGTTCGCCCCTAAAGGTGCGTGCGTCAAAGTCTTAATATTTATATCTAGAACTCAAAGCAAAGCGAACCCGCAGTGTATGGATCAGCTGTAGTAAGGTAAGAATTCCACAGTCGAACTCAGTGATTTGGTGAGAATAAATTCAAATTCAATTATCTAGCAAAAATGCAAAAAACTTTTGTGATTAATAAAGGAAGAAATGATTCCAAGGATTCAAGTATCCGATTTCGGCTTTCGATTCAGGACACTTCTAAATGATATAAGGACAGAGTTTATATAGCCAAGATTATGTATTCAAAGGCAGGTATCGTACGGCAAAGTTCCGAAACCTATTTGTCTAATCCAAAGGTTCTCTCTATAAGGGTTGTTGAGGCTGCAATATAGAAAGATCTAAAGACAAGAATTATGTTCAAACTAACTATCTAAAACCTCAGGATATGACTCTCCAAGATAAAGAATAGAAAGCACATTTAAAATCTTAATAAAGGATGTTGAGTCTCTCTATTACCCAATTGTTGAAATCTTAATCTATTAAATGTAGAATCAAGTTTGAAGTCTCTTCATACATTCAATTAGGGGGAAAAAAGGTTAATCAAGGTTGGGATTTAGACTAGGGTTAACTTTGGTTAAGGAATGAATCAATTAAAGTTCGACAGGGTATTAAATCGACCTACCATAAATAAATCGTCCGATTTATCTCAAGAACAGAGCGATTTTCCTGTTTGTCGCAAAGTTAAAATCTAAACTCTCAAGGTCCAAATGTTTGAATGAGTTCAGTCTATCATCATCTAAGCCTCAATCATCAACTATTCTCCCCAGAATCACAATGGTTTTAGCCAACCATTTTCAAAATCAAATCAAATTAAAGATTGAGTGAAATATTGCAAGTAAATCTGAATCTTGAATAAAAACTCAATAACCTTCAAATCTGTAAACCAATCTCAAATGTAATCAATGTATCTCTCAATCAACTCAATATCGTGTTCAAAAAACCACAAAGACTTCAATGGAATACAAAAATCTCACAAATATGATCAAGATTGACTTCCCGGCAAAAGTGCTTCAATCCTTCTCCTTGAATCTTCAATCTCTCTCTAACGTGTAAAGATTTCCCGCTGCCGCCTCCTCGATTTCGTTCCCAGGGTTCCCAACTATAGTTTCTTGCTAGTGGGCTGTTTGGCAAAACCCTTCTCGAGCCCAAAGTTGATGGGCTTTATGTCGTCTTTTTATTTGGCCGAAAAACAAAGTAAATCGGGCTGGTCGATTTATACATAAAACCGTTCGATTTTCAATGAAGAAAATCGTCCGATTTATTTGTATAATGGCACGATTTTCTTCAACAGAAAGTGCTCGTCTTTTGGCTTGTTTTCTTCCTCTTCCTTGTGCTTCTTTTACGTAACTCCTCTGCCCTTTGTGACTCCTCTAAGACTCCTTTAGCTTCCTTAATGACCTTAGATGCTCCTTGCTCCACTCTTGCTTTCAAATCCACTCCATTTACCTATAATTCAACCAAAACTCGTGTAGACCTCTATTTCTGAAATATTATTGAATAAAACGCAAAAGGTACACAAGTTTTCCTTAAATGCAAGACAAATCGAGGTAAACCTCTACAATATGCATGATTATAGTGGTATATAATTCATGTCATCAAAGCTGATCCAAAAGAACGTCGATACTGGGAAACGGGTACTTATTCTTGATCGTCACCTTGTTAAGCTCTTGGTAATCGATACATAACCTCATCGACCTGTCTTTCTTCCTGACGAAGAGTACCGGTGCGCCCCAAGGATATACACTAGCGCAGATGAAGCACTTCTCTGCTAACTCCTCGAGCTGCTTCTTAAGCTCAAGCATCTCGATAGGCGCATACGGTAAGGAGCCTTAGAGATCGGTCTCGTACTGGGTTTAGATCTATGCCAAAGTCTACACTCCTCTATGGAGGTAAACCTAATGGCTCTCCAAAAACGTTGGTAAACTCGTAAGCTACCGGAATCTCCTCCAAATTTAGACTTGTACTATCCTTCATGGCATAGCACCAAAAAGCCTCGCAACCCTGACCGATAAGTCTCGCAGCTCAAACTGCACTAATGATTGTACCGGTCTTCCTGAGATCCCATTCTCTGAAGATTTCTACGTGGCTAGAACCTGTAGCTACCGTCACTATTTTGTTGCCAATGTCTAGAACTTACCGAGTCTTACAGGAATGTCTTCTAGTATCCCAACTGGCTTAGTGGTGGAACGATCAGCCATGTAGAGTGTGATCTTCACCGGTCTAGGCCCTCCTAGACCAACTGCTTTGCATAAAGCAAGTGGTATGATGCTCACACTCGCTCCAAGGTCGCAGAGTACATCATAAGTAGCCTCTCCCAAAGTGATGGGTATGCAAAAGGATCCTGGATCACGTAGCTTAGGTGGCATATTCTCCGTCATAGTCTTGATGAGTTCGGAAGACTCCATACTCATCTTGACTTCTCCAATGTCTTCTAATTTCCTCTTGTTAGAGAGGATCTCCTTGAGGAATTTCCCATAAGCTGGCATACATAAAATTGCATCCATAAAAGGTATATTAATATGCAGCTTACTCATAAGTTCAACAAACTTACCGAAGTGTTTATCTAGGCGTGCACGCGCTCTAGATTGAGGAAAAGGTAGAGGTGGTTTGTAGGCGGGAGGAGGAACATAGACATCTTCCTTCTCTTTTCCCTCTCCTTCTTCGGTGGTGGGTTCAACTACTTTAGGTTGAGGATCGGTAGTTGTTACGCCACTCCTAGTAGTGATTGCCATAACCCTTCCCTTTGGGTTATCTTCCGTCTTCCCGGGAAGTTTCCCTTGGTCTCTTGGAACTTCTCCGGCTTTGCTAAATACTAGGCTTTCCAAAGCTTTTTGAGCTTTATCAACCGAAGTTATATAGCTCTCTAATCCTTGTAGTTATCCTAGGATTGTTTCCAACATGGGATCGGGTTTGTTCGATCCATTTGATGACTGTTCCTGGCTTTTCAAAGGAGTAGAGGAAGATGGAGGTGTTAGAGCTTTTTCAGCATGGGAATAAGGATTACCTGGAGCTTGTTGATTTGACCTCCAATTGTTGCTATTGGATTTCCTATTGCTGTTATTCCAGTTAGAGTTCCGGTTGTTGTTCCGGTAGTCATTCCTTTGATCGTTATCCCTTCCCATATAGTTGGCTTCCTGCTCCTTAGTCCTTTGAAGACTCGTTTTTATTACTTCCTTCAACTCTTTGATTTCATTGTTGAGGGAAAATATTTGTGTTTGAGAAGCATGATTCAATTTAGCTCTTGGATCACCTTGATTCAGGCTATTTGGTTCCACCTTCCGGTGGGAATACTTCTCAATCACTTGGGCTTGCTTCTCGATGAAGTCCAAAGCGTCATCCTCTCTCATGTCCATGAATGTGCCACAAGAGAGAGATTGGAGGTTGAATTGTGTTTCCACATCCAATCCTTTATATTAGATCTCCAATAATTCCAGTTTTGAAATGCCATGGTGTGGGCAATCCAACAAGAGATCCTGAAACCTTTCCCAAGATTGAAACAAGCTTTCGTTAGGTTTCATAGAAAAAGCATTTATCTTACCTCTCAATTCCGCCGTTTTGGATGGCGGGAAGAACTTGGTGAGGAATTCCGAAGACAATTCCTCTCATGTAGCCAGCTTTTCAGCAGGAAGTGTTTGGTACCAAGCTAGAGCCTTGTCCTTCAAAGAAAAGAAGAACGGTTTGATCTTGTAATTGCTTGTAGTAGCCTTCTTCGGCTTCATAGTCTCCATGAGAATCTCGAAATTCTGCAAGTGTTGATGTGGAGATTCAGCACTTGCTCCGCCATATTGTCTTTGGCGAACCATGGTGATAACTTGTGGTGAGAAGCTAAACTCCTGGATGTCTTCAGCTCCGAAATCCACACCTAGACGGCGTGGTTGCTGAATTGGGTCCATCCATTGCCCCAATGTTCGGGGTCTATCACCTTCATTAGCAACTCTCACATCCCTAGTTGGGAGGCGAGGAACAACCCGTGGTTTTGGGGTGTTTCGAACAGGATGAATCAGTGGATCGATCTCCTCAAGTGCCGGCATGTCCGGGTCAAGTTCTTCATCATCGGATGAGTCATTCCTCATGGATTTAGTCGGTGTCTTGACTTTCTTCTTCTTCCTGGATTCGTTCAATTCCAAATTCATGTTCAATATCATAGCCCTGAGTTCATCAATTTGAAATTGATGACTCGTTTCAGCATCTACACGATCTTTCTCACTCAACTTTAGTTGACGTTGAGTTTCATCCAACTCAGCCTAGATGTTTCTCTCGTTATTTTCAGCCATTTTCTTTTCCTTCAAATTTCTTCTTAAAGTTTCTCCAAATCAGGATCGAAAGGAACTAGATCTTTAGTGGATCTAGTCTTTCGCATATACCTAAAGAACCTGCAAAGATCACTCAAGTAGACTAATCAAATCACAAGAGCAAGAACTCTCAAGCTAGACAACCGAAAATCGAATTTGGTCTAGACCAAATCCCCGGCAACGGCGCCAAAAACTTGTTCGCCCCTAAAGGTGCGTGCGTCAAAGTCTTAATATTTATATCTAGAACTCAAAGCAAAGCGAACCCGCAGTGTACGGATCAGCTGTAGTAAGGTAAGAATTCCACAGTCGAACTCAGTGATTTGGTGAGAATAAATTTAAATTCAATTATCTAGCAAAAATGCAAAAAACTTTTGTGATTAATAAAGGAAGAAATGATTCCAAGGATTCAAGTATCCGATTTCAGCTTTCGATTCAGGACACTTCTAAATGATATAAGGACAGAGTTTATATAGCCAAGATTATGTATTCAAAGGCAGGTATCGTACGGCAAAGTTCCGAAACCTATTTGTCTAATCCAAAGGTTCTCTCTATAAGGGTTGTTGAGGCTGCAATATAGAAAGATCTAAAGACAAGAATTATGTTCAAACTAACTATCTAAAACCTCAGGATATGACTCTCCAAGATAAAGAATAGAAAGCACATTTAAAATCTTAATAAAGGATGTTGAGTCTCTCTATTACCCAATTGTTGAAATCTTAATCTATTAAATGTAGAATCAAGTTTGAAGTCTCTTCATACATTCAATTAGGGGGAAAAAAGGTTAATCAAGGTTGGGATTTAGACTAGGGTTAACTTTGGTTAAGGAATGAATCAATTAAAGTTCGACAGGGTATTAAATCGACCTACCATAAATAAATCGTCCGATTTATCTCAAGAACAGAGCGATTTTCCTGTTTGTCGCAAAGTTAAAATCTAAACTCTCAAGGTCCAAATGTTTGAATGAGTTCAGTCTATCATTATCTAAGCCTCAATCATCAACTATTCTCCCCAGAATCACAATGGTTTTAGCCAACCATTTTCAAAATCAAATCAAATTAAAGATTGAGTGAAATATTGCAAGTAAATCTGAATCTTGAATAAAAACTCAATAACCTTCAAATCTGTAAACCAATCTCAAATGTAATCAATGTATCTCTCAATCAACTCAATATCGTGTTCAAAAAACCACAAAGACTTCAATGGAATACAAAAATCTCACAAATATGATCAAGATTGACTTCCCGGCAAAAGTGCTTCAATCCTTCTCCTTGAATCTTCAATCTCTCTCTAACGTGTAAAGATTTCCCGCTGCCGCCTCCTCGATTTCGTTCCCAGGGTTCCCAACTATAGTTTCTTGCTAGTGGGCTGTTTGGCAAAACCCTTCTCGAGCCCAAAGTTGATGGGCTTTATGTCGTCTTTTTATTTGGCCGAAAAACAAAGTAAATCGGGCTGGTCGATTTATACATAAAACCGTTCGATTTTCAATGAAGAAAATCGTCCGATTTATTTGTATAATGGCACGATTTTCTTCAATAGAAAGTGCTCGTCTTTTGGCTTGTTTTCTTCCTCTTCCTTGTGCTTCTTTTACGTAACTCCTCTGCCCTTTGTGACTCCTCTAAGACTCCTTTAGCTTCCTTAATGACCTTAGATGCTCCTTGCTCCACTCTTGCTTTCAAATCCACTCCATTTACCTATAATTCAACCAAAACTCGTGTAGACCTCTATTTCTGAAATATTATTGAATAAAACGCAAAAGGTACACAAGTTTTCCTTAAATGCAAGACAAATCGAGGTAAACCTCTACAATATGCATGATTATAGTGGTATATAATTCATGTCATCAAAGCTGATCCAAAAGAACGTCGATACTGGGAAACGGGTACTTATTCTTGATCGTCACCTTGTTAAGCTCTTGGTAATCGATACATAACCTCATCGACCTGTCTTTCTTCCTGACGAAGAGTACCGGTGCGCCCCAAGGATATACACTAGCGCAGATGAAGCACTTCTCTGCTAACTCCTCGAGCTGCTTCTTAAGCTCAAGCATCTCGATAGGCGCATACGGTAAGGAGCCTTAGAGATCGGTCTCGTACTGGGTTTAGATCTATGCCAAAGTCTACACTCCTCTATGGAGGTAAACCTAATGGCTCTCCAAAAACGTTGGTAAACTCGTAAGCTACCGGAATCTCCTCCAAATTTGGACTCGTACTATCCTTCATGGCATAGCACCAAAAAGCCTCGCAACCCTGACCGATAAGTCTCGCAGCTCAAACTGTACTAATGATTGTACTGGTCTTTCTGAGATCCCATTCTTTGAAGATTTCTACGTGGCCAGAACCTGTAGCTACCGTCACTATTTTCTTGCCAATGTCTAGAACTTACCGAGTCTTACAGGAATGTCTTCTAATATCCCAACTGGCTTAGTGGTGGAACGATCAACCATGTAGAGTGTGATCTTCACCGGTCTAGGCCCTCCTAGACCAACTGCTTTGCATAAAGCAAGTGGTATGATGCTCACACTCGCTCCAAGGTCGCAATGTACATCATAAGTAGCCTCTCCCAAAGTGATGGGTATGCAAAAGGATCCTGGATCACGTAGCTTAGGTGGCATATTCTCCGTCATAGTCTTGATGAGTTCGGAAGACTCCATACTCATCTTGACTTCTCCAATGTCTTCTAATTTCCTCTTGTTAGAGAGGATCTCCTTGAGGAATTTCCCATAAGCTGGCATACATAAAATTGCATCCATAAAAGGTATATTAATATGCAGCTTACTCATAAGTTCAACAAACTTACCGAAGTGTTTATCTAGGCGTGCACGCGCTCTAGATTGAGGAAAAGGTAGAGGTGGTTTGTAGGCGGGAGGAGGAACATAGACATCTTCCTTCTCTTTTCCCTCTCCTTCTTCGGTGGTGGGTTCAACTACTTTAGGTTGAGGATCAGTAGTTGTTACGCCACTCCTAGTAGTGATTGCCATAACCCTTCCCTTTGGGTTATCTTCCGTCTTCCCGGGAAGTTTCCCTTGGTCTCTTGGAACTTCTCCGGCTTTGCTAAATACTAGGCTTTCCAAAGCTTTTTGAGCTTTATCAACCGAAGTTATATAGCTCTCTAATCCTTGTAGTTCTCCTAGGATTGTTTCCAACATGGGATCGGGTTTGTTCGATCCATTTGATGACTGTTCCTGGCTTTTCAAAGGAGTAGAGGAAGATGGAGGTGTTAGAGCTTTTTCAGCATGGGAATAAGGATTACCTGGAGCTTGTTGATTTGACCTCCAATTGTTGCTATTGGAGTTCCTATTGTTGTTATTCCAGTTAGAGTTCCGGTTGTTGTTCCGGTAGTCATTCCTTTGATCGTTATCCCTTCCCATATAGTTGGCTTCCTGCTCCTTAGTCCTTTGAAGACTCGTTTTTATTACTTCCTTCAACTCTTTGATTTCATTGTTGAGGGAAAATATTTGTGTTTGAGAAGCATGATTCAATTTAGCTCTTGGATCACCTTGATTCAGGCTATTTGGTTCCACCTTCCGGTGGGAATACTTCTCAATCACTTGGGCTTGCTTCTCGATGAAGTCCAAAGCGTCATCCTCTCTCATGTCCATGAATGTGCCACAAGAGAGAGATTGGAGATTGAATTGTGTTTCCACATCCAATCCTTTATAGTAGATCTCCAATAATTCCATTTTTGAAATGCCATGGTGTGGGCAATCCAACAAGAGATCCTGAAACCTTTCCCAAGATTGAAACAAGATTTCGTTAGGTTTCATAGAAAAAGCATTTATCTTACCTCTCAATTCCGCCGTTTTGGATGGCGGGAAGAACTTGGTGAGGAATCTGAAGATAATTCCTCTCATGTAGCCAGCTTTGCAGCAGGAAGTGTTTGGTACCAAGCTAGAGCCTTGTCCTTCAAAGAAAAGAAGAACGGTTTGATCTTGTAATTGCTTGTAGTAGCCTTCTTCGGCTTCATAGTCTCCATGAGAATCTCGAAATTCTGCAAGTGTTGATGTGGAGATTCAGCACTTGCTCCGCCATATTGACTTTGACGAACCATGGTGATAACTTGTGGTGAGAAGCTAAACTCCTGGATGTCTTCAGCTCCGAAATCCACACCTAGACGGCGTGGTTGCTGAATTGGGTCCATCCATTGCCCGAAAGTTCGGGGTCTATCACCTTCATTAGCAACTCTCACATCCCTAGTTGGGAGGCGAGGAACAACCCGTGGTTTTGGGGTGTTTCGAACAGGATGAATCAGTGGATCGATCTCCTCAAGTGCCGGCATGTCCGGGTCAAGTTCTTCATCATCGGATGAGTCATTCCTCATGGATTTAGTCGGTGTCTTGACTTTCTTCTTCTTCATGGATTCGTTCAATTCCAAATTCATGTTCAATATCATAGCCCCGAGTTCATCAATTTGAAATTGATGACTCGTTTCAGCATCTACACGAGCTTTCTCAGCATCTACACGAGCTTTCTCACTCAACTTTAGTTGACGTTGAGTTTCATCCAACTCAGCCTGGATGTTTCTCTCGTTATTTTCAGCCATTTTCTTTTCCTTCAACTTTCTTCTTAAAGTTTTCTCCAATTCGGGATCGAAAGGAACTAGATCTTTAGTGGATCTGGTCTTTTGCATATACCTAAAGAACTTGCAAAGATCACTCAAGTAGACTAATCAAATCACAAGAGCAAGAACTCTCAAGCTAGACAACCGAAAACCGAATTTGGTCTAGACCAAATCCCCGGCAACGGCGCCAAAAACTTGTTCGCCCCTAAAGGTGCGTGCGTCAAAGTCTTAATATTTATATATAGAACTCAAAGCAAAGCGAACCCGCAGTGTACGGATCAGCTGTAGTAAGGTAAGAATTACAGAGTCGAACTCAGGGATTTGGTAAGAATAAATTCAAATTCCATTATCTAGCAAAAATGCAAAAACTTTTGTGATTAATAAAGGAAGAAATGATTCCAAGGATTCAAGTATCCAATTTCGGCTTTCGATTCAAGACACTTCTAAATGATATAAGGACAAAGTTTATATA
This sequence comes from Fagopyrum homotropicum, assembly GCA_033239125.1. Taxonomy (NCBI): domain Eukaryota; kingdom Viridiplantae; phylum Streptophyta; class Magnoliopsida; order Caryophyllales; family Polygonaceae; genus Fagopyrum; species Fagopyrum homotropicum. The sequence goes on from BSWB01000008.1 coordinate 78,805,589, forward strand.
GCCAAGATTATGTATTCAAAGGCAGGTATCGTACGGCAAAGTTCCGAAACCTATTTGTCTAATCCAAAGGTTCTCTCTATAAGGGTTGTTGAGGCTGCAATATAGAAAGATCTAAAGACAAGAATTATGTTCAAACTAACTATCTAAAACCTCAGGATATGACTCTCCAAGATAAAGAATAGAAAGCACATTTAAAATCTTAATAAAGGATGTTGAGTCTCTCTATTACCCAATTCTTGAAATCTTAATCTATTAAATGTAGAATCAAGTTTGAAGTCTCTTCATACATTCAATTAGGGGGAAAAAAGGTTAATCAAGGTTGGGATTTAGGCTAGGGTTAACTTTGGTTAAGGAATGAATCAATTAAAGTTCGACAGGGTATTAAATCGACCTACCATAAATAAATCGTCCGATTTATCTCAAGAACAGAGCGATTTTCCTGTTTGTCGCAAAGTTAAAATCTAAACTCTCAGGGTCCAAATGTTTGAATGAGTTCAGTCTATCATCATCTAAGCCTCAATCATCAACTATTCTCCCCAGAATCACAATGGTTTTAGCCAACCATTTTCAAAATCAAATCAAATTAAAGATTGAGTGAAATATTGCAAATAAATCTGAATCTTGAATAAAAACTCAATAACCTTCAAATCTGTAAACCAATCTCAAATGTAATCAATGTATCTCTCAATCAACTCAATATCGTGTTCAAAAAAACACAAAGACTTCAGTGGAATACAGAAATCTCACAAATATGATCAAGATTGACTTCCCGGCAAAAGTGCTTCAATCCTTCTCCTTGAATCTTCAATCTCTCTCTAACGTGTAAAGATTTCCCGCTGCCGCCTCCTCGATTTCGTTCCCAGGGTTCCCAACTATAGTTTCTTGCTAGTGGGCTGTTTGGCAAAACCCTTCTCGAGCCCAAAGTTGATGGGCTTTATGTCGTCTTTTTATTTGGCCGAAAAACAAAGTAAATCGGGCTGTCCGATTTATACATAAAACCGTTCGATTTTCAATGAAGAAAATCGTCCGATTTATTTGTATAATGGCACGATTTTCTTCAACAGAAAGTGCTCGTCTTTTGGCTTGTTTTCTTCCTCTTCCTTGTGCTTCTTTTACGTAACTCCTCTACCCTTTGTGACTCCTCTAAGACTCCTTTAGCTTCCTTAATGACCTTAGATGCTCCTTGCTCCACTCTTGCTTTCAAATCCACTCCATTTACCTATAATTCAACCAAAACTCGTGTAGACCTCTATTTCTGAAATATTATTGAATAAAACGCAAAAGGTACACAAGTTTTCCTTAAATGCAAGACAAATCGAGGTAAACCTCTACAATATGCATGATTATAGTGGTATATAATTCATGTTATCAAAGCTGATCCAAAAGAACGTCGATACTGGGAAACGGGTACTTATTCTTGATCGTCACCTTGTTAAGCTCTTGGTAATCGATACATAACCTCATCGACCTGTCTTTCTTCCTGACGAAGAGTACCGGTGCGCCCCAAGGATATACACTAGCGCAGATGAAGCACTTCTCTGCTAACTCCTCGAGCTGCTTCTTAAGCTCAAGCATCTCGATAGGCGCATACGGTAAGGAGCCTTAGAGATCGGTCTCGTACTGGGTTTAGATCTATGCCAAAGTCTACACTCCTCTATGGAGGTAAACCTAATGGCTCTCCAAAAACGTTGGTAAAATCGTAAGCTACCGGAATCTCCTCCAAATTTGGACTCGAACTATCCTTCATGGCATAGCACCAAAAAGCATCGCAACCCTGACCGATAAGTCTCGCAGCTCAAACTACACTAATGATTGTACCGGTCTTTTTGAGATCCCATTCTCTGAAGATCTCTACGTGGCCAGAACCTGTAGCTACCGTCACTATTTTCTTGCCAATGTCTAGAACTGCTCGATGCCGATCCATGACAAAGAAGTCAGCTGGCCAGTCGCGACCTCCCAATCTAATATGGCAGTTGCGATCCTCTCGTGTACCTCTAATCTTACCCCCATCGGGTAATCCTATAAAGAAGAGTCTCCCCTCTACAGTAACTGAGGCCAATCTATCTACACATGCATCAGATATAAAGGAATGCATAGCACCGGTATCGAAAAGAACTTTGACAGGAAAACCATTAATATGAATGGTACATGTGGTCATTGGTGTGGTCGGCTCCACTACACTCCTCAGCTCATAAAATCTAGTTGAGGCACCTCTGGTGTCCGAAGTACCACCTCTCTGTCCTCTGCCCTGACTTGGAGGGGAACTCTTTGTTACTGATTCTGAGGTCTATGTCCTCCTCCTGCATCACTAGCAGGTAAAGAACCCTTCTACGATGGCGCCTTGCCCTGATGGCAGAACGTAGCTCTATGTCCGGGCTTGCCACAAGAGTAGCAAGTCACAACAACCTTCTTACAATCATCTCTCATGTTTCCGACACCTCCGTAGTTAAAGCACTGCCGTCCTCTAGAACTCAAAGCGTTACGGGCTAGGACCTCACAATGGGTCCCGACCCTCAGAGTAGAAATGAAACGAGGGATCTTACAACAAGGCACAAACAAATGAAAACCAAAACTCAATATAAAACTAAAGGTTTAAACAAAAGAAAGCGTAAAAGACTCACAACCGAGTTCAAACAAAGGGAAAACACAACTATAATATAAATCCGATCCCGTCCTATAATGTACGGGAACCCCGAATGACCATACTATCCGAATCAATCAGAAGCATCCTGAACCTGTGGAACATCTACAATACCGGTATAAACCATAAGCTAACACTCTGGATATCAGAAAGACAGTAAAAGCACAAACACACATAAGGTAAAGTAAACACATAGCATGCTCGCACTCAACCGATTATTATCTTTCATTATGTGATTCAATTACTAATTCAACTTATGGTTGTTACACGAGGATCGCTACGATCTCACCTTCGCCCCCTTTCACCAACAAGAATAGAATGTATGCATCCTTCTGTCACCTACTGGACTGGTCACGAGAGCACCTCCTAGTATCCCCATTCTGAACTAGACAAGCGGTAACCGCCCGATTATAATACACTTGGGTCAATTAAGGTATAATAAGGTCAATCCTATTCCGGTTATCAGTTATAGCATAATAAACAACACAAACAAGCCAATACAATCAAACCAATATGCGGAATGAATCTAAGTAAGTCCAAGGGACTTACCTCACTCAGATAACTCAGCAAACAACTCAGAAAACCTTAGGAGAGGAGCAAGGAAAGCCTGTTCACACAAGGCATCACGAATCAGGAACCGAAACAATTGCTAGAAGTTTATATCTTGTAGTCTCCATGATCTCTAAGAGATCTACGCAAGCTAGGGTCACAAACCATAGTCTTACAGAACACTAAGGGTCGACAACAACATCAAGGAACCAGGAAAAGAATGAGGGAAGCAAGGAAGGAAGCAACTCACAAGAACAGGAGTTACTTCAGAAGAAACCGCAGGGGCGACGGAGCAAGGCGCAGGGGCGGCTTGCCGTGGGGGCGGGGTGTGCAGGCACGGGGGTGGATTCGTGACACTAAACACTATTGGGGTTTCTCTCGACAAAAACTTCTCGGCAAGGGATCCAAATATCGAACCTTTGATCCAACCACGTCAAGACTCAACCTAAAGAGCCTGAGAACAACAACACATTAACAATAGGGACACTCCAAAAGAATCAAGGATCAAGATTGATTCTTGGAGAAGAAGAAAAGGGAAAATGACGGGAGAAACGAAACTGAAGGAAGCAAGGTGCAACAACTACTAAACGTGATAAAGAACAAGGGAGAAAGAGAAAGAACTTACACGTTCAGAAAGATCGCAGGAAGCAAGGGCAACAACTTTCAGGGTTGAAGAAATGTATGCAAACGGCTGGAAAAACGGGAAGAAGGCAGGATTAGATAGGAAAGGGTGGAAAGATAGAAGAAAAGATGTTTTAGGGTTTGGAAGAAGTTAAGGAAGCCGGCTCATAAGATAGAAGATCGGATCTTCTATCTATGGAAAGAAGATAAAACGAAAATAAACAGATCGAGCGCGATCTACAGCGAATACGCAGGGGTGGATCGCTCATGCCGCAGGAGCGGCCCCTGGTTGCCGCGGTGGCGGTGACAGGCTCAGATTACCGCTGGAGCGGCCTTCTTCACCGTGGGGGCGGTGAAGGTGAAAACTGGGGTCTTACATTTTTTGTGACATGTTTTACATTTTCGTGATGTTGTCCTCCTTCACCTTCACTCTTTTGCTCTTTTTTCTCCAGTTTCTTTGCCTCTATAGGCGTCAGGATGTTCCCTTTGACGGTTAGTCCCGTCCACCGATTTCTTTTGGCCTCTTAATTTGTCGTTTTGCTTATGCAATGATCAAATCTTTTTACCTTATCTCTCAAAAAACTTTTATTCATTAAAAGTCTTCAGTGTACTTTTTACGGCTTCAAGTATTTCGTTAGAATTTGATTACTTTTATACAGCGTTATAAATCAAAATGAGGGAAATAAATATATTTGCATTGAAAATGAAAGATATGCATCATAATAATTTATTTTATAAATGAACAATAATAAACATGTAGACCAAATTTATTTATTTTTTTAAATTTCGTTTCCGAAACTGTAACCAAACGGCACACTTGTTGTAATTTAGGTCTAATAATTAAAATGAAATAGCTACTACTATAGTTTCTTATATCTCCGTGTTTGTGTAATTGAGTTTTATTTTCAATAATACATAACAAACCATAATTTCTCTAAGAAAAAAAAGTGAAATGTAAAATCTTAAGTTTTCTTTGTCGTAACAACTTACAATTTTAGCTTTATTAAGCTCCACATTAATTTTGATTCTACAGCTATGTCGAATTTGAAAATTTTTATAAGTTCATTGTCGATTTAATCATTCCATTTTCATAGGTTCATTGTTGATTCTACGGCTATGTAGAATTTTGATATCATTAGTGTTATTTTGATTATTGTAAAATATTAGTATGGGATAGAATCATGTGAGAATCTCTCTTACTGTAAAATTGGAGAACCTCTAATAACCATACGATCTAATTTAATCAACGGTTACAATAAATGGTAAATTTGGGTCCGCTTTATAAATTATAGAATCAATATACACACTATCCATGTATAGATTAACAAAATAAAAAAATAACTATATTTTCCAAATGCATTCAATTCAATTGATACTTGATGACACGATTTATGACGTTAGTTTAGGCATTCATTTAGATAGTTTTCCTTTCCATTCATGCATGGTTTGGCATTAGTTCATGACGTTTATGCTTAATTCATGCATATTGTTGAAATAGACGTCTACACGGGATTTTGTCGGTTTTGTATGTATTTTGGGAGCTCTTGGACTTAATCGACACATTCGAGGATCATTCCTCGTGCTGACACACTTCCGGACTCATTAAGGAGCAAGCTAGGAGCAAAGGAGAACACATAGGACCTTGTTGGTGCATGCCTTGCACCAACTCATGACTTGGTGATCCAAGGAGAGTTTTCTGGTGAGAACCACGACCCAGAGTAAAATATCGACCGTGGTTTTGGCCGTGGTTTTCTCTGGACAGCCTTGACACATGTCCCACCATCTCTTTGCCTGACCCTTGCTCTTGGTGGAGAATATAAGTGGTCCTGCAGGCTGTTGCTAGAGGCTCCCACATTCTCTCACACATTTTTCTCTCTCATTCCATTGTGGATATACTTGGAGAAGAAGAAAACACTCTCATTTGGGGAAGAAGAACAAAAACATTAAAACCTAGATTTAGAGTGAACCTTTGAGTGATTTTTAGTGATTTTTGTTGAAGAACTTTTGAAAGCATTGTAAGGAACGTTTTGGAGCTGTGTTTGAAGGGTTGTAAGTCTTGTTTAATCTCATATTCAGCTAAGATTAGTTGTTTCGTTTCACTCTTATTTCATTTTCTTGCTATTGAAGCCATGAATGCTTACATGTTGAGTTTGGATCTTAAAAGGCATGTTGTTGGCTAAGTAGTTGTGATTCTAGGGTGATGGAATGATGCTTATGGCTTGGACTATGATAGAATAGATTTGAATGTACCCTTGGATGATTTGCTTGCTCGAAACCTAACCCTTGATAGAACCACGGCCTATTCGTCCAAAATCTAGACCGTGGTTTTGGCCGTGATTTTCTTTGTTGTGCTTGTATTGATAAATCTGTATGATAGGATGTTAGATTGTTGAAATCCTAGTGTTTGTTAAGCATAATCTAGCTTAGGGTGGCCAAATGATAGCAAGCTAAGTGAGGGAAGAGACTTACCCGGTAATTCCCGATCTTAGATACCCAAGATGATGAACCCTAGGTAGTAGTGAGCCTCGCAAGCCGCTATTGGACTGAGTGTGCTAGGATTGTTGCTTAGGACTTGCCTTCCCGAGACTTACCTGGTAAGGAGAGGTTTGACCCCTAGATAGCAATCCGGTTTGTGTAGAACTCCCAACTTTAGGTTCCTAGAGACTTACCCGATAATAGGACCTTAGGTGCGGGATTAGTGGACCATGAGACCTACCCGGTGATTGATCCCATTTGAGAAACACCCTTTTCCCAACATATCACAGCTTTTCCAAGGTTGATTAGAATCTTGAATCCGATGCCATAACCGGAAGTTCCAATCCCTAGAATCTGCTTTTCTCTCTTTGATCACATATCTTGTATTTGTGTTGCTTGTGGGTGTTGTTAGCTTGAGTCATTTGTTTGATTTATATTCTTACATGATTTGTGATCTTTGCTTGATCACCACAAAAACCCAACCAAAAATATCATGATTTTCATTTATTTATTTCTTTCTCTTTTCTTAGACTAGATTTCCACTATCCATGTCACTTGTTTGATTTGATTTCACCTTAGTCTTCGTGTTCGACCTCGAAATACTATTCTTGATACAAAATGACCCATACACTGTGGGTTCGCTAGAAGTTAGGAGAATATATCGAGTTATAAATTTTAAGACTTTTGTGCTATACGTTTCTAGCGTGACAAGTTTTTTGCGCCGTTGTCGGGGACTAGGTCTAGATTGAATCATTGTGTGTGATTGTTTATAGTGTAGGTCTTTCTTGTTGCTTTTGATCTTGTTTGGTTTGTGTCTTTGAATTTTCAGGACATCTCTCACTCTTTAGGTGCATGCGAAGATCTCGTGGCAAGGATTTAGCTCCATTCGATCCCGAACCGGAGAAAATCCTTAAGACTAGATCCAAGAGCATTAAGAAGAAGAAGGAGATGACCGGAAGAGATCTTCAAGCTGAGTTGAATGATGCTTTAGAGAAAATTAGGCTAAGGGATGAAGCTTTGGAGAATGAGAGGAGACTTGCCAATGAGAGGCAAGAAGCAACTAGGAGGGAAATTGAAGAGATTAGGCAAGCTCTTGTGCAAAGGGAGCTTAATCGTCAATAACCTCCACCACCACCACCGCTGCCGGCGGTCAATGTTCGGTTTGAGCCGATTATTATTGAGGAGCCACAAACTCTAGGGCAACATATGGATCCAACCCAAAGAGAGCACCGTCCGGGTGAAATTTTAGGAGATCCCGCAACCCATGACTATGAGCTCCGCCCTCAAGTGCTACAAATGATCCGGCACAATCAATTTGGAGGGATGGAAGGAGAGTCTCTTCATCAACACTTGATAAATTATGAGATCTTGATGGAGACTCTAAGATCACCTAGATTGGAGAGCAACAACCACAAGCTTAGGGCTTTTTCCTTCTCACTTAAGGATAAAGCCTTGGCTTGGTACCAATCCATTCCACTAGGACGTGTGGGTACTTGGGAGGAGATGACAACCGAGTTCTTAACAAAGTTCTTCCCACCTTCCAAGACAACCGAGCTAAGAGGGAAGATCAATGCCTTCATGATGAAGGATAAGGAGAGCCTATTCAAATCTTGGGAGAGGTTCAAAGACCTCCTCCTAGATTGTCCACACCATGGGATACCGAAGATAGAGCTATTAGAGATTTATTTTAAGGGGCTTGATGAGGATAGTCAATTCAAGCTCCAATCACTTTCCGGAGGAACATTCATGGAGAAGAATGTGGATGAGGCTTGGGAGTTTGTAGAGAAGCAAGCCTTGATGATAGAAAAGTACTCCCATAGGATGAGTGATGGGAGGAAACCGGGAGTATATGAAGTAAGTGAAGTCACCATGAGCAACTACAAACTTGATACAATCAACAATGAGCTTAAGTCCTTGAGGGAGTTGTGTGCCACAACCTTAAAGAATCAAGCAAGTCCTCAAGTGCAAGTGCAAGCCAATTTGGCTTCTAAAGAGGAGGATATTAACTACATGGAAGGGGTTACTTCAACAATTATCAAGGCCCTAGGAACTTCAACAACAACAGCCGGCAATACAACAATTACAGGCCTAACCACAACCATCCCGGGTTCTCCTATTCTAACCCGGATGGTGCCTTGAACCCTCCCGGTTCCACAAGCGTAGCCCCACCACCTAAGGATTCACAAGAGCCTCCACCCGGTTTTGCTCAACCTCCAAAGGATAGAACCAAAATGATGTTTGAACAATTGCTAGGAAGGTTGAGTGGACTTGAGAGCACGGCAACATCTCAAGAAGGAAGGAGGTGCCCTTGAACAATATCCAAGAGGTTGAAGTCTTTGATGTTTGGGGTGTGGAATTCATGGGGCCATTTCCCTCTTCATGTGGTAACCTCTACATTCTATTGGCGGTGGATTATGTGTCGAGATGGGTGGAGGCAATCGCCTCTCCTACAAATGATGCCAAAGTAGTGGTGCGGTTCTTAAACCGAGTCATCTTCCCTAGATTTGGAACACCAAGAGGAGGGAAGCATTTTACCAATAGGAACTTTGGGACACTTGTGGCTAAGTATGGGGTGACTCATAAGGTGGCCACACCTTACCATCCCCAAACTAGTGGCCAAGTGGAGATCTCCAACCGGGAGATCAAGGGGATACTTGAGAAAATGGTTTCTAGGACAAGAAAAAATTGGGCTATGAAGCTTGATGATGCTTTGTAGGCATATAGAACCGCCTTCAAGACACCAATTGGCACCACTCCCTACAAGCTAGTTTATGGCAAGTCTTGCCACTTTCCGGTGGAGATGGAGCATAGGGCATATTAGGTCATAAGGTGGCTGAATTTTGACCTCAAGGAAGCCGGTGAGAAGAGGTTGCTAGACATTAATGCTCTTGAGGAGATCCGGTTGGATGCTTATGAAAATGCCCGGATTTACAAGGAAAGGACCAAGCGTTGGCATGACAAACGTCTAATCCCAAAGGAATTGAGTGAAGGTGACTTAGTCCTTCTCTTCAATTCAAGGATGCAACTCTTCCCCGGAAAGCTAAAGTCAAGATGGACGGGTCCTTATGTGGTGAGGAAGGTCTTTCCCCATGGAGCGGTTGAGATAGGTGGGGAGCATTGTGGAGATTTTACGGTGAATGGGCACCGTTTGAAGAAGTATATCTCGGATGCTCCGGTGGATATGATTGCCCCACTTCACCTTGAGTGAAACGCTCCCGGATTTGATCAAGCTACTGACCTTAAAGAAGCGCTTAATGGGAGGCAACACATTAGTACATATCTTTCCCTTTTCGGTTTTTGTTATCGTTTTCGCTTTTTGCTTTTGTCTTTGTTTTGGTGTGTTTGTGTGTCTTGTGTTTGTGTGCTAGAGTCTAGGGAACAAAGGAGTCTTGCAAGGCATGAAGATGATGTTGATGATCCCGCATCAAATGTGGGTGGAGTGGACGTGGGACTTGGACAGCTTGCAGTGCTTAGCGCGGGTCCCGACGCCATAATGAACATCAAGAGCTCTCTACCACCTTTGATTGATCATCCACCATCACTTCACATGAGTGAACCAAAATACCGAAACACCATTTTTACATTGTGAGGACTCTTTTTCACTTCCTTATTTAATTTGCACATTGAGGACAATGTGGTTTTAAGTATAGGGTAGGGTTTTTATAATCATTTGCATGATTGCATCTAGGATAGTTTAATATTATTGTCACATGTTTTATTATGTTTTGCATTGTGCATATTTATATCAAAAATTCCAAAAAATCAGAAAATTTTAAAAGTTTTTGTACTTCCTAGTTTGGATATGACCCTTATGATGAGTTTGTTTTGTGAATTGGCTATGGATGGCCTTGTGTGTTGAAAGAATTTATGCATATGTGGACTTGAATACTTCTCTTGAATTCCATGTATGAACTGTAATGAAGATTGTTGTCTAGGTTGAATTGATAATTGATTATCGAAATCGCATGTTAGTTCTTACACATCATATAGGAATGATTAAGGCAATTCATCTCTCTTCTTCTCATCTTGATCATATTGTTTGAAGCACCTCAATTGATATGAAATTTGGCCTCTTTTGACCCATCCAGGAATAGGAGCATGCTAGTGTGTTGAGTGTGTGAAAAGCAAGTGTGGGGTGAAGTTGTTGATGAATGAATGTTGTGAATGAAGTGCTGAAATTGTTGTGAAAGTGTAGAAAAAATATAGGTTTGGGGACGCTGGTTTTGATGACGAGTAACTCGGCAACATTCACATAATCGGGTGTTTGTGTCTTGCCAAAGTCGGATTAACCGATAGTCCTAACGAGCCTTGGTATGTGTGCCCGGTGGGAGGCACCTTGAAAAATAAAATAAAAACCCGAGGTCCGCTAATCACCAAGGTTTCGGCTTTTGTACACCAATGCCACTGTCTCAAAAATAAATGAAATAAAAAAAAGAAGAAAAGGGAAAGAAAGAAAAGAAAAAGATGGAGAAAAATATACACTTATGGTTATGCAAAAATGAAGTTGTGGAGTTAGTTCCTTTCCCGGATTAGCATCACATTACCCAAAATCCCAACCTTTAACAACGCTTCTTGGCCTCTTCTTCTACAAGTCCTTAAGACCTCTATGCACATGTGCTTTGACTTAAGTGATTTAGATTTGATATCTTCATGATCATCTAGACATTCTCGATTTACTTTGCATATATGATTTCAAGTTAAGTGTAATTGTCTTTCCGTGCATTTGTTCTCTTGATACATATTTGCTCATCCTTTGCCATGAAACATCACTATGAAGGTGATCCATCTTTAGAAGCACAATTCCAAAAAGATTTTCAGTTTTTACGCATTCATAAATCATGCCATCTCGTAGCCTATAGTTGGACCTTGCTCGGGGACGAGCAAGCGACAAGTATGGGGTATTTTGATAACACGGTTTATGACGTTAGTTTAGGCATTCATTTAGATAGTTTTCCTTTCCATTCATGCATGGTTTGACATTAGTTCATGACGTTTACGCTTAATTCATGCATATTGTCGAAATAGACGTCTACACGGACTTTTGTCGGTTTTGTAGGTATTTTGGGGAGCTCTTGGACTTAATCGACACATTCGAGGATCATTCCTCGTGATGGCACACTTCCGGACACATTAAGGAGCAAGCTAGGAGCAAAGGAGAACACATAGGACCTTGTTTGTGCGTGCCTTGCACCAAATCATGACTTGGTGATCCAAGGAGAGTTTTCTGGTGAGAACCGCGGCCCAGAGGAAAATATTGACCGTGGTTTTGGCCGTGGTTTTCTCTGGACAGCCTTGACACGTGTCTCACGATCTCTTTGCCCGACCCTTGCTCTTGGTGGAGAATATAAGTGGTCCTGCAGGCTGTTGCTAGAGGCTCCCACATTCTCTCACACATTTTTCTCTCTCATTCCATTGTGGATAGAATTGGAGAAGAAGAAAACACTCTCATTTGGGGAAGAAGAACAAAAACATCAAAACTTAGATTTTGAGTGAACCTTTGGGTGAGTTTTAGTGATTTTTGTTGAAGAACTTTTGAAAGCATGGTAAGGAACATTTTGGAGCTGTGTTTGAAGGGTTGTAAGTCTTGTTTAATCTCATATTCAGCTAAGATTACTTGTTTCTTTTCACTCTTATTTCATTTTCTTGCTATGGAAGCCATGAATGCTTACATGTTGAGTTTGGATCTTAAAATGCATGTTGTTGGCTAAGTAGTTGTGATTCTAGGGTGATGGAATGATGGTTATGGCTTGGACTATGATAGAATAGACTTGAATGTACCCTTGGATGATTTGCTTGCTCTAAACCTAACCTTTGACAGAACCACGGCCTGTTCATCCAAAATCTAGACCGTGGTTTTGGCCGTGGTTTTCTTTGTTGTGCTTGTATTGATAAATCTGTATGATAGGATGTTAGATTGTTGAAATCCTAGTGTTTGTTAAGCATAATCTAGCTTAGGGTGACCTATTGATAGCAAACTAAGTGAGGGAAGAGATTTACCCGGTAATTCCCGATCTTAGATACCCAAGATGATAAACCCTAGGTAGTAGTGAGCCTCGCAAGCCGCTATTGGACTGAGTGTGCTAGGATTGTTTCTTAGGACTTTCCTTCTCGAGACTTACCCGGTAAGGAGAAGTTTGACCCCTAGATAGAAATCCGGTTTGTGTAGAATTCCCAACTTTAGGTTCCTAGAGACTTACCCGGTAATAGGACCTTAGGTGCGGGATTAGTGGACCATGAGACCTACCCGGTGATTGATCCCATTTGAGAAACACACGTTTCCCAACATATCGCAACTTTTCCAAGGTTGATTAGAAGCTTGAATCCAATACCATAACCGGAAGTTCCAATCCCTAGAATCTGCTTTTCTCTCTTTGATCACATATCTTGTGTTTGTGTTGCTTGTGGGTGTTGCTAGCTTGAGTTGTTTGTTTGATTTATAATCTTGCATGATTTGTGATCTTTGCTTGATCACCACAAAAACCCAACCAAAAATATCATGATTTTCATTTCTTTATTTGTTTCTCTTTTCTTAGACTAGATTTGCACTATCCATGATCACTTGTTTGATTTGATTTCACCTTAGTCTTCGTGTTCGACCTCGGATTACTATCCTTGATACAAAACGACCCATACACTTTGGGTTTGCTAGGAGTTAGGAGAATATATCGAGTTATAAATTGTAAGACTTTTGTGCTATACGCTTCTAGCGTGACAATACTCTCACCATAATCAAATGTATTTCGATTCATTTGCACAATTCTATCTCTTTCACACACAACTCATTCACACATTTGTTCTTCGTTCAAAAACGTATCATTCATCCATGGAAGAGGGATAGTATTGATCAATTAAAGATGTTGATTTTGGTGCCGTTTGGAAACCAGCTTATATTAGTTGATGGGAGCTTATGGCTGACTTGGCAGCTTATCGGAGCATTGTAACAATCGTAACAACCGGAATTTTATTCAGGTGTTATAGTGAGAGTCACTGTGACCGCGCCCCCACGGTCGCGTAGGATTTCCTACCCACGGGTGCGGCCTGCGGTCACGACCATGTTTGGCCGCGGTTGCAGTAAAACAGAAGATCATGGCCGATCTTTTGTAACCGTCGTTCTATTTTGTTTCCTTTATGGGGGAATCGGATCTTGCATTCCCTAACCTAATGCAGCCTTCCTAACCCTAAACCTTATAACGTTCTTTCTTTCCTCCTCCTTCTTCTCTCATTACTTCTCTTCTCCTCTACTTCAATCTTCATTCTCCCTTCAAGCATCAAGTTCTTCTTCTCCTTCCGTGGACGATTACACAATATCAAGTAAGGACTCGTTGGTGCATCTTTGGAGGAACAGTAAGCAACCCCCTCTCTTCCTTCCCCTTTTTCTTATTCCAGTTCATTGCTTAAACGTCCATCAAGGTCTTCCCTTGTTCCCTTTCGTTTCCCTTTGTGACTTGTGTGTCTATCGGTGGATCCAAGGATCTTACTAGTGTTCCCAGGAGAGAAGCAGGCGACCAAATGAAGGAATCGCAACTAAAGGAAAAGATATTGAAGTTTTGTTGTTCGCCCGCGGTCACACCTGCATCTTTCCGTAGTCACGCATGCGCTGTGTCACCGCAACGGCGCCCTTAGACCACCGCAGTCGCGGCAAGTCACCGTGGTCGCGCTTTAGTGTCGCCGCGGTCGCGCCGACACTCTTGTCCCGCGGTCGTGACTTCATTCCTCCGCGGTCGCGGAATCTCTCTAAAAGGTTCCAAAGTTTGAGCTTTCGACTTAGGAACTTGTGTTAGGTATATGATACCTTCCCTAAATCTTCCTACTAGTTAGATTATATTTTTATAAGGGAGTTGGCTTAGCATGTGTTAGAGTTGGCTTACGTTAGTGTTGGTAGGTGTTTAATCCTTAAGGACTAGAAGTTGGAGACTTCTAGTGATGAGATAGGTTTTGATACTGTTGCCTTGGATTATATATCAGGTTGAGGTTGCTAGTGCGGACCAGGAAGTGTGTCACCTGGACTTAGCCTTTTACAAGTAAGTCATTTGGGCTTACTTAGCTGTTATCCTATAATGGTTGAGTACATGAGTGGTGTTTGTTATATGTGTTATAGTATGATTATTGGATTCGTTTACCGACTTATATTTGACCCAAGTGTAACGCGTGGTGGCATCATCTTCCCAGCATCCTGAGGGAGACTAGGAGGTTCTCCACGACATGGCCATACGTGGTTTACGAGGAGGATACAAATCCACTCCATATGGTATACGGGAATGTGTGCCGATCCACTCCAGCTGGATAAAGGGACGGAGGCGAGAATCTTAGACTTCTCGTGTCACAAGCTTAAATGAATTAAGAGTGCCTGACCATCATGATGTTTGTTACATTTCCGCTTTATGGGTGTTTGTGCTTATATGTTCTTCTAGTATGGGGATTGTTAGCTAACAGTTTATCCGTGTTGTTATATGTCTTGCAGAATTGGGTAGCTGCCGAGTGAACCGAATAGTGTGGTTAGCCGGGGTTCCCGTACGTTATAGGATGAGTGGTGGTTCATTGCTTTCTTTTCATTGTTGATACTAGTAGTGTAGTTTGGATATTACCGTTATACTCGGTTGAGGGTTTGTTGCTTATCTTGACATTGCATCTATTTCTTTCAGTTTTGGTATTTTGACATTTGTGCCTTGTTGTAAGGTTCGGTAATATTGTTGTCGAGCTAGGGTTAGGACCCATTGTGAGGCCCTAACCCATAGAGCCCCGAGTCTGAGATTTGGGATGTTACAACATGGTATCAGAGGTCTAGATTGACAAAATGGCACTAGTAATCTTCTAAAAGGCCGAATGAATAAAACATAACCTGAAAGAGGTCTGAGTTTTCAAATGAATTTTGTTTTCAAAATCATGTAGTCAGGTTGGGATAGAAGTACGGGGAACCACCACCACCTCTGTGGATCTCGGCAGCGTAGCTTGTTAGTTCTAGACCTTTATATGATAACTTCTTGGACTTTAGATTATGTATGTATGTATGTTAGCTTGACTTGATTAGATGATAACACCTCGTGTAGATGGCATGTACTAAGATTGTTGTGAACTAGGGATGAGGTAAAGGTCGTCCACCTCTTCCTCAAGCTGGATGGGGTAGAGGCGATAGGACTCCTACCGTCCAAAGACAAGGACGAGGACGAGGAGGTAGACCTTCAGTAGCTAAAGGTCGGGGCCGTGTTGTTACGTCTAGGATGTGTGACACGCAAAAGCCTTAAATTTATACTCGTTATATTTCTCCTAACTCCTAGCGAACCCGCAGTGTACGGGACGTTTTGTAGTAGGGATAGTATTCCGAGGTCGAACACAAAGACTGAGGTGAGATTGAATCGATTAGTGACTAAGTTTAGTGAAGATCTAGGCTAAGAAAAGAGAAAGGAATAAAGAAATGAAAATCTCAATGTTTTTGGTTTGGTTTTTAGGTGATCAATCAAAGATCACATATCATGCGAAATCAACAATCAACTAAGCTAACACCACAAGTAAACAAGCAAATACGGAATATGTAATCAAAGAGAGAAAAACGGATTCTAGGGGTTGGAAATTCCGGTTATGGCATTGGACTCAAGCTATCTAATCATTCCTTGGATTAACTATAGTATGTTAGGAGTGAGTAATTCTAGATTGGGATCAATCACCGGGTAGGTGTCATGGTCCACTAGTCCGTTCTTAAGGTCTCATCACCGGGTAAGTCTCAAAGAGCCTAAGGATAGGAATTCTACACAAACCGGATGGTATTCTAGGGATCTAACCTCTCTTTACCGGGTAAGTCTCGGAAAGGCAAGTCCTAAACACCTATCCTAGCACACTCAGTCCAATAGCGGCTTGTGAGGCTCACTACTACCTAGAGTTTGTCATCTTTGATATCTAAGAGTAAGAATCACCGGGTAGGTCTCTTCTAACACTTAGTTGCTAACACTAGGTCACCCTATGATAGATTTAACCCAAAAATCACTAGGATTTCAACAATCTAACAAACTAACACTTGGATTTATCATTACAAGCAAGTTAATCAAAATCACGGGGTGTTCATCAAGGTCCACGGCCGTGGTTTATCTAGAACAAAACGTGGTTTCTAACAGTGACTAGGTTCAATCAAACGAATCATCCAAGCATACATTTAAGTCTATTCTATCATAGTCCAAGCCATAACCATCCTTTCCTTACCCTAGAATCGCATCTACTTAGCCAACAACATACATCATCACAATCAAAATCATCAAGCAAAAAATCATGGCATCCATTTGCAAGATAATGAAGAGAAAGAGATAAACAAGTTGAACAAAGAAAACCAAGCTGAATATGAGTTTAAGAAAGACTTACAACCCTTCAAAAGAAGGTTCAATCGATTCTTACAACCCTAGAAAACAATTCCGATAATCTGTACTCTAAAATCTATCAAAGACGAACAAATGGTGTGTTTTTCTCTTCTTCTCCAATGGAACTTTTCTTCTCCTCCAAGAGTAGCTCCAATCCAAGCTTCCAATTGAGAGAATATTCTTGTTGAGAGTGTGGGAGAGAATGGGAGTGAGAGTGGATGTGGATTCCTTCTCCAACAGCCTTGCAGCACCACCTATTTATCCTACAAATTTGCAAGAGTCGGCCATGAAGATCGTGGCACAACTGTCACAACCGTCTGGCAAAAACCACGGCCCATTTCCACGCCCGTGGAAGTCCCAGTGACCGTGGTTTTGGTGCCTCAGCTTGTTTTGGATCATTAAGTCACGATTTGGTGCATGTCATGCATCAACAAGGTCCCAAGTGTCCTCTTTAGCCCCTAGCTTGCATTCTAATGAGTCCGAAGGTGTGTCATCTCGAGGAACGATCCTCGAATGTATCGATTAAGCTCCTAAATCTCCAAAAATACCTACAAAGCATGCAAAAGTCCGTGTAGACGTCTATCTCGAGAAAATACATGAATTGAGTGCAAACGTCGTGAACTAGTGCTAAACCATGCATGAATGAGCGGAAAAACTATCTAAGTGAGTGTCTAAACCTAAGTCATAAATCGTGTTATCACGTGTCCCCATTGTTGAGCCACCAGTGGCTGACGACCGAGTCGAGGAGGTTGTTAAAGTATATTCCCCGAGGTCGGGAATGAGACTGCCGCTAGATTAGGAGCACATATAACATAGTCGGCTGAGTCAGGTCGCGTCTGTATGGGAGCAACAGAGTTTTTGGAGTACATTCGACGAGTAGAGGAGGCAATTAAAAAAGGGGGACTTGCCCAGACCTACCAACTTTAGCGAGATCAGCTAAGGTATTGCAAAGAGTGACTCAGGTGCTTGCTGCACCCGGGAGAAAAGTCGAGCTTGACAAGGCTCGGAATGAGCCGAGAGCACCGATATCGGATTCGTGATTGAAGACTTTCAACCACATGAGAGTACCCCCATTCGATTGGAAGCTAGGGCTAGAGGTGAAGCACTAATGGGGGCACATTGAGACCGTGTTGGAGTTGATACGTTGCCCAGTGGATTGACAGGTAGAGTTAGTTCAGACCATGCTTAGAGAGCAGGCTCAGTATTGGTGGAGGATTGTCCGTGTTGAAGTTATTGGGTTTGATTAAATGAGTAGTCTCATCAGATAGTGTTTTTGTCCTGCCGCGCTGAGGAGGGAGAGACTACAAGACTTCCTAGAGGCGTGGTACAAGGACATTCCAATCTTAGAGGCTATCCGGGAGTACCAAGAGGAGCTTGCACTGTTTGGTCCGGCTGCACCACCGACTGCCTAATACGTGTACTTGTTCTCCCGCAGGTTGAGAGAAAGTACCCGTTCTTATTGTTCGCTCCCAAATGGGTGTTATAATGATGAACGATATAGTCTTAAATTTATACTTGTAGTAAAAACATGAACAAAAAGCGAACCCGCAATGTATGAATCGCTATGCAACAAAAGCAAATATTCCAAGGTTAAACACAAGGACTGGGGTGAAATCGATATATGTAATGACAAAAAAAAATAGAATAAACCTAGACTAAAAATAAAGAATGATTCAAGCAAATCACAATAAAGGCAAGTAATATGATAATCACGCAATGTAGATTCTAGAGATCAAGGTATCTTGTTGTAGTTTTAGATTCAAGACGTCTATAAACTAAGACAAGGTTGGGATGACTAAGAAATGGTGTTTCTATGGTGGGAATGATCACGGGGGAGGTCTCTCAATCCACTATCCCAAACCGAATCACCTAATACGAGGCAAGTCTCAAGGCTTTAGGGACAAGACGTATACTCAAACCAACCACTCGGCCTAAGGGAGTAAAACTAACCTTCACCGGGTAAGTCTTAGGTTAAGCTCACCCAAGCAAGAAGTCTGACACACTCAAACCAATAAAGGGCTTTGAATCCTTTATTACCTAGAACTAATCATCGGAGGTACCTAAGAACGGTAATCACTGGGTAATTCCATTTCCAAGCTTAGATGTAAGCCTTAGAGGGATCTAAGGGTATGAAACACTCAAAAAAGACTAGGATTTGGAAAATCTAACACCCAGGTATAAAGATATATCATATGTGGATCAACAAAAGAAACCTCGGGTGGTTCTAAGATAAAATGCGGCCGCGGTTCCTGAAGAGCAAGCCGAGTATCTAACGAGCGAGAGTTAAACCAACTCTAACAGTCCAAATCTAACATAAACGCTCAGTTTATTATCATCTACACCACAATCATCAACCAATCACCCTAGAATCACAGGGGTTTAGCCAACAACACATATATTTAAATCAAGAAAGGTAAAAGAAGAATTCAAGAAAACCATAAGCAATAGAACAAAAGAAAAGAAAAAAAATACCTAGTTAGGTGTCTTCAATATCCAAAAGCAATAGCAATCCAACAATAAAGATAGAATCTTTAATCCAAAATCAATGAAATCAAGAACCTAAATCTTTCTCTCCAAGAAATATCTTTCAAATCTTTCTCAATCTAAAATCACAAGTGTTGTAGCGTGTCAATGTTGTAGCGCGTCAAGAGTACGAGAGTGTGTGTAAGTCCATCTCAATGTTGCCAGCTATGAGTGATTTATAGGAAAGAGTCTAGGGTTGGAACATGATGGACCTCCTTAGGTATTTGCGTCATGGGCAGAAAATAGGATCAACCGCGGTCGCACCTAGTAGTGATCTCGGCCGCAGTTTCCTTCCTTTTGTCGGGTACGCGGTTTATAAACTGCGTTCCTTCTTCTTGGTTTCTTTATCCAATCCTTTGGTGGTGTCCCTAGCTTTCCTTTTGTGCTCCTCTATGCTCCGTCTCGAGGCTTAGTCCTCATATGCGCCATTCCTCTCCAAAATCCGCCAAATTGCCTGAAAACGAGACAAGAATCCATGCAGACATCTATTCTAGCATAATATACAAAGTTAAACTTAAATGACATGAATTCATGTCTATGCATGCAAAACAAAGGGAAATCTGCCTAAATGCAAGTCTAAACTATGGACATAATTCATGTTATCAAATTACCCCATACTTGCCTCTTGCTTGTCCCCAAGCAAGGTTCAAACTTAAGATACAAAATAAAATGGAACATGCATATGCAAAAACAAGGCAAATATTTTTGGGTTGTGCTTCTAGTGATAGATCACCCTCAAAGTCATGCTTCATGGCAAAAGATAGATCTTACATGTCAAAGAGAGTTAGGCCCGGAAAGGATAATCACACTTTACATCGGAAATCATAGCATGCATAATAAAGTCCGACCATCTAGATCAATAATGAGGATTCAAATTTAAAACACTAAGCCAAAACAGATGTGCTAGATGGTCTTAAGGACTTATCAAGAAGAGGCCAAGAAACGTGTTATGGGTGGGATGCATTCTAGGATATGTGGTGCAAATTCGGGAAAAGTAACAACTCCACACACCATCCACCAAACAAGCAAATGTTATCTCCTTTTTTCTTTTCTTTTGAGAACATGACATTAGTACACAAAAGCCGAAACCTTGGTGATTAGAGATCCTCAGAATTTTGTCGAGGTGCATCACACCGGATGCATATACCATGAGTCTTTTAGACTATCTATCAATATGACTTTGGCAAGATACAAACACCCGGCTATGTGAATGGTACCGAGTTACTCATCATCAAGATCAACGTCCCCAAACCTATTTTTCTTCACAACACACCTCAACTTCAAAATTTTCAACACTTTACCACATTCACCCCACACTTTACCACATTCACACCTCAACTTCAACTTTTTCCTTCCATTGATAGAAGATTGGATCTTCTATCTATGGAAGGAAATAAAATGAACGGAGAAACAGATTAGAGCAATCTGTGGCGAATCCGCAGGGGCGGCCACTATCACCGCGGGGGTGCTGACAGACGCCAGCTTGCTGCAGGTGCGGCCGTTGTCACCGCGGGGCGGTGACAGTCAGAAACTGGATGTTACATCAGATCCCCCTAAAAAGAAGTTTTGTCCCGAAACTTGTAACGAACCTCAAGATCACACAGCAACAACGCAAAAACACTAAACTCAACTCATATATTCCCACTCGGGCACATAACTCAAAACGTCACAAAAGCGTGTATAACACAACAACGAAAACTGAAACTCAAACATCTATGCTAAAGGTACAACCACATCCGCATAGAACTCTGGATAGTTCCTCTAGATACTATCCTCTGTCTCCCAAGTCGCCTTATCTGCTCCTTGCATCGACCATTGAATCTTCATCATCGGTATGTCCTTCGATCTCAAGCGTCTCGTACTACGCTCTAAGACAGCTACCGGATGTCTACGAACGTAGTGTCTGGCTTGACCACTAGGTCCTCATGGTTGACGATGTGTCTCGGTTCTGGTATGTACTCCCGTAATTGAGACACATGGAAGACTGGGTGAACACTCTCTAGACTCGGTGGCAAAGCAATTATGTATGTTGCCTCTCCAACTCGCTCAAGAATCTCAAAAGGTCCGACATATATGGGACTCAGCTTCCCCTTGACGCCGAAACGTCTAACACCTCGTGTATGGGATACTCTCAACCAGACCTGAGCTCCAACTCTGAACTCTAGAGGCTTGCGCCTCTGATTTGCATAAGACTTCTGATGACTTTGTGCTGCTAATATCCGCTCTCGGATCTCCGCTATTGGAGCCATATCATCTTGTATCTGCTCAGGTGCTACACCGCTAGCACTGATCAGATCGTCCCAACACAGCGGGGTACGGCATCTTTGTCCGTATAAAGCCTCATGAGAAGCCATCCTGATCGAAGCGTGCCAACTGTTTTTATATGAAAACTCCACTAAGGGAAGGTGATTTGGCCACACCTGACCTAGTCTAACACGTAGGCTCTCAACATATCCTCCAAAGTCTGGATGGTCCACTCTGGCTTACCATCGGTCTGAGGAGGATAAGTAGTCGTGAACTACATACTCGTACCTAGGGCGACATGCACTTGCTGCCAAAACATCGAGGTGAACCGTCCGTCTCTGTCAAAGACTATAGTCTTAGGTACTCCATGAAGTCGCACTATCTGTCTGGTGAACTCCTCTGCCATTTGACTTACCTGCCACGTTTCCTTGATCGGAATGGAACGTGCGGTCTTCATCAATCGATCTAAGATGACCCAGATGGAATCAAAACCTCGACTCGGTCTCAAACCAGTAACAAAGTCCATTGAGATGTCCTCCCACTTCCACTAAGGGGCGAGAAGTGAATGTAGCTCTCCTCCTGCTCGATGATGCTCGATTTTGACCTACTGACAGGTCGCACACTGAGCTACATATCTCGTCACGTCTGGCTTCAAACCTCCCCACCAAAAAGAGCATCTGATATCTTGATACATCTTACTCGCACCGAGATGCACTGAGTAAGGTGTAGAGTGAGCCTCTTGTAGGATCTGTTGTCTCAAATCTCGATATAAGGGTACACACACTCGCTCCTGATGTCTCAAAATTCCATCGGCACCTACTACAAACTATGGTGACTCTCCTCGAGACATCCGGTCTTCGATCTATGTCAAAGCCGGACAATTCTTTTGCTTCTGTTGGATCTCTACCAACAGATCAAGTAACACCTCTAAGGTGGATAAATGGTTGTCGAAATCGGGAAAGTGGATATCCATTTCTATCCACGCAAGGTCTCGTTGTAACTGTGGCTGAGCTGTCAGCCTAGCGATTGCTATCTCCCGGGGAGTCTTCCTACTAAGGGCATTAGCTACCACATTCGCCTTCCCCGGGTGGTATAAGATCTCAATGTCAAAGTCCTTGATCAACTCCAACCATCTGTGTTGGCGGTTATTCAATTCCCGCTGAGTGAATATATACTTCAGACTCTTATGGTCTGTGAAAATCTGACACGTAGCTGCGTACAAAAAATGCCTCTAAATCTTTAAAGCGTGAACAACAACAACCAACTCAAGATCATGGGTAGGGTAGTTCTCCTCATACGTCTTTAGCTCTAGACGCGTATGTTATAACTTTACCCCTTTGCATAAGAACACATCCCAATCCAAGCTTAGATGCATCGTTGTAAACCACAAAGTCCTCAATGCCCTCTAGCTGAGCTAGGATAGGTGCAGAGGTCAACCTCTTCTTCAGCTCTTCAAAGCTCTATAGGAACGCTCGGACCATACAAATCTCGTAGACTTTCTCAACAAGGAAGTGAGAGGTCGGGCGATAACTGGAAAGCCCTCCATAAAACGCCAGTAGTAGCCCGCCGCCAACCCTAAGAAGTTGCATACCTCCTTAACGTTCTTAGGAGGCGGCCACGATGCTACTGACTCGATCTTCGTCGGATCTACCTTGATCCCTTCATCTGAAACGATGTGGCCAAGGAATGCTAACTTGGACATCCAAAACTCACACTTAGAGAGCTTGCCGTAAAGCTCTCTATCCTGCATGACTTGGAGTACGATCCTTAAGTGTCATGCATGCTTCTCTCTGCTACGAGAGTATACCAGAATATTATCTATGAAGACAACCACAAACTGGTCTAGGAAGTCGATGAAGATGTTGTTCATCATCTCCATGAAAACTGCGGGCGCATTCATGAGCCCAAATGGCATCACGACAAACTCGTAGTGACCATAATTGGTCCGAAATGCCGTCTTGGCTATGTCCTGCTCTCTCACCCTCAGTTGGTGATATCCGGATCTCAGATCGATCCGCAAAAACACTGAAGCTCCATGCAGCTGGTCCAAATGATCGTCGATACGGGGCAATGGGTGCTTGTTCTTTATTGTCACCTTGTTAAGCTCTCGGTAATCAATACATAACATCATCGACTTGTCTTTCTTCCTGACAAAGAGTACTTGTGTGCCCTAACAACATACACTAGGGCGGATGAAGCCCTTCTCAGCAAACTCCTCGAGCTACTTCTTAAGCTCAAGCATCTCGATAGGCGTCATACGGTAAGGAGCCTGTGAGACTGGTCTCGTCCCGGGCTCTAGATCGATGCCAAAGTCTACACTCCTTTGTGGAGGTAAACTTGATGGCTCTCCAAAGACGTCGGTAAACTCACATGCTATCAGAATCTCCTCCAACGCTGGGCTCATACTATCCTTCATGGCATAGCACCAGAAAGCCTCGCAACCTTGACTGATAAGTCTCATAGGTCAGATTGCACTAATGACTGTACCGGTCTTCTGAGATTCCATCCTTTGAAGATCTCTACATGGCTAGACTCTATAGTTACCGTCATTGTCCTCTTTCCGATGTCCAGAACATCCTAATGTCGATCCATCCAATCCATGCCCAAAATAACTTCTTCATGTACTAAGTACATGATGAAGAAGTTGGCTGGCTAATCGCGACCTCCCAATCTAATAGGGCAAACACGAACCTCTCGTGTACCTCTAATCTTACCCCATCAGGTAATCCTGTAAAGAAGGGTTTCCCCTCTACAGTAACTAAGGCTAATTTATCTACACATGCATCAGATATATAGGAATGCGTAGCACCGGTATCGAAAAGAACTCTGATAGAAAAACCATTAATATGAATGGTACTTGTGGTCGTTGGCGTTGCCGGCTCTACAATACTCCTCAGCTCATAAAATCTAACGGATGCATCTTTGATGTCTGTAGTACCACCACCTCGTCCTCTACCCTGTCCCTGAGCGGAACCCTAAGGAGTGGTAAAACCATGTGCTCGCTGCTGCTAATGCTGGGGCGGCCTCTGCCCACCTTTGGCGACGCTAGCAGGTGATGAACCTTGATGTGATAGCGCCTTGCGCTGACGGTAAAACGCAGCTCTGTGTCCTGATAGCATGAGTTATAGTCTATATTTTAGGGTTTGTTTGGACGTTTTATCTTCAATAATCTGCATGTTTGTATGTATATTATGTGATTATATTACCATTTCATCTACCTTTGCGGGAATCGAGGTCTACACCTAGTTTTGTTGTAATCGTAGGTAAAATGGCACGTTTTGCATCAAAAAGGAGCAAAAGGAGCTATGGAGTCATTGGAGCTACATTGAGGAACATAAGGAACCATCCAGGAAGCATGGTCATGGATTTGAGATTCACTTTGGACCAGTTTTGAAAGATTTCACATTCAGTTATGACTCACCTCGGTTGACCACATATTCATCTCGACCGACGTGATCCATGGAAGTCGACTCGACCGAGGCGAATACCTAGGACGCGGCGAGAATATTTTATTCTTGGCTGAGATCTTTTATCTTTGGAAAGTGATCTAATATTTTTGGGCTTGGCTCTTGAAAGGAAGAAGATATACTAGATCTTATATTTTACCTATTTTTATGGGAAGAGATCTTTCTAAGATATCTTATCTTTGGAGGGTTATTTTCCTATAAAAAGGGTTGGATTTCCACAAATCCAAGAGCATGCTATACCACCGATCAGGGTTTATACACCACAGCAGCCGTACTCCAGTTGGGAGACTTGAAGAACCTTTTTGAAGGTTGAAGGAAGATTGAAGATTGTAGCTTTTATAGCTTTTGGAAGGTTTTCTTGTAAGATTACCTTAGATTCTCTTCCTTGTTGTCTTGCTTGTTGGATTTATATCCAAGGAACGCTTTTGTTGTGATATTTGATTCAGTTATTGAAGTCTTTTCATTAAATTCTTCTTGTTCAAATATTCACCTTCTTCCCATATATTTGATTAATACTTTCATAATGATGATGAGTGGCTAATTTCCTTGTGTGATTCTAGGGTGATTGGCTGAAGGTTGTGGGAAAAACAATGATAGAATAGTCTTAAATTCCAGTAGGACCCTGAAAGTTCGAGTCTTTAACCTTAACCCTAAGCATCTCGTTCAGTCGATGAACATCTCGGCCGGGGTGGAATTCTTCTGACCGAGGTGAATTATCTGATCCTAAACTGAGAGTTAAGTGTTAGAGTTTGCCAAATCCTATTCTTATTACACCTTTCCTGGTTCAATGCAACCTTAGGATGAGACTTACCCGGTAATTCCTTAGTTTGTGTACCAACGATCATAAGTGTAGGTAATAAAGGTTTATCCTTTATTGGGGTTTGAGTGTGCTTCCATCCCATCTTTGTGAGTTAGCCTGAGACTTACCCGGTAAAGGTTGATTCTATTCCCTTAGATGGTGTGTTAGTTTGAGGTTATAGTTCTTTATCTCGATTCCTTGAGACTTACCCGGTAATAGGAGTTACGGTTTAGGATTAGTGAGTAGTGAGACTTACCCGGTGATCTATTCCACTTTAGTAACACCTTCCCCATGCAAAAACCTCAGCTTTGTCCGCTTATCTTTAGATCTTGAGTTGGAACCACAACTAGATGCTTTAATCCCTAGAATCGCATATTCCCTTTATTGACTTCTTATTCATCTTTGATTGTTTTAATTGCTCTTGCGGTTAGTATTTACACATAAGCATACCGTGATTGGACTTTGTTTCACTAAGTCCCTGTGATCGACCCCTGGAATTCCTTGCTTTTTACTACGATTGACCCGTACACTACGGGTTCGCATCCTTGTTTTAAGCTTACGTCTAGGGTTATAAATTTAAAGCTTGCACATACCGTTTGGAGCGAACAAGTTTTTGGCGCCGTTGCCGGGGACTTGGTCTAGACCGAGCCGGTTGCGGTTTGCTTTCGGGGCACTTGCCCCTGTTGCTACTAACTACTCTTTCTATGAGTTTTGTAGTTTTCAGGATTTCCGATGACTACATTTGATCCAGCCTGGATAGCAAGGCAAAGTGCTAGGGCGGACCATTATGAATACTTGGAGGAGAATTACTCCTTCTATTGGTTCAACAATGAATGGGAAAGAGAAGAGGCCATTCAGCGTGAACTTGCGATGTGGGATGAACTGCATATCCCTAAAACGATTTGTGAGCAACCCCTTGAAGATTATCTTGAATCAAGATGGGAGAGGTTGATGAAGAAAGTGGAGGAGCTCAGTGAAAGCACCCTATCCTATGCTAAGCCGGAATTGGAGCATAAGGAAGTGTTGTACGTTTCAAGCATTCCCCCAATCGAACTAGAAATTTCTCCTGAAACTTCTGAGGAAGAGGAGGATATGGAAGGTCTCGATCCAACTGTTGAGACCTCGGCCGAGGTGGAAGAGGTTTCGGCCGAGATGGAAGAATCTGCAAAACCAGAAGTGGAAGATGCAGAGAACCTTGGCCAAATTACTGAGATTGTGGTCAAAGTTGAAGAAAGACCAGCAGAACTGAGAGAGATTTCGTGTGTGGATTATCAACCCAACATGAAACTTGTCTCAAGCTTTGGAGAACTTTACGAGGTACATTCTCCTACTTCATTTGAAATCCCTATTAAAATTTCTGAATTTTTCAGGAATGCACCGGAGAGTTGGAGGTCTCTTCCGAAAGAACCTCCTAAGATCAAGATGAAACCTCCCTTGAAACTGTTGGAAGAAGATACTCCTTGGATTATAAGGAGTGGAGTTTGCAAGCACTACACCGTTAAGGCGATGAAGTGTCTCTTGTTCAAGTATGGGGTCCCTCGCATGCTAAGGACCTTGTACCATCCCCAAGCTAAAGATGGGGAAGCTATTAGGATTCTCGAGAAGTTGTTTTCTCGATCAAGGAAAGGATGGGACAACAGAATAAGTTATGTCCCACGGGAAAAGAGGAAGACCGGTAGGATCCCGGTGAAGACCAAATCATACAAGCTTGTACGTAGGAGATCCTACCATTTACCGGTGAAGTTAGGAACCGGAACCTTTTTGGGAGAGTTTCATTATGGATCCAATGAGCACTTGCACTTGTTGGAGCATTTGATAGACTTACTTACTTCACCCCACGATGGAGGTGAAGTATGGGGTGAGGGCACCTCCCATCACATTTGAGAGAAGCATTATGGTCCAGCTAGCGACCTTAAACCAAGCGCTTCTTGGGAGGCAACCCAAGGTATTGCTTTCTTTTCCCTTTTTCTAGTCTAACTTAGATAGTTTTTGCTTTTGCTTTGTTTTGTTTTGTCTTTGGCATTCTAGACAGATAACAGGAGACATCTAAGGAAGGAGCATAACTGGAAGGACAGAAGTTCGAGAATTTGAGAAGACGGAGTTTTGACTGAGGCATCTCGGTTGCTGTCAGCGCACCTCGACCGAGATGATTCTTGAGCAACCGAGGCGACTAGGGTTTTCTAAAGAACCACCTCGGTCCGTACCACCTCGGTCCAGTCGAGACCATCTCGACCGAGGTGACAGCAGTTCCAGAAAAGGGTATAAAAGGGGGATTTATTTTCTCTCTCTTCACTTTCATTCTCCCTCGACCGCGGCGACAGTTCACCTCGCTCCTCCGATTTCTTGCTCGTTTTCGACGATTTCTGTCTCCAAACTGCGATTGAAACTCAGAGGATCCCAGTGCAACACCGATCTGCAAGAGAATCGAACCGATTCGGCCGAACGAGGTAAAAATAGAACCGAAACCCTACCTCGCTTTTTCGCTTCGATTTGGGCTTTGGTTGCCCTTGCATTTGTTGAGGAAAGACTTAAGTACCCCATAGGAAGCAGTTGTAGTGATTTTGGGGGAAAAGAACTGAATTTTCAGAAGGAATTAGAATCCAGTTTTCCGCCTCGGTCCAGTCGAGCTGTGCCTCGGCCGAGGTGATTCTTGAGTGTTGCTAGTTGACCGAGGTGACCTGACAGTGACTAAACTGAAAATGAGTTCTGACCGACGCCTTATCCTTAGGGATAGATCCTCACCTTCCCCTTCTTCCTCTTCTTCCCGACCATATCGACCGGTGATCCATGAGCGACACCAGGTCGATTACGACCGTATTTCTGGCCGTCCAGTGATTGCACCACGTTTCCTGGACGTGTCTGCTTTTGATTGCCTCCAGGTAGACGGAGACCTTAGGAGGATGATTTCTACAGTTGGGCTGGATCAGTTTACTAAGATCCGGGCCCCAGTCTATTTGGAGCCGACCTTAGAGTTCGTTAGCTCCTTCACCTACCTTCCCACAAAGTAGTCTATCAAGTACCGGTTGATGAACCAGAACTTCTTAGTGCCACTCGAGTACTGGAGAGATATTTTCGGCTTTCCGAAGCCCACAGCTGTTGACTTCCCGTCCCGATGAGTAGCTAGGGAGTTTTGAGGGCAGATTGCCCATATCGTTGAGCACGCAGATAGATGGCGCCCTGGAGATTCCAGGGAGAAGGTCATCTTCCATTTAGCCTTTAGGTTAGCCCACCGGATATTCAGCGAGACACTTCTGGCGCGTATTGAGACGCCCTAGAAGATCCGACAGGGAGAGCTTTTCAGTTTATACTGCGTGGTTACTGGGGGTATCCCGGACTTTGGCTTGATGTTGGCAGAGGATCTACATAAGATCAAGGCCAAGGCGAAGGGAGACATCTGCTGCGGAGGGCTTGTCACCCATATAGCTAGCTATCAAGACATGGATCTCAGTGCTTGCACGATGGTGGCGGCTGCCAAGCCTCTTGGGCTGCAGGAGATGATCACTCGGCAGATTCTGGTTCCCCAAGGCCTGACTACTCCGTACGTGGCTATGCCGTGGGAGCTGACTGCGCCACAGGGGATCAGGTGGTCTGCCCAGTTCACTGTTTATGACCCACATTATTGGCAGACCGCTTGGGCTCTACTGATGGAGGATTACATAGAGGCAGCAGCTGCCCCAGCTGAGGAGGAGGCAAATGATGAGGAGACAGTTGATGAGAGAGAGGGTGGAGTCCCGATGGATACAAGGACAGATACTCCAGGGACGAGCACATCACCAATTATAGATCTGGATGAGGAGGACACTGATTGAGCGATATTCCTAACGGGTCATGGTATGTGCATCAAGGGTTTGATGCATCTCAAGAAATTGATGATTGCTGATTTCCTAGGCTTCGGTTATTGTGCACCTTTGTCCATGCATCCCAAAAAGTAAAGTAAAAAGAAAAAGTGTGAAATAAGCAAAGCTTATTGGTGGAAGATGTTGCAAGTCAAAGTGAAAGTGAAGTTCATCCTTTTCCCGGATTCTAGCACCACATTACCTTACATACATCCCTACCCTACACGTTTCTTGACCTTTCTTTTGGGAAGCCCTTGAGACCTCGAGCTTGTTGATTGACTTAGTGGTTTAAACTGCATTATACATGATTGATTTTGATAAATATGACTTATTATGCATTCTATGATTTTATGCAAAGATGAACAACTTTCTTATATTTATAAAATGTTTTGATCATATTTTGATTTTTAAATTCCATGAAGTATTCCCTTAGAGTGATCTATGATTGTTGCACACCATAAAAATGTTTTTGAAAGACTTTTCATTGATTTTATTGACTTATAATCCATTCTATCTTGTCTTTTATATGCGGAACTTGCTTGGGGACAAGCAAGGGCTAAGTATGGGGTATTTTGATAGCATGAGTTATAGTCAATATTTTAGGGTTTGTTTGGACGTTTTATCTTCAATAATCTGCATGTTTGTATGTATATTATGTGATTATATTACCATTTCATCTACCTTTGCGGGAATCGAGGTCTACACCTAGTTTTGTTGTAATCGTAGGTAAAATGGCACGTTTTGCATCGAAAAGGAGCAAAAGGAGCTATGGAGTCATTGGAGCTACATTGAGGAACATAAGGAACCATCCAGGAAGCATGGTCATGGATTTGAGATTCACTTTGGACCAGTTTTGAAAGATTTCACATTCAGTTATGACTCACCTCGGTTGACCACAGATTCATCTCGACCGAGGTGATCCATGGAAGTCGACTCGACCGAGGCGAATACCTAGGACGCGGCGAGAATATTTTATTCTTGGCTGAGATCTTTTATCTTTGGAAAGTGAATTTATATTTTTGGGCTTGGCTCCTGGAAGGAAGAAGATATACTAGATCTTATATTTTACCTATTTTTATGGGAAGAGATCTTTCTAAGATATCTTATCTTTGGAGGGTTATTTTCCTATAAAAAGGGTTGGATTTCCACAAATCCAAGAGCATCCTATACCACCGATCAGGGTTTATACACCACAGCAGCCGTACTCCAGTTGGGAGACTTGAAGAACCTTTTTGAAGGTTGAAGGAAGATTGAAGATTGTAGCTTTTATAGCTTTTGGAAGGTTTTCTTGTAAGATTACCTTAGATTCTCTTCCTTGTTGTCTTGCTTGTTGGATTTATATCCAAGGAACGCTTTTGTTGTGATATTTGATTCAGTTATTGAAGTATTTTCATTAAATTCTTCTTGTTCAAATATTCACCTTCTTCCCATATATTTGATTAATACTTTCATAATGATGATGAGTGGCTAATTTCCTTGTGTGATTCTAGGGTGATTGGCTGAAGGTTGTGGGAAAAACAATGATAGAATAGTCTTAAATTCCAGTAGGACCGTGAAAGTTTGAGTCTTTAACCTTAACCCTAAGCATCTCGTTCAGTCGATGAACATCTCGGCCGGGGTGGAATTCTTCTGAACGAGGTGAATTATCTGATCCTAAACTGAGAGTTAAGTGTTAGAGTTTGCCAAATCCTATTCTTATTACACCTTTCCTGGTTCAATGCAAGCTTAGGATGAGACTTACCCGGTAATTCCTTAGTTTGTGTACCAACGATTATAAGTGTAGGTAATAAAGGTTTATCCTTTATTGGGGTTTGAGTGTGCTTCCATCCCATCTTTGTGAGTTAGCCTGAGAATTACCCGGTAAAGGTTGATTCTATTCCCTTAGATGGTGTTTTAGTTTGAGGTTATAGTTCTTTATCTCGATTCCTTGAGACTTACCCGGTAATAGGAGTTACGGTTTAGGATTAGTGAGTAGTGAGACTTACCCGGTGATCTATTCCACTTTAGTAACACTTTCCCCATGCAAAAACCTCAGCTTTGTCCGCTTATCTTTAGATCTTGAGTTGGAACCACAACTAGATGCTTTAATCCCTAGAATCGCATATTCCCTTTATTGACTTCTTATTCATCTTTGATTGTTTTAATTGCTCTTGCAGTTAGTATTTACACATAAGCATACCGTGATTGGACTTTGTTTCACTAAGTCCCTGTGATCGACCCCTGGAATTCCTTGCTTTTTACTACGATTGACCCGTACATTGCGGGTTTGCATCCTTGTTTTAAGCTTACGTCTAGGGTTATAAATTTAAAGCTTGCACACACCGTTTGGAGCGAACATGTCCGGGTTTGCCGCAAGTGAAGCAAGTCATTGCGGTCATCTCACAGTTAGCTCGGATATGTACGACTCCTCCATAGTTGTGACACTGTCGTCCTTTGTTGGAACTCTACATCACTTTTTGGAAACCAGAGCGTCCCGGCGTCTGACTACGCCCAAATCTAGATGCTCCAACTTCAGCACTGGTTGGTCCAGTCCTTTGTCTTTTCTCAGAACCTTCTGCTAGAGAAGCCTTCTTGGAATCCGGTCGATCCCTGACCATACTCCATATTGACTCCAAAGAGGAAACAACATGGTCTTGCCAAAGCTCCACCACTAGTCCTGCTTCATCCCGAACCCTGACAACCTTAGCTGGTCTCACGGGTACTGGCGGTGCTGGTGTAGGTCCTCCAGTCCTGATAGCCTCCTCGACTCTCTGCATGTAATTGCGGTATGCAGAAGCTCCGATAGATACTCGGTCGATTGCACTCTCTGTGCTCCAGATCTAGCAACAGTCCGGTTCCCAGCCTCGGAAACAACGCTCTCAGCAACTTCTTCAGCGAACGCCTCAGCGATAGGCGGATCAACAACTAGGGCTTGACCCCGACCTCTAACTAGTTGAGGTCCTTCTGCACGTCCTCATTCATGGACTGCAGGTGGAAGAGGTGGTCGACCCCTTCCTCGCCCTATAGCAGATGTAGATCTAGTACGCACCATCTACTATATATATATATATATATATATATATATATATAGACATATAAGGACAAGCTACAACTAAAGCAAAAATCCAGAAAAAGCACATAAAGGCCGACACAAAAGAAAACTAGCCCAGACCGACAAGTTTAAAACAAAACCCCTTTTGAAAATGTAGACTCCTTGGGATTCTATTTATTTATCTGTTCGACCTTTAGAAGATTTTGAGTGCCATTGTTACAAACCTAGAGCTCTGATACCATATTGTAACACCCCAAGTTCTAGGAACTTGAAGCGTTACGGGCTTGGACCTCACAATGGGTCCCGACCCTCAAAGTAACAACGATACAACGTATCTTACAACAAGGCACAAATAAATGAAAACCCAAAACTCAACATAAAACCAAAAGTTTAAATAAAAGAAGCGTAAAAGATTCACAACCGAGTTCAAAGCAAAAGGGAAACAACAACAAAATATAAACCCGATCCCGTCATATAATATACGGGAACCCCGATTGACCACACCATACGGATCGCTCAGTAGCACCTATATCCTGCAAAGCATCTACAACATCGGTATAAACCGTTAGCTAAAATTCTAGATATCAAAAAGACTGTAAAGGCACAAACACACATAAGGTAAAGTAAAACACATAAACATGCTCGCACTCAACCGGTTATTATCTTTCATTAAGATTAAACCCTTTGTTAATCCAACTTATGGTTGCTACACGAGAATCGCTACGATCTTGCCTATGTCCCCTTTCACCAAATATAACGTATGCATTCTTCTGTCACCCGTTGGACTGGTCGCAAGAGCACCTCCCAGTTTCCCAATTCTGAACTGGACAAGCGATAACCGCCCGGTTATAATACAATTGGGCCATTACAGTTATAAAGGTCAATCCTAGTTCCGGTTATCAGTTATAGCAATAAACAACAACTCACACAAGCCAAAACAATCAAGCTAATATACGGAGTGTACTTAAGTAAGTCCAAGGGACGTACTTCACTCGAAGGTAACTCGTAGATGAACAACAACGCAATTTCCCGTAGGAAAGGAGGAAGGGAAAGCATGTTGTTAGCATGAAATATGAATATATTTTAGGCACTTATTTTAGTTGTTTTTCCCTCTTTTATGTGTACATAGATATTAGTTTGAAGCAATTGTGAGCTAGTTCACCCAATTTGTCGATATAGAGATCTACACTAGCTTTGTTTTGTTTTTAGGTAAATAAAGACTTGGATTGAAGCAAAGTGTGGAAGGAAAGGAGTGTTTGATCATGCATTGATGGCAAGGAAATGAATTGGAGAGGCTAAGGGAGGAGCATGAATGAAGAGTGTCACGAAACAAAGGCTAAAACAAGGAGTTTGGAGAACCACACCCTGAATTACGGTCGTGGAAAAGGAATTGGAAGAATCACGCTCTAAATTACGGCCGTGGATATGGCAACATGATTGTGGAAGTGAGTTTGGAGCACAACAGAAAGTTACACGGTCTAAACCACGGCCGTGGAAAGTTGTTCATGACCGTAATTTTGGTGATTTTGTGACGTGTCATTATTGCCACGTAAGCCACGTCATTGTGCTTTCTCATAACCCTATTTCGCCCTATAAAAAGGCTTGAGAAAGGAGTTTTCGGCATCCGGCACTTACAGCTTCGCTTAGAGTTTTGGAGACGGCCTGAGGGTTTCATTTCGACCTTGAGGATTGGAGATTCGTGAAGGACGTGATTTCGGAGATTGTGTACTTTCGGGATATTCTAGGGTTTTCATTGGAGAACGGATTGACCTCCCATTATTTGTGGTTTCTCTAGATCAGTGAGGATTTCTATTCCTACTTTTCTGAATTCATAAACATACTACTTTGTGTTCGGATTTCGAGATTGACTTTGAGTTATTATTGAGTTTTCGAGGGTTTTCATCTTTCATTCTTCTTAATTTGGTTATTGATATCATAATGATGATTTTTGCCTAAAACCCTTTAGCAATTCTAAGGTGAAGGGTTGATAGTTGTGGCTTAGATAATGATAGATCGATCGTAATTTGATTGGGCCCTGAGAGTGCGAGAAACATCGTCGACACCCTAAATCACGGTCTGTTCTTGAGTTCCACGGCCGTGGAATCTCAAGATCTAGCCGTGATTTTCCCTGTTTTACGACCCTTGCTTTTGCTTTAATTCAAAGTTAAAGATTAGCTTTAACCTATTCTTGGCTTGCCTTTTCTAGGTAGTAGTGAGACTCAACATCCTCTATTTCGGTTTCGAGTGTCACAACCTTAACCGTTTTGGGTTATCTTTGATTCCTTGGGTTTGGGCATGTGTATTTGAGATTAATTCTTACCTTTAGATCCTTTCTATACTGCAGCCTCAACAACCTTTATAGAGAGAGTCTTTGGGTTAGACATATAGGGTTTTGGAACTTTGCCGTACATTACCTTACTTTAGTTATACCTTTGCAAGTCTCAAATCTGTCCTTACATCTATAGTATATCTTGAATCGATTGCCACAATTAGATACCTGGATCTTTAGGGTTGCTATTTTACCAATTATTTGCAAAGTTTCTACACTTTTGATAGCTCGATTACTTGAAACTGATTTTGTTTCACCAAATCCCTGAGTTCGATACTCTTGAATACTTGCTTATCTACGCCGATCCGTACACTGCGGGTTCGCTTGCTTTTGTTTCAGTTTTATAAATTAAAACTTATTTGCACTCACGCTTTGAGGCGAACACCTATTCACACAAGGCATAATGAATC
Source organism: Fagopyrum homotropicum (assembly GCA_033239125.1). NCBI lineage: Eukaryota > Viridiplantae > Streptophyta > Magnoliopsida > Caryophyllales > Polygonaceae > Fagopyrum > Fagopyrum homotropicum. Next base: position 78,840,857 of record BSWB01000008.1, read on the forward strand.
AGGAACCGAAACGGTTGCTAGAGGTCTGTAACTTCTAATCTCCATGATCTCTAAGAGATCTCCACAAGCTAGGGTCATAACCTCTAGTCTTACAGTCACCAAGTGTCAACAACATCCACAAAAGCCAAGGAAATGAACGAGGAAAGCAAGGAAGGAAGTAGCTCACCAAAGACGGGGAGACTGCAGGAAGAACCGCAAGGGCGGCGCTGGGCAGATCTGCAGGGGAGGCAAGGAGGAGGCGCGGGGGCGGTTTCTTGACAGAAGCAATTGTCGGGCTTTCTTTGACAACAGAACCACAACAGGGAATCCAAATCTTAATCTTTTGATCCAGATAAGTCAAGACTCAACCAAGGGATCATGTGAGTATCAACGAATCAACAACGAAACACTCCTCAAGAATCAAACTTGATTTTTGGAGAAGAAGAAAAGAGAAGAATGACGTAAGAAAGCAAAACAGAAGGGAAGACATGAAACAACTCATGAACGTGATGAAGAACTCAGAGAAGAAGACTTACACGTTCAAAAATGGAAGGAGGGCAAACGGCTGCAACTCTCAGGATTGAAGAAAAACGTATGCAAAAAAGGCAAAAACGAAAAGAAAGAGGGAGTTTGTAAGAAACGGGTGAAAGATAGAAGGAAAGACGTTCTAAGGTTAGGAATAAGATAGGAAACCCGGCCCATAAGATAGAAGATCGGATCTTCTATCTATGGAAGGAAATAAAACAAACGGAAGAACATATCAGCGCGATCTGTGGCGAATCCGCAAGGGAAGATTGCCCTGCCGCAGGGGTGGCCACTGTCACCACGGGGGCGGTGACAAATGCTAGCTTACCGTAGGTGCGGACCCTGTCATCGCGGGGGCGGTGACAGCCAGAAACTGGATTTTACAACGGTGGTGGCGGAAATCTAGGAAAGTGCGGATCATAGGCGGAACCGAAGGATTGAAGGTAGAGGTCATCCAACATCCTGCCATGGAAGGAATGTCGCGTATCAAATTTGTCAAGGTGTTGGTCCATGCGCTCCATGTTCCTCTAGATCCCTAAAATTGATCTCTCCATCCTCTTGAACTTGCTATCCAATCTGCCCATCATGGCGGGGAGCTCATCTGTTTCATATCTGTGTCGGGCCCTGTGTTGAGGTGCATGGGAAACCGAATGTCTCGGTCCCCTGATGGGGACCTCTTGTTGTCTCGGTCCTTGTCAGCTCCAACAATGATGGTCATCCTCCTCAGTAGCCTCATCATCATCATCGTCATCACCAAGACCAGCAACATCAGTCCCGGTGTCCATTGCCTCAGTGTCATCATCACTCTCAACCTCCTCAACATCCGACACATCAAACTCCTCCTTGTCAGACACATCTGATAACTCCTCAAACACAAACTTCTAGTTGTTCAGATCTCTGATGGTGAACTCTCTTTTCCAAGCGATCCCCCTCGGGTTTTTATTCTCCCACGACATAGCAACAAAGGGGGCACCTCGTCCTCGTGGAACAAAAATGCCACGGTAGATAAACTGCTGGAGAACTAAATGGCGGGCTGGGGCTCCTAGGGTACAAGCAGAAAAATCTAAGTCCAAGGCCCGATGATAGTCACTAGGTCTCCCACACAGATGTCCCCTTTGGACTTGTTCCCCACCTTCTTCAAATTGTCAGCTAGAAGGGTGGTAGTATCCGGCCTAGTGTCGGTGGCCATGCACCACAACATAAATAATTCTCCTTCCTTCAGCTTATGTGGGCTCTCAGAACGGGTAAACAACATCTCACTCATGACCCTGTGAGCGATCTTAAAAGACAAATAATAGATATTTTTTGCTTTGGAATCACCCATAACCCATATGCTCTCCCCTCCCTCAACTAAGGTTATGCTCTCCCAAAAATCCCAAGGTCTAACCGTCCTAGGGAATGTTCCTGCACTAGTGGCCGAGAATCCAAAGAAACTTCCAAACATCTTGATAGAGAATTTGTAGGTGTAGTTCAGCAGTCTAAATCTAACGGTTCTCTTCTTCGGATCATGTACAAAGGAACTTAAGAATTCCCTCGTTATATCCTCGTAAGCTGGTTCTCTAATCACAACAAACACATTCAATCCTACCCTTTCTAGAATATGATAATGTTCATCACATTCAGATCTTCAAGCACTAAAAATCGAGGTGCGATAATTTTACATTCTTGAATTATTTTTGTACCTCGCTTTGTGTTTTTGTTGAATGACCGGAATGTTCTTGGGAGGTGGTGGTGCTTGTTGAGATGAGGAAGATGATCGTCTTCTTGGAACAATAGCTCGGGTTGAACAACGAACAAAATCCATCACAAAGAGAAACCACACGTTATGGGTTGAGAATCTTGGGCGCTGTTTGCTGAAGAACAAGCCGCGGTTTTGGAAAATTGTGTGTAGCTCGCAAATCCGTAACGCTCTTGCCAAACTCTTGCTTCCCACTGTTTCCCTTTCTCTTTTCTACCCTGATTAGTGCTTCACTTTGAGCAAAACAAGTTTGAATCGATGGATTGAGGTGGAGGGGGATTTTTCTAGGGATTGAATTGGGGAAATTGATTTCTTGGCAATTTTAGAGGTTGTTGGTGCGGATTGGACAGAGATTCAAGTTTGTGGTTGAGAGAACTTGAATTTAGGAGCAAGACCGAAACGATTTGATTAAGATTTGAGAGATTGAGAGAGTTGGATATTATCGGCGCCGCAGTTTAGGTTTTGGGTGAGAAAAGTTGGAGAAGAAGAAGAAGATGTGTTCCCACTTTTATACTCTCGCTTGAATTTGAATAAACCGCGGTCAAAGGAAAAACCTCGGCCGCGGAATGCTATTTTATCAGGACCTCGGTTTTTGATCCGGCCTTCACATCTTTAAAATCTCGGCTGCGGTTCTTGATTCTGCCCGCGGTTTTGGCTGCGGGTGAATTCAACTTGACAAACCTCAACCAAGAATTAAAATAAATTCTAAACCTCGGCCGCGGTTTGTCTTGTAGACCGACATCATTAGCCTTTGGCATCCGTTTCTCTTGTGAACGGTTTTCATACTTCTTTTCCATCAAAATCCTCAAACTTTTAGCAATCTCAACTCAATTTATCATTCATTCTCTCAGAAAACCTAGGTCCTATTAATCAAAGATACAAAAGCACAAAACACACCATAAACAAAAGAAGTTGAATTAGTAATGGATAACTTATTGCAAGATAATAATCGATTGAGTGCGAAAATGCTATATGTTTATATTACCTTATGTGTGTTTGTGCCTTTACTATCTTTCTGATATCTAAAATGTTAGCTAACGGTTTATACCGATGTTGTAGATGCTCCGCATGTTAGGGATGCTGCTGAGTGATTCGGACGGTGTGGTCAGCCGGGGTTCCCATACATTATAAGACGGGATCGGGTTTATATTTATGTTGTTATTTTCCCTTTGTTTTGAACTCAGATGCGAGTCTTTTACGCTTTTATTTGTTATAACCTTTGGCTTTATTATAAGTTTGGTTTTTATTTATTTGTGTCTTGTTGTAAGATCCGTTGTTATCGTTGCTACTCTGAGGGTCGGGACCCATTATAAGGTCCTAGTCAGTAACGCTTCGAATTTTCAGAACTTGGGGTGTTAGATTTCCATACACTAACTAGCCCCCTACCACAATTCAATTTAGTAAATATACCCCATTTTTTCTTTTACCGTTCAAACTCTAATATCTCAAACTCATCCATTACCTGCCCATAACTACAACCCCACATCACTCCTCCAAACCTGATCCCGGATCTGCGCCACCAGGAACAAAGCCAGCCCTGTCGCCGCCACCTACACCAGCCTCGCGCTAGAGTAGTCCGGCCTTCCTCGCCTATTAGTTGGGTGGTCCTGAGTTCCGGTCGAGTTATTCAACGTTGCTATTTCCCAACCATTTTGATTCTAACTAGTTTGAACAAAACTATGTGATTCTTATTTGTAGCTTGCAACAACTAGCAGTTTGAGGCGACAAGTGGGTGCATTACTTGCACAACATTACAAATCAAGTGATCGGAATCATCTTCCTCCTAAACTACCGTCTCCTGCTAGTTACGGGAGTTCCTTGGAGGTAGTTAATGCTTAATCGTGTTAAACTATCAACTCTTCTTCTTGATGAAGTCATTTTGATGGAAAATGAAAATGAGAATAAGAATGAATTGTCTCTTGCTAGATCTTGTTGCAAGTTTTTGTTGTGTTTTGAAGGAATATGTTAGAAGCTATCACTTTCGCTTGCAGATTAACGCATAGAACCATGCTTCGACGCCTACGAGCTCTATAGAGTTCAAAAGAAGAATAGGAGAATCCACCTTTGGCTTCAAAACCTCAACAAAGCTTCTCAATGTGCTAAATTGAATCTGGACTCTTGAAGAGCAGCATGTGTATATCTTTGGTGAAAGCTTTGAAAACAGAACTTGACCATGCACGTACAAGGATTTCAGACGGACAACCGATCAAAGTTCGGATTGTGTTACAACCTACATGGCTCTCGACACAAGTTTGTGAATCAAGTTTTTGTTGTATGATTATTCTTCTCATGAAAAAAGATTTAGCCCCCGTTTGCCTGACGTCCGGGTTGATTTCTTCACTTCTTGGGGTTGGGTTTAGGGTTTGTGGTAGAATGATGTTGTTGTGGAGGGAAGCCTCCAATGGAAGTAGGTAAAGAGAAGGCGTCTCCAGTTTTCTGGTATGGAAATTAATGTCAGAAAATTCTGGTATGAGTTTTCTGCCATAAATTTCCATACTAGAAAACTCATACCAGAAATTTCTACTATGAATTTTCGTACAAAAAAATTCTGATATAAAAATTCTAGTATGAAAATCAGGTATAAAAATTCTAGTGTGAAAATGTGGTATGAAAATTCTGGTATAAAATTCATACCAAAAATAAAATAAAAATACAATAAAAATGGCAAACAAAATAAAAGAAAATAAAAACAAAAGTCAGATTTATTTTACATAACAAATGAAACTAAAATGATGTAAATTTTCTTTTTTAAATAAAAAGGTTAATTATTTTTATCTACCATTAAATAAAATTGATAAAAACTAAAAGAGTATATAAACATGATAAAATTAGAAAAGAGACTATTTGACTGTATCCTTTTCTTAGTATTTTAGATAGATATGTATAAGCGTTTGAAACCATAAACTAATTGAACCGCAACCAACAAATCGAATGAGATGGTAAACTTAGGATAACTAATCAATTGCCGATGAAGACCATCCATCCAAATCCAATTACATAATATGATATCATATATTGTTTTCAAAATACCTACTTTTACAGGGGCTTCACCGAATTGGGCTTTGATAGCCCAATATCATTTCCTGAGCCCTTTGGAAACCACTATAAACCTAGTTGCGTAGAAACCCTAATTTCTCGTATCTTCCCCTTCGCCTCTTTTGCCCATTTCTCTCTTCTCTCTTCTCCCTTGTATTGTTTTCAGTGGGCGAGTATCGATGATGACTTACTTTGAAATGTTATCCTTGCACATTGATTGCTAGTGATGAAACTCCAAAGGGGAATAGTAATTCATCTCTGAGATGCTCCGTTCATGCTTTATTGAACTCGATCTGCAGCCCCAAGTTGTTTATTAGCTTCAGGGGTCTAGTTTTACTCTTCGTACATAATTTATTTTTAGGTTGGATCAATGATGTTTTTCAAACTGCGTTATCTATCTGAAAATTCCATATACTATGGAATTGAACTGAGGAAGCAATAGTTCACTGAGATCCAATTCCGGACATTTGTTCGTGCTTTTTTTCAAAACCAGAAGAAATGTCTTTAAAATGATGTTTTGTTTAATGCTTGGTTAGTTGAAAACGGGCAATACCTTCTACCATGACATTGTTTCAGCCATGACATTGTTCCAGAGCACTAATGGATTATTGATGATGTTAATTTTGACCGTCTTTTCTTCTCCAACGGCTAGAGCCTGCAATTGAACTGTCGAGCCTTCTCGGTGACGCCATGTATATGGCTGAACGATCTTCATTTATTTTGTTTTCAATTGTTATTATACTTAGATTCGTAATGATCTTTCTAAATAATACCAATAGTTAAAAATGATTTGAAATTTAATATGTGGTAAATTTAGTAAAATGATATATTTCATTGCATTTTATTCATAATCGTATATAATACATACTTTTATATTTATGAGAAGATTAGAAACAGTCCATATAATAAAAGTAGTTATGTATACAGTGTTAATTATGTTAAATCCATTCTGAGTGTTCAAATGGCTTGTCGAGTTCTGATCATCCTGCACAAGTTGTATCGATTCGTTTGGAAAATCTGAATTTGTTCGTTTGGAAAATCTGAATTTGGAATGTTAAGATGGCACTTGGCGAAATCAAAGCTGGCTTTTATTGATGGGATTTTGAAATCAGATGCTTACAATAGATGTAACCACATCTATTGTAATCATCTCATCATCTCCCCTTTTGAGGTTCCGCGGATGTAGGGTTTGCCTGAACTATGTGAACAATTTTCGCGTTGATCTTCCTAATATCATTAAAACACATATACATGATAATGAATATCACAAGTATTATTGCCAAATAAAGAAAATTTGGGATAAGATAACATCAAGCTTACCTTGAGTGTAATTGTGGTGGATTAGCACAATGTAAGTTTGACATTGTTAAGAAATTAGTTGACAAATACTCAAGAAACAAACTAAAGCCGTTTTTATGGGCCTAAGTGAGAGTATTGATGGGATACGAAATAATATGATGTCTATTAATCCACTACCTTCTATAAATAAGGCATATTATTTAATTTAACAAGTAAAAAGATAAAAGATTATTTCTAGATCTTTGTCTGAATCAAATGAGAGCGGTGCATGTAATGCAAATGCATATGGACCGAGAGGATTTTATGAGTGATTGGAAGACTGATAAGAAATGTGATTTTTGTCACATTAAGGGACATCTTAAGGCTCGGTGTTACAAGCTGATTGGTTACCCACCTAATTGGAAAATCAAGGATAAAAGAGAAGAGGGAGCTTGTGATAATCCTCAGGAGCAGTGGAAAGTCCAAAGTTGATTCAAATATGGTGAATGTTGTATGTCAAGAATTGCTTAAGATATTCTAGGCAAAGGAAGGAAATCAGTTCACCAACCCAATTTTAGTAGCTCGAATGTTCAGGTAAATTGGAATACATTGCCTTACATGCATCTACTTCATTGGATTATGAGAATTCGATTATCGACACAAGGGCAACTGATCATATGATATATGATCTTAAGTTATTTTGTGATTCGAGAATGGTAGCAAAGGCAATTAGAGTAACTTGATGGCAATGTGCAGATGGTAGAAAGAATAGGCTCAGTCAAAGTAAATGATGATTTGCAGATTAATGATGTGCTATTAGTACCTTGATTCAAACACAATCTACTATTTGTGACTAATTTCATAGATGAGAATGGTTTGTTGGGGAAAATAGAACCTAATGGATGTTCTTTTCAGGACCCTATCACAAAGAAGACAACGGTGATAGGACAAAGAGTTGGAGGATTGTTTATCATGGAGATTGAGATTAAAATAAAGTTGGGAGCAATTGGAAGGATAAAGGAGTCATGTAGTAAAGCCTGTAGTGTAGTGAATACAAACATTTACATGACAGACTAGGTCATTGCTCACAAAGCAAAATGAGACACTTACCCTTGTATTAGATTGGATTGTTGTTTGAAGAAATTTGGGAAAGTTGTATTTCGCTAAACAATATAAAGAACATTTTCAAGAAGTGAATCATTAGCTTCTGGACCTTTTGATCTCATACATGTTGATATGTGGGGTCCTTACAAAACGCCAACCGGTTCAGGTGCAACTTATTTCTTGACTGTGTTGGATGATCATATTAGATATACATGGGCATATCTAATTAAACATAAGCACCAAATTGTTGATGTAATTCAGTCTTTTTTTCCCTATGCTTGGACTCAATTTGGTTGTTTCATTAAGGTGATTAGAAATCATAACGGGACAAAGTTTGTACAACAAAAGGTCAGGGATTTGTTTGCTCAGTATGGAGTGTTTCACCAAAGAATAGTACTAGGGAACCCTCAAAAGAACGAGAGGGTAGAAAGAAAACACAGACACATCGTTGAGACAACAAGAGCAATCAGGATACTTGATAACTTGCTTGTTAAATTATGGGGAGAATGTATATTAGTTGATGTACACATTATCAATAAACTGCCAAGTGCAGTTTTACAATGGAAAATTCCATATGAGGTACTATTTTGCAAACAAGTCAACTACGAAGAATTGACAGTGTTACTTGTGCTATGGGAAACCTAATATGATCAAAAAAGATAAATCTGCTATAAAATATAAGAAGTGCTTATTTTTGGGTATCCAAGTGATCATAAAAGATACATTTTATATGAATTAGAGAGCAAAGTTTGTTTGTATCTAGAGATGTCGTATTTGATGAGACAAATTTTCCTTGTAAGAACCAGAATAAATTCAATCATGCACCTAGTGAGCCAAGACAAGTAGATTTACCATTAGTCAACCCTTCTTTGGATGATAATGATGAGTACAGATTATTACGAACTTCAGAGACCGAGCAAGGACTGAGAGATTCTGGCAGAATTGGAGTTCATGATACTGATACAGATTTTATGCAACACATTAACTCAGATACAATACAGAATGTGAATGCAAAATTTCTAATACAAAATGTGAATGTTGAATTTCCAATACAGAATGAGAATGTTGAATCACCATCCTTTCACATAGCTAATGAGGAAGAGTTTCCTTCAATAACACACGCATCTGAATACACAGAGATCAACTAGAATCAGGACAACACCGGCTAAACTTCAGGATTATGTATGTGAGCAAAGTAAGAGGGCATATCAGGTTTCTAAGCTCTTGTAATTACTGATTTATTTGAGGAATAAGTAAATTCATTTTGCAATATGTGTGTCATCCCGGAACCTTCTCATTTTGAATCACCATCTTATCACATAGCTAATGAGGAAGAGTTTCCTTCAATAACACACGCATCTGAATACACAAAGAGATCAACTAGAATCAGGATAACACCGGCTAAACTTCAGAATTATGTATGTGAGCAAAGTAGGAGGGCATATCAGGTTTCTAAGCTCTTGTAATTACTGATTTATTTGAGGAATATGTAAATTCATTTTGCAATATGTGTGTCATCCCGGAACCTTCTCATTATGCTCAAGCCAGAGGAAATCCTAAATGGGAGGAAGCCATGACTAAGATAGAAGCTCTAGAATTTAAATTATATTTGGTCCTTGACTAGTGTACCTCCTAATAAGACATTGGTGGGTTCCAAATGGATGTACAAGATCAAATTCAAATCAGATGGCAACACGGAAAGATATAAAGCCAGATTAGTAGCAAAAGGTTATGCGCAGGTGAAGGGAAAGGGTCATAAGTTTACTTTCTCTCCGGTAGCAAAGTTGGCTACAGTTAAAGTGTTGATTGCTTGCACCACTGTCCAAAAGTGGGATATTCATCAGTTGGACATTAATAATGCATTTCTTCATGGTTCCCTTGAAGAAGAAGTGTATATGGAGCCACCATTGTGATATGCTAAAGTAAAACCAGGACAAGTATGCAAGCTTCAAAGGTCTTTGTATGGTTTGAAGTAGGCATCAAGACAATGGAATGCCAAGCTCACAAACTTCTCAACTAGTATGGGTTATGTGTAGTTTAAGAAAGACTATTCCATATTTGTAAGACATCATGAGGGATTGATTTTTGTGGCCCTAGTCTATGTAGAAGACTAACTCTTACCAAGAAATGATAAAATCACAATACTGAACACCAAATTAGAGTTCCACAAAACCTTTACAATAAAGGATTTGTGCTTGATCATATTCTTTTTAGGAATAGAAGTGACTTGATCCAGTAATGGCACTATCATTAGCCAAAGGAAGTACATCTTAGATATTTTGAAGGACACACAATCCATTAACTAACAACATCCTTTCCACTGCCAAAGGGACTGGGCTTGTGTGTTAATGAAGGGAAGGAGCTAGAGGAACAAAAAATATACAAAAGGTTGTATTTGAATATCACTAGATCAAATATGTCGTATGCAATTCAGCACTTGAGTCAACTTTTGGCTTCACCTAGAGAGCCACATTTACAAGAAGTCATGCATGTTGTTAGATATTTAAAGGGTACACTAAATTGGGGTTTGTATTATTTTTCTAATTCTCATACAAACTTGACTAGTTACAGTGATGCTAATTGGGGGGCTTGTAAGTTTTTTGCAAGATCTTTAAGTGGTCATTGTGTGTTTTTGGGAGATTCATTGATATCATGGAAGACAAATAAATAGAAGACAATGTCCAATTCATCAGCGGAATCTGAGTACAAAAGTATGTCTAGTGCAGTGAGTGAGAAAGTATGGTTGCATGACTTTTCAAAGGATCTAACAATAAAGGTTTAGGTACCTATCATTTTGTAATATGATAATAAGGCAGCTCAACACATTGCACAAAATCCAGTTTTCAATGAAAGAACCAAGCACTTGGACATTGATGATCACCACGTGAGGGAAAGAGTAGCCGAAGGATTTATCCAGCTCAAATACGTGAACTCCCAACAACAATTGACAAATCTATTAACAAAACCTTTGGGTGAAACTCACCACAAGTTTTTATCTTTCAAGTTAGGATTGGTAGAAAACTCACCAAGTCCAACTTGAAGGGGGTTATGAGAAGATTAGAAACATAAGTCCATATACTGTAAATAGTTATGGATACAAGGTCAATTCTGTAAATAAGAATACAAGTATAAGTAGCTTGTTCCTCTATAACATAAGGACACGCTCAATAGAAATAAATTGATTCCCAAACACTGAGTTAAAAAATTATTCATAATTTCTCATAACAGGTTGGATTGTCAAGGTTTGAGCGGTCGTGGATCAACCCAAACATACAAAACATGTTGTCTTGTGTGAGTAGATAGTTCGCATTTATTGAATCGGTTGATTGTGAGATATTTAGCCTAAATGTGGTGATTGGAAGTGAATTAGCGTTATTTTTAGTACATATCTACGGAAAGTATAGTGGTTTCATGTGTTTTTACAGTGAGATATGTTTATATCTACGGAGAGTATAGTGGTTTCGTGTGATTTTATAGTGAAATATGTTCTACTACCTATTGCTATGGTTGTTTCATGTTGTAGTCTAGCGTGTAGTTGTCAAATGTGGTTTGTACGTCGCTTGTTGCTCGATTTGCATGCATCCGGTGTGTTTGAAGTTGTCCGAAGTAGTGAGATGCGTCTTCTCCAACAATTGTGGTGTTGTCTTGTTCATCTGATTCTCATGACACTCAAAGACAAGTTATTTGCACTACTTTCTTTTCGAAGGACTCATACATTAGATATTTAATTAAATTCTCACAAGAGGTAAGTGTTTAAATTGTTTCTACAATTAAATCCTCAATCTTCTTCCATTTTTCATTATAAAGTAGCAAGTATGTAGTAATGGTGTTAGGTGACCCTAAGTTGGAGTGCATCTACCAGCAAGCAAGCAATGTTATATTATGCAAATAGAAATCATCTCTTCATAATTCTATGCCCCCACAAGATTCTTCATTAATGCATAAACCCAAAACAAGGGGTTTTGGGTTGCCCAATGTACACAAGCAAGCAATAGTTGCAACCCTTATGTACATGTAAATGAGAAGTCTATGTTCATCCTCACAACAATGTCGAATCAACTTGACAAGGTCATAGTTTCTCATTGGACAAGAAGGATCATTTCACCCTAATTAAAAGCAACGTATTAAAAACAAATGAAATCAAAATAGAAAATAGTACAATGTGGATGAGGAAACTAACCAACCATTCTCTGTGGCCTTGAGCTCCATCCAAATCAAGGAGCTTGACAACAATAGGCTGAGCCTTCAAAACCGGGTATAACCCTATCATTATTGAAACCCTTATGAACAGACCCAAACTTGCTTTCTCCAAAGAAAATTTCTGGATAAAGTGTTTTACAAAACAAGTGATATATGAAGAGTAGGGTACATCATAAATTGCACAGCTAATTGGAAAAAGGGAAAAAAAAAACATAAGACAGATTCACACAATCTAACAAAAAAAAAGAGAGATCTGAATCTGTGAGTGATAATATGAAGAGTAGGTTACAACAACTCATGTTTAGTTCTGAAAGATCGGGTATTTAAAGTGAAATTTGAGAAACGCTAGCATCTTCTGCAAAACCTACAAAGTAAAAGATTAGAATATCAGTTCTTTCTAACAACAATAGCCAATAAAATAGATCAAATGACATTTTTCTTCGTACAAACCTTCACTTCCACTTTTCTCAGTGTCTTGATAACAAATATATCATCATGAGAAAGATAAAAAAAAGAAAAGAAGAAGGCAACCACTTTTTCTAGGCGAAGAAATTTCCCTCAAGCCATCATCACCATAAATAGACTTGAATACCATATGAAAATAATCCTTCCATTGGTAGTCAAGAGAGTAATGTGGAAGTGTTAACCGAGAGCCTTATCTAGGGAAAACATTTTAATTTTGGTCAGCTTGCCAAAATCAACATACTTTACTTCTGGACCAGGTACTGGTGTTATCTTTTCAACCGTGTACATGTTCAATTTTTCCATTGTTACTTTACCAAGCACCGATCAACTATTAACATTTGGAGTATGAGGATACTTGAAAGTTATGAGTGACAATTGACAAGCAAGAAGGAAAAAAAAAACAACGCATGTATACAATAGTTTACCTAGATTTTGGGCATAAAAAATACTTTCACTTGCAATTGAAGTTGCTTGAGATACTTGATCTCCTCATCCAACATTGAAGCCTTGTAAGTCTAACAAAAAATTCAACCAAAATAAAAAAGAAATAACAATAAAATCAAATAATTGTGATCACTATCAAGTGTAGATAAATGCTATCATTTTCATACAAACCCTAGTGTATAACCCGCACCTTATGCAGTATATTTATATTGAATCTTTTGAGTAATATATCATGAGTTGTGCAAAATAAAAGAATATTTATGAAACATTATAATAGTAGTTCACCTTTAATTATTCTAAAAACAATAAAATAATCATGCATAAATAATTTCTTATTATTCTCACTTATTCCTTATACAACACACATTTTAATTTTCAAAAAATGACACAAAGTATTTATCAGCAATTTCTTTAAGAAAATAGAAACATAAAAGATCTAATAAAAATTTAACTTGAATCTGCAAATTTTTTTACAAATAAAAAAATTATTTATCTACATATTTAGATATAAAAACGTAATTGGACGAAGTTGTTAAGATAACAAAACCAATTCTAATTTGCTAATTTTAAAGAAAATCAAATCCAAAATTTTCAACGATTCTAATTTGTTAATTTATCTAAAAAATAATCCGGAGAGAAATATTAATAAGCCACCAAAATCCGGAAAAAATATATAGTGCAAGATATATTTAATATTGAATAATTATAACAATAGCATGAGGATTTGATGCGAAACACTTACCGCTTTTTTAATTGATATGGTTGCTTTAGGTCTTCAAAATTAGAAGGAACACACAATTGCGTGAAACAGTAAAAAAATGTACACAAGAGAACAATATTTGAACTTTTGAAATTCATACAATAGAGGAAACACTTCTCCTTCATATTCATCTAAAATATTCTAACTAAAAAAAGATTCATCTATAATAGAGGATAAAGACAAGTATCAAAGATGCATCCTTCTTGATTTCAATCCTGCTCACCGCTCCCATGGAGGATTTCGAAAATCCTAATTTGATAGCAACCATGATCTTGTGAGATTTAAGGTTAATCTTCTTGCCCATCTCAATTCTCATCACCGTCCTTTGTCGATGTTGCAAGTTGATTTCCTTCTTCATCGTTGATTTCAACATCCGGGATGGCTCTTCTTTGAACTTTTTGCCACCAGTTATCTCTTCTTCCCGTATCTTTGTCAAGCTTGGATAACTTTCCTAACAAAGTGGTAGTGTGTTAATATTTTTCTTGAAAAATTAAGCTAGGACCTTAATATTGAGAACCTAGATAACATAAACAATTTGGAGACTCCAATCTAAAGCGTGCAAGATCAACATGAATTTGATCTTAGCAAAGAAAATACACACCTATTGACCGTATGTAGCAATCCTAAACTAATACCTATAACGGTCAATTTAGAAAATCCGTAGTCTTCGTGATTAAAAAGTAATAACGCCACAAAGAGAACCCACGAGATTAGCATAAGATCACACAAAATTAGAAAAAATCTACAAAAATATGTATAAAAAAATAAAGCACGTATAAAAAATACAATCCAATCTCTGTCAAATCCACCCCATGACATTTGTATCTAAAAGTTGGATCACCTCTCAATGCATTTGACTCTCTCTCTCTCTCTCTCTCTCTCTCTCTCTCTCTCTCTCTCTCTCTCTCTCTCTCTCTCTCTCTCTCTCTCTCTCTCTCTCTCTCTCTCTCTCTTCTCTCTTATCTATCAACGCTGCAAGGAATGGAGCAACTAACAAGAACGGGAGTTACTGCAGAAGAAACCGCTGGGGCGGTTGGACAGAGGCGCAGGGGCGGCACGTGAGGCGCGGGACGGATCTTCGACAGATTCTAATGTCGGCTTTTCGATGACAACAGAACGACGACAAGGCCAAAGCTTGCTCTCTCAACACTCAACCACGTCACAACTCAACCAAGGGAGTCTGTGTACAACAAAGGATCATCAAGGGACGCTCCACAAGAATCATGGATCAAACTTGATTCATGGAGAAGAAGAAGAAAAGAGGAAACGAAGAGAGAAATGAAGCAAAAGCGAAACAAGGTGCAGCAACACATGAACGTGATGAGGAACAAGGAAGGGAGAACTTACACGTTCAGCAAGATCTTAGGAAGCAAGGCTACAGCGCTCTAGGGTTGAAGAAGACGTAAGCAAGAAACGGGAAAAAGAAGAAAAGACGGGATTATATAGGAGAGGAAGAAAGGATAAAAAGGAAGGATGTTTAGGGTTAGGAAAAAAATAAGGAAGCCATGTCATATGTAGAAGATCGGATATTCTATTTATGGAAGGAAGATAAAACGAATGGAAACAGATCGGGCGCAATCTGCAGCAAATCCGTAGGGGCGGATCGCCTCAGCCGCAGGGGCGGCCTCTTGTCACCGCGGGGGCGGTGACAGACAGCAAGGCCGCTGGGACGGCCTCCTTCCCCGCGGGGACGGTGAAGGTGAAAACTGGGATCTTACATCAAATCCCCCTGAAAAGAAGGTTTGTCCCAACACTTGCAACAACCCGAACGATCACATAACAACAACACATAAAACAGAACTGAACTCATATATTCCCATACGGGCACATAACTCAGAACGTCACAAAAGCGTACACAACGCAACAAGGAAAGCTGAAACGAAACGACTATACTAAAGGTGCACCAACTCAGCGTAAAACTCCGGATAGTTCCTTTGGATACTATCCTCTGTCTCCCAAGTCGCCTCATCAGCTCCTCGGATCGACCACTGAAGCTTCATCATTGGTAAGTCCTTCGAACACAAGCGTCTCGTACTACGCTCTAAGACAACCACCGGGTGGTCAACAAACGTGTGGTCTGGCTCGATCACTAGATCCTCGTGACTAATGATGTGCCTGGGTCCGGTATGTACAACCGTAATTGAGACACGTGGAAGACGGGGTGACCACCCTTGAGTCTCGGTGGCAAATCAAGTCTGTATGCTGCCTCTCCAACTCGCTCAAGAATCTCGAAAGGTCTGACATATCTAGGACTCAACTTTCCCTTGACACCGAAACGTCTGACGCCTCGTGTCGGAGATACTCTCAACCAAACCTGAGCTCCAACTCTAAACTCCAAAGGTTTGCGCCTCTTATCTGCATAATATATCTGTCGACTCTACGTTGCTAACATCCGCTCTCGGATCCCTTCTACTTGAGCCATGTCATCCTGTATCTACTCAAGTGCTATTCCGCCAGCACTGCTCGGCTCATCCTAAGACAACGGTGTACGACATCTCTGTCCGTATAGAGCCTCATAATGAGCCATCCTGATCGATGGGTTCCAACTATTGTAATACAAAAACTCCACTAAGGGAAGATGATCTGGCCACACCTGTTCTCAATCTAACACACATGCTCTCAACATGTCCTCCAAAGTTTGGATGGCCCGCTCGGACTGACCATCGGTCTGGGGATGATAAGCAATCGTGAACTACGGGCTCGTACCTAGGGCGACATGCACCTGCTGCCAAAACCTCGAAGTGAACCGTCCGTCTCAGTCAGAGAATATAGTCCTAGGTACTCCATGAAGTCTCACTATCTGTCTAGTGAACTCCTTTGCTAATTGACTCACCGGCCACGTCTCCTTGATCGGAATGAAACGTGCGGTCTTCGTCAGTCGATCTACTATCATCCAGATGGCATCAAAATCACGACTCGGTCTCAACCCGGTCACGAAATCCATAGAGATGTCCTCCCACTTCCATTGAGGAACGAGAAATGGGTGTAGCTTACATCCTAGTCGATGATGCTCGATCTTGACCTGCTGACAAGTCGCACACTGAGCTACATATCATGTGACATCTGGCTTCAAACCTCCCCACCCAAAAGAGCGTTTGATATCTTGATACATCTTACTCGCACCGGGGTGCACTGAGTAAGGTGAAGAGGGAGCCTCCTGAAGAATCCGCTGTCTCAACTCTCGATTTGAAGGCACACATACACGCTCTTGGCGTCTCAAGATCCCGTCAACACCAACTGCAAACTGTAGTGCCTCTCCTCGAGACATCCGGTCTCGGATCTATGTTGCAAGATCTCGCTGTAACTACGGTTGAGCTGTGAGCCTAGCGATCGCCATCTTCCGGGGAGTCTTCCTACTGAGGACATCAACTACTACATTAGCCTTCCCCGGGTGGTATAAGATCTCAAGATCAAAGTCCTTGATCAACTCCAAGCATCTCCTCTGGCGGTTATTTAACTCCCGCTGAGAGAATATATACTTCAGACTCTTGTGGTTTGTTAATATCTGACACATGGCTCCGTACAAATAATGCCGTTAGATCTTCGAAGTGTGAACCACAACAACTAACTTCAGATCATGGGTAGGGTAATTCTCCTTATACATCTTCAGCTGTCTTGACGCGTAAGCAATCACCTTACCCCTCTACATCAAAACACATCCCAAGCCAAGCTTGGATGCATATCTGTAAACCACAAAATCCTCAATGCACTTTGACTGAGTTAGGATAGGAGCAGAGGTCAGCCTCTTCTTCAGCTCCTTGAAGCTCTACAAGCACGGCTCAGACCATACGAACCCCGTAGACTTCCTTATCAAGGAAGTGAGTGGTCGGGCGATAAATGAAAAGTCCCTAACAAAACGCCGGTACGTAGCAGTCCGCCAATCCTAAGAAGCTGCGTACCTCCTTGACGTTCTTAGGAGGCGGCCAAGATGCTACTGACTCGATCTTCGCCGGATGTACCTTGATCCCTTCCGCTGAAACGATGTGACCAAGGAATGCCACCTAGGACATCCAAAACTCACACTTAGAGAGCTTGACGTAAAGCTCTCTGTCCTGTAAGACCTGAATAATGATCGTCAATTGTCCAACATGCTCCTCTCTGCTGCGAGAGTAAACCAGAATGTCACCTATGAAGACAACTACAAACTGGTCTAGGAAGTCGATGAAGATGTTGTTCATCAACTCCATGAAGACTACGGACGCGTTCGTAAGCCCGAATGACATCACTACAAACTCGTAGTGTCCATATATGGTCCGAAATGCCATCTTGGCTGTGTCCTGCTCTCTCACCCTCAGCTCGTGATATCCGGATCTCAAATCAATCCTTGAAAATACTGAAGCTCCATGAAGCTAATCTAGAATATCGTCGATACGGGGCAATGGGTACTTATTCTTGATAGTCACCTTGTTAAGCTCTCAATAGTCGATACATAACCTCATTGACCCGTCTTTCTTCCTGACGAAGACAACTGGTGTGCCCCAAGGAAATACACTAGGGAGGATGAAGCCCTTCTCTACTAACTCCTCGAGCTGCTTCTTCAACTCAAGCATCTCGATAGGTGTCATACGGTAAGGAGCTTTAGAGATCGGTCTCGTACCAGGCTCTAGCTCAATGTCAAAGTCTACACTCCTTTATGGAGGTAAACACGATGGCTCTCTAAAGACGTTAGCAAACTCGCAAGCTACTGGAATCTCCTCCAAAACTAGACTCATACTATCCTTCATGACATAGCACCAAAAAGCCTCGCATCCCTGACTGATAAGTCTCGCGGCTCGTACTGCACTAATGACTGTACCAGTCTTCCCGAGATCCCATCCTCTGAAGATCTCCACATGGCCTGCATCTGTAGTTACCGTCACTGTCCTCTTGCCGATGTCCAGAACCGCTCGATATTGATCCATCCAATCTATACCCAGAATAACTTCTTCATGTACTAAGTACATGATGAAGAAGTCAGCTGGTCAGTCGTGACCCCCAATCTAATAGAGCAATCGAGAACCTCTCGTGTACCTCTAATCTTACCCCCATCGGGTAATCCTATGAAGAAGGGTTTACCTTCTATGATAACTAAGGCCAATCTGTCTACACATGCATCAGATATGAAGGAATGCGTAGCACCGGTATCAAAAGAAATCTGACAGGAAAACCATTAATATGAATGGTACTTGTGGTTGCTAGAGCGGTCGGCTCCACTACACTCTTCAACTCATAAACTCTAGCTAAAGCACCTATGATGTTAGAAGTGCCACCTCATTGTCCTCTGCCCTTACTTGGAGTGGAACCCAAAGGAGCGGTAGATCCTGGAACTCTCTGCTGCTGATATTGAGACCTCTGTCCACCTCCTACAATACTAGCAGGTGAAGAACCTTGCTGCGATGGCGCCTTGCCTTGACGACAAAACACAGCTCTATGTCCTGACATGGCACAAGAAAATCAAGTCACAACAGTACGTCTTCTTACAATCAGCTCTCATGTGTCCGACACCGACGTAGTTAAAGCACTGCCGTCCTCTGTCGGAACTCTATACAAACTGCTGGAAACTAGAACGTCCCGGCGTCTGACTACACCCAAAACCCGCTGCTCTAACTCCAGCACTAGCTGGTGTAGTCTTTTGTCTCTTCTCAAGACCTCCTATCTGAGAAGCTCTCCTCTAACCCGGTCAGTCTCTCTCATAAGCAAAAGCTCTATCCGGATAGTCCGTCAAAGAATCACAATGGAAACCAAAAAGATAAGTGCATGTCGACTCTCTCAGCCTACGAGAGAAAAAGTAAACATGCTGATCCTCAGGTGGTGCAGACGGACCCAACAAAGATAGCTCATCCTGAAACTTGATAATGATCTCAACAATAGGCAAATCCTCGAATCCAGCCTCGAGGAAATCCTGAAGACGGTCCCTCCTCATGGTTGTAGGGCAATAACAATCTCTGATCACCGTCTTCATTTGCTCATAACTGGTGACCTTATTGCGAGTTGTACTCCACCAAGAATGAGCCTGATCCTTCAGCAGCGTCTGTGCTATGTCGACTCGATATCCCTCTGGGCAATCGATAGCCTCTATAGAAGAATCCAGCTGTCCTAGCCATTGCTCCACTTCTAATCCAGTCTTTCCCATGAAAGTGGGAACTTTCAGTTGGTCGAAAGCCTTCAACCAACTGTCGGGCTTCGGCTCTCTCGCCTCAGCCGGCGCTCTAACAACCTCAACAACTCTAGCAGGCGGGGCAACAATCTGTGTAACTCTTTACGAAACCTCAGCTGATCTCGTGGGAACTGGCGGTGCTGGTGCAGGTCCTCCAGTCTTGATGGGCCTCCTCAACTCTCTGCACATAGTCGGGATATGCAGAAACTCCGATGGACACTCGTGCGGACTCTATCGATGGCGCTCTCTGTGCTCCAGAACTAGTAGCAGTCCTATTCCCAGCCTCAGGAACAACACTCTCAACAACCCCCTCAGCGAACACCTCAACGAACGCCTCAGCGATAGGCGGATCAACAACTGGGGCCTGACCTCGACCTCTAGCTAGTGGAGGTCTTCCTGAATGTCCTCGTCCACGGACGACAGGTGGAAGTGGTGGTCGACCCCTTCCTCGCCCCATAGCAGATGTAGCTCTAGTACGCACCATCTGCTATAAGGAAGAATACATAAGCATCTATATAGATATAAGGCCACACTACACTTAAAGCAGGAATCCAAGAAAAGCACATATAAAGGCCAATATACACTGTTGAGATCCGCGGAGGTAATGGTGGTCGCCCGTACATCTATCCCAGACCGACAAGTTTAATAACAAAACCCCCTTTTGAAAACGTTAGACCCCTTGCGGGTTCTATTTATTTATCCATCCGACCTTTAGAAGATTTCGAGTGTCATTGTTGCCAACCTAGAGCTCTGATACCATATTGTAACACCCCATGTTCTGGAAACTCGAAGTGTTATGGACTAGGACCTCACATAGGGTCCCGACCATCAGAGTATCAACAACACAACGGATCTTACAACAAGGCACACACGAATGAAAACAAAAACTTATAATAAAATCAAAGGTTTAAACAAAAGGAAGCGTAAAAGACTCACAACCAAGTTCAAAATAAAAGAAAAGCAACAACCTAACATAAACCCGATCCCGTCCTATAATGTACAAGCACTCCTAGTGACCACACCGTCCGGATCACTCAGCAGCATCCTGAACCTGTGAAACATCTACAACATGGTATAAACCGTTAGCTAACATTCTAGATATTAGAAAGAACGTAAAGGCACAAACACACATAAGATAAAGAAAACACATAGCATGCTCACACAATAGCCGGTTATTATCTTTCATTAGGTTATCCAATTACTAATTCAACTTATGGTTGTTACACGAGTATCGCTACGATCTCGCCTCCGTACCCTTTCACCAACAGGAATAGAAAGTATGCATCCTTCTGTCACCTGCTGGACTGGTCGCGAGAGCACCTCCCAGTTTTCCCATTCTGAACTGGACAAGAGGTAACCGCCCGGGCCAATTAAGGTATAACAAAGGTGAATCCTATTCCGGTTATCAATTATAACATAACAAGCAACACAAATAAGCCAATACAATCAAACCAATACGCGAAATGAAGCTAAGTAATTCCAAGGGACTTACCTCACTCGAAGGTAATCTCAACACTCAACAAACACTCAGGAAATCCTTAGAAAAGGGACAAAGAGAAGCCTGTTCACACAAGCATCCAGAATGAAGAACCGAAACGAATGTTAGAAGTCTATAACTTCTAGTATCCATGATCTCTAAGAGATCTACACAAGCTAAGGTCTCAACTTTAGTCTTACAGAACACTAAGGGGTCAAGGAACAACCAGAAGGAATAAGGAAAGGAACGAGGAAAGTAAGGAAGGAAGCAACTCACAAGAACGGGAGTTACTACAAAAGAAACCGCGGGGGCGGCTGGACAGAGGCGCAAGGGCGGCACGTGACATAGGCGCAAGGGCGACTCTGTGCAGCTGCGGGGGTGGATCTTCGACAGAAGCTACTGTCGGCTTTTCGATAACAACAGAACGACGACAAGGCCAAAACTTTCTCTCTCAACACTCAAGCATGTCACAACTCAACCAAGGAAGCTTGTGAATAACAAAGGATCATCAAGGTACACTCCACAAGAATCAAGGATCAAACTTGATTATTAGAGAAGAAGAAAAGATGAAACGAAGAGAGAAACGAAGCAGAAGCGAAACAAGGTGCAACAACACATGATCGTGATAAAGAACAAGGGAGGGAGAACTTACACGTTCAGCAAGATCTCAGAAAGCAAGGCTGCAACGCTTTAGGGTTGAAGAAGATGTAAGCAAGAAATTGGAAAAAGAAGAAAAGACGGGATTATATAGAAGACGAAGAAAGGATAAAAGGAAGGACGTTTAGGGTTAGGAAAAAGATAAGAAAGCCAACCCATAGGTAGAAGATCGGATATTCTATCTATGGAAGGAAGATAAAATGAACGGAAACAAATCGGGCGCGATCTGTACCAAATCCGCAAGGGCGGATTGCCTCAGCCGCAGGGGAGGCTCCTTGTTACCCGCGGGGGCGGTGAAGGTGAAAACTAAGATCTTACACCTCTCACCCTTTTATCAGCTGGACTAATTGAACATGTGTATTCTGTTGTTATTTTTTTTAAAGTTATACATAAGACCTAATGTTAATAACGAAGGTAATACACAATGTTAATACAAAAACTTGTTCGCTCCAAACGGTGTGTGCAAGCTTTAAATTTATAACCCAAGAAGTATGCTTCAACAAATATGCGAACCCGCAGTGTATGGGTCAATTGTAATAAAAAGCAAGAATTCCAGGGGTCGATCACAGGGACTTAGGTGAAACAAAGCAACATAATCGGTTGTCAAGTATTGCAAATAACCAAAAGCAATTAAAGCAATCAAGATGATATAAAGTCAAATAAGGGAAAATGCGGATTCTAGGGATTAAAGCATCTAGTTGTGGTTTCGACTCAAGATCTCAATGGATATTGCGGACAAAACTGAGGTTTGCAAAGGGAAGGTGTTTCTAAGGTGGGAATAGATCACCGGGTAAGTTCCACTACTCACTATCCCAAACCAAAGCTCCTATTACCGGGTAACTCTCAAGGTACTAAGGAAAGGAACTATAATCTCAAACCAACACACCACCCAAGGGAATAGAATCAACCTTTACCGGATAAGTCTCAGGCTAACTCACAAAGATGGGATGAAGGCACACTCAAACCCCAATAAAGAATAAACCTTTATTACCTACACTCATGATCTTAGGTAAACAAGCAAAGGAATCACCGGGTAAGTCTCATCCTAGGCTTGCATTGAACCAGGAAAGGTGTAATAAGGATAGAATTTGGCAAACTAGAACACTTAACTTCAGTTTCGGATCAGGAAAAGGTTCACCTCGTTCAGTCAGATCCCACCCCGACCGAGATGTTCTTCGACTGAGCGAGGTGTTCTAGGGTTAAGGTTAAAGACTCGAACTTTCAGGATCCTGCTGGGATTAAGAACATTCTATCATCGTCTTTCCCATAATTTTCAGCCTATCACCCTAGAATCGCATAAGAAACTTAGCCAACAATCATCATGATAACAATAATCAAATATGTGGAAAGAGAATCAATATTCGAACAAGAAAACCTTTAAGAAAAAGGCCTCAATAACTGAATCAAATAACAAACAAACTGCATTCCTCAATCACAAGTCAGCAAAGACAATAAACCAAAAGACAATCTAAGAAAGTCTTACAAACTCCTTCAAAAACTATCTCCAACTATGATTCCTTCATTCCTTGAACTTCAATCATTCAATACTTCCTTCAACTCTTCCTTCAAACCTCCAGAAAATCCCTCAATTGCTGGATGCTCCAAGCATATGATGATCCGAAGATGGCTGAATTGTAGAAAATCCAACCCTTCATATAGGAGAATTATCTTCCAAAGATAAAATATCTTAAAAAGATAATTTCCTATAAAATATATCCATATCTCTAAAATAGATCTCCCAAAAATAATATCTTCATTCCAGAAATCCAGCCCAAAAATATAAGGTATCTTCTTTCCAAAAATAAAAGATCTCAGCCAAAAATATGGATCTCGCGGTCGGGACCCTCCTCAAGATCACCTCGGTCGAGGTGACACTGTAGCTGACCGAGGTGAATCTCAACTGAATGTGAAATCTCTCGAATCTGGTCCAAAGTAAATCTTCTTAATCATTTCCATGCTTCCTGAGTTCTTCTTTAAGCTCCAGAATGTAGCTCCAATGACTCCTTAGTTCCTTAGCTCCATTTCGATGCAAAACGTGTCATTTTACCTACATTTACAACGAAACTAGGTGTAGACCTCGATTCCCGCAAAGGTAGATGAAACAACGATATAATCACATAATGTACATCCATACATGCATATTATTGAAGATAAAACGTCTAAACCAGCCCTAAAATATAGACTATAATACATGCTATCAATACACAATCTTAATTACAGAATGTCAAACACACAAGTTTAACTTCATTTGTTAAAATTGGGCCATTAGGTATAATTATAATGTAATAACTGGAAAATTTATTTCCGATTATTCCGAGTCAAACCGAGATTTGGAACTTTGACCTCTTTAAGTTACCAAACTTTATGCCTAGCACTAATTTTATCATTTTATGTAAATTTTATAACCACATAAAATGATGAAAGATACACCAAACTCTAGTTCTATGTATATATATCTAGGTCTTTTGATGAGGCCAAGACGAGTTTTGACAAGGTCGTGACGAAACCTAGACGAAGTCGTGACAACTTTTGACAAAGTCATGACATGAGTTGACAAGCCCAATTTCAGCCATGAACCTTACCATCCGGGCCCGTTTTCAAGTAAGCCGCTGGGCCGTTACGTCTTCCTTCTCCATCTCCTCTTTTGCGTCTCCTTGCCCTAAGTGTCGTTTCTCTCTTCACGTCTCTCCTCAGCGCATTGCAGCCCACGCCGCGCAGCAGCCGCTCCCCTTCGCTTTCGCCTCCACTCCGGTGAGCCGCATGCGTCGTCGACCGAACAACAACGCCCTTCTCTACTCCCTTCTACTGTAGACGTACTCCACGCCGAGCACTTGCCTCTGGATCCAAGCCCTGTGTCACGCCCTTCTGCCTTCAGCGACAGTTACACAACCCTCCAGTGAAGATACTCCTACAAGCAGCAAATCTCCCTCTTGGTCTCTCTCAATCACACAGGTCATCTTCCCTTTTCCCTCTTTGTACAAACACCACTCACACCTCCCGCCTTTCGCAACCCTATACCGCAACCCTCACTCGAACTCACCTTCGTCTCCTCCTCTACTGTCGCACAACACGAGCCAGGAGGAACTAGTCGCTCCCTCCTCCATAGCTGCGCCGCTGCTGCTCCTTCTGTTGACCCAACCAGGCACCCGGAATGGCTGCTGCTCCTTCTGTCAACCCAAAACGTAGCACCAGCGGGCTGCCTCTCTTCTGTCGATCCAACAGACCACTAATACGGAGGAGCCCAGATCTGATCCGCAACAGCCTTGGTGTTATCCCTCTCGTGCCTTCGAGTCATGGAATCGAGTAAGATCCAAATCCGTCCTTCCTTGGTCCTTCTCTTTGATCAATCCTTAGCATATATATGCTGATGTGAGCACCATTTGTGTCATCAATCCATTCCTAATAGCCTTGGAAGATAGCTTGAAGAGATGAGGCGTTTTCTGAAGTTTTCGGAAGTGACAAACAGTCAACTTTGGGTCTAGGTTTGGGTAAGTTAGACTTATCCTTTTTGGTTGGTTTTCGGATATGTCATCGAAGGTATTGAATAGTAAATCATACTAAAATTTTAGAGGAATCCATGTTACAGTTTGAGAGTTATAGTGTTTCAAAGTTGACTCCTCATATAGTTTTTATAAATGTGCTGAGTGTTGAGAAAAACAACATGTGATGTTGTTTTGTGAGATAGTTTTGATTAAGCTTTTGATCTCTGTTTGACTTGAATTTTGGATATGACATAGTTGGCATAGTGTTGTAGAACATATTAAAATTTGCAAGGAATCCAGCAAGTGGTTTAGGAGTTATGATTTTTCGAAGTTGGGACCTTAAACATATTTTCTGGATGTTGCTGAAATTGCTAATTGCTGGGAAAATCTGGTGTTGTGCAGTCATGTTTGAAGTTAAGTTTGGATACCTTAGAAACATAGTTCACCGTTCAGTTTTTACTATGCTATCGAGTGTTAAGCATAGTGTGATGTATCGAAAGTTGGGGTTGATCCAATGGTTGGATTTAGATCGGTGAAAGTCCAAGGTGGACTAGTTAGGCTGTTTGTGAAATGCTCCAGAAAAATGTTAAGTATAGAATTTCTGGTTTTGGGTTGAACTTTAGAGATTTTTGTAGAAGTGACGGTTGAACAGTTTTAAGAAATTCTTTCTCCTATGAGTAGGTTGGGTATCATAGATGTTCTTGAGAATTATTTCAGAATTTTTATAAGCTGATTTGAATTTCATATTTGAAGCCGAAGCTAGACCTTAATGACCTTTCAGAAAATAGGAAAATGTGTACTTTGCTAGTTTGTAACCGAACTCATCTTTAGGGGGTTAGAATATGGCATTTTATTCTCAAATAAGAGTTTAACCATAAATTATGGAATTTTTGGAAGTTTCGGGACCAAGGGTAAAATAGTCATTTCACCATAAATTAGTACTGTAATCACTTATGTTCTAGTAATATCTAGTATCATAGAAGTCTTAGATTTCTAATTACCTAGAAAGTGTGATGACACACTTGCCTCCTTTGACAAGCCACTGAATTCCTACAGTTATAGATCGATTTGTGAATTAGAGAGTCGACATCTATTTCAGGTAAGTCCTTTGGGCTTACTTAGCTGACTTCTAAATATGAGTGTGGATAATATTAGTGGTGTGTGAATGAGATGTTTATAGTTATATTTTAGTAGTAATTACCTACCGACCTATACTTTGGCCTAAGAGTAACGGGCGGTGGCATTCTGCTCAGTTAGCCTGAGGGCGTTGGGGGTTTCTTTAGGGACTAGTCCACACTCGGTTTGTAGTGATGCTACCGGCGGAGGTAAGCTAGAGATACATCCAATTGGATAAGAAACGGAGGCGAGAACTGATAAGAGTTCTCGTGCCACAACTGTAAAATGGAATAAGGTGAATGACTTAAGTGACTAATAATAACCGGTTGTGTGCCAACATGATGTTTGTCTATATTATCTTGAGTGTGTTTGTGCTATTATTATTTATGCTTATATTTGGATAGTTAGCTAACGGTTTATCCGTGTTGTAGATTTTGTAGAGATAAACAGTTGCAGAGAGACTCGGGACGGATGGTCAGCCGGGTCCACATACTCATTAGATGGGGACGGGGGAGTCCCCCATACGGCATGCATGTTATGTATCTATATATTTGTTTGTAAGGCTGTCACATGTATACATTCATACCATAAAAAATTTATGTTTTGGAAATTGTTTAATATACATTTGTGCCTTGTTGTAAGATCCTAGTAAAGTTGTTGTTAAACCAAGGTCGGGACCCATTGTGAGGTCCTAACCAGTAACTCGCCGAGTCCAAGAACTTGGGGTGCTACAACATGGTATCAGAGCTTAGGGTTGACAACAATGGCCACTTGGAATCTTCTGAAAGACCGAATGTAGAAAATAACTAGAACCCGAAAGGGGTATGAAATTTTCAAAAATGAATTTCTACTTAAAAATCATGTGCATAGTCGGGTTGTTGGGATAGTAGTACGTCGGATCACCATCACCCTTCGTAGATCTCTGCAACGTATTAAGATTAGTAAAATAGCCTATGGACTTATAAGATTATACACTTATGTATGTTATATGGATATGTATATATATACATGTAGCATGTAAGCACCCTAAAGGATAATTCCTATTGTCCTTTAGTTGAGATATCACGATGTTTACATTGCCTCGTGATAAAATGTTAGTAGGTTTTAGGAGTATCAATACAAGATAGTGGAATCAGACCTCGGAGTAGAGTACTAGATCTAGCAGACACTCTGGTGACTCTTACAAGTATTCCGAAAGGACGGGTGGACAAGAAGATAAAGATTGCGAGATGATTCTTAACCACAATAACAATTAGATGAGAAAGAATAGCATATCAGCTAAAAAAAGTAATATGAAGCCATTCAAGTGACTTAACGGATTGAAAACGAGAGATGAAACTCCAAGATACATGTAAGGACTGATAAGAATCACAGATTCAAGAGGACAATATCGGATACAAATCAAGCAGAGTAGAGTAAAACTACACTTGGCGGGTAAAATGACAGTGCAACCAAGGTGGACGATGTCATAGGCAAATATGGGCCTGAGAGTACAAAGAAGTTATGGTGTTGACCCCGAGGTGAAGAATTAAAGGAGTACAAAGACAAACATTGACAATGAGTTTAAAGACTTGAAATAAATTTCATCATCATAAGGACGGTTTGACTTACTCAGAGATGCAAGATTTTGCAAGAAATCATGACGTAAATATCAAATACAGTAGAACTCTGAAACTTAAGACAACGGAATTCTATAAAGGTGGCATTACAACACAACACCAGATTTAAGGGACGAATGTGGGAAAGTGATTTCGGTGGACTAGAGATGTCCACAATAACTTCTCATTCACATAAAGATCTATGTTACCAACATTAATGGTCATATCACAGAACCACAAACAGTCGATGAACAAAGTAAGAAAAATTGTGAAGACACGCTTACAAGTTATCATGGAAGACTTAATAAACTCATTGACGACAGATGAATGATAGGACTAGACTCAGAAGAGTATAGTGATCCCATAAGAGAATAAGAGAAGTGCAGACTTGGAAGCATCTAAAGGAGTATTAACCAAGAAATTGGAGGAGATAGATTTCACCAAGTGTATCAAACTTCAAAAGAGATAGAAGAACAATAAGTCTGTGATCTTATAGAAGGTCAACTACAGACTAGTTGGTAATAACTGAGACATAACACGTGCGGGTCAACTAGTAGTAACTGGTTGGCAGATAAGGAGGATAACCATAGACTTATGAAAGAATTTTAGAGACATCTGGAGGACCCTTTAAGAGAACAACGGCGACAAATGTGAAGTTAAATCGGTACGCGTGCTAGTAACATTAATAGTAACATGGAGTGAGTCGAGTTAGTAACTCTAATTAAGAACCTAAGAAGAAAGATTAGGCGGACAGGAATGACCCCCTTATGTTATTTCAGACCAAGGGAATTATGTGAGTGATTTACTAACTATTGGCTAGGGAAAAGGTACATGCCATAACTAGTACAGATGGATTGTAAATGAAGAACTAGAGGAGTAAGAAGTATACACTTTTGATAAGGTTCTATGTCAGTCAAGACAGAGTGTGCGTAGCATGCCATACAAGGGAGAATGATGATTCTCATCCGATATTTACGGAAGAAACCCTTGTGGCTAAGAGGTGCACAAAATGAAGATCTACAATTGAGTGTAAGCGTGAAGATAGACCCCACAAGTGTAGAGGAGTTTTGACCTCGTCAGAGATATAAGAAGTTGTAAAGAATCACGACGCTAGTATCAAAAAGGGTAAGAGGCCGGTAGCAGAGTCAATGGAGTTCAACAAAGCAATATTATAAACAACGCTAATGAAGGAACATGTGAGGGTGACCTAGGGGACTCGTGAAAAAGAGTTGGCCTAAGGAAACGGAAGTGGAGAGGATAAAACGAACTAACGAAGGGGAAAAGGGTTAACCGAGTAATGGATGCATACCAGGAATTTTACGCCATTAGAAGTATGAGAAGAGTGGGTACGGGATATTGAGGTAAGTTAACTATAGACTAACCAATGTCAATGGAGGACGTGCAAGTGTTGCCGGTAGTGATGATTTATGTGCCGCTAAGAAGAGATAATGGTGAATGTGGATTTATGAGGTAGCTTTACCGACGCCTTGGAGGATTTCCTCCAGTAGGCAACAACAACGCTCTTGGATGCACTAAAGGTATAAAGAGAACGATGTTATAGATTTCGTGAGGGCTGGTTCAGATCAAACTCTGGTCGAGTCAAAGAGTTTGGATCCGTGTTAGAAGAATTCAAAAAGTGAACGGGAGAGGTTGTATTCTAATCATTACCTTATTTCCTTAAGTCAAGTAATGGAGGTTCTTGATACTACATCCGGATAGGACTTATGGTATAATCGGGGGAAAGAATTTTGAGGGACAATCACTTTGGACTCACAGAAAATGTTCTTATGATTGATGGATGACAGCAAAACCATCAGAGTAGCGTAGCGGAAGCGTAGTGGGTCCTAACCCACAGAGCAGGAAGCTCAATGGTACAAAAAAAAACGATGTGTCTAGTTTAAAATAATGATAGTTGGTGAAATGCATTTTGTTTGGAAAGAACGTGAGATAG
The DNA here is from genome assembly GCA_033239125.1 of Fagopyrum homotropicum. Lineage (NCBI taxonomy): Eukaryota > Viridiplantae > Streptophyta > Magnoliopsida > Caryophyllales > Polygonaceae > Fagopyrum > Fagopyrum homotropicum. Next base: position 78,870,803 of record BSWB01000008.1, read on the forward strand.
GCTACACGAAGTGACTGGAAATATTGTATGGGAATAAAGAGTTTCTAGAAAAAGAGTGTTACCATATTATGGATCCTAGTGAAGAATGAAGGCTTTGTTATATGTTGCTAGACAAGTGGTTTTGAATCCTATACTAATAGAGTACTCTGAAGTGAGTTTTCTTGATGGATTAACAGAAGAATTAACGAAGTAATAAAAGTATGGTACAAGGCTTACACTAGAAAGCTCAAAGTGAGTAACTGCCCTACTGAGTCGGAAGACACATAAAGAAAGGAAGCGGCAGAAGTATACCTGCAACTCAGTAATCGTGCATAGAGAAAGCATAATCTCAGGTAGAGTTTACGTGTAATGTTATATCGGAATGGAGCCGAATTATGTTTAGCGTCAGAGGAATATTATCGGTCCGGTAAACGTGGGGATATAAGAGAGCAATGCTGATGGTGTGTTAGCAGTATCGAGTAGTTATGATCAAACGATGGTGATGCGAGATCACCTTGTGTCTGGTGTTGTGATTGTGGACATATTCTATATCACCTAAGATCTTGGATACTGCGTAAGAAGTTTGAGTTGAGCTAGAGATCTATAAAATAATATGATGACGTCGATAGAACACAAAGATTGATCACCGGATTTTGAGTGTTAAGTTATATCAAGTTTAAGACTAAAACTGAGTAGATGACGGTTCTTTAAGGGAGGAACCATATGACGGAGTCATATTAGGACATAAGACCAAGTGAGTTGTGATACAAATAGCCTCAAACACTTAGTAAAGTGCCAGGAGATGTATAAGGGGGGTATCCTAGATCGGATACCCGGAACCCTTCAGAAGACCAGAAGCAAATGAATTGGAATAAATTACCTCAGGAAGGTCATCAAAAGATCTAGAGGTGAGTTATGTAAGACAACCTTGTGAGACCTTGCAAGCAAAATTTAAAGTGAGTGAAGGACTAGTATTCCTCACCCTATTTAGGAGAGCAACACCATTGTCCACGGATTTTAGTTAGAGGGAATACCTACTAGACACGAGTTAGGTCCTCAGAATGGAGGATCAAACAGTTAGGTCGAATGATACCGGTGAGTTATCCGATAACCACTCTAGAACATGGTAGCAAGCGATTGTGATGTATGTACATGAAAAGATTTTCGGAGTCAGTGGTTTTATTGAAAGCCAACGAGGCTATTTGAGATATAGTGATAGTAGGAAATGTCGTAACCTTTCAGAGATCTATACAAAGATAGTTGTAACCTAGTGAGTGACGAGTTAGGGTTTGACCCTGTAGTTATGAGAGATTGTTTGACTACTTGTTTATTTTATGCTTGATTGCTTAGATAAAGATGTGTGTTTTATTGGCGACCTTGATGTGGGGGTACTTAGATGTGACAACAACGAGACTTTTGTGTAGTAACTAGATATACCCGACTAGTGTATTGAAGGCCGATCATGACGATGTTATCCTAAGTTTCGGGACGAAACTTATTTTTTGGGGTACTGATGTAATAACCGAAAAATTTATTTCCGATTATTCCGAGTCAAACCGAGATTTGGAACCCCTCTTTAAGATACCTAACTTTATGCCCAGCACTAATTTTATCATTTTATGTAAATTTTATAACCACATAAAATGATGAAATATACAACAAACTCTAGTTATATGTATATATATATATATATATATATATATATATATATATATATATATATATATATATATATATATCTAGGTCTTTTGACGAGGCCAAGACGAGTTTTGACGAGGTCGTGACGAAACCAAGACGAAGTCGTGACAACTTTTGACAAAGTCATGACATGAGTTTGACAAGCCCAATTTCAGCCATGAACCTTACCATCCGGGCCCATTTTCGAGTAAGCCGCTGGGCCGTTACGTCTTCCATCTCTATCTCCTCTTATGCGTCTCCTTGCCCTAAGCGTGGTTTCTCTCTTCACGTCTCTCCTCAACGCACAGCAGCCCACGCTGCGCAGCAACCGCTTGTTACGCTAGAAATGTGTAGCACAAAAATCTTAAATTTATAACTCGATATATTTTTCCTAACTCCTAGCGAACCCACAGTGTATGGGTCATTTTGTAGTAAGGATAGTATTCCGAGGTCGAACACAAAGACTAAGGTGAAATTGAATCAAAAAAGTGACTAAGGATAGTGTAGACCTAGTTTGAGAAAAGAGAAGGAAATAAAGAAATGAAAATCTCAACGTTTTTAGATTGGTTTTGTGGTGATCAATCAAGGATCACAAATCATGCAAGATTAACAAACAACTAAGCTAGCAACACAAATAAGCAAACTCAAACACGAGATAGGTAATCAAAGAGAGAAAAGCGGATTCTAGGGGTTAGAAATTCCGGTTATGGCATTGGACTCAAGCTTCTAATCAATCTTGGACTAGCTATGGTATGTTGGGAAAGGGTGTTTCTCAAATGGAACCAATCACCGGGTAGGTCTCATGATCCACTAATCCCGCAACTAAGGTCCTATTACCGGGTAAGTCTCTAGGAGCCTAGGGTTGGGAAATCTACACAAACCAGATTGCTATCTAGGGATCTAACCTCTCCTTACCGGGTAAGTCTCGGGAAGGCAAGTCCTAAACATCAATCCTAGCACACTCAATCCAATAGCGGCTTATGAGGCTCACTACTACGTAGAGTTCATCATCTTTGGTATTTAAGATCCGAAATCACCGGGTAGGTCTCTTTCCTCACTTAGATTGCTAGCATTAGGTCACCCTAGGCTAGATTAAGCTTAACAAACACTAGGATTTCAACAATCTAACATCCTAACAAGCAGATTTATCAATACAAGCAAGTTAGACAAAATCACGGGTAGATTATCTCCTTCCACGGCCGTGGTTTGGCTAGAACGAACCGTGGTTTTCAACAACAGCTAAGTACGATCAAGCAATTCATCCAAAGATACATTTAAGTCTATTCTATCATAGTCCAAGCCATAACCATCATTCCCTTACCCTAGAATCGCATCTATTTAGCCAACTACATGCATCTTAACAATCAAACTCAACAAGCATACATCCATGGCTTCCATAGCAAGAAAATAGAATGAAAGAGAAACGAAACAAGTAGGATAGGAAAATCAAGCTGGATAAAAGCCAAGAAGGACTTACAACCCTTCAAAAGAAGGTTCGAGTCGTTTCTTACAACCCTAGCAAATGTCTTCAACAAAACTCACTCAAAACCACTCAAAAACTATGAAAACTATGAAACTAGTGTTCTCTTCTTCTTCTCCAAAGTAAGAGTGTTTCTTCTCCTCCAAGAGTAGCTCCAATTTAATAGTGTGTTGTTGTGAGAGAGTGGGAGAGAATGTGTGAGGTCAGGTCCTCCTCCAAAATCAGCCTGCAAGAGTACTTATAGCCTCCACCAAGAGCAAGAGTCGGTTATGGAGATCGTGGGACAGCTGTCCCAGCTGTCCAGAGGGAATCACGGTCCAATTCCACGGCCGTGGAAGTGCCAGTGACCGTGGTTCTGGTGTTTCGGCCCTCTTTTGATCGTTGAGCCATGAGTTGGTGCAAGGCATGCACCAAAATGGTCCTATGTGTTCTCCTTAGCTCCTAGCTTGCTTCTTAATGAGTCCTAAAGTGTGTCATCGCAAGGAACGATCCTCGAATGTATCGATTAAGCTCCAAAAGTTCCCCAAAATACCTACAAAACCGACAATAGTGCGTGTAGACGTCTATCTCGACAATATGCATGAATTGATCGTAAACATCATGAACTAATGCCAAACTAGACATGAATAGCGGGAAAAACTATCTAAATGGATGCCTAAACTAACGTCATAAATCGTGTTATCAAAATACCCCATACTTAAGGTTTGCTCGTCCCCGAGCAAGATTCAACTATAGACTAAGAGATGACATGATTTATGCATGCAGAAAAACAACAAAATCTTTTTGGAATTGTGCTTCTAACATTGGATCACCTTCATAGTCATGTTCCATGGCAATGGAGAAGCAATCATGCATCAAATCAATGAAGGCATGGAAAGACTATTATACTTAACTCAAAAGCATGCATGCAAGGTGAAAATGAAGAAGTCAAGATGATCATGAGTATATCCAATCTAGATCACTAAGTCTTACACACATGCAAATAGGTCACAAGGACTTAGGGAAGAAGATGCCAAGAAACGTTGTGATTAGGTGGGAATTTTTAGGTCATGGGATGCTAATCCAGGAAAGGAACTAACTCCACAATTTTATTTTTGATCAACTTTACCACAAGTGTATATTTTCTCCATCTTTTCTTTGTTTTCTTTTCTTTTTCACTTTCTTTTCTTTCACTTATTTTTGAGGCAATGACATTGGTGTACAAAAGCCGAAACCTTGGTGATTAGCGGACCTCGGGATTTTTCCGAGGCGCCTCACACCGGGCACACATACCAAGTCTCATTAGGACATTCGGTTTATCCGACTTTGACAAGGCACAAACACCCGATTATGTGAATCGTGCTGAGTTACTCGTCATCAAAATCAAAGTCCCCAAGCCTATATTTTTCTACACTTTTCACAACAAATTCAGCACTTCATTCACCATATTCATTCATCAACAACTTCACCCCACACTTGATTTTCACACACATCAACACACTAGCATGCTCCTATTCCCGGATGGGTCAAAAGAGGTCAAACTTTTATATCAATTGAGGTGCTCAAACAACATGATCAAGATGAGAAGTAGAGAAAGATGAATTGCCTTAATCACTCCTAAATGATGTGCACGAACTAGCATGTAATTTCGACCATCAATCCTCAATCCAATCAAGGCAAACATTCATGATCACAATTCACACATGGGATTCAAGATAAGTACTTCAAGTCCACATATGCATACATCAATTTAACACATAAGGCCATCCGTAGCCAATTCACAAGACAATCTCATCATAAGGGTCATTCCCAAACTTAGAAGCACAAATTTTTTTTTAAATTTTCTGATTTTTTTGGAATTTTCGAAATATATATGTACTATACAAAACATAATGAGACATGTGGCTAAAAGAAACTATCCTAGATGCTAATCATGCAAGTGATCATCGAAACCCCACCCCATACTTAGAAACACATTGTCCCCAATGTGTAAATCAAGTAAAGAAGAGTGAAAGAGTGTCCTCACAATGTAAAAATAGAGTTGCCGGTATTTTGGTTCACTCATGTGAAGTGATGGTGGATGATCAATCAAAGGTGGTAGAGAGCTCTTGATGTTCATTATGGCGTCGGGACCCGCGCTAGGCACCGCTAGCCGTCCAAGTTCCGCGTCCGCTCTACCCACAATTGATGAGGGACTCATCATCATCATCCACATGTCATGCAAGGCTTCCATGCTACTTTGATTCTAGCACACAAACTCCAAACACACAGAAACACACAAAAATAGAAAAATGAACACAAAAACAAAAACGAAAAGGGAAAGACATGTACCAATGGGTTGCCTCCCATTAAGCGTTTCTTTAAGGTCATTAGCTTGACCAAACTCGGGGGCGTCTCACTCAAGGTGAAGTGGGGCAATCATGTCCACCGGAGCTCCTGGGATATACTTCTTCAAACGGTGCCCATTCACCTTAAAATCTCTACAATGCTGCCCTCCTATCTCAACCGCTCCATGGGGAAAGATCTTCTTCACCACATAAGGACCCTTCCATCTTGACTTTAGCTTTCCGGGGAAGAGCCACAGCCTTGAGTTGAAGAGAAGGACAAGGTCACCTTCACTCAACTCCTTTGGGATGAGACGCTTGTCATGCCAACACTTAGTCCTTTCCTTGTAGATCCAGGCATTTTCATAGGCATCTAACCGGATCTCCTCAAGAGCGTTTATGTCTAGCAATCTCTTCTCACCGGCCTCCTTGAGGTCAAAATTCAGCCACCTTATAGCCCAATACGCTCTATGCTCCATTTCCACCGGAAGGTGGCAAGACTTGCCATAAACTAGCTTGTAGGGAGTGGTGCCAATCGGTGTCTTGAAGGCGGTTCTATATGCCCACAAAGCATCATCGAGCTTCATAGCCCAATCCTTTCTCGTCCTAGAAACCGTCTTCTCAAGTATTCCCTTTATCTCCCGGTTAGAGATCTCCGCTTGGCCACTAGTTTGGGGATGGTAAGGTGTTGCCACTTTATGAGTTACCCCATACTTAGCCAAAAATGTCCCAAAGTTTCTATTGGTGAAATGCTTCCCTCCATCACTTATGATCACTCTTGGTGTTCCAAACCTAGGTAAAATGACACAGTTGAAGAACCGCACCACAACTTTGGCATCATTGGTGGGAGAGGCGATTGCCTCCACCCATCTCGACACATAGTCTACCGCCAGTAGAATGTAGGGGTTGCCACATGAAGAGGGGAATGGCCCCATGAAGTCCACACCCCACACATCAAACACTTCAACCTCTTGTATGTTGTTCAAGGGCATCTCATTCCTCCTTGAGATTTCCCGTCCTTTGGCAAGCATTGTTTGCCACTTAGCGTGCGTGCAAATAAGCTTTAATTATAAAACTAGAAATCAAGCAAGCGAACCCGCAGTGTACGGATCGATATAGTTAAGTAAGAATTCCAGAATATCGAACACAGGGATTTGGGGGAAACAAATTCAATTATAGATTATCAAGCAAGTAAATGTATGAAGCTTTTCAAATTATTGAAAAAACAACAATCCTAAAGATCCAGGAATCCAGCTGTGGCAATCGATTCAAGATATACTAAAGATATAAGGACAGAGTTGAGGTATGCAAAGGTATACGAATGTAAGGCAATGTACGGTGAAGTTCCAAGACCTTATATGATTCACTTAAAGGCACTCTCTATAAAGGTTGTTGAGGCTTCAGTATAGAAAGATTCTAAAGGTAAATATTAACGTCAAATACCCAAACTTGTAATCCAAGGATCAAGACTAACTAAACCGATTAAGGTTGTGACACTCGAAATCGAGGTAGAGGTTGTTGAGGCTTCACTACCACCTAGAAAAGGCAAGCCAAGACTAAGTTAAAGCAAATCTTTAACTTTGGATTAAAGTAAAAGCAACTTCGTAAACTGACACAAAATTACAGGTAGTTCTTGAGTTCCACGGACGTGGAAGCTCAAGAACAGACCGTGGATTAGGTTCATCGACGATTCTCTCTAACTCTCAGGGTCCAATCTGTTTACGATCGATCTATCATCATCTAAGCCACAACTATCAACCCTTCACCTTAGAATTGCTAAAGGGTTTTAGCCAACAACAATCATATTGATATCAAATTTTTGGTTTAAAAGAATGAAAGATGAAAACTTCCGAAAACTTTCAATAACTCTCAAACCAATCTCAAATCCACAAATCAAGAACAATGGTGTAAATGGATTCGGAATAACACAAGCAATCACAATCTTAGATAAGAACGAAGAACGGGATGTCAATCCGCCTTCTAATCAAACCTAAGGATAAAGATGAAATCTTCTTACGAACAATCTTCCAAATCTTCACTCTTTCTCCAACTTTCCGTCGCGGAATAGCAATCTCCACACGTACAACTTGAAACCCTAGGCACGTGCAATAAGCGTAGGCAAAGTCTAAGCGAAGGTGACATAATCTCTCTTCTTCCGTCCTTTTATAGGGTAAGATAAAATATTGGCCCGGCCCATTGCGTAAAAGATCATGGCTTCAAAGTGTGCGTTAAAAGATTGCCAAGATCACGGTCGTGGAAGGGTTCCACGCCCGTAATTTAGAGCGTGGAATTGGGTCACGGTTTCTCACAACTCTCCATGGCCGTGTAAGTTGCTGGAATGCACCACGCTTCTCTTGTCGAAGTTCCACGGCCGTGGACTAGAACGTGGAATCTAGTACGGCCGTATTTTAAAGCGTGGTTTAGAGGTAGATCGTAATTTTCCTTAGCCTCGTGCTATTCTTCAAGTTAGCACCATCCTTAGCTCCTAGAGATGTCCTCAATCCTTGGACATGCTCACTCTAACTCCATTCTCTCTCAATCCGTTCGGAATTAGCTATTAATTGCCTACAATCAACACAAAGCTTATGTAGACCTCTATATCGACAAAATAGATAAACTAATTCACAAATACTTCAATGCTTTACCAATGACTACTAATATGGATGAAATACACTTAGAAAACGTGCCTAAAATATCACAATATTAAATGCTAACAAATAACCCCATACTTGCCACTTGTTTGTCCCTAAGCAAGGTCTTTCAAAAGCTTTAAAACTCAAGTTAGGATGAAATATGTGTACCTTCTCAAAGCAAAACTTCTTTTGGATGAATGTGCCTTCTAATCAATAGATCAATCTCAAACCTTGCTTCATTCGTTTATAAGACTTTCATATACATAATCAAAGAGTAAAGAGTAAAGAAAGCTCATGAATTAATTAAACTTCCATGTAAACATCATAACCTTCAAACATTATCAAAACCAATCATAAGAAACTTCAATTTAGATCACCAAGCCATATAACATTCTTTTGATCTTAAGGACTTTCAAACAAGGTCTAGAATGTGGAAAGGGAAGGAAAACTTTAAGGAATGTGGTGCATGAATCCGGGAAAGTGGATAACTACTCTTTTCTTCTTCTCTTGCGGTTTCCGCAGCACTTTCAACTTAGAGCTTCCCTCTCTTCTTTTCATTTTTTCGACTTTACTTTTGGAGTTATGGATAGAGGTGCACAAAAACCGAAGCCTAGGAGATTGGCGTTTCTCAATTTTTATGAGATGCCTCAAACCCTTAGCGCACATACCATAATCCGCTAGGAATATCGCTCAATCCGACTTTGGCAAGACACAAACACCCGGCTATGTGAATGGTGCCGAGTTACTCATCATCATGATTGACTTCCCCAAACCTATAATTTCTTTCTATTCCTTTGAATGCAAAGTATTGCTTTTATGGCCCTCCCACATCAAACATGCCTTTTTCATTCAACTCCTCCAAATTCCCGGAGAGGTAAAGGAGGTCATTATTTCAATGAGGGGCTAAATCATCAAAGAAAGAAGAAAAAAAATCGAATTGCCTTAATCATTTCAAAAGAAGCATAAGAACTTATTATGTGATTTCAACCTTTATTTCTCAACATGATTTAAGTAACATTCATCACATTATGAAACTTGCAAAAGAGAGATAATCAACTCATTCAATTTCTTTTCAATTCACTATTCGTTTAAGCATGCGATTGTCATCAAAACTCAATTCACAAGTGGTGATTATCATAGAAATCATCTCTATCCTTAGAAGCACAAAATTTTCAAAATTTTTCAATTTTTATGGGTTTTTCAAATTCTTTTTCATGCAATGCAATAATGAAACATGTAGCAATAGAATGAAACATGCAAGATAGTCTCAATAAAGCATACAAAGTGAGTAAGAGTTATTACAAACTATTAGTCACACCCCACCCCATACTTGGAACAAACATTGTCCCTAATGTTCAAAGAAAAGGAAAAGAAGAAAAGAAAGAAAGAAAAAGAACTCACAAAACGGTGGTGGAGCGGCTAAACTGTCGATCATCAAAGGCGTCACTACGGTGGAGGCGGTGGTGGAAACGGAGAGAAGTTGGGGTCATAGTACCGCCCGAACTGCTGGCGGTAAACGTCCCTCATCATGTGGTCCGGATCATCCACTCGTGCATCCCTAGCATCTGCACGGATCTCCAAAGCTCCCACCCGGCTAGAAAGGTCGGTAGCCCACTCTGGCAACTGCTCGTACCAACTAGGCGGCTGGCTGTACCATGCCGGTGCATCTGAAGGTGCCGGTACTGGTGTTGGTGGTGGCTGTGTAGACCATGGTGGAGGAGCTCCCATCCAATCCGGCTGCGTCCTATACCAAGCAGGAGGGTCATCCATCCAAGTCGGCCTCTCGCTCATACTAGCACGGCAAGAGGATGATCCTGAAGCTCTAGTGGGGCGGGGAGAATGCCTAGGCATGTCGGGAACTACGTCCGGCTGATCCGGGAATGTACCAAAGTCCTGCTCAGCTCCTCCTCCTCCCTCATAATCATCTCTCATCTCCTCCTCCTCTACAACTGGTGGTGGTGGAACGTAGGGGGGGGGCTACCAATCTGTTCGCATGCATGGCAGCGAACGTCGCCTTCCAGTTTTGGCGTCCAGCCATAATGGAATACTCAGGGAGCCACTCAATGCCTCTCCCGGTCCTACTCTCCCACGGCATAACAGCATATGGTGGACCTCTATGGGTGGGGAAGATGAGGCCTCTAGTCATAAGGGCCTGAAGTCCTAGGGGTACAACGGCAATACGTGTGCAAGCGGAGAAATCTACCCCTAATGCCCTAGCAAGGTGGGTGACTATCCCACCATATCCAATGTTGCCAGCCCTCTTATTCTTTAGCTTGCTCATGGTAGCAACTAAGAGGGTGACGCAGTCAGCAGGTCTACCGTACAGCATACAGTAGAGAAGGAAAAGCTCATCTGTCTTGATCTTCTGAGGCGTCTCCGTCCTAGGGGAGAGACACTCAGAAAGTACCCTGTGAGCAATCTTCAAGGCTAAGTGATACATCAACTTAGCCTTGGTATCAGCTGGCTGCCAACGGTCCTCGCTGGCGTAGATCATAACGATCTCTTCCCAAAAATCCTTGGCGTACACGCCAGTGGGGAAACGACCATTGAAGGTCTCGTGGAACCCAAAGAAGGCTCCAAACTCCCGGATGGAGAAATCATAGTTTCTTTCCATCAACCAGAAAGAAACTGTCCTGTCCACATGGCTATGCTCAAAGGAGACTACAAACTCCCTCGTGATCTCCTCATATGCATCTTCCCGAATAGCGGAGAAGATGACTAATCCGGCTCTATCTAAAAGCCAAGTGATGTCCCCTATGACATGTAGAGGCTCTAACTCCTCCAACAATAGGTATCTAGGTCCTATGACCGTCCTCTTATGGATCCTCTCTAAAGCATCGAGATGATCCTTGTGAATGGTAGGGATCCTAGGTGGAGGTGGTGATGGTGATGAAGGTGATGATGGAGGTGAAGGGGATGAAGGGGGTGGTGCTCTAGAAGAGGAAGAGGGGTTTCCCTTCCTTTTCTTGTTCTTATCCTTATCCTTATTCTTGTCCTTATTCCTACCGGACACTCTCCTCACAAAATCCATATTCTGGCAGAAACCACAGTTTTTCTTGGGGTTCCACGGCCGTGGTTCTTCCAGGAACCGTGGTTTGGCTCGAAAATTCTCAAAACTCAGCAATCAATCACCAAACTCAGCAATCAATCAATCCTAGACTAATTTCTTCCAATTCCAATCAGTTATCCTACAATTTCTATCAAAAACAAAGCCGAATCGACAAAGAGAGAGAAAGAGCCAAAAACCTAGGTTTTCGGATTTTGAAATCCGAATTGTGGCTTCTCCGGTGATTTTCCGCTCAAATCGTTGCTTGGATCTTGTTGGTGATCGGATTTGCTTCAGTTTAGGTCAAAGAATCGTTAAAAACGATTAACGAACGAAGATTTAAGGGAAGAGGCGTGGAATCGGCGTTTTTGGGCGTGGATTTTGGGTTTGTGTTGTGTTTTTGTGAAGAACGTGGTTTATATAGTGGCCGTCAAAATTTTTGAAAACCACGGTCTATCGGGGGGTTCCACGGCTGTGGAAATGTACGGAACCGTGGTTTTAGTGATTTTTCTCACGCTTTTGGAAATTACGGTCACTGTAGCTGCCACGGTCTAAACCACGGCCGTGGAACTCTCTGTAATGCTCCAAAGTCCAAGTTTCGTCAATTTTCTTCAAGTTTTTTCCTTCCCCTTTTCTTTTCCACTGTTCCTACATCCAAAAACACGAACATACTTGAAGGTATCGAAGGCAAAACAAAGCAAAAACGTCTAAACTATGCTAATCTATGAATCAAAAACGAAAACATAAATGCAATACCTTGGGTTGCCTCCCAAGAAGCGCTTTGTTTAAGGTCCGTAGCTAGACCATATTCGCACTTATTCGAGTGCGGTGGACGCGAACTCTTCAGCTTGGAGTTCCGGAGTATACTTCTTGAGTCGTTGACCGTTCACTTTAAAGCTTCCGCCCGTTTCACCCCATACTTCAACTACACCATGGGGGAAAATACGTTTGATTAGAAAAGGTCCGGTCCAACGAGATTTAAGCTTACTTGGAAAGAGACGAAGCCTTGAATTGAAGAGGAGAACTTGATCTCCTTCTTTGAAGTCCTTTGGAATGATATGCTTATCATGCCAACGCTTTGCTCTTTCTTTGTAAATCTTGGCGTTTTCATAAGCGTTCAAGCAAAGTTCTTCAAGCTCATTTAGGTCCAAGAGACGCTTCTCTCCCGCTTCCTTCATGCTGAAATTCAACCACTTGATTGCCCAAAACGCCTTGTGCTCCAACTCTACCGATAAGTGACAAGACTTCCCATACACAAGGTTGTATGGTGTGGTTCCGATGGGAGTCTTGTATGCAGTCCGGTACGCCCACAATGCATCATCTAGCTTCAAGGACCAATCCTTCCTAGTCCTTGAAACCGTCTTCTCTAGGATTCCTTTGATCTCCCGATTTGAGATCTCAACTTGTCCACTAGTTTGTGGATGATAAGGGGTGGCGATCTTGTGAGTCACCCCATACTTAGCTAAAAGAGCTTCAAAGCGCCGGACAATGAAGTGAGAGCCGCCATCACTAATGATGGTCCTTGGTGTCCCAAATCGTGGGAAGATGGTCTTGTTAAAAAACTTAACCACTACCATGGCATCATTGGTGGGAGAGGCAATCGCTTCAACCCATCTTGAAACATAATCAACCGCTAAAAGTATGTATTGGTTACCACAAGATGATGGGAATGGTCCCATGAAGTCTACTCCCCAAACGCCGAAGATCTCCGCCTCTTGGATGTTGTTGAGAGGCATCTCATTCCTCCTAGATATATTTCCTGTTCTTTGACAAGCATCGCAGCAGGAAACAAAGGTTTTCACACCTTTAAATAGTGTAGGCCAAAAGAATCCGGATTGCAATACCTTAGCGCTAGTCTTGTTCGAACTAGCGTGTCCTCCACATGGTAGTGAATGACAATGGCGGATGACACTTTGCATTTCATCTTCCGGCACACATCGCCGAATAATGCCATCCGGACCTCTCTTAAAGAGGAGAGGTTCATTCCAAAAGTACTCCCGAACATCCTTAAAGAACTTCTTTCTTTGTGCGTAGGATAATCCGGGCGGTATTTCCTGACAAACCAAATAGTTAACAAAATCAGCAAACCATGGTTCGTTACCTTTGGAAATTACATCGATGCACTCCTCTATAATGTATAAATGCCCGTCTGGGAAGGAGTCATCTATAGGTAGATGGTCGTCCTCTAGATGTGTTAGGCGACTCAAATGATCCGCAACAGAATTTTCCGAACCCTTCTTGTCGCGGATCTCTAGATCGAATTCTTGTAGGAGAAGAATCCATCTAATTAGCCTTGGCTTCACATCCTTCTTTGCAAGGAGATATCGGATCGCAGCATGATCCGTGTATACAATCACCTTTGCACCTACAAGATAAGAGCGAAATTTGTCAATTGCATAAACAATGGCTAAAAATTCCTTTTCCGTAGTGCCGTAGTGTAGCTGCGCTTCATCTAGCGTCTTGCTAGCGTAGTATATGGCATGAGTTCGCCCTTCCTTTCTTTGTGCAAGAACAGCTCCTATAGCTACGTCACTTGCATCGCACATAACCTCAAAGGGAAGGTTCCAATCAAGAGGTTGGATAATCGGAGTTGAAATTAGAGCTTCCCGAATCATATTGAATGCATCTAAACATTCCTGCGAAAATTCAAAAACTGCATCCTTCATCAATAGATTAGTAAGCGGTTTTGATATTTTAGAGAAGTCTTTTATGAAGCGCCTATAAAATCCAGCATGTCCTAGAAAACTTCTTATCCCTTTCACCGAAGTTGGGGGAGGAAGCTTTTCTATAGTCTCTTTTTGAGTCTTATCCACCTCAATCCCTCTACTAGAGATTAAGTGTCCTAATACAATGCCTTCCTTCACCATGAATTGACACTTCTCCCAATTAAGAACTAGGTTAGTGTCTTCACACCTTTGTAACACAAGAGCAAGGTTAGAAAGACAATTGTCAAAAGAGGAACCATAAACGGAGAAGTCATCCATAAAAACCTCCATGATTTCCTCTATGTATTCGGAGAAGATGGCCATCATGCACCTTTGAAAGGTGGCTGGGGCGTTGCAAAGCCCGAACGGCATCCTCCTATAAGCAAACGTACCCCACGGGCACATAAATGTGGTCTTCTCTTGATCATCCGGGTGTATCGGAATCTGAAAGAAACCACTATAGCCGTCAAGATAGCAAAAATGCGAATGTTGTGCTAACCTTTCAAGCATTTGATTGATGAAGGGTAGTGGGAAGTGATCCTTCCTCGTCGCGTTGTTTAGCTTGCGGTAGTCTATGCACATCCGCCATCCTGTTACGGTTCGGGTAGGAATGAGTTCGTTATTCTTGTTGGTGATGACCGTCATTCCTCCCTTCTTCGGAACCACTTGAACCGGACTCACCCACTTGCTATCGGAGATAGGGTAGATGATACCTGCATCAAGCAATTTAAGAATTTCCTTCTTGACAACCTCCTTCATGGTCGGATTTAACCGCCTTTGAGGTTGTCTTGAAGTCCTAAAGTCCTCTTCCATTAATATCTTATGCATGCATAGGGAAGGTTTTATTCCTACTAAGTCCTCTATAGTGTATCCTAAAGCTTTTCTATGTTTCCTAAGGACAACATGAGCTTACTATGTTCATCTATGCTTAAATCGGAACTAACAATAACCGGAAAGGTAGAATTAGGTCCAAGAAATGCGTACCTTAGATGAGTAGGAAGTGGCTTTAGTTCCATGACTATCGGAGTTTCCAATGGTTCTTGAGGAGCGTCCAATGCCTCCTTAGAAGTGTCTAAGGGTGTAGAAGGTGTGGGAGAAGAATCAAGAGAAGTTGAGGAAGAGGCACAATTACCTTCGGAATCACCCAAAATTACGGCCTCTCTGACTTCTCCACGGCCGTGATTTTGGGCGTGGAAAGTAAATACGGTGGCTCTATTTCCTCCACGGCCGTGTAACCCTCTGGAGTGCTCCACGCTTTTGTTGGTGAAATCCACGGCCGTGGAATATAGTGTATGACCGTGGATTCGTACGTTCTCTGCCTCATCGTGGAGTTTTTCAAACTCCTCTTCACACACTTCTTCTTGTGCTTCTAAGGCTTCAATTGCCTCATTGCACTCCTCTTCTTCCCCTACATCCATTAGACTCATAGTAATAACCTTTTGCAAAGGATCTTTGAAGAGAATAACACTTACCTCTTCTCTAGACAATCCTTCTTCATCTTGGATATTGAATATATCTTCATCAAAGATTGGTTCCTTCACCAAGGTGGAAAGAACGAACTCTACCTTCTCTTCTCCTATGTCAAAGGCGAGTCTAGCATTTTTGCAATTGACTATGCAGCCGGATGTTGCAAGAAACGGTCTTCTGAGAATGATCGGGACCGGACTATCTGCAGGAATGTTAAGCACAACAAAATCTATAGGAACATAGAATTTACCTAGCTTAACCGGGACGTCTTCAACAATACCGACGGGACGAGTTATGGATCGATCCGCCATGTACAACGTCATCTTCACCGGTTTAGGCTCGCCTAAACCGATCTTCCTACATAGTGCAAGTGGAATGATGCTCACACTTGCTCCCAAGTCACATAATGCATCATATGTGACATCTCCCACTCCTATGGGAATACAAAATGACCCCGGATCCTTTATTTTTGGGGGCATCTTCTCTTTCATGGTCTTGATGAGATCCGAAGAATCCGAACTCATCTTAACCTCACCGAAGTCCTCTAGCTTTCTCTTGTTAGAGAGGATTTCCTTCAAGAACTTGCCATAAGCCGGCATACCTACAATAGCATCAATGAAAGGTATGTTAATATGCAATTTGCTCATGAGTTCTATAAACTTACCGAATTGCTTGTCTAGACGCGCTCTTCATCTAGATTGCGGGAACGGTAAGGGAGGTTTGTAAGCTGGAGGAGGAACGTAGACATCTTCCTTCTCCTTCCCCTTTTCTTTCTCTTTCTCAACGGGGACTTCTACAAACTTGGGCTGCGGGTCAGTAGTTGTGACTCCGCTCCTAGTTGTGATTGCCTTCACCCTTCCTTTTGGGCCGTTCTCCGTTTTTCTTGGAAGTTTCCCTTGATTCCTAGGAACTTCCTCAGCATGGCTGAACATTTGGTTTTCTAAAATCTTTTGGGCTTTATCAACCTTAGTAATGTGATCATCAACCTTGATGATGCGAGTCTCCAACCCTTGAAGCTTCCCCAAAATCGTTTCCAACATGGGATCGGGCTTCTCCTTCCCCGAAGTGCTTCCACCATTAGATGTTTGCCCCTGGCTTTTCAAAGGAGTGGAAGAAGAGGAAGGTGGAGTTAGTGAATTTCCTGAATTGGAAGGATAAGAATTACCGAAATTTTGTTGATTGGAGCGCCAATTGTTGTTGTTTGATGTAACACCCCGAATCCGCGGGACTCGGGATGTCACATTGGGCTAGGATCTCACAATGGATCCTGACCCTAGCCTGACAACAAGTTCACTGGACCTTACAACATGACACTGACAGATATAAAACAAATACATAAAATAGTATAAACTGTACGACCCAAAGAAAAAAAAAACAACATAGCCGAGTATATAAAACGACATCCTCACATAGGAGGTACAAAAGATCATCCTCACGCAAGAGGGGAAACACAACCCCAAACCAACCACCTAATGTACGAGAGTCCTCGGCCTGTCACCCTGCCAGATCACCCAGTAGCGCCTAACCTGTAAACATCTACAACACGGTATGAAACCGTTAGCTAACCATACATATATGAGGTAATGCATAAGCACAAGCACAATCATGAAAGATAAACACATCAGCATGCTATCACACATTTACCCATTTATTATCTTTATATAATAACTATTCACTCAAAAACCGTATATATATAGATAGATGAAAGTACGTGTCACGAGGAACGATACATCCCCGCCTCTGAGTACAATGTCCAACTGTACGAGTATCGGTCACACAATCCGTGTACCCTATGGGAGTGGATTGCGCCTTTCCTGTAAACCAGTCTGGCCCGACATCAGAGAACCTCCCAGACTCCACGGCGGGATGAAAGGGAAAGGTTATCACAGCCACGTAGTGGGGCAGTCAATAGAACATAGGTCGATAAAAACGACAACTCATGATATCATAGCAAACATATAAAGCACACACCACTCATGCAAACACCCAATATAGGGATGGTAGCTAAGTAAGTCCTACGGACTTACCTCAACTTCGTATAAAGCTCAACCACGATCACCTCTGCACTGGAGGGAAAACACGGCCTATAAACAAGGCATAAAGAGATATATCAACCTCTATTCATCAAAGGGGTCACACATAGACCCAAAGGATCCATAAGGATCATAATCAATCTATAAGCCTCACAACCAACTAAACCTCAATATTTCAACATAACTCACAATTCCTCAAATCTCAAGGTAGTATCTAATCAACATTCCTCAATCTCAATTCTAATCCTAATTTAATTAATTAACCTTTAATTAATTAATTAGATTTTGCCAGAATAACGTTTTGCCCGCAGGCAATTTCTAAACCCCCTGTCATCAGATTTCATCAAACAAGCTATCCATAATCATCAGAATAATATAACGACCATAATGGAATTTCTAATTATCCATTTTGACAAGCCTAAAGTCAATTTAGGCCAAATCGCAGTACGGAAAACGAATAAATTCATAACTTATTCGTTACTAACCCGATTGACGATCTGAAAGAAGATTCGGAATCACAACGACGCAGGCTACGCATGGACATTATCAAATTCATCGGAATCTGAGCGACGGAACCGTCCTGGTGACATATATGCTCGACCAGCCCTCCATATACTCGGAAATGCAGAAACTCGGTACCGTTATGAAGAGAATGAAGAGAGGAATCCAGAAACTCAAACGGAATTGAAATTGGATTAGAAACGGAGAGTAGATCTGAGTTTGAAGGTTGAGAGAAATCAGAGCTTTTACGAGGAAACGTGAAAGGAAATGAATTAATAAAGGATTTTCCGCTATTTATAGTGAAGACGATAATTATCCTTTAGTAAAGTCGATAATTATCCTTTAATCGATCTAAAGGTGGGTCGAACCTCTTTCTCCAAACTTCTCGAGATTGGAACATCAAATCTGGAATACTGTAGGGATAATTATTCCACAACTGCCTCGAAAAACGTGTATTCCTAAGTCGTCTTTCTTAGCCGTTAAGAAACGAAATAGCGACTCTTTTGGCCATTTTGCCTCTCCATGTTATTTCATATCTAGGACATATCCGATGTCCTGATCATTTCTCTCAATTACATTTTTATTAATTGGAGCTCCCAAATGCTCCAAATCACACCGGTGGGTAAAAATAATTACCCGGGGGAAAAAGTAAAAATTTCCCCAAACGTCCAAAATTACGCCAGGAACATAACGGTGGGACTCTTACTCATCACTTGCGAAGTCTTCGCGAGTTATATGTTAATTACTATCAACGATTAAGTTAATCAACATTAATTAGAATTCGGAAATCCTAGCTATTACATTTGAACCCCTATTGTTGTTCCGGTTGTTGTTGTTGTTGTTCCAATTATTCCGGTTGTTGTTGTTGTTGCGGTTTATATTCTCACCACCGTTGTGGTTATTGTTGTTGCCTAAATAACCCACATCTTTTCCTTGTTGCTTTGGAAAGTTGGTCTTGATAGCTTCCTTCAACTCTTTAATCTCGTTGTTGAGAGAAAAGATTTGAGATTGAGCTTCGTGTATTAGTTTTGCTCCTTGATCCACACGATTCCCCTCCACTTTCCGGTGAGAATACTTCTCTATGACTCGCGCTTGCTTCTCGATGAAGTCCCAAGCGTCATCTTCCCTCATGTCCATGAATGTACCACATGAGAGGGATTGGAGCTTGAATTGTGTCTCCACATCCAACCCCTTATAATATATCTCCAATAGTGCAAGCTTGGATATGCCATGATAAGGGCAATCCAATAGCAAATCCTGAAATATTTCCCAAGATTGAAACAAACTTTCGTTAGATCTCATAGAAAATGCATTAATCTTACCTCTTAGCTCCGCCGTTTTTGATGGCGGAAAGAACTTAGTGAGGAACTCCGCGGAAAGATCCTCCCATGTCTCAAGATTTACACTTGGAAGAGCTTGATACCAAGACAATGCTTTCCCCTTCAAAGAGAAGAAGAAAGGCTTGAGTTTATAGCTGTTGGTAGTTGCGTTCTTAGGCTTCATTGTCTCCATCATAATCTCAAAGTTTTGTAGATGTTGGTGTGGAGATTCAGCACTTGTTCCACCTAATTGGTTTTGGCGAACAATGGTAATAACTTGAGGGTTGAAGCTAAACTCTTGTACATCGTCAGCATCAAAGTTCACACCTAAACGGCGTGGTTGCTGCGTTGGATCCATCCTTTGGCCAAGAGTTCTTTTCTCCTTGAGGTTGTTTATTACCAACCTCATTTGGAACATCATGTCCGTTAGATCATCAACCTTCATTTGATGACGATCCGTTTCTTCCCTACGAGTCTTCTCACTCCATTGGAGTTGAGCTTCCTTTTCCGCTAACTCTGATTGGAGATCACGTTCTCTTTCTTCAGACATTTTTATTTCCTTTCGCTTTCTCCTCAAAGTCCTCTCAAGCTCTTGATCAAGAGGTAAGAGGTCTTTGTTATTCCTAGACATGCGCATACACTTGAAAAGATATCAAATAACAAGAGAGAAGCTACCAAGCTTGACAACCGATAACCGAATTCGGCCTAGGCCAAATCCCCGGCAACGGCGCCAAAAACTTGTTCGCCACTTAGCGTGCGTGCAAATAAGCTTTAATTATAAAACTAAAAATCAAGCAAGCGAACCCGCAGTGTACGGATCGATATAGTTAAGCAAGAATTCCAGAGTATCGAACACAGGGATTTGGGGGGAACAAATTCAATTATAGATTATCAAGCAAGTAAATGTGTTACGCTAAGATCATGATGCGCAAATGGGTTTTAAATTTATATTCTCGTTATATTTATTCTAACTCCTAGCGAAACCCGCAGTGTATGGGACGTTTGTAGTAGGGATAGTATTCCGAGGTCGAACACAAAGACTAAGGTGAAATTGATTCGATTTGTGATTGAGTTTAGTAAAGACCTAGGTTGAGAAAAAAGAAAGAAATAAAGAAATGAAAATCTCAATTGTTTTTGGTTGGTTTTTGGTGATCAATCAAGGATCACAATTTATGCAAAGTAAACAATCAACTAAACTATGAATCAACACAAATAAACAAGCTAACAAGATATAGATCAAAGAAAGAAAAGACGGATTCTAGGGGTTGGAAGTCCCGGTTATGGCATAGGACTCAAACTATCTATTCATTCCTTAAATTAACTATGTTGGGGTTAAGTGTTTCCAGATTGAGATCGATCACCGGGTAGGTCTCATGATCCACTAGTCCATTCCCTAGGTCTTATCACCGGGTAAGTCTCTAAGAACCTAAGGGACGGAATTCTACACAAACCGGATTGTTACCTAGAGATCTTAACCTATCCTTACCGGGTAAGTCTTGGAAAGGGAAGTCCTAAACAACTATCCTAGTACACTTAATCCAATGGTGGCTTATTAGGCTCACCACTACCTAAGGTTTGTTATCTTTGGAATCTAAGAGTAAGGATTACCGGGTAAGTCTCTCCTAACACTTAGTTGCTAACACTAGGTCACCCTAGGATAGATTTAACTCAACAAACACTTAGGATTTCAACATTCTAACAATCTAAGACAAGATCCATCAAACTAGGGAAAATCACGGTTTGTTCTACCTAAACCACGGCCGTGGTTTGACAAGAACCAACCGTGATTCCTAACAGAGGCTACGTTTATGCACACAAGTCATCCAAAGATAAATCTAAGTCCGTCCTATCCTAGCCCTAGCCATAACCATCCTTTCCTTACCCTAGAACCACATCTATTTAGCCTACAACATTCATAATAGAAATCGAAACAAGCAAACATAAAATCATGACATCCATTTGCAAGATGATGAAGGAAAAGAGATGAACAAGTGAACTAAAACAAAACCAAGCTGAAAATAGAATTAGAGTAACTCACAATCCTTCTCAAAGAAGGTTCAATGGTTCATACAACTCTAGAAATAGAATCCGGAATTCTTCACTACAAAAACTATCAAGGTGTGGTAATGGTGTGTGTCCTTCTTCTCCTCTTCAATGGAGCTCTTCTTCTTCCTCTTTGGCACTTTTCTTCCTAGAAAGACTTCTTGTTGAGGGAATATTTTTTGTTAGAGGATCATGGATAATGGAGAGCTGCTCCAAGATACCCTTCTCAGCCAATGAAGGACCACTTTTATAACAAATTTTGCATGAGCTGGCCATGAGAGTCGTGGCACAGCTGTCACAAGAATCTGGCAAAATCCACGGGTAGAACCACGGTCGTGGTCTTGGTCTAGACCGTGGTTTGCTCCAGAAGCTTCTTCTAGGCTCGTTAAGCCATGGTTTGGTGCATGGCTTGTGTTGGCAAGGTTCCATGAGTCTTCCTTAGCCTTTAGCTTGTGTCCTAATGAGTCCGAGGGTGTGTCATCTAGATGAACGTTCCTCAAACGTATCGTTTTAGCTCCTAAATCTCCCGAAATACCTACAAAGCAACGCACAAGTCCGTGTAGACGTCTATCTCGACAAAATACGTGAATTGAGTGCAAACGCCGTGAACTAATGCTAAACCATGCATGAATGAGCGGGAAATCTATCTAAATGAGTGTCTAAAACTAAGCCACAAATCGTGTTATCAAAATACCCCATACTTAAGGTTTGCTCGTCCCCGAGCAAATTCCCAACTATAGACTAAGAGATGACATGATTTATGTATGCAGAAAAATGGCAAAATCTTTTTGCATTTGTGCTTCTATTATTGGATCACCTTCAAAGTCATGTTTCATGGCAAAGGATAAGCAATCATGCATCAAACGAATGAAGACATGGAAAGACAATTGTACTTAACTCAAAAGTATGCATGAAATGTAAAGATGAAGGAGTCAAGAAGATCAAGAGTACATCCAATCTAAATCACTAAGTCTTACAAACATGCAAATAGGTCATAGGGTCTTGTGAAATAAAAGGGCCAAGAAATGTAGTGATTGGGTGGGGATTTCTAGGTTATGTGATGCTAATCCGGGAACGGAACTAACTCCACAATCTTGTCCTCGATCAACTTCCCTCAAGTGTCTATTTTCCTCTATCTTTTCTTTCTTTTCTTTTTCTTTGACTTATTTTTGAGACAATGGCATTGGTGTACAAAAGCCGAAACCTTGGTGATTAGCCATCCTCGGGCTTTTTCTATTTTTCGAGGTGCATCCACACCGGGCACACATACCAAAGCTCGTTAGGGCTATTGGTTCATTTGACTTTGGCAAGGCACCAACACCCGATTATGTGAAGTGTACCGAGTTACTTGTCATTTAAACCAATGCCCCCAAACCTATATTTTTAGCTACACTTTCACAACAATTTCAGCATTTATTCATGACATTCTTTTCATCAACAACTTCACCCCACACTTGCTTTTCACACACATCAACACACTAGCATGCTCCTATTCCCGGATGGGTTAAAAGAGGTCAAATTTATCTCAATTGAGGTGTTCAAGCAATCATGATTGAGATGAGAAGTAGAGAAAGATGAATTGCCTCATTTACTCCTAGATGGTATGCAAGAACTATCATGTAATTTCGATCTTCAATACTCAATCATTTCTAGGCAAACTTCATGATCACAAATCATTCATAGAATTTCAAGAGAAGTACTTCAAGTCCACATATGCGTTCATCAATCCTAACACATGAGGCCATCCATAGCCAATTCACAAGACAAGATTCATCATTAGGATCATATCCAAGCCTAGAAGGCACAAAAATTTTTAAATTTTCTGAATTTTTATGGGATTTTCGAAATGCATATATACAATGCAAGACATGTGAAAATTTTAAACTATCCTAGATGCTCATTATGCAAAGGATCATGCAAACCCCACCCCATACTTAGAAACAGATTGTCCCCAATGTGTAAATGAAGTAAAGAGAGTGAAAGAAGGTTCTCACAATGTAAAAGTGGTTTGCTATGGTATTTGGGATTTCTCAAGTGAATTGATGTTGGATGATCCTATCAACCATGGTAGAGAGCTCTAAGCATTCATCAAAGCTTCGGGACCCGCGCTAGGCACCGCTAGCCGTCCAAGTTCCGCGTCCGCTCCACCCATAATTGGTGAGGGGTTCATCATCATCCTTCACTTGCCATGCAAGACTTCCAATGCCACTAATGTTCTAGCACACACACAAAGTAGACAAAACACACACAAAGATAGAAAAATCTAAAACAAAGCAAAACAAAAAAAAGGGAAAATGTTACCAATGGGTTGCCTCCCACCAAGCGCTTCTTTAAGGTCATTATCTTGACCAAACTCGGGGCTTCTACTCAAGGTAAAGTGGGGCAATCATATCCACCGGAGCTCTCGGGATATACTTCTTTAATCGGTGCCCATTTACCTTAAAGTTTTCACAATGCTCCCCTCCTATCTCAATAGCTCCATGGGAGAAGATCTTCTTCACCACATATGGCCCGGTCCATCTTGATTTGAGCTTTCCGGGAAAGAGCCTTAGCCTTGGTTTAAGAGAAGGACAAGATCTCCTTCACTCAACTCCTTGGGGATGATCCTCTTGTCGTGCCATCTTTTGGTTCTCTCCTTGTAAATCCGGGCATTCTCATAAGCATCCAACCGGATCTCCTCAAGGGCATTTAACTCAAGCAATCTCTTTTCTCCCGCCTCTTTGAGATCAAAAATTTACCCACTTAATGGCCCAATAAGCTCTATGCTCCATCTCTACCGGAAGGTGGCAAGACTTGCCATAGACCAACTTGTAAGGAGTGGTTCCAATCGGTGTCTTGAAGGCGGTTCTATATGCCCACAAAGCATCATCGAGCTTCATAGCCCAATCCTTTCTCGTTCTTGAGACCGTCTTCTCGAGAATTCCCTTTATCTCCCGGTTGGAGATCTCCACTTGGCCACTAGTTTGGGGATGGTAAGGTGTTGCCACCTTATGAGTCACCCCATACTTAGCCAAAAGCGCTCCAAAGTTCCTATTTGTGAAGTGCTTCCCTCCATCACTAATGATCACCCTTGGTGTACCAAACCTAGGGAAGATCACTCGGTTGAAGAACCGCACCACCACCTTGGCGTCATTTGTAGGAGAGGCGATTGCCTCCACCCATCTCGACACATAGTCCACTACCAATAGGATGTAGAGATTGCCACATGAAGAAGGTAATGGTCCCATGAAGTCCACACCCCACACATCAAATATTTCGACTTCTTGGATGTTGTTCAAGGGCATTTCATTCCTCCTTGAGATGTTGCCCGTCCTTTGGCAAGCATCACATGCCGCTACAAAACCTTGCACATCTTTAAACAAGTTAGGCCAATAAAAACCGGATTGCAATACCTTTGCACACGTTTTGTGTGAGCTAGCATGGCCTCCACATGGTAAGGAGTGACAATGCCGGATCACACTCTCCACTTCATCTTCCGGTATGCATCTTCTAAACATTCCATCCGGCCCTCTCTTGAATAGAAGTGGTTCACTCCAATAGTAGTGCATCACATCGTTGAAGAACTTCTTCCTTTGTGCATATGTCAATCCGGGAGGCACTTCCTCACACACTAAGTAGTTCATGATGTCGGCAAACCATGGCTCACTTCCTCTAGACACTTGGAACAAGTACTCCTCCATCATTTGTAATTGCTCATCCCGGAATGAGTCATCAATCGGGATGTCATCTCTTTCAAGCTCTAACGGTGGGAGTCTACTAAGGTGATCCGCCACTGAGTTCTCGGATCCCTTCTTATCCCGGATTTCCAAATCAAATTCTTGTAGAAGAAGGATCCACCGAATCAACCTTGGTTTGGCATCCTTCTTGGTAAGTAGATAACGGATCGCAGCATGATCCGTATAAACTATGACCTTCGCTCCAACAAGATATGAGCGGAACTTCTAAAATGCATACACAACCGCTAGCAACTCCTTCTCGGTGGTAGCATAATTGAGTTGGGCATCATCTAGCGTCTTGCTAGCATAATAAATGGCATGAGTGCGCCCATCTTTCCTTTGCCCCAAAACAGCCCCAACGGCTACATCGCTTGCATCACACATGATCTCAAATGGTAAACTCCAATCCGGAGGTTGAATGATAGGTGCGGAGATCAAGGCGTTCTTCAACCTACAAAAGGCTTCAAGACAATCTTTGGAAAAGACAAAATCAACATCCTTCATTAGTAGGTTAGTGAGGGGCTTAGAAATTTTAGAGAAGTCTTGAATAAACCTCCGGTAGAAACCGGCATGCCTTAAGAAACTCCTTACCCCTTTCACCGAGGTAGGTGGTGGCAACTTCTCTATCGTTTCAATCTTGGCCCTATCAACCTCAATGTCGCGGTTAGACACCAAGTGTCCTAACACAATTCCTTCACTTAACATGAAGTGGCATTTTTCCCAATTTAAGACAAGATTTGTCTCCTCACATCTTTGCAATACTAATGACAAGTTAGCCAAGCAATTATCGAAAGAAGAACCATAAACAGAGAAATCATCCATGAACACTTCCATGATATTTTCTATGTATTCCGAAAAGATAGCCATCATACACCTTTGGAAGGTGGCGGGTGCATTACACAACCCAAATGGCATTCTCCTATATGCAAAAGTACCCCATGGACATGTAAAGGTTGTTTTCTCTTGGTCATCGGGGTGGATAGGGATTTGGAAGAATCCACTATAGCCATCTAGATAGCAAAAATGAGAGTGTTGAGATAACCTTTCTAGCATTTGGTCAATAAAGGGGAGAGGGAAGTGATCTTTCCTAGAGGCCATGTTCAATTTCCTATAATCAATGCACATCCTCCACCCCGTAACCGTCCTAGTCGGGATTAGTTCATTGTTCTCATTAGTCACTACGGTCATCCCACCCTTCTTAGGAACTACATGAACGGGACTAACCCACTTACTATCCGAGATAGGGTAGATAATTCCCGCATGTAGCAACTTAATGATTTCCTTTTTGACTACCTCTTTCATTATAGGATTCAATCTCCTTTGATGTTCAATAGAGGGTTTATGATTATCTTCCATCATTATCTTATGCATGCACAAAGAAGGTTTTATGCCAACCAAATCATCAATAGTATAACCAATGGCTTTCCTATGCAATCTTAGTTCATGCAACAACTTAGCAAGTTCATAATCACTCAAACATGCATTCACAATCACCGGATATGTAGAATCAACACCAAGGAAAGCATACTTTAAATGAGAGGGGAGGGGTTTGAGTTCAAGGTTAGGAGGACCTTTATCGAGTGTGGGCGATCCAAATAAGGTTGGATGAGATGAGTCCAAAGCAAATGAAGACTCTCCATGGCTCCTAGAAGCTTGATCATCATCAAGGGCTAGTCCAGGGAAAACCGCGGGTGGAACCACGGTTTGCTCAACTTCCACGGCCGTGGTTCTTGCCAAGCCTGCTTCCCGGAGTTGTCCAGAGAGTTTGACGGCCGTGGAACATAAATCTCGACCGTGGAACTTGCAGCTGTTCAACACCTCTTCGTGGCCTTCAAATCCAACTCTTGGCTCCTCTTCTAATGCTTCCAAGGCTTTGACCTCTTCATTGCAAGCCTCCTCAACACCTTCCTCCATCACACTTAAGGTAAGAACCTTCTCCAAGGGATCCTTGATTAAGATCGAGCTCACAACTTCCCTAGATTCCTCTTGCTCGACTATGTTGAAGACATCCTCATCAAGGGTCGGCCCTTTCATCATTGTGGACAACTTGAACTTGATGTTCTCTTCTCCAATGTTGAAGGAGAGAGTCCCATTCTTGCAATCCACTAGGCATCCGGAGGTGGCTAGGAAAGGTCTTCCTAAGATGATGGGAACCGGATAGTCCGCCGGAATGTCCAAGACTACAAAATCAATTGGCACATAGAATCCTCCTAGTTGCACCGGGATGTCCTCTAAAATTCCAACCGGATGAGTGATAGAACGGTCCGCCATATAGAGGGTCATCTTGACCGGTTTTGGCTCTCCTAGCCCGACCTTGTTGCAAAGTGCAAGCGGTATGATGCTTACACTTGCTCCAAGATCACAAAGGGCCTCGTACTTCCCGTCTCCCACTCCAATTGGGACACAAAAAGAGCCCGGATCTCTTAGCTTGGGAGGCATCTCCTCCTTCATTGTTTGGATTAATTCCGAGGATCTCTTGGTCATTCTTATCTCCCCATACTCCTCCAACTTCCTCTTGTTGGAGAGTATTTCTTTCAAGAACTTGCCATATGCCGGCATTCCTAAAATAGCATCCATGAACGGAATGTTAATATGCAATTTGGACATTAGTTCAAGGAACTTACCAAAGTGATTGTCCAAACGAGCTCTTGCTCTTGATTATGGGAACGGTAGTGGTGGCTTGTATGGTGGCGGTGCCACATAGGTTGGCTCTACATTCTTGCTCTTGCCTCCATCTTCTTGCAACCTTCCCTCTTCTACCACTACTTGCTTTCCCTTAGCATTGTCCTTGGGCAAAGGATCCTTCATACTCAACCCACTCCTCGTTGTGATAGCCAACACTTGGCCTCTTGGGTTGTCTTCAGTTCTTCCGGGAAGCTTTCCCGGATATCTATGTGCTTCACCCGCCTTTTGGAACACTTGTGCTTCCAAAACCTTTTGAGATTTAGAGATTGAAGTCACGGTGCTCTCAAGACCACTCAACCTTCCAAGCAATTGTTCAAACATTATTTCGGTTCTATCCTTTGGAGATTGAGTAAATCCGGGTGGAGGTTCTTATGAAGCTCTTTGTGGTGGAGTTGTGCTTGTGGAAGCGGGAGGGTTCAAGACTCCATCCGGGTTAGAGTAAGAAAATCCGGGATGGTTGTGGTTGGGCTGGTAATTGTTGAATTGCCGGTTGTTGTTGAAGTTTCTTGGGCCTTGATAATTATTGAAGTTGCCCCTTCCCATGTAATTCACATCCTCTTCCTTGGAAGGTAAGTTGGCTTGTGGAAGCACTTGAGGAGTTGCTTGGTTCTTCAAAGTTGTAGCACACAACTCCCTCAAGGACTTCAATTCATTGTTGATGGCGTCAAGCTTGAAATTGCTCATGGTGACTTCACTCACCTCATAAGCTCCCGCCTTTCTCCCTTCACTCTTCCTATGGGAGTATTTTCAATCACTAGAGCTTGCTTCTCCACAAACTTCCAAGCCTCATCTACATGCTTCTCCATAAAAGTCCGACCGGAAAGAGATTGGAGCTTGAATTGGCTATCTTCATCAAGTCCTTTGAAGTAGATCTCCAATAGCTCAATTTTCGGTATGCCATGGTGTGGACAATCCAGGAGAAGATCCTTGAATCTCTCCCAAGACTTGAACAAACTCTATCTATCCTTCATCACGAAGGCATTGATCTTCCCTCTTAATTCGGTAGTCTTGGAAGGTGGGAAGAACTTAGTCAAAAACTCGGTTGTCATCTCCTCCCAAGTACCAACTCGCCCTTGTGGAATAGATTGATACCAAGCTAAGGCTTTGTCCTTAAGAGAGAAGGAAAAAGCCCTAAGCTTATGGTTGTTGCTCTCCAATCTTGGCGGTCTAAGAGTCTCCATCAAGATCTCATAATTCATCAAGTGTTGATGAGGAGACTCTCCTTCCATCCCTCCAAATTGATTATGCCGGATCATTTGTAGAACTTGAGGGCGGAGCTCATAGTTGTGGGTTGCGGGATCTCCTAAGTTCACACCCAGTCGGTGTGCTCTTTGTGCCGGATCCATACGTCTCCCTAGGGTTTGTGGCTCCTCAAATGCAATGGGAACAACCCTAACATTAGCCGCCGGCTGCAGTTGTACCACCGGTGGTGGAGGAGGTGGAGGTTGATGACGATTAAGCTCCCCTTGTACAAGGGCTTGCCTAATCTCATCAATCTCCCTCCTAGTTGCTTCTTGCCTCTCATTGGCAAGTCTCCTTTCTTCCTTCAAGAGATCATCTCTTAGCCTTATTTGCTCTAAGGCTTCAACCAATTCAGCTTGGAGATATCTT